>BMAU01021373.1:0-1265000 GCA_019973935.1 Trichonephila clavipes | reverse complement strand
GTCAGTAGATATTAATACAGTTTTTTTCAAACATTAATTAATTAATTTAATTTAATTTAATTAATTATCAGTTTTTGTCGCCAACTTAGATTCGTCACTATCATTGTAATGATGCGACTGTTAAAACAAAGACAAAATTTGGCGTTGGAAACCTGTTTTTAAGTCAAACTAGCCAAACCTAGTCTGCATTGTTATAACAATGCACACAAATCATGCTTTTTTTTCAATTCCTGCTATTACATATAGTTCACACTCTTCCTATATATATATTTAAATCTATATCTATCTGTCTCTCTCTGTATACATATATATATATATATATGTGTGTATGTGTGTGTGTGTATATATTATATGTATGTACGTATATATATATATATGTATATATATATATATGTGTGTATATAAATATACACTGTTGGCCACCGTAAATGCAACACCACGAAAGACAAGAAAAAGCACAACAAAATTTATTTTGTAAATAACATGTTGACCAAATATCAAATATTAAATTTATATACTTCTGTGAAGTGGAGTTCCTGCAGAATCAGTAGTCAGAGTAGCCGCCATTGTTGGAGATCACCGCTGCCACACGCCTCGGCATTGATTCAAAGAGACTTTGGATGGTTTCTTGGGGTACAGCAGACCAAGCAGCTTCTACACGTTGCCAAAGTTGATCTGGTGTGGCAGCTAGGGGTGAAAAGTAGGTCAATAGTTGAGCAACCATGGGTCACATTTTTTCATTCGACGAAAGATCTGGAGAGAGAGCCAGTCAGGGAAACAATTCAATCTGGTGATTGACGAAGAACATTTGGACAAGGCGTGCTACGTGTGGTCGTGCATTATCCTGTTGAAATATGGCTGTGGCCAAGCACTGAAGGTAAGGAAGGACAACTGGATCCAACACCTAGGACATGTAGAGCTGGCTGTTTAAAGTACCGGTAATGCATACTAGAGGAGAGCGAAAGTGATATCCAATACCGCTTATACCATAATATCCGGAGCAGGACCAGTGTGGAGGTGCATAACACACTGTACAGCATCCTCTCTCCGCAGTGTCTCTAGACTCGAATCCGACCATCTTGGAGTTGCAGACAGATGCGTGACACGTTAGTAAAGACAATTTCGTTCCATTCTGCCACTCTCATCCTTCTTTCATCACCCCATTGGCGGCGAAGACGTCTTTGGTTCTGTTTCTAAGGTAGACCAAGCAATGGATGTCTTGTGGACGAACCACGTTGCTGTATACGGCGTCGGATGGTTCTCGCAGACACTGAATGATGCGTCACAGACTCAATGTGCTGTGCTACGCTTCGAGATGCGACTGAGCTATCCGTCACCGCCATGTGCACAATTTGCATGTCCTCACGTGAAGTGGTGCACTAAGGTGGATGCGATCGACCTCGTCGGTTCGTCGTCTCCTCCTACATCCAACGGTCACATATCCGCATTACAGTTGTTTGATTTCGTCCAACAAGACTACCGATTTTACTGAACGATAATGCACATTCTTGGTAGTCCACTATCCTTCCTTTGTCGAACTCGGAAACTTATAGTCGAAATCTCCAAGCCTTCAATATTACTTTGAGGTGGCGCCACAAGCCTGCTTGATGTGTGTCTGCGCTCGAATTTTAATTATTTTAATCCGCTAACGCATGTTGTATATTTTTTGTTATTTGCATGCTTCCTTCAGAGTGTTGCATTTACGGTGACCAACAGTATATATATATATATATATATATATATATATATATATATATATATATATCTTATTCAAATTTTCAATCGTTAATAAAATTATTTCTATTCATCCATTAAAAGTAGGAATTGACTTAATTTTATTATTATTTGTATAGAGATCAATGAGAGTGAAGGTTATATTAAGGTTGCAGTTTAAAACTGCATGAGAACTATTAACAACGGACCTCGTTATATATGTGTATCAGATGAGCAGCGATGGAGAAAAATTAAGAAAAATTTGATGGTTTGTGGGAAGTTATAACGAAATACGAATATGAGGATTTTTTCATGCTGTCCAATAATGGAAGTTCTTATGTGTGATATGTTATTTCTTATTTATAAACAAATTTAGAAGAAAGAAAAATACGTAATTTTTCTAAATTTTTTTAAATCTAGTTCTATTATATTATGCCTGTAACGCGCAAACGTAAATTTTGATCTTATTTTTTATGTCAAAAGTGCTCATTATACGCCAGATTATAGGGCAGTTGCGTGCAGAAATATATTATTAAAATGAATCATATCGAATATTTAAGATATCACACCTTTTAAAGTAGTATCACATTTTTCAAATATAGTATTATTATCGTTAAAATAAAAATAAAGTACTTTATTATTACTTTAGGTAATTTGAATGTAGTTAATTTCGGTGTAAAAATTAGTTCGCTCTTATTACTATGTTACAATCTTATTTTCCTTCTATCAACGCAAAAATTGACTGCACCGTTTAAAAAAAAGAATGTTTTTTTAGAAGAGAAGTTAACTAATAATTTTAATTGCTGTAATAAACAGTTTTCATTTATTATCTCTGTTGAGAATATCTCTGTTTTTAGAAATCATAAAAGTAAGAATAAGGCACAAAGAGAATTTAAAACAAAATAATTATTTCTTAGGCTCTGGTTTGATGTTAACATGGATGTCTAAAATATGAAGGCTTCGACTTCTCTTAGTACTTTTCTTCTGACAAGGAAAAAATAGTGGACCGAAGTTGTTAGCGTTTCCTTTCTAAAAATTGTCTTTTGTTGTCAGCTTCAAATGTTTTTTTAAATCATTTTTTATATCATCTTAAAATATGCATTGATTGAAGTGTTATGCATGCCTTTCATTTTTTTATTCGACTAGATACAAAATATTTTAGATGAAATGTAATAAAAAAGTATTTCTGCAAGAATTTAAATTTTCTAAATAAGAACTGAATTTCTTTTACAATTTTCTTAAGAAAGAAAGGTAGTTGAAGGAGTAAGGGAAAGACAATGACAAATTGTCTGAAATCGAATTTCGCGATTTTCATTCAGCATTTAAAAAATAAATAATAATTTTTAAAACTAATCTTTCACATTTGCTTTACTTATTCGTTATGTGTAGTCAACAGAAATAGAGCGAATTAAATGCTACAATTGGTTAGGCCTTTTTATAATAACTGTAAAGAGCTTCCGATACATCTTTTAATAAATATTTTACTTCCTCTAACTTGAATTTCTTCTAAAAAATTTGTAGATTCAAATAGACTTCCGTGTCAAAATGAGTATGTATCTTATTAGAATATTGTGTTTTCGTTCACCTATTTACTCTTAAGTGGGTTAGTCTACTTATTTTTATAATTTTTTATGAGAGATCCTGCAACCTTTAAATACGACATTTTGTTAATTTATTTTCTTAAAAGATACATTGTAAGATAATAATTTTTTTTTGAAATTGCAGAACTGTGCTGCTTTTTTTAAACGTATATCTTACCAGGTGGTCTAATTGACCGATATCACTTATCTGCATAGAAAATAATTTGAAAAAACATCTTGTTTTTGTATTTGTAATAATGCTAGAATTATGGCATTTGAATGCTGATGTATGCTGATGATGTACAATTGTATGCTCATGATGTATTTTGCAAGAGATTTACAATTTTACTGTGCAATTGGATTTCCAAGAAGTATGATGTCACTGTGAAAGATGAAAAGTAGGAATTTAATTATGACTGATGTCGGATGTCAGAACTTCGTATATTTCCGTCACTGAAATCTACATTGGAAAGTCTGCAGATTTTGAGCGAAATAAATATCAAGGAAGAAATGTTTTATTTCTCCTAGGAAATTCCATTGAGGATACCTTTTAAAGGGTACATAGTATAGTATTTAATTCGGGTATGAATTAAAGTCATGCTAAAGAATTATTTGCTAGCTCAAAATTGTCATTCAGGAAATATTTTTTTTCATTGTTTGGTATGTCTAATATGTATTCGTTAATTTCTTCTCAACAACTAGGTTTTCTCGATAAATTATATATATATAAATGAATGATTGTTACATTCAAGTAGTGTCCGATTACTGCCAATTATTTGTTGAATTTATTTAAAAAGTATATTTTATTTAAACACATTTGTTCAATTTTATAATGTGCAATTTCGCTTGATAAGAATGAATTTGATATGTTTTAAGTTAAGAGAAAAATACTATTTTATCCCAAACTTAAGCCATTTGCATTCAAGGTGTGTTAAAAACTATAAGACCTTGAATTCTCCCACGCACAATATAGATTCTAAAGCACTACTGTGTACAGCAGCGTTTCTCAAACTGTGGGGCGTGCCCCCTAGAGCTGCGTGATTACACTAAGAGGGGGGGGCGAGCATATTGAAAAGTCGAAAACAAAAGATTTTTTAAGATAATTATTACTTTTTATGGAAAGTAAGCGAAAAAGATGCATTCTAATATAATAAAAAATAAAATAAAAAACGAAATACACATTTACATTGATATAAACTACTTATAAATGTGCTCGTGCTGTACAATATGTTTTATAATTAATTTCGTTATACTGAGTTAAGAAAAATTTTAAATATTATTAGTGGCCCTATGGCCTTGTCATATGCAAATTAATATTTATCTCAGAAATGTGTACCAATTATAATTAACCTCTTAACTGTCAATTTAAAGTTATGTTATTCGTTCCCCAATGTGGACCGATTTCAAGTAGGCGCGCGTATGTGATCTATTGGGGGGGGATTATAAAGCAAATTTTCTGAAATAAGTGAATCATTCGCAAACACCGTCAATGTCCTTTTATTGCATTTCAAGCCATTCGTAATTATTTTATGGATAGCAGTGTACAGAAACGATCGTACTTTTCAAAGACGTATATATACGTCCTCGGGAATTATCGCTTCGGTTGAATGAGACGTTTATATACGTCGGTGGCACTTAAGAACTTAAAGTCGTGTTGTACCTTTAGCGGCAAAATATAGTATTATTGAATTCAATGCATTGTTATTGTAATGAGGGGGCAATGGAAATTGTGATTGAATATTGGGTCGCAAATATAGAAAGTTTGAGAAGCTCTGGTGTTCAGAAAGAAGTGAAAATTTAATACACATGTCCAGACAAGTGCTTTTAGACGAGTTTGTCAGATTTTTATTTCTCTAAACATGACTAAACGACTTTATTAGAAGTGTTGCATCACACTTCATCGAAATCAACAACTCGTAAGGTTCAGAAAGTGTTTGGATATGATACTGTGGAGGTCACATAAATTAAGGAGTGGTTTATTTAGTCTGAGAGGCTTTAAACTACTGAAATGCAGCTCTTGTTGTAAAGGTGGAAAATCGGATAATGAAAGATCGTTGGTAGACTACTTAACAAGTAGGGATCAGCACAGGTTCTCAACATGCTATTTTATGTGATCATGTTCAGAGTAGCTGTGAATTCTTTCAACGTGCTTCTGTCAGTGAAACAGAAGGAACTCCGTTTTACAGTTTCACAGGACCTACTGGACACTATCAACACTGAACCTGGCTTTTTGTGATTTCTCACTCTTCCCAAAAAATATAAATTCTCATCAAAAGGATACCGTTTTCTGAGTACATATGGGATAATACAGGACGCGACAGTGAGTTCGTTACCATTCTATAAGAAAACTGTTAGAAGTGTTTGGGGAAGTGGACGGATCGCTGAGGCAATGTGTGAAAGTGCAAGGGACTTACTTTGAATTTGATTTAAATTCCAATCACGGAAAGTAAGCAAGATTTTTTTTCTGGCCAAATGTCAGATACTTTTCGAACAGACCATGTATATAATAACTTTATTTTTGAAAAAAATTGATTAATTAAAATTATAGTAATTTAGCCCTTTACTTGGTGTTGTGTATCTAATATAAATTCATTATTTTTCCTCTAAATTATTTGTATTTATTTTTTTTAAATCCATTATGTCTTTAGAGTAATTCATTGGAAGATATATTTTTTTTATTAGAAGACTATATAATACATAGAACTGAAGTTATATTTTATTAAAATAAAAAAGACTGAATTTTATATGAAAATTATATAAGAAGTTTCAATACGACAAGCAAAATTTAGCAATACGAATAAGTAAAATGTTGGCTTTCTTAAAAAAAGAGAAAGTTAAAAGTGTTTTAGTTGTGTTATAAAGAATTCATATAAGAGTATTCGCAAATCTACTGAATTTATATATCTTGCATATGCTTTTCTATTTGTGTTCAATTTTCAGTTAAAAAGAATTTTAGGATTCTTGAGTCTAATTTTTTATAGATCAGCTTGCATTAATTTGATCTTAATTGTCAGAGTTTATAACTTAAGGAGAGAGAAAGGTTTTTATTGCTATGCTCACTCTTAGGGTTTTAAATTGTTTAACAATGAGTTACTAAATGACTTTTGTAATTAATGAAAATTGGAACTCGTGGGGAAAAAAGTAATACAGTTGCACGTACAACATCATTTCTGGAAGCTATTAGTTTCAAGAATGTTATTAGATGAATAAACCTATTTTTTTCCAAAAACCAAGCAATGTAAAAATAGAAATAAGTTAATTTCTACTTAGGTTACCAAAAAAAATTTTATTTCAACTACGTTTTATTAAATATGTATATACATTTGACAGAATCACACCATCAAGTGGCAAATTAACAAGCAATTTTCCTTCCAAATTTCAATTTTCCATTCTATATATGGTGTTGGACTATTATTTTTGTTTTTTACTATTTATTTATTCCATTTAATTATTCCATTAAAATTGTATAGTGAAAAGAAATAACATTCTTAAAAATTAGACTATCCCAGATGGGATTCGAACCCACGACCTTTGGATTAGAACTCCAACGCGTTAAAAGGGACATAACAAGCGATTTTACTTTTTACATATGGTGTTGGACTATTATTTTTGTTTGTTATTATTTATGGATTAATTAAATATAATTAATTAGTTAATATATGGAAAAAAACTGAATTAACATCAAGTGTCATACACTACAAGTTTATAGAAATTGTTTGAACTTGAGTGAAAAAATGAAAAGTATTTTGTCAACGATTAAAAATTTGATCAATATATATATATATATATATATATAGATATATATATATATATATATATATATATATATATATATATATATATATATATATAGATATAGATATATATATCTATATATATATATATATATATAATTGAATGAACGGCTTTATCTACTTATATCACAAGGGAAAGATGAAATGAAAAGTGAATAATGTTGTTTTTATGCATTTTACTGCAATTAACTGTTATCATAGATTACAATTTTCCACATTTTTAAGATTTCAAATTGATTTTTTAGACCTAATTTGTCATTTAATTATCGTAAAATCCGGCGTATAGCGCGCACCGGTGTATAATGCACACCCATACTTTCAAGCAGCATTTTGTAATGTTTAGGTGTATTCGCCATATAACACGCACCCTTTTTTACAAAGGCACCAGAAGTGTTCGTGTTCAATGCTCGTATGTTTTTGAGTCATTTATTTTAGTTATTATCCCGAATTTTGAAAAATATTATACTATTAGAATCAGAATTATTTAACTTCATTAGGTATGTCTTTTCTTTCAAATATATACCACTCCGAACTATGTAGAAGTTTTAGTTTTCTTATGCTCATTTTTCTGTTTATTTTTTTTGAAGCTATCGTTTTTATACCCTTCGTATAATGCGCATCCGTAAGTTTCGGTCTCATTTTTTTCAGTTAAAAGTGCGCGTTATACGCCGAATTTTACGGTATTCATTTTAATTCAGATATAAATTAGTTCAGTCTTCCATCGGCTAAAATCCCTTATTTTTTTATATTTAATATATATTTTTAAGAAATATAACCTTTGATTTACAATAAAAAATTAAACAATTCATTATTTTGCACTCGAACTCTAAAACGCAACATATATAAAGTTTCCATACTTTCTGAAATTCTAAGACTAAAATTCTTTAAAATACATCCCCTCAATGCCTTTCAATTTTAAACATTGGTATAATGTAACAAAATTTAACTGAAAATTTATAAAGCAAAGCAAATAACATTACCTTATTTTCTTAAATAATGGACTCAAAGGATGCTATGAATGTAAAACATAAAAAAAAACTTTCAAAATTGGTAAAAACATATATGTAAACGTACACACAATTTGCATTTAAGCATAATTTATAAAGTCAATGGCATTCTTTCCTTAAAACAAAAAAATAAACTTCACTATTTTTCATATTGAAAGTTATTATTTATTTCACAGATGTTGGCATCCAGGAAAGGAAAAATAATTATTATCTGTTGTAGCATATGTACATTGTGTGTGCGTGTGTGGGACCGTAGCTACAGGAAGAGAAATTAAATTTGCATATTCTTCTACCAAGAGATTACTTAAGGAAGATTTAAGGTTTACTGGAAGGTGGTTTGGTATAGAACTTATCTGAAAAAAACTGCTGGCTATAACAGTATGCTTAAGAAAATTTCATCGATGAGAGAGAAAACTTTTTTTTTTCCGGAATACCTTAGATAGTCGTATATATTATTTCCTTTCGAAGAAGCACTTTTTATGTACGAGGTTAAATTTATAAAACTCGAGTAGAAAAGTTTAGATAATAAGAGATTTAAAGATTATAGCTGAAGCATCTTATATTTTTCTTCAACAATTTTTTGAAAAAATTTAAATCCTTGCTGAACTAGTGTTTCAATTTGTTTTCGATAACATTAATACATTGTCATTTACATATATACGGAAAAATATACATATTCGTTCCCATTTTAAAATTGAAAGCAATTCTCTTATAAATTAGATGTTAAAATTTAACTGCTGTGAAAGAATTTCGTCACACAATGGCTGTGGTGCAGCTTAAAATACCATTTGCTTAACTATAAGAAATAAACCTAATTAAATTATTAGATTAAACTAAAATAAAAACATTCAAGTCAAACGTATATACAATATCAAAACTCCAGCTAAACCAAATTTGAGAATTTTGTTTGTTTTAAAAAATTTATGTTAAAAATAAATGGAAAATAATAAAATGATGGTTATATATATATATTGCTCATTCATAAAGATCAAACAATAGTAGCTAATGGTATACATTTTGTTAAAAATAAATAGTAATGTAATATTTTAATGTAGCATTTTTTCAGGGAATGTGATCCAATTCTCTCTCTCTCTGCTCTCATAGAAATAAAAATTAGATGCAATAATAATCTATATTAAGTACCTTAAAACTAAAACTAAAGCTACATGCACTATGCACTCACAATTACAAATATAAAAAATTTTCTCAAGAACACTAAAATTTTGGGTTTACAGGTACGAAAGTATATGAAGAAAGATAATTGTATATCCTTTGCTTGTAAGTATCTTATCAGCAGGCAACTTGACAAATGTAAAATTCATAATAAACGACATTTGGATACGCTTCATAGAGAGTATGTTGACAAGCATTGAGAATACTTAAAATTAAAATTATATAAAGCAAAGCTTCTTTAAAAAAACTTTCTGTGCATAAAAAATGCTTAACTTGCTTCTTAAAAAAACTTTCTCAAAAAATTCTTAGGTTTATAAAACCTCCACTTCTGGCGAAAATCTTATTTTTCAGCTGAAGTTGATTGTAAAAATTGTGTATGGATAAATGTTGATAAATTCCTGAAAGATTTACATATAAATATACAAATACTTGTATAAGTATCCCTGGGAAACGCGCCCCCCTTTGGGGAGCGTAACAATTCTACGAGGGGGGGGCGAGCATATTCAGAAGTCGAAAACAAAAGATAAGTTAAAAAAAATTATTAATTTATTGAAAGTATACAAACAAAATATATCCTGACATAATAAAAAAATAAAATACACACATTTACACTGATATATTATACTTATAAATGCATCAGTGTTACACAATGTATTTTATAATTAATTTAACAATACTAAGTTAAGAACGTTTAATAAGTACCAGTGACTCAATGGGATTGTCTTATATAAAAATATATACGAAAATTAACTCTTATCTTAATAATTTGTACGGTTTATAACAAATTCCTTAACTGCCGATTGAAAGTTACGCGATTCGCTTCCCCATGCCAACTGTTTTCCACGTAGGCTCGCGCATGTGACGTATTTGGGGGGAGGGACGGAATAAAGAAGCAAATAATCACCAATAAGTAAATATTTCGCAAACATTGTCAAGATAATTTTATTGCATTCCAAAGCTTTCAGAATAATTTTATGGATAGCATTGCACAGAAACATATATATACGTCCGGAGCAATTAGCGCTTTGGCTGAGCGAGACGTATACATACGCCGGTGGCACTTAAGAAGTTAAAACCATACTGCAACTTAAACACCAAAGTCTAGTATTATTTACCAACTTAAAGCTCTATCTTTTTACTAGTGGTCAAAAAAAAATTCCATAAGAATGCTTACAAAACAGGCCACCACATGGGTGAACCCCTTTAATAACCTTTTGATCCAGAATTACAACTTTTAACTTCTTCTATCCTTTCAACTTTTAATTGATTGTCCCAGCATTTAGAGTGCTTCCTCAACTCAATTGGGGACATGTGAGGAAAGATGTAGTTGCTGTTAAAAGTATCCATGTTATAATTGTCCATAATTTTTGTTATGGCATTTTTTGCCTGTGTGTTAACCTAACCAAAAATAACAAATAATTGTAAAGCTAATGATAGACTTTATTGCACCCGAGCCCGAATCTGCCATATTTGACTTAGTTTTTAACATCCTACGCTCTACAAGCAGAATTTTAGCGTATCTTTATGAATATTAATGAGGGAATATGAAAGAAGATAAAGGGACAATTCAAACATTATTATTTATGTAACAGAATCTAAACAATTGTTATTTTTAAATTGCCTTTGTTAAAAATGAATACTTCTCCTTTGATCAAAAATGGATAAAAGTTTCAAACAATGAAATAAAGTTGGAAAAACTCAAGAAAGATTTATCGAAAAAGGCACTCCGTTCCATCTTTGTTCTAAAATTTAAACAGTACGTTATTGTTTCCAGAATAAGTCATGTAAAAATCCGTAATTCACTGACTTAAAAAATGAATGAAGGTTGCCAAAAAAATGTATACATTCGCGTCTCTTTCCAGAGAGCCACAATAAAAAGGCTTATCTATCATTGTTCTTATACAGTTTGGAAATGTATATTATTTATTGTAAATTCTTATTTTTTTTTCGTTTAACGCTTCACTCAGACTGATTTAAACCATGTTTTGCATACACGTTTAATACGCTTTAAAGCTTCTAATAATGAAGACATGTCTCTCTCTCTCTCTTGAATTCTTTTCAACAAATATTCTTTTTTTTTTTTTTATTTTTATGTCATATCGACTGTATGAGCAGTTGGCAGTAATAATGTGAGTAAAAGTGTGTGAAATATTATTGACACAACAAAACACTTTTCTAGCCGAAGATTAAAAATATAAATTTAAGTAGTTGATTTCTTAAGAGAAATAAGAATATAAACTGATAAAAGAAAAGGTTACTTTGACTTTAATGTATAAATTATCTTGAAAAAAAACTTTTCTTTGGCGAATCAATTTTTTTCGTATGTTTGATTATTCCTCTCGATCTAATCATTTGCTAGCTTTCAAATAACTTAAATTTTGCTTCAAAATTCGCGATTCATGGTAGTTTAGTATGATGATTCTTTAGTGTTAAGTATTTACCTTAAAAACAAGAGAAAACTTTTTCAATTGTACTCTTTTCCAAGCTTTTCTACCAAATGAATATTTTTTATTTAAATTTTTTTAAATAAAATGCTTAAAAGTTAACATTATTATGAAAAGTGTGATTTGTTAAATACAATTAAGAAATACTTCACAACGCATAGATAATTTCGGATATCTCATATCATATTAACCATTAGAACATTCATATTTCCAGAAATATCACATTAGTGTAAATGTCAAATTTATCAAGTCAGAAAATATTGTGTTTTGCATTTATTTTAGTAAATTGATCAGTTTTTTTATCGTTATTTCTTTTCACAAAATACTTAGGTCTCACACTTAATGTTCATATGTTTCTTCAGGAAACCGATCAGTTTGAGATTGAGAATATCTGGAACGCAGCTCTACGTTAAAAATATTGCAAAATAATGCATTAGGTGGATTATGTAAGTATCATCCTTGGCTTAAAGTAAAGATGACTGTCATGAATTAATTGCCTTGGTATAATTTTCAGTATAGCGTTTATTTTTCAAACCGTTTTACTTCAGAATTATTCATATTAAAATCACATTTAAATCTATTAATTGCAACCTCGCTTTTTTATAAACATCATCGGAAAAATTATAAATTTATTAAGTTAAATAAAATCACATTTAAATCTATTAATTGCAACCTCGCTTTTTTATAAACATCATCAGAAAAATTATAAATTTATTAAGTTAAATAAATAATACATTATAAAGTTAAAAATAGAGTCCCGGATAAAATTTCTTGAAAAATTAATTCCTTTTCTAATGTCCAGGAATAATGTTAATGGTATAGATGATGATTTCGAATGTTTTTCTAAATCTTTTTAGCCGTATTGTTAACATTACGTGCCGAATTTCAACTGAAATATAAATTGAAAGTTATATATATTCAGCGTTGCATTCGTAAAGTAAAAACTTATAGTAATTTATTCATTTTGATTTGAATACATCCATTTTTCTTAGTGTAAATTGGATTTTATCAGTTTTCCAGCACCTTAACATAGAAGTGAATTTTAATTTTATGTAATCAACATAGACTACGCAATTCAGAAATTTTTAATCCTAGGATTGTGTTAAAAACACTTGGATTTACATCAATATAGGGTTAATTTCCATATTAAATAAACTATTAGAAGTGTGATTATAATTATGTATTAGAACAGTAGTGCTACGAATCCATTTACATAATTTATTACAAAAGATTTTTGAAATATAGCATAGAAGCAGTTAAATTTCAATCCAAATATTGTAGATTAAAATATCAAAGACTCCTCTATTTATCGCGTAATACCTAACTCGTAGTAAGGAAATTCAATCTGCATTTGGTGAAAGGAAGATCCAATTTATAGAAACGCCAATTTATAAGCTTGTGAAGAGAAAGAAAATGAAAAAGGAGGTATTTTAGAATAAATTCAGCCTTTACAAAATGAGCTTAGAATAAATTTTGTTGATTAGAGGAATTATTTTAAAATGAGGATTAATGGGAAACATGTTTGGCTTTTGAACAGTTTTAATTAAACGGTTCGTTTAAAATGGAAGAAAAAAAAACGATATGTTTCCTTTAACAAACCGGTATTGATTATATTATGTTGAAGGTAACGTCAGAGACACTTACATCTCTTCAGTCTGCTGTTTAAACTAATAAGGGAACTTTTAATGAGACACACAAACATGGCACTTAATTGAAACACAGATGATGAAGCTAATTTCTCGTTGCGGTAAAATGCAGTGGTACATTTCTAAAATGATTTTGATGTTTTAATAAATTCAATGTGTTTATATATTCTCTAAAAATGCTTCATAAATTTTTAATTTCTAAAACTTACAGAATTTGTGTCACTAATTTTTAAATTAACCATTGCTGTCTTTTGGTAATACACATTCGTGACGATTAATATTCAGATATTCGTTTCTAACTGCACAACAGTTTAATGTTTTGCGAAGTCGAATATTTTTTTGTAAATGACCAGTATGATATTAGCTCAAAATTCGACAAGATGTATCATTTCACATACCCTATATCCCAGCGTATAACACGCCCTTATTTCTTTAAAACTACATTGCTTTAGGTATATTGAACATATAACATGCGCCTTTTTTTACGAAAAAATCTGAAATGTATATGAGGAGCGCTCGTATGTATCGAAGACTAGAAATACCTTGTGAGAGGATAATTAAAGCATGGAATGATATTAAACCTGGTGTACTTAAAAATGTATTAAACAATGTAAATGGAATAAAAATAAGTATTTATTTTTGGATCAGAATAACAATGGTGGCGAGAGAAAAAGTTAATGAAATGCAATGATGAACCTGAAGTTACGAAGGAAAAGAATATGTTGATTTTCTAATGTTATTCAATAATGAAAATTCGTAAAGTATGTCAGTTCTTTTAATTAAACAGTATTTATAGGTTTACAGAAATTTAATTACTTTGTACTGATCTTTTCTTTTTTTAAAGTCATCATTTTACATCCAGTAAGTTTTCCAATCTCCCGCGCGTAAATTTTTTTCTAATTTTTTGTGTAAGAGCGTTATTATAGGGCGTTATACGCCCTATAATACGGTATATATATATATATATATATATATATATATATATATATGTTTGTGGCTAGTCAACCTTCCCACTTTATATATTTACACACACACACACACATATATATATATTGTCAGTTATCATCTACTATAGATACATAAATCATTAAAAAACTAAGAATAAATGAGGCATTTAAATATAGTTATTGGAATTTTAAAGATTGATTAGAATTCAAAAAATATATTAACATTTTTAAAAAAAATGATGATGCAGTATAATTAGGATTTCTGACTTAGGGCAGGCCTTATATATAAAATAATTCATATAAAAATGGGGTTTAAGAATTTATTTGGCAAGTCAACCTTTTCCCTTTATTTTTATAGCTCTGAACGAAATCCTGGTGAAAATAATGGATAGAATTTCTAAATCCATTTCAAGGAAAAGTAACTTACCCGAATTTGCATTCAAAAATACTCATTCCGCAATAAATATGTGAACAATGAACAAATTATTTACAGATTCTGGACCCAAATACAAATTCAAAACAAAGTATTGGCTGAATTGTAGTACTTAGCAAAACGTTTAAAATTATTAGTACTAAAATAAATATATAGTGCATGCATAAAGATAAATACTGCAGTTTCTTGAGAGACTCTTGGAACATATTTATAAACATAATATTATTAAGGTTAAATTGAAAGGAATAAGTATAATTTTAGTGTAATTTGAATATGTAGGTAAGTATAAATATGATTAGCGAGGAAAAATGATGAAATATATAATAATAAACTGTTAATCCCGTTATATATATGATTTCTGTATGAATGAATCTATATCTATCTACTCCTAACTAATTTATGTGTATGTATCTCTCTCTATCTCTGTATATATAGATATATATATATAATTTTCAAACAGATTAAAAGTGATTTTTCATAAATACCCTTATTTCAACTTCTAATCTATCTTCGAGCTTCTTTAAGAGAAGAGCCTCTGAATCATAAATCACCAATCCCCGAAATAGCTCGAGGCATCAGAAGATAGGGAAAAAATGTTTTAGGACCCGTCATGTGAAATTGGAACGTAGGTGTCCAAAAAAGAACGTTCATCTAGGGAAACTCAAGTTAATATTCCGTTAACAAGGAATGACCCCATTTCTCTTTCAGAAATGTCTGTAGGCGTTAAATTTGTCACTGTGAAGTGTAGCGTACCTACCCTCATGAAAATGATATAATGCGTGTTAGGGTATATTCTTGAAATCAGAAGACTTTTTTTTTCTTCAGATGATATCAAAAATGATTCGCCCTCCTCAATTAATCATCATTTCCATATTTAGGTTAATTAAATTAAAGAAAAAAACCTTCAATCAAACAGTTGTAGCACAAAACGAACTTTAGAAATAAATTATCGCTCCTAGAAACAAGAAATCTTTTACATGTAAGGACACGCTTATAAGAATACTTATCTTTAAAAACTGCCCTCGTAAAAAATCGCTCATCTTAAAATAGATAATATATCAAACATCAGATTTGATTTCCGGAGTTTAAGATTACAAAAGTAAAATCTGCACTTATTTAAAAATGCACTAATTTAAGACTAATTGAACTTTAGTATACTTAGAGAAGTATGCAATAAGAATTAAAATTGGGTATTAAATAAATGAATTAAACAAATACAAGTGAACATAACATTATAGAGGGTGGAAGGAAAAAATTCTAATTTGTATAGAAAAGGAAGAAATTCTAAAACAAGAGTTAGTGTTATTTAAAAACATTTATAGCAATAGTATTAAGATTCGAACTTCCATAATGTTCTAAATTTTTCGTTTCACACTAACATATAAGTATTTTTTTCATTAAAAATAAGTATGAAATATTTTAATGCCTTTTCATGACGTAAAACCTAAATAATTTTTCTGTAAATATAAACAGACATTATCTTTAATGCTGCTACAACAAGAATTTTTATATTATTTACCAAACTAATGTAAAAATACGCACTAAACCTAATGTTTATATGCATCGAATCCATAACAAATAATGTTCCTGCATCAAAATGTAGCATCACGAAGGTTATAAATGTCTACTAGAGAAAAGTGTTGAAAATATGCATAAAATAAATTGGTAGTGAATTTTTACTTAATATTTGATTTTTTCAAATTCAAACAAATTTCTGAACATCTAAAAAGAACTTTCTAGGTATTTTTAATGATTAGATTAAATGGAACAACTTGTTCTGTGAAAAGAAAGGAAACATGTTGTTCTAAGTTTCCCAGCAGGATACATATGTTGCACGTAAAAAAATATTCTTCTAACTTTTTATTAAGTGTCCATCTCCTCAACAGGCAAGTATAAGATATTTGTTGTTAAAATCATTATTTGTTCTTAACGCCTCACAGTCAATTCATGTGTTCTTTATGAGATTCGGAAACAAAGTCCTTCATTAAGTGAAAGATAACAAAAACATGGAATGAAATACTATTCAAAATGTCTTAATATGTGCATTAATATATATACATAAGTATCAGTTTCTCTAGATAACGTATGTTGTTGTTTTGTCCCTCCCGAATGGAAGTAATGTAAGTTGGCAGACCCTGAGACAAGTTGGATTTCTACACAAAAGATGGTGACTCTGCTTATCTCCACCTCCAAAATTTAAGATTGGTACTGGAGGGGAGGGAAAAATATTCCTGCCCCCTGCACCTGTAGTATTTACTGCGATCCCCCACAAGACGTTCGGACCCACTGATTTAACGAGCATGTACTTCGTGTGTACTCGGAGGGCATTTGGTGGCATCGGGAGTCGATTCCAGGCCCTCCGGTCTAGAGTCTGATGCTCTAATCACTAGGGTGCCCGCAGCCCCTACATGTAGATAGAACATATATTGGACAAGTGCAAATTAATTATGAAACTTAGAGAAATTCATTTTTAAGTCATATATTATTTTCAATAAGGATTCATTTATTTAAAGTAACTTACTAACTTTATAAAAAACTGAAAATACACAGCTCGCCACCGTAAACGTAACACCAAGAAAGACAAGGGATAGCATAACAAAATTTATTTTGTAGGAAACATGTTGACCAAGTATCAAATGAATAAATTTATAAACTTATGTGAAGTGTGGTTCCTGCCAGAATCAACAGCCAGAGAAGCCGCCATTGTTGGAGATCACCACTGCCACACGCCTTGACGTTGATTCAAAGAGACTTTGGATGTGTTCTTGGACCAAGCAGCTTCCACATTTTGCCAAAGTTGATCTGGTGTGGCAGCTAGGGGTGTCATCTAGGTGAATCGTTGAACAACCATGGACCACAAATTTTCTATCGGTGAAAGATCCGGAGAGCGAGTCGACCAGGGAAGCAATTCAATCTGGTGTTTGACGAATAATCTTTGAACAATGCGTACCACGTGTGGTCGTGCATTATCCTGTTGAAACAGGACTGTAGCCAAGACCTGAAAGTAAGGAAGGACAACTGGATCCAACACCTCGGAGATGCAGCGCTGGCTGTTTAAAGTACCGGCAATGCGTACTAGAGGAGTGCGAGAGTAATGTGCAACATATATTGTGTACCTTACATATACATATATTGTGTGTTTTGCTACCGTATATTCTATATCATATATATTATTATAATCTAAATTGTTAAATGCTTAAGTTAAAAATCTTAATACAGATATATTAATATAATGTAGGCTTCTAGTTCTTCCTTTAATCCTACACCTCTAGCTCACGCTGATAATCAAAGAGATGTTCACCCGAGGGGTGAACATCACACAGTTTTAAAAACTAAAAAACGCGATGTTATAGTTAATTGAGCTAAAAAAGTAAAAAAAAAAAATCTTTACATAAGAACGTTGTTGTTATTGTTGCTAATGCTACCTCATCGACAGTGTCAGATAACATAAGAATAAACTAATTAACGAAAACATTAATGCCATTGTGGTAAAATCGTGGGGAGCTTCGTACAATATTTTTGCACTAACTCGGCATTTCGGAATAGAACTCGTTTAAATTAAAACAATTGATGTCGAGTGCTCCGCATTGTTACCCTAATGACATTAATTTTCTCGTTAGTCATTTTATTCTTATATCAAGATTTTTTTTATTTTTTATTTTTTTTTAACTTTTTAGTTCTATTAACCATAAAAGCATAGTTTTTAGTTTTTTAAAAGTATAGATTATTTGTATTTCCATTTGCTGAAAAACTAGACAATAGTTTATATTTTGGTAAGAAATTGCTGACACAGGTTTCGCTTTTATAGGGTTGTAACTTAATATTTTAGTCGCTAAATCTGGAAATGGGATCTGGAATTAGTCACCAAATCCGGAAATGCTATCGGGAATTAGTCACGCTATCTTGAAATGCTATATGGACTTAGTCGACATATCTGCAAAGGGTATAATGAATTATTCGTCAAATCTGGGAACCGTTATTACTGAGGATCCTGATCAGGACAATGGAACAAAATTATGAAATTTTTGTATTGCGATCAGTCCTTGAGAAGTGTGTAAAATTTCGAAATAATCTGACATCTTAAAGCGGGTAAAAATTGATTTCAAGTATTCCTTTACATACAAGTGAAACTTTAAAAGCATGTACAGAATATAACAAAAGACTAAGTTTCAATTAAAAAATAAAGAACAAGTAAAATCAGTTAATTAATGTCTAATCACAACTAGAATAATTTATTGACTATTTAAAACTGTTTATTATTGTTTTAGTTAAAAATGTTTTCCGCATTTATTTATTATATCCTTATAAAATATCGTTGAGTAAGGACGAATTTTATGACACATTGAATTAAATGTAACAAAATATATTTTATTTAATTATTATTATTTTTTTTATAATTTTAAAAATCCTAGACAAGATTGTGAAAAGACATATTTACAATGTACTCAATTTTAATATACAGAAGAAGAAAACGAGCATTCACAAACTTAAATTATAGATACTAATATTACAATTGTTAAATCAGGATTTTTTGCATTTTTAAATTTAGTTCATTGTTGCTTATTGTCAAATATAAAGGAACTGTATTTTAAATTAATCTTTTAATATTTTTATAGTATACAAGTAGAATTTTCTTTTTTTCTATTTAATAAGGCTGCGTATCGATAGTTTTTCATTGCAGACCTAGTACATTCTTTGGGAGCTGGTATCTCTTTTTAGTGCGGCACCAAATAGGTGGATGCCAATCTCTGCAGTTAGTTTTGACACCCGGTTTCCTCCCCAGAGGGAAGCACCCGCATTCTTGTGATGTAAAACCATACTTCGGATTTTAATTTTGCCTTTAGAGCACCCAAGCTCTTTTTTTTAATTTAGAGCACCGAAGCAAAACAGGCACTCAAGGGATCTTTTACATGTCACATAATCATGCGATATGGCCACTGTCGAGTTTCTGAATCATGAAAATCTGCCAAATGGGCTGAACCCGCAATCTAAAGTGTACAAGACAAGTGACAAACCAACTAAACCACTTAGCCGGCGCTTAATTTTGATTATTACCAGTAAAATATGAAAAATCAATTCAGTCCATCTGTCACGCTTTATTTTTGTAAGGCCATGTTTTTTTTTTTTTTTTTTTTTTTTTTTGCTTAACAAATTTCAGTTTTATGCAAATAACGACAGAAAATATTGGATTTAGTTTCTCACATGTTTTGTTTGTATCATGTTACACTAAAATTTTCAAGATGAATAAACTATTACATTATGTAAAAGCTAATTATGCAAGTGTTTGCATATTAAATTAAGAAAGCTTGATGTTTTGTGTTTTCCGCCTCAAAACAAATATTTGTATAGATAAATATTGAATTCCAATGTATTTAAAGTCCGCAAACATTTATTTTATCTATGAATGAAAAAAATTTATATTTACTTTATAAAAGATAAAGATAACTTTAAAAGCTTAAAATTGTAATAATCTTATTAATATTTAATCATATTTATTAAAACTTAGTAAAAAAAGTATTTTATACTAAATTTAAACTGCTTGAACTTTAAATAGGTGTTCAAATTGCTTAAATATTTCTCTAAAAATGTGTTTTACAGAAATAATAAAAAAATTCACATTTATTTAATTTTAAAGATTCGAATGTAGAGATCCATACTTGTTGAAAAACTTAAATTCCTAATTGTTTGAAAACTTGATTTGAAAAAATAATAACTGAAGATAATTAAAACAATTCCATAAAAGAATAATTTAATGTGTGAAAAATGTGTTAACTTAATTATTTTCTATTAACATTCTCAGGATCATAGAATGGGCTAAAATCAATTCAATGAGTTTTGTTTTCAATAAAATAAAAATGGTATTTGAAAATAGCAAATTAATAACTATCTATTGTATATGTATTAAATTAATGTAATAATACAATTTCCTAATTTTAAAAGTGTTGTAACATATGTGTTCATTAAATATTTAAATTTTTAATATGTAATTTATTGCTACCATCTACTTAAAATAAGTGAACTGCATTTAACTTCTATTTTGCATTTTAGAACTTTAAAATTCTTATTTTTAATACTTTTTTATCTAAGGAACTTATGTGGAAGTGTTATTTAATGGAAATTATTTTCCTTAAAACTGAAACTACTACAAAATCAAGGATTTTCTTTAATAATGGAATAAATAAATAAGAAATTTCTGATTCAGTAATGTAAAAATAAATATAATATTCTAAACGTCAATTTAAAGAAATATATGATTTAAACATATATTTGAATATGCTAAGAATATTGAAACATAGGATATGTTGATATTTATTATTCTGTAAAGGTTTTACGATAAATTATTGATAAGTTAGTAATATATACGTGATCAGTCGAAATTTAACTAAACAGAGAATTTTTAGAACTTTTTAAGACTATCAAAAAACTTAAATTTATGTCAACAAATGATAGAATGTTTTGCTCAGCACAAACCCAGTTTATCTGCGACTTGTTATAGTTAGATAATAATGGAATGAAAACTCAGTTCTGCCAAATGCTGCCACATACAATTAATGACTGAAGACTATTCGATCATATGTAGCGTTGTTGGAATTTCGGAGAAAGCAAAACCAGTCATATTAACGTCTACTTTACTTGATTAAAGTTCGGTACTACGACACTGGTACACTGTGCAATGTAATTAAACCAAATTGATTATCGGAAATTGAAACAATTAGAGTAAAACAGAAAATATATTTCTCACATGGAAAACCGACGATTTTCTTCTTTTTTTTCCATAGAATATAAAATACAAGTTTTAATTTTACAGCAAATATTTTATATGAACTTAAATTAGATAAGAAAAAGTTTATTATTTTTTTATTTATTGCAAATTTCAACTAAAGTAGTTTAGATTTCAGAATATGTTAAGAAACCAGTGTACTTTATGTTGATGCACCAGATATTATACATTATATGTTTTATGGAATTCATCACTAGACAAAATCAGAGGTTTCAATTTATTTCGCAATTAAAATATTTTCAAAACAGTAAAAATTGTTAACACCCTAGATTAAACCTCACAAATCTTTCAAGTAAGAAAAAGAAATCAAATTTGGAAGGTTGTGGCACAATTACTTTGTCTTGATTTCCATCTTTTTGAAACCAATACTATTCTATGAAATTGTCTCCTTATAACGAAATATAACGTAAGACAAAAAGGCTTAATTTGCATCTTTAAAAGTAAAATTGGTATCAAATAGGAATCTAAGAAAATAAATCCCCCTCCCGCTTTTTTAACTTAAATAAAACATACTATTTAACACTGAAACAATATTGCTATATAAAGCGATAATAAGAAACAATGATCTTTTTTTTTTACTCTTTGATTGTATTTAAAGTACATTTAGAGAAAGTATGAACCCTTTAATATTTATATAACGTATCAAAAACAAAACATCTGGAATAAGAAACTTAAATGTTAGTTGTGCGTTATCTTTCTTTGTTTTTACTGTTTACAAAATTTATTATTCTTTTATCACTATTATGTCATTCACAACATATTTATCACAACTTGTGATTTTCTTCCAAATCGGAAAAGATTCAGTGAATTTATGAATATTATTTAATCGAACTATTTAAGATTAGGACTTTTACAAAGAAATGAAAATGAAAAAGATAGGTTTAAAAAAAGAATGTCACTTTTTTTATGCTTTTCTTTTTCCAAGCAAAAGAGGGGAAAAATTATCAAAAAATGTATCGCCTTATGCCTTTCTCTGGGGAAATAATAAAAAAATAGCAAAAATAGACAGAACATTTTCTTGCAATAATAGTTTATTCCTTATTGTTCTTTGAAATACGTTGACAGTTTATTTTGACAGCTTTGATTTTTAACTAGTTTAATAAAATATATACGTTTTGTTTGCGCATTGAATATTAGTTAGGAGGATACTTCTTGAGATTTGAAAATGATCTGTTTACTGGACATTGGTGAGTGGCAATTTTAAGAAATTGAGTCAATAGAGAAAATTTTTCGTATTAAACATTATCTAAGAAATCCAATTGTAAAGCACTGTTATAAACGCATTTTATCAAAACTAAAAACGTTTAACTATTGGAGTAAAAAGTTTTCTTTGAAAATAGTACGGATTAATAAGAATGCTGAAAGGAACGAAGGAAAATTAGGGAAAGAATAAGAAATATTTTTGGATATTTCCTTGCACAGAGGGAATCGATAAATTAGATTCTGAAATTTAATTCATACAATTTTTAATTAAGTTTTGTTGTAATTATAGGAATTAGAATAATTGGATGATTTAAAAACATGTAAACACAAAATGCACAAAACATGCCCATGTTGAATTTTGTAAGTACTGACCCTAAATACCCTATAATTTAGAGAAATAAAGTCTGTAAAAATGGGAGTTATTAAAGCAAAATCAAAAATAATAATAATAAACAAATGCCACTTGAAGTTACTTTAGATTCTTTTGATTATAATAAAATATTAAAGAAATTAACCCATAATGCGTCTTAAAAAGTACCAAACAGAATGCCTTTAACACAATTTTAAAGCACTTATAAATATTATACATGTCTTTAATCTGCATTGAGAAATAATGGATACAATTACTCAACTACAAGCTGAGACAGAAAAAAAATGGGACTGTACAGCTTGAAAAAGAGTGGAGTTGGCAACAACTGGTTTTATTACGTTATCCCACGTACCTCCTCTATCGATGGGGCCAGTTTCGCCTTAATTGATCAAACCAGTAATAAGTACTGCATCATTTAGTGAACGTGTGCAACTGCATTCTGCCGGGAACATGTCGAATCAATGTCAAGTTTCTTACTTAAAAAGAAAATTTACTTAAAAAAAACCTTACTTTGAAACTTAAAAAAAAATCTGACGATATTTAGCAGAAATATTCTTTTCAATCTACACTTCCAAAATATATGGCAGCACGGGTTTCATGATGAGTATTTTGGCGGGGAAGGCGAATCGTTTTATAGCAGAAACTGCGTTTTCAGCGGATTGCGAAGATTGTCATTTTTGCTCCGAAAAAGTAGTTAATGTTAAAATGTGTCTTATTTTTTGTACGTTAATGAAGGTCTTAGAAAACTGTTTGATTATTTATTTTAAGTAAATGGTGTATATAATTAATTTTACAATTGAATATCTTTAATTAATTATTTAGCTCTAATGAATTAAATTTCTTTAAGTTGAGTATTTTTTTAGGTATATTCCTTTATTTTCGATGTAGGGATTCAAAAAAAAAACATTGCACCCAAAAAACTGCATTAAGTCATATTGTGATAGATAAAGGGTTAAAGAGTATGATACAATTTATTATTCAATAAAGCTTTTTTACAGCAAATGCTCCTAGTTTAGAAAATAACAAAAGAAACGTAAACTTAACTTAATGTTTATTACATAAATGTTTTACATATTCTTCTGCTTTTAATTTTTAAAATTATGATTATAATTACCCTCCAGTTGGTCGATAAATGAGTGCCAAGTTTTCTTAGGAACTGAACACAGGGGGAGGAGGGCACGTTAGACTGACCACTTGACGGAAACCCCTGCACATGCACCCCAGTGCCTAAGGTCATGTAAAGTTAGATAAACACAGTTGGACTTGGCCTCAATGGGCTGTTGTACCACTGAGTTATGTTCAGTTATGATTATATTTTAAACATGTTACGCTTTTTCGAGACATCATTATTTTATAAATAAAGCCCAAAAGAATCAAATTATTTAATTTTAACATCAAAAGAACGATATCTAGCCGAACATTGCTAACATTTTCATTTCGCGAGACAAAATTAACTCCCCTAAAACCCTTTATCGAGTTTTGTTCTTATTTTGAAACATAATATATATATATATATATATATATATATATATATATATATATATATATATGTGTGTGTGTGTAAGGTTTAAAATAGAAGATAAATCTACTCTATTTAGTTTGTATGTATGCTGTAACGTTTCCCGCCACACAGCTGTGAATCGGCATTTTTGTGGAAATAATCACCACACGTGCAAAGACACATGTGCAACTTAAAATTATTACGTAGTACCATCTTAGATCATCCCAGCGACCTTTGACACCACAAAGAACCCTTTTCCCGTGACTAGCAAGATGTTACTGGATGAAGAGAAAGAGAACCGAGAGATGATATGTAAACTTCGAAGTGAGCGGACCCCGAAAGAGAATTCCTCTCTCACAAACCACATAATTTGGACACCAATAAGATTTTAATAAGTTTAATAACTTCAATGCATAATCTGTAAATAATAGCTGTGACGTAAATAAACTAAATGTTTAAAGTGATCAATATCCAGCTGCCGTTATTTATCTCATACGTCACAATGTGTTACATCAGCGTTTCTCAAACTGTGGGGCGCGGCCCCCTAGATGGGCGTGATAACTTTACAAGGGGGGCACGAGGATATTGAAAAACTGAAAGAAAAGATTATTTAACAAATTATTTATTTACTGAAAATAAGCAAAGAAAATATATTCTGGCATAATAAAAAATAAAATGCATATTTACTCTGATATAATATAATAATAAATATACTATTCATCGTATTTTATAATTAATTTAACATTACTAAGTTAATAGCAAGTTAATTAGTTAGAAGTGACCCCATGGGCTTGTCGTATACAAAATTAAACACAAAAATTAACACGTATCTTGATAATTTGAACGGCTTATATTTAAACCCTCGACTCTCAATTAAATGTCACGTGATTTGCTCCCCAATGCCACCGTTTTCCACATAGGTGCTCGTATGTGATGTATTAGGGGAGGAGAAGAGAGGAAATGGACAAATCCTTTGAAATAGGTGAACCCTTTGTAAACACTGGCAAGGTCCTTTTATTGCATTCCAAATCCCTCGGAATAATTTTATGGATACCAGTGCACAATAAAGATCATACTTTGGAAAGACGTTTATATATGTACAGGGCAATTATCGCTTTGGATGAGTTAAGAATACGTTTATATACGGCTGTGGCAGAATTCGTATTGTAGCTTTAACGTCAAAGTACATTATTTTGTAATTCAATATATTGCTTTAGTATGGGGGCGATGAAAACTACGATTGAATAGTGGGTCGCAACTATTGAAAGTTTGAGAAACACTATGTTAGATAGTGAATATTTGTATACCATTTTTATCATTTATAAATGCTTTATATTTAAGTGGATAATTTTCAGTAATATTTTAAAAACGCATCCAATTAAGAGAAATCTGAAGTTTCTGGTTAAAAATTACTCATGATTTTGGGGAAACTTATCTTCTGAAAAGTTTCTGATATTGGGGTATAAATGCATTATCAATTTGGGTTAACAACAAATTAATTACATCAACGTTAGTGATTGTTTTTCAAGTAAATTATTTTTCTTCCTCTAGAACAGTGATTCTCAACCTTTTTTTTTTTGTTGTGGCACATATTTAACGATTTCAAAATTTGGCGGCACACAAAGAAAAAGATAAAAATTATTTACTTACTGCAACACACTGCATAAATAGTTTATGACAAAAATTTTAAATATACGAAATAAACTAATATATACTACAATAATAACTAAACGTTTATTAAGGGATTAATTACAAGCTAATAATAAAAATATTTTTAATGCGAAATTTGAGCTTGATGTTTTTTGATAATTTCATTTATATTTGGTCGTAAAAATGACAATGCTACTCTCATATCGTCTTCTACATTTAACAATCTTGATCATTTTTTAGTTTTAATGTTGGCTAATGCTGAAAATCCGAATTCACACAAATAAGATGTGGAAAATTGTAATAATATATTTAAAGCTTTTTTGGCTATCATTGGATAATCGCATCTGATGTTAAGCCAAAATGAATTAATTGATTCTTCTGAATGATTTAAAATTAAATCTCGATTATTGGAAAGCAAAATGAGAGTTCTTCCTCTTCATTCAAAGTTAAGTCA
Source organism: Trichonephila clavipes (assembly GCA_019973935.1). NCBI lineage: Eukaryota > Metazoa > Arthropoda > Arachnida > Araneae > Nephilidae > Trichonephila > Trichonephila clavipes. Next base: position 1,238,304 of record BMAU01021373.1, on the reverse strand, counting down.
AATACAGAAGTATACATTATGAGAAATGGATTACGAACCCAATCAAATTTCTTAATATCTAATTTTGGGAAATAATGAATAATTCTCTCCTCTAATGTTGTCAAATGATCAACAACAATTAATTTAATAGTTTTATAACTGTCTTTAGGGACTGACTCAAACTTTTCTAAATTGCCTTCCTGAGCTTTATTTTTCAATAAAGTTATTTGTTTTTTGAATCCCACCAGCTTATCGGTGGAGTTTAAGATATTTTCATTAGGCCCTTGCATACTTGAATCGATGTTGTTAAAAATAACAAAAATGTCTGATAAGTGGAATGAACAAATTCATAATTTTTATTTTGTTCAAAAATATTTTCATTTCGTCTTTTAATTACAGCACACGAGATATAAATTTCCTCTGGACAACCATCTTACTTCTGTATGGAGTAACAAGGATTCGTACTTGGCTTCCATAGCTTGGCATAATTTACTAAATAATCTACTTTTTAATGGGCTTGCTTTGATATAATTAACCATTTTAACACATTGTTCCAGAACTATTTTCAAATTTGATGGCAAAAATTTTGTAACAAGTGCTTCTCGATGCAAAAAACAATGGGTAACTAATATATCCTCATTCAGTTCTTTAACATGTGCTACAAATCCTTTTAGATGTCCAGTCATAGCTGGAGCACCATCTATGCAAATGCCAATACATGACTTCCAAGAAACTTTAATTTCTTCTAAATATGAACTAATTACTTGAAAAATATGTTTACCAGTTGTAAAATCAGGTAACTCCCGACAACATAAAAATTGATTAATTATATCATTTTCGTGAATAAATCTAACGAATGCAATTAATTGAGCATTTCCTGTAATATTTGTTGTTTCGTCGACTTGTAGAGCAAAATTCGAATTTGCAAGAGTTTTTGCAGTATTTTGCTCAATATTTTCTGACACATCTTTAATTCTGCGATGGATTGTATCATTTGAAAGTGGTATTTTGCAAATATCAATATCAGCTGCTCCACCAATCATTGTTTTTACAATTTTGCGACAAGCAAGTAATATACACTGGTGTGCAAAAATTAAGGACTAGACGGTTTTTTCAATATAACTTTGTACAAAAGCTTTTCAAATCAATACCGTAAGATCTCCAATACGTAAGGACATGTGTAATGTAAGCAACACTTAATAAAAGAGAAAACAGAGGGATAAAAAGAAGCTTGATTGAAAAAGTAGCATGGAGCGCAATGCGACTGAAACTCCCTGTGATGGGTGTCCAGCAAGAAACATCCGGTCTTTAGTAGGGGATGTGATCTCCCCTGACTACTAGGCAGGTTTCACAGCGTTTTCCCATGCTGAGAATGAGGGTGTCAATGAGTTGTTGAGGCACTGCTGCCCATTCGTCTTGCAGCGCCAATCGAAGCTCCCGAATCGTTACTGGTGGTAAGGTACGAGCTGCCAAGCGTCTGCCTAGAAAATACCATACATGCTCGATGGGATTGAGATCCGGAGATCGTGCCGGCCAATCCATACGTTCAATAACCTCACTCTCTAAGAGCTGTTCGGCAGCTACTGTGCGATGACATGGTGCATTGTCGTCCATGAAAAAGAACTGCAGACTCATAGCGCCTCTAAAAAGACGCACATATGGAAGAAGAATCTCGTTACAATAACGGGTCCCGTTGACTGAACCTGCGTCGAAGATGTGAAGGTCTGTACGACTACCAAGCATGATGCCTCCCCAAACGAGAACACAGCGACCTCCATACCTGTCCCTTTCAATGATGTTCGAGGGATGATTGCGGCTTCCCCGCTCTCTCCAGATGAGTATGCGATGAGAATCACTACTCAAACTGAATCTGCTCTCTTCTGTAAAGAGTACTCGTCCCCATTCATTGTCTCTCCAATTCCGGTGTTCCCGGCACCACAGAGAACGCCTTCTCCGATGCGCAGGCATTAAAGGTACACACCGTACAGGGCGTCGTGCAAACAGACCACCACCGTGTAGTCTTCTGGCCACGGTAAAACGCGATATCGGTCGTCCAGTCGCCTGTGTCGTGTGTCTAGCGATTTCTCCCGCTGTCTGCCGCCTGTTTCTTCTGGCCTGTAAGACATAGTGCCGGTCATCTGTGGGTGTGGTTCCTCGTGGCGACCACTACTGAACCCCCGGATAGCTGTTCCTGTAGTTTGAAATTGTCTCCAAAGTCGTGAAACGATGCTGTGAGCAATTCCGAACTCTGCAGCCACACTTGTCACACTGCGGCCTTCCTCCAACTTCCCAATGATTCGACCTCGGGTAAGAGCATCCAGATGTCGTCTAACAGATTGATTATTCGCCATTTCTCGCTGAGGCAGCAACTCGGTGTGATTTTAACTGCTATACGGCGTGCAGTCTTTTTGCCAGAAATACTGATCTTACACCGACAACATGCTTTATACTACTCAAACACTCCCCCATTACGTCTACCTGCATGTCTGCGCATGTGCTACCGTACATCACCTTACTTAATCTCCTGATTGGTCTTTCTCTCCGCTCTGCCTCTTCGTTCAGCTGATATGCTAATTTTTCGACTTCGTCCTTAATTTTTGCACACCAGTGTAATTTCTTCAGCCAAATTGTGAGGTTTTAATTTAACAGCAATCAATTCAGCTATTTCGTAAGAAGCTACTTGAGTGTTTTCAGACACACATACTTGTTTTTCAAAAACTTTTACTTGTTTAATTTTTGATGATAAAGACCTTTCAAAGTAGCTTTTATCTTTTGTTGAAAGCGAAGGATGATTAGTCACCAAGTGACGTTGGAGTTTGCTAGGAACCATAGCACTATTTGATAATTTAAAACCACATATCACACACTCTGGAACAACTATGTCATTTTCCATTGTAGAGGTAAATCCAAATTTCAAAAAATCATGATTATATTTCCGATGGACAACGTATTTTTTTGAGCAAGAAGTATTTTTACTTGTGCCGGGGGTTGGCTCATTAACTTGGTCCCTAACGTTATCATTATCACTATTATCATCATTAAACTTTCTTCTTTTTAACCATTTATCCATTTTCAGAAGGATCTGCAAATAAATTAATGCAAAATATTACTACATGCAAATAAATTAATATTAAACCGAATCACATACATTTGCCAATTTTAACGAAAGAAAAGGTGCAGTAACTACTATGCAACACCTTGTGAATCCCAACTATCACTAAAACAGCACGTTTTGTACGTAGAAGTGGCAAGTGTGCGCCGACTTGAAACATATTCCTATTGCTATGCACACCGCTTCATCATAATTTGGCACTAAGAAAAAACGCGTTGCAAAGCAAATAATAAAATAATTTATTTTTTTGTGGATTTAAATATATATTCATGTTATATAAAAATATTTTTCTTTTTAAATGATATAATTTAATAATATTAACATTATTATATATTTGCAAAATTTGGCGGCACACTTTTGAAATTTGGCGGCACACAAAAGTGCCGCGGCACAGTGGTTGAGAATCACTGCTCTAGAATATTAGTCCAGTTTTAGTATTACAAAAAATTTATATTTATCATATTTAATGGAAATGTAAAGAATTTCTAAATGTGGTGTGTAACAAAAAAACCGAACAGGATTATATTTCTCTTATGCTTAGAAATAATTCCATACATAATGCATTAAAACCTTAAATTGTTTTTCTTTCAAGCACTGTATAAAAACATTATAATTATACGTTTAGATGTGAAATGTTGTATAGCCTAACCATCTGACGATTCAATTAACTCATTTATAATACATGTAAACCTAGTACAGGATAAGAAACGATAACTGGCTACTTAGATGAACGCATTCAAATACACGTGTGCATGTTCTTGCATTTATAATATTAAAAAACACATATTGACACGCAGTTTAGAAAATGTACGTAAATTTTAATATTTCTTAAATCAAAAGTAGAGGAGAAAGTTTAAAATTTCACTGAAGTATTTCTTCAACAAATGCAATTTTTCAACTAACTTTGTATTGTTAAAAATCGTTTCAATATTTTAATGGAGAAATGTTTTCAGGTTATTTTCAAAAAATCTCTGAAGAATTCTTATTCGCACTTTTTTTATCTTTCGATAAGGAATTCATTTTTAAATGATATCTAAAAGTAAACATTAAAAAGGAAACTGTCATTAGTATTAGTAATTAATTATTTTAATATCTCATTTGACAAACTGTAATGAAGAAAAAAATTATAAAATAGTTAAAATATTATTTCATTTCGCTGAAAAATTAAAAGCATACATCTTCATCTAGTTAAGTATTAATATTTTTAGAGTTCTTTTTTCCTCTTTTATCAAAAAAACCCCTAAATGTGTTGGATTTAAAAAAAGCTGGATCCTACTTATTCTATCGAAACATAGCTATCGTTATTGGGATAGAATATTTGGAAGAATATTTTATGTCTGTTGCATGTTTTTTTCAAAAATAGATAAATAAATAATTAAAAAAAATTTAAAAAATAAACATTGCATTGAATTCTTACTTTGTACATATAGTCAGTAACTGCATACAATAAAAAAACGATTCTCATTTTGTACATCTTGTCATTTATAAAATTTATAGTTTTTAAATAACATTTTTTCAGCTTAAAACTATGTGCATGTTTTTTTCAAGTTTTTTTGTAGCATTTGTGTTATATTTGTTTTTAAAAAAATTAATGCCAATAGCTTGAAATTTACAGATATTTGGACAAAATATTTTCACACCTGAGAAAACATACTGATGTGCAAGAGCAGAATATATCTCTAAGTGTAAGATTTTTCTTTATTTTTCTATGTGTTTGACAAGAGCGGATGCCTTCATCTCTTTCTATATTTGAAGATTTTATTCCCATTTTCCGTTTTATTTTGGAATATAAATTCCATTCGAGTATGCATTCCTGATGATCATCCTATTCTGCATAAAAATTTATATTTCAATATTTCATCTTAAACTCATTTTGATGATGTTGAAGTAAAGTAAAAGTTTGATGTTCATTCTTCTTATGGTAGGTTCAAAAATATAATTTTTATCCTAATAATTTTGCATTTCTATCATTTCTACGAATTTTCTTCTGATCATAAAAATTATACCAGCATGATTTGTCAGAGAAACTGTCGAATTAATCTTTGATAATAACACAAATTTGTATATTCAGCTTGGAATAATTTGCCATGATGTGATCCTATCGTTTTAGGGTTGTTGCTTTTCTGGCGCATTTGTGATATATGAGTCTCTTATTTTCATTATCATTATAAATCAGAGTTTCTTATTTATTAACTTCTACATTAAACCTTAAAGAATGCTTTATTCATTAGAATAATCACTCATAATTCCAAGTTTTTATTTATTCAATTTTTGGTTTATCTCAGCCCTTTATTATTCAAATACAGGTTTTTTTGTAATTTACATTTTAATTTGTTTATATAGAGAAAGTGATTGATGTTTTACTAACCAAAGCCAAAACCAAGATTTCTTACCTTAATTCATTTAAATCCTACAACGCTGCTCTTATGTGTAAAGTTTGGAAAAATGCATGATAAAAAATTTCAATTTGTAATAATTAATGTGGTAAATTGCTAACGTTGCAACATTTATAAACATATATAAATATATATAAATATTTGCATGTACGTGCGTGTGTGTGTCTTTATATGTATACAGAAATAGAGAATAAGTTCTGTTCACACTTAATTTTACTCAGAATTAGCGTGAACTGCAAAAATAACAAAGAATACAAAGTTATATTTAAAAATCAATTATTACGTATTATATTTTATAAATATAATTAATGAAATAGATTCTAATATATCTATCACTAAAAATTTACAAATGAATGAACTTGATTTAAATTGTTCTTTAATTATTTATGAAGCTCAATTATGTATGAAAAATCCAATAACATCATCATTAATTTGTTCAGTAGATTTATTATTTATTCAAATAAACACAATCCAAAATTGTCTTCTGTACGAACATTTTTTTAATTTATTTAATTTGTTGACATTAACATGAAATGGCTTAAATTAACATTCCTTGTTTGCTTATTGTTTTCAGCCGCTTGACAAAAATAGACACATCTATGTGTCTGGTAAAGAAAATATATCTAACATTTGCCTATGTTAGATAATCAATCATATTACAAAGCTTTATATACGATTAGTGTCTTTGGGATCTGGATTAATTAATTAATCCTCCGTCCCGTAACATAAAATTGTATCAGAGTCCTTGATGTTGATGTCTGTGGGGAGAAGGAGCATCCTGATTGGTAGGCACAATAGTACATCTAAGGATGGAGGCGATGAGCAGGCAGGGGATGGCGCAATCGTCTGGTGATAGTATCTTGTTGAAGAGGTACCTCCTGAGTGGTTGAAGGACGCAGCTGCCAGACTGGTGATTAATGAGGATGACAGGGTAATAAAGCTTTATATACGATAAGTGTCTTTGGGATCTGATTATTTAATCCTCCGTCCCGTAACATAAAATTGTATCAGAGTCCTTGATGTTGATGTCTGTGGGGAGAAGGAGCATCCTGATTGGTAGGCACAATAGTACATCTAAGGATGGAGGAGATGAGCAGGCAGGGGATGGCGCAATCGTCTGGTGATAGTATCTTGTTGAAGAGGTAATAAGGACGCAGCTGCCAGACTGGTGATTAATGAGGATGACAGGGTAATAAAGCTTTATATACGATTAGTGTCTTTGGGATCTGGATTAATTAATTAATCCTCCGTCCCGTAACATAAAATTGTATCAGAGTCCTTGATGTTGATGTCTGTGGGGAGAAGGAGCATCCTGATTGGTAGGCACAATAGTACATCTAAGGAAGGCGGGGATGGCAATCGTCTGGTGATAGTATCTTGTTGAAGAGGTACCTCCTGAGTGGTTGAAGGACGCAGCTGCCAGACTGGTGATTAATGAGGATGACAGGGTAATAAAGCTTTATATACGATTAGTGTCTTTGGGATCTGGATTAATTAATTAATCCTCCGTCCCGTAACATAAAACCTTAAGAGTCCTTGATGTTGATGTCTGTGGGGAGAAGGAGCATCCTGATTGGTAGGCACAATAGTACATCTAAGGATGGAGGCGATGAGCAGGCAGGGGATGGCGCAATTTGGTGATAGTATCTTGTTGAAGAGGTACCTTGAGTGGTTGAAGGACGCAGCTGCCAGACTGGTGATTATGAGGATGACAGGGTAATAAAGCTTTATATACGATTAGTGTTTTGGGATCTGTTAATTTAATCCTCCGTCCCGTAACATAAAATTGTTTCCTTGATGTTGATGTCTGTGGGGAGAAGGAGCATCCTGATTGGTAGGCACAATGTACATCTAAGGATGGAGGCGATGAGCAGGCAGGGGATGGCGCAATCGTCTGGTGATAGTATCTTGTTGAAGAGGTACCTCAAGATGCCAGACTGGTGATTAATGAGGATGACAGGGTAATAAAGCTTATATACGATTAGTGTCTTTGGGATCTGGATTAATTAAAATCCTCCGTCCCGTAACATAAAATTGTATCAGAGTCCTTGATGTTGATGTCTGTGGGGAGAAGGAGCATCCTGATTGGTAGGCACAATAGTACATCTAAGGATGGAATGAGCAGGCAGGGGATGGCGCAATCGTCTGGTGATAGTATCTTGCTGAAGAGGTACCTCCTGAGTGGTTGAATTGCCAGACTGGTGATTAATGAGGATGACAGGTAATAAAGCTTTATATACGATTAGTGTCTTTGGGATCTGGATTAATTAATTAATAACATAAAATTGTATCAGAGTCCTTGATGTTGATGTCTGTGGGGAGAAGGAGCATCCTGATTGGTAGGCACAATAGTACATCTAAGGATGGAGGCGATGAGCAGGCAGGGGATGGCGCAATCGTCTGCGTGATAGTATCTTGTTGAAGAGGTACCTCCTGAGTGGTTGATACGCAGCTGCCAGACTGGTGATTAATGAGGATGACAGGGTAATAAAGCTTTATATACGATTAGTGTCTTTGGGATCTGGATTAATTAATTAATCCTCCGTCCCGTAACATAAAATTGTATCAGAGTCCTATGTTGATGTCTGTGTGAGCATCTGATTGGTAGGCACAATAGTACATCTAAGGATGGAGGCGATGAGCAGGCAGGGGATGGCGCAATCGTCTGGTGATAGTATCTTGTTGAAGAACCTCCTGAGTGGTTGAAGGACGCAGCTGCCAGATGGTGATTAATGAGGATGACAGGGTATTATACGATTAGTGTCTTTGGGATCTGGATTAATTAATTAATTCCGTCCCGTAACATAAAAATTGTATCAGAGTCCTTGATGTTGATGTCTGTGGGGAGAAGGAGCATCCTGATTGGTAGGCACAATAATACATCTAAGGATGGAAGCGATGAGCAGGCAGGGGATGGCGCAAATAGTATCTTGTTGAAGAAGAACCTCCTGAGTGGTTGAATGACGCAGCTGCCAGACTGGTGATTAATAGGATGACAGGGTAATAAAGCTTTATATACGATTTAATTATCTTTAATTAATTAATCCTCCGTCCCGTAACATAAAATTATCAGAGTCCTTGATGTTGATGTCTGTGGGGAAAGGAGCATCCTGAATAACATCTAAGGATGGAGGCGATGCGCAGGCAGGGGATGGCGCAATTTGATAGTCTTGTTGAAGAGGTACCTCCTGAGTGGTTGAAGGACGCAGCTGCCAGACTGGTGATTAATGAGGATGACAGGGTAATAAAGCTTTATATACGATTAGTGTCTTTGGGATCTGGATTAATTAATTAATCCTCCGTCCCGTAACATAAAATTGTATCAGAGTCCTTGATGTTGATGTCTGTGGGGAGAAGGAGCATCCTGATTGGTAGGCACAATAGTACATCTAAGGATGGAGGCGAAGCAGGCAGGGGATGGCGCAATCGTCTGGTGATAGTATCTTGTTGAAGAGTACCTCCTGAGTTTGAAGACTTGCCAGACTGGTGATTAATGAGGATGACAGGGTAATAAAGCTTTATATACGATTAGTGTCTTTGAGATCTGGATTAATTAATTAATCCTCCGTCCCGTAACATAAAATTGTATCAGAGTATTATGTGTTGATGTCTGTGGGGAGAAGGAGCATCCTGATTGGTAGGCACAATAGTACATCTAAGGATGGAGGCGATGAGCAGGCAGGGGATGGCGCAATCGTCTGGTGATAGTATCTTGTTGAAGAGGTACCTCCTGAGTGGTTGAAGGACGCAGCTGCCAGACTGGTGATTAATGAGGATGACATGGTAATAAAGCTTTATATACGATTAGTGTCTTTGGGATCTGGATTAATTAATTAATCCTCCGTCCCGTAACATAAAATTGTATCAGAGTCCTTGATGTTGATGTCTGTGGGGAGAAGGAGCATCCTGATTGGTAGGCACAATAGTACATCTAAGGATGGAGGCGATGAGCAGGCAGGGGATGGCGCAATCGTCTGGTGATAGTATCTTGTTGAAGAGGTACCTCCTGAGTGGTTGAAGGACGCAGCTGCCAGACTGGTGATTAATGAGGATGACAGGGTAATAAAGCTTTATATACAACCTCGTGGTTCATGAACTCGTGGTTGGAGTGTCATTTTGAGCCTTGTGCTGCTTAAGATTTGCCATGCAGGCAGGTTCAATCGGTCGAGGCTCAAATGCTCTTCCGTTGGAGTGGTGTGAAAGTTAAGGCATGAGAGTGCAATGTCAGGTGTCGTCCTCGTCACTTGACCATGGTTCAGAATTGCGAGGTTATAGAGGAATTACAAAAGCTCTCGTTTCGCTTTGTAGTTCGATGTTAATTTAACTCTGACTCACTATTTTTCATATACAACCTAATGTTTTTTCTTATGGCATTCATATATTGCACAATTTCTTAATTGAATAATGCTTGAAATCAAAACACAAAGGAAAATTTCCTTCAATATTAAAAATATGTTATGCTTAGTTTTAAGAATTGCCATTCAATTATAGCAAAATCAAATATGCATTGGAAAAAGCATTCCTCCCCCCTCCCCTCCTCATTTCAAAATACTTCCTTCTGGATTTTATTTTCTGACATTGATAAAGGAAATATTTAGGACTATAAAGGCCAAAATATATATCATACTCTTTCACAAATTCAAAAACACTCCAGAAAAATCGCTATGTAACTAATCTACTTTCCCACTTTTCTAGGTTACAGGTTTTGACACCTATAAAGCCTCTATTATACATGAATGATTTAAGCTGTGAAAAGTTGAATGAAATAATTGTACAATTTGTTTCTCTTTTTGAAGCTAACCTATTTAGGCATGGTAGGGAAAAACTTTCGTTACGCTTTACTCGTTACGTGATGATAATATGGTAGGGATGCATTTGTGTATGTGTAAGTGTTTTCATAGGTCTAGTAGTATACCAAAATGAGTAAATGTACAGTTAAGCATTTATGCGAGTGAATGGGTGGTGGGGGAGTGAGTGGTTAGATGAGTGAGTGAGTGTATTGTTATATCACTGATTATAATTAAAATAGTTTGCATGAATTTGTCTTATTACTTTGTCAAAATATCAACGCGACACGTATAAAAACATCTGCTGAGCGTATGCGAGAGTACAGACGTCATAGAAGAAATGTCAATGAGTCCGAACTAGTTAAAGAACCACATCATAAAGTACCATATGTTGAAGGAGGTGAAGATGCTACTATGACAAATTACAGTGATTTTTATCGTCATCGACTTGCTCATGAAGAATTCAAAATTAACCACAATCATTTGATAACTTAATTATATTATTCAATACATATAAGCCAAAGAAGTCAACTTCTACCACGTGTTCACAACAATACAAGCACACATTTTTTGTCACATATACAAAAAGTGTAGTATATTTTAAATAAACCATGGTTACTTTTCCGATCATAGGCTTGATTTATTATTTACTTGATGCCAAGAAATGTGGACTTTATCACTTTTTGGCACGCCCACTGACAAGAAAATGAAGCAAGATAACCCGTCGAATCTACATAAAATAATGGAGTTCCATTTCACACCATACGAATTTTACGACACAAACATTATTTATGGGGACTAATACCTATTAATTTGACATCATCGTTACTGATAGTGATATTGCAAGAAAACTTATGTTGGTCGTTAAAATTTTGCAGATGTTATTATGTACTTCCCAATAGCAAGTGTTACTGTTAGGAAGGAGAGGTACCATTAATAATGAACGAAAAACCGAAAAAAAGAAGGAGAAAAAATATTCTGAAGTTACATCTATGATTGTGATTGAGATAAACAACAGGGGGGGAGGCTATCTTTGAGATCCGATTTCTAATATAGCCGTGATTTTTAACTGATAAAACTTTACGTTCTTGACATTTTATTAGAGATAATTTTTATTGGTGTTTTCTATTATAAAGCACATTCTTCAGAAACAGCTTTCTTTATTGGATTGTGTTTTTGAGGCATTGATGTTACACTGTGAAGCTCCTTCTGTTTCGCTTTATCCGAAAATAGTTTCTTCATTCTTTTGTTTTTTTGGCTTAAGAAGTAATTTTTTGTCATGATTAAAATATATGTAAAATTGGATAGTTAAAGTTATTTTTTAAATAGGAGCCACTACAATGATAAAAATTGCTTTGGAATTCATCTTCCCAAAATGAAACATTAAAGCATTTCCAATCATATTTTTCATCGAGAACAGTCTTAGAATGGTGTGTCTGCTTTGCTCAATGATATTTTAACCTCAGCGTGATATATAAATAAAATATATTTCCAATGTTTCAATCCATAAGAACTTAAGGTATCTGAATACTTGCGACAGCTTTTTTGAAAAAATGGAGATATGGGGATTTTTGTGCAATTTTTTCTAATTATTTAGTATATTTTAAGGAAAAAATCTTAAAATAGAAAACCGAAAAAAAATGTATTATTAAAATGGGAAAAAACTGGTGAAAACTTACAAAAAATTACATACACTCTGTACAACACGCCTTGATGGTATCCAACTCTCTTAACTTCCACAACACGTTAACGTGAGGACTTAGAGCGTCAAAATATTGAATGTACCTGATTTTCTAAACAGAGAGGGTGTCCAGTGCCATCAGGATTTGAATCCGCAATTCAACAACCACGGCCATGATTTTTTTAGAAACATTTGGATACCGAGGCCTTCAAATGATTAGAGATTATGGCGCAAAATTCCGGCTTTATTCTTAGTTAACAGAAATGTTTAAATTTTTTTTTATTTATGATAAACACATTGAGAACTATGCATCTTTATCAGCAATAATTTAAAAATATCACATTGCAAAAGTATTTAAACTTCTAGAATTATTTCCAAAAACAAAGTTATTTAAAAACTACATCATATAACATCATTGGTCCTAATTGCTCGTACGATAAATCATTGAAAAATAAACTCACCAATTAACACATTTTATTTGATATTTCTTAAGCAATTTGAAGCAATGTAAGCTGAATATTTAACAATTATAGATTTTTTCATTTAGTACTAATCATAAAGCAAAATTATAGCAATATAAATTAGTATAGCAATTTTATTTCAATTTCGAGCATAGTTATTCTTATTAAAATTGTTTTAAGTATAGCAAATAATTATTAGATGTTCTTTAAAGCCTTTTAAATTTCTTTGTTCGAAATTGACTTCTACTAGAGAGTTTCTATGAGTGACTGAAGATTTTTTTTTAAAACATAAATTTCTTTTTCGTTGAATAACGGTGCTAATCGAAATTGTTTTGTAAAAGAGTTTGGTGTATTCAAGTTAATAAAACACAAATTTAATTATTTTTATCATTATGTAAAAATACTCCACGAAGCGGGTGATAATAGTATATGTTACGCATTAAAAAAAGAAAGTAATTGCAAACTCAATAATTTTCATTAATTTATCTTATCTAAACGCATTGTTTCTTAAAGAATTACAAAATAACTTTTTGAAACTGATGATATCGTTCACTCTTGCTGTCTTAACACGAAATGAAGCTTCTCCCATTTTTGTCTTATCTGTATTGATGCTGGAGCTAAATAGATAGTTCCAAAATCAAATTGTCAAATGTTCTCCGGTGTTTTTTTTATTTTATTTTATTTATTAATTATTATATGTAAAAATATATAAAGGGTGTTTTTTGAGAGGTATAGAACTTTAAATTGCAATAAAACAACTATGTATTATTCAGTTGACATGAATTTTTTTTATTCGAAAGATAATCTTGTGGCATTACATTTTAAATATGATTTCTGGCATATGACCGCCACGGCTGGCTCGGATGTAGTCCAATCTGGACGTCCAATTTTCGATGACTTTTTCCAACATTTGTGGCCGTATATCGGCAATAACACGGCGAATGTTGCCTTCCAAATGGTCAAGCGTTTGTGGCTTATCCGCATAGACCAATGACTTTACATAGCCCCACAGAAAATAGTCTAGCGGTGTTAAATCACAAAATCTTGGAGGCCAATTCACCGGTCCAAAACGTGAAATTAGGCGGTCACCAAACGTGTCTTTCAATTAATCGATTGTGGCACGAGCTGTGTGACATGTTGCGCCATTTTGTTGGAACCACAGCTCCTGGACATCATGATTGTTCAATTCAGGAATGAAAAAGTTAGTAATCATGGCTCTATACCGATCACCATTGACTGTAACGTTGTGGCCTTCATCATTTTTGAAGAAGGATTCCACCAGCCCATAAAGCGCACCAAACAGTCAGTTTTTCTGGATGTAACGATGTTTCGACATACACTTGTGGATTAGCTTCACTCCAAATGCGACAGTTTTGTTTGTTGACGTAGCCATTCAACCAGAAGTGCACTTCATCGCTAAACAAAATTCGCTTATGAAAATCGACCATTATTTTCGAAATAAAATCGCACAATTTGAAAGCGTTGTTCAGGCGCGAGTCTATTTATGATGAATTTCCAAACCAAATTGATATTAAATCATTTGCCATCTTGGAAAGCAATGCCAACATAAACTTCTATACATGGAAAAAGAACACTCTGTATTTTTCTGATTTTTTTACACAGTTTCCTCTAAAAAACGTCATGGAGCACAAATGATTTTTTTATTCTTTTTGTTGGGGTAAATTTTTGCCATAGAGTATCCCTGTAATGACTTCTAAGCTCGTATATGCATAAAATTAAAAGTTGAAACAAATTACGAAAAAAAAGAGGCTATCTGGAACTGCATGTTTTTCAAAAGTTTTTATCCGTGTCACGTGCGACTTGCGTTCGGAATTAAGAAATTAGATATCTCGTATTTGCACAAACTTAATAGTGATCGGAGATCTGTCTTGCAGAAGCAACTTATAATTCTATTTTCCCTTTTTTAACTCTTGGGACCCCAGGTTCCACGGAATATAGTTTGAAGACCACTGGACCAAAGAATGCCGTGGATCGTAAGGTCGGAGGACCTAATAAACTCCCCTGCCAAGGTCAACAGCTTGCCGCCGAAGTTCTGTTATTGAGATCGAAATCTGGAGACAAGCTATTAAAGATGCTGTCACTTCCTCAACAGAATGTTTTACAGAATAAAATATTTGAGAATTTTTTTTTGAAGAAGATATCCCAATTCATATAAAATACAAAAAATAGATAATATAAGTGTTTTGAATTTTATAGGATTGTTTTGTAGATATCCCATTTTCCGTGCAAAGGTAATCGTAAAAACCTCATTTCTCCCAAAACCCATTTCAAAAATATTTTTAGCTGTAAATGTTAGAAATCCAACAGGAAATTATCCGATTGTATATTATTCCTTCATCTTCTTCAACACTTAAGTTTCTTTTTTTTTTCATAAAGTGGCCCGAACATCAAACGCCTAATAAACACCTTTTCAATCTAGCCAGATCCCTTAAAGAAGAAATAACGTGTGTTTTGTTCAATAAAAATAAGGAAGAGGCGATTTGTTAATTAGCCTCTTACCTAAAAATGCTCATTTAAAATTACTCTACTTGCTGTGAATCTAACATTACAAAATTCGATATTGAATTTTACATTCAGAATATATAAATTCATCTTACATTCCCCACAGCTGATGTTATGTAATAAGTTAACTGAAAAAAGTAAAGAGAAATTATTATTTTATAATTTAACATGAAAGCTTATAAAATAATACTTTTTCTTTACTTTTTTAAAATGAAAAAAGCCAACGATATATGATTCTAAAAATGCAAAGAATCGAGAATTTTAAAATTGATTGTAAAATATTGAAACTATGCACGTGATTTCTATTCAAGAATAGTTCATCAATTATATTTGCTATTTATTTTATATTTGTTTGAAGCAGCAATAAACCACAATTTGTCAAACTCAAGATAATTACTTCCTTGAAATATGCTGACATTCATGGAATGGAAAAGTATTTGTTGTTTCACCGTGCATTGTAAAATTGCGGTTTTAGGATGGGAAATAAAATTTGCATATTCTTCTACCAAGAGGATAATTCAAGGGAGTTTTAAATATTACTGGCATGAAGTTTGGTATCGAAATTTTCTAAGAATGCTTTTGTTGAAGTATGTTAGGTGAAATTTCGTCATTAAAAGTGATACAATCTGTTTTATTTTTATCTCTAGGAGTTTTGGTTTCTGGTACATTATTATATATAAAAAAACATATTTTTGAACTGGATGAAGTAAAAGAAAAGCTAGCAGAAAAGTTTTGATCATTTCTCTCTAAGAAGAAATCTGTCGATTTTTTTTAAAAAAATTCTATTTTATGCTTCATTTTGACAAATTTTAAGGAACATATTAAAATTCCTTATAACTCATCGTTTTATTTTTCATAGTAAAAATTGCTATCCATTTATGAATAATATTATCGAACTATGTTAAAACACACACATCAGTCCCAATGTTTATTAAAAATAATGGAACGATTTAAAAAATTGCTTTATATTATATTGTTATACAGTAAGAATATGAGCATAGTTATATACATATATTCCTATATATATATATAGAGAGAGAGAGAGTGACAACGGCCAGATTGAGTTAAATATACATTTATTAAGGGGAATTATTTACAAGGGAGGGCTAAAAGTTAGTAAAAAGTAATCGAAACATCATTAGATCGTTGGATTCCACGAGGCGTTTCGTTCCAGCGCCCTCGTCATCGTCTCATCGCCGTCGCTTCTCTCCTCGGTCGTCTCTCGCGCAATCGTTCTATTCCAGTCTGGTTTACTCGTTATCCTCGAACCGCCTTGTCAGATAGGTGGCGCTCTCTGGCATTACGTCATTAATGAATATAGGAGGGATACGATATGTGCACATCCATTCCTACATCGGCCATCATGACCAAGCATGCGTCCTCGCATGTAAATGCAGTGTATTTCAAAATTTCATGAAATAAAACTGAAAAGCTAGAGGAAATAAACTTACAAATAAAACAATTATTAAAACAGACAAATATGTATCAGAAAATCAAAACTAATAATAAAGAATAAAAAAAAATAGGTATACAGATGGAAAGAAGACAAACAATACAAAGCAATCTTGAGTATGGTGATAATGTCGAAAAAAATGTTAAAGTAAAAGTTTGCGTTCGTAATGTAACATTCATTTGTTAGGCCATGGTTTCAAGTATTCGGCACACGTACTTGTTTTGGTTGGGCCATCAAAATTTCCACTTTTTTCAACGTTGTAGGTATCGTTAGGTTTTACTTGTGTTATTTTATATGGACCGATAAATTTATTGCAGAGTTTTTGTCCAGGTCCTTGTTGCGTTTTTTAATAGCAACTAAGTCCTTAACACTGTATAAATAAGAGAGACTTTCGTCGAAGATTATAAGATTTTTGTTTTCATTTTGCACTTTAAATATTTGCGTTTTTGCCGCTTTACGTAGGAGTTCTCTGTTTTCATTAAATTCGAGTTGTAAGTTGTTCGTCGATTAATTGTTGAATGCGCAAATCAGTCTTGTTATTGATTTGTGTTCCAAAGAGTAATTCAAAAGGAGTGGTGTTAATGCTTCGTTGGAATGTTGAGTTTAAGACTTCTTTGTAGTGAAGGAACATGTTTGAACCATTTCGTGGGATCGTCTTCTGACATCTTAGATAAGACAGGAATAATTGTTCGATTAATGCGTTCTACTTGACCATTAGCACGTGGCAAACCTGTAAATATGGTGAAGTGTAATTTTTTTTCGAACAATAAGTGTGGAATTCGTCAGAAGTGAAAGTAGTTCCACGATCAGTGATAAGAAAACGAGGATTTCCAAATGTAGTTTTTTGAATGTCTAATTTTTTTATTACCTCAGAAGTAGATGTAGTTTTTGTGGTGTATAACCAAACAAATTTAGTGAAAGAGTCAATGACAGCTAAAATGAATTTGTAGTTTTTACTTGAAGTTGCTAAAGGACCAAGATGATCGATATGGTATGTATTTAGTGGTATATCATCTTTGACAAGAGGATGGAGAAATCCTTCTTGTTTACCAGACTTTTATTTTTCAATATACATGTTACACAATTAGAAATATATTTTCAATTTTGGATTGAAGTTGTATATAAAATATTTATTTTTTATATGTTCTAGAGTTCTTTTAACAGAAAAATGTCCTTTGTCGTGAGCATTTTGATAAAGTGATGCTGCATCTCGTCGGGAAAAACAAGGACTTCGGCACCGTCAATAAATTTATATAGTATATTATTTTTAATACAGTAGTTATCATATGGACTCTTTGAAGAAGAGCTTTTATGGAAAGAATCTGTGAGTCCATCTCTTGAGATTCTTTTATCCTATGCACAATAGAATCATTACACTGGTTTGTTAAAACCCGTATTCTACTTAAAGCGTCGACATGGGCCATTTGTGAGCCAGAGCGATGTAAAATGGTGTAATCATAATCTTGTAAATTCAGGGCCCAACGCGCGATTCGTGTGTTTAAATCTTTCTTACTCATAGTTTTTGT
Organism: Trichonephila clavipes; assembly: GCA_019973935.1. Taxonomy (NCBI): domain Eukaryota; kingdom Metazoa; phylum Arthropoda; class Arachnida; order Araneae; family Nephilidae; genus Trichonephila; species Trichonephila clavipes. The sequence continues at coordinate 1,220,386 of BMAU01021373.1, read as the reverse complement.
AAATGCATTTACAATCAGTAATTATTTTGAAAGGCATTTCTAAAATGTACACTTTGAATTTTTTGAGAGCTTCTATGATTGCTAAAACTTCGAGTTCGTAGCTGGTATATTTTCTCCGTTTCGGACGTTTTTCTAGACATGTAATATATAGGATGTAAAGAATTATCATCGGGGAATCTTTGTAATAAAACAGCAGCAAGTCCGTCAATTGATGCATCAGTATAAATTTCGGTTTCACAATTTTGTCGATATATACCTAAGACAGGTTTCTGACAGAGCAAACGTTTTAACTCGTCAAAGGAAGCTTTTTGTTTTACATCAAAATTGAAAGGAGTATCTTTACGTAAAAGATCACTAAGTGGCTTAGCAATTACAGAATAAGCAGGGATAAATTTACGAAAATATCCAGTGAGACCTAAAAACGTTGAACTTCTTTTAGTTGTTTTTTTGGTTCGGGGTAATTGACAACTGATTTAGTTTTAGAAGGGGAAGGAAAAAGTTTATTATTTTCAATAATATGGCCTAAAATTCAGATTTTCCTATGCAGAAATTGACATTTATCAAAATTTATTTCCAATCCGTAATCACTGGACACTTGAAGAACTTTTGAGTCTCTCAATAGCCTCAGATTCATTTTTAGCAAGAATAACTATATCATCCATGTAAGGGAGAACAATTCCTTGAACAACTAAGTCACGAAAAACTGTATTGATAAAACGTTGAAACGTTGAAGGGCATGTAGAGAGTCCGAAGAAAGGCATTTTAAGGAACTGAAATTGACCATTTTGTGTTACAAAGGAGGTATATGGGCGACTCTGTTTGTTAACAGGCACATGGAAAAACCATTACGTAAATCAATGGTACTGAAAACTCTAGTATCCTGAAGTTTATCTAAAATATCCTCAATGAGGGGCAGAGGATAGTGATCCTTAACTAACACACGATTTAATTTTCGAAAATCAATGCAGACTCGTGGACTGCCGTCTTTTTGCGGACTACTAGGACTTGGCTAGCATAAGCAGATGAACATGGTTCAATAACACCATTTTGTATCCATTCATCTATTTGTTTATCTACTATATCACGTTCAGTAAAGGTAACCGTCTTGGAGAATGATAAATTGGTTTGTCGTCCGTCACGGTAATGCTTAACTCAATATCCGTCGTTTTAATTTTATTCGGCCTATAACATACGAGTAATGTCTCAACATCATTACGAGTTTGTTTTGAAATTTCAGGCCAATATCAAATTTAGGAATGTCGTCAGTAATTGCGAAAACAAATGGTTGTGGAGAAGCGTCGGATACTTCGTTTTGTAGCTTAGAAAACATAACACTATCAGGGTGATAGTCAAATTAGCTTGTTTAATTAGATTACAACCAATAATAATATCAAAGTTCATTGAGTGGTTGGGGACAACATTAATTTTAACAAGAAAGTCTTGGTTGTCAATTGAAACAGTTGAGTTGAACGAACCAATTACATGAGTTTTGAAAGGCCAAAACCAGTTAGTATATTACCACTATTTATTAAAGAAGGGGAGCCTAATTGATTCCATACACTTTCTTTCATTAAGGTTACTTGACTTCCGGTATCAACTAAAGATAATATTTTTTAGATAAAATTTTAACTTCTTTACACATAGTAGTTAATGGGGTAATTTCATCAACATTATTAGAAGAAGGGATATTTTTTGAGGACAAGCATCAGATTTATGGCCAAAATTTTTCGCATAATATACACTTTGGACCACGATGTTTATCTGGGCAAAATTTAGAAATATGACCGGATCCCGAACAATTAAAACAAGTTACGTGATTCCTATCTCTGAAATTTTTATTCTCAAATTTTGAATTACGCTTTGGTGCATTGAATTTTGGATATCTATCATTTCGATGTTTATGAAGTGTACTTTCAACATCACGGCGTTGGCTACTAAAGTTTGGACTACGCGTCGTATCATAGGAGTGATTTTTGCTTTTATTTTGAAATATTTTGTCATAAATTCCTAATTTTTCTTTAAATTCCTGAATTGTTGTACATCCATATAATATTAGCTTATTTGAAGGAGAATCGGGGATTCCATTAATACAATATTCCATAATTGAAGTTTCGTCGAGAAACCCTTGACCTCGATTCGCTAATTCCCGAATAGCGACTACATATTGGAATACCGTTTCATTAGGCCGCATTTTTCTCTGTTGTAATTCCTTATGCAATCGAGCTTGATTTAATTTTTTTCCGAATTCCTGAATAAGTAATGTTTTTATACAACTGTAAGAGTTTATACCACGCTGAGACTGAATAAATAATTTTGCAGTTCCTGTCAAAAGCCGTTTTTACAAAAAAACAATTTTTTGTTGTTCGGTTATTGGGCAAAACGTTAAATTTTCCTCCACATCAGAAAAAAATGTTCAATTGAGTATGAGTCATCTGCACTGAAAGAACGAAGAGTTAGAAGTAAATCTTTAACAAAAAGCCACGATAAATCGTTTTTCGAAATAGAGGGAACAGCTGACTCATTAATTTGGTTAAGTGCGTCAGCCGATTTCCTGTCTGTAGAAAGTGGGGAAGCAAAGGAATTTTCTGCATCCCGCGGGGGCATTCTTCTACATCTCGTGTATTTAATTTATTATGAAAAGCGGATAAATCAGCTAGTGAAAACAAAATATTATTACAAAAGTTCTTCGGCAGTTCCATTTGTTTCTAGTTGTAAAAAATTAGCTAAACAGATTAAATCGGGTAGGTTAATTTTTTAAAATAACGGCGGAGTAGTCTTCAATATCAAAATCTTGTGCGAAACCCGTAAACTTTCGCAATTGTTCTCTAGAGGTCCAACTGAATGGGTGATAGTTAAAACAACAGAATACAATAATTTTACATTTTGCGTATTGCCAAATTTCAAAGCTTGCGCGATAACTGGGATATCATTCAGTGTTAAGTAAGACATAATAAATCACTTAAATTGAACCAAAATACATAAAATATACAAATATTTGCAGATCACTTAAAATGATATGTGAGTAAAATATTTCAACACAGAAAAAAAAAATTAATACGCTATGAAAAGATTAAAGTCTAGAATAAAATGTCACTAGTAGCAGTTGTACAAGTTAAAAAAAAATATATCGTATCACAGTCACATTAGCAGTTTCAAAATATATTTTCACAATCACTGAGAGTTTGTAAAAAACAATGGAAATAAAAACTCACGGTAAACTTTTGCATACAACGTCTTGATTGTTGAATATTAACTTTCATGAATGTATAATAGTGTTGAAGAAAATCTTGATGTGTCGGCAAAATTATCGAATAAATAAATATCTTCAGAATCGTGAACTTTCACACACTTGAAAAAATCGTCAAACACACGTTGAAAACGCCTTTTTGAAGAATAAATGCACTTGAAGAAAATCAGTTCAACACACATTGAAGAGAACACATTGAATATATTCATTTTTTCTTGCATCGTCATCGTCCTTTTGCTCGGTTTTCAGAAGGGATTTTAAGTTATGGAAAGGCCGAGCCTCCATATAGAGAGTGACAACGGCCAGATTGAGTTAAAATATACATTTATTAAGGGGAATTATTTACAAGGAGGGCTAAAAAGTTAGTAAAAAGTAATCGAAACATCATTAGATCGTTTGGTTCCACAGGCGTTTCGTTCCAGCGCCCTCGTCATCGTTTCATCGCCGTCGCTTCTTCTCGGTCGTCCTCGCGCAATCGTTCTATTCCAGTCTGGTTTACGCGGGTCTTGAACCGCTTCTCTTGTCGGTCAGATAGGTGGCGCTCTCTGGCATTACGTCATTAATGAATATGGGAAGGGATACGACGAAAGCGCATCCATTCCTACATATATATATATATATATATGTAGGAATGGATGTCAAAAAATTAAAAGGGACTTTGCAATTTCTCCAAGATTAGCATCAATGACAGTACTCTATACAACTTGTCGCTAATTTTCCTCGTAATAGGTAAGATGTAGCACACCGGCATGAAGCAGCATTTCAACTCCACTGTCGATCCACTAAGGAGGAAAAAGAACAGTGATTCGCTTTTGTTAGCGGAAAGAATGAAACCTGCAGAAATTATTCATGGCATGCAAGCGCCATATAGTAATACCGGTTGTTTAAAAAGTCACTCGCATCTACATGGTAATCATTATTGCTTGAAAAAACAAAAAACGGTTGGTTGAGATTTCTTTCACTAGATGGCAGCAGGGAACCCTTTATAAGAAGTTTTGAACGTATCGGGCATCAGTTTCAAAATACTTCTGTCAGTTGCAGTCAGTTGAGCACAACGGATGGAGCAAATAGCCATCGTGGAATTTTATTTCTTACTATAAAATCTCATTGCCGTGTGATAAATGCATTTCAGCAGAAATATACAGTTAAAACAGCACCCAATGCATCAATGATAACACTTTTAGTGCAACAGTTACGTTACACAGGATCGGTTGCAGATATGAAATGATCGGGTAGAGCGTTCATAATTAAAATTAAAGTGGCAGATGTGGAGCCCTCTTTACAAAGAAGTACATTGAAAATATCGTCCACCTACATAAACGTCTTCACAGAATTCATATTCTTGCTGAAAGTGATTTAAGGTACGCTTGGTTGCAGAAAGACGGTGCAATGTGTCACACATCACGGGGCAGTATGGAAGTTTTAACTGAATTTTTTGATGATTGTGCAATGGAAGGACTTTGGCCAATTCGTTTACCGGACTTCCGGACTTGTCAATTCAAGATTTTTTTTCTTTGGGGATATCTGAAAATTTTCATCATCAGGGGCAATTAAGCAACGCTTTATGAACTTAAGACTAGCATCCTTCATAAAATATCGGACATTAAATCTCACACTCTTCGTAAAGTGCCAATTAATCTGGTAAAACGTGTTCGATTGTTTTTCCAGGAAAACGGACATCATTTTGAACATTTAATATTACTTTACCCAGCCTTATACCTAACAACAAAGGTAGTCGTTAAACCTTTGTTTGGCTTTTATTCTGTTAACGTAAACCATCTGTCTTTAAAACTCAACCACAAAGTCTGATGTGCGTGACTTTTGAACTGATCGACAATGAAGCTGTCATGTTAATTGTTCTGTCCTCAACGACTACGAGTGAGTGAGTGAGTGTAGGGTTTTAAGGTACAAGAGCCAATTTTGGCTACACTGCGCCAAATATTAGTTAAAAAACTTAAAATGTTTTTATAAAATATGTAAAATTAATGAAAATACAGTTTTAAAAGATTAAAATTTCAAATCATACAAAACCATTATCAATTAATTAAATAAAATAAAATTTGGTGGCGAGCTCCTCCACGAAGTCAAACCATTTCTTAAAATAAAAACATTGAAAAAAACGAATGGACATGTTAGTTCAAAACAAAGTTAGTCCATACATGTTATAAAAAAATAGCTTCTACTTTTCCTGAATCGGGTGGGGGTTAATGCGCGTAAATATCATTTAGGGAAATTTGTAGGATGTTCTGTAATGGCGAATTTATCCGTAAGATTTGGCTCAAGTTCCTCCTCCTCCACATCATACATAATCAAGTCTTCGTCATCTGTCGTATATTCTGTAGTTACTGACTTTCTGGGTTTATATATGTATAGCCATTTTTATTCCTATTTCTGGTTTTTCTGCTTTTGTGTTCTTTCTTCTATTTTTTGAATTCTGTTTAACATTCTGTGTAACTTAAGATGTATTAGAAAGTTCGCTATTTGGTGTAGTAGTTGCAGACTCTGATAAGGGAACTGATGGTTGAAGTGCGGCAACTTTATTAGAAATTGTAGGAACTGAGCACGTTTCATCTAATAAAGATGAGGCAGAGGTATTCAATGTATGGTCCGGGGGCAGCAGCAGAAGAAGAAATGGGTTCAGGTAACCGAGATTCAATTTGTGTGGTTGGTTTTATTGAAGATGCGGAGGGCAAGATGTTTGCCTGAGTGGTAGACGACAATGTAGAAACGGAAGGAATTGAAAGAGATGCATTTGGCTGAGGTATGGATGATAGAGGTGGAAGTTGGGCATTTTATTTTTGTTATATTTTAATCTGTTTGTGTATAAGTAGTTATGGTAGAGGATTTGGTAGCTTGAGCATAAATTAGGGAAGACAAGCAACACGTTGTGTGTAGAATTGTTGCCGACTACCCCTCATTCAGCAATGGATACAAGTACTGTTTCCTAACATAAGAAACATAAATTGTAAGAGTCCCTTAACTCTTTGTCTATCATTCGTAACGGGTGTTTTTTTAGAGGTATAGAACTTTAAATTGCTATAAAACAACGATGTATTATTCGATTGACATGATTTTTTTTATTCGAAAGATAATCTTGTGGCATTACATTTTAAATATGATTTCTGGCATAGGACTGCCACGACTGGCGCGGATGTAGTCCAATCTGGACGTCCAATTTTCGATGATTTTTCCAACATTTGTGGCCGTATATCGGCAATAACACGTTGAATGTTGTCTTCCAAATGGTCAAGCGTTTGTGGCTTATCCGCATAGACCAATGACTTTACATAGACCCACAGAAAATAGTCTACCGGTGTAAAAATCACAAGATCTTGGAGGCCAATTCACAGGTCCAAAACGTGTAATTAGGCGGTCATCAAACGTGTCTTTCAATAAATCGATTGTGGCACGAGCTGTGTGACATGCTGCGCCGTTTTGTTGGAACCACAGCTCCTGGACATCATGATTGTTCAATTTAGGAATGAAAAAGTAAGTAATCATGGCTCTATACCGATCACCATTGACTGTAATGTAGTGGCCTTCATCGTTTTTGAAGAAGGATTCCACCAGCCCATAAAGCGCACCAAACAGTCAGTTTTTCTGGATGTAACGGTATTTCGACATACACTTGTGGATTAGCTTCACTCCAAATGCGACAGTTTTGTTTGTTGACGTAGCCATTCAACCAGAAGTGCGCTTCATCGCAAAACAAAATTCGCTTATGAAAATCGGGAACAACATCAATCTCGTTTTGGGCCCATTCGACGAATCTACGCCTTGCTTGATCATATTTAAAATGTAATGCCACGAGATTATCTTTCGAATAAAAAAAAATTCAGGTCAATCGAATATTACATCGTTGTTTTATTGCAATTTAAAATTCTATACCTCTAAAAAAAAACACCCTGTACTTTCTAGATAACTTAATTATGTCTTAAAATAACAGTACTTGTTGGATCTAGCTTTTGTGTAGCTTAATAGGACACATTAATTAAAATCAATTAACTTTAATATAATCCGTTTAAAAATAAAGTAAAATTTGTTTAGAGAGAAGTATATGCATGTCTGTATGCTCCTTCTTTATTTGCTTTTTCTGATGTAATTCTCGATAAAGAGATTAAAATATTTAAATCCCTGTAAAATTAAATGTAGCCACGAGGGATAATATATCGGTAATTTTAGGATGTGCTATGAAGAGACATGATTGAGGTTTTCTTAAATGTAAAAATGAAGCCAAAATAATCTTAAAATAATGCTTGGTGTTTAAAGGAATTAATATTAAGTGAGGATTAATGTGAAAAGTGTTTACGTTGTAAATACAGACTGACCTCTATATAACGAAGTAGCTAAATCCCGGAAAAAAGTTTATTATATCGAACATTCGTTCTATAGAGGTTTATATTTTAATATACTTTATAAACCCCACATAAAACAAATTATAAATTCATAAATACTATTTATTAGAAAAAGTAATTATTTACACTATTTTTTTAAAAATAATATATGTTTATTTTATATATCTTACCCATAAAAAATGAAAGAAAAACTGCAAGGAAAACAAGAAAAAAGAATGTTGATGAATATACGGTGTTTTCAATATTAAGAAAATAATTTTATATTAAAATTAATGAATTTGAAGGACATTTTCTAATTTAAAACATACAAGTAATATTAAACAGATATTATTTTATAGCTAGAACGCGAGAAAACTCCACTAAATGTGAAAGGGGATAGTGAAGATGTTTCTTGTGAATTGGACAATGAGGGTTACAGGTTGCCCTTTGTAAGAGGTCTGCGCCACTCTCGCGAGTACCTAGATGCGTGGTGGGAAGGGAAGACACACTCGAGAGATATGATTAAACTCTAATCTATTTATTTCAACACTAAGAACAGACACAATTTCAACTAATATTATTAAGAGAATGTCTCAATGAAAACTGTGAAAGTGGAACAACAACAGTAAAACATGAGTGATTAGGCGACTCACTAACTTGATCCATCTTTTAACTAAGGATCTAATGAACAATCCGATTTAATCTGATAGTAATTCAATCTTAGTGAACAATCGTCACTCTCTTTAAGATTTCCTTCTAACAAGAATCAAATCACTCTAATTCTAATATTATACATTTGTAGCAATCTTATCTTTCTCTCGTATATCTTCAGTCCTCTCTTTCAAGCTAGGAAACCTCGCCTATTTATAGTAATATAATTAAACATATCATGATTATCTTCTTCCGTAGGTTTTGTTGTGAGCAACGCGAATCGATAGCCCAAAGATTTCCCAAGAGGATTAAAACTAATTTCTTCAATTGTTAGCTTAATTAACCTGAAAATGGAATCAATATAGTAAATTATTATCATATATTTTACGATTTAAATATATTCTTTAAAAAATTAGAATTTGATTTTTTTTAAGAAAAATTTAATTTTTTAAACTATTTTTAAGAATGCTCCCTGCGCGTTAGTTTTTAAGATATGCACGTAATTTGTGCTTTATATATAGATGAACTGCAACCAAATATATCTGTGAATGGATTTTAAATTCAGAATAAAATTTGATGATTAAAAAAAGTAAATTTTCTATACTATATTAAATATATTTCACAAATTATCCCATCTTCAAGATATTCAAAAGAACATAAAATATGACCCACTAAATTTTTCTCAAAACTAATGCACAAATTTGCGACTAATGTCATATTTCATAAGTTGTGAAAATTTCAAAGAGATGTGACGTAATCTCAAACGCAAGAAGCATTTTACGTAAAAATGAAAAAGGAAAATTTTCGAACTAAGAAAAGTGCATTTAAACATTAATTTGAGAGAAATAAAAAAAATTCCGTAATTAATCAAAATGACAAAATTATTTGACAGACTTTTTCTATGAAATATAAGGAACATTATTAGTATAAAAAATCAAAATCGCAATTTTGAACAAAATTTGACACTGTGAAGGTCCATCAACCATTTTAATTAGAAGATCATGTATAGATATGTCACAACTTATTGGATGAAACGTCCAGAACTTTGTTGCTCTCGGCGAGTTAGATTCTAATAAAACCAGTTCAAGATTTATGAACACCATAAAATGTGTTAAAGAGAGAATAAATTGAAATTTTCAGAAATACTTTAAAAAAGGAAGAAAAAAAAAATTGAATCAAAAAAGAAAAAAATTCGTTTTATAGAAAATGTACTTCGTTATGGAGAGGTTATTTTACGAAGAATATCGTGAAATGTTCAAGATTCCAGAAAAAACTCGTTATATAGAAAAATTCGCAATATAGAGGTTCGTTATATAGAGGTCGAACTGTAGTTTTAAATCAATCGTTCGCTCTATTCTAAGGAATGATAATGTACATTCTCTAAGTCATACGAATGTTGACTAGGATATAGAAAAAGTAACGTCTTACCAGACGTAACATTCTCATGTAAATCGATTGAATTAACCCTCTGATAGGCGCGTGGCATCTCTCAGATGCATCATCTTCTTTCTTGCGTTTGAAGATCGTTTAATACTTGCATTGGTAACATTTGACATCAAAGTGTAATATTATACCTAAAATATTGATATAAGGTGCAGGATCGGTAACTGAAAATCTTAATTTCTGTAATATCGGTAGCATTACCTACCTGTCAAAATAATGAATTGCTACATACATATAGATAATAGATAGTAGCATTTATCTACTGGAAGCACACAAACATTCAATGTCCCTTAGGGATTAAATGAATCAAAGAAAAGAAGTTTTCATGTGTTAAAGGGAGAAAATAAAAAACAGGAATGTGGCCCCAAAAAGTTAAAAAATAAGGTTCACGTAATTCGTATATTGAAAAATGAAAAAGAAAAAAAATGTAAAATTGAAACCTTTTTGGTAACCACCTCAATGAATAAAATTAATTACGCCTATGAAAAGTAATAAATTCATTTAATTCTGAAATTATTTTTAATAAATTATTTTATTACAACTTTGACATTTTGTTTGGTTCATATGTATGTTCACACGCCGTAATCTAATACCTAATAAATAATCAGAAATTTCTATTTCCTTGATGCCGTTCGTCTTAGTTCTTCGTCATAGAGCTGCACATCAGATATTTCTTCGAACATTTATTATAATGAAGGAGACATGTGAATGTTATTCTCAGGCAGTTTTCAAAGGTATCATAGTGGGGCACCTCTCAAATACATATCAATTTCCAGTAGAAAAATCATTTTGAATAAGTTGAAAAATACTTGTTTAAAGTTATTTTACTATGACGCTGAAAACAAAACCCTATGTTACAGAAAAACATGAAAATCAACCAAAGATTGGAAAGGCATTAAAAATTACATAGTTTGGCATGTGGCATCTTTCAGATTCAAGGGCCCCTATCACGCAATATATGAAGTGGTCAACCGCATATTTAGCACTGAACACTGGTAAGAGTGAAGAAAACAGATAGAAAAAGAATAGGTGCATTCCTTCTCACCGTGTGGGAGAGAAACCAAAATTATTTTTATCATGCATCTTAGAGATTTACGTGTCTAACGGAGAGTTAATGCAATATTTTTATAGTAAGATAATTATAATTCCTATTAAAAAGATTCAGCTGTGTTCATGGATATTTCAAATTGCTTTATTCAAAATATAAATATAAATGTAGCATTTTTTAAAGGTTTTTGACATTTTAGCACATTAGCATATTTTCACCTTTTACAAAACCGTTTAATATATATTCTTATCTTAAAAATCCAATTCAATTTTGTTACCAGTTTTAAATGTGATACATGAAGATAATCTACCTACTTTTCCACAAATTGAAAACAATCTTCTATAAAACTACCTTTCTCAGAAACTAACCTACCTTCCAGATTCATGTACCCATAAATCACCAAACCCTGAAATAGCATGATGCATCATGGTTTTCCTTGGGCTTCAAATCTACAGAGTTAGGTGTCCAAAAGGAACATTCATTAGAGGGAAAACTCGAGTTGATATTTCTTTTTGTAGAAAATAGCCTAATTTATCATTCAGAAACCTTCAAAGACTTATTATTCCAACGATCAAGTTACATGCAGTGTAAAGAACGCTTATGAAATAAGAGGTATTTTTAAATATTGAGGAAAGTGAAAATAATATATGGTCTAAACTACTATATTTTTATCAGATGTACATTGAACAAAGTCCTTAAAATAAAAAAAAATGTAGAAACACGTAAAACCATGAAAGACAGCTGGTAAAATTATGAAAAGAAATTACATTTCCTTGGAAAAATGTATTTTTTTATATAAAGATAAGTTTATGATTGATATATTTTATGAATGTTTCTACCAAAAAAATCTCATAAAAATTCTGCTTCATGATATTGAGAATATTTTATAAAAGAATAATTTTGAGATATACATTTTTTTTAAAATTAAGAACATTTTTTTGTTGCATCTGAGAAAATACAATGTGTATTTTCTCAATTACTCCTAAACTCAATGAATTTTATGAAAGGTGCTAACCAAAATGTATATTCGAAGCATTTCAGTAAAATATAGCAAATTAAATAATAATTTTTTATTTCACATATAACTCAGTATAATCTGACACATAAAGTACCACAAAGTAACACAAATGATATATGACAAAAATAAATCAAATAAGTCTAATATCACAAAAATATATTAGAAAAAATAATCTTATAAAAGTTTAGAAAAAAGAGTATTAATACATTTGCGGCACATATTAGGCTGTCACAGAAACCATATCCATGCCAATTTTGCATTAATATTAAACAAGTAATCAAAAATCAATACAACTTTGTGAAATACTTTTAACAAGGTAGAACATTTTGAATGTTGAATCGCATTTTGTTTAAAAAAAATAGCGAAATTGTAATAAATGAAAACAAACTGAAAAATTAGTAAAAAATAATTTTTACTATATGTCAAATATGTAATTTAAGACTTAAAGACATATTCGCGAAAACTGCACTTATACTGCACTTGCATTACTCAAACACCAAATTTAAAATAAATTTAAACTATAATAATCTCATAATTTTACGTTTGAACCGTTTCTACAGTAATGAAAAAGTGCAGTACAAATTTCTGTACATTTCTTTCAGCTCTTCGGAAATAATCTTTTCTTTTCATTTTATAGAAAATGATCAACACAAAAGAATTAAACCATCCAAAATAAATAAACTTTTATTTCCTTCTCTCAAAGAACGGCATTCTAACATGCATCAGTATTATGCGACATCAAATACTTCCAAGATTACAAGCAGCATTAAAAATAGAACAAATTATTTCTTACAACAAGCCTATGCAACTCAAATAGCCATGCAGAATCTGTATATTAAACATTTGAAACAGTTCTAAGCGGATTTACGAACGCGGTTTTGCAGTAGAGAAGCCTTGTTTGTGGCATTGGAAAATCGAACTGTGTAGAGAGGGCCATTGTTAACATTTCTGGTTCGTGTTTTATTACTTTTATATTCTCCCAAATAATATCCTCAAAAAGCTTCGTAAAGAACGTGATTGTACTATTAAATGAGTGGTTATGATGTAATAATGGTTGGAGATAGGATAGATGATTCAAGTGAGATAGAGAAGAAAGAAACCAAAAACTAGCAGTAAGAATATGAATCAATGCGCTTGAGATGTTTTTTCTTCAAATATATGCTATAGAAGTATATGCCTATAATCTTATTATTATAAATATTTCATGACAATTACGGTTTTAAAACCTATAGAGAGTATATTAGTTTTACATTAAAAATCTGTCTGCCCATTGGGTGAAATTAGAACACATAAATGACACTCAAGCAATGTTTATTTAAAATTATTTTAAAACAATTGATCTTTTAAGTGACAATTTATTGATTATTTTAACTTTTTCTTATTATAATTAAATATGATTCGTTAATATTTTATAGTATTTTTGCGGAATATATTTTATTCAAAATACTTATCATGTCATAGTGATTTGAATAAAATAATGAATATTTATTTTTTATGGTGTTTAGTCTTATGGATTGTTTTCCTTAAGAACTGTTTTGCTCTTTGTGACAGATAACATAAAGTCCACGTACACCGATCTACGTAACAATATTTTCAATAAATTAATCAATGCAAATATATATATTAATGCAATATATTCGAAGATATTAGAAGTATTCAAAAAATCCCTTGTTAAACGGGTTTTTTATAGAAATTTGTTTGGGGATACAATTCCTCCGTTAATATGGAGAAAGCTTAGTTGAATCCTAAAAAAACAACAATTTTTTTATTCTCAGTGATGTTCTTCAAAGATAAATATAAACGGAATAAAAAAAATATTGTAACAAAAAGTCTATTAATAGAAAATATCTTGTAAGGTTTAACATATTACAAAATAGGAATTAAAATTTGATGCCTAAAATTTTTAATTAAGCTCAAATAAAATCAGCAGAAAAGTAATAATTTGAGAATCCTGCGAACTCTAATAAGCAAAATGGTGGAAAATATTAGTTAGAAAAATCCTAATGAAATTTAATTTAAAAGAATTTTAAAAGTCGATTCCGTAGCATAAAACGCAAAAAGATCTTATTGAGCATATGATCCTAAAATTAGTGCATGCAAAAATAAATGAGTTTGCTCTCATTATATACATATGTCAGCGCTATTCTCCAGAAACACACACGATACGTAATTATGCAAAAAAAATAAATGTATAATGATAGGTAAATTAATGTAAGAGGTCTGCCACGAAAAAAAAAAAGAGACTGGTCTAATAAATAATTTCCCTTACAGAATCAGTTCTCCGTGACAGTGTGACCTTAAAAGTAGTTCTCTTCAGCATTCACACATGTCTGCATTCGGTGCTGCCAAAGCTGGTAACAGTTCTGGGACGAGGATTTTGGAAGTCCCCTTAGGAAATTTTCCGTTTCCGCCTGATCCTCGTCAACTGAGGTAAAATGGGTTCATTTTCAGCAAGGTTTCACTGTAGGAAATAGAAAAAAGGTCACCAAGGGCCAAATCAGGTGTGAATAAGGAGGATTCCCCATCACAATAATATTTTTGTTGGTCCGAAACTATCTGACAGATAGCGCCATGTGAGAAGATGCATAGTCTTGGTGCAACACAACCATCCATCACTCTCCAATTCTGGCTTTTTTCCCTACTAATCTTTTCAGGAAAACTATTTAGTACTTCAATGTAGTACTGTTGATTAAGAGTTTGACCACTGCTGTGAGAGGGAACCCACTCACATCACGACTTGTGTATATGTTTTGGTCTGTAATCACTATCCTTGAGCACCCAGCAAGTTCATTAACTTCCACACCGACCCTTCCCCATAAAATCCTTTTATACCATTAAAAACACATGTGTACCGGACAAATACTTCCATCATATACCTTGGTTAATATTAGAAAAGTTTTCGTGGCTGATTGCTTAAGTTTCACAAGAAAGTTGACATTGATTTGAAATTTTGCGGCAGAATGCAGTTGCACGTGTTCGTTCAATGACGCAGTACTCCCAATTGGGTGAGTGTGTGAGTGAATATTAACTTAGCACAGTTCAGCAACACCAGGGCTTTTGGCGATGGTTCTCATAATTTTGTGACAAGCATGACATCTGAGCTGACACCCGCCTCACCTGAGTACCACACCCCACCAACGGGAGAATGTTTGAGCTCTCGACAGATTTAACGTGTATCATTCCCCTACACGGTGTATTCCTAACTGGAGTGATCGATGAAGGCGAAACTGATCCCATGGGTGCATGGGATGACGTCACCGAAACAGTTGTTACCAACACTTTTCTTTTTTCGAATAGAAACTTAGTCTCTTTTTGTGTGTGTATGTCACTCCTTGTTGACACATTGGAATATTTTAAAGAATAAAACGAATTGAATAATATTCCTTGAATTTTACTTAATAATTATAATTAAATTTTTTAATTTGTGTATATAATTTCTTTATTTTATATAAATATTATATCTGTATGAAACGTTTTCTGCATAACTAAATACTTATTTTACCATACGTTAAAAACCAAATCAATTTTCCTTTTCAATCATTTTTCATAGTATAGTAAACAAAAAGCGAAAACCAAATATAAATTTTTTGGGAAAGGTTTTGCTCAATATTCTCCATTTTCCTACCACATAAATATTCCATTCGCATCCATCTTCGGTTCCAACATGTAAAATTAGGTTCTCGCATTTTCTGGTGAGGATGTATTCACATTTTGAATGCGTAATATATAAATCCATGATTTTCTTTCAGTTTCATATTTTTCTTTGAAAATACCACATTGTAAGTTAAAAATAATGTTTCTTATCTCACACGAGGTCGTTTTGAAAAATTTCTTTCCATTTCTATAAAATTTTCTTGGTTATCAGACTTGACAATACCGCCTTTGTTAGGAAGTCTGTCAAATTACATTTTGGTTTTGTTCCTTTTATATTCTAACATGTTCTACTAAGTCTTTCGTTGGTGTAGTTACCGAAGCAAAGAGATGGATGACATTTTTCTCTTTTAAACCATTTTATTATTACTTTTTATTTATTTTTTTTTGTCGCAAAAGAACATGTTTCTTAAGGTTTTTCAAGTAATCTACGACGCATAAAATTTCAGATTTTACTTATTGAGAGAGTTTCTCTTTCAAATTATAACACACGTTTCCATTTTATCCTTTCAGAGTTTATTTATGATACATTTACATGGAATGTAAACACACAAAAAAGGGATTTAGTATCAAATATTCAAACTTTTCGCCTTAAATAAATTTATCTTTTGGAAAATAATTTATCAGAAAAAGTGCTTTGTTCGGTGTTTTTAAGATCAATTTTTGGTTTTTATGTGTTCTCAGATGAATTATATACATAGAGAGAGATGATACATATGACAAATTAATATAAAACAACATAGTACAGAAGTAGAATAAGACAGTGAGTACACATTCAATAAAAAAACCAAAACGCGATAGAAATCTGAAACAAAATTACATAAATACACAAATTTAAATACTAGCTTGTGTGTTTGTGTGTTATTCAAATATCTCCCCTCCCCTATGGTTCTAGTATTCCTTTTTTCAAAGTTTTTACTACCAAGTTTTTTTAACATATTAAAGTTCAAATATGAGAAATAATTTAATAAAATAATTAATTAATAATTAATTTAATAATAAATTAATAAAAAATTTAGGAAAACAAATCAAAAGCTTGAAAAAAAAAGTTTAATTAAAATAAATGCTTAATATAATAATTGTTATTTTGTTAAATTATTGGAATTCTTAGTTGCATAAATGTCAACTTATATTATTGGTAGTCTTACATTATATAAAATCCATATACAGTCGAACCTCTATATTGCAAATTTTTCTGTGTTGCGAACTTTTTTCTGGAACCATGAACGTTTCACGATTTTCTTCGTAAAATAACCTTTCTATAGCGAAGGGCTTTTTCTATACAAATTACTTTTTCTTTTGTGATTCAATTTTGTTCTCCCTATTTTAAAAATATTTCTGAACATTTTAAGTTATTCTCTCTTTAACATATTTATGGTGGTTAATTAATCTTGAATTAATTTTATTAGATCCCAACTCGCCGAGAGCAATAGAGTTCTGAACGTTTTATTCAAAGTGCAACCTTTAACACCCATTGCCTAGTTCACAAGAAACATTTCGATATCTCCTTTCACCCTCAGCGGAGTTTCCCCGTGTCCCCATGTTCTAGTTATAAAATAATGTATATTTAACCTTACTTTTATGCTTTATATTAGAAAATGTCCTTAAAATTCATTAATTTTAATATAAAATTATTTCCTTAATATTGAAAATACAGCGTATTCTTCAACATTCTTTTTCTTGTTTTCCTTGCAGTCCTTCTTTCTTTCTTTCTTTTTTTTATGGGTAAGATATATTAAAAAAACATATGTTAATTTTTAAACACGGTGTGAATAATTACTTTTTTAATAAATAGTACTTATGAATTTCAAATGTGTTTATGTGTGGTTTATAAAGTATTTTAAAAAGATGAACCTCTATATAACGAATTTTCCATATAGCTAACTTTTTCCGGAGATTTAGCGACTTCATTATACAGAGGTTCGACTATATCTAAAAAGTAATAAAAAACATGCTAAATGGAGATTATGTCAACCTATTATTGGCAAAGAAAGGCTTTTATGACATCTTATCAGTAAATCTGTTTAAATTTTATCTTAAAAGAAAATGACTAGATAATTAGAATCTAATTATGGTGTATAACAGGATTAGTAAAGAATCTTCATTGCCACACCAACTATTAGGTAGTGATCGTAAACACACACACAAATGCCATTATTTTAAATGTACCGTGCATATCAGTGTATAAGTCGATAATTGTGTAACATTTTTAAGTTAATGTAGGAGGGTCAAATATTTTGTATACGAAACCTCTTATACCTGTAAAAAACTGTATATATTTAAAAAAAATTAAAAACATTTTGATCCAGTTATGCGACAGCAATTTTATCCTATTAATTTCTTAGGAACTAAAAGAAAAAGAAAGTTGCATAAAATCCTTCTAAGGTATTGTCATATTCTGAGAGTTTTCAGAAAGTTTTTAAAATTTACTTTCACTCATTAGGTTATCTGAATGCATGTAATCATCATGAAGGAAGAGTTTACCCCAAAACAGGAAAGTTGGCATGATTATCCCTTGCTGTAAACAAATTATTCAACTTCCTCATTCTCTATGCAAATGAAAGAAAGAAGAAAAGAAAAGAAAAGAAATGGTGAAGAAAAGTTGCCTAGCGCAAATAGTGTTAAAAATAACAAAAAATGGGAAAAATTTAGTTAGCCTCAAATAGGAATACCAGAAATAAAACTATAAAAGTTGGCGCCTTATTTTGTTATAGAAATTTAACTGGAAAATACTTCACCAATTTTATCCGCTTCCAACGTTTACGCCTGCATGTTATACGTATTATAAAATTATAGGAATTAGTTTACCTCCAATTTGGCTTACATACGGATTTTAAATTATGTGTTAAATTTGAAAAAAAAGTACCTCGATATATACAAAGATCAGATGATAGGGCTTCATTTTTATAGTTAATAAAACAATAAATGGTTCTCGTACAAAATTCTAAAGAAATTCGAAAACGACCTCTTTGAATCGAAACATTTGAACATATGATGAGTAAATAAGAGTAATGAGAGTCATATGATGAGTAATAGTAATTCAAAACTCTAATAAAGTCTTACATTAAGTTATTAGCTAATTTCGTTCCTTAAACATTAACAAATCAAAAATAAGTCCAGTAATAGTTTAATAATTAAAATATATCATTAATCGTTTACAGTAAGTTTTTAATGGTTATTAATGTATGTGTGTGTGTGGAGGGGGATATATTGTAGAATGTAGCATTCCTTTTAAATACAAAAAGCAGTCTTTGCAAGAAGATTTTGTTGATTAACAGTATCTGCATGAATCTACAGTTTTAAAGAGAAAACAAATTATTTTTCAATTTTGTTACATTTTTTAAAATTACTTGATTCTGGAAGTGATATACGAACGGCATTATTTGATAAATGACATTGCAAGCAATATTTGAAAAATTGAACTGTATAATAAAGTTTTATTTTCAAGTAATCTTATATATAGTAATCTTATATAAGCTATTCTTTTTTTAAAAACGATACTCTAGAAAAGCTTTTGTATACACTAAAACATGGCACGTGTGTTGTTTTCCTGTCGATACACTGTTGTGGGAAATTCAGTTTTACAGGAAAAGTTCACTTCCCGACAAGAACTTAAAAGATAAGATTGTGACAACCTAAGAAGATATGAGCAGGAATACCATAAGAGCGAAATTATTGCCCTTCGCGACAATTGATATAGACAAAGAGACCTAAAGGAATCTCTGGGAACCATCTCTTTTTGAAACGAAACTTTGAAACGAAATTCGAGTCTACAATATCTTTATGTAACGTTTGTGATGAGACAGATGGAATTCATCTGAGTTCTTGCGAGTAGAACTGTTGTAGAATGCCGTTTCTGAAACGCTCTAAAGCTTGTTTATCATAAGAGCGTTTTCTATAACTGTAAATAATTTGTTATATTATTTATTTCTGTATATAAGTCGATAACTTCGTGTATTCATTTGTTTGCTTTTATCTATTAATAAGATTGTTATTAATTAAATAATTTTAGCCAATAGCTGCTTTTCCACCACTCAAATTTCCGCTGATAGATACCTCCATTGTTATCATCTTTATTTACTTTTTGAAGTGATATATTCTATAGGCGCATTTTGCTGGCGAGTGAACTTGAATGAACATCACGCTCGGGTTTGTAACACTCATTCGACTTTTTTCGTTTTAAGTCGGAAGTAGTGTTTGTACAAGGCCGTCCGTTACATATTCACTCCTAAAAAGAAAATGAAGGACGTTACCCCCTCACTACCTCTTTTTAAGAAAACAAATGTGGGACTCCTTCTAATCCAAGTTGAATCATAAAAATGAAACATGTAATGTTTTTAAAAAAAACAGGCTTAGAGTAAGAGAGAAGTCCTGCATGATAAAATGTAACAAAATGTAGAAAAAGGACAAAATTTTATAGAACTAAGTAAATAGTATAATTATCATTAGAAAAATTGCAGTAAACTAAAGAATAAAAATCTATTTTTGTAAGCAAATCAGAATAGCAATGAACAAATATTTCTATTAATCCCATTACTTAAATATGCTTTGTGTCTAAAAAGAAAATTGAAACACAATTAAAAATTTAATATAACAAAATTAAGTATACAGATATGAGAAAAAAAGGTGTATTAAATAATTTAAAAACGAGAAAACAAAATATAATTAAGAAAAAATAAATTAAAGCAACACCGGATATATTTGTACAAAACTGCCATACAATGACAAAATCGCTAGTATAAGCTAGATATTGTGTAATATAAGTCTTCCGATTAAATCCCTTTTCAATGTTTTTGACCTAGATCCCTGTCTTTCCAATTAACTACCTGTCTTTTGATCCCTTTGCTTAAAATAATTCATGGATAGAATTGAATTTCATTAAATTACAATAATCAAAATTCACAATGTCGTATCAGGTCTTCGGAGAGAATTACCTATGATTTTAAGTGGGAATTTTAAAGTAGATACTTCAAAAGACAAATCGAAACCTTTAATTGATTTTTAAACTAAAAAAATCAATTTAATTATGTCAAACAATCCAAATGAAAGCACGAGGAAGTACGGAACAGCACTTGACAGAGTTTTTTTTTTATAGATATTTAAATAATATTTTGAATCTAAATTATTTATAATCTATTTCAGTTACCATAAACGGATTGTTTCCTTCTTAGAATACAATTACTTCATAAATATGATTGTTTATTTCACACAAAAGTATTACTTTATCAGTACAGACATATGAATATACAAGTTTGTAAAACATTACTAATATCCCTCTTGTTTTTTTATTCACCGAACTAATCCCTGAAGTAACATTACAAAATTTGAAGTTGTCACTTCTATTGTATGGTTATAAGCACACACATTTTTTTCCTTATTGATGTATAAATGTATTACATTTCATACATTTATCATTAGGCATTGATTTTATATTGTTTTCTTTAATTCCTATCTGTCTTCCAACACTAAATATTTCTGGACCAGTTGATTATTTGTCTTAAAAGTAGTAAAGAGTGTTTTGGTACTATTCGTAGAACCAAATTAGTTAAAAACAAACAAAAAAAAAACTTAATACAAAAATAAAATTTCGGCCATTTTAAAGAAATAAAGTTCTTCATAAAAATACTTATAAAATAAGTATTTAATTAAATATTTAAACAATCACGAATCACTAAGTAACTTTCAGATTTTATCAGTGAAAACTTTACAATAGAGAAACTACGAAAAAAAAAAGCTCTTTATGTGTGTTTAGTTTCCAAACTTTTAGATTCTTATATTTAGCAAGCAGATGATTAACGTTTGAATCCAAAAAAAATTTTAATCTGTTAATTACAACTGTGCTGTAGTATACATATTAAAAGATAGAAATTAGCAGTTCATTATCGCAAAATTATTTTCTAATACAAATGTTTATAAGAACACCAAAATGTTTAATGGAAAGCGCGGATCATTTCTATCTATACTTTTACATTTCGGGAAACAAAATGAGATCGTTGAAAACATATGGGATGAAAATGTAAGAATGCAAAGCAATTAAATGAAAATATAATCTCAAGAAAAGGGGACGGGTGAAAAGAAATGAATGTATGAATATAAATTCTCTTAAAATATAAGATTAATATGAAATTAGTCAATTATAATTTGTTAATAATTCAAAAAGAATTAAATATTTATGAAACATTTGTAACTATTAGTGAATCATTATCACTCTGGCAAGATAATAATTCATCTTCCATTTGCTATCATAAATATTTCAATGAATGTTAGTTAAAACATTCCAATGCATTTAGAAAAGGATTTACGTCTTAAGAGACATACACTTCCTTATTTAAGGCTTTACTAAAAACAAAAAGGAATTTTCCCTTTTAAAATAAATCTATCCGTCTAAAAAGTTCTAAATTTATTTAGTAAGGAATTTCACTAAAATACAAAGAATGTGGCTTAAACTTTACGAACAATTTATTTCTTATTTACTGTTTTACTGAAAATTAACCACAGTTCTTCATTCATTTTTATTGATTTAGAAATATAAAATAAACGGATCCTCAAGGCATCAATATTGTGGAATGTTTCTGAAAAACTCAGTTATTAATCTTTAGCAAACTATGTTTAAAAGATAATGTAGAATTTATGTTTTCAAGGTACTTTTGTATGCTTTATATATTTTCCGAAGAGATATCTCAAAGTAGTCGAAGATAGTTTTTTAACAAAATTGAAAACTAATTAAAACGAACTCTTGTGTTCTCATGGGAGATTAAAAAGCCTCGCAAATATAGGGATTTTCTTACAATTAAATCATGTACAAAGTTATCGGTTTTAAATATCCTAAAATGTAAAAATGTGGAAAAATATTAACAAAAAACATTTTCGACATTTTTTACTTATTTTCATCCGTAAGTAAACTGCAACAAAAAATGGAAAAAATCATATTAGGACAATTTTAAAAATAAGTTTAAAATAAAAAAAAGTTAAAGTTATTAGCTTATGATTTTTTATGTTTCATAAAGAAAATACTGAAGCTTCTGTTTAATAAAATGGTAATTAGATGTTGCAAGGCTCACGTTTTGCACCATGCCTGTTTAAGAATGGCTTTGCCTCAAAAACGAGCGCACATTGTAATATGGTTTGTTGCACAAGTGCAGGTAAGTTTCGGACTGCATATGAACAAAATCCAAATTTAAGGTGACATCGGTAGCCTAGAATTCAATGTCATGGAATCGAGGCTCACGTGTCATGAGTTCAAGCCTAGTGCCGCTAAAGATCCGTCTAGTAGAATGGATCTATGCACATTAAATTTGTTGAGACTCAACGGTCTTACAGATGGGGTGGTGTGGAAGTTAATAGTGCCAGCTCAGGTGCCATCCTCGTCGCTGGATCATGATTCAAAATTACGAGTCCGTCGTCAATAATCTTTGTTCAGCTTTAATGAGCAACTTTAATATTTCTATCCCTTACTCTCTCCATCTGCAATATTCATAATTTATAAGTGACATGAAAGATTTATGACGATAGGTAGCATTTGTCAAAACAAAATCTGGCCTCTCTACCAAAAACTGAGATGATGTTTATCGTTAGACTTCCAATTTAGCGCTCGACTAATTGTGCGCACATTGAAATCGAGCAATAAAATATCGTAAAGAAACTATGGTATTTTTTTATGGAACAAAACAAACTATAAGTGAATATGTTTTGATTCCATTTCTAATTAAATTCTGAAACTGTAGTTATACTTTTCGGACACCCGATATATTGCTAATATATATTAGCCCTTGATATTTTTAACTCCCTATTATATTTTAACTTCTTATCATAACATAAGAGCTTTTCCCTACTTATACATCTAACGGAATCTTCCAGAAATATGCCCTTGAGTCATAGATCGTGAAATTAGTGCATTTCTCCATTAATTTCCAGAAGAATCCCGAGAGTCCGAATTTCGCCAAAAATGGTCAGCAACATGGTCACCAAATCACCAAAAATGATGTCAAACTTGGCCCTATCGCCAAGATTTCGCCATTATAGCATAAGAGACGGCTTTGCTTGTGAATATTACAATGTTAACATAGATTAAATATAGCATAGAGTAATTTAAATGCATTACACATCAAATTATAAATTATTTGCACATTTTTATACAAAATTCGTAACAATATTCTCAAGGATATAAAAGGAAAAAAATAATCTCTGAGATATATTTTCTAACACTGATTTATAGATATTTTGCTGTCTAAACGCAAGATGCTTCAAGCTCTTTCGCAGATTAAATCTGTCTCCAAAAATCACTTACTTTGCAACCAATCAGTCTTTTCACATTTTCAGATAAAAGACTTTGATAGTAATAAATCATCCACACTCTGGATGATACGAAATGTGAAATGCTGAAAGTACTCATCGTTTTTCCCCCCTTGACGTCATTTTTATTAAAAAAAAGTATTCTACGAGGTAAACTCAAGTTAATTCTCCACTGACTGACGTAGTTTATCACTTACCTGACGTCAAAAAGTGAGAAATTTGTCTTTCTTTAGCGCATACACTGACATGAAAAAGAAGCAAAATATATAATTAATGGAATATATTTTAAATTAAAGGTCTTGTTTCTGATCATGCTAATTTTACGACACATATTTTATATCTCGAGCTACCAGCTATTAATTTAGCGTCATTATGTGTGATAGCAGTGTTTCAAGAAGATGGATAGTGGTTATTAGAATCACATGGATAAGTTACCACGTGCTTCGCTATTAAATGTCACTCTGAAAACGGATGCTATTAACGGTGAATGCGTTTCACAGGATAAAGGGGGAAAACTGAAATATAACTTTTCATGGCAGATTACGTTTGAAAAAAATTTTTGTCCTTTACATCTCAGATAGAATTTAAAACATTTTCAATACATTCAACCAGGAAAAAAAATCAAATTATTGATATTTTGTTGTTGGTTTATTGCTGGTTTTTTAATCTCAATGATTATTTTTATTTGATTAGATTTAAGAGACAGTTTGTTAAAAGGAGTTATTATTCTTTATTTGTCTGTTGATAATGTTATGAATTTTCTGTTTGATATTCCAGAAGAATGTTCTATGTTCATTAAAATATATTTAATAAAAATGTTTGAATTTTATTTTACTCCGATTTGATTCATTTATAAATAAAATGGTAAAAATGGTAACTTTGTAGAAATATTTTTAAATACTAACTTTTTTACAATTGCCCTAAAAACATTTCATACCATTGTATACTAAGTTTACAGTTTCGTGAAATAATACATATGTGTATTAAAAATTGTAAAGAAAACGTCTCTATTATATATATATATATATATATATATATATATATATATATATATATATATATATATATATATATATATATATATATATATTGAGAGAGAAAAAGAGATATTATACACATTTTTAAAGTGATTAATAGATTGGGTCCATTTGAGGACTACAGATTGATTCAAAATAAGTGACATATAACTATTTATGATAAATTTTAATCGCTTTACTTCTAGTTATATTTTAAAAATGAATCGGTTAAATTACCAATCTCACTATTTTTATTAGTGTGAGTAAATAATAGCTCCGAAATTTGATCATCAAGCCCGAAAAGAAATTTTAAAGGTTTTGAATGGTGATTGCTCAAATTCTGTTATAATTAAATCATTTAAAAATCAGAAAAAAAAATTCTATTGGATTACTACCTAAACTTCAAAAATAAATAAAATTTGGCTGGCAATCAAAAGCTAGAGGGGAAAAAGTGGATGATACGTGCCCTTGAGGGAAAAAAAAGAAACTGACTTATCGCTGTAGAAAGTCCTCTGCTTCAAAGAACATTAGTATAGAATCTACAGTTAACGCAATCGACAATTATTATCAGATAAAGAAAATTGGCAAAAAAAAGAGTGAAAAAATCAGACCGTCTTCAAATGCTTGTCAAGACCGTAGAAAAGCAAATAAAACTTTCTTGACCTCTACATTTTATGTTACGCAAAGATAGGTACAAAACATGGGTAACCTTAGATGAAGTACTATTTTATCTGTCGATTACAATAGACAAAATCAAGATAAAATAAATTTCTTGCGAAAAGCAGCGCAAATCTGCCTTCAAAAGCGTAGACCGCCACGTGTTATGGTCTTTTGTATATATGTTATGGAGTGGACGTGAATATCCTCTTAAAGCTTAATAAAACATTTTTTTGTAGAATCAAATGCTAAAATGGATACTTAATAGTATCATAATAAAGTGTTGGAGCACATTCTGAAAAAAAGTTAGAGTCTTTACCTTCAAATAAACTTTGTTTTTCACCAAGATTCTGCACCAATTCATACAGCAAAATCAACTATAAAATGGCGGAAAGATAAAAAAAACAATAAATTTTCCTCCTGCTTAAAATTGGCTACCACCATCCCTCTAAATGTGTTCCTCACGAATACTTTTGTTTGGATACTTTAAAAACAATTAAATAGACGTAAAGAAAGAATGCTTCAAGGGCTTCAAAAAGTAGTCAAAAAGGAACCTGGAAAAATACAAACCAAAAGGGACAAAATAGCTTTTTTGGCTTGCCCTAAATGTATACGTAAAGTAAACTGGGCTATGAAAACCACACTGATAATTTCACGCAAATAATTAAATATAAATTTATGATATTCTGAAATTGGTCACAATATTTTTGATTCAACTGGTGTTTGGATATTTCTTTGTAATCAGCAAATATAAAGTGTTATATGATTTACAATAAATGTTATTTTGAAATTTTAATTTTCTATATCATACTAATTACATTTTAATAAAAATACTTTTTGATAAAACTATACCTTTTTTACAGATCTCTTTTTTTTTGCTGGAGAAAAATATTAGATGAGAATGTATTCGAAAATTGATATTATTTCCATACTATTAAGGTATTAAGAAACTAAATAATTATTCACATTATTTCATACAGATTTGATTCTTTTTTTAAATTCCTGGTAGTTTTTTCTTCTTGTCACATAATCTATTTTGTGCCCAAATTGTT
Source organism: Trichonephila clavipes (assembly GCA_019973935.1). Taxonomy (NCBI): domain Eukaryota; kingdom Metazoa; phylum Arthropoda; class Arachnida; order Araneae; family Nephilidae; genus Trichonephila; species Trichonephila clavipes. The sequence continues at coordinate 1,193,977 of BMAU01021373.1, read as the reverse complement.
TCTGATGAGGGTATTCCTTTTTGCATTTTAATTCGTTTTTATGGAAAACAAAATGAAAAGTATTCTTGCATTATTTTGCTTTTTAAATGTCTTACGGAGTTACTTAAAGAAAAAAAAATTCTTTGTGAGATATAGATGTTCCCAATTCCTGTTTATGTTATCATTAAAAAGAAATGAACACATGAAATGAAAGGTAGAGTATTACAGATTAAATGTGGATCATTTTTCCAAGGAAATCTTACTTCCTTTTTAATCAAATAAGATCATTAGAAAATAATATAATTGAAATAATCTAAAAAATTACAGTTTTATGTAGCAAAAATAGCTCATTTCTTTAATTAGTGAATAATGAAATCCTGCGTGAAAAAGTTCTAATTAAAGATTGCTGCGCGGTATTCTTCACAACATAATACAAATTATCTAAAATTAAATCAGATGAAGGGGTTTTCTTTCATTATTTTTTGTTCACTGAGATTATTGAAAGTGATAAGAGAACTAATAATACACACTTTGATAATATCTTTACGGATACATTGGACTTGACCTATATATATATATATATATATATATATATATATATATATATATATATATATATATAAGATATAGTTCCAGGCAAATAGGTACAGCTTACATTAGAGCTTCAACTTTTACCAAAAAGTTATTTAATCCACAGCTTTTGAACCCTTTTCAAAGCACATAACAAAATTTTCGTTGTTATTTTAGTTGCGTAATTATTTCAGTGTTCCCTCAAATACCGCTAATTTCCCATTTTATTCAAAGTAAAGTACACTAGGTTTCATTTAGAGTTTTTTTAATACTTAATTATGGCGGCACAAGTAGATTTAATCGAGTCATAATTGGTTTAGAAACTGTAACTAAGCAGATATTCATTAACTGATTTTAATGATCGTAAATTGATAAAAATAAAGAAACGATACCTTTTAACCTTTGAAATAAATAAAGTATATAAATTTTGACACATACATAAATATCTTTGCACATAAATTTGACACGGATTGTTAACTTATTTATGTGTTTGATGATGGTTTTTAAGAGATAGAATAAATAGAATAATTATAGTTTGAAAAAAAATTATTAACAATGCAAAAATTATGAAATTCTGCAATACATGTATTCAAAAGCAGAGCTTTGTTTTTCACAAATACAAAAATTGAGGCATTCAATTTTTTTAAATGAATAAAAAATAATTTATATTTTACTCAGTGTTTATCTATATTATTTGATTTACTATATTTCTTATAAAAAATCTTACTATATTTCTTAAAAATGCATTTGTATTATTGCATTTTTACTATTTGGATTAAATTAAAGTTAAATTATTTTCTTAGTGGAAATATATTATTGCTTAGCTTTGGGCTTTCAGTACCTATAAAAATGGTTTACTTCAAAATATTTAGTTTAAAAATTATTTTTTGTGATTCGTTTTATTTATTTTTAATGTTAAATTTTACGCAAATTTTGTTACTATTATACTTCTTTAAGTCAAGCTATTACTTATAGCTATTACTTAGGCACTTAATATTTATAGGGAAAATATTATCCACTAAAAATAATACTACAACGAAAAAAACAAAAAAGAGTTCATGAAAAGAAAGTAAGTATACTCCTTTTTTGTTGTTGTCATTCTGTAAAAATATCGTTCTATCTCACTGAGGATGTAAACATAGAAACACATATATAAGAGGATTTAGCAAGTTATTCTATCAAGCAAGAGACGTCTAAAAGGAAACAGGAAACTGTAGTTAATTCTGTGACAGATAAAGGTCTTGACTTATATGGAGAAAACGAAATCTAGAGACAATATATTAAAGCTGTCGTTACTTTTTTGTGGGATATTTCCTTCACAGAAATAGCAAAAAAGTGTTTTTGTTATAGATGATATCCCGCTTCAGATATGATACAACGAAAGTATTGTGAATTGTCGCAGTTTTCAGATATAATACTGCCACTAGGATATTATTTGTGAATGTTTAATATTAAAATGAAATTTTTTATTCTCTTTAACATTTTTTAAAAGGTATAAAAAGGTTTGCTTTCTAGTTAAGGAAGCAAAGTGCGTCTTAAAAATTCAAATAAATTCTTCAAATTATATGAAGTTTATCGTAAGAGTTAAAATCCATAGGTGAAAAAGTTAAATAACATATAATTTTAATTTCGATTTTTCCTGCAGCGAACGAAAAATATATTGATTAAAAACACCCCTATATTGAAAAATTTAACTTTGTTCAACGAAAAATTCAATTGAAAATTTAAAGAAATAAGTCGTATTTTTCTCCTGAATTAGTTGTTTGTTTTGTTGGGTTTTTTTTCTTGAAGAACTAATTTTTCCTACTGTTATATTATTTCCAGCATACGATGATTTTGAAAAAAAAAAATGTTTCTCAGTAAAAAACACATCTATCGCTATCACATTAGTTAATAATAAAGATAAATATAAAAAAAGAAAGTATAAAAGATATATCTATAAGATAAGACCTAGATATAGGCCTACTGTTTCAACTTGGGTCTGCTTTTTCTATTATGTCGAAAATTTCTGTTGTTACGTCTGAAATAGTTTTATCCTTTAAAAAAAACGAAAAAATATTTTAAAAAATGTATGCTTAATAAATTGCAAGGAGATTTAAATAAAATAATTTTTATCACTGCTAAAATTTATTATTTTTTAAAAATAAAATAATCTTGCTTAACACTTTATATTAGTCGAATATTTTCATTGCATTTCTTTACAAAGATGTAAAAACTAGTCTATTATTATCATGGTTCAATGAGTCTCCATTTATTAACATTTCATGCAACATTTGTCAAAAAATGATTTATCGTATTTTAGATAATCTTAGATATACGAGAAAATAATTTGACATGATAAATGTCAACTTTCAATTGACAACAAATAACAAATAAGGAAAATATTTGCCACATAAAATATTTTATGATGTTAATATGTGCACTCGTGGTTTAAAAAATTTAATATTAATTTTCCTTGCAAATTTTTATCTGACAAGGACGAAACCTCGACAGCTTGTTTATAAAAATGTATCTGCTATGTACGTCAGAAATTATTTAGTATATTTTTTGTATCATTTTATAATATTTTTGATTAAATATTTATACATGTTCTTTTATTAAAATTACTTCGAAGTCTTGTTGAAAATGCAATGTTTATTGTACTTTAGAAATAGTTACACTTGTTTTTAAAGGCTTTTATACACTTTTTTTATCATTTAATAGCAGAGAAGTATAAATTCTGAAATTCGTTTCTTCAAAACTTACATTAACATTTCTTAATTCAAAATACTATACAGACTGAATAATTTGAAGAGTAGTTATCTAAATAGCATACTGCAAACAAATCAAAGTTCTGTAATTTTTTAGTTAGAAATCCAATTTAAACGTTTTGAGAAAAATGTGATAATTGATGACTTTTTTATTGGTTAAGAAAATATTGTTTTGCTTGAATAATTATTATTTTCTTTGTTTTAAAGTTATATTTATTGAATGAATCATTTTTTTCTAAAACATTGCGGTACAATAGTATTATTTAAATATTTTTAATAAAAAAATTTAAGAGCTTCATTAAATATTCAAACAATAATTAAATTAAAAATGATATTTCTAATATGCATTGTAGTTTTATATTGATTAAATGTTTCTTTAATTAAATAATCTTTTAATAGAAAAATGCATGAATAATTTATAATTGCTTTTCAATAATAGCTGTTCTTTTATTTTAGTGCTTAATTTAAATATATTAAGAGAGACAAATAACTAATTATAGAATATAAATATTTTTTGGCCCCGAAGTACATTTAACAAATTAGGCTTTTCTGTTTGATAATTAATTTTAAAGGAGCATGTGTACAACCACTATCAAAAAGTCGATTATTATTAATATCAGGACAAAACTAATTGATTGATTAAAATATTCTTATTCAGAGAATTTTAAAAAATTATCTAGAAAAAACACTTAAGAAATCTTGGAAGATAAACCCAAATAAAATAAGTTTTAAGAACATATAGGAAGTATTAAAGACTTCACATTAAATTTATCTTTTGATACATAAAAATCTTTTTAAATGAGTGACTTCAGTTTTTCATTAAGTTATCTCGCCAATTTTGTTTTATTGTGAATTAAAAAATATTTTTTAAAAAATTCTTTCTCTCATCTTATTATCACAAAAGGAGTTCAAAAACACCAAAAATATAAATAATCCTTTGCTTTCAGAAATCACAAAAGGAGACATAATTATTTATCCCGAAAATTCCTAATGTCGAAAATCACCCAATATTAGAAAAACTGTCTAAAATTGAACTTTTTCAACTAATAACTGAATTTTGTTTCTAAATGAATTTAAATTTCCATTATTTGAGACATTTACTCTAAAATAATCAATGTATCAATGTACATTAATCAAGAGTTTAATATCAGATATGATTTCAAACTCCTATAAGTAAATATAATTAACTAAGCATTTTAATATAGAAAAAAATAGATCAAAATTAGAAAATTTAGCAATTGAGTGCGAATTCTGCTAATGCTTGTAAAAGCTTAGGATATACATGGTGTCCAAATTCTGAAAATTTTATTTTGCTTTACATGAGTTACAAAATATAAAATCTATGACCTCAAAAGTGTTTACATCTTCAACTACTTCCTTTATCAGTATTCAATTAGAAAATTTTGAATCAGAGAAAAACCGTCAATGTCTGATAATCTAATTTTGAGTGTCCCGTACTCACAAGATTGTCACTTGAGTTCGGGCAGACATTAGGAGTATTCGAAATGGTACAAAACGCCATGGAAAAAAATCACAGGAGTAAATAATCAACTAGAAATTCATTTTAAATTATCCATTTAAATAAAACTACGATAATAAGATCAAATTAGCTATCCTAAATAATCAAAATGCACTTCTCTGTACTTACAAAATAATTGCTGACTCTGCCGCTAATGCCCCAAGGAACTGATGATGTCTCTCCCGTCAACAAATAATTCAATCGATCCAAAATGAAAACTGATCGGATGATCATCTTATGTGAATTACTTGCTTAGTATATCAGTTCCAAGATATGTGCAAGGAACCGCAATCTAACTGATGGAACAAATAATGTAACAGTCTGGCAATGTCAATATTATCGAATTCTTTTTAACAGAGTAAAACCTTAGCTTCGTGCTGAATTGCATCAAAACATTCCATTTCCACTGTAAGAAAGTGGCAGTTAAACTATCAATGCAATTTTTAACGAATACCAATTTAGTTCTGAGATGAAAAATGTGTAATAAATCTAATGACTTTTATAGAACTTTGTTTTGTTTTTTTCCGGATTTTTTTTCAAAATATTGAAGAATTTATAAAGCAAAATTTATCTTTTCTCTTATTATTTTTTTTTAAAATAAAGCCTGTGTGTGTCAAAAAAACATATGTAAATTATATTTTTCTCCTTAAACTTTTGTTTCGCGTTTATTCATATATTGTTAGAGATTAGTTCTTATTTTTATTCACTTTCCTAAATGTCACGGCTAAGCAATAGTAATCTAACCAAATAACATCGAAACACGTTAGTTTTATTGAATGTACAGTGATAAAATAATATTAAATAGAATACTTGAGTATCTTCAACGTACTTATTTTTGAAAAATTATTTTTATTAAAATCGACTTCCATGCCCGATTGCACTGTGAAATAAGTATAAAAATATATTTATTTCACTTTTCGCACTTTAAAAAAGTGAAATTCCCATTATGTGAAAAAATATAATTTCATAAACTGTCTAGAGGTTCACCCGTTAAAAGATTCGTGTATTTCTTCTAACCCTTCTTATCTAAAGAAGCAAAAAAATATTTTGTTCATAGGAAATTTTCTTAGGAAATTATTTAAATACTAATGGATAAGTTAATAGGTTAGAGATAATCCTATTTTATTTTGAGTTTTCGGTATCTTTACGGTGAAATTTATTGTTTGTTTTCTTGAATTTAACTGTTCTAATGAATTAGGTATCTAAAATTAGAGGTGGATAAGTATAATAGGGATGTTGGTAAAATAATTATACAAACAATAAATAAATCGTATATGAGTACGTAAGGTTTCGCAAATAAAAAACTGGATGACCATAAGTGGAAAAAAAAGTTGAAAACAGTTGATTTGTTCTTATATTTCGGCGAACATACTTAGATTTCTTATATTCTAAATAAACAAATTTATGTATTCTTTTATGCAAGCATTTTAATGTCAGGAAGAACAATGATTACGTTCAACTCTCTTCATCTTTGAACTTTTACATGTACTATTTTGAGCCAGTTTCTGTAGTTTTGTCTTTACAAATATAAAAAAAAATCTTCCTCTAAACTTTTCTTACAATAATCATTAGATAAGTAACATTACGATTTACTAGTGGTATAATTGTGACTGTAATACTTTCATCACTAACCCAATTTCCAAAATAACTTCAAATCCTTGTTTTTATCAGATCAATCTTGAAGAATATGTAAATAAAAATTCCATTTTGCACATTTTAGAATGGAATTAAAAACAAAAAAAAATACTATAGTGATTGTCTAAACTACATAAAACAATAATATTTAACTTTGTATATTGCAGATTGAGCACATAATTCCGAACAAAAACTTCGAAATATTAAGAAAAGAAGTGCCTGCATGCTGTAAACTAAAGAAATTGCTGAGATTAAATCTTAAAACCGAACAAAACTCCTTCATTAGTAAAAGAGAAAATCAATCCTTTTCAGGACGTTTAAGCCAAGCACTTGAAACAGTGTAAGAAGTAATTTTCTTATGGACGTATATTATTGAGGAAAATGTGAACATCCACATCTTCTTGTAACGCATTTCAGCATCCAGAACTATAGGATGATATTATTGGTTGTTATATACACAGTAAAATACATTTATTGAGAATTATTGGATAGATTAAAATGAACTAGAAGTAATTATTCGTTTTAAGCCGTATAAATGTTAATTATGGTTTAATATATTTGAGTATAAATCACATAAAAATATAGTTACCTAATTGTTATGTAAATAAATTTATGCGGAATTTCACGTAAAAATATGGGGATCTTGAACAATTTTGATAGTTTTTTTATTAAAACAATTTTGTGGTGATTTTTTTTATGTTCCTAAAACAAGTGTGCGTTTTTTTTAATTCTAAATTGTGTATTACTATGATTTAAAAAAATATATATCACGTTTTCTTCCGATGAAAAGATTACATATAGACTAAAGTTTATATAAACAATTTTATGTTAATAAACGTAGATAGAAAGAGATGCGAAACGTAACTCAAAAACGACAACTTGTTACGAATACAGAGCAAAGATTTTTGGTATGTGGATAGTTGACCTCTCCATTAATAAAGCGACCCTCTATCAAACGAACAATAAGTGGACTGTCGCTTTATTTTACTACAGGCATGTCAAACACGCGGCCCGCAGCCCACTGATCAATTTTAAAATTTTAAAACTTTTAAAATTTTTCCATTTTGAAATTTATTTGGTGTCAACTTTTTTAAAAATTTAGTTACCTATTCTTGTTTCAGAAGAAATCCTATTTGATAATAGAAATAAGTTTTAAATGAAAATTTTTTTGTAATATTTTTTTAAAAATCATTTAGTTTTTTTCTACAATAAATTTATTTTTATTAAATTTTTAAATATATTAATTATTATTTACTAAAGTGGAACCAAGATGCAATTTGTGTGTGTAACATTTATTTCTTTTCCTCCGTCTCTACTTAAAGGACAACTGAGTGACTTCAGAGACCTTACATTACAACTTTTTTTTAAAGTTTAAAAAACATGAGGCGATCAAGATAGAGTGCAATGCTTGTTCAGTCTTTTCTGAATGAAAGTGGACTTTGTTTCTTATTCATATTAAACTGAAACATTTTTTAATATAAATTTATTCACATTTCATGAACAATGTGTAAGAAAAGAGTTTAACTAAAGAGGAAAATCCTATTTTTTTTCAAGAAAAATTGAAACTGCAATACTTTTGTTTTCGAAAATAGAATAATATATTATGCCTAATATTAAAAAAACCTTATTTCTGATACAAAGGAATGTAATCTTAGAAAGCCCTATGGCACAAATCAAAAAACAATGACCAAATAAAAATTGTCGAAATGGAAATTAAATCTTCAAATACAACAAATAGTAATCACTATATTTGTTGAAGACAAAACACCTGCTGAAAAATTTAGATATATATTGTTACATTTAATCTGAGGCAGATCGAGACAATTTACTGAAAGATAATTGATTAGTGAAAGCTCAATTTAAGCGGCTGAAGTATTATTTCTATTTAATTTTTTTTTAATTTAAAGTTCAAGTACAGTATCCCGCAGAGTTGATAAAATGGCCTAGAGCTTGAAAAATCTGTATAATTCAACAATATCAACATTTCAAGCCTAATCTATCAAAATTGAGGGGCCTGTAGTAGTCTAGCTATTAAGGTATCCTACTATGTTCGGAACAGTGATATTGCAAAAGCGTGTAAATGGGTAATATTTATGATATTTAGAGTCACTTAGATTACAGTACAGAGGCTCAACTAGAATTTTTGAAATATATAACTTATCTGTTTACGACTACAGAGAAGAAAAATTTTAAGAAAAAAACGCCGATTATTATTTCAATTGGTTGTAACTCTGAAAATAATGTGAATTTTTCCAAACTCATAGTTCAGCCTTTGTACAGTGGTCTGAGCTATATACAGGCAAAATATTATTATAATTAGAAACATTTTTAACAAAAAAGGACAGCATTTTGAAAAAAAGAATACTCTAAGAGTTAATTTTTTGCCGAAATATTATACTTAAATATTTTTTTTTATCTAAATGCCCTTAAAACAATTTCATACATGTATTCTAATCTAAGTGACACTAAATATCACGGAAATTATCCATTTGTGCGCTTTTTTAAAATCACGGTTCCGAACGCAGTCAGATACTTTAAGGTCATGAAATCGTGGCCGGCGTTGTTGAGTCACGGGCTCGAGTACTCATGCTACTTAAGGGTCGCAATGGAGAGGGATTGATGCATGTTAAATCTGTTGGGGTTCAAAGTGCTCCTGTTGGCTTAGTGTGGTATTTTGGAGAGGATATGCTGCTCAAATGATGTCCTCATCCCTTGACCGTAGGTCAAAGTAATGAGGTTCTTCACCCATAATACTTGTGTTGTTTCAGAGTGCGATGTTTTTGTCCACTCACTCGCTATTGCAAATGATGAAAGTCTAGAAATGCTTAATATATCTGAGCCTCCCGTTCTTATTCCCAGTTGCGATGGTAATTTCTAAATAAAAGAGGAAATCTTGGAAATCATTCATGTGTATAATGCAACCACTGGAGCTGATATTTTTGATACAGTTATGAACGTTTTGAAGAAGTATAAGTCACACCATTGGGAAAAGCTGGGTTTACCTTGCAACTAATGGTGGGCTTATTATGTCAATTATATTTAAAATCTTATTTTATCAGCAGAAAAACAAAACTACTCGTTTGTGCATATGCATTATATAAGGCCCGTTCTCACATATACTGCAGAAACGTGGGGAATGACCAAAAGAGACGAGGAGACTCTTACAATATTTGAAAGGGTCCTTAGAGTTATTTTTGGAGGTTTAAAATGTGATTACACACACATATATATATATATATATATATATATATATATATATATATATATATATATGTGTGTGTGTTTTTTATTCTTAAAATAAGAATAAAAAAAATAATTCTTAATATAAGAATGAAAAGAAATAATTCTTATTAAAAGAATAAAATGATTTACGAGAAAATTAATATCATCGCTGTAAAAGATGGGGTATGTACTACATATTTACACTAACTCAACATTTCGGAATAGAACTAGTAAGAAATTATAACAACTGATTAAAAGCACTCCACGCTTTTACCTCAATGGCATTAATTTTCTCGCAAATCATTTTATTCTTGTATTAAGAATTATTATTTTTACTTTTTAGTTCAATTAAACATAAAAGCGCGTTTTTTAGTTTTTTAAACTATATTTTCTTTTTCTTTTTTTAGTTGGATCTACTGTAAAAGCATGTATTTTAAGTTTATGTAAACTATCATATATATTCAAGCACTTTGTTTTTTAAATTTCTGGCAAGTGACCGAAAAGGTTTTATTTCTATTTTCAGAAAACTGGACAATGATTTATATTATGTTATTAATATGGTGACGCAAAATAAAAAGTTCTTGCTTTTAGGGTTACTCTTAATGTTTTAGTAGCCAAATCTGGAAATGGGATCTGGAATTAGTCTCAAAATCTGGAAATGGTATAATGAATTAGTCGCCCAATCTGGAGATGGTATATGCAATTAGTCGCCAGATATGGAAATCGTTATTCTTGATGATCCTGTTCAGGACAATGGAACAAAATTATAAAACTATTGTATTGTCAACGATTCTTGACAAGTGTGCAAAATTTCAAATTAATCTGATATTTTAAGGTGGGTAAAATTTGAGTTCAAAGATCCCGTTACATACAAGTGAAACTTCTAAAAACGCGTTAAAAAAGAGGCCATGTCTTACGTCAACCATTGAGCGAGGACGAAAGATGTAGAATAAAACAGAACAGAATAGGCTTCAGTAAATAGGCATCCAAGCATATAAGCAATTGGTGTATATTTTGTTAACCTCCAGACGGTCTGAGACCCAAACAGGGTAGACTACTTGACATGGATCATGAACGAAATGAGACTGGAGACAGATTATGTTAATTAAGGGGAGTCCCTATTCTCACAGTATGAGACCCAAAAGGTTTTCGTATGGTCAGTCGTAAAAGATCACGCTGCAGATGAAACGGTATGATAACGAAGTGGTCTCCACTGAAGGTCTGACTTCCAGTTAATTAGGTAAATATTTCCTAATAGTTAATTTTTCTTAAGAGGTATCCAGAATAAGACAATAACGACACATAAAATCTTGAGCAAGTCACACCTTTCACCTATACTTTGTCACTACTTGCGAGAAATGGGAAACATTCTCACACCAATGTGAACCCCATGAGGGAAGACAACGGGCCAATGGTTGAATAGTAATCTCGGCTACATCCAATAGAACTCATGCTATATCACGAGGCTTTCTTTAAAAACCAGATTTAATGCGCCTTTAGAGAAACACGAAAAGGCGAAACCAAAGACTCGCTCTAAAACCAACACTACACCATGCCGTCTCGAATATCTTAAAATAGTTTTCACTCAAGTTTCCATCGCTGTCATAACATCGGCATTCCAGGATATCAGTTATCGATACCAATGGTACGGAATGGAATCCGCGTATGTGAACATATGGACCTACATATTATTCGGATTGGGAATTTGTAGGATCAAAGATCTGCAGACTATAGGTGTGAGATTTTAGGAAGTATTGTCGATCCTCTTCTTTATTGCATGGTAATGGAAGGCATCAAACAACTATACTTAAAGGGAACATGCTTGTAACTGATACAATACAGTGCATGGAGTGATGAGCATGTTTTCCTGACATAAATTCTGTGAAACCAGCGTTGGATACACTCGGATGACGCAATGCTGCAAAACACCGCCTTCGTTTACTGTTTAGTATTTCCTCGATGCCTTATTTTAAGAATAAATCCGTAATGTCCAAATTATTATCAATAACCTTATTGTATTCTTTGAAAATAGGTGTGCGGCAATCTTAGCGATTCAAGAAGACTACGCACTATCTTAAGCAATCGTCACCCTTTCAAAACAATATTTGTTTTGACATTTACTTTTAATTAAGTCAAATTATTAGCCTTAAGTATATTTTAATATTATTTCGATCAGTTCAAAGAATCAAAGCATATACATATATATTTGCTTTTTATTTTCTGTATAGTTTCTTTATATATGTGTATTTTCCATTTTATGATTATGCATAGTTTTTTGCCAAGGTTTCCCCCCTTCACTTCTTTTCTTACTCTCCTAATTCCTTTGAGCAGTGTACTGTGAATTATATTATAAGTATAATAAATCCTCTTTTTATACAATAATTTAATTATTTTTGTATATATATATATATATGTATGTATGTATATATATATATAATCCAATATAAGAATTTTTAATATATAATCATATACATATACATACACATATATATAAATTTATACACACATATACATATACATATAAACAAAAATATAAAAATAATCATATAGTTATAAACCTAAGATAACTAAAAGGAGGAAGTAGTTATAAACCTAAGATAATAAATATATATATAATAGTATATATATATATATATATATATATATATAACAAATATGGTTTGGATGGAATCCATCTTTCTATTATTTAAACATTATTTTATATATATATATATATATATGTATACATATATATGCTATACTTATTTTCTATTAAACTATTATTATTATGTGCAATTTCTATTTTATATGTAATTTGTGTAAAATATTTAATTTTACTGTCATGTCATCAACAACGTTATATGCTGCATTTATCTTTTGTGCGATGGCAACAAGTTGTTTGCATCGACTTTTGTAATATAATATCTGTGAAATGTTCAGTTCTTGTACTGTACTTCGCTAGGAGAGAATATCGCCACCCGAAACTGCTGGCATTCGTATAAATCTTTATACGCAAATTTGAAGTTTTGAATTGTGATAGCAAGAGTCCTTTTAATTAGTCCCGTGTAGCGGACAGATAATTTATTTAAAACTTTACTACATTTTACGCTGACTGCTTTAATTCATTACCAAAAAATAATAATAAAGAAAATACAGTTGAATTTCCTCATTAAGAAATACGGGTGATTGATCATGTATTTCTGAATAATATTTGTGATAAAAATTTGTTTTCCTCTACTCGTATCGAAATATTATACTAGAATAGAAATTTAAGTAACTTTCACATCTGTAAATATTTTTATTCTCAGTAATATTGTTCATTTTGTAAGAAAAAAAAGAAAATTGTAGTTGAACGGATTTTGAACACTTTTTGGCGTCAAGAAAATTGAAAATAGGGTTCCATTCTGTATTGATAGAACATTTAATCGATTTTTTTTGTATGCTACGTAATTTTTACAACAATGCTTATTCAAGACTTCCTGATACGTGTGGGGATTTCTTGAACATCGTCATTTCAACTTAAGTGTTTTATAGCTTTGGGTTATTTTAGAATATGATGATTTATATATGTAGATGCATCCTCTAAAAGACGAGGGAAGAAATCAAGATATTTCTATAGGTAAGGCATTTTTGGAAAATCGTTTTTTAATGCAACAGGAAGAGATTTATCTTATATCTGGAATTCAAAATGATAGTTGTCAATTTAAAATATTAATCTTTGAATTTTTTTCATTTATATAAGAGACAGAATATCTTCATGAAAGTCATTATATATTCTCTTGTGAAGATTTTTATAAGGGTTGCAATTTGGTTCTTTTTCAATGATTATTTTATTTTATGTTTTTCTTTTAAACTCTATTAATTTCATGATTACACAGTAATATTCCAAGTACTCAATGGTTTTAATAATGGTTTTGTTCAACTTCATTGTACTGTTTAGAATATATGTTAACTGAGATAACAATTTTTCCAAGATTATTATTAGGTTATTCCAATAAAGATCCTGTTAACATTCTTTACAAGCTACTGTTCCATTTTCATTAAAAAAACATACTCCTATTATTATTGAGCTTCCCAGAAATTTAAGAATACATAGATAATGTAAAATCCCTGAGTTTTTAATAATTTTTCATTAATAAAAAATTCTTATGGTTTAATAAAGTTGAAAAAACAAGATGACCGCGCTATAACCATCGCTGTATGTTTCAAAAACTGTATATTTCCTTCTTTCGCCTGCATTATTTCACAGTGTAAAAGTTCAGAGCAAAATAAATTACTTCTTAAAATTGGAACTATTTTACCTTTTATATATCTTCCAAATATATCATTTTTATCATTGCTGTTGTTTCTTTGTATGACAAAGTACACAGGCAGAAACTATAATGAAAATTAGAAGCAAATATGCCCTTAATTTTTATAATGCCCTTTGCATACTTTTTTTGGATTAAATAAATTTATTAAGTAGAGGTAAAAACTCTTTTTCTAGTTTATAAGAAATTATGAGCTTATATTATAAACAAAAACCATTTTCTATTAAAATACTTTCAATTCAGTTTCATTAATAGATAATTCCAGACGAACCTAAATGATCCATCATTTATTAGTATTTCACTAACAGATATCCCGGTGATTATTGTCGATCAAATTTGACTATTAATTTTTAACCACAGTTTTTTTTTTATCTTTTCGAAGAATATAAAGTTAAATAACGCATTTATATTTGAAGTTATAGTCTATAACTGGGAAACACATTTTAAAAAATCTCTCTATATTAAAAAATAATTAAAAAAAACATTTAGGTAGTGAATTCGAACCATTACTTTGAAAAAGCTCGTATCAATCCATTTAATTAAATCTGAAACAACTTACAAAGAATTGATAACTGAAATAGCTAACAAATAAAAAACATAGTATGCTTTCTTTTTCCATAAATACAGTTGGAAGGATACATATGAATCAAATTCAAAGTAAAGCATAGTAGAAACAAATATAGCTTAATAGGCTTTTGAACAAAAACCATGAGTCTAAGAACATAAACCTTTAGGAAAAGAAGAAGTATTATTGAAAAATATGCTCTGTGTAAGGATAATAGACAACATTTATGGAAAATGAAAATAAACTTTATTTATATACTTCTTGGAAAACATAAGCATTGATCATTTATTACGCATGGCCGCACAGAAGTTTCTTCGAAAAAAGAATTTGGCTACATTTTGAATGTTGAATATCATAAGACTTTCCATTGGAGCGATTTGCTTTGAAAAAATCAGGAATATATTGAATTGTCGACCGAAAGTTTATACCATTTGGGCCACAATATGAGAAAGCTTACAAAATAAGACCAATATTTTTCCAACATTAAATTGGATTATATTTTTTTCTGACTTTTATTTATCGACTTAAATTAAGCTAAAACTGCAATTATTAAATAATTGTATAAACATGAGATAAGATGAATTAAAAAAAATTAAACTTAATGTTAAAAAATGAAACTTATTTCCAGATAGAAATATAATGCTGGAAATATGTTTCTTTTTCCAAGTGTTTTATATATTCTGCTAAGCAAAGCTTTTTATTAAGAACATAATTTATCTCTCTCCGTGCATAACACAAATTTGCAACTCATATTTTTCCATGCGCATTTTTTCCTTCATAGTTTTCAAGATTTTCAAAATGAATCTTAAAAGTAGCATACGTAAATATTTCTAATTTTTCGTGCACTGATTTTCTACCCATATTTTAAAATCTCTAAAAGATTACACCACACATTAATTGGCTAGGACTAAGAAAAAAATAATTTTAATTGAGCGTTCTCCATACGCCCTTACCCTACTGTGTTTACACATACACTGAACACTACACACACTAGTGCCCTCTCGCGACAAATATTCACTTGTTGTGGGCGTCACAAGAATTATTTGTTCTACACTGAACATCCACCCTCGGGTTGAATGACACATTCAACAATTTACAAAATAACACAATAATACACACAATACAAACTCAATAATACACAATACAGAAAACACTATCACACAACACAGAAAACAATAATACTCAATAAAAGTAATATTGTTCAATGCACAAAAGTTAAAATACTCAAACACACAAAATTGAATTGAAAAAAAATGCACAAGTTTGAAATTTTCACATACATTATTCACTTGAAAAGGGTAAAATACAAAGTTTAGTTATAGGGCGTTTAAAAACTCCAATGTTAGTTTTCACTAACACTACTCTTATTTTATTATATTTACCATAGTATAATCCAATAATTCAGTCAAGAGGCCAATTACACAAAGTTTTAGTTTTCACTAACACTACCCTTATTTTATTATCGTTATCATGATACACTTCAATAATTCTACCAAGTGGTCAGTTATAAACAGGTAAATTATCTTCCTTCAAAATTACCATACCACTTATTTTTATATTATTCTTTTCAAAATACCATTCATTTCAATTCTGAAGTGTACTCAAGTAATTATTTGACCAACGTTTCCAAATCTGTTGCACAATTTTTGTTTTTTTTTCCCACACTTTTAACCTGTAATCAGACAATTCAGTTAAATTTGGCTCTGCAATGGCTGTAATGAGACGACCAACTAGGAAATGACCAGGAGTCTAAACGTCAAAATCGTCAAGGTCACACGCCAAAAGGTAGAGGGGACGTGAGTGGAGAACTACCTCATTTTAGTTAAGAATGGTTAAAAATTCTTCGTATGAAAATCTGAAGTCCCCATTACACGCATGAGGTGATATTTGACGGCTTTCAATACAGCCTCTCACAGGTTTCCGGGATTTGGAGTTCTTGGTGGAATAAAACTCCACTCAACACGTTCTTCACACATAAAATTACACAAATTACTAAAGTAATTACTCATAATTTCTCTAAGTCTTTTTAACTCCAATTATGTGCCAACAAAATTGGTGGCGTTGTCTGAAAATATACGCTCAAATATTACTCGTCTACTAAAAAATCGCTTTAAAGCTGCAATGAAAGCTTCATTAGATAAATCAGTAAATATTTCGAGGTAATATGCCTTTGTCACCAAGCACAAAAAATGCACACATAGACTTTATTGAAGACTCTTTTTCTTTGATTAGGATATTCAATCCAAAAATGTTCACAAAAACCTATTCCCACCTTGCTAAAAGGAAAGCTCTGAAAAATTCTCTTGGCTGGCAATTGACCCAAAATTTGTGAACAAGTAACGGGTTTTGCCTTAAAATAAATTTTATAGCTATTTACAAATTTTCTACAAATATAACGACCATTTAATGGCCAGAATCTTTGCCTAACAATAGACAATAAAGTTTGTGGACCAACATGCAAATGTCTCTTGTGAGTCATTTCAAGAAATAAATGTGTTAATCTGTGATTATTTGGCAGAATTATCTGGTGTTTTTTTTTTTTTTTTTTTTTTTTTTTTTTATCAAAACACAATTTACTGTGGGCCAGTCTACCTCCTACTCGGAGCACATTTTCGGAATCTAAGAATGGTGAGAGATTTGTAATCTTACTTTGAGGGTTAACCATACCCTTACAGGAGAAATCTTTGATTTCCGAGTTAAATTCAATTTGCTGGACCAGTTTCACAAGGGTAATTTCAGCTCGTCGAATTTCACAAATCCTTATTGGCCCAAGTTGTTTGTTGGATGTTTTTTTTTTTTTTGCAATTATTGACGAACCTGTAAATGCAACTGAAAACACATACATGTTTTTGAAAATTATTAGATACAGAAAGAATACGGTTCAAAAGGTTGTTGTCTAAAGTCACAGTCAAAGTTTTCTCTCGGAAGATTCTAATTCCTCCAAATAGGTACTTTCATCACTAAGTAGCACATTGTTACTCACAGGAACAGTATTTTCGTCATGAAGGAAACTCGATCCTTTCGACCACTTGTCACAGTTCATCAGTGAATCAGCACTGATGCCTCTTGTTGGAAGATCCGATGGATTGTCTTTTCCAGGACAATAACGCCATGAGTCTTTGTCTGTTAAAAGTCGTATCTCTTTGACTCGGTTGGCGACGAAAACCTTCCATCTGTTGCTGAAACCTTGAATCCAACTCAAGGCTATAGTCTAATCTGTCCAAAAGTAGTTGGTTGTAGATATTTTCTCATTGAGGACACATGAAACTTCGTTCGCAAACCTCTCAGGAAGCAATGCTCTCATTAGCTCAAAGCGTGGAAGGGTTAATACCATTAGAGGAACCACATAGCCTTTAGAAGCTAAAAGATGTACTGAGATTCTGTCAGAAGTTGTCAGTCTAACATACAAAACAGCTACATATGTCTTAATACTAGCATCTGAAATCGTATGTATTTCACACTCCGGACAATATCCTTCCAGCAGCCATGAACAAAAATCGCTTAGTGTTCTTTCTTTTTTAAAGGAAGTCTAAGAGACCGTTCAGATGAAGACTGAGTTAGTCATTTTGAGGATGCAATAAAAACACCAAAACACGATGTGGATGGTTCACGAAATCGTTCATATTTAAATGATCAAACTGCTCCAAATGCCATTGTTTCATTAATTGACAGTCATTTGAAATTCACTTCCGCAGTTTCATTCCTGCTTCACTCATGATTTTTACCGTTGTGCTCGACAAATCAAATGCTGATTTTGCATCAATTTCAACAGTGACGAGATCTTCCACATAAAAGCAATATGAACAAGTGTCTGCACAGAATCGGGTTATTTTTCTACGTACTTCTCAATATGCGTCTTAATCGTTGGAGCCAAAAGAAACGGAGACGCGTTCACACCAAAAAGAACTCGATTAAATCTGTACACTTGCACACCATTTTCACCGCCATCTATAAAGAACCGTACTACGTCTTTATCTTTTGGAGCCCCCAAAAATTGAAGAAATGTTTTTTCCACATCAGCGAAAATGACTATTTTATTCGAAAGGAAGGAGATCAATAAGTCTAAAATATTAGGGTTCAAATTGATTCCATGGAAAAATTCCAGTCATTCAATGAAAGTTGTTTTTCCTCATGGTCACTAGCGTCGAACACTATTCGCAGGTTCGTTGTGAGAGATTCGTTTCTTATTATCACTTAGTGAGGAAGATTAAACACAGGGCTATCTGTTGAAGTAAAAGGATTTATTACCTTCTCAATTATTCCCTCATCTGACTTCTCTAAACCACAATCAAAGTTAACTTGGCCTCAAAATAAAGTTATGTCAGCAGCAAAAATGAACCATATATAATCACAAAATAACTGTCTCAAAACACAAAATAAAGTTATTTGAACCTCATATTAAACACTTATAAGTCGCAAAATAACAATCTCAGCCACAAATTAAAGTTATTTCAATCACAAATTAGACACCTATAAACCCAAAATAACTATCTTAATCTCAAATTAAAGTTATTTCAACAACTTATAAACCACAGAACAATTATTTTCAAAACACAAATTAAGAAAATTGAAGACTGACCTCTCACCAAGTGACAATCTCAGTTTTCTCCCACTAACAGGACGATTCCTTTGTTTTCATTTATGCTCGTTGCGTACACATTTCAAAAAAAAATTTGTCTTTGGTCCCCGCCATTTCAGGCTCTGACGGACCATGTTCGCACACTGATTCTCTACAAATATTTTAAAATCTCTAAAAGATTACACCACACATTAAATGACTTGGACTAAGTAAAAAAGAATTTCATTTGAGCTTTCTCCATACGCCCTTACTCTTACTCTGTTTACGCATACGCTGAACACTACAAAAACTAGCACCCTCTCGCGACAAATATTCACTTGTTGTGGTGGGGTCACAAGAATTATTTGTTCAACACTGTACACTGATGTTTTGTAATCACATTTATAAGCTATTTCCTTACAATAATGAATCAGGTATTATTTCCAGATGATTCTATGCTAGAATTCTTATGTTTCAGATTATGAAAGCTCTTATAACTGTCAAGTTTTCCACATTTGATTTTACAATAGATCTAATGGGAATATATTATAAATTTTTGCGCATCAATTTTAAACTGTTCCTCAAATTTCTCATTTGAGGACCAGGGATTAAAATATCAATTCTTGTGTCATCGTCGTTACTAGAAAGATGCTCGGAAGTACGGTGTCTGAAAACAATTTTTTTTGCTTTTCTTTAATGTGATGTAATTTAACTAACCACATAGTTACACTTATTTATATTTATGCATTTGCATCTGACAATAATTGCATTTCATCCTAATTTGACAAACTTGCATAATTTTTGTTTATGAATACTAAACAACATTCCTTTTAAATATAGCTTTGTGTACCATTATAAAAGATAATAATGTTCAAAATTTCATTCAAACATAATAGTATCCTTTATTCTTTTCAATTACTTTTTGCAGTATTTTCATAAGAATTCTTTAAATTACGTTTATTTTTATCAAGAGTTTAGATGATACAGATTATTGTTGTAATCCTTAATCATAGACTTCGTAAGTGTTTAACAAGAATAAGAATAATTTTTAATATATTGCTTCATAGATCGGGGCTCCAGTATTTTTTTGCAGATCAGTCACAAAGTGCAAGACTATTCTTCAGGAGCGATGGAAATTTATTGTTAAAAACAGTCCTTGAAAAACAGAATACATGACTGAAATTTGCTTAATAAATCTCAGAAGATCTTCACACTTTCTACAGTGGACAGACACAACTTTCACTTGTGTAAAACACCAGTCAGTAAAAGATTATTCATAAGCGTTCGCTCGTTCTACGCAACAGTCGAAGTAATAACTAATCGCTGATCGACTACTCATGGTCAAATTGAAACTATTCTTTAACGGTCGAAACAAGATTAACTCAGTTTTGCAGAGCGACTTTCTATTTATACAACTCATGGAGTTTTCTAGAAAAATCCCCTTGCCTCATAAATCGTGAGTTTTGTAGATTTCTCCTATGATTTCCACAGGAATTCATATGACCACGAACTCATCAAACTAGTCGCCAAGTCTCTAAAATGGCCATCTTGGTCACCAAAAATGATTGTGAGATGACTTTAGAGATTAAGTTAGGTTTCCATTGAATCGCCAGTATAATGCAAGGAACGGCATTGCTTGCGAATATTACAATTTTAACATAAAATAAATACAACAAAATATAGACGTATAATACGAGTAATAAAAACCTATTGCGCACTCATATATAAATTATTTGCACTGTCTTAAAAATAATCTGTAAAAAATTAGTAACAATATTTATGCTTTAATGGTTATATTTAAGTAAGAAAAGCAACCTTTTTGTCCTATTGTTTCTGCTACGATCTCTCCTTTCTGTTTTTTTTCTCCTTCTTTTTACCGATTTATGGGGGAAAATGTTTATTTAAATTCATAATGTATTATGCAATGCCACTAAGTTGTTTTTTTAATTTGTTGGAAATGTTGGAAATTTAATCCATGTTTTCCATACATATTCTGTACTCTATGGTTTCAATTAAAATGATTACCTAATCGTGTAAGAAAATTGCGTTATTCTATTCAAAAACACTAGACTTATCGTTATCATAAAACGAAAAAAAAAACATATACCAAGACTTAACTGATTTGGGAAAAAATGAAATAAATAATTAAAATGTATTTCTCTAGAAATACTATGTAAATATTACACAGAAACACATGAAGAGCTTGAGTTTCTTTTTAAAAATAAATTAAGTAGAAACTTCTTATTTTTATCTTTTTTTTGCAGAACATGCATGTGTTTAAACAAAATGCCTGTGAAACTACAAGAATAAATATCTTTTAAAATACACTGTCAATTTTTTTTCAGTTATAATATGCAAATAAATAAACATCTGGAATAATAAAAAAGAGAAAATGTAAGTTTTTTCATTCTTTTTGATAAATATGTATGCACTGCGACAAACGGAACATCCTGGAATAAAAGAATATGTAAAAGAATAGTTTGAAGCATTTGAGCCAAAAGAGTGTCTCTGGCATGTCATTGATAACCTAGGAAATGTCATAGGGATGGGGAAAAATTGAAAAGAGACTGATCAAAGAAGTGAAAAAAGGTTTTTCAAGCGCCATGTTGATGCTGGAAAATCGAAAATGATCTAAATTGAAATATCCACTGCAAGTTGTGAAAATGAGGGTCTCTTTGACAGGAATTTTTGGAATTGGAATACAGCATAATGTACGTGGGAACATTTGCAAAAAATTAAATGTTTATTTAAAAAGGAAATAAATATTAAATAGAACATTCCGATATAAAACTGATGTCTCTATTCATCCCAGGCAGTAGACAGGAAAAGTTAATATAATAGAGTTTTACTCAACCTTAAGGTGACTTGGCACCCATTGAGCAAACTTCTTTATTTACGTATTTAAAAATTATATTTTAACATTTTATACAATGTTTCTATTCAAGAAAATGTTACCAGATGAAAATTTTTATATATTATTCACACAATTTTAAAAATTTAAATTTTTTGAAAAAAATTGGAAAAATTTTAAAATCCTACTCCTTTTGTAAAAATTAATTTTTTGACCTGAAATTTTTTTATAATATTCTTATGGATGTTCTTAACAACTTTAGGGATCCATTTTAGAACAACTTCATTCGTTTTGGAGAACAAAAATAAAATGTTGATATACAGGCTAAAAATCAACGAAAAAGCCAAAATGTCTTACATTTTATTTTTTTTAAAAACAAGTATTCAGTTTATAGCAAAACGGATCCCTAATTTTATTACATGCTTTAATTTTAACACGCAGGAAAAAAATTGAAGTGATTGGTAAATAATTGTCGAAGGAGTAGCATTTTGAATGCACTAAGGTTTCGAAAAACACAACCTGAGAAAAACCACTTTAAAGTTTATAATTCTGAAAAAAAATAATTATTATAAGCTTAATTAAACTTAAAATACCACTTTAAGATATTACTTATACGTTTTTCTTTAAAATAATTGCATTTTCATATGTTTTCTCAACCCACACATTTTTATAAATGATCAACTTTTAGAGAGTACTAATTGCACAAGAAAACTCAAGAAAAACATTTAAAAAATATTTTTCTGTCACGACAGAAATTTTAGCTGTTTTTCTTCTTATAATATTAAAGTATTACATTTGTATAAAAAATATATCAGGAATAAGAACTGAAATTATAAAATTATTAATATAAAATGCCTTAATTTAAAAATTTTACATGCACACATTTCACAAGGAAGAAAAATTACATTATTGTATTGCCTCGGAAATATTCTGCTTTTAATACTACACATTCTTTTTTATAGTTATTATTTCTATTTATAAAATAGATTTTTTTTATCATAACGCATTTTTTACCTTTTTTTTCTATAAAGGGGGTGTGGCTGAATTGCCTAATTTGTTTTCAAATGAAGTTTTATTCAACTTCTAACTTCCCGACATGCACAAGTGATATATCAATCGAAAGATAATAATGCAAAGAATAAGATTAAATGAAAATAAAAAAAACAATAGGTTTGTGATTTGTAGGGTACCAAGTCCTCTTAAAATAATTTTGAATACTGTTACAAAAACGAAATCTTTTATCTCTAACAAAATATTATTAAAAAAATATAATCTAAAATGAATAAGAATAATCAAAGGATAAATTTGAGATTAATTTTAAGTGTGTCGCGATTCTTCGATTACAGGTGTGAGAGGGTTCGAGTAAATATCGGTCATTTTCCAATCTAAACAATTTTATTGTCTGTTTCACTTAAGGTATCCGACTACGTTCGAAACCGTGATTTTGCAAAAGCGCATAAATGGATATTTTTCATGATATTTAGTGTCACTTAGATTAGAATATATGCATAAAATTGTTTTAAGCACATTTTGACAAAAAAAAATTATTTAAGTACAATATTTTAGCAAAATATTTAACTTAGAATAATCTTTATTCCAAATGTTCTTTTGTGAAAAATGGTTCTATTATAATAATATTTTGTCTGTGTATAGCTCAGACCTCTCTACAGAGGCTCAACTACAATTTTTGAAATATATAACTTAGAAGTGGGTTTATACATATTTTATGACAACAGAGGGGAGCAATTTTAAGAAGAAAAACGCCAGTAATTATTTCAATTGGTGGTAACACTAAAAAAAAATGTGAATTTTTCGAAAATTCTACCTGAGCTTCTGTAGAGAGGTCTGAGCTATATACAGGCAAAATATAATTATAATAAAACCATTTTTCAAAAGGAGAACATTTGGAAAAACGTTTATTCTAAGTTAATTTTTTGCCAAAATATTATATTTAAATAATTTGTTTCGTCAAAATATCATTAAAACAATTATATGCATGCATTCTAATCTGAGTGACACCTCATATCATTAAGAATATCCATTTATGCGTTTTTTTAAAAATCATGGTTCCGAACGTAGTCGGGTAGCTTTAGAGATTTAATCACCTTTACAGAGAATGCACTTAAACAACTAAACCCGGGGAGCAATGAAACTTATTAAATTAATTATAATAGAAATAAGAGTATTTATCTATTATCCTGAGTGCTCTTGCTTCAACACTTGTTTAATCCTTCCTCTTGGACTAACAATATTAAATACGAACACCGGTCATTAACATAATGCTTTCTTCTATCTCAATTTTCAACCATCCTCCCAGTTATTCCTCGACTTGCACTCAAGTAGAAGCTTCCATTTACATAAAACTAAGTCCTGTCTGCGCAAAGCGGTTTTCAACTGTTATCACAGATGAAAAGAATTTTACCCAAAAGGATTATTAGAAATCCCAATCTTTTTGATTTATATAATATTAGAATAGCCAATCGTAGCAAATTTATATAAAAAATGGACAGATAGAGAATCTTTATCATAACTATTGTAACAATTCTGCAGATTAAATTTCTTTAAAAATGCTTAATCTATTTATGTAATAATGTAAGCCTCATAAGTTAACTGAGAAAAATCTACATAAAACAAAATCGTTTGCTATACGGATAGAAATCAGGAAATCTGGTACAATAATTATTTCTACATTTAATGTATTAACTAAATTCTGCTTTATTTAGCATAATTTATCATGAAGATAAAGTTTATTTTCGAGAGCCTTATTTTGTTAACTTAAAAAATAAATACAGGATATAGGTATTTCTCTCTATTTAAAATTTTTTTCTAGGATGCAAACCAACAATATATATATTTGAAACAACTATTAGCAGATATACATATTCGTTGACTAATGATTTGTTCATTACTCTGGAAGTTCCTAAAAACGCAATGAGTAAACATAACAAAAAACACAATGGTATCTTCTGGGTTGCTGATTCATGTTTGATTGTGATTGCAGCTTGTCTATAGAACGCAAGATAGATCTAAATCATTTTTCATATCAAGTGCCTGTGACGTAAAAGGAATGAAACAGAAGAAATTCTAAAGACTTTTTTTTTATGATTGAAAAGGAATAGCTCTTAAAATATGTGTTATGAATACACAATCTTTCTCGATTATTTTTAAAGTAATAGCTGATGATGATTGTAAAAGGACTTCGGCTGAATATATTTCAGCTGATTACTTTTGAATCGCAGCGCATCACATGCCTCCTTGAAACTGCTACTTAAACACTGAAATTTTAAAAATAAACTTACTTCCGATTGTGATATATATCAAAACTACTATTTTAACATTACAAATAGTTTTAATTCAATACACATACACAAAAATGGAACTTCATCTCGTTTTGTGTCTGAATTTTTTATGAAACACAGATTATAATTATATAATGAAACACTACATAATATAAAAGAATTTTTTTTTAAGTTTTAAGGTTAGATGCATCTATCCCCTTGTCTTATTTCATACAGACTTATGAAAATTAGTATTATTAGAACTTGGTGTAAATAATAAATTATCTATTTGTACAAAATGCATTACTACTACTAGAAACAATATGATTTTAATGTATCTAGTATCATAGTTGTGCATAAAGAAACTTATATTTAAGTATTTAGACAAATATCGAAAAAAAAGTGTTTATTATATTTTTGAAAAACCCACATCTAGCAAACATCAAAATTACCTTTTCCTATATTTTTTTCAATGTTTTGTTTTTAGTATAAAATGTAGTATTTGTGCCAAGCTTTATCTTCTACTGTTGATGAATGTATTTATTTTTATCGTCGGTAAGCCAACCGCAGCAGCACATTTATCAGATGTTCTAAATTCTTTGATCCCGATGGTAATGACCAATGAAAATGGAAAGGAAACAGGAGTTGCATTTCATTGAAAGGCAGATATAGAATCAGCATTTGTAAATAAGACAACATATGGTGATAAAATGGATATGATGTTGGTACATTTTTCTGTCAGTCAGTAATTTCACTAAAAATCGATTGTGATTTTTTGTGTAACCTAGATTTAAAAACAGAGACCTAGATTTTTAACCTAGATTTAAAATAAACAGTGTAAATTGAATTAAAAAGGCCATGATTGATTTCATAAATCAATACAAATTGAAGTAATGCAACCTTGATGGATCTGTTATTAATGAACTAACTTATTAATAATGCATATACACTCAGGAACATTGAAAATAGCGAACCAAGAAGGTAGTTAAGTACAATTGCGAAACTTTGCAAATAAGTACAGCTTAATGTGATATGCAAATGATCCAAGTTTTGTGCCAATAAGCATGCTCATACACGCCGAGGTGGCGCTACAATCAGGAAGAGGGTGCTATATAAGCCAGCACAAATTCGAAGATTCATAAACGTGACGATTACCTGCCGATTGTAGGAAGACTTTGGTAAGCGAAACATTCCAGGTAAACGTGCCAGAAGACATTTCTAACAGTTAAGCGAGCTTGAGAGAGGTCTGATCATCGGGATGAAAACTGCAGGCTGGTCGACGCGCCATGTTGCTGGCCAGGTAGATCGTTCGGAGTGTGCCGTTAGAAATTGTTGGGAGCAGTGGACACAATAAGGTACCCGCGAGCGGAAAAACTTGGTCTGGAGCGACCAGGAAGACCACGAGGAGAGAGGATCGAAGGATCGTGCGGCAAGCACTTGTGAACTCCACAGTGACTCGTTCAACGATACGAGCAGACGTAGGCGTAGCAATTGTTCCACAAACAATTTCCAGACACATTGTAGAAGCAAATCTTAAATTCAAGCGCCCTTTCCGTGTACTCTCTTTAACACCGGAACCTCGGCAAATGCATCTACAGTGGTACCAAGCCAGATCAATGTGGAATGTCACAGGTTGGAAAAAAGGTTGAGTTTAGTGATGAATTGCGGTTTTTTTTGGAACAAATGATAACCGTGTATAGGTGTAAAGTCGCCCTGGTAAGCGGTAGAATTCCCCACACTGTTCTACGTCACAATGCCCGCACATCTGGCGTAATGGTTTGAGGGCTATAGCCTATGATAGCCGGTCCACTTTAATTGTGATGTGCGGAACCTTAACGGGCCAACGTTACTTTGATGATATTTTTCGACCTTCATGTAGGATTTTTCCTAAATGATCTCCCAGGGGCAATTTTCCAGCAAAATAATGCTCGTCCGCATACAGCAAGACTTGCTCAAGACTTCCTACGTCATTTTCAGACCCTTCCATGGCTGGCCCACTCCCCCTATTTGTCTCCTGTAGAGCACGTGTGGGATCAGCTAAAATAGCAGATGCCATCGTGACACTCTGTACACGATTTAGAGTTGGCTGTTCAAGATTTGTGGGTCCATATGCCTCAGGACAATATAAGGTGTCTAATCAACTCAATGCCGGACCGTATGGCGACATGTATTGCAGCTGGAGGTGGTCCAACGCGCTGTTGAAGTTGCCCAGTATTTGTGTCGTTTCACACTCTGTATTCGTCTAACTGTCTTGTTTTTGAGATCAAGTGAATCTCTCATCTGTGTTATCATGTGTATTAAATTTCATTTCAATCCGCTGCTTTCTTCTTGGGTCGTTATTTTCAATGTTCCTGAGTGTATAAATATTTAAGAAAATATGGTCTATTTCAGTCACTAACAAGAAATTCCTTATTTTCAGTTGAATACATTAAGTTGCATCTGAACAAGCTCTTACTAAACTAAATATAAATAATAACTAAAACTTAAAAAATTATTCCAAACTATTCCATGCGTGAACTTATGAAAACGTCAACATAGTCACGATAACGCATTTGCAAGTTAATATTTCCCGCCAATACATAAGAAACTAAACGTAGCACCTCTTAAAAAAAATATTAGTAAAAATAAGATCATATATAAGTATGTCTATTATATACATATATACTTAAAAACCGAAAGTATTGACAGAAAATTAATAGGAATGAAAAGGACCTCCAATCAAAAGCAGCGATTCTACGAGTATTATAAAATAAAGTATATTTAAAACAATTAAGTCCATTCCTACTTTGTGAATGAAAGAATAGAAAATATTTTATTAACGATTGAAATTGGAATAAGATATATATATATATATATATACAAATAAATATATATATACAGGATAAGAGTGAACAAATAATAGGAATTAAATAATGAGCTTGATTTTTCTGTATTGTTGTAACAACGCCCGGTTTGGCTGAAAAAAGAGGTTTTCGACGCCAAATTGTTCTTCGTTTTAACATTTATATTGTTACAACAATTGATACGAATCTAAGTTGGCATCAAAAATTGGTAATTAATTAGTATTTGAAAACACTGTATTAACATCAAGTGTCATCCACTACAACTTTATAAAAATTTATTTGAACTTGAACGGATGACTAGAAATTATTTTATGAACAATTGAAAAAATTTGAACAAGATAAATATATAAATAAATAAATATATAGAGAGAGTGAGCTAATAGTAGGAATTAAAAAAAGATTGAAACAACTCAAATATAATTAAAAAATGTGCCATTTCATTTAAACCCATCAGAAATGTGATAGTAGCCATGTCCAATACAATGACTAATAAACTTACTAAGATTTCCAATGATAATAGATTTATCACTAACTAAATAATTATTACAATACATATAGTTAATAATAATATTTCTCTCTATATATAAATTGATAATTTTTTTGTATTTACACACACACACAGACATATATATATATATATATATATATATATATATATATACGTATATTTATATATATGTGTACGTATCGCATATTTATTATGACTAAATTCTAACTATCGAAGATTAATAGATAGTTTTATTTCAATTACAAGTGCCAACATCATTGATTAAAATCGCATTTACCAATGAGAATCTTTTTTCATTTGCCTCCAGTTTTTTTTTAAAAGGATGTCTTACTTTAAAAAAAAATCAGTAAAGAATTCGCCGGAAAAACTCGGTTCCTTTATAAATTATGTAAGCGGGAGGGAGTCTCCCTCGTCGTTTGTCCCGCAGGCGTTGTACATCCTTCTTTTGTAGCACTCATGGTATAACATATAAATTTAGAAGAAAAAAAATTTTCTCCTTTTTGTGAAACTAACGTAGATGTACATTCCAAATAAAGAAAAAAGGGTAAAGAGATTTTGAAAAGTTGTGAGATTACTTGTATCTCAAGTTTTGTATCAATATCTCACACAAAGTACTGTTTAGTACAAATATTACATTTAAGTTTTGTAGAACATTAGTTTCGAATTTCTTTCAAAAAGTGATGTATTGATTCAACGCTTATTTTCTACATGTACATGAGAGTTCTCTCGAGCAAAATAAAATGTTAAGGGTTATTTTATTTTTATATAATAATAATTTGTTTCCTAGTACACATATTCCTAAAGAGAAATGTGTGTTTAAACAGATTACTTATCATTTTAATAAATCATTATAAAATTTTTTTCGAAAAATTAAAGGTTTATAATAAAAAAAGCTTAAATTTGTTTTAGGAAAATGTAGTAAAATTTGAATGAAATAAAAAGTTGCTTATACTAGAAACGAATACTTAATCACACAGTCTTTCAATTGAACAGGGATTTGTATTATGTGTGTATGAGTGCATGCGTGTGTGCATGTGTGTGTGTATTGTGTTTGCATATGTGTGTGTTAAATCATTTACAGCTTTATTTTTATCACTGTCTTATAAATCTTCTTTTAATTATTGTCTCTGAAATCACAATTTCAGTCTAATAGTTTATAATAATAATAATATACTTTACGATAATTGTTTATTGTTAGACCCTTTAAATTTTGTTTGACACGTTTATTTTCCATGCAGATTGCAATAACAATTTTTATTTATATATAAGGATTTTAAATCATTTACTAAAACGATACATCATGTTCAGATTGAAATAACTACTATTGCTCTTATTTATTGAAAGTCGAAATTACTTCTGAAGCTTTTAAATTTCTGTGAATAAATGCTCTTGTTGAAAACTATTTATATTTAGTGCCCAGAGTAAATATTTCCTTCTTCTCACAAAACTATTTCTAAAGTCGTTTGGAACACTTGATTTATTTCAAATGACCCGTTTTCTTTTCCACTCTTTGGGAAACACTATAGTGGCGAATTTATTTCTTTGAAAACAAAATGCTACATGTTTTTCACTCTCAATAAAACTCCAAATTTATTTCTTTGAGTTATTAAATTTGTAGAAAGTTACTAAGTAAGTAAGAGCTCATCATTTGTTTGAAAATTCTTTGAGATTTTCCTCCAGTACAATATGTTTTTAGAAGTATCAATCTCGAATGATTAGCATCAATTTACAGCTGTGGATTAAAATTCATCGATATTTAAATAACTTAAATTACTTTTAAGGTAAACAAATATATTTTGCATTTATTTATTGCATACAAAAGAAAATAAAACTTTCAAATGTTAGTTTACCTTTATGATTTCCTAATTTTAACGAATTTTTTTATTTTGTTCATTTTTACCAAAAATAGTACAGGAACAAAAAAAATTGTATAATTATTATTTTATATTGACAAAAAATTTATTCATCATTTTTAAATACTATAATTTATACCATTTAAGATATTTATGATTGCATTCTGAAATTTCCCTTTCACAAAAAGTAAATTATTTTCATTCATATACACTAAATTTTATCTAGATTATTGCATACTACAGTAATCAAATGTAAAAAGATTAACACTCCTATAGTCTTCGTGTGTAAGTGCCAGAATTAAACGTAAAGCAATCTGACAATTAAACAAACAGAAATTTAATTCAATGTTCCTTAAAAGATAAAACAAATTAACATTATTTGTCATTTACATGTCACCGATTTTTGTTTTCTAGACACACATTAGCTTTATGTAAATGTTGTAATAGAACTGTTAATGAGAAACAAAAAAAAAACCACCAATCTCATAGATAATGAAGTCATATTTCATTCCGATGACTTCCTATTAATAATCAGAAATTATTAATATGATAGTAATAAATCAATAAGATAAATTGTTCTGCATACATACCTAGCCAAGATATTGCAACTCATTATTTCATAAACCAGTGTTAAAATAAATTCACTAATACAAGGAATGTGTACCGGAAGATTAAAAAAAAGAAAATGATAATTTCATTATTGAATATAAAAGAGAAAAACTGCAATTGTTTTTAGATGTGATTTATGTTTTGAATAACGGCAATATATAAGCTTAAGACACGTTCATAATTTATGAATTTGAATAAAAAATCTTATTATATTTTATGCATAGTGTCATTCCATGGATGATAAAATTCTTCTTCTTTATTTTTAACTCCAACACATATTTATACATCAAATTCCTTTTCCCTTGGTTTTAATATTTTTTCATCACAATTGTGTAGGGCAGTGTTTCTCAAAGTTGCAATACTCGCGACCCAATATTCCATCATTATTTTCATCGCGCCACCCCATACAATAAAAATGTACTGAATTCAATAATACTATACTTTGACGCTAAAACTACGATACGACTTTGATGTCTTAAGCATCCCCCGTGTATATAAAGGTCTCGCTAAGCCAAAGCTTTTATTTCTCCAGACGTATATGTACGTCTTTTCGAAGTACGATTTTTTCTGTGCACTGCTATCCGTAAAATTATTTCAAGATTTTGGAATGCAATAAAATGATTTTGACAATGTTTGCGAAGGATTTACTTATTTCAAATTATTTGTTCTCCTTTATTCCTCTCCCCTCCTCCAATACGCGTGCCTACGTGGAAAACGGTTGGCATTTGGAAGCGAATCGCGAAGCTTATGAATCAGCAGTCAAGGTTTAATTATAAACCGTACAAACATTATCAAATTAAGTGTTAATTTTTGTTATAAATTATATATATGACAAACCCATGGGGTCACTGGTAATTAATAAACTTGTTTTTAACTTAGAATTGTTGAATTAATTATAAAATACAATGTGTAGCACCAGTAGCGCACACAAAATTTTTCAAGGAGGTGCAGGTTCGAAGTCCATTATTTTGTATCATGCTCCAATGAGCCACCCAACATATTCTTTTGATTTTCTCGATTTTCGGGAACAAAAACAATATGAAATTAATTATTGAATAGATAATTAGCATTAATTAATAAAATTAATTATCAATAACAAATACATAATTAATTTTACGTAATATATACATAGGATTATAACTAATCAAATAAAAAACCAGGGGATATGGGGGGGGTGTCCAGACCCCTAGGATGCTTCCTTGTGTGCACCACTGTGTAGCACTCATATATTTATAAGTGTAATATATCAGTGTAAATGTGTATTTTATTTTTTATTATGTCAAAATGTATTTTATTTGTCTACTTTCAGTAAATTGAAAATTTTTTAAATAATCTTTGGTTCTCGACTTTTCAATATGCTCGCGCCCTCCTTGTAGAGTTGTCACGCCCCCAAAGAGGGGCGCGACCCACAGTTTGAGAAACACTGGTGTAGGGAGTGCTAAAATTCTTTATAATAGATATGACAAAAATATATTTTGCATTTTTATCCGCTATGTCGTATGTTATCAGGTATGCATTTTTAAAAAAATAACGGAAAAAGAATTATTTGTATCCAATTACTGTAAAGATAAAATATTTCCTGATATTTAAATGAATTCAATGTAATAAAATTTTTCTATTTTCGCATTTAAAGTATATTGACAATGATATAAGAAAATGTATGTCATGAATTTATTCATTTCAATAAATACTCCCTTACGTATAACAGGGCTTAAATAGTTTTTGATCTTCATACACATAGTTTTGAAACCTATTTAAATATAATTTAAATTGTATGTAAAAATAAAATGAAAGGTATATAATTTTTTTAAAAAAATAATGTTTTTTCAACTATTGGTAATTATGAATGGAATAATATTATGTTTAATATTGAGTGAACACAATGGGGTTAATGTTAAATTATAAATACTTGTAGAAATTGAAAAATTTAACGTTTAGCTGTTTTTTAAAATATAAGGTTTTTATAATATTAATACATCATGTTATGAAACAGATAAAAAAAACACATGAATTAAAAAAAAACTAAGAAAAATTAAGTAAAATTACGATTATATCACTAAAAATGGAAGTAAAGTTGCACATAAATTAGACAATATGCGTAAGTCGTTATGTTGTATATAAAAGTTATAGAACTTTGTGAAAATTCTATACTTTAACGTCATTTATATATTGACAAAATAGACTTAAAAGTGTCTGCTTCTTATGATAGTAAAAATCTCGTGATGAAATTTTAAATTAGAGACATTTAGATATCTTCTGCATTCATCTTTACATTTTTTTTAAAACTTCAACCCTAAATTCATCGATAAAATTGGTAGAACTATTTCAAAACAGAGGAAAATAACATTGCATTTATGAGATTTATTTCACAAAATTAATTAATTTAAATTTATATTTCTTTATTAAACTATTAATGGGATACTATTCTTTCTACTAAAATAAAAGGTCTGAATCCTAATGAATTTTCAATTTTATTTAAATAAAAAACTAAATAAAATCACAACAAAAGTGTAAAATTTTTATTAGCAAGCGAAAATATGTCAGTGCTTCTCAAACTTTCAATATTTCAGACCCAATTTTCAATCTTAATTTTCATTGCAGTTGTCCCATTCAATAACAACGTATTGAATGCAATAGTAATATACTTGAATGCAAAAACAGCAAAACGATCTTAATTATAAACCGTACAAATTATCAAGATAAACATCAAATTTCGTATATGTTACTTTTAAGTGTTACTTTTACGTATAACAGATAGTTTAAGTGTGTGTGTAAGCTACTTTTAAGTAATAAATACTTTAACTAAGTTACTTTTAAGTAATAGATACTTTAATTAAGTTACTTTTAAATAATATATACTTTAAAGAAATTAATTTTAATTAATATATACTTTAAGTATATATATGTTAATAATTTTAAGTAGTAAGATAGGTATTATGTTATTTTTCTTGAATTTTTAAAATTAGAACAAATTTCAAAATAGCTTTTATTTAAATTAAATATTTATTTTCCCAATCATTCATTTCTAAAAGTACAAATGTTATTAGAAAAATAATCTGGTATCCATTTTTCTCTCTTATATCCGTACGATTTGGTATTTTCGCGGACTTTTGAGCAACCAATCGTATATCTGCGTTAAACGTGTATAAAAACTATTTCTCTTTTAATTCGAGTCAGTCTTGGCTGATCCTACTATCACTACCAAACTATTTTGAACGTGAATTTTGTAATTTGCGAATTAAGTGAAATTAATGGTATAAACATATTTATGGCAGTAGATTTAAACAGAACCATGTGGATAATGATGGTTACCAAGAAAAAAACTAAATATGTACGGCAGCCACGTTTAGGAAACTTGCGTGACAAATTGGCTTCAGTTCAACTTGATGAGGTAATAGATAGCAATAAAGATGCTTATTTCATTGCGTATGTATGGTATGCGTAATTGTATGTCAGCACTAGAATATCTACTTTTTGTAAACCAATAAAACTCAGAGCAACAGCACTAGTGTTATTTGATATTTTAGAATATTGTATATACAAGCCAAACACATAGAAGGGAAAAATTGTGTACGAAAATGCCCAGATGTTGCTCATACAATGTCTGAAAGATACAAAAGTATCAAGCACTCGTAAAACAAAAATCTCCTCCGTACAAATAGACATATTGCATAATCCAAAGAAGTCTCATTCCAAAGAAATGAGTACTGGGCTAAATATTGTGCTAACGTCAGTTCTGATCGTAGTAAACTATATAAAAATAATACGCCCAAAATTCAAGAATTTTATCTAGTCTTTGTAAAGACATGGGTGCAGTACATTTATGGTTTCCATTTTATTGCAGAGTAAGATGGTGGTCACACATTGGAAAATTTTGCAACGTGTTTATGGAATAAGAAACGAAATTGTAATTCTTCTAGAAGTGAAAAACCGACAGGGAACTTCGAAGCTTTGCGATTTTTTATTTGTGATGAAATTGAACTACTTGGTTATATAATATATTCAAAATATTAAACAACTTCAATCTTTCGCTCGAAAAAGCAAATATACATATTTTGAATAAGAGTTACAAGATCAACATGTTTTTGTAGAAAATTAGAATTATATAACGGAAATTTAAGGCAAAAGAAAAATCCAGAAATGTTTAAAAAGGTGGATAAATGTGTGAAAATTTACAAGGGTGAAGAATAATATGTGGAAGTTGGTGCTCAAACCATTGGAAATTTTCAGCCATGCTGGAAAGAAAATTATAAATATCTTTCCTGTTGACGACAACTTGATAGCAGATTACTAGTGGGTTAGGGATCCATTTGAAAGTACTACAGAACTCAACTGCTGAAGAAATATTCATAGATTTATCATCAAGTAGCTAAATAAAAATACAGTTTATTAGTAAATCACACTTTGAATTTTGGACAGGCATAAATGATGAAATTTTGTGCCAGAAACAAAAGCGTTTTATATACTATTACCATTTCAAACATCCTACCTTTGTGATACTAGATTTTCTGTAATGGTTGCTTTAAAGACAAAATAAAATCTCAGCTTAATAATGTAAAATACATCTAAAGAGTTGATTTCTAATAGTTAAAATTTCTTTTAAACATTCAATTCTGCAAGACAAACCCATTGGAGTCACTTGTATACTTTAAACTTGTAAATGATTTAGTATTGGGAAATGAATTATCAAATTAGTTGTGCAATACTAATACATTTATAAATATATTATAACAGTACACACAATGTGTATTTTATTTCTGTATTACATCAGAATGCTTTCACTTTGCTTATTTTGAGTAAATTCATAATATTTTTAAATAATCTTTTAATTCTGTTTTTCAATATGCTGACAGCTCCCGCGGACAAGACGATACGTTCTCGCCATAGACACTTACGCTTTTCTAGGTGGCGCGTGCATCCCATAGTCTTTGGACTAGTTAAATAATTTGACGAAACCTGTCTTTATGATGCATTGATGCATTTATAACGGATATTACAGCTGACATATAAGATTTTTTTCTGGAAATGCCAGAGGTAAATTTTTAAAAGAAATTCCTTTCAAATTACATTAAAAATATTTTCATTCCAAATAGAGATTGCATTTGAACTAAAAAAAAGATATATTTTCATTATTTATCTTATGTATTACTGCATCACTTTAAAATGAACAGTTCTTTTAAGCGATAAAATGCTAACTCTCAATTCCATTAAAGACATTTTTATGTCTTGTTTATTACAAAAGATGAAGCATAATTGTGAGTGCTGTTGTGCATTATGTGACCCAGTAATTCTCTGTTTAAATCAATTATGCTTCCGAACACAAAAAAAGCGTTACACGAATTCAAAAGTACTCTTACAAATGTATCCCGCTTTCTTGCTTTATATTTTCTATTAATAAATTTTATTTTCATGCATTTTAAGAAAAAATAAGTTTTGAGAAATTGCATTTCTTTTCAATTTACTAAAAGCTTTTCACTTTATTCTATGAGGAGTAAATTTAAAATAGTTGGGAGCTATGAAGTAATATATCTTCGATTTAAAAACATCAGTCATAAGAGCTAAAGTAAACCGTTTTTGAAAGGAGCTGCAGTAAGTTCACTTAAAAGTGTATTTACTTAACATCACAGTTAAGGATTAGGAAACATCTCTTTCAATTTTAATTAACGTAATGGAAATTTTTGTGCTTTAAAGACTGACCTCCACAATTAAAAACGAGATTTGGATTTCTTTATGGCAAATAAATCAAGTTGTTTTGGCACCGATATTATTGAAATGTATTCAATTATTAATTATTTAATAGCAAAATAAATATTTAGATGAAACATTTTTAATATTTTTTACAAACAATTTGAATTAAATAATCGGAATAATTCTAAATATTTGCTTAGACTTGCTCGGAGATATTTTTGTTTTTCAATACTCCCTTTTTTTCTTCGAGGAGAATTATTTCCATTTTTTATATTTCGTTTATTCTCTCAAACAATAATTACTTTGTTAAAAACATCAATAATATGAACTTCAAAATTAATATTATAGATAAGATTAATTTATATGTCAATTCATTGTATTAAAAGTCACACAGTAAGTGAAACGTTCTGTTAAACAATTCAACATTAAAGTCTATAAGATAAAAGATGCGTCAAGCACAAGTATTCCAAAAAACTATTTTTAATTCAAAAATTCTTCAGTAACTTATAATTAAAACTAACACCTGGTCTTTTCTTACCATATTCACCTTTAGAACATATTAAGTTTAAACATTACAAATTACCACGAACACTTAACTTGAAATATTTCCATAGTTTAAACAAATATTCAAAAATAACCTCCACTTAAAACTATGAGAAAAATTCAAATTAAAAATTTACAATTGATGTTTATATATATATATATATATATATATATATATATATATATATATATATATATATATATATATATACGCAAAATTTATCATATTTCTTAAGTATCCCTTAATATTTTCAAACAGATTTTGTCGCAAATCAGAGCAAAAAGTTCACCAGGTTTACGGCACAAGTTGAAAAATAAAATATAGTAGTAACTTGAACATAAAGTCATTAAATAAGAAATCAATTTCATTTTCTGCTGGTAAATATTCATCTCAATATTTTATACAGTCTGTTTAAAAAGCTGAAAGGGCTGAAGAACGGGCACAATCTATTTAACACAGAAAAAAAATTCTTCTCAGTAAATATACACTAGTAAAAGTCGTTGGTAAACAAACGTAGCCTAGGTATGTATGTCTGGCTATCTTCTCACGAACCGTAACTATACTTTGGAAATATAAATGGTGAAAATGGATTTCCCTTCTTTTATACCTTAATAAATTAATTATTTAATAATAAATTCGTAAAGTGTTTCCTTGTGAATAAAAGTTGATTTACTTTGTAAATTTTTAATGCATAGTAGATATTAGAAAAAAAGATCCTAACCTTGAGAAAAGAGTTTTTTACTCAGAAAAGCGATTGAAGTAAATGTATCTGAAAGAGAAAAAAGGTGGAAGAAATTTCGTAAAAGAGAATTTAATGACATAAATACAGAAATCCCTCACACACACCTTTACGAGTTGGTGTCGAAAGAGAAACGGAAAATTTTCATTCGGATAAAGTTATACCTACGGAAAAAGCCTGTATAAAACCGGGATTAACGGAGAGAAAAGATACCTCTCCGATTTCACAAAGATGGGGAAGAAATTTTGAAAAAGAGAGTTTTAATGGCGTGTTAATATAGAAATAACACATGCCCCAGAAAATGCAGATAACGAGAGAGAACGGGGAAATTTCCATTCACAAAAAGGCATAGTTTTCAAGAAGCCGGCGCAATGCCTAGCCATGCTTCACTGTATTAATAAAATGATCTGAATCATATTAAATCCCTCAAGAAATAAATTAAAGATTAAAAATCATGGGCATCTTATGAGAAATTCGAAGCTAATCGAACACAATTTGCGTGCTTTTATTTTTTCACTTTAATTGTAATCTATAGTAATAATAAAATTTTAATCTTTTATTAATCGGAGTTTTTATTCCCCTAAAACGAATATCAAACAAGATATTGACTATAATATTTTGATTAATACATCAGGTAAAATTAAAAGGTTTTTATGTAATTTGCGGATATATATAATTACTGATTCCATTTTCCATTATAAATGTTTTAAACTTTCGTTAGCAAATTATTAATTGACACATGGTTTCACTTGTTTATTTATTAAGTATGAGAGTGTAGAAACTGATAGTTCTTATAAACACAGAAACATTTAATAAATTTTATAAACAAACTATTAGCGACAGTCGAGTTACTCTCAGAGCAGTTACCTATATCTTTATATTAGCAACAAAGCAATATTCAACAAAAATATATCTAAATGTTTGTTGACAATTGTAAACTGTATACTATAAGTAATAATTATGATTTAAAACAAGATTAAAGATTAACCCTTTAATGGTTATGAAAGAGTTCAGCTCGCAATTTGAATCGTGCTTCATAATGCTCGCAAACGAGTTCCGCTTGGGAGCAAGATTTCGACAGAAATGGTTAGAAATGAACACTACTCGCGTTGTGAAATTTTTCCCCAATTCGCGTTGACGAGATGAGCTCGTTCGCCATTATTATTCGGCATTGATTATGTTACAAACGAATCCTACTCGCCGAATTTAGTTAGTTTTACTGTCTACAGATGGCAATACGGGTTCCATGAATTTCTTTTCATAATTAAGGGGGGAAATTTTTTTTTTTTTACTTTTTAGGGTTACCTTTTTTTTTTTTTTTCAGGGTGTTTGTAAAGTAAAATAACTCATCAGCGAAAGTTAGATAATTATGATAATGATTATGATTGTGATACAGAAAGCTTATCAAGTTTGAGTCTGTTGAAGCCTTTGCTCACAGTATATCAAGCTCAGAAGGCGATTAAAGACGTATCAGAAGACGTATTTATTTAGTCCTTTCATTTTAATATTTGTCTTATATTTATAACTAACCATTATTATTTATATAATTGATTATAATCATTTATAAATTACTATTTAATAATGATCATGTAGTAATTATTCTAAAGTACTTAAAACTGTTATTTATGTACTACAAATATACTTTAAGAAATTTTTAAAACGCGTGAATCGAGCTATCTACGGCATCGCAAGAGAAGGATGATATATTTGGAAGAATCACGGGGAAAACAGCTGTCACTTTTGACTATTGTTTATTCGTAATACTGCACGAATTAAGTAAACGAAAACTGCTAATTTCCATAACCGTCAAAGGGTTAAACGAATATAAAATGTTGTGTCAACCAAAGATGCATCAATATAAACTCAATTCAGTATAACTGCATTTACATTAAGCAGCTGTACTATATATAAATAAAATTAGACTTCGGAGAAATAATTAAAAATCTAGAACAGAGAAGAAAAGAACATCCAAAGAAGACAAATATTTTCTTTATAACTTTATATTAATCTTTATTTACTTTTAAGCGTAATAAGTCAACTTCAATGTCTATTTTTATCAGATTTTCTACTCCTATTCTTTCCTCCCTAGAGTGAAACCGTAAGAGATAAATGGAAAAATAATGACAGAACTTAGCCTTTCGATGACAGATAAGGATAAGTTCTTTGATGCAGAAGAGGAAGTTTCAAGATAAGTTGTAAAGGCTGCCGTCACTCTATTTTTCTACTGTATTTTCTTCGTTAAAATACCGAAAAAAAATCGTTATGGAAGATTTACTTAGTGTTATCCCAAGTTATATATAATACTTTTAACAGGAAATGAAACAGGAACATTTAATGAAACGTTATATTGATAAAAATAAATTCTTGAACATTTCTTCAAAAAGAGTAACACAACTTTATAAAAAATACGATAAGCCAGAAGCAGTTTATTTAAAACAATAATATCGGAAAATTGGGAAAATAGTTTCATTAATTTAGATAGAGAGGCGATGAAAATTTTCTGTTGGTTTTATTGTTGATTTCAATGAGGAATATGAGACGAGATAAGATTTCAAAAAAAATTTAATATTCTTCATTTCATATTAACCTTTTTTATTTACTTTTAACTTTATATATTGTTAAATGATTTTAGACTGATAACTATCTTCACTGCCCAAAATTAAAAATGTACATAAAATAAAAGTAAGAATTCAAGTAAAGTGAACATTATTATTGATTATTCAATGCAAAAAAAGAAATAAAATTTTTGAAATTGAACGAAATTTATTGAACATTATAACTGAATACTAGAAAATATATTATGTATAGTATAATCGAATAAAATAAAATAAGCATCAACAAATTGTAAACCTTACAAGGTAAAGAATGGATGAAAATGGTTTTAAAAACCTATAAATAACCACCATAATATAAGAATTCATATTAAGAGACAATTGACCAAAATGCAACACTATTACACTTTCTAGAGCTGTCACTGATTTAGAACAGTGAAACATTTGTCTTTAGAACAGTGAAACATTTGTCTGTGTGTTTAAGATAGAGAGATATTACTCAGAATAGGATCCTCAAATTATTTTAGTACTTTTAAATATTTTATACATGTATTCATTCTATTTTTCTTTTCTTTTTAAAATAAATTTTAACTCTGTAATACTGGCCAGTTTACGGAAAAGATGGCAACTTCATTCTCATTGGATTTCAGATTAATGATTTCATATATTTTACTTCGGGTATATGACGTTGGTGGTTCTCTCAACTGTCTTACTATTTATTTACAGAACAACTACTTACGTTAAATTTATAGAGAATTACACAATATAATAATAATATTAACAAAAGAGATGCACCGAAAATATGACTAACTATTTGATATAAGTAAAACCACCTTTTGCCTTCAAAACAACCAATAATTGTCGATGCTGATTTGTAGGCTGACGTATTAGCAGACCGTTACCAACTTGTCCTGCTATTCTCACATATTACTAGGTGGTAGCGGAACAGCAATAATTGGATTTTAAAGGTGGAGCCAATTTTTGTAATTATTATGAATTTTTGTCCAAATTATGAATTAATATATATTCCCTAAATTTTTCCCCAATTCACTTTTTGATGATCAATCTTCATTTAAGTATGCATTATTCAGTACTTAAACATCATCACCAACCGGGAAAATTGTTGTCATGGTGTGCACCTGGTCTGAAATGAGGCTCACATAGCGCACAGAGGTTTGACATTGTTCTGTGGGGATGATAGGATTTAAGGACTCATCCCCGTGAGAATATCACCCCTTTTAAAATAAGACTCCCCCCCCATTACTATGTATCTTGCCAAATGATCATCGAGGTGTCAATGTGATTATTTAAAGTCGTTGTATTTGCCCTCCACCGGCAACATGATTCACTAGAAAGCATGATTTGCTAGATCAAGTGAAGTTCTTAACCTTCTTCTATTGTCCTATGCCGATATTTCAAGGTCCAAAGTGCGTAATATTATAAGTGAATTGTACATCGTATATTTCAATTCCAGCTTTATGTCTGCAGCATCAATTTATAAATTTAAGTCTTCTAAAGAGAACCCATTAATGTTGAATCATGAATATGTCTTTATTATAACATGTACTTCTTTAGTCAATTCTTGTAACATTTAAAAACCAAATAATTTGTATATTTACATATTGTTTACTATTTTGTGCACATCAAAAGGTAACATATGATACTATTGATGCTCAGCAGCTATTTTAATTGATTTAAATCCATTAATATTGACACTGTCATTGATTATATAAAAAACATTTTCTATTTAAGGGGTCATATACCTTTTAAAATTTCCTGAAAATCGATTTTTTTAGTATTATTTCATTTTATACAGTAAACCTTTCTGAGTGTTCTAAAAGAAACCGCATGCAGATATTCCCAATAGAACGGACGTTATTAAGAAAATAAAAAGAGTAGAAAAGGCGATTTACATATTGTTTACATTTTGGCTCCAGGGTGACAGCTGTCATGTCGCTGGTGACAGCTGCGTTTCTCTGTTTCTAATATTTTCATTCTAATTATTATCAAATGCTTGAATCTAAGCCTCAAATATTATTATTGTTGTTCTGAATATTAACTACAACTTCTACTAACTTTATAAACTTCTACTTCTACTTTGTTTTGATAAAGTGAATCTTGAATTTATATTCGCTCGTTTTTGATTTTCATACCATATCTTATTCTAAGATAAGTTTTAGGAAAAGTATTATTTTTTTTATAAATTTTTGAAGGATGAATTCAACTGAATCTGATAAAAGACCATCTGGTAGACTTCCTAAGAAAAGGAAGTTTACTGGTAATATGCATACGAGATGCAAAGCTGTACACAGTGTGGATGAATCACTAAACAACAGTGCATCTAAAAAAAGATTCGGCTGCAATATGTTCATTCATCTTTTATTGAACATGATGACTGTTTTGATGGCTATAGAGTGTTTGATAAAACTACCATGTTTACAAACATTCAAAACGTTGCTTCTTGCAAAAAATGTGGTCGTGATATTAAACTATCAGAAAAAATGTGTTAGAGGTTTGTCTAGTGTTTTTTCGATTGAATGCAAGAACTGTAAAGACTTGTGTTCGTTTAGAAATTCAAAAATGCTGGGTAAAAGAAAAAATATTCCAGAAATAAACAGACGTTTTGTATACGCACTGAGGACAATTGGACAGGGTCATGCAGCAATGACAACTTTCTGTGGTGTCATAGACTTTCCTCCTCCAGTTGCTGAAAAATCCTATAATAACATTATAAACAAAATACAATTGTGTAGTAAAGAAGTCGAATAAGTTTCAATGCAAAGTCCAGCTTTGGAAGAGATAACTTTGAAAAATTCTTCCGATATAATAATTAGTGGAGATGGAACATGGAAAACCCGTGGCTATTCTTCTCGTGTTGGTGTGTGTGCTGTTATAGGAGACAAAACAGGAAAGTGTATTGATGCGGAAGTGATGTCTTCTTTCTGTAAAGGATGTGATTCTCGGAAACGAAGAAAGGGGTCACCTGCTTACAAAAAGTGGAAAATTCTTCACGTTAAAGAATGTTTGAAGAACCACAATGGTTCAGCTGGCATGATGGAGCCTGTGGGAATGGTTCGTATATTTCAGCGTTCATTAAGTCATCGTTCTGTGAGATATACATCTTACATGGGGATGGCGATTCCAAAACATTATCATCTATTACTGCATCCAATCCTTTCAAAAATTGAATGTGTTGGACATGTTCAAAAAAGAATGGGAACTCGTTTACGAAAATTAAAACAAATGAGCTCCAAACTCAGTGATGGGAAGTCGATTGGGGGAAAGGGAAGGTTGACCGACAGAATGATCGACTTAATTACAACGTACTATGGAAATGCAATCCGACAAAATAAAAAATGCCTGTCAGATATGCGAAAAGCTGTTTGGGCTGTATATTTCCATATACGTTCAAGCGACGAAGAACCATTGCACAGTTTTTGTCCCGTAGGTCCTAATTCTTGGTGTAAATATCAAAATCAAGTAGTAGAGGGCAGTGTGTTAACTTTTAGACACAGTAACAAATTGCCAGTGGCAGTAATGGATGCCATAAAACCTGTGTTTAATGATCTATCACAACCTAAACTTCTACAAAAATGTCTAGGGGTAAAACCCAAAATAATAATGAATCCATTAACTCATTAATATGGAAATTATGCCCAAAAACTTTAGGTTGTGGTAGAAAGATTGTTGATATATCTACAAATGAGGCAATTGTCATTTTTAATGATGGCAATCAAGGCAGACTAAAAATTATGCAATCGCTTGGTCTGACTGTTGGTCAATTTGCACATAAATTTGTTACACTTGTAGATATAAAAAGAATTCAGACTGCAGAAGTACATTTTAATCTTCGCACAAAAGAAGTACGACAGGCTAAAAGAATGCAATTTAAAACTACTTGTAAGAAATTAACTGAAAAAGAGTGAACATCATATGCATGTGGCGAATTTTAGCATTTTAGAATCATAGTAATACACTGCATTCATATCACAAATTGTTTAATATTTATAATAAGTAGTTATTAATTAAGGTATTGATTGTTTTTAATGTAATATTTATAAATTTTTAACTTTATTTTGAAGAAATGAATCACTTTGTTGCATTTTGATTATTTTGTAGCTTTTGATATCGTTTCGATGCTTGTAATGCATTGGTATAATATATGTTTTTAGTTATAATAATTTTAATAAATTGAAGTTTATTGACTAAAAAACTTCACATTAGTTTTAATTTAAATTTAGTTGTTGTTTGAGTAACCAGAATAATATATATATAAAACTGTGGTAAATTTTACGT
Organism: Trichonephila clavipes; assembly: GCA_019973935.1. Classification (NCBI taxonomy): domain Eukaryota; kingdom Metazoa; phylum Arthropoda; class Arachnida; order Araneae; family Nephilidae; genus Trichonephila; species Trichonephila clavipes. The sequence goes on along the minus strand of BMAU01021373.1, from coordinate 1,149,129 downwards.
TTGATGTCAATTTTCTCAGAACGTCATTTGTACTCATTACGCGCATGATATTTTCAAAACCGTGCCATGGAAAATGATAAAATTTTTACTGTAGATTCTGATCATATCTGTACTTAAAATAACGAACCAGTTTGAATTTTTAATGAAAAAATTTAAAATTACAAATATAAAATAGAAAAAAGATTTATAAAATTTTATAGTTAAATTTTAAATTGTTATATTTTACTAAAAATTTTAAATCAGTGTTTCATGCTTCGTCATTTTAAAGATAATACAATTTCCAACACTGAGCAAAAATTTCATCAAAAAATATTGGTAACTTTTTTTATAAAGCTGCGCGTAATGCATATCACTTGCGAAAAGAAAACAAAAATTTCTTTTTGTAATTATCTGATTTAAAATTTATCCTAATTAGTACTGTGTTTGTTGGTTATGTTTTAAGTAAAGTAATATCTATTTGTTTATTCCTCCAAAATTTACATTCCAGGAAATAACAATAAAAAAATTATAGAGCTTTAAAGAGCTCACTATTAACCATTTTCAACTTTTTAAAAGGTATGTGACCCCTTAAGCAGAGGAAAAAAATTGTCAGAGAAACAGGGGAAATTTGAATCCTTTTGACGTGAAAACGTCTTTAAAATTGCTTCCATAGTGGGAGGCAAATAAAAAAGACTAAAGATAACGAAATCGGGGGATACTGTTTTATGTTGCAGCTATATATCTATTATATCCATCCAAAATTCAGTTACACCACTGGATAGCTAAAGAATCACAAAATTCATTATGCTAAGGAAGGACTATGACACATCACGAGTGGTGTAGGGGTAAGCACCGCCATTTTGAGGCCATTTTGCTGCGTATCGAGATTTTTATTTAGTATGACTTTTGACTCGGAGAAACTACGACGTTCTTTTTTTAGTTTCAATAGACAGCTCTCAAAAAATCTATCGATTGTATATAAGACATAAGTGTAAAATAGTTACAGTGAATATAATAAGGTGTAACAATAAAAATAAAAAGTCTTATAAAAATCAATAACAACAGTTTAAACGCGTCAAAAAGCCAAATGCAAATGCAGAAACCGTATAAGGTTTGAAAGGGCTTCTCAAGAACAAATGAATGTTACCAAAAAAGCCACATGTGATAGAGTCAAGCAGTGCCGGCTATGTAAAAGATTGAATGCGTTCGATCGGATCAATGGCGGTGCCAGTACATCTGCAGCCGGAGCATTTGGAGTTATGGTAAGTGGATGATGAAATCGTTTCTATATTAATACCGGACTGTGTAGGCATCCATTGTGGTGGTCAGGTGTCTCCTATATTTAGAGACGGACAAGATGAGTACCAGAGATTGGCACAACAACCGTTGCTGACACTAGTCGCAAAAGTGATAAAGTTTTGTGATAGTCTTCCTGATCAGCGTTATCTTACACTAATTACCACTGTCATTAATGGAAAAAGCTTTGCCGCACGATCAAAAGACATCTCTACTGATTCCATCATCAATCGATCTGATTATTTGGCAATCAACGAGACTTGGATGGAAGATTCTTGCAGTAAAGGTTCCTGGTTTTGATCTGAGATTATATTGTAATATTAAGTGCACACACAAATTTCAACTACAACATTGGTTGCTGTAGCGTCATCATCAAATCGCAAAGCCGGTGGAGTCACCACATATAGCAGCATCAGTAGATTCACTGATTGCATTAAAGTTAACATTGACATTTCGGGAATTAATTGGGGAATGAAAGACGCAAAGGATGCTGATATATGTCTATTAAACGTAAAGGTTAATGGCATATTCGTGTGAGTCATCCATCTGGATCCAGCGTTAGCAGAAATTAAACTCTTTATATTACGATCACTATTAAAATATTCCAAAAACATCGCTAAAATTATTACCCAATAACGATTATGATCTTACTACACAAATTATGACAGTTGGAGACTTTAATGTAATTGTCTCACCAGTGCGCTCTTTACCCGGATTTGGCTTACGTCGAAAAGTCTCCAAGAAACGTTAGGTAATGTCTGTATCGATTTAACGTTTACCGCGATGTATCCTGTATGCCACCAGTGTTGTACTTTTTGCAACACAGACATATAATTAATAAAGTTTTATTATAACACAGTAATTATTTATTTACTTGATTCTTTCCTGAACTCATTGAAAAGAAATAGTTGCCATCATGAACAAAACATTGAAACTCGGAAGACTCTTTAGTGTTCACACATGTTTATGACATATATAAATAATAACATTTTATATAAAAAAAAATGTTATCCGTTACGAGACATATTTATGAACAGCACACGGCCACACCAATTTTTTGTGGTTTTAAGGTATGATATTAAAATGAAAGAAGTGTTCCTCTTATAAGGCTGTTTTCGCCATATGTACGAATGCGTGAACTTCACGTGGAAAACATTTTTGAACAGGAAAAATTCCTCAATTTTTATAAACACTTGTGACATGGTAGATCATGCATTTGTTTATAATATAGTGTTTTTAACATTTAAAAATATTTCATAAATAATTGGTTTTTCCTTTTAACATGTGAAGGGATAGCCCATTTAGCATTACGGTATAGGAAAAAAATACAAAACACATTTTATAAAAGAAAAAAAAAATGTTTCAACTCGTATAAAAATGAGTAGCATAATAAAATAAGTGATTCTCTACAGGATAGTTTAGCCAGAATATAATATTAATGTTTAAGTATTTTTATATCTGGAAGATTATTCCGAATTCGGCCCCTATTCTTTAACATTAGCCGAAGATAGCCTTAAGAGCACCATTACTTTTGCCATTAAATATATTTCAACAAATCATAACGCAGAGATTTAATGGATTGGATTGCAGAAAAAATAAACTGATAAAATATTATAAAAATAAATGAAATAACACACAATCGGCATTTGTCGTAAATTTTCGTCAAGTACTTTTAATAAAAAATATATAGATGAAACAAAAACAAAAGGAAATAATAAAAGATCATACATTTAGAAGAGAGAAGAATATATATTGTTAACTTTTATCGATCCCTATCTGAAACTTTTATCTCAAAGCAACACGTTTATTTTTCACAGAATATATTGGACATCAATATTTCATCATAAATCTTTTTCTAGTAGTACAAAATAAGGGGAGAACTACTTCGAGTAATATCGATAAAAGGAAAAACATTGTTTTGCTGTTGATGCAATTGCTCGGATTTAAAATAAATATGAAAATAATTCAGTTAATGCTATATTATTTTTTAAAAAAATATCAAATATCGAAAAATATCACCCTGCTTTAAAAAAATTAAAGTAAAACAATATAATAAAATAATATTCGATCACTGTTCACTATTGTGTGGGGTAAATTTACAATTCATTCATTTGCATAAATGATTTTGTTCTGAATTTTCATCAAATATTTACACTAAGGAAATCCTTCCTTAACCCTCTACTAGGCACGCTTCAAAATGTTCCATCTATAAGCGCACGGCATCTCTCTCAGATACCTCACTTCCTACTTACATTTGAAGATGATTTAACCATTTTATTGGTGAGATTTGACATTAAAATATATGACATAAAATAATATTCAAAATATAATCAAAAAATTAAATATTTAAACGAAAAAACACATAAAAATTAATGGTTAGTTATTTCTGTGCGGGAGCGGTGTCTCGCTGTAAAGTCAAAGCAGGATTAAGATGCACACCTCTGGGCCTTCACACACGAGTCCGATTATCATTGCTGTTTAAATTGAATCTAGAGTCATCGCTGAAAATAACATGGGTTCATTCAGTTGCTGCCCAATCCCGTCGAGTAGGACAACAATGCAAACGGAGACGTGGATGGGTGGGTGACATTGGCAGCACACGTAATGGGGGTCGTGATACCAGATGTCCTGTAGCTGGGTGACTTGCGATGGTTCGGAAAGACGTAGGGGCTGTAGTGAAGGTGCTGTCTGTGTCAGGTCAGTGGTCAATGAGACAGTTGGCTCTATACGTGCGTGTCGTATGATGTGGCGGTTTTCACGACAACTGGTCTGCAAGGGCATCCTGAGCCTGGTCACCGTGTAAATGACGTTTCTTTTCTCCACTGGTCCCAACACTTCTTCAAGCTCAAATCAGAACGGCCTACTTGAAGAGGTACACATCGAGTGACCACCCAGTTTTCATCATCCCGATGATTCTTCCCCTCTCGAAATATGACAGCTGCTCATATTGTCTTCCAGGATGGCGTAACGGCATGCCTACCACAGCGTTTCAATCGTAAAAGATTAAGCTTAAAAATATTTCTCAAACTCGCTTTGCTGCTTACTTGTTATATACTCCAAAGAGAACGAAATTCAACATCCTGTGGTAAAATTACCTAATGCACAATCACGCTGCATTTCTAATCATTTGCATATCTGCCCGACATGTACATCCATGCCAAGTTTTGTTTGCCTACCACAATTATTTCGTGGTGCGTAATTTTTTATAGCAATGGGTGTATATGGTTCCTTATGGTAAGGATTTGTTTTTCTTTGATCTCTGTTGAACATAGCTAATTGGACGTAACGCTACCCAAACATCATCACCAGGTATTTTTTTATCGTCATATTCTCCTCGTTTTCTCAACTACTCTACAAAGTTTGAAGAAAAGGTTTCAAATGTGGGTGTTAAACTGCATGGTAGCATTACCGCAGGATACTATGAAATGTGTTAATATTTTGTATTTTCACAGAAATAACGTCATCCTGTGAATAAAGTATACCTCTGTAAATCTAAATACTTTTCGAATGCTCTCCAAATGAATGAAGGCTCCAAAGGGTGGTATAGTATCGGGAGTTGAGGGAACTACTTCTCAGTCAACCTATAGTTACAGAAAATGTGAACCCCAATGATTTCTGGTATTTTTCCATCAACATAGCACATATTTGTTTGTTTTTTTTAATTTGAATAATCCTTCCTTTTGAAGGAAAGAGTAAACTCCATATAGCAAAGAATCATTTTGTTCCAGTGTCAGTAGGAGCTATTTCACAAATTTCATTATAATAGGACATCAAAATGGACTTTGTTTTACAAACTAAGGTATAGTGAATAAATTGTGAACGGTTAGATGCCTGCTTAATGTGCAAGGTGTAAAACTATCAGCTGAAATGATTAATTCAAATTTTATTTTGGAGAGGAAAAGTGTAAACTCTCTTACTTATGATCTGAGCGATTAAGTTTATTAAATACGTCTTTAAAATGCTAATTGGATGTTTATTGGACATTACATATAGAAAAGCCAGACCCTATGTACAAAATGTTTAGTTAAATATCATGGAATGAATTATATCCTAATAGTAAAAATTTGGAGGAAAATCAAGATTTATGATTTTTGGAAGAAAGTTGAGAAAATTTTAAAATAGTATACATATATATATATATATATAAATAGAGAAGAAAAATGGAAGTACTTTAAATAAAAAAAAACATTAAGAATTTTGTTCAACATAATTTAATATTTTCTCTCTATTATTAAGCTTTAAGCTACTTCCTTTAATGTAATGTAGTTTAGTATGTATTTGTATTGGTTTTTAAATGTTAGCTGTTTAAATAAATTATGGAATTTGCCGTATCTTTATACTAAACGCGTTATAAAAATAAATGAAATAATACAACTATTTCCATTTTTAAACTTACTTTTATGACTTAGATCTAAAACTTCAGTCATTTTATGCACTAAGCTCATGAAGCCATTTTTTGCAAACACTTTTATTTCCAGAACTAACCACAATGGTTATAGCCACTGCGATCAAATGTAGTCAGTGCCATATCCGGGGAACACACCCAACCATGCCCTACAGATTTTGTTTACTTCAGTTTTGTGTTAAAGAAAATAAAACACGATTTTCAAGTATTACTTAATCACTTTAAATCAAAAACTACTGCCGACGGATTAAAAAAGAAATAGGAAGATTAAGTACTTCCAAAAAACTCCTACAAGAAAATATATATTTCAGCAATCAGTACTGATAAAAGCCATGTCAGTGCAAGGCGTTTACAGTAAGCCAGAGTGTATTGAACGCCGATGTTTCATCATAAATCTGTTTTACTAAACTAAAAATAAAGAAAAATGGAGATAGTTATTGAAAAAAGATTAAGTACTGCTTTTCTTGATATGCTCACTGCGATCTGAAGCATAAAACGTTTACGTGAATTCATTCATGGTTACTTAATTTGAAAGGAAGCAATGTTTTTTTAAAGGCAGATGCGTAATTCACAAGTAAAAACATTTGATAAAAAATAGGAATCATAAATTTTTATTTATTTATTTATTATTTCTATTTTTAAACATTTTATAAGATTAATACCCTGTGTGTCTAAATGGTAAAACATTGAACTATCTTCCGTTTATTATATTTATTAATTGATTGAAAATGAATAAATTAATTTATGATGAATATAATTCAAAAATGTAATTTAAAATCATCATTATGAATTAATTTCATAAGTACTGATCTATAAACATTTTTTCTTTTAGTTTGAAATTAATTACAATTTTTAAAATACAAAATTATCACTCACACTGCTAAAACCTATGAAAACTAATCAGTTGTTAAAATGTTGTTCCATAGTTATTGAAAAAATGAACTTTATATGGTCGATCTTTTAGTTTTATTTAAATAAAATACGAATGTTAAAACAATAAAAGTTTTAAAAAAAATAACATTTTTTTCAAGCAATCTGGGATATAACTTTCACCATTACTTGATAAAAAGATGAAAAAAATAAATATTTATTAGATTACTCAGCAATTAATAAAACCAAATGAGCTTTCTGTATGGTTTTAAATTTTTGTTCTCTATTTTTCCTGTCTGCATCGCACAGAAAAAAATGCATAAGTAATAGAGGTATTTCTCATAATATGGGAATAAATAACTGACTCATAAATTAATTCGTGTTGTACAAATTATTAAAACTTTAAGTGACTGACTACGTTAGGAGCCCTGATTCAAAAATATTCTTCTTTTCTGAAAAATAAAAATAGCTTTGATAAAATATTTGATTATAAAAAATATTTTAGCTACATATAGAGCTAAGACTTCTCTACAGAGCCTGAATTTAAAGCCACAAAAATGCACATTATTTTCAGATTCATGATCAATTAGAATAATGATCGGTGTTTTTTGTTCAAATGTATCTGCCCTGATGTATTAAAATATGAATAAATCTCGAATTCTCAATTATATATCTCTAAAATATTTCCTCAGGTTCTATAAATAAGTCTTAGCTATACATAAGAAAAATATAATTATTATAGAGGCTTTGGTTGCCCATTCGGTATAGTGGTTAGTGATGCTGATTGCTATGTCATATGACCTTAGTTCGAATCCCAGAAGAGGCATGCATGTTTGTAAATGTATAGTGTCTTTGCGGCAAGGATATATCAAAATAGCCTTCAAGCTGTAAGTCCTATCGTGAGGTTGATGGGAAGAGAAAAGATGTAGGCGGACCCTAAAGTCTTCCAGGGTGTTTTCTCTCAAAATTAGGGTAGAAAACCGAACCAAGTCGTACTGTCACCTGTATGTAGCTCAAAGCTACGGCTAACGACAGGTGTACATCTAGTGCCCTGCGGAGATTAATTACGTGGATCTCGATCTGAACACATCAGACTGGTGGCATTAGTAACAACAACATATGGTTTGGCTTCATTTTCTGAAAAATAAAAGTTTTTTTTTTATTTCTTTGCAATAATATTCTTAAAGCTATTTTATATGTATATTATAATTCAAGTGGCGCTAAATACAAAAATATACTCATATGTACGGATAAAAATACCACGGTTCCGAACGCGTAGTCACCTTGAAATAAGTTCGCTTTAATGATTCAAAAGAGAAAAGTTTACTAGTTGCTATTAGAAGTAGTTTTTATGCAATACTAAGAAATTTGCTTGCAAATACCAACCAACAATGTTTGCACTTATTAAAATACAATTTTAATTTGGTTCACTATTTTATTAGTCAATTAAATATTTTTGAAAACGACATATTACATTTGAACGTATTGTTATAGGCAAAAAAATAATATTTTTAATAAAGTAATGTTTTTCTTAAAAAAAAAAACATTATTATAAAATTAATACTATACGCAAATTTTTGTTATCGAATAATCTTTACTAGTTTGTTATGGCATATTTTCTTATAAAAAGAAACGTTTTGTACTTCCATTTTGAAATCTAATAATCAAATGTTACTTTGATATTTTTCAATAACACTTCAACACCGATCTCTACTTAAGAATATATTACAATTTACATCAATATAAGAGTTGTATATTTTTTAAACAGTTCATCAAGTAACTGTAAATGTACATTTTTAATGCATATGATCTCTCTTTATTGACAAAAAAAGAGATAATACAAGTCTTTTGGGCAAACAATTTGGCCCTAATTCAAAGACGTGGATATGTTTACTTAATTAGAATAAAAAATAATTAAAATTCATTGCGACTCTTTCATTTTCTCGATTTTAACAAAGGGAAAGAAAAAAAATCTCGAAAAATGTCTGGGTAAATTTCAAAGGGGAAACTAGTTATACAAATTGAGGAGATATTTTGTCAAAAGGAGCAGAGAAGGATTTCATGTTATAATTTTTTTCTACTTGAATCCATGTTTCTTATATTTAATAATGTATTTTGTACAAAAATCAGTATATACGACATTGTGAAAAGATTATGTGACAGATCCCTTTAACTACAAAAATAAATAAATAAATAAATTATAAACACAAAAGGAAAGATAATGGTATCTGTTGTTTTCTGATTACAATTACGTACTTCAAAACAGACGACAGTTAATACCACACAGAATAAAAAAAAATCGAATCCATTAAATTCATCCAAGAAATAAAAGCATCTTTTGGCGAAATGTTGGCATTGAATGCAAAATATCTTACTGTACAAATAAAGTTTCTTCGTGGAAAATTTTGCAGCAATATTTCAATAATCATTTGTATTAGTATGTATACATAATTCGTTTAAAGGTTTTGGAGCATTTAATCCGTTAACAGATATATGAATTTTTAAAAATGTTAAATAATGGCAATTGTAAAATGAGTTTTATTTTATCTCTTACTATCAGCCACGTATTATCTTCGACAAAATTCTCAAACTTCATCTTCAGAAACTTGTTCAAATAACCCTAGTGTATAATTCTTTAAACTTTTCCTCTTTTAAACTGCTTTTCGGAACAACAACAAACGGCTTCGGAAACATTAAGATAAGAAGTAACTTTAATCCTTTAGCCAGAAGCTGAAACGAATGGAAGCAAAGTAATACATTTTAATATCCATTAAATATCTAGTGCACTCGAACAAAGTTGTTTCTCAACGTTTCCCGACTTTTAACGACTAAGAAAGCAAAATAAGCTTCCGAGCATTTTGCATCGCATTTGCTTAAAAGCGTTTTTAGATGAGTAACTTTAATAAGCTTAAGAAGCAGCGGCATTTCTTTTAAGACTTTAGTACTAAAATATAAATTCTCGAAACCTGTAATAAGCTTGAATAACATTGTAATGCGGGGACTTGAAATAATCCTAAAAGGCAGATGTTTATTCCATTAGTTCTTGTATTTAGAGACCGTTGTACATATTTCTTAGGAAATAGTTTGGTAGAAATAGTACTCTTAGTAGAAATAATAGTTTCGACTTTCGATACATATTTAAAACAGAAAAAGCATCCATATATTTAGATACCTAGGTATCAAATGTTACCACCGACGTATTGTATATTTACCAAAAGATAAATTCTTTGTGAGTATTTATGAATTCCTTATAAGTTCATTGAAAATATTTCTTGTATTTCTAGGAAATCAATTTTTTATTATGTTTTACCACTATTTCTGTATTTATAAACATTTAAAGGATATACTTAATTTGAAAATTTACAAATTCAATGATTATTCATATATTATACAGCAGAATAAAAAACGTATACAAAAAATGTATTTATATAGATTATAAATATATTTCCATTGTGTGTGTGCTTAAACTTATTTTAGGCTTTTACTTTTTGCGCATGAAATTTCATAATTTTGTTTGTAAACTATTACTCAAACAGATTATTTCGAGAAACATACGTATACATTTAATTAGTTTCAAGTAGAAAAACACAGCACTATGAAAGTATTACGATATAATATAATTCCAAATTGTTCAATAAATGTTTGTGAATGTTTCTAACACTTCTTATAAAAATACCCATGCTTTGTAAAATGTGAAAGATCTGTTTTAATTTTGTTTCTGTCAAAAAAGAAATTACATCTATAAAATGAAATTCTGAAGAACATTTTTTTAATGGAAGATTTGTGGATTTCAGGAATGGGTCATTTTGCTTGTAAATAAGTTCTAAGATTCAGTTGAATTCCTAATCGTTTGCTGTTTGTTAATTAAAAAAAGTCTGAGATTTCGCATTTGGGTACAGACGTCCAATTCCTTTTTATCTATTATTACTATGATAGGTGTCAGTTGGAATACTATCCTTTTTTATATGGATATCATTCAGAACAATTCAAGTAGCTGAAAGATAGTTCTTCAAAATATGTTTAGGTAACATCATTTCCACACAGCAAATATTATGATTAATTAACCGCAATTTTCAGGAACAATATATATATATATTTCAAGACTTAATCTCATTAAGATCTCCTCATTTTTTAATTCTTATTCTGTGTTTTTACATTATATGTTCTCAGTTCAATTAATACTACAATGCACTAAGTAACATTTAAAGAATTGGCTAGAAAGTAAAGATATACAGAGAGAGAAATAACCATAAATATACGGTGGTGTTTATTTCAAAATGATAATTTTAAGTTCAAAGTGACAACTGCAGCTGCAGATGTTAGATGACCATCCTGGATGACTATTCATGAAGCGGCATGACAATTTAGAAAGTCGGTGAAAGTGCAAGTGGAGTCTTAAAGAACGGTTCTTCATTTTATGTCAACCATTTACCTTAGTGCGTCTTCTGAAATTGGTTCGCAAGCAGTCTGAGACATGTTTCATTAATGAGAGACCAGAGGAGTGGGAACAACCGCAAGGGAATCACGTGTATATCTTGCACAGCAAGATGGCTAAGGCGTTGAGTATGCAACCGGAAATTATTATACTGGTAAAAGGCCCCCCCCCAAAGAAAAATAAATCTTATGCGCTGCAGCACATCATCCACGTATCTGTATTGTAACTATGTCCTGTATACAAAGTAGAAATGATTAGCTACAACAAGCAATGATGCTTTTAAGCATGGTAATTTGTCGCATGGTGGGGAATTCTCTAGATACAGCCTGATTGAGCCTGTCACCACGTTGGTGTTACACTCGCACATCGGACAAAGAAAAATGTGATTTTTCTAAGAATACTAACTTGAACATTCACCGTAGACCAGTTCAGTGGCAAAACGAACCATCAGTTGTTTCGATAATTAATGGTATTATTCTTAAAGGAAGCCACCAGAGGAAGCCAAAAGCAAGGAATCAATAAATAAGGGCTTAGTCGATGTGGGAAGTGTGTTCTGTACTGAAAAATGCAACAAAATGGACATGTGGGCAATCATGGCTTTTCAGTAGATAAGAATATTATCCGCGTGGATGAGTCGAGTGAATCATCTAAAATGAATCCTTAATACTTGCTACATTTCCTTGTTAAAATCCTACTTGCTACAACCGGTGTCTCTTGGACGAGTTAGATTTATTTTCGTCTGAGATTAGACGTATCTTCCTCTTTCCTGTCCATTGCCCACGATCTCTTAAAATTGTATTTTGGTTAAACTGGATTGATGACGTTCTGGCATTATTTGCTATTACATGTGCTATCTGAAAAAAATTAATCACACAATGTTAATCATTGCAGGAATATATGCTCAAATATTGCTCATTCTAAAAGTCAATTGTCTTAATCTACTTATTTATGATGGATAGTTTCACAATAGTATTCAGTAAGGTGGGGCAATTTATGAATTTATATTTTCCGGCATCTTCCTCTTGGCGTTGCAATATTAAACTTTCTGTAGTTAAAGAGTTCAATCGGTTTTAATTGCAATGCAGTATAGTGTCTAGACTCATAAATCATTGCGGAAGAAATAAAAGTCACAATATTCCTTCCCAATACTAAATTCCATTCCCTACATTTCTTAACGGAACTTTTGCTAGTAAGAATACTCACACAGTTAATATGCTTTAATCGCATGGAAGAGAAAATGAGTTTTCCCCTCATTTGAAAGTGAAAATAAAATGTGTTGCAAGATATTTAAATTATATGTCAAGTAAATGAAAAGCACATAGCAAAATGTATCGTTTAGAGTATTAAAAGTGATGTGAATTATATATATTATCGACTCTCTCTTTTTATCTTTCTCTGGAGTAATCATGTGCTAATCCAGTATTTTAATTTTAAAATAATTACTTCAAAAAACCAACTATGATAAATAGACGAGAAACTAAATATATTATTTATATCTTTAAAAAGTTATATATTGGTGGCTGCGAATACCTAGAATATGGACTTCAAAATAATACAGGTTTTCATGTCTGAACATAAATGTTACAATTGAAACGCGGTTTTATCTTTCTTATCATATAATAGATATATATTTTTTAAGTGTTTCAGCCGAATCCTTAATTTAAAACCGAACACAAAAAGAAATGCAAAAAAGTAAACGATGTAATTTTATAAAATATTTAACCTGTTAATTCCAACTGCCAAGAAGACTTTAACAAGAAATTTTATATCTTACCTCCCTTAATAATGCACGCTAGAAGTTCCACATAATAATTTTTTTCTTTGATATTTTAATTTTAAAAACAGGAACAATTTCTCTTTATGCTATTTTGTTTCTTTGTTGGATATCTCTTTTGATACTCGAATTATCAGCTGCGTAAGAAAAAGAGGGGGTAACCCTTAATTTTGTGTATTGCATAGTAACTATACGATTTGGTTTTCTATATGATGCTTCTAATGTATTAATTAAATAAATTTTCCATCAGAATGTTAGGTTAACTTTTTAAATGTGTAGGTTGCATTTTCTTCTATTGGAAAAAATAATATCGTGTATTACTTTAATACATTATAATCTTTTTAATCTGCAATCTGTAATTTATATCTCATTAAATCTATACTTCAATGTCAGTTTCTGGTTTACAACAGCATATTTCTAAGAAATACAGAGTTTATTGGGGCAAATAATTTCGACATGGCTTCCATCAATGTTAGAATAAACATCTAACAATAAATGCACCTCAATGAAAACTTATCGCAGCATAAGGATTCAAAGTGAAAGACTGCAATAAACATTCGAAGCATCAATAAGTGGATTTGCGGATCTGGCTGAACAGTCAAAAGGCTTTGTTCACCACCATCTAAATTGCCATTTGGATTCGAGAGAAGTAAACGAAATGAGACACGTCAGAAACGTTCCTGATTCGTTGTTTCGCATTCGATTACGATTTCATTCTATACACATCACAACGTAAGGAACGTGATATGACACTGAAATGTGCAGTGTAGAGAGATTAGATGCATCGGATAGAAGAAACGATCATGAGATAGCAATTGCTATATTTTTAGATATATTAAAAGATATTTTCTCATTAACACGAGTGATTGCTTCATTTTTTAAAAAACATTTATATGGAAAATTACAGAATGAAATTCAAATATACTTTATATTTAAATTAAATAACCCTAAAAGCTTTTGTTAAATTAGTTTTTTTAAATTAGATATATTTTGCTTTTAAAAAGTTTAAAATATTACTTAAGCAAGTAATTTTGTCATAACCTGAAATATTAAATAGCTTTGTTACTGAAATCGCTCTTGGTAATGATCTGTTTTTGAAATATTTATGCCATTAAAACTTTGCATATAAATATACCAATAAATACTGAATTAACGTATTCCTACTCATTTACGAATATTTTTACTACGATGAAATTATTTTCCCACACTTGCATTAGTTGGTCATTGTTGAATTGCCATTGGTCCAGACTATTTTTGTGGACAAGAAGCCCACACAGTATAATGGTTGTTAAGTAATTTATTGAAAGTGAGGATATTTGAATAATAGGTTTACCAGCACGCTTCCCATATCTATATCCCTTGTAACATATATGGGATGCATTGGAAATACATCAGATAATAAGATTGTATCCTCCAGAGAACACTAGTCATAAAACATTATGGCAACTTTTATTTTAAGAACTACTGGATCATTTGTGAACTGAATACGAGCAGACTGTGTCAGGCATTCATTGCAGTTAGGAAAATTTATTTGCTCCTGCTATTAGAATTTAGTTTGTTGTTTTTCTCAAGACCTAACAATGCCTTTTACTAATGTCATTTGATTAATAAAGCATTTTCCTCTTTTGGTCCATAACGTATGCGAACAATTGATTATTTGGCTACTGGATTTCTATCAACCTTTGAGTGATACATTGTGGCACATTAGTGTGAATTTCATGTCCCCCAGTTGATTGTTTTTTTCTGAATTTCTACAAAATCTGAACAGTTCCCCGTTTTTTGCACACTAGTACATATATGTATGTGGGTTCTTGAATGTTAATAAGAAAACGGGAGTGTAAATATGTATGCGCAAGCAATTCATTATTTCCTTGTAAAACGAAATAGTAATCCATTTGTTCCATCAAGGTAATACTTTTCAAATACGTTTATAGCTTTTAGTTGAAAGTTCTCAAACGGCTATGAATTAGTTGCAAATAAAATTACTGAACAAAATTGCACTTGTGGCGGCGGTTTATAAGCCTGATACAATCTCTTATGCACCGTTGAATGACTTTCATAAAGGAAATTCCTTTCATAGCTCATTATTCAATGTAATGAAAATATATTAAGTGAAAATAATTAATCTTAACTATAATATATCAAAACAATATACGCTTCTTATTCTCCTGACATCTTATTCATGGGACTTCCAAGGCATTACATATTCTCAGTTAACAAGATATTTTCCGGCAGAAATAAACAATTAATAAGATATAGTTGCAAATATGATCGTACAAAAGTGAAATATATCAATAATGTCATTACAGAAATAATAAAAACATGTCTGAGCAACAGACAAAGAAGTCTTCCATTTCGAATAAAAATCAAAGATAACAGAATTTATTTATTACAAAGATATTCTATCACGTGGCCTACTTTATTTTAGTATTCGCTATTCAAAACATGCATCCAAGGAGTCGAAATAACAGGGTTATTCCAGAATACAAAACAACTGAATCTGCGAACAAAATACCTTTTAAATAACGATAGAAAGGAGAAGTTCGTTTTCAATGCTAATGTGGCTTTGAATTTGCTGTCAACTTCATATCAATAATACATCTGAGCGTTTTGAATATTTCAAGATAGCATCACAAAATTATACTGAAGCGTAATTAAATAGCATGGTGTGAATTGTTATGTAATTCATATGCAGACGTGTTTGCCAGAGCATCCATAAAAAACGTTTACGTGTGGTATAACTAATATGAAGCCATAAATAAATTAAACTGCTTAGAAATATCTTTTTTTATTTTACTTAGATACCATATTTTCTTCCCCTGTTTGGTGTATGGTACGTTTTTATGATAGTTCCATGAATCACAAATGATTGAAACGAAACGTCAAATGCAACAATCAATGTATTTTTCATTGAAAATACCCAAAAATATTTTAACATGTAACTTTGACCGAAAGAGGGGAAATTGAATTTACGATCAAATAGTTTTCGATTTATTTATATCTAAAATACTTTTAAATGTTTTTTAAAATTATTCATGAATATAATTTCTTACAGTTGTACAAATATAATTAATTACAAAATATTTTATGAGGATCCATTAATTAAATATTACTAAATGTATGGAAGAGTTATATGTATTCACAAAAGTACGAAAACAAATTTGTATAGAATAAGGGTGGAAAATATCAGAATGCCTTAAAACGTTTCTTAAAAAGTACATATACTAAGTGAACAGTCACACACATGTAAAATTTTTGAGCAATAATTATAATATATTTTACATCGAAGATGTAAAAAAGAAAATGTGTTTCATAAAAATATACTTCCTTCAAATTACAGTTATAACTATTGTATATTTTAGTATGCATCTTTATTATTTCTTTATAAAGATTTATTCACTATCTTAAATTTATTTTATAAAGTATTAATCTTATATTTTTTAAAATATGTAAAGAACCGTGAAATATATAAACTACGTTTTTTATAAAACAAGTTTTTTTTTATTTTATTCATTAAAGATGAAACTATGTTTAATAATTTTTTATTACCAACCGCAACTTCAGTCGTTTTAATTGATTTATTTCAGCATTAATACCCCAAATATTGATTTTTACATTAGTACAATAATAACTCAAAATAAACTGCTGGAGTTCTAAGTCAAGTAATAATTACAGGCTTTTAAGATATTTTTTTTCTTCAATTTTAGTTTTGTAAGGAAAAAAAATAGTCAAACTCATATATTTTCAAATGACATCTTTTACTCGCAAAAGCATGCAAAGTATCATTTTTCTTTTTTATCTTGGCATACTTAAATGTTGGTTTTTAAACGAAGGACGATATGTTACTTTTTGATACAACTTTTTTAATGTACAAAACTTTTTTGTAATGGTAAATATTTAGCAGTTAATGATTCAGAAAATATAGAAAGAAACAATACTTTCTTAAACATTGAGAGGAAAGTTTATGGAATAAACATGTAGCATTAATGGAACATTACTTACCGCGTACTTTTTCTCTTGCTTTTATAAGTAAAAACTGTATATGAGATAAACGAAGACGATATATATATATATATATATTTAAATATATAAAAACAATCACAATTATCAATTAAAAATTAAAATATATGAATTACAAAACACTTCAGAATATCAATGACGAATATAAAAGATAATGTTCCATCATTTTCAAACAAAATTAAAAAATTATAAAATAAAATAAAAATTTATAAAATTCCAAGTGCAATTCGGACTTAGGAATAAAACTAATTTTGGCGCCAACCATCATTATTAATTGAATATATATATATATATATATATATATATATATATTATATTTTCAACTTAGCTCTATGCAGCTGTTAAACGAATCATAACTTAGTAAAAGTGTTCCTTTTTTATTATTTCGCAGAAAAAAATAATTTTTTCATCATTATTAATTGAATAGCATTGTCTACAAATCTTATACTTTCTTACACATGCGCTTGTAGTTCCTGCTGCTTTGCAGCAAGAAAAACATTTTCCGTGTGAAAACATTTTACTGCTACAGTGTAATAAGGATACATTTAACTTTATAAATCAACTTATTTTGAGAAATTATGGCTACTATTTTAGAAAATAGCATGCGCAACGTAAAACTTAAGTAATATCTCTTACAGAAATGTTTCTTATTTTCATATACATATAACTTTTAAAATTATGATTATATTTTAAACATTACACACTTTTTTGAAACCTCATTCCTTTATAAATAATGTGTAAAAGATTCAAATTATTTAAATTTAATTTAAAATAGTTATATATATTTGAATATTGTTTATATTTTCAGCCCTCAAAACAATGTTAACACCCTTGAGACCTCTTAACAAATGTCATTCAGAAAATACAGGAATGTAAAGAGCTCTTCTGTTAAAGAGCGATATTAATTATTTCCTTTTAAGCACATTTTCTCTCTTTAGTCATTAGTCTCAGACACTTTAATTACAAAATGTCAGTTTAAATTCATCAGATTCCCTTAGAGACAAAATAAACAATATTCAAGTTATTTTAAAACATTTCCGCTTCATCTTTGTCTTAACATAGTTTGAAGATTTTAGAAGCGAAATGTTTGCTAATAAACTTATGTTAAAGATAGATAAATTAGATATGTTAAAATTGTCAAAACATGCACTGAAAACAGGGACTATTAATGTAAATCTGTGAAAATGATACATTTTAAATTTTTGAAAGAAACATCCATTTTTCTCCCTTTACACATTGTTAATTAAAGCTAATAGTTTATTTATGAAATATGTACTTGTTTTTTAATAATTGAGTCAGTTTTAATTTAAAAGTTTTCAGTTTTTATCAATTTTATAGCGGTGAAGGAAGGGCAGTTGTTGTTTTCACACGTTAAAATTCATTGGCCATATTTCACTTTTCAATTGACAAACAATTATAAGAATTTCAATGAAGGAATTTCGCCATTTTCAAGCAAACTTCTTTCCAATTTTTCTCAAAATATCCTTCCATGTCTCGAAAGAACAGTTAAAGTAAATATGCAGTAGCTCAAGTTGCCGAACGAGGTTATGTTTCATTGTATCTTGCATGAAACCACTTTTCAAGGTGCAAAGAAATTTTATTTATCATTTCAGTTTTTTTTTAAACGAATTATATCTTTGTATAACATGATGCATAAACATATTAAAAGTTATGAAAGAAAATTTATTGAAGCTATATTTTTTTGCCTTTTTTATTTTATTAATAAGAAAGATCAAAATATTTGTTTAGTAAATTTCTTAAAATTTTCGTTAAGATTAGGAGATGTTTATCTGCAACAAGTACGTCATCGAATTTTTATAATGTTCAATTCAAATTATAAATATGTTTCAATGTTAATATGCCACTTATAAACACTAAATAAGTAAACTGAAAAAAACGTTAATTAATATTTGAGTTCTGTAATCGAAATAGATGGTAAATTAATAATTAGGCACATATTTACCTTTTTATGAAGATTTCTTTATCCGTGATTAATAAGAATATCTAATTAACCAACAATGTTTTAATGTTGCATTTATTTAAAGGTTTCACTATGAAATTATTTAAAAATGTGTTTGTCTTAGAAAAAATTATTTTTTTCTTAAAGTTCCTTTAAAATACTCCAAAAAATTTGTGGGAGGGGGGATAAAAAATATCTGATCCCTCCAGAAAGAAAATTAACATTTTATATATAGGTTAAACAAGTATTTTAATCTTTACATAAATAAATAAAATTGTTCTTTTCCTCGTATTATATTAATTTGTGGATCAAATAATGCATATCCAAAATAGAAATGATACTTATTTCTACTTAAAGTCAATATCGACTCTCACTTCTGCCAAAAAATTAATTTTAATCTTTTCAACAAGATTTTTTAGTAAATGCATGTATTCCTAATAATCAACAATGATATTTAGACACAATAAATACATTTTCAGAAATTAAAAGGATGTGCAGAATTTAAAAGGAAAGAATAAAAAAAAAATCTACATTTGAATTTTTCCTAACATGTGAAAACTTTTGTATTAGATTTTTGTTATAGAAGAACAATTCATTACTCGAATCTCTTGAAAAGAAAACAAGGTTGAAATAATAAATATTCATAAGCAAAGGTGAAACTACTTAAATAATTAATTTTAAATAAAGGAAAGAATAATTTTGTGTGTGTGTCAGTGCATGATTTAAGGGGGGGGGGAGAAAGAGGATGAAATTCACTTGTAAATTCGCCCGTATTTGTTAGTGTTTATTAAAGATTATTGTTTTATATAAGTAGAAAAAAATTAAGTTACGAGAACATTTTTACAGTGGAATAAAAATTGAAAAATTGTTCAATTTATGATATTATCATTATTATATGAATTTTAATGAGACCATGTTTTTAAAATTTGTCAACTGTTATTCATCGAATATTATTAGAGTTGTACATGCCTGTGTTTGTGTCTTGAAATTAAACTTTTTATTTTATTTTTAATTTTTGTACAAAGTCTGTTCTTCCAAAAAATATAAAAAATGTTTTAATATCATCTCAATATAAGAAGGTTTACAAATTCAAACCAAAATCATCAATATTATTTTTTCAATGCTTTTGTTTCTAAATTAACAAAAACTTTTTCAAGATTTGTTATTAATATATTCTTTAGTTTGTAAATTAATTTTTTTCATATAATATGTATGATAAGTAAGAGAATATATGCATATAAATATAAATTTAAGAATACAGAAGACAAGAATATGAATAAATAGTAAGGAAGATGTATATACATATGAGAAGAAGAAATTTCGATAAAATTTTCAAAAAAAAAATAATTACTATTATCATCTATAATTATTTAAGAAAAGTGGTAAAAGGCTTAAAAATTATTTTCAATAATTTCTTCATGCATGAATCTAGAACAAAAATATGGATAGATATATTTCTGTTTTATAAGAAGGCGAGTGAGTGAGTGAATATTAATGTCGCACTGTTCTCGCACGAGGGCTTTTGGTGATGGACCACGTAATTTTTAGCTATGGTCAAATGACGTGGACGACACCTGAGTTGCTATCCCCTTCTCCTAATTACCACGCCACACCAACTGGAGGCCGTTTGATCTCTCGACATATTTATTGAGCATCGGTCCCCTACACGGCAGGTCTTTAGTGGTACTGGGATCGAACTCGTGTCAAGGCCAGCCACGATATGATACCTTGAACACTCGGCTACCGCGGCCTCTTTATAACAAGGTATACTGTTCTTAAATAATTAATAATTTTAATAATTTTAATGTTTTCTTTCAAAAACATTCTCCAAATCTATAAATAATGAATGATTTTTGAATAATTTTCAGATAGAAAGTTTGTTTGTAAGCATCTGTAATAATTGTTACGGTTTAAGTACTTACTTTTATGTATTGTGTTTCTTAAAAATAAATTCATGATACAAATTTTCTAACATTTTTAACAAAATTACAGGTCTCAGTCCCTAAAACTTTAAAAATCAGTTAATTAATGAAACAAATATTAAAATTGCTCATTTATAAGTTTTTGTTTGTGAGAACAAATCTTATTTCATATCTTTAAATAGATTTGTGAACATGCACATAAGAAATCGCAAAATTATGTGGTATTTTATAAAGAAATTTCTTTTTTTTTTTAACATCAGAAGAGGTATTATTAATATTTTAAGTAAATAACAAAGTTGAAAGAACTTGTAAATTAACCTTAAGGATAGTCTTCTCTGGGTCATTCTTCTAACTTGGAAATCCCATAACGAAAATGTCCGACATCATTACGCAAGAGTTTCAAAGTACTTAAAGATGTAAAGAAGATTGTATGTTAATTAACGACAGACATAATAGCAACCACTTTTAATGCTAATGTGCTCACATAGCATTTGAGTTTTCCTACAGCACAATAAGCAAACTTTGTGGCCTTAAAGATTTTGAGATACTATTGAGAAATTATATTTTAGTATAATTCCATATTAATACGTAAGTGCAGGTGACCTCATTCTGTACACTAAGAATTGTTTATATATTAAGTGTTTAAAATTAGCTGCCCATTACGTAAATAGTAAACTAGTATATTTATGAGAAGGAACTCATAACACTGAGAAATACATGAAATTATGTTGCTGAAAATTTAATTCATTTACTACATTTGCTTTAAGACATATTATTACTTGTTTTTGGACATGTCAAAATTTAACAAATGGTGTGAAACAACGTCGGGAATGAAGAATTATGCTAGAATAATAAATATTATTTTCTTCTTAATTTTGTCTCGCATTTGTAACTCTAATTTGATATATTCTCAATTGTCTATGGATGTTTCAAAAGATTTGGTGTCTTTTCTATAGTTTTACAGCACCACGCAACATTACTGTTGGATAAGATAGCTTGCTATTTGACATTCAAAATAATTTTTCTATTATTATTTTAAGTCAGGTTTAAGATTCCTGAAATACGAGAAGCAGTTTTCAAAACGTACTCTACATGTTCGCTGTCCGAGAATTATTTGAACTAGTGAAACATATTTCGAGTGGATAACAGTATTAGAAAGCTTAAACGAAAGAGAGAGAGAGAGAGGCTCCCCCTTCAAACACAATCATTGCCGAATTGTAAATCGACAAAAACAGTTGAGATAACGTGTTTATCTAACGCACACAAACATATATATATATATATATATATATATCTTTTGACAAAAAAAATACGACATGCTGTCTAAATCCTGCTTGTTTATTGCCTAAAACGCCAGAATTCTCGATGTACCATTACTTCTTTGCAATTATTCATTCCACAGTTTTACGTAGTATACTCGTTAGTGAAATAGGTCTGTATCAACTAAAGTCTCCATAATCTCTTCCCATTTTTCGAATTGGTATTATGATGAATCTGTGCCGCAGTTAAGTGACGCAACCAATTTCCAAACAAGATTGAGCAACTTTAACGTGGCTACTGCTTGTGCTCCTAGGTGTAGGAGAAATTCAGTATGGATAGCGTCATCACCTGGTAATTTATTATTTTTTAAATATTGTATAGTCATACAGAGTTCATCGAGAGTTCTTTGATCAGAGAAAATTGGAAGGGGGAGAGGAGGGCAGCAAGTGGGATGAACTAATTATAGCTATGACAGTCTTTTTCAAGCTTCATGAATGTTTTTTACAATACTTGAAATTTTGATGTATACTACAGTGCTTCTCAATTTTTCAGTATTTGCGACCCAATATTCAACAATAATTTTCCTCGCGCCCCCTCGTAAATTTGCCACGCCCCCTTAGGGGGCACGCTCTACAGCTGGAGAATAGCTGTTATACTAGAGATATGGTGAACTCTAATGCTTTTGTAATACTTCAATACGATATAATAGTCCAACCATTGATTATAAATAGTTTCTCAGCAGCCATTTTTAATATTTGAAAGTATCTTAAAAACTCTTTTCCCATCTCTCTGGAAATTCATTTTAGACATAACGTTGATAAATATGATCTTTTCTCCGTAAGGACAGCTTTCTTAAGCAACTCGGCTTGTCTTCACCATTTTTGAACATTGGTTGGGAGCACATATTTGAAATTGAGCTATATGTTTCCACACATTCGCACGTATGACACCAATTTTGTCCAATACATGACTCATATTTCACTTAAAGCTGACCAGCTATCCTTTCTTTACTTCGGTTAAAATACCACTTGCAAAATGTAATGATTTTGGTAAGATAAAAAGGTTATGTCCTTTTAAGGGAAAAATATTGTAGATTTTTTGGAGTAAGTTTTGCTACCACACACATAACTATAAAAACGTTAATATAATGGACTTCTAAGAACTGCAGCAATTGACTTGTATTGGTTTAAGTGAGCCTAGTTGCATTCTACTGGAGAGCCTTTAGGGAAAATATTCTTTGAGAAAAAGTGTAAATCACATTCAGCGTTACCCAGGATGCAGCACGAAGAGGTAGATCTACGTTGCATTTTTATTCAATTCACATATTGGTATATAAATTGATCAAAATTTGTTTGAAAGGGCATTTTTTAGAATCAGATTGATACTCAATGTATTACACTAAGTTTTTACTTTAATACACATATAGACGGAAACACGTAAGAAACCCCTTCTATCCCAAGTCGCAAAAACCAAAAAACCCGAATGAAAGGAGAGCTTAACGATAGTCCTGAGTAAGGAATTTTTCTCGTGCTTGTCACGCAAAATGAGGACTTTGTATCATCCAGATCCTGTGTTGCACAGTTCAGATAACACTATCCATAAGGTCCGTATGGGTCACCTCTTTCTCGTCACCAAAACTACCTTTCACCGATAAAGTGGCTAAGGAATTGAATACTGGATGGCAGCCCAACCTAACACCATTTTTTGATAATGAAATCCATGAGAGTAAGGCATTTAGAATAAATTACACATAGTGATCCAAACGATCACACTTCAACCGGAACCACCTTCCTAACAAGAGACCTTCCATAACATGAATGGAAAATATTCCGACAAGACAAACTTACTGGGGAGGTATATCAATTGTTCTAATGGCTGGAAAGTAACTTTATATATCGTTTAGAAAGTGTATCAAGCAAAAAAAGAACTTTCCGCTTTAGAAAGAGGAGGTTCAGCAACCCTTTAACAACAAATGACGAAAATAAAAAAAAAGCTTAACGACTAGACCATGTATAGATTTCTTTTCACTTAGTCGTTTAAGGAGTGCACACTATATGCATGACCCGGAAGGCTGGTTGTTCACACAAATAAAGCACTGATACCAAAATAAACAGTTTTCCACGAAGTACACCGAAGTGTTTGTATTTATATGAATCAATTTGAAATCTACGAAAATGTTATAATATTTGAGAGAAATATATATATATGCATAAAAATACTCAATCCCGGAAGAACATCAAAAATAAAGTCTCATTGAAGTTTCTGTTTATAAAAATTTAGACGAGGTTGCTTTAAGTAAATGGCAAAAGGCATATCCATCTCATTCAAAACACGTATGTATTATTTCAAGAAAAGTATGAATAGTTCGAAATCCAACGAAGAAACAAATAGTTTCCTTTCTTTTCCTTTAAAAGAAATATTAATTATGTCCGTGTTCAACATCTGGTATTTGAATAATTCATTTGAGACATTTTAATTAAGAACCGGTGTCGTAATATTTTACATTGATTCTTGATTAAAATGGCATTCAAATTGTTTTAAGCTTCATAAGAGACCAAAAATTAATATCTATTCTCAAAAACATTCTGAGCATTTGAAGAATTGGATACGTATTATGCATTTACTGGAGTAGAAAGATATTTTTTTTTTAAATTTAAGGTCTGCGGATGATTTTTTGAAATCATAAGCATTTAACAAGGGAACATTGAAACTTGAGTTTGTTTTGAATGAATTAATGATAATTATGTCCTATTTAAAAATATTTTAGTTAGAATAAATTAGTTTCTATGTTTGTTTTTAAAAAATGTGTGCCTCTATGTTGCAGATATTTGCTTCTTTTGTACGTAAATGTTGAAATTACGCGAGAGCTTGCTTATAATCGTTGTGAATATTTTATAGAAGTAGAATAAAAAAAAATAAACATATATATTTTAACTCCACATAATGAAACACACTCAGACTTACATAAACGATATAACCACGTCGAGTAATAGTTTATAACATAAAGAATGCTATTTTAAATAATACTTCCATGATCTTATATGTTAATAGAAAACAGAGAAATTAAATAGAATTTTATAATTTTCTCTTTAAGTAAATATTCTTGCAATAAATTTTTTTTCTATATAATAGAAGGAAATATTTTCTTATATGATGTGTTCCCATATCGGTTTGCTACACGTGTCAAAAGACCTTTCACAAAACACATTAATCTTGAATTTTATTGCTTCTAACGTGGGATCAACTCTACAGTATATTGTATTTGTATTGTATTTATATAGAATTGTTTGCAGTTCATGAATTATTTTAAAAGAAGGATAAAAAATCGAATAATTTATTCTATTGCTGAAGAAAAAGTATTTATTTATACACTCAGAAACATTGAAAATAGTGACCCAAGAATGAAGCTAAGTACAATCGCGAAACATTGCAAACAAGAACAGCGTAATGTGATATGCAAATGATCCAACTTTTGTGTCAATACGCATGCTCATACACGCAGAGGTGGCGCTACAATCAGGAAGAGGGTGCTATATAAGCCAGCACAAATTCGAAGATTCATAAACGTGACGATTACCCGCCGATTGTAGGAAGACTTTGGTAAGCGAAACATGCCAGGTAAACGTGCTAGAAGACATTTCTAACAGTTGAGCAAGCTTGAGAGAGGTCTGATCATCGGGATGAAAATTGCAGTCTGGTCGACGCGCCGTGTTGCTGGTCAGGTAGATCGTTCGGACTATGCTGTTAGAAATTGTTGGGAGCAGTGGACACGAGAAGGTACCCACGAGCGGAAAACCTGGTCTGGAACGACCAGGAAGAAAACGAGGAGAGAGGATCGAAGGATCATGCGGCAAGAACTTATGGACCCCACAGTAACTCGTTCAACGATACGAGTAGACGTAGGCGAAGCATATTGTTCCACAAACAATTTACAGACACCTTGCAGAAGCAAATCTTAAATCCAAGCGCCCTGTCCGTGTACTCCCCTTAACACCGGAACATCAGCAACTGCGGCTACAGTGGTGCCATGCCAGATCAAAGTGGAATGTCACAGATTGGCAAAATGTTCTCTTTAGTCATGAATCCCGGTTTATTTTGGGGACAGATGATAACCGTGTACGGGTGTGGAGGCCCCCTGGTGAGCGGTACAATTCCCCCACACTGTTCTACGTCACACTGCCCGCATAGCTGGTGTAATGGTCTGGGGGTCATAGCCTATGTTAGCCGGTCCACTTTAATTGTGATGCGTGGAACCTTAACGGGCCAACGTTACGTTGATGATATTCTTCGACCCCATGTAGGACATTTCCTAATTGGTCTCCCAGGGGCAATTTTCTAGCAAGATAATGCTCGTCCGCATACAGCAAGAGTTGCTCAAGACTTGCTACGTCATTTTCACGCCTGCTCCCCCGATTTGTCCCCGGTATAGCACGTGTGGGATCAGCTAAATTGGCAGGTGCCATCGTGTCACTCTGTACATGATTTAGAGTTGGCTGTTCAAGATTTGTGGGCCCATCTGCCTCAGGACAACAATAGGTGTTTAATCAACTCAATGCAGGACCGTATGGCGGCATGTATTGCAGCTGGAGGTGGTCAAACGCGCTATTGAAGTTGCCCAGTATTTGTGTCGTTACATACACTGTATTCGTTTAATTGTCTTGTTTTTGAGATCAAGGGAATCTCTCAGCAGTGTCATTATGTGTATTAAATTTCATTTCAATCTGATGCTTTCTTCTTGGGTCGCTATTTTCAATGTTCCTGAGTGTATACTACGAATTAAAATTTAAGGTGTTGCCGAATTCAACCGACAAATTCAGAGGGCTGATAGTAGGCAACAGGGAGAGACAAATCACCAGATAACATGTGGTCACAAACTACGTTTAGTTGGTGAAAATCATAATAACAGTAGCCGTTGGGAGGAAGATGATCCAGACGAGGGGAGTAGCCAATGGAATGGGAGGATATAGATAAACAGTCTGGATGCCTCAATAACGCGAATTATCTTTTTTTCCTACAGCCCGTCCTCCCAGAGTTGGTGCAGGGAGCACCGTTCACTGCAAACCAGGGCATTTTCAGTTCATGTGCGATGGATAGTACACCAGCAAATTTCCTTAAATTGCGGTATGTAACCATATCCTGGGAGAATGATTCGATGCGATGAACCTGTTGCTTGACCGGACCTTGATTCCTTGGTTTTCTCCTTCAGGGACCACCTGAAATCAGTTTGGCATGAGACATCAATGACTGCATAGAGGGATAGCATGCCAAGAGCCTTCATCTCTCCAGCTGACATTGCCAGCACACCGAATTCGTTTGAAAGTGTCCAACAATCTTTCATCTCTCGGTTTTGGCTGTGCTATGACCCACGTGATCTTAACTTCAAACATTTCATGTGACTATAACTTGTCGTTCCATTTTTGGCATCAAGATGTGTTGCAATTTTGGTATTGTAAACATTCTTTTCGTGTAATAAATGCATTCCTTACCACTTATTGTCCATTATCATTCCACTTGGCATCATACCTTTCATAATTCTTATACAGCTTACTCCGACTAAATGTGGTTTGCTATTCCCTGTTCTATGTTGTTTTGTGGTCCCCAAGCTACTACCCTCTGAATACATCGGTCGAATTCGGCCACACCATGTTTAAAGTACTTCAGCTGTTCTAATTTGTACAATAAATGTTTAAATTACGCTTAGTGAACTTTAAAAAACACTTAGACTCAAATAAATGGACAGAAAGATCAGAAGTTACATGAATTCTCCTAATTTCTTAACAATATTCTAAAATGTTCTAATAAAGTATATGTCGTTATACGTGTAGTTTATGCAAAAGAAAGTGACGGATGAAGCCTGGGAGAAGGCTTCGGCAAAAGCCTGGCTGCTGGATACTATCCTCCGGAGAACACCAGACAGCTTAAACAGGTGCTTCTTGAAAAGCGGCAACTATTATCTCTAGAACTGCTGAAATTTTCAGTATTGAATACGAACAAACGATATCACACAACTAATATAGTTAGAGAGGTCAAACCACTTAATAATTTTGGTTTGTTATTCTTCCTCATAGTCAAAGACAATGTTTTTTACTAAAATCATTCTGCCAATAAGTCATTTTCTATTTTCTCCATAAGGCGTGAATACAATTTATTTTTTTGAATACCTTTATTTTCTTTCATTAACCTTTGTGGCTCTATGGAGTTAATAGGTGACTGATTTGATTTTCTGCACAATCTGAAGCGTTGCTTTAGTTTTGCACATTATTGCAACCACATACATATATACATATGTCATGCAAAGAACTAAGCCTTTTTCATGATATATCAATTATTCATTCTTTATAAAATTAAACATTCTCAACTTGCAAATTATAATTATATTTAATTCATTTTATTAATTTATTTAGTAATAAGAATACTAATGATAACAAAAGCTAAGAATTGACCTTTAATAATATAAAAAAGTGTCATTAAATTCTTCCAAATTGTTATGCAAATGAAGAAATGAAATTTAAACAAACATTACTAACGAAACAGCTTTTAGCAGCATTTTCTTGAATTGAAAAATATTTACGTTATATAAAGTCAATATTTATACTCATCGCATCAAAGATGGAATTTAATAAGTGCTCAGTTTGTTTATGTTCTGAATTAGTTAAAACCCACCGATTCTCAAACTGTAGTGCGCACTCTTCTAGGTGAGCGTGATAACCCTACGTGGAGGGTGCAACCACATCGAAAAGTCCAAAATGAAAGGTTATTTCAAAAAATTATTAATTTACTTAATGAAAGCAAAACAAAATGCATTATGAAACAATAAAAATAAAATACACGCGGTTCATATGTATTACAATATGTTCTAATTTAAAAATTAGACAGGAAAAGTAACGTGATACTGATCATATATAATATAAATGTAACTTACTTAAAATACACTGCTGGACAATTGCTAAGGACGGATAACACTATCATCCATAGCAACCACAAAATGAAAGGAAGCAACATGTGGAAAATTGGAATAAGTGCGGGATATTAGTAAGAAGAAGTATGAATATGCAATTTTTTTTCCAAGTCTGTTCATCATGTGATAGCGTTCATAAGAGCTTTAAAGGTTTTGACGCGTGTGGACAGTTGTTGTTTCAAGTCAAAGTTTTATAGGAAAGATTTAATAGACGAACTTAAAATATTTGGCATGTCTTCCCGACATCACATAGATGATTTTATGCGTGGCCGAATTATTGGAAAGATCGATAAAGGGCGAAAAATAACAGACGTTGCCAGAGAGTTCGACATCACTCACAGCGTTGTTTCACGGCTGTGGAAGTCATTTAAAACTACTGGAATGTGTAGTAGATGGCCCGGGGGAGGTCGTGTTAGAAGTACGACGCCTGCAGAAGACAGATATATCGTTCTATCAGCAAAAAGGAACAGGCGCACCACAGCTCAGCAGGTGGCAAATCAGTTTCTTGCTGCCTCAGGAAAGCAGATCTCCCGAAAAACTGTTGCCAGACGTTTGACGGGAGGAGGACTATACGCACGCAGACCTGTTGTGTGTGTCCCATTGACCAGACAGTACTGTACTCCCCGTTTGCAATGGTGTTGTGAGCATCACAATTGGACTGAACAGGACTGGGCATGCGTACTATTCTCAGATGAGAGTAGGTTCAGTCTGTTATCGGATTGTAGACGCCAACTGATCTGGCGCGAGAGTGGTACTGCTTATCGTCCAGAAAATATCCAGGAAAAGGACCGATATCCGACATGCAGTATCATGGTGTGGGCCGGCATCAAGATCAATGGCCGCACGCGCCTACATGTGGTTGCGAATGGGACTATGACGGCCCAACGATACATTGATGAAGTTCTACTTCCTCATGTTCGTCTTTTCCTTGGTTCTGTGGGTGATAAATTTGTTTTTATGGACGACAACGCAACATGTCATCGAACATTCCTGTTCAGGATTGTCTAGACAGTTAGGTATTCAACGTCTCGTATGGCCAGCGCGTTCCCCAGATCTAAACCCCATTGAAAATTTGTGGGGATGCTTTGGGGAGGCAAGTTGCTGGTCGAAACTATCCTCCGACAAACAAGAACACCCTCATCCGTGCACTCACAGAGGAATGGGATAAATTGCCTCAACAGCTGCTGGATAATGTTGTGCAAAGTATGGTACGACGTGTGGAATGTTGCATCACACTCCACGGTGGACATATCCCGTACAGATACCTTTCTTTAAGGTGCCTGCTGACTTTTAGATGCATTGTTCCATTTCTCCGTACGCAGATCAAATGAACATTTTTTTTTCTTTCAGATGTTTCACAGCTTTTGTACTTTCCAGAACAATAAATATTCTTCATTCTAATGTCTGAACAGTGTGGCAACTATATTTTATCCTACTAGGCCTCATGTCTCGCTTAATGTTATGCTACATAGCAATTTGTGATCCGTCCTTAGCAATTGTCCAGCAGTGCATATATTACTTGAATGTCTCCAATACAAAATTTAAAACGTATTTTAATAATTTTTAGTTCATTATTAAGAACATATTTTAAATTTAGAGTCTAAGTGCATTATTATTGCATTCAATAAATACATTGTTATTGATTGAGGGGGCGATAAAAATTATGATTGAAAATTGGGTCGCACATATTGAAAGTTTGAGAAGCACTTATTTAACAGCAAGAATAAAATAAATAGTTTTAAAATATTAATTCAGAGTCTTGTAAAAAAATTAAGTTGATTTTGCTGCACATAAATATTTAGTTTTATCTAATTCATAATAATCTAATTCAGATAAACAACAAGTACAAAATGTAGTTTGCAGAAGATGTATAAAGCATTGACCTTCAAAAACTATTCGTTGCACAGAATTAAACTCCCCTCACCATTTTCTACACATAGCAGACGCAAGGAGGTTTTGTCACATTCAACGCAATTGTTAATCGAAAATACCCAAAACTGATGATCTTGCCTTTTCTCCTTTTCCAAGATTAAGGAAGAAGGTTTATGTTAACTGTGTACCGCTTATACAAAAGGAAGATGAACTTCCACTATCTAAACATTTGCTGAACACAGAATTCATTTCAAGGAAATGTTGACTTAAGCATTCGCTTTTAAATAGGAAGGTGTGTCTTTTTGTTATTTAAATTAATGTCACCATACGCACTGCTTAAATTGTTTATTCTTGGTATGGTTGAATTTAATCTTTCTTTCTGCTGGTAATTGAAATGGGTTTTTTAGACTAATTTGTTTTTTCCTTGAGGTAAGAGCGCAATTACTTTTAAAATTTCTTGTGAAGGAACTAAAAAGATTTAGGGAGTGTTTACTTAAGTGTAAAGACTTTTTTTACTTTAAATTTTGCAATCATTTTAAATTTATTTGCAAACGCTGGGGACAAAATGTGCTCAAAGAAATAGATCTTAATTTTTAATTTTTTATATCCTAATGACTCAAATAAGCGGATGTTGAAGTTATTAAGAAGTAACTTTGCGTGTGTATTAAATATTCTGAACTTTGTCTTCACATTCAATTTTTCAATGGAAAAAAAGAATTGTTAAAACTAATTTCATGAATGACTTTATCACATTTCATACAAAGAAAGTTTAGTTACATATGAATTTTAATTGTAATTTTTTTCTGTTGAATATCAGATACGTATAATTTTTAATTATAAATTTATTTCATAAAATAAGATTACAAGAGCTCTGACGAGTAAAGAAAAATTATCAAAGAGAATTAAAATCTATATTTAGACAGTTGAACCGATTACAACACTGGTAGATGGCTTTGATGAGTGGTTGTTATCTGAAACATCAATTAAAATATAAAGACATGAATAAAACATATTCGGTGAATGAATTAACCCGCGATCACTCACGCGGGGTGTTCTGTACACCCCAGCAACAAGAAACTCCTCCCAGGCTTCTAAAACAAATGCGCAGAACCACGATTTTTTCTGTAGCTCCCCATTTTAGCTAATTGAACATCCAGGCCTTATACAATCCCTCTTTCTCGAACGATTGGAATGTAATGACCTTCAAAAGTTTATCTGGGGA
The DNA here is from genome assembly GCA_019973935.1 of Trichonephila clavipes. Classification (NCBI taxonomy): domain Eukaryota; kingdom Metazoa; phylum Arthropoda; class Arachnida; order Araneae; family Nephilidae; genus Trichonephila; species Trichonephila clavipes. The sequence goes on along the minus strand of BMAU01021373.1, from coordinate 1,117,156 downwards.
GGCTGAGAACTCCCGCGAGAAGTTGAGCATATGTATACAGTTTTCTTTTAATGTTTGGAAAATGATTAAAATTTTTTTTTCTATTTTCTTCTATAATTATCTCATTAATTATAAAGTATATTTACTATTGGTATATATGTTTTACTGGTTTACGAAAAAATACAAAATTATGTGCTTTAAAATGAAAATTTTGTATGTTTAGTTTAAATTAATGTTAGTCTTATTTGTTTGCAATAAATTTAATAATTTTATTTGTATAATACAAAAAACATCTCGCACTTTATCAATATGTATCATAATTATTTAATTTTATTTTCATAATTAAATACACGTGTTAAAAGTTTCGGATGTTCTCTTCACCCTGCGAGTAACGACGGTAGCAAAAATAGGTGCGAGTGACCACGGGTTAAGAAGTGTGACAAAATTTTGGTGTTTAAAACATCGCTTCCAGCTTATTTCATCATTCTCTATGGAGTGTAATATCTCGAAAACAGATGTGGTTTAGAACACAAGATTTGATAAAAACAGAAAAGATATGTGAGAGGATTAACGATTATATATATATATATATATATATATATATATATATACATATATAGGGCAACCAAACACATCCACAACAGATAAGAATGCCCATCATATTGACGATTTCATTCAAGGGGAACATCTAATTCATAAAGTGTGATTGCACACGCATTTAAGGGGACATGGTGCGATTTACTCAGACATTTTTTATTTAATAATTTTTAAAGTTTTTCTTGATGGCTCATATGTGTGTATGCAATGTAAAACAGATTTTGTGCTCAAAATTTCATAAAAGGCTATCCATTTTATTTTTTAATGGAAAAACTTGAAATTTGTGAAATGACTTTAAAATGCTACTTCTTCTACAACATTTTTGGTACAGGCATGAAATATGATTTATAAGTACATCAAACTATGTGTAACAAACGTCGCTTTGGGTTTTGTGATAACACAATTGGTATTCGTGCTATACTTCTTTTTATGAATGCTTATTGAAATTTTTTTTAAAAAATGTAAAAATTCTGATTTTAATTATTTTTAAAAATATAAGTATTGCTTTGATTCAAAAATGCATACCAACTTTTGTAATATGTTTTATTGGCAATAGGTAAAAACAAATTCAAAGCTGTAGGCACAATAGGAAAAAAAACCTTAGCATTTTAAATGAAGACCAACTAGTTATTTTATCTTTCTTATATAAGTATGTTTAAAGTTCTGATTTGCCGTAGGGATGAGAATTAAAACGAACATAAAAGCTATCATAATTCTACGTTTTTCAAATATAAAGCTTTCAAATTTTGTGAGCTTATAGAAAATTATATCCTCTTAACTTTCTCCATTGATTGTGCCCATAGCACCATGCATGAATGCACTGACCACTGACTGGTAAATAAGTTCCCGCTGGAGATTGCCATAGTTCGCAATCTTAACAGCGGGAATCCCCAGCCCTCTCGAATACAGTGGGAATTTTTCAACATTTCATGTGGTTTCATGCAGAATATTATTAGAAGAGATTTTTTTTGGCATCTTATTAATTTTTTTCAATCTTCTATATGTATGTTTCAGTGTAAATCAGTGCTTCTCATATTTTCAATATTTGAGACCCAATTTTCAATCATAATTTTCATCGCGCCCTCCTTTTATCAATAACAATGTATCGAATGCAATAGAAGAGTACTTTGATAATAAAGTTTCAATACGGATTCAATGATAAATCATAAAAATTATCAAGATAAGTATTAAATTTTTTTTGTATATGACTATCTCATGGAGGGCATTAGTAATTATTAAACTTGTTTTTAGTGTATTATTAAATTGATTATCAGAAACATTGTGCAGGACTGATACATTTAAAAGTATATTTAATCAGTGTAGTGTTGTTATTTTTTATTATGTCAAAATAATAAAAATTATTAAAAAAATTCATAATATTAAACCTTTGGTTTTCGATTTTTGAATTTACTCACGCCCCCTTAGATAAGGATACCCCCTAGGAGAGCGCGCACCACTGTTTGAGAAAAAATTGTAATTATTAAATTAAATTGTAAGTATCTTTTTTTTACAATTATGTCAATATTTTGGTTGGTGTAGCTCCTTAAACTCAGTCTGTGAGTTATTATTATTGTATATTATTTTTATCATTCTAATAATTGTTGTATTAATTCTAATAATAACTCCCAGACATTTTACAAACAATTTTTGTTTGCATGTATAACTGCGCATGTCTTTTTTAAGTATAATTAAACTACTACTCAGGCTGTTGTCTTCTAGAGATAAAGTTCTCCTGGAGACCGCTATACAGGGTGAGCCCGAAAAAATGGTACAAAATTCAAGGGTAGATACAGGGCACTATAAAATTATATATTCCATTGGAAGGCTCAAGTGACGTGATGAGGAGCAAACAGACGAAGAAGAAATAAAAAATGGAATTATCGGGGCTGCTTACGTTGCCGGTGGGGGGCACTAGATCTCTAGTCGCTTTTCAACACATGACGTATCTCAGCAGGGGAAATCGCCATTCACACTTGTGCTAACTCCTATGATGGGACACATTACATATGCCGAAAAAGTAGACATGCATTACATGTACGTAGTTGTGTAACGTACATCCCCTCAATCCCTACATTCGGGGGTCTCAAGATTTTAGGGGGTCCAAAGTCTGATTGATGCCAAGTAAGTCCTTTGTTATATCCGGCTTGGGGCCCCAAACATGATTTTGCAGGGATACCTTAATATTATCCATCACGCCACTGCATGTACGGCAGTGCAAATGGTAACCGCAGAGCTATGAATGTATCAAGAGCAGTTTTCTGATCGGTGAATGCCGGATCACAGATTTTTTCAGAGTGCACCATTACCTTAATCTCTCGTTTGGGAATAGATTGATTGAGTGTGGATCAGTCCCTGGGTCACTCCAATTTCCCGATTTCTCAGGTATCGATTACTTTCTACGGGGACATCTGAAGAATCTTGTTTATGTGACTCCACTTAATTCAGATGAGAATTTCGTTGTTCGAGTATCTGAAGCTGCTGCACGAGTGCGGGAAATACCTGGCTTCCTTGAACGTGTACGCCAGTCGCTCCACCGACGCTATTAAGAATGTGTCACAACTGGTGGGTGCAATTTAGAAATATTATTGTAAACATTACACTTGTCAATGACGCCTTCTGTAAACACTGTATCTACATTTTGTCTCTTATTTTTGTTGTTTGTGCCTCATCACCTCTCTTGCGCCCATACACTACATTATTACACAATAAATATTATACTATACAATAAATAATCGTTACAATATCTTGTACCTACCCTTAAAGTTTGTACCATGAATTCGGAACCACCGTGTATAAAGCTTTAAGCCTGTACTGGACGGGCTTGACATTTCTATGATAAAAAGAGGATAAAAATATAGGTAAACTGCACCTTTCGTCTGTCTCTCATTAGCTCAAAATCACGCTATTTGTGAAGAACGCTATGGTCACAGTCTTTCAAGACTACGAAGGTGTATCTCCTAGTAGATTTTCTCAACCATTGAAAGACCGTGAACGATACCAGTATGCCCATAAGGCAGTGTTTCTCAAACTGTGGGACGCCCCCCTGGGGGGCGCGATGACCTTACAAGGGGGGCGCGAGCATATCGAAAATAAAAGAAGTTAACTGGAATGAATTAAAACAAAATACTTCCAGACATAACAAAAAATGCACTTTTACTCTGATATAATTTATAGGCGCGCGCGCGCGATATTAAATCAGCAAAAACAAAAACTTCTTCAATAATTAATTAGTCATCTTTGATCCTATAACAAAATAAAAAAAAACTTTTATTTGATTTGCTGTAATCCCATGAAGAGAGATTTTTTATTACGATTTTTTTTAACCTAACATAGTACTCTTTCAGAGAAAAAACAGATCCCAGACCCAGAATCGAAAAAATTTAGGAACATAAGAAATTCATAACTGTCATTATTTTTGAAATACTGCACATTATAGCTGTAATATGTTTGACCTTCAAAGTTATTGGTACATTTAGTTATGACCCCTCTCTTATGTGTTCTCCGTTGCGCTTTTTTCCATGCAAAAGAGTTTTATGATTTTTGGAAAACCACGGAGAGCACAAACACACACAAGCACACATAGAAGGATTACTTGGCCAAGACATATTTTTATAAATATTCTCAACATATAAAGCATAACGAAAAACGTTTCACACAATTTTTTTAGCAGTAACATACATATTATCGTAATGAATATACTTTTTACCCGGAAGTGGTCGCGTGGGACACACAGATTACGAAATCGTTAATTCTGGCAAAACTGTTTATTTATTACCAAAGAAAAATTGAAAAGTCCTTGAAAGTAGGTAAGTAAACTTTCTCTTAATTAAATTATTCACTGGAATCATGATTTGCATCGTATTTATATGATAATTATAAAAAAAAGGATTGAGGTGCTCAATAACCCCGACCGTATCGATTGCACGCCTGCTCCCGGGTTAAAACATGTTGAAGTCTTTTCGCTTTAAATATTAAAAATAATTCAATTATTCTTCATCGATATTTTATATTATTGATCATTATTTAACATCAGTGGCGCACACAAGGGGGGAGGGTCCGGACCCCCCCAAGGCCCTTGATTTTTTTCCGATTGATTATAATTCTAAGTTTATAGTACGCAAAATTTAATTAAGTATTTGTTATTAATGATTAATTTTATTAATTAATGCTATTTATTTATTAAAGAATTAGTTTTTTACCTTGTTTTGTTCCGAAAAATTGACAAAATCAAAAGGAACCTGATATAAGATTGGTGAACTTTCAACCCCGGACCCCCTTGAAAAATTCCTGTGTGCGCTACTGTTTAACATCAATTATAAATGCTAATTCTGTGAGGCTTAAAATTACAAGTCGTTTAAAACTAATTATAATTTGAGCAACCATTTTAAAAAATTCATTTTACGTCTTTGTAAACATTATCGAACACTTGGCTTTGCTTCCCTTACAATTCAGTTATTATATCAATAATGTTTTATTTTCTTATAAATGAACTCGTGCAAAGAGCGGGCACTTCAGCCGGTATACTTTTAATGTATCAGTGCTGCAAAGAATATTTTATAACTAATTAATTAATACTAAATTAAAAACAAGTTTAATAAGTATTAATGACATCCATGAGCTTGTCTTGGAAAGCAAAGTTTTTATAAGGAATGCTGATGATTAGATATTGACCCTCTGAGTTCTTTCTCTATATTTAGCATATCTATATTTTGTCTTCTAAGCAGCTACCGCATTTTGAAATATGTTCAACTTAAAAATTAGAGAAAGGAAAAATAACATAATAATTATCCTATCATTTTATTTATTTATTTAGTTTGCTTAAAAGTAGTATACAAAATTTAATACGTATGTTACTAATTTGTATGGTTTATAATTAAGATCGCCTATTGTAGCTTTAGCGTCAAAGTGCATTATTATTGCATTCAGTACATTATTAATGTATAAGGGGGGCGCGAAAAAAATTGTGATCGAAGAGGGGGGCGCCAGTATTGAAAGTTTGAGAAGCACTGCCATAAGGTCTATTGTTCTAGAAATTTCACTGAAAGTTACCAAGATTGCTCTCTCCAAAGTGTCCTGTTGTTGCACAAAAACACTCGACTGTATACGGCTTCAGTATTAGGGCACCGTGTAGCCATAATGGACAAATGTTAAAGCCAAGTTTTGTCTCATATACAGCAAACCCGATTTGTCAGAAATGACATTTTAGTAAAAACATATACCTAAAATATTTCTTAACTCCTTATAAAAATTGTGAAAATACAAAAAGATCATAAAATTATGTTAATGATTAGATTTATATATTTAAGATTATTTGCTAAGCACATAATAAATTTCTTCGTAGGAATTCTAAATTGTCTTAAATTTAAAACTTAAAACCGTATCAAATTTTTCTTAGGAAAAGATTTTGTACCCATTTACATGTTAAAATTACCATCAGAAAAAAATTTTTCTTTAAAAATGGTAATATATTTTTTTTCTTTAATTTTACATAAGATTGCAATTTACTAACTTAAATTAAATCGCAAACATGAATTTTTTTTACTTCAACAACAAATTCAACACATCAGTATTAAATTTCTTGCCACCATCCATGAGAGAGAGTGAGAGATTTTGGGTTTCATGATGTTTATTCTATTTTACTTTAAGGAAATCCAAAAAAACAGGTTTTTCTTCCTTCGAGAAATTTGAAACTTTCTCCCTTTTCAGCGCGCTTCTGCATTGTTAAATATATTATTAGGACTAGCTATTAACGAACTAATATAAACCTGTTTTACTCAGCTGAGATTCAAGCTTATGTTTCTTTATGAAATTACATTTTAAATGCGTTAAACTTGTAATTTTACAGTAGCACTGCTGTCACTTTCTTTTTAAAATATTTTTGAATAATCTTAAGTACTTCATATCATTTTCTGAAATTAAAGAACTGTTGGCCTTCTGCAATTCTTTTTATCAACTCCTAAAAAAATATAATATTTTTATCTATGTTTTCATTCATTATAAGTTGAAATCAGCTGTCACATAGATAGATGAAGAACAAACACAAAGTATGTTACTGAACTATTTTTTTATTGATTGTTTGGTTAACTAAATTTAATATATTACATTTTAAAAAAAATTAAAAATATTGTGCCAGCAAAAACTTAATTTTAACATACATTATTATAAACATTTAATTCAAATGTTCACAAGAAGATAATATTGCACTCTCTCTCAATGTTATAAAAGTACTGATAAATATATTACACTCAATCTTTAAAAATGTTGATAAAAATACTATACTCAAATGTTTCAGATACTTAAACAAGAGATAAAGTTTAGTAAAGAATTTGAAAATTGTTGCTTTAAACAAAACTTATTGAAGTGATTATCTATTTAGGCGCATTTTGCTGGAAATTGAACATGAATTAACGTCATGTTCGGGTTTCTAACTCTCATTCGGCATTTTTCGTCTTTAGTCGGAAGGCGTGCTTGGACAAGGTCGTCCACGACATGCACACCCCTGAAAAGAAATCAAGTGACCAAATGAAGGACGTTCTCTTAACCCTCTACTACAAAATGACATGAAACGCGGTAGTCTGCCCCCCCAATACGTCTTAAAAAAGTGGAAGTTTCTTTATTCTTATATCTTATCTATAGCTTCGATCTAAGTGGACTCCGCCCGTTACCTTTTTCTATGAAAAAGAATTTCGGGATTCTCTCTAATACTAGTAGAAGTATGTTAATGAAACGTAATATTTTTTTTAAAATATAGGATTAGAGAGATAGAGGAATCCTACACTAAAATTAAACTTAAAATGTAGATAAAGGACAAATTTTTATAGAATTAAGTAACTGGTATAATTATCATTAGCAATATTGTAGCGAATTTAAGAATAAAAATCTAATTTTGTAAGCGAATTGGAATAGCAATGAACAAATAGTTCTATTAATCACATTACTTTAATATACTTTGAGTCTAAGAAGAAAATTAAAGCAATTAAAAATTTAAAATAACAAAATTGAGTATACTGGTATTAAGAAAAAGTTACATTAAAAATAATTTAAATACAATAAAGTAAAATATAATTAAGAAGACTGATCTTGCAACAACATCAGATATACTTGTACAAATCTGCCGCACGATGACAAAAGAGCTAATATAAGAGAGATTATGTGACATAAATCTTCTGATTAAATCTCTTTTTTAAAGGTTTTGACCTAGATTCCTCTCTTAACAACTAACTACCTGTCTTACTATATTTTTGCTGTAATTATTTCATGGATAGAATTGAACATTGTAAAATTACAGCCAAGATTTACAACTCCGGACCGGCTCTTCTGAATCAATTACCTATGATTATATAAGGGGATTTTAATGTAGACTTTTCAAAAGACTAATAAAACCTTTAGTTGATTTAAGATCAAAATTCAATTTAATTAAGTCAAATGTTCCAAATGAAAGCAATAAGAAGTACTGAACAACGCTTGATGGAATTATTTTTTTCCAGATATTTAAATAATTTGGAATCTAAATTATTTATAACCTATTTGAGCTACCACAAACCTATTGTTTCCTTCTTAGAATATAATTAATTCATTAATATTATTATACTTCGCTAAAAATATTACTTTGTGTGAGTACAAACATATGAACAAATAATTTTATATGACAATACTAATATCCCCTTGTTTTTATTCACCTAGCTAATCCCTGAAACATTGCTACAAAATTTTAATTTATCACTTCTATCGGGTGATCATAACCACACACACTCTTTTTTAACTAAGAATTTTTAAAGAGCAGATATCCATGCCAATCTGAGAATAAACAAATTATCGTGTTGATTTGAAGCTACTTTATTATCTTTTAGAAAAAACGTACATTTTAAATCTATATTTATGCACTTTTTAGTTAAGAATTATTATTTATTCTCCACGAATATTATTTGGATAAATCAAGTTACAAAATAATTCTGAAATATTTAGAGAACCCCAACGGTACATTTTTTTCTTTTGAAAATACTCGTAAGAATATTAAAAATACAGCAAGTTGTTTATTTGTATACTGAAAAGGAGCAAAATAACTCTAATCATTTTTTTTACTTCCTTAGTAATAAATTCAATTGGAATTTGTTAAAGGAACATTTTATGAAAAAAAAAATAGAATTCATTTTGTAAAAATAAAAGAAATATATATTTTACATAGATAAATTTTAATTAAATTAAACAGATAATAAAATTATTTATATCGCTGAAAATGTTGTGTGTGTATGTGTTTCCTCTTTTTAATGACAAAAATATATTTCGATTTAAAAATAGGCGTACTAGTTTCATAAATTAATTATAATGGAAAACTAAGTGTTTTATTTTGTGCTTAAGTTAATTATTAATTTAACTATAATTTATCTGATGTTATCTTATTTACTATCATATGGTTGTATGCTTTTATTAAGCAAAAGAGTTTTAAAGTGGTACCATTTGGATTTTTATAAACAAGTCTTTTAAACTTTTAAGTAATTTTATATGTTTTTTTAAATATTTTTGTAGCTTCTGGCATCCTTTTCTCTCTCTGTTTGTCCAAATTTAAAATTCCTACTCTCAAACCCTCATCCAATAAACTCGTCTTGTAACCATCACAATTTTACATTATTTGTTCTTATGAATGGCATATAATATTTGCTAACAATTATCAAGTATCATATTTCTAGAAAGATAGAATAGTCTTGCAATGAAAAATACAAACTGTTTTAAGGAAAGCTTAAATTTTCATCGACAATTATATAAAGCTACACACCAAGCAACAATATTCAAATGCAAATTACCAATGAGAAACCAGTTGCACACAATCTCTTCCTTTAATCACATTGTAGGTGTTACTTGCAGTGCCTGCTGTGCTTTAATTTTTTGAAAAGCTAATCATTTGCATGTAACAGTTTCTTCATTCTGTCACATAAATATCGCGTATAAAGTATATAGTTTAATTGGTGTAGCAATTTTAATGGGTAGTAGTATGTATCTGTAAATAAATTGTAATATTTCATGAAAAATTTTACAAAACATTGAATTGATATACATTAAATGTCAGTATAATACACAGATAAATGTTTTTAACTAACATTTTTTTTAAAAAAATGTTTATGAGTAATTCCATAGATAAAAATTTACTTTAATATCCTAACGATATATTAAGGGCGAAGTACTGCCTCGAAAGCCTATTGTTTTCAAACTACCACTGAAGAAATAATTTTATTGTAAGGAATCTTTGTTTTCATTCACTCACTAAGAAGGGAAATTTAAAGAATTACAAAATAAAATATTGTTTTGTCAAAAAAAATATCGTTATTCTTTCTAACGAGGATAAAAAAGCATTCTAAATCCTTGTCCAATCATTCATGACTTTAGCCAATCTACTAATTTCAACAGTTGTCGTAGAAATATTGATTTTAATATTAGTGAAGATGTTGTGTGGAATAAAACATTTAAAATTTAGAACAAAAATAAATGGTTTGGAATTTTACTATGATTTCTTTTCTTTCGTAGTTGTTTTTGCAGTTTCTGTTTATATGAGTAGACATTTAAGTCAATGCTTTTGAAGAAGTTTTTGTGTTAGGAAACAAATGTAAATTGCCGTCTGCTGTTATCACAATTCACAATTCGTTGTTAGTTCCTTTTTAAGGTACAGAAAAGGTTTGTTGTTGCCATTTTGTATTAAAATAAAATCCTGAATAATTCACTTTTCTTGTGAAATAAATTTTATTCAACAAATGTGAGATTTCAAGAAAATAAATAATTTAGTGAAGAAATTTTACGTTATATTTATATTAAAACAAGATCAGCCTTTATTAAAAATACAAAATCATTTGCGATTTATTTTCTGAAAATATTTATGGATTTTCAAATAAATCATGTTTTAGAAGCAAAATAAGTATAATTGGAGTTGTACATTTACTATTGAATTACTACAGGGCACATACTTAAAGGCAGGGGACGTAATACGTTATTTTTATAATATTAATAAAACATATGTTATTTTATTATTTTTATTATATAATTAAATGAATTGAAAAAAAGTTAACTTTTTTTCTCATTTCATTTAATTATTTTTTTAAATTAAATAAATTTATTTATGAAAGTTTTATTAAATATTAAATCTATTTTCAAAGAAATACTTTTGGGTTTTCAATGTATCTTAACTAATAGCTTAGAAAAAAAATTAAAAGTTCTCTAATTTGAGAACAATCTTAATTATCTTATCTTCATTGAACATCTGGCACTTTAAACTTTCATCTGCGTTGGTTTAGTGAAAAAATATTCTTTCTATTAATTCATTTTCTCGTTCAGGCAAAATGTATGATTCAAATTTTTAAACTTTGAAATTATTACCTCAATAATTAAAATTGTCTGGAAGAACATTATTTTCAGACAAACAAGTTCCCTGACTTCTTTGGGAAACATTTCATAATAAATGTATCTTTCTAGAATACATTTGCAGTTTTGGATTCTTTAAATATAAAACTCTTAACGCTTATAAGCGATTAAGAATGAAATATCGCTAAAGGTATTTACTATTACTCTAAATAAATGAAAAGCATATTTCTGTTGTAATTAAAGAAGGATTTTTAATTAAATAAATGCCGCATATGCGTTATGGAAAATGTTTATAATTCACTACAATTGTTTCTTCGTTTTTATCATACATATATATTTTAATTAAGGTGGATTTAGACTCATTTTGATAGTTTCATCCTAAAAATAAGAACTTGGTTATTTAATTAAATTTCTTTTTTCAAACTTCATTTATCTAGTTTTATTTTAAACTTTATTTAAAGTCGCATCATTCCATATACTTTATTTCGTGTTTCTCAATACATAGCTCACTTACCGTTTCAAATGAATTATTTCACATTCTAAACATAATGCCTTAAAATTGATATTAATTTACTTGATTTGATTTCTGTAAGATACAATCCATATTTGTATGTAAATATGTTCCACATTCATGTATACGAGTATCAGTTGAAATTAATAGCATATTAACGATTCTACGGAAATAACTGAATAAATTTGCACTTATATTTTGTTTTAAATCTTATTTTTGTTTAAAAATCATTTGATAAAGATGGTTTGGGTTTTCTGTTTTGGAAGTTAATATTTTTCATTACATTCTAAAATTAAAAAAGTATCTTTGAATAAAGTAAATTTTTCTAAGCAAATCATTTTGCAAAAATTGTTATATAAACACACATCTTCTAAATATATTTTCTATGAAACTAACTTTAAATTATGAAGTTCAAATTCATTAAATTTTAAATATTTGATCATTTCTCTCAGAAAAATATCCTTAGTTAGTTAAGTTCACGAATAAGTATCATGTAGTGTTAAATAAAATATTATAAAGATTTATCAATGTAAAACAATAAATTTAAACACTTTTGAAAATATTTTACTTTAAATGATAGACAATAATTTTTCAAGTTTAGGATTATAATGGTATTCCAAAAATATACTTAAATTATTAATTAATGAACAATATTGTAAACAAAGTCGAGAATGGTAATGTGTTAGTAATTCTAAGCAATTGTATTTTTAGAGGCTTAAGGTATCTGTCTAGGTTCGGAGACAAATTTTTCAAAAATTATTTTTCAGAAGTAATTTTATTGTTTTAAAGAACATAAATAGGCTTAAAAAACACAATTATAAAATAAATTACATTACTACCCTTTGGTTTTGAAAAAAAAATCTTTATGAGATTTTATAGCAAACATTTTCTAAGTTAAGAAAAACCCCATAAATAAAAATAAATTGCCATAATGCAATTTTAATTTAATTCATATACTTCTTCATCAATCTGAAGTGTCACAAACCGCAGGATAAAAATATTTTAAGAAATAAATAGTTTGTAAGCATTTAATTTGATGTTAATCATTTTTTGTCAAAATTAATGTATGTTCTAAGCTAAAAATGGCCATAAAATCTGATTAAACGTAACCATCTTAAAACCTGTAGTTTGTTTCACTCTGAAGGGTTCATAACACATATCTTAAAAATTTCATTGAATTTTATTAGATTAATTTGGAGATAACACGTTTTTCGTGTACAAATTATCGTAAAAATTCCCTTCTTCAATAAATGCATTAAAAGATATTCTTATAAAATAAATTAAATAAATGCTATAAAAACAACTTAAAAACTTTCTAGTTTTATGTATTAGTCTCCTTCTTTCTTAATAATTATATTTCCTTTTACCTAATGGCTCAAACAACATCAAACATCTAACACCTAAAAAGTAATTTTCAACCTAGTGAGATACCTTAAAATCTGCAAATTTAGCCTTCATGCGATTACACCCAATGAATTCTAGAAATATTTGTGGTCTACTTTCTAATACTGGAAGTGTTCTAGCTCCAATTGTACTATGCATTTGGTTAAAAATTTTAACCATCAATCACAGTTTACCGTTTGGGAAAAAGGGGGAAAATATTAAGATTTTAATAATTTTATTTTACATTATTAAATAAAACAGTGTTGTTAATTAAAAATGAATTAAAAGGCTCAAAGAATAAAAATAATCAATTTTCTGTCTGCAAATTAGATTTTGTGAAAAGTGCATGGATTAAAAAAATAATATTTTGTGGATTAATCATTTGAGTTAAACAACTTAAAAATGATACAGAACAATGTATTTCATTAATATTTTCAAAACTAATTAGAGAACATTTAGCATATACTATTCAGAATTCTAATGTTGTTTAATTTTTTAATGAATCATAAATTTTCATGGAAAACTCTCTGTGTAGAAGTCAATTAGCTAAGTTGAAAACAACAATTAGTTTGATTATTAGCACCTTAAGTGACATGGGTGCGTATAATCGTCCTGCTTATCTGGTGTCTTTAGTGTCCAGGAAGTGTATACACATCCTGTTAAAGCACGACTTTTTGAATGGTGCTGCTCTATTTAAAACTAGTCCCAAAACTTTGGAATGCAATGACGTTACACATGGACAGTACGTCTAAGGAATTTACTTATTTCGGAGAAGAGGTGGGGAAAGAGATTGAAAGGGTATATTCCAGGAGCGATGGAATTCATAGCTAAGCCGTTTTTCTTGTTTTTTTCCGTTTGAGAGTGCTTTTTACTTATAATCATTTTCTGTCATTTTCGCTTTCCGTGTGTAATAGGACATTTTTATTGTTTGTACGTATGCATTGAATGCGTTACTGGTTTATGTGTTCAACCATGTTTCAGGATACACCACATAACAGATAAGTTATAATTTATTTTTGAAGAGGAAACTTCTATAGCCTCTTTGGGCACATTTTGGTAGGGGGAAATCTTATGGGTTCATGTCACCGAAATGCTCATGTGTTATGTTAAACAATTAGATGAACCAATAATGGTAAACTATGCATCAAATCCTCAAAAAATTCTTCCTCGTGATGATGAAATAATTGAAAGTACAAAGTCTAAGTATTGTTGAAATTAATGATGACAATAATGCAAACAATTAAAATAATGTTAAAAATCAAGTACATTGAAACTTAAGGTATCCAAATACGTCGGAACAGTGATTTTGCAAAAGCGTAAAAACGAATTTTTTTTTTAATATTTAGTGTCACTTAGATTAGACTACACGTATGAAATTGTTTTATATAAGCATATTGGTACAATAAAAAATTTATTCAATGCAATTTTACGGCAAAAAATGAATTTAGAATTATTTATTATCAAAACAGTCTCCTTTTGTGGAAAATACTTCTATAATAATTATATTTTGCCTGTATATAGCTCAGGCTTCTGTACAGAGTCTGGATTAGGATGCTTGAAATATTTAAGTTAGAAGTGGATTTATTCATAATTTAATACATCCGAGTGGAGCATTTTTAGCAGAAAAACACCCATAATTATTTCAATTGGTAGTAACTTTGAAAATAATGCAAATTTTTATAAAACCCTAGTTCAGGATCTCTGGAGAAGTGTCTTAGCCATGTGTATATGCAAAATATTATTTTTCCAGAGGCATTTTTCATAAAAGGACAACATTTTGAAAATAAAATATTCTAAGTTCATGTTTTGCCGAAATGTTGCATTTAAATAATTTTTATTGTAATAATATTTTTAAAACAATTTTATACGCGTATTGTGATCTAAAACGCACTAGAAATTAAAAAAAATATTCGTTTGAACGCTTTTACAAAACTACAGTTCCGAACGTAGCTGGATATCTCAAGTAAATACAAATACTATCCATGGATAATATGATTGTAAATTAATTGTTATTTCAAGTGAATTGTATTTATATTTTGTCATGATCTTGTGTGTACAGCCCGTAATGTATTTGAATAATAAAAAACCATACAAACATGCATATATTTGTTGCTTGGAGTATCAATAGATGTGAAAACCGGATTGATGTTGATAATTCTAATTAAAACATTGTGAAATTTCAAAGTTTAATACTAAAAGTTCTAAGTTTTCACTTCTATCGACAGTCTCTATAACTGCCAATTTTTTAAATATATTTTAACTCTGGAGGTTAAATTTTTATTTTCATTTTATTAATTTTTTTTTTTTTAAGTAAACATTTTTAGGTAGAAAAACACGCCCCTTTTCTTCTTTCCCAATAAACCAAGTAACAACGTTCACCTGTGTGAAAAGTGGTGGTACTGTAGGGGGGGAGGGGTGAATTATGTAACTTTTCCTCGGCAGTTAAAGGACTAATAATTTAATTTAAATATTTCAAACTATTTAAATGGTATAAGTTTTATCTAATTTTAATAAAAGTTTAGTAACTAATTAAAAGTATTTTTAATAAATTATGAATAACTTTTTGTCCTTATTTTGAACATTCTATCTGATTAGCTAATATTGCTAATTAAACATTAAGGTATTAAATTATTCCTATTGTGCATTATCTTGCATATACACTCAGGAACATTGAAAATAGCGACCCAAGAAGAAACCATCGGATTGAAATGAAATTTAATACACATAATGATACAGATGAGAGATTCACTTGATCTAAAAAACAAGGCAATTAAACTAATACAGGGTGTGCAACGACACTAATACTGGGAAACTTCAATAGCACGTTGGACCGCCTCCAGCTGCAATACATGCCGCCACAAGGACCAGGACTGAGTTGATTAGATACTTTATGTTGTCCTGAGGCAGATAGGCCCACAAATATTGAGCAGTCAACCCTAAATCATGTACAGAGTAACACGATGGCATCTGCCGTTTTAACTGATCCCGCACGTGCTCTACAGGGGACAAATCAGAGGAACGGGCCGACCATGGAAGAGTCTGAAAATGACGTAGGAAATCTTGAGCAACTCTTGCTGTATGCGGACGAGCATTATCCTGCTGGAAAATTGCCCTGGTAGACAATTTAGGAAAGGTCCTACATGGGATCGCAGAATATCATCAACGTAACGTTGTACCGCTCACCAGGGGGCCTCCACACCCGTACACGGTTATCATCTGTCCCCAAAACAAACCGGGATTCATGACTAAAGAGAACATTTTGCCAATCTGTGACATTCCCCATTGATCTGGCATGGCACCACTGTAGCCGCAGTTGCTGATGTTCCGGTGTTAAAGGGAGTACACGGACAGGGCGCTTGGATTTAAGATTTGCTTCTGCAAGGTGTCTGTAAATTGTTTGTGGAACAATTGCTACGCCTACGTCTGCTCGTATCGTTGAACGAGTCACTGTGAGGTCCACAAGTGCTTGCCGCACGATCCTTCGATCCTCTCTCCTCGTGGTCTTCCTGGTCGTTCCAGACCAAGTTTTCCGCTCGTGGTTACCTTCTCGTTTCCACTGCTCCCAACAATTTCTAACAGCACAGTCCGAACGATCTACCTGGCAAGCAACACGGCGCGTCGACCAGCCTGCAGTTTTCATCTCGATGATCATGCCTCTCTCAAACTCGCTTAACTGTGAGAAATGTCTTCTAGCACGTTTACCTGGCATGTTTCGCTTACCAAAGTCTTTCTACAATCGGCGGGTAATCGTCATGTTTATGAATCTTCGAATTTGCGCTGGCTTATATAGCACACTCTTCCTGATTGTAGCGCCACCTCGGCGTGTATGAGCATGCGTAGTGACACAAAACTTGGATTATTTGCATATCACATTACGCTGTTCTTATTTGCAAAATTTCGCGATTGTACTTAGCTTCCTTCTTTGGTCGCAATAAAACAACAAGAATAGTCTAAGGAGTAAGATCAAAAACGAGAAGAACCAACACGTATTACCAATAGATAGCGCAACTAACCACTAAATATAACTGTATAGATTAAATACTATCTCAATAGTAAATGCTTTATACTTAAAGTTTAACTTATCAAGCTTACTGATATATCTTAGATAAACAGCTATGGTCCTTATCACTTCTGTTCTGGCTTTAATCCGGCTATACTCCGTTGGACTCAGACTTACTTTTAGTTAACCTTCTCCGGCACTGTTAGGCTAATTTCCAGGATTAAGTTTTCTCTTCTAGACTATATCTCATATCACCTTGTGACTATCTTTCTACTTAGCAACCACACCCAGCGAATTCAGTTAACGACTCCACTTAGCAACCACGCGAATGCTAAATTTCCCGTATATATATATATGATTCCTTTTTTACATATGCACATTCTTCTTCTTGAGTTGGTTGAAAAGATTTGCCATTCTGGTCACAAAGAACCCCAAGAAGGCAGTTAATAGAAATCACGATAAAAGCCCCGTCACAGACTTTAAATGCAAGCGTCGGAATAATGAATAAATATGTTTTTAATGATGAATAAACCTATATTAAAAGTATACCATTACTCTGGTACTGCTAAGAAGAAATAATGGCATAGAATGATAGTTTCAATCTATAACAAAAGTTTACTTAATTACTTATTGCATAATTTCAAATAAATTTAAAAACATTTTACAATATCTGAAATGCACATGTTAAGAATATTTGTAGCTTTTTTAACCCTTTTAAAGGGTGTTTTTTTAGAGGTATAGAACTTTAAATTGCAATAAAATAACGATGTATTATTCGATTGACAAGAATTTTTTTATTCGAAAGATAATCTTGTGGCATTACATTTTAAATATGATTTCTGGCATATGACTGCTATGGCTGGCTCGGATGTAGTCTAATCTGGACGTCCAATTTTCGATAATTTTTCCAACAATTGTGGCCGTATATCGGCAATAACACGGCGAATGTTGTCTTCCAAATGGTCAAGCGTTTGTGGCTTATCCGCATAGACCAATGACTTTACATAGCCTTACAGAAAATAGTCTAGCGGTGTTAAATAACAAGATCTTGGAGGCCAATTCACAGGTCCAAAACGTGAAATTAGGCGGTCACCAAACGTGTCTTTCAATAAATTGATGGTGGCACGAGCTGTGTGACATATTGCACCATCTTGTTGGAACCACAGCTCCTGGACAACATGATTGTTCAATTCAGGAATGAAAAAGTTAGTAATCATGGCTCTATACCTATCACCATTGACTGTAACGTTGTGGCCTTCATCGTTTTTGAAGAAGTACGGACCAATGATTCCACCAGCCCATAAAGCGCACCAAACAGGTAGTTTTTCTGGATGTAACGGTGTTTCGACACACACTTGTGGATTAGCTTTTGTTGACGAAGCCATTCAAACAAAAGTGCGCTTCATCGCAAAGCAAAATTCGCTTATGAAAATCGGGAACAACGGCAATCTCGTTTTGGGCTCATTCGACGATACTACCCCTTGCTTGATCATATTCTAAGCGGATAGCACGGAAAATTCCTTCAGTGTAAAGATGCTTCGAAAATGCACTGCACGGATTTTTCTGCTTTCAAGTAACGTTTTCAAAAACGGAATAGCCACACTTTTCTGAAATCCTTTCCCCCTTTTAAAGGTTTAACATCTTGAAAGATAATTAGGGACGGTGGAAGCAAAAAAGCAGGACACTGATAGAAAGTTTTATGGCTCGCAGGAAACCCCGTGTTTTAACGCTGGGGCAATCGTAAAAAATCGGGGGGAAATTTCTTTAGAACCCAGGAAGTGTTTATTTCTTACCTCGTATTTTAAAAGTTTTGAAAAGTCCCAACGCATAAGTAAAATATGTTACAATTCCCTTTTGGTTTCATATTAATTTGAAACTGTTTGAAAAGTTGGGGCGTGTAAGTGCAATCTGCAATTTTATATAGTTAGATTAATTATCTTTTTTTTAAGTATATACTTTCGCTTCATATTTCTTATTTTAATCAAAGCTTTCAGTTTTTGAAACATGATTATTTTATTATAAGATACCGAAGAAATTAATAAAACACCAAACTCTTTAAAATTTGAAACCTTTTCAAATTTCCAACCACTAAAAACGAACAAATTTAAAGTTCATCAAATCATTTGAAACATTTTCTTACACGAAAAAAACTTTGATAAAAATAAAATAAAGTTTAAGAACAGTGAAAAAAAATACACCGAATTAATTTGAAGATTTATCAAAGACAACATGAATGAAGATTTTTTTTTTTTTTTTTTTGAATAAATGGTAAACAAAAATTTTTACATAGCATTTATGCATATAAATAAACAAAAAATGTTCAAAAAAAACATTCGAATTATTGTTCAAAAGTATCTATTTATACAAAATACCTCAACATTTGTCTTTTTAAGAACTGTTTAAAGGCTTGAATAAGTATCTGGAAGAACAGCTCTAGCTTTTAAAGTTCCAAGGAAAAATATTATATTTTATTATATTGCTTCTTTGGTATCTTTTATATATTTCGTTTATACAATAGTTGAAAACTATATACTATTGATGAATATATATAAAATAAACATTTTGATATATATATATATTTATTTTTAAAGTATTTGTGTGTGTTATGTTATATAATATTAATTAAATTACAAAATGCAAAAATAAATCTTGATGCGAATGTCAAGAAATTTATGTAATTTAAATCCAGACATTAAGATTTGATGCAGAAAATATAAAACATCTAAAATACATTTTTATAACAAAATCGAATTGTGAATTGGCGATCTGGAAAAATACAGCTTTGTTGTGCAAAAATAAATGACAATTTTTATAACAACGTTGTGGAATTGGTAATACATTGTTGTGTTTGACAACCCTACTTTAGATAAATTTGTACTACTTTTTCGCAAACGTATTCTTTTTAAAATTAATTCGTGCAGCCGAAATACACCTTTGCACCCTTAAAAATTTATGTAAATTATAACGGTTAATTTTAATTTATGCAACTTGTGAAATGTTCATAATTAACCATTTCCGTCTAAACAGTTTACATGAAAAAATGTTTGGACTCCCTTATTCATTAGGGATTTATATAAGATTCTAACATTAAATTTTATTTTTCACCGAATAGGATCGATTGGTAGTGTATAGTGCTTCCACACCACAGGTCTGGGGTTCTATAAATGGGCTGCGCAAGGTCGACTCTGCCTTTCATCTCCGCTACAATGGGTCGATAAATGAGTACCAAGCTTGCTTCTGGTCTTAAACACTGAATGTTTCTCTTCAGACAGACCACCAAATCGGGACATCTGTTTATGCACCTCAGCGTCCAATGGTCACGTGTATTATGATGGGCACAGTAGTTCCTGGCCCTCATGGATTGTTGTGCCACTGAGTTTGAGTCTTAAGTTTGAGGATTACCTCACTTTGGGGATACCCCTTAAAAAAACATGTATTTCCACTCATTTGCAATTAAACATTTTTCTTTCAATTACGTTGATTTCAGAAGGAAGTTTGATTTTTCAAATGTATTTGCTTAATAACATGTATATTTGTGTGTATTATATTAAAAATTTGATCAATTCAAAATTACATGTTTTTAGCTCCTCTAAAAGCTTTTAGGATTTTACAACTGATCTTACAATCCATATACATTTTGTAGTAGTATATTTAAAAATGATAAAGACATTTTTACGACTGTGTAAGCTTTTATGCCTCGTTTATAAATATAAAAAATTGCATTCAACTACAGTTTTAATGTAATGAAATAAGTGGAGGAATAGGATACTTACATATTATGAATATTTTTGACTGCATTAAGATATATTTATATTTCAGTTTCTTTACAATTTGAATAGAAGTTGTAAGCCATTTTGCGAATAGTTTGATATTGAGTATAAACCCATAGGCTGTTTAATATTGTAAAGTGTTTTTTTTTTGATACCAGCACAGATTAAAATAAGGCTCATTTGCAGTTATATGATCAGCTTCAGTGATATTTTAATTTTCAAAAATAGTCTACACGTACGAAAACATTCTTTCACAACCGCACACCACATCTCTCTCTCATACTCTATCTTCCCTACAGCAGGAAATATTTGTGTATACTGAAAAATTTAAACATGATACATTTCCAAGTGTTAAATTTGTTTGTAAAATTTCGTATGAATACATTGTGGAACTGTCGGTTAACTTCACTGAACAAAATTGTTTTAAGTGTACTGTATTGAAAGACAAAATTAATTAGGGAGATCTTTTCTCACAATAGAATTTGTAATGACTGAATTTTGAAAATGTAGTTGTCGATGTGTGATATTTTTCCTTGTAATAAAAGAAACAGAAAGATTAGAAATTTAACTTGAGTAGAAAATGGTTAAAAGTACTGTCATGAGCATTTGAAGAAGTATATCCCCCATTAAAATTAAAAATTATTGACTTAATGTGTGTTATGTCCATCACAAATGCCGATGTAGAAGAGGAATTTTTTATTTAATACAAGAAATTCGAAAAGGAGAAAACTAGGAAGGAAAATTTAATTTTTTTCCGAAAAACATTCAGTTAACATAAAAGTATCATTCATATGATTTTAATTAAAATAAATTAAAAGTATTGAAATCCTTTTTTATGCTATTTTAAATTAAAAATATAACTGAATAGAGAAAAATCGGTTTTATTACATAAATATAATCATCGTATGTACCACTTATTGTGTTATTGTTTAAAAATGAGATAGGGCCTTTGCTCTTTTTACCTCATTACTTTTTTAAAAAACAGGAAAGTGAGCGCATTTTCTTACTCTCATATTCAAAAATGAATACATGATGCATTATTCTGGTTCAAATGGCAATACCAAAAATATATATATATTTTTTAATTTTTAAAAAATGACAAAAAATTAATTTTGTTTAAAGAAAACATAATTATTTTTCAACTTCTAACATACTATTTATTTCATTTTATTCCTTTTTTTTACCCTTCATTTTGTTTTAATTTTACTGTGACTGAACATATAGGAGAAAGAAACACCAAATTCCACTACAGCTTTCATACAAGATTGCCCAAGGCAACTTAACAGCTAGCTGTAAACGTTTGATCTCTTGGTTCTTACTTGACAAAGGAACCGAACTAGGTCATAAAATTGTCCCCGTTCGACCTCCCAAGTTCTAAAAGGGAGAAAGGAAAGAAGTCTGTTGCATTTTTAAAGCGAACTTCAAAATAAGAATTAACGCTTTCGGAATATCTTTTCAGGAGGAAGGTATCCACTTAGAGGGTTAAAATGTAATGCCACAAGATTATCTTTCGAATAAAAAAAATTAATGTCAATCGAATAATACATTGTTGTTTTATTGCAATTTAAAGTTCTATACCTCTAAAAAACGCCCTATATACCGCCAGTATTTATAAGTACCACTCCTTTATTACATAGAATAACCATTTTTACGAATACTTTGACAATACATAGCAAGAGTAATCTTTGAAATCCACTCTTCCAAGACATATGGCAGCACGAGTTCTGTTATGGGTATTTTAGCGGGGAAGGCGAATAGTTTTATAGCAGAAATTGTGTTTTCACCTAACGGCGTTTTCAGTGGATTGCAAAGATTATCATTTTTGTCCCGAAAAAATAGTTAATGTCAAAATTTAACTGCCTTTTCTTTTCGTATATTAATGATGTTATTGAAGACCTTAGAAAACGATTTGACTACTTATTTTAGGTGAGCATTATATGTAATTAATTTTGCAGTTGAATATCTTTAATTAATTAGTTATCTCTTACAGAGTAAACTTCCCAACGTTGAGTATTTTGTTTATGTATATCCCTTAATTTTCAATGTAGTGATTCAAAAAAAAATATTGCATGAAAAAAACTGCAGTAAATCATATTGCAGTACATAAAGGATTAAGCTTGAATTAAGTTATATATCTCAACTCATGATAATCTTAATTTTATTTCATCAGAACTCCAATGTAGAAAGGAACTATATGTTGATGAAATGTCTATTCTTAAGCAAATTATCGATTCCCACGTATGGTTTAAAGTAAGTTAAATATATTCCTACGCTATGGTAGATTTCGTTCATTGAAACTGATACCCAAGTAATGAGCAATTGAAGCGGTGTACTATTAAAAAAAATTAGAGTCGAAAATTGATTTTACTGAACAAAACAACGCATTTTCAAAAAAAAATTAAGAAATAGTGTAAATTGTTAAGATATGCAATTTATTAAACACTGGAAATTTACAAAAATCTTCTGCGTAAATTAATTTAAGATAAGACATAATTTGAAATAGAGAAAGAAGTCCACATATTCCCTGCATGTATGTTATTTAAATAAGGTTTCAATGATTATGTCTATTGGAGCTTTTTAAAAGACGTATAACAATATAGCAGAGTTATAACAGTGTTATATGATAAATCTTCGAAGGGGGCGCGAGCATATTGAAAAGTCGAAAACAAAAAATTACTTTTTTAAAGAAAAATATTAATTTATATAAATATACACTGCTGGACAATTGCTAAGGACGGATCACAAATTGCTATGTAGCATAACATTAAGCGAGACATGAGGCTTAGTAGGATAAAATATAGTTGCCACACTGTTCAGACATTAGAATAAAGAATATTTATTGTTCTGGAAAGTACAAAAGCTGTGAAACATCTGAAAGAAAAAAAATGTTCATTTGATCTGCGTACGGAGAAATGGAACAATGCATCTAAAAGTCAGCAGGCACCTTAAAGAAAGGTATCAGTACGGGATATGTCCACCGTGGAGTGTGATGCAACATTCCACACGGCGTACCATACTTTGCACAACATTATCCAACGGCTGATGAGGCAATTTATCCCATTCCTCTGTGAGTGCACGGATGAGGGTGTTCTTGTTTGTCGGAGGATAGTTTCGACCAGCAACTTGCCTCCCCAAAGCATCTCCCACATTTTCAATGGGGTTTAGATCTGGAGAACGCGCTGGCGATACGAGACGTTGAATACCCTCGCTGTCTAGACAATCCTGAACAGCGAGTGTTCGATGACATGTTGCGTTGTCGTCCATAAAAACAAATTTATCACCGATAGCACCACGGAAAAGACGAACATGAGGAAGTAGAACTTCATCAATGTATCTTTGGGCCGTCATAGTCCCATTCGCAATCACATGTAGGCTCGTGCGGCCATTGATCATGATGCCGGCCCACACCATAATACTGCATGTCGGATATCGGTCCTTTTCCTGGATATTTTCTGGACGATAAGCAGTACCACTCTTGCGCCAGATTAGTTGGCGTTTACAATCCGATGACAGACTGAACCTACTCTCATCTGAGAATAGTACGCATGCCCAGTCCTGTTCAGTCCAATTGTGATGCTCACGACACCATTGCAAACGGGCAGTACGGTGCTGTCTGGTCAATGGGACACACACAACAGGTCTGCGTGCGTATAGTCCTCCTCCCCTCAAACGTCTGGCAACAGTTTTTCGGGAGATATGCTTTCCTGAGGCAGCAAGAAAGAAACTGATTTGCCACCTGCTGAGCTGTGGTGCGCCTGTTCCTTTTGCTGATAGGACGATATATCTGTCTTCTGCAGGCGTCGTACTTCTAACACGACCTCCCCCGTGCCGTCTACTACTCATTCCAGTAGGTTTAAATGACTTCCACAGTCGTGAAACAACGCTGTGAGCGATCTCGAACTCCTTGGCAACATCTGTTATTTTTCGCCCTTCTGCGATCTTTCCAATAATTCGGCCACGCATAAAATCATCTATGTGATGTCGGGAAGACATGCCAAAAAATTTAAGTTCGTCTATTAAATCTTTCCTGTAAAACTTTGACTTGAAACAGCAACTGTCCATACGCGTGAAAACCTTTAAAGCTCTTATGAACGCTATCACATGATGAACAGACGTGGGAAAAAATTGCATACTCATGCTTCTTACTAATATCCCGCACTTATTTTAATTTTCCACATTTTGCTTCCTTTCATTTTGTGGTTGCTATGGATGATAGTGTTATCCGTCCTTAGCAATTGTCCAGCAGTATATATATATATATATATATATATATATATAAACAAATGATTATATATATATATATATATAATATTATTTTATATATATATATATATATATATATATTCCAGACATATGGCAGATCATGGTAGGACGTCATATATATCGCGCAGTATGTGGACGAGCATATAAATACCTATATAGCATATGATTATCATCAGCACGTTGTCACAGGAGACCTTAGCATCGTGAAAGGTGATTTGTTAAGAAATTTTATGGAAAAGGTACCAGGTTTTTAGTGATGATCACAAAAAATATGGATGTCGGGATCTAACGTTATGAAACAAATCATAAAACTCTAGATTTAGATAAATTCTACCTTAAAATGCCAATATCGATTGAAGCATTCAATCAATTTAAAATGCGCAACTAATATGCAACAGAAATTGTCTCATTGGAATTTTAATCATTTGCACTGTTGAAAATTTACGTTTTTACAGGAGTGTATAAAGAAATTTTATGGAAAAAGGTTTTTATGATGATCACAAAAATAAATTCAACGCATTCAATCAATTTAGATCTTATGTAGCAACAGAAATTTGGGAATTAGATTTCACTATTGAAAATGAAATTATGTATAAAGATCTTAAATCATCAATAGTAAATATCCAAAATGACTTCGTTATTACATATGTTGATAAGGTCTCTGCTAATTATGCCATAATTTGTAAATATTTTTACAGTAAAATATTAAGTAACCACATTTTAAATAATAATTCATTTCAAAAATCAGTTCACAATAATAGAGAAGATGATAATCGTCTTTTAGCTTTGAACAAAAGACTGAATATTCATCTAAATTATATTAAATATCCAAGTATTTTTTTAACAACAAAATTTCATAAAAGCCCTATAAAATTCCGTAGTATCACTAATGGATACAATGCATATATCACGAAGTCTGGGAAGATCTTGCAATCTCTTCTTCAAAATCTAATTGATAATTTAAAAAACACGGCAATTATTAAAAATAGCTAAGAGATTGCTAGAGTTACTAAGGTTATGTTGATTTTTTCTATGCATGGTTTTGATTTTGAGGACCTTTTTAATTCTATAGATATTGACGATATAATTAAGGTTCTTCAGTTAATTTATGATAAATATGAATTATATACTTCAATGAAAAAGAAAAATTTGATATTCTTGTTAACCTCGTATTAAAAGAAAATGTCATTACATTTGATCATAATCTTTATAAACAGATCAAAGCATTACCTCAAAGTGGTCCAGCTAGTAATTGTTTAGTGAACCTATATTTACATTTTTTTGAAATAGATCATGTTATAAATGATTCTTACTTAATTTATCGTTATATAGATGATATAATAATGTTTGGTAAAAATAGTGAATACAAAACCAAATATTACGTTCTACCCTGATTATCTCAAGCTCCTTAAAACTAACTTCAACTCTAATAGGTGGAATTCTTGGATTTAGACTTGCATCTTATTAACAATAATGTAGTCAGTAACATTTTTGACAAAAGAGATTCGTTTAAGTTCCATATAATTAAAATTCCCGTATGGAACAGTAATTTTCATATATCAATTTACAGAAATATCATTTTGAAATTTTTATTTAGAAATGATAATTTAACTACCCACAAAATAGATAAATACAATAATATAAAAAATTTTTCAATGTTGTTTAGATCATGAATACCCTTTTAATTTCTTGAGATCTTATATTCATCACAAATACATTAACCGTCTTGCTACTTCGAATTCCAAATCACCACACAACAATGGGTTTTTAAAGTCAGCATATTAGTGGTCTTGCTGTGAAGATTATATCATAACACTCATATCACAGTTTACATTTTTTCCACACATATCTACACATTGTTGACAACCAACCAAATTAGAGCCTAGCAAATTTACATTTTTGACAATCAACCAATTCAAATTTTACCATATTTGATTGTCGTCATTTTATACTTGTATTTGCTGGCTGGTTTAAAAGTCAGCTCAAAAGATGTGTTTATGTTTTTTCGAATTTTTTAACTTGGAGAATAATTGACTTTCATTAATGGCAAGATGCTTGTTTCTCTTCGTAAAAGCTTTATGAGTAAAGAAATTTTGTTAAATTATTTTTTTTTGAAAGATACTTTTCTTATGTAATTGTTCTAGTATTTTTCTACTTTTCTTACATAATTATTTTGTGATTTTGTGATTTTTCTGCATTAAGAGTTTGGGAGAGTTTGTTACATAATAGTAGTGATTGGTTTTATCATGCTCTCTGAGTTATACATTCTCTGAAGTTTTGTTTATTTTATTTGGTTTTCCTACCGACTTGCAAAGGGGAAAGGTTGGCGCCTTCAAACTAGTTTAACCCCACTTATTCGGTCCTAAGTCCGAAATTGCTTTCTAACTCGCTAGGTTCTTCTTTTTTGTAGTTCTTTTATTTCTCTATAATTTTGTTCTTCATGTTCAGCTTTCATATTTTTATTGCGCTATTTCTTGTTATGTTCTTTATCTATTATTTCTTGTTTTTGATAAATAATACATATTTCTTTTATATATTTATATATATATATATATACATACACATATATATATATATACATACACATATATATATATATACATACACATATAAGCAGCATAATTTATACACACATATATATACATAAAACAAAAATATAAAAATAATCATATAGTTATATACCTAAGATAACTAAAGTAGGAAGGAAGGCACATAGTATAAAGACAAATTCCTGGCCTTAGAACCAGAATTGCAGGTTTAAACAAGTTTGCGCGCCAACCTTCACCTGTAATTTGTCATATTTGTGAAGGTTGGTGCCTCAAAACTTGTTTAAACCTGCAATTCTGGTTCCTAAGGCCAGGAATTTGTCTTTATACTATGTGCCTCCTTCCTACTTTTAGTTATCTTAGGTATATAACTATATGATTATTTTTATATTTTTGTTTATATATATGTATATGTGTGTATAAATTTATATATATGTGTATGTATATGTATATGTGTGTATAAATTTTTATATGTGTATGTATATGTATATGATTATATATTGAAAAAATTCTTTTATATTTGATTATATTTACTTTTATATTCTTGGCTGCATTGCGCCTATATTTAGAAGAAATTTATGAATTACTGCAGTTTTTTCATATATATATATATATATATATATATATATATATATATATATATATATATATATATATATATATATATATATATATATATATATATATATATATATATATATATATATATATATATATATATATATATGTATATATATAAATATATATAATATATAAATATATTTATATATATATATATATGTATATATATAAATATATATATATATATATATATATATATATATATAAATAAATATATATATACATGTATATATATATATATATATATATATATATATAAATATATATATATATATATATATATATATATATATATATATATATATATATATATATAGTGTAAGTAAATAAACAAAATCATTCCGATATAAAAAAAATAAAGTGCACATTTACACTGATGTAATACACTTAAAATTGTACCAGTAATGCAAATGAATTTTAGAATTAATCTTACAATAGTAAGTTAAGAACAAGTTTAATAATCACCACTGACCCTATGGGCTTGTCATACATAAAATTACATACAAGAATTAACACTCATATTGATATTTTGTACGGTTTATAATTAATCCCTTGACAGCCGAATAAAGGTTACAAGATTCGCTCCCCAAAGCAATCGTTTTTTTTACGTAGGCACGAGTATATGATGTATTGGGAGGAGGAGAGAAAATGAATAAAGAAGGAAATCCTCAGAAATATTTAAATCCTTCTCAAACACTGTCAAGGTCCTTTTATTGTACTCCAAAACCTCTGAAAAAATTCTATGGACAGCATTGCATAGCAAAGATCGTACTTCGGAAAGACCTAATATAGGTCTGGGACTATTAATGATTTGGCTTAGCGAGACGTTTATACACCGTTGACACATTAAAAGGTTAAAGTAGTATTGCATCCTTACTGTAAAAGTATAGTATTATTGAATTCAATACATTGTTTTTATATGGAGAAGGTGGGGGAACGATGGAAATTATGGTTGAGTATTGGGTCGCAGATATTAAAAGCTTGAGAGAGAGAGAGAGAGAAGCACTGCTATACATATTTCTTAAAATAATTAAGACTTGAAGAGAAGAAGACTTTTAAAAATGTCTACTTTTCTTTTAAATACTTTTATAAAAGCATTCATTTTAGTTTCTATTTCTTTTTAAATAATCGCTGAACCATGTTTTACAAAAAATAAAAAAAAAATGCATATTTTTCTTAAATTTCATCTGAACGCTACATTAAAAAAATCTATGAAAGAGTCAGACTATGTATCTAACTGATAAAAAATTGTTTTTAAAAAGGATAATCACACTTTTAAAAATAATCTTAATTATTATTGCAGAGTATTAAACAAATCTAATTATACAATCCTGTCAATCTTTAGCAATTACTTTAAACAGTAGGAAAAGACAATTGATAAATCTTTCATTCGTAATTAAATGCATTCTTTTTCTAACATTTCAAAATAAAAGAAACAAACACCACTTAGATAATCTTTGGTAAAAATAGAGTGAAATGTTAAAATACAAATATTTAAATATTCTTTGTACACTTATAAACAAAAAAACCCCTACTCAATAGCTGATGAACTCATGACATTTTAAATATGGCAAAATAGTATATATATGGATATATAACAGAAGAATACACTTATACAAATAATCAAACAAACATTTTTTATACATATTTTCTGTTAATTCTTGTATAGAACACAATTCATTGTTAAACATAAGAAAAAAAATTTAGACGAAGCTATCTAACAATAGATTTCATTTCAAAACTTAAAGTTAAATATTCATACTATAAAATATGATTATAAAACCATATAGAATATTAGGTATGGTTATGTTTCTTTTTTTTTCATTTCTTACGAAATACATCGTAATGTATATATAACGAAGTTGAAGTTTTATAACTTTCAGTTGGAAAAAATATATTGTTAAAAACTCAACGTACTGTTGGTATAAATGTTTAATGGTTCTTTTTGATATAAAAGTCTGGGGGATGCTTATGCTTTCCATCACGTTTCACTGAAACATCTGCACTCTCATCAGTAATTCTTTTTCTATCAGTAATGGTATTGCAATCGATTATATCGATTACTAACCGAAGCATCGGAATCCATAAAGAATGGCTCTTTCAATATAGATCGAAAACCGTCTGGCTTTTTTACGAGCATTTCGAATCTATTTAATCCAAGTAATAAGTTATCATGAATAGCAATGTTCAATTTAAATTTCATTCTAACATGCTCATAATGTTTACATGAGTTCAATATACTTTGATGTACATATATATCGTATAATTTGAAAAATTATAAAGTAAGCTGGAATTCAACTCTTAATTTCTAAAAATATTCCTATAAACAAATAATGCTTAATATAACATCTAACATCTAGTAATGAAATAAATTATCATTGATAATTGTGTATTTATTTTAATGCAAATGTCATTTAGTGTAAATGACAGTTCTTATAAGAAAAGATGAAAAAAAACTCAAACCCTATTAAAAGGTATTTTTCTTGATGTCAAAGAGCAAGATCCTAGTTAAAAAAATTGCATAATACAATACAGCGTAACATTAAAAGTTTTTTAGGTTTTAGCATTTGCGTGTTTGATTTCATAACGACCTTAAAATTGAATATATATAAGGAAACTATTTATAAAATTAAAGTAATGTGACTGTTATGTAAATGTAGTTTATATTTATAGCATGTTTCTTACATAACAAAACTGATTGGTACTAACATAAAAAAACGTACAATATCATACGTCATAATAATACTATACATTAAAATCTACACTATTAAAGTCCGTATGTATCTATCTATCTTTCTATGTCCGTCTATCTTCTCGCAAACCGCATCACGCAGAAACACGCCAAAGGTACCAAAAGATCGGGAAAGGTCCGAGAAAGCCGTTTTGGTTATTTATGTTCCAATATTTCAATTAGTTGAAAGTATATTAATTAAAAACATGAAATGCTTTCAACTCAACTTTCGTTTGCATTGTTGTAATATCTTTATGGTTATAAAAATGACGTAAATTGCCGTCGAAAATATATTTTCAGCGAAACTGGCTGGAACAATGAAGACGAATTGTCCTTTTAGTAGTTTTTAATTAATATATTTTCAAATGTGTAACTGAACAAATTAACTGATGAAAATGGATTCCGCGAATCATTTCCCATCTTTTGATATCTTCGGCACGTTTTTGCGTTTACCGTCTCTTGCGAAGAGAGCCTTACGTAAATATATACGTTTGTTTACTTATGAATTTAAGACCATGCATCCCAAAATAAGCAGGCGTTTCAATAGTTTAACTGTAAGAATTTTTTAATTCATTATTTAACAAAAATGAATAGAAATTCATATTTTTTTTAAAAATTCAAATCTGTATTTATTACAAAATTAATTATTTAATAATAAATTTATATTTTGTCTGTTTTCTTATGAATAAAAATGGATTAGCTTTGTGAATTATTAATCAAAAATAGAAATTTGAAAAAAAAATTAATCCGGGGAGAGAGAAAGAAAATAGTTTTATTATTGAAAAAGCCCGTGCACACACAACGCCGGGATGAACAAAGGGAATAGAAAAAAATTGGAAAAGGCAAACTTTGATAAAGAAAAGCCTGTCTGACAAAAAAAAAGAAGAGGAAGAAAATTCGGAAAAGGGAACTTAAATGACAAAAATATTGAAATCACTCATATCGCACATGACACAGACCGAGAGCTGCTAGCGTCCAGAGAGAAAGGAAACATTTTCACGGGGATAAAGTTATATCCACGAAAACAGCCCGTGCAACACCTGGCTAAATGGAGAGTAAATAAAACCGTACGACGAGGTAAAGAGAAGGAAGAAACTTCGAAAAAGATAATTTTAAAGACATTAATACAGAAATCACAGACACCAGGAAGTGCTGACACTGAGAGGGAAAAGGAAAATTTCCAAGTAGAAACGCTATGCACTTAAAGAAGCCCGTGCAGCGCCGGGTCATGCAGCTAATCTCTGACAAAAAAAGAAGTGGAAGAAATTTCGGAAAAGGGAGTTTAAATGACAAAAATATTGAAATCACTCACATCGTGCATGACACACACCTAGAGCTGTTAGTGTCCAGATAGAAAGGGAAAATTTCATCGGGGATAAGGTTATATCCATGAAAAATCCCGTGCAACGCCGGACTAAATGGAAACTAAATAGAACCGTACGACGGGGTAAGGAGGTGGAAGAAACTTCGAAAAAGAGAATTTTAATATTATTAATGCATAAATCACCCACACCATCATTGAGAGGGAAATGGAACATTTCCAAGGCGAAAATCTACGCACTTGAAGAAACCCGTGCAATGCCGGGGCATGCAGTTAGTATATAATAAAAAAAAATTCCAAGTAAGTGTTCCAAGTTTTGGTGAATATGTTTAATATTAAGAAAGAATACCTTAAAAGAGTTTAACTAGTTATTGCAGTATAAGTAAACGTTAATTAAATTATATTTAAAACTTTGTTTTTTACTCCGTAATTTTAAATAAGTGTTTTCATCGTTTACATTTAAAAAAATCACAAAAATTTTCGGTTTTATTCAATCTATCAAATTGTGTGGTCTGCGATTTAAATTTTACAAACCATGTCATTAGTAACCAATCATATAACTTCAAAATAAGGTCGAATTAAGCAAATTAAATAAATAAAAACGAAATATAGTATAAAAAAATTATAGGAAATTAGGTTAAGCTATTCAAATTAAAAGGAAACTTAAATAATCTTAAGAGACAAGAAGATTTTAAAAAAATATTTCTTTTAAAATCTATTATTTGCTTAATTTAAGATATTATCTTTACACCAACAAGACATCCAATTATAAGTAATTATTAAAAATAAGAAAGATTAATTATCACATTTAAGAATATTTTCCTCTTAATTAAAAAAACAACTTATAATTTGTCAAATTAATTATGTATGATCATCATATTAACTTATTTATATAACATTTACATGCTAATTAATTTAAATAAGTAATTACACAGCTAGCTATTTAAATGAAATTTCGTATTTAAGGGAATATTTAAATAATTCGAAAAGAAAAATGTGTGTTGTGTTAATAATATAAATACACTCAAAATCGTACGTTTTGATAACCGTGCTTTTTAAGCAATTAATTCTTTCTTCGAATGTATTTTAAATTAATTTTCGTAGTTTAACTAATAATGTATTGAATAAAATATTAAGTGCTTTAATTGAAAACTAGATGGAAAATGCTACCATTTTATAATAAAAGTTTTCTTTAAAAAACCTTGCCCAAAATATGTATAAGAAATTCTACGATAGGAAAATTGCAATATAAAATAAGAAAGTATATATTAGAATACTTAAAATTAAGTGGAATAAATATTTAGCGAGAGATTTGTTGGTATGAATGTGCGATTCAAATACAAACGATCTTTAAATGTTATCTGTATTATAAAGTACATGTATTTCAAATTACGTTAACATGTACACTAATCAAGAAGTTGTTTTATGCAGCCAAAGAAAAATAAATGGGTGAGAGTTCATTAATAAATAAAAATTTGTTGCTTCAAAATAATCTCTGTAGTAAGAGGGTGTTAAATTACTATATTTCATTACTTAAGCCAAGCTTCATTACTTAAGCTTAAGCTTCCGACTACACTCGGAACCATGATTTTGCAAAAGCGTATAAATGGAAAATATTTATGATATTTAGATTAGAAAATGTATATAAAATTGGTTTAAGAAAAGTATTGCAATAAAAGATGATTTAAGTACATTTTTTGACAAAAAATGAACATAGAATGACCCGTTTTCAAAATATTCTTCTTTTGTAAAAAAGGCTTCTATTATAATAATATTTTGCTTGTATATAGCTTAGACCTCTGCACAGAGGCTCATCCAGAAATTTTGAAATATATAAATTAGAAGTGAGTTTATCCACGTTTTACGACAACAGAGGGAAGAAATTTTAAGAAAAAACTCCGATACTTATTTCAATTGATTGTAACTCTAATTGATTGTAACGTGATTTTTTCAAAAACCCTAGTTAAGACTCTCTGGAGAAGTCTTTACTTTATCTAAGCAAAATATTATTACTATAAAAGCATTTTTTATAATAGGAAAACATTTTGAAAAAATGTTCTTCTAAGTTTTTGCCAAAATATTGTATTTAAGTAATTTTTTTGGTCATAATGTCATCAAAACAATTTTATATATTTAGTCTAATCTAAGTGATACTAAATATCATGAAATGTATCCATTTATGCGGTTTTTTAAAATCACGGTTCCAAAGGTAGTAGGATACCTTAAAAGAAGAAAATAAAACAACTCTCAAAATATAAAGTTGATAAGAGATGAATAGAATGAAAAGCAATCTAACCGACTAATTTATAAATGAATGAAATTATAATGTAACATGTATCAATAATCCTTAAACTTGGAATATTTTTGGAAAGAAACTTGATCTTACAATATTTTCTCCTTCTTTTGGATCAATGGTGTAGTTAAATATATGGAGAATTATGGTTAATATTTAGTTTAATATGGTATATATGGTTAATATTTAGACAATTTATTTAGTATTTGCTTTCAAATAATCCATGTAAAAAAGTCCACTAAAAATAAGACTCTACGATATTATAGACATTCAAAAAAGGAGTTTTGTCTCCGATAGATTCTAAAATTTGTTTTTATAAACTAATTTCAAAATTATTAAATTTAAGTAAAATTATTACCAAATCTAGTAATTAGCAGAATGATTACTTTATAATGGGCTTGCAGAATGTAAAACTGTTCAGTTCTTCTGTTTCAGCCATTTTTGTACTTATATAGAGATATGCAACATTGGAAGTTTTGAGAAATGTATTTGACATTTTAAAAATAAAAAATATACCTCATTATATTTATGGTACTTACGTATTATCACAACAATCATCAACTCATCAATTAATAACTCGCCAAATTGGCAACTCGAATTTTCTATATGAAACGATGCACATGGTTGGCAATTCAGCGCGTGCGACACATAAGAAATCCAGGTTGCCAACTTGGTGAGTTGTTAATAGAGTTGGCGATTGTTGTGATATTACGTAAGTACCATATTTAATTCATATCTTTGAACAAATATTCTATACTTTTAATTCATTAACGTTCGCAGTTACATCATGGGACGAGTGTTATTTTTGTTAGTGACAAATTGTGAGAGTTTGCTTATTAAATTTGTGGAAAAAAACATTATCAGTGATAAAATTACTCATTATTCATTGTCTTTTAATCATCTCTATTGATAAAACAAGGGTATACAACAAAGGTAAGAACAGCAAATGTTTCTATACAGCAAAGGTATATTTCGACAGAACGAGAAAAAAAAAAACTCAACATAAACGCGAATAAAAGGACAATTACAACTAATATATTCACGAAGTATATTTTTTTACAAATCTTAATCAGACGTTTCCCAAATCAGTTACACATTCAGTCATTTTTCCTACGGAACTAGATAAATCTCAGCATTGAATGTTACTGTTTCTCCTAACGATTATACATAAGAAATATCGTATACATTAAATTAGAACAAGCGTGGGAGTATTCATTTTAATTCTTAAGTATGCGTATTAACCACCTCACACAATGAACGTGAGTTCGCTAAAGGAATAAATAGAATCGCATACAATTATAATTAGTTTCAAAATAAAAATAACTCGTATCATAATCACAAGATCTTTTGAGAATTCCCGTTAATTAATTCCTAACTAGTTGTCCAGGAATTGCAAAAGTGATTCCCACACACATGAATTAATCAGGTTAAGGAAAAGTTCTTTTATTCCATCAAACGTATTTGAAATACTCAGTGTTTTCAGAGAATAACAAATTCTCAAATAAGGTCGGAAAAACAAAAGAAAGTCTAGGTAAATAAATCTCCCGTTGAGGAAAGAAATATAATTAAACAGAATTACGAAAAAAAAGACACAAGTACAAATTGTAATTTCTATATATATATACGAAATCTATATTTAACTCTAAATCCAGAGTCAGTGCATCATAGTGTCAAGCACTATAATAACAAAACTGCAATATATTCTACATGTGACTCCAAATGATTAATTTATTTCACTTATAATTTCTGATATAATATTACCTATCTTCTAAAATAATAAATTAATTTTCTGCTGTATTAGTCTGTCATTCAAATTCGCCAATCATCGATATCGATTTATTAAGGAAAACTACAGAATGCATTGATGCTTCAACTCTTGTACAATTTTATAAATTTATTAAATCAATGATAATTGCGCTGGAAGAACCTAGTCAACAAAACAAGAAAAAAATCAGTCTTAATGAAGCAATAAATCAAGAGCTGTTCTCACAAACAAACTATAAAATAGCAAAATAAACTATCCATATTCAAATTTTGTTCAATGAAGCAAATTATTATTTATTTAATGCCAATTTTATTAACTTTTGTATATTATTGTAAAAGATAAAAATTATTTAAAATCCATTACATATTGATGAATAGCCAAACGTAAAGTCTATTTTTTTAGGGTTGGAAATTTACTACCATGACTCTTCAGGTCAAAAAATGATTATTATGCACCAGTCTTCTCAAGGCTAAGAGAAACCTAACTCAAACTACTTAGATAAAGAAATTTTTGTACAAAGTTTTTTTCTTCTTTCTTAAAAACTACTGATTGATTATAAATACTGATATTATGAATTGTAAACAACAAAATACATCAAAATCATGTGCTGTTGGAAGATTATGAATCAAGTTAGCGAAAGGCATATGTATACTAAGATTTATATTGTGAATATAGGGCTACTTCAGAAAAGATATAATCTTATGAGAACAATTTGAAGAAAAAAACTTCCCTCTTATTATCTGTAACACACACATACAAATAAATGTATACATACATTATCCAGTTAATTATACAATTATTCATGAAATTCTTCAAATGTTTCATGTTTATATTTCAAATGTTTAAATTTAAAAAGAAAAAGTTTATTATTTGCTGTAAATTTTTTGAAAAAAACACCTCTCGATTATCATTTATGTGGTTTATGTAACAATGTCTAAGAAAACCTATTTAACCCCAAAATCAGGAATATTTTAGGTAAAAAAGAAAAAAAAACATCACAAAAAAGTTAAACAAACTCGGATCAATCGCCATACCTTACATAAAAGTGGAAGATGTTTTAGAAAAAGTCCACGTTGAAATACCTTTTACCGTTACTCCTTAGAATCCTTTTTATGCACAATTGATCTATAGTTCTATTTATTCCTTCTATGCGGGCACATGTACCCATTGCTTCTTAATGCCACAATAATGTTTTCTCAGTTCCTGTTTGAATAGCACAACATAATATTTTTAGTATTTAAGCGGAATGTATTAAGACTTTAATTTAAGTTCATTGAAAAATGTTTGATGTATCCACAGAAGTTAAGAAATTGGTAATAAAATAAAAAAAACAAATAATTTTGAGTAAATAAAAGACAAATAAATCAGACCATAGAGAGAGAGATAAAACCAAATGCCACGATATGCATACAATAGTTTAAACCAGGTGCTATAAGCCTTTACAGTCTACGAGCTACTTCTAATGTTTTCAAGGTGATGCGGTTAATCCAGTGACGTAGATGTGGTCAGCTGAATAATGTGTCTGCAATATTTGTATAAAACTTAATGATAATACATTTACTTACATAATTACTATAAAATAAACTTAAACACTTAAGATTGCGTTTAAAGCAAAACATAATAATAACAGCCTCACGTATAATAATATGAAATGATGAATTTTTAAGAAGCAATTCAAAATACATTACAAAATAAAACATTTTTATCTATAGTGCTTTTAGTTATTGTCAGTAAAAGGCTTAGTCTGTATACTGTCAAGAAATCTTGAATATTTTGGTCACTGTAACATGTGTTGGTGGTCCACAGGACGACCAGGATCAATTTAATGCAGTGTTTCTCAAACTTTCAATATTTCCGACCCAACATTCAAACATAATTTTCATCGTACCCCCCTCCAAGCAAATAACAATGAACAATGCATTAAGTTCAACAAGACTATACTTTCGAGCTGAAACTGCCCTCTGAAGGGCCACTAACGTATATATACGTCTTGCTCAGCCAGCGCGTTAAATGCCCGAACGAATATTAAGCTCTTTCCGAAGTACGATCTTTTCTGTGCACTGCTATGCATAAAATTATTCTGAAGGTTTTGGAATGCAATAAAAGGACCCTGACAGTATTTGCGAAGAACTTACTTTTATAAAGTTTTCCTTATTTATTCATTTTCTTTCCCCAATACATCCCACGTGCCTATGTGAAAAACGGAGGCATTGTGGAGCGAATCGCGTAACTTTTAATCGACAGTTAGGGATTATTTATAAACCGTACAAATAATCAAGATAAGTGTTAATTTTCGTATAAAATTTTATATACACTCAGGAACATTGAAAATAGCGACCCAAGAAGAAAGCTAAGTACAATCACGAAACTTTGTAAATAAGTACAGCGTAATGTGATATGCAAATGATCCATGTTTTGTGCCAATACGCATGCTCATACACGCCGAGGTGGTGGTACAATCAGGAAGAGGGTGCTATATAAGCCAGCGCAAATTCAAAGATTCATAAACGTGACGATTACCCGCCGATTGTAGGACGACTTTGGTAAGCGAAACATGCCAGGTAAACGTGCTAGAAGACATTTGTCACAGTTAAGCGAGTTTGAGAGTGGCCTGATCATCGAGATGAAAACTGCAGGCTGGTCGACGCGCCGTGTTGCTGGACAGGTGGATCGTTCGGAGTGTGCCGTTAGAAATTGTTGGAAGCATTGGACACGAGAAAGTACCCACGAGCGGAATACCGGGGCTAAAACCTAAATGGTCTCCCAGGGGCAATTTTCCTGCAAGATAATGTTCGTCCGCATACAGCAAGAGTTGCTCAAGACTTCCTACGTCATTTTTTACTCTTCCATTGCCGGCACGCTCCCCCGATTTGACCCCTGTAGTGCACGTTTGGGCTCAGCTACAACGGCAGATGCCATCGTGATACTCTGTACATGATTTAGAGTTGCCTTTTCAAGATTTGTGGGCCCATCTGCCTCAGGATAACATAAGATGTCTAATCAACTCAATGCCGGACCGTGTGGTGGCATGTATTGCTGCTGGAGGTGGTACAACTCGCTATTGAAGTTGCCCAGTATTTGTGTCGTTCCACACCCTGTTTTCATTTAATTGTCTTGTTTTTGAGATCAAGTGGATCTCTCATCTGTGTCATTATGTGTATTAAATTTCATTTCAATCCGATGCTTTCTTCTTGGGTCGCTATTTTCAATGTTCCTAAGATTATGACACTACTGATATATTTATTTGTATATTATATCAGTGTAAATGTGAATTTTATTTTTTATTATGTCTGAGTGTATTTTTTTTTACTTTCAGTAAATTAATATATTTTTTAAAAAATAATCATTTGTTTTCGACTTTCCAATGTGCTCGCGCTCTCTCGTGGAGTTATCACGCCCCCATGGGGTGCACGCCCCACAGTTTGAGAATCGCTGACTTATTGTGCAACCTTGATTGAAACTTTCTCCAATGTGCGTCGTGATCCCTTTAAAGTATTTCATAACATGATAGCGTGAGGGATCAAACAGATATTTTCCAATAAAGACATTTTATGTCCAGTTAAATAAACAAAACAGTATTTTCATGTTTAAATTGTTAAATTCATAGCTTTTATCTGTAGAAAAGTTTTACTTTTAAGTCATTTCATTCCGGGCGTTGCTCCGCCTTTCTGACATTTCGTCTTTCAAATGTATCCATGTTCATCTCTTTTGGTCCATGGAGTGCAATTATCTGCTCTTCCTCCAAAAAACACCTCTGTCCAGCTTCTTCGAAGAGGAACAAAAACTGAAGAGCGAAGTAAATCGCAAGAATGGTGGAGGAGATTGAGAGCCTCTCGTCAACTTGCCAGACGACCTTTTAAATTCCCTGGGTAGGCCACTTTCAAGCAACAATCTTCTCTTATTGGCAAGTGTTACGGATCTGCACTCATCTCACCTCACCAAAGTGCTACTCCATTGTCAGCTGGAGACAATAGGTCTGCCCTTTTGATCCCAACTCTGACTCTCTATCTAGCTTACCATCCAGGGGGCTTTCAACCGCACTGTCATATTGACACTGGATTTGTCTTTGTCACTACAGGCCGGCATTCCTCTTCATTCAAGTCATTCGCAGTCTACATGTGTGAGGGGCACTCAACATAATGAATGCTATTCACAGAAGCATTCTCTCCATATTTCTCTGAAACTAAAATCGTCTGGATTTCGGAGAAAGAAAAGATGTGGCAGCATCAAAGCTGTTTTCCGAACCGGCTCACATTTTGTATCTCATAGGCATGAGAAAAGAATACCCGATCTTTCTTAGATGATAAAATGTCTCATATAGACATCGTGGTCCTTCCAAACGTCAATCTTGACGTGTATTGTTGGGTAGTTTTCTACTAATGAGCCGACGTTGCACCACTTATGTTCGAATACATTGATGGCGATGACAACATTTGGCGATATTTTTTTAATCGGCAACGTCTTTTGATTTGGCGAAGTTGGTTGCAGGTTAAATACATGAGTACCAATAAAAACTTTAATTAATATGTAGTTTTTTTTTTCTTATTTTTTTGGAATAATTATCTTGTACCAATAAGTATCTCTTATATTTCTTTTTCAAATTTATTATGATGGAAAATAAATTTCTAATGTCATATTTTAAGTTGAGTGCTTGTTTATAATTTTTAATATTGCAGCTTTGAATTTTTAATACTTTAAAATTATTTCATTGCAAATATCTTAAATATGTAATCAAGATTTAAATTTAAAAATTACTTTCAGTGAGCTGCAGTTTAATACCCTGATTACAGAAACAAACAGAAAAAAAAACATTAAGAACGAATTATTAAATTTTTTCTCATTATATTTAAAAATCAAAGCTGAATAATATGAATTAAAAATTTTGCAGCTTTATATGTTACAATAATTCAAAAACGTTTAGGAATTATTAGTAATTCTTTTATAATGAAATCGTACATAAAGCTACATTCATATTTACTGAAATTCTTTATAAAAATTGTAAATAAAAATAATTTCTTCATATGAAAATCTGCTTTGCTTAAATCTGTATATATTTAGTTAAATACATGTAGCAGGATTTTTTTTGTTAAATGTTAGCCACAAAAATTATTTAGCAAGTATGAAAAATAGTAAGAATGTTTCTTTATGTATGAGTACTATGTAAATAATTTTTGACATGAAATTATTTACAGTAACTTTTGAACGCTCATTAAGTAGAAACATTTTTTTTCACATGGTTGTAGTAATAGTTTTTAACTTTATGCATTTAAGCAGTAATTTTTCATCGCACAATAAGTAGCAATGATTTTCATTACATATTATGATTAACAGTAATTT
The DNA here is from genome assembly GCA_019973935.1 of Trichonephila clavipes. NCBI lineage: Eukaryota > Metazoa > Arthropoda > Arachnida > Araneae > Nephilidae > Trichonephila > Trichonephila clavipes. The sequence continues at coordinate 1,075,692 of BMAU01021373.1, read as the reverse complement.
TTCATCAAATGATTATTAGAAATGACTGTTCATCTCATGATAAGTAGTAGTGGAAATTCATAGAAATAATCTACGCAGCAGAAGAGAAATAATGCCCTACTCGCATTTATTTATGTTTGAAATGTATACGTTTTTGTGTAGTAAAATTCATGATAGAAAAATATTAAAACCTTTTTTTTTTCTTTGAGAACCATTTATTTCATTTTCCTTTACTGCCGAATGCTTTTTGAATGAAACAACAATGTTTTGGCAACTAGTATTTAAAAATTACATTCTAAAACCTTTTCTTTAAAAAAAAACCTTTTATATTTTCCGTAAATTACTTTCACGGTTTAACAGTTCGTTTCACTTTAAAACACATTCATTTTCAATAGACCGAGCGTGAATTCCTCAAAGCCTTTGAGCAGACAAAAATTTTTTAAGAAGCAAAAATTCTTATCTTCAGGTGTGTTTTTTTTTCGCCTGATCCAAGCCTGACGCGAAAAAAAAATTTCAATTACGACTTTAAATGTCAAAAAGTAGGCAATAATTTCCTTCACGTTGAAGAAAAACATTTTTAAAGAGGAATAAGAAAAAGTTAATTACAACTTTAAGCTTAGACGAAACCTGATTTTTATACAGCTATTTTGTGTAAATTCTCTACGATTTTTCCTCTTTCAATGCTTCAATGTTTTTTTTTATTAAAAAGAATGTTGTTAATCACTTTCTATTCAAAATAAAATCCTCATGTCTCCTTAAAATACATTTTTTTCATACCTTCTTTCCTAAATTGAGGATCTTAACAAGTGAAAATGTAAAGACAACTTTATTAGACATTTTACTATATCAAGATGATTGCTTAATTATAAAACTGAAAATTAGCTTAATTCTGTAAAACATTGTATCAGTATTTATGTCAAATAGTTAATACTGTTTTTTGTTGTATTTAATAAAGAAATTTTTTTAAGAATTCAGAAATTTAATGAATAAGTGAAATCAATAAGAGTGTCAAGAGTAATAGGACATTCGCATATAAACATTTTGCATGTATTATATATTCATAAAATATTCATGGTATTTTTTACACATAAGTAACAAATTTGGTATTCGTGCTCTAATAACCTAATAATTCTAAATTTAAATGAGTTTAACAGAATAAGTTTGATGTATTTGAGCATGTGTAAAACTAACAGATTCGAGCATGTGACTTATTTGAAATTAAAGAAAATAAAACATTGCAATATTAAAATAAGGAAACAATTGACAGATTATTATTATTGTTAATTTTTATAAATCTAAATGATGAGCTAATTTTTTTAATTACAAGCAATAATAACGACTATTTTACGTTATTTTTTTTACTATTTATTATATATTTATTTATTTATTAGATAATAAATTATTTTTTATTATCATTAATTGTTCATATAATTAGTGTCATTAATTTTTTTCATTTCTTTATTTGATAATTTGCTGCATTTTCATTAAATTTGAAAAAAAACTAATTTCGCAATTATACGTTTCAGATAAACGGAAAATCCCTATTGGTTATTGATAATGGGAGTAAACATATAAAATATTTATTTTCACGTTACCGTAAGATGTAATTGAATAAATTAATAGTTATAGTCTTTAAACGGAATGTTTCATGCAAAAAATACTTAAAACAGGAGAAAATAATAAGCTTGCAACAAAAATATCACCAAATGAAGAAAAAGGCATAAAATTGGTTACATAGAATGATACAATATTTTGCATAAAAATATATCTACATAAATCCATGTCTTGTGCTCAATTTTTCGAGAGTCAAGACACTTGAGAATTAGCAACAACACCACTTGTTTGATTGAGTTAAGAGAAAATTAAAGCATTAATGTCAAACAAAAGTACGTAGTAATGTATTTATCAAAAATTAACATTTTTATTGAACGTTTTTTTCCGTTGCATTGGAATTTACTTTTATTCTTAATGTTATAAATAACAAGCCACAAAACAGTTTTTAAATGAAACAAATCTTTTTATTTAAAAAAATTCGTATTGTATTAAAATAACAATTTTACAAATTTTTCATTTATTAGATTTTACAAAATTTCTTTTAAAACATAATAAAATGAATTTGAAGAAAAGATATTTATTTTCATAAAATACTTAGCAGTTTTTACGTTGTATATACTTTTGTGATATCTGAGTGGTATTGTATTCTAAACAGGAATTATTATTTATGTATTAATGTATGTTCTCACTCACCTCAAAAAATAATTTTAGTTTTTTTTTTTTCATTTCCTGTTGAACATTCTCTGTAAGAAATTGTATCCAAATGATTTATGAATTATGAATTTAATAAATAAATAACTCATTGATTAATGATGTATTTGTACACTATATTTGATTAAATGAACATTTTTTTATATAAAAACAATAATTTTATGTAACTCAAAATCAGCTTCCTATTAATGTGTTTATTTACAATAAAGGACAATCCTTTTTTGCTTGAAAAGTTATCTATTTTTTTTTTTCATTTTCTGAAAAAAATAGACTATAGCATTCTTAAAAATTATCGCTTTTCCAGCAAGTGTAAGAACGATGCAGTAATAATATTTCAATTTTGTTTTAGTTTGTATTATATTTGTCAACTATTAAATGGTATATGTTTTAAACAATTGCTTTATTTCCAATTTCCATGGATAATTCCAAGAAGTTTTCATATGCTTGTGTGCGAAAATCGAGGACAAAACTGAAAAATTGGCACAACAGCATAAGAGGTATCAGGAGTGATAATTTTGTCTCGAGAGGTACGAATAAAAATAATTTTCAAATAAATATAATTCTTTCAAACTAAAATTAAGGCCACTGTAGCCTAGTGGACAAGTTATAGGATCGTGGCTAGCATGTCACGAGTTCAAGCCACTGAAGACCCATCTATCGGTAGCTCAAACGTCATCCTGTTGGTGTGTGAAAGTTAGGAGAGGGTGTCTTGGCTCAAGTGTCGTGCTCGTCACTTGACAATGGTTCAAAATTACGAGGTCCGTCGCCCAAAGCCCTGGTGTAACTAAACATTGTGACGTTAATATTCACTTACTCATTTGAAGTTAAAATTAAATAACTCGATTATTTTACACAGTATTTAAGAAGAAATAAGGTTTCAACAAAGTGTAAAGAGTTTTAAATGTTATCACAATTTTAAAAATTATCTGCGTATGAAAATAAGAAACATTTCAGTAATAAATATTAAATAAATTTTCGTCGTGTATGTTATTTTCTAAAATAGTAAAGTTAGATAAATTTTACTTTATAAATTATAAAATGTATCATACTCTTTAAATCCTACCTAAATTTATTTTTGTATATCTTTTGTATTTCAAAATATTAAAAAAAATATGGTAATTTTTAAAAAATTAAAAATGTATTTTATTTATTTTTTAAAAAAATACAATTTTATATTATATTTATATAAAATTAGTTAGAGTTAGTAACAATAGTTAACTTTATAAATCAAATTACAGCTAGTAATTAGAGCTACTACTTTAAAAAAATATAATATGCAACGTAAAACTTAATATTTTTTTTTACAGAAATGTTCCTTATTTTCTTATGTTTATCATTCTTTTAATTATGATTATATTTTAAACATTTTACATTTTTGAAGCACTATTCTTTATAAATAATGTGAAAAATAATAGAATATTTTAATTTTAACCTCAAAAAAAGAAGTGCATCTAATCGAACATTGCTTATATTTTCAGCTCTCGTGACAAAATTAACATCTTTGAGGTCCAATAAGGAGCAGGTACAATGACTTAAAGAACAATTATTAGTCAAATTTGAATAAGGTACGGTAGTGCATGTGTATATACGCACCATAATGTGCTGAAATAATAGGGGAAAGAAATAAGTATGTTGTGCTTCAGTATGATATGTCCTGTAAACGGCATTGAGAATAAAGAGGAAGATTGAAGTATATGTGACTAGTGGTGGCTGAGAAGTTCGAGATCCTATACAAAAGGTTTTACGAGTATGAAAAATAATTAAAATTACAAAAGTAGTTGTTCGAGAATTCAATAGGAACCTTCCAAGATCAACTACACCCAACGTGTGATACAGAAAAGAACAGACATACGGTAAACCACCTAAGAAATCGCATACGTACTGGATGAAAGGTATTGCATTTTACAGCGAACAGGGGATTGAACAATGAAGGTCGTTGTATCAACCACGTATGCCAGCGTTTCTCAAACTATGGGACGCAATCCCTCTAGAGGGGCGTGATAACCCTACATGTGTGTGTGGGGGGTAACATGTGTGTGGGTAATAATTTATTATTATAACATAATAAAAAATAAAATACACATTTCCATTGATATAATTACATTTATAAATATATCAGTACTGCACAATGTATTTGATAATTAATTTACTAGTTTAAGAACTTTTAATTGTTACCAGTGACTCCATGAGCATGTCATATATAAAATTATATACAAAATGCAATACTTATCTTGATCATTTGTACAGTTTATAATTGAAGTCGTATTGTAGCTTTAGCGTCAAAGTGCATTATTATTGAATTCAATACATTGTTATTGTATAAATGGGGAGGGGTGCGATGAAAATTATGATTGAAAATTGAGTCGCAAATATTAAAGGTTTTAGAAGCACTGGCTTCGATGATAGTTTCTGTAATGTAGGAAGCAGACAGATCAGCGATGGGATCTGGTACTTTGATACTTTTAACAGCTGAGCGTAGATTTTTCTTGACTAGCAATGCAGGATGCATACATATCTGAGAAGAGTGAAGAACACACAGAATCTCACAACCACAGAAGAAAAGAAGTGCGGTGAAAGAGTTATTCATTTGGAAGGTATCTTTTTTTTTCGTTACCTATGATATTCGCATCTTCCAAGAAAACTAAACAATTTCTGACCACATTGTATATTTTTTATGTACCATATTGTGATATTTCTTCTTCACGTGAGTCTTCGGATCATAAACTGCTTGTAATTTATCATTATTTAAATCCTTTTGAACATGCGTGGAACACTCGTGTGACATGTTTTGAAGCACGTGACTAGCTGCCAGCAATGATTTTGGAGCAGCGATTATTGTTACGTGAAGAATGAGAAGCAATGCTTCAATAGCTCATTGGCAACTTTGTACTTAGCATGAACAGAGAATTTGAAGTCTGCAGAACCTTTTTGGAGTGATTACATCCACTACCAGTGAATGTAATTTTTTCTTGTCAGCAGTATATCACAATGACTTTTGTGTTTTTTTATCAGACGTTGGTCAACGCTAGTATTTAAATATAATTTCTATCCACTGTGTGTATGGATTTCTTTTTTGATACTTTTTTTGCCTTTCCATTTTTTAAAGTGTTGGGGATCTTATGGCATTATTTGTTTCAATTTAGAAATTCTATTACATGATGTAGCATTAAAAAAACTGCCTCATCCCTAATTTTTCACAGCAGTGTATAAAAATTCATGAAGATACTGCTATCATTTAAAAAAAATTCTTTTACGTTTTTGCTCTGTTACTTTTTTCTAAACAAAGTACAACTTCTTTTAAGTGGATTTCTTTTGAGTAGATGCATATCTTAATGGGGATTTTAAGATATCAATATCCTCAAAATGCCCTGTTCTGAAGAATTGTTTTTTATTTGTTGTATGTTCTAAAGTGCATGCAATTTCTAATTACGGGGTTAAAATCTAAAGAAAGCAATTAATTCAGCAAAAACCCTTTACAGCGAAATAGAAAAGTTTAGTTATCTAATTTACACTTTTTGTTTCTTATACCAGTTACTCATTCTGAATTCTCTCTAATTCCCAAACGAAACTTATTTAATAATAGTTTCGAAAGGGAAAAGGCTTCAAACTAAATATTACCAATTTTATTAATTATCGAAACAATCATCATCTAAGACGCATAATTAATTTTAATGACTAGACGTGTGCTATATTTGATGATTTATAATTCTCTTTAAAGAAATAGTTTTAATAATGTTATAATATTATTTATGTTGCGTGAAAAAGTATGACTGATAATACCCATATTAGACTTAAAACTCCGGTTTAAAGACGAGATATAAGAATATAGAAAGGAAATCAATCTTATTTTAATTTTAACTTTTAGTAATAATAAGTAATTAATATTTTTTACTAAGGACATTTATAACCCCTTCCACCACAAAGTATCACACGGGGGCTTACGTAGAAGTAAGCACGAAGTGCACATCACAAAGAAGAGAAGGATTATAACACAACCATGTCCCATGTCTCACCTGGGATTCGAACATACACTTTACGGCACCGCAGTCAGCCTTGCCAACCACTGTACCGGATGGGCGACAGTAATTAGTATTAATTTCAAATGTATACTATGTAACTACAAATATAAGAATATAGAAAGGAAATCAATCTTATTTTAATTTTAACTTTTAGTAATAATAAGTAATTAATATTTTTTTACTAAGGACATTTATAACCCCTTCCACCACAAAGTATCACACAGGGGCTTACGTAGAAGTAAGCACGAAGTGCACATCACAAAGAAGAGAAGGATTATAACACAACCATGTCCCATGTCTCACCTGGGATTCGAACATACACTTTACGGCACCGCAGTCAGCCTTGCCAACCACTGTACCGGATGGGCGACAGTAATTAGTATTAATTTCAAATGTATACTATGTAACTACAAATATATGCACCCAGAAGAATTCGAGCTACTTTCATGAAACTAAAAGGCAGGAATGTAGTCTGGTAAGAAATAAGCAAATGATTAAAATTTCTACACCAGTGAAACAATGGTGAGCGCGCTATGCGCAAATGAGATGCGCCACTTAAAGGGTTTAAAATCATGATTGCTCTTACAGTAGGATTATTCAAACAAATCTTTTAACTAGAATTGAAGGTCTTGGAACTAGAGTGGCCTCCGAGACTTAACCGGTGATAGTACTAACAATTTTCGGACTTTGAAAAGGGTCGTATAGTAGGATTTAGAGAATCAAGTATGTCGAGATGGCGTATCAGCAGAGACCCCTTCTAAGTCAGAGTGATACGGTAGTTGTCAACTACAGATCGCAATAGAGATAGTTTACCACATCGCAGGGGGCCATGGCGTCTGAGGAATACAAATGCACGCGAAGATCACGCAATTATAAAAACGGCCACGTCTTCAAGAACAAAATCTCTAGAATCAATTCGACACCATTTACTCTGCCTTCCAGACATCCTATGGTATTTAGAATAATCCTTTAGAGACGACTGGATGATGTAGGTTTGAATCGACGACCATTCAGACGTCTGCCACAGACCCCACATCATGGACCGTGTCCACTGGGTTTTTGCCGACCTCGGCAAGCTGGAATGGGACTAACTGAAGGGGTGTGTAGTATTCCAAGAGAAATCCCGATTCAGTCTCAGTGTTGATGACCAGCACATACGCATGTGGAGGTGACTAGGTCACCGGTCTGATTCAGCATTTCTTGTCGAGAGACACACGACGATTACACAAGATGAAACAGTGTGGGGAGCGATTTGTTAGGACCACGGTTCCCTCTAGTCATGTTTCAATGCACTTTGACTGCCCACAGTTACGTGGACGAAATTTTAACGTCTGTTTTACTGCTTATGCTATCAAGTCAATTTGGAAAAGAACAGTGCGTGTACTTCTTAGAAAATACAAGGCATTTAATACTTAAACGGGTTTTCAATACACATTCAATATGCAACTCTATTTTTAATAGAAAAATAGACATTATTAGTTTCTTTGAAAATCTCTTATTATAGTTTTTACCCTTTTTTCTACATTATTTTCACTGTTAAAAGAGAAGTTATTTAGTAAAATCATTTAATATATGTAAGCAAATTTTTGCTCTCTTTTATTTTTAAACGGAAACTGCGGGAAAGAAAATTAAAACTAATTATCTGACACAGATATGCGAAATATTTAAATTAACACCGTAATTGGAGTCGCGTTAGAAAACCATAAATTACTGAACAGTGGCGCTTCAGTAACAGCTGCGTTTTGAAATATTTCTAAACAAAGTTTAAAAAATGTACATGTTTTTAGAAATACTTTTGATGTCGTTTTCAAAAATGCTTAAAGTATATGTCGCTACAAATTGGAGCTAATTCTCAAAGATTACCAGATGCGAAAATAAATAAATAGGCAACTGTTTGAAAAAGTTCATTTTAGTTGCTTTTAAAATTTGCTTGTCAGAAAAACAAATGATATATTTTCCATTATATAATACAGTCAGATCTTCATTTTACGCACATCTATTTTTCGAATTTCTCTATTTTGTTGAATCTTTCCTGAAACCAAGAACATTTTACTATTTTCTTCGTAAAAAAACCTCCAAATACCGGAGAGCATTTCTTATTTAACGAATGTTTTCTATTGTGACTTGATTTTTCTCTCCTTATTTTTAAAATATTTCTGGACATTTCAAACTATTCTCTCTATAACGCAATTTATGGGGATCGATGATCTTGAACAAGTTTTATCAGATGCCTAACTCATTTAAAGCAATAAGATTGTAGCAAATTTTCAAACAGAAAGCTCAAATAAAATCAACAAGTTTTATCAGTAATTACGAGTAAATTTAAGGACGCATGTGTTAGTATTGGCTTAAAATTACTGGTAATCAATATTGCATGTTAAAAATTACTGAACATGGCAAATGTCATAAAATATTAATCTGCTTTAATATAAAATTGCAATTATTTCTTTTTTTCTTGATTCAATTGCAGATGTATTTTTGATGGGTGAGATGTATAAAATAAATAGATATTAATTTTAAATAATTACAAAAAATTGTGTGAATAACTACTTGTTTAATATAATATAGCTTATATGAATTTAAATTTGTTTTACGTGGTTTCTAAAGTGTAACAAAATATTTATCTCTATTTAAGGAATTTTCCACATAACGAAAATATTTTCGTGATTTAGTGATTTCCCTAAAAAGAGGTCTGACAGTATTTTGTTAAATGACATTTAATTAACAGTGGTGACATACAATGCTTTTGAAAATTCCAGTTGTGTAAAAGTAATATTTTATTATAAAATGGCCACAGGCCTCTATCAACCTCGATTCTTGTTGCCTTTACTATTGTTAACGGTAAATATTGAAGCCACCAATTAAAAGTCGAGTTTTTAATTTCATAGCTTCATTTGCTAATTTTTTATTAGCATCGCACTTAGAAAGTGCCCCTACTGGTGATGAATCTCAAAATTTTCAGCCATGGTCTTACGACGAAGATGGTACTTGAATTGGATTACATCTATTCCAAGTTTCACACTCGCCTGTTTGAGGACTTTGGCCAAGACAAAAAAAAAAAAAAAAGCTTCAACTAGAAAGCTTCTCTGTTTTAACATCTATTTATAGTGAACTGCTTTATTTTTCGGAACGCACATCTTTTAGAAAAATAGTTCTGCAAGTCATCTTCTACGTTTAAAAATACCAAGCAAAATGTATTACTGTTATTATATATATATATATATATATATATATATATATATATATATATGCGGCTCTTTTTTTAAAAAAAAATCTTAAAGAAAACAACAGAAAATTGCTTAATGGGCTAAATTTATGAAACGTCACAGCCAGAAGGAAACTGCAAACACGTGCTAAAGGCCAATTATTTCATAAATCTATCAGACGTCACAATCACATAAAAACTTTCAATACATGTTTAAAGTCCATTGCTTCATAAATCAAAGATACGTCACAGTCACATGGTAAATACAATCATGTATTTCCAGCCAATTAGTTCATGCGCTTCCATGATGCCAATTTTTGCTTTATCCAGATTCTCTTAAAAATACATATTTGTAAAAGATAACAAGGCGCATTAAAGTCCGGCGTATAAAGCGATTTTCAACACAAAAAAATGCAATCGAAATTTACAGGTTCATGTTACTCGGGGATAAAAATGATAGCTTTAAAAATAGAGCAAATGAGCATTAAAAAATTATTATTGTACATAGATCTAGAAATGCTGCTTATTCAAAATAAATGAGACATTCTTCTTGAATTTAAAAGTTTTGTTCTACAAATATGGGTTTCTTCAAAGGCTTTGGATAATATCTCGAATTATTCAAATTATAATAGCATTAAACATGTACATTTCAGGATTCATTTTTAAAAAATGGGGTGCACGTTATACGGCGAATATACCAAAAAACTAAAAAAATGCAGCTTGGCAGATTAGATGCACGTTATACGATGTTTCATGTATACAACTGATTTTATGGTAAATAAAATGCACTTGATTTAAAAGTACACGTAGAATAAAAGTTTTTTTCTTAATTTTTGAAAACGGTTGTGACAAATCTTGATATTTCAACATTTTTAACAAATTTTCAAATTAGTAATTTTATTTAAATTTTGCAAGTTTAACAAAAAATACAATTCTACTGTCAGTTTTGAGTTCAATGGAGAACAATTGATTGTATTAATCATATGACCGTCATGAATTTATATTATTCAAGTTCTGTAAGCAAGCTTTTTTATTATCTTCGGCCTATTATTATTAATTTCTATCCATACGAGAGTAGATGTTGCCCCCCTTTTTTCCTTGAAAATAATGGCGTGTGCTGTTGTTGTTGTTTGTTATGCCACCTGATCTCAACTACTTCAGATCCAGACCCACGAAACTCATCATGGCAGGGGCTGGATGTACGCCTGTCGTTGGCCGTAGCCTTGAGCACTTTACAGGTGACAGTACAATTTAGCTCGGTTCCACCCCAATTTTGAGAGAATACCCTTGGGAGGTCAAGGAGGCCTCTCAACTCTCTTTCTCTTCCACCAACCTCAACTTGTGGCTCGACTGCTATTTAGAGTACCCCTTGACGCAAAGGCACTATACATTTACAAATTCAGGATTCAAACCCAGGCCACACAGCACAGGTGTCAGCATCGCTAAGGCCTTTTTTATGGTCCTATTGTACGATATGTATAGAAGACGAAATGCTCAGTAATTGCCGTAATTATTGTGCTTTGCATATTTCACTGAGTATCAATGGAAATCGGTTTCTGGCATCTATATTCACCAATTGTGAGGGTGGTACAGTTATACTGTAAGGTTTTATATCATTAGTAATGGTTTTAGTAGTTACCTTTTTTAGCTAAATTTGAGTTCACATGGATCAACTACGATGCAAATCGGGGTTGATTATCTGTAGATCCATTGATACTCGAAAAATACAATGAGCTAGAATAATTCCTAACTAGATCAGAAAGGAAACAGATATATATATATATATATATATATATATATATATATAGAAATTTGTATTATATATATCAAAAACAAGAAGTAATAGATAATGAACATAACAAGAAATAACGTAATAAAAATATAAAAGCTAAACCTGAAGATCAATATTATAGAAAAATAAAAAAAGAAACTACAAAAAAGAAGAACCTAGCGAGTCAGAAAGCAATTTCGGACTTAGGACCGAATAAGTGAGGTTAAACTAGTTTGAAGGCGCCAACCTTCCCCCTTTGCAACTCGGTAGGAAAAACCAAATAAAATAAATAAACAAAAATTCAGAGTATGTAAAAACTCAGAGAGTATGATAAAACCGCTCATTACTATTATGTAACAAACTCTCCCAAACTCTTAATGCAGAAAAATCGCAAAACAATTACGTAAGAAAAGTAGGAAACTCCTATATATATATAAAACAATTACATAAGAAAAGTATATTTCAAAAAATAATTTAACAAAATTTCTTTACTCACAGAGCTCTTACGAAGAGAATCAAGCGTCTTGACATCAATGAAAATCAATTATTCACCAAGTTAAAAAATTCGAATATAAATAAACGCATCTTTTGAGCTAACTTTTAAGCCAGCCAGCAAAGACAGATATAAAAAAAGACGACAGTCAAATTTGGTAGAATTTGATTTGGTTGATTGTCAAAAATGTAAATTTGCTAGGCTCTCTAATTTGGTTGGTTGTCAACAATGTGTAGATATGTGTGGAAAAAATGTAAACTGTGATATGAGTGTTATGATATAATCTTCACAGCAAGACCACTAACATGCTGACTTTAAAATTCTATTGTTGTGTGGTGGGTTTGGAATTAGAAGTAGCAAGACAGTTAATGTATTTGTGATGAATATAAGTACTTAAGAAATTAAAAGGGTATTCATGATCTAAACAATATTGAATTTTTTTTATATTATTGTGTTTATCTATTTTGTGGGTAGTTAAGTTATCATTTCTAAATAAAAAATTCAAAATGATATTTCTGTAAATTGATATATGCAAGTCACTATTCCATACAGGAATTTTAATTATATGGAACTTAAACGAATCTCTTTTGTCAAAAATGTTACTGACTACATTATTGTTAATAAGATGCAAGTCTAAATCCAATAATTCCACCCTATTAGAGTTGAAGTTAGTTTTAAGGAGCTTGAGATAATCAGGGTAGAACGTAATATTTCGTTTGTATTCACTATTTTTACCAAAAATTATTAAATCATCTATATAACGATAAATCAAGTAAGAATCATTTACAACATGATCAATTTCAAAAAATGTAAATACAGAGAGAGAGAGAGTTTCGCTAAACAATTACTAGCTGGACCACCCTGAGGTAATCCTTTGATCTGTTTATAAAGATTCTGATCAAATGCAATGAAATTTTCTTTTAATACGAGGTTAACAAGAATATCAAATTTTTCTTTTTTCATTGAAGTATATAATTCATATTTATCATTAATCATATCGCCAATATCTATAGAATTAAAAAGGTCCTCGAAATCAAAGACATGCATAGAAAAAATTAACATATCCTTAGTAACTCTAGCAATCTCTAAGCTATTTTTAATTATTGCCGTGTTTTGTAAGTTATCAATTAGATTTTGAAGAAGAGATTGTAAGATCTTCCCAGACTTCGTGATGTATGTATTGTATCCATTAGTGATACTACGGAATTTTATAGGGCTTTTATGAAATTTTGGTGTTAAAAAAATACTTGGATATTTAATATTATTTAGATGAATATTCATTCCTTTTTGTTCAAAGCTACAAGACGATTATCATCTTCTCTATTATTGTGAATTGATTTTTGAAATGAATTATTATTTAAAATGTGGTTACTTAATATTTTACTGTAAAAATATTTACAAATTGCACTTGAAAATCAATATATATATATTGCATTTTCAAATGAAATTTTTAGGTAACTTGACTCTATTTTGTAATGGATTTTGATATTCCTATCCATTACTTTCAATAGGTTTTTGCTCAGTATTATTTACATAAAGGGAGAAGGTTGGCTGGGGAAAAAGACATGTTCTCAACCCCACTTTTATATAATTTATTTATTAGCTGTCCTATGTCAGCAATGTTTATAATACTGCAGCATCCATTTTATAATTTTATTCTAGTGCCCTTCATTGTATGTTCACTTTACTGTCTCTGTGTTTTTTTTTCAAATGTGATTGATGTGAAAGTTTATCTCTTGTTTGTAGAGAATTACACTATATATATATATATCCTCATGTCCATAAATTAAGGATAATGAAGTTCAGGCAAAGAAAGACAGTTTGACTTATTTGTAAAGTCATGTAAAGAGCAAAAAAGTGTTATATGTTTGATGGGTTTCAAAAAATAACCTATTTACAAAAACAGTATAACATGGTTAGTATGATCTCTCCGGACGATGCAAAACAGGCCTTACAACGCCTAGGCATACTGAGTATCAATTTATCAATCTGATCTTTGGGAATAGTACACCACTCATCAAGCAATGCCCTCCAAAGATCCGGTAGACAGGTGGGAAGAGGTTGACGGGCTGAAATTCGTCAGCCAAGCATATCCCACACATGGTCTATTGTATGCTGTATGCTGAGCAATCCATACGGGTGATATCATTCGATTGAAGGCATTCGTCTACAATGTTTGCACGGTGAAGACGGGCGTTGTCATCCATAAACAGAAATTCAGCACCCAGGGCGCCCCGAAACAAACGTACATGTTGTTCCAGAATGACATTCCGATAGATGTGGCCTGTCATCGTTACACTCTGAACATGCAGGTCAGTTCTGGAACCAAGAATAATTCCTCCCCAAACGAACCATCCTGCACCACCGTAACGGTGACGTTCAGTGGTGTTCTCTTGGTGGTAACGGGTACCTGGCGCTCTCCATATTTAAGTCCGGCAAGAATCAGACTGCAAACTAAACCTGGACTCGTCTGAGAGAACATCACACAAGACCACTGTTGTGTTGTCCACAATGCATGCTCTCTACTCCAAGTTATTCGCAGGCGTTAAGTGAAACACATCTGACAGGCGTACGAGCATATAGACCAATGTGCCCTAAGTGTTTGTACACGGTGTGCCTTTAAACTGTCGTAACGGTAGCTGAAGAGAGTTGACGAGACAAGTCTGAGGCTGTACTCCGTCTGTTTCTTTTGGCAGTAACTTTCAAATATATACCGGTCCTCATTCGGCGTTGTAATTCGGGGGCGACCAGTGCTGTAACATCTACTCATATTACCGTCGTCTTGGGATCGTTGCCGAAGCCTGGAGATGACTTTCTGGGCGATTCCAAGTTCCTCGGATATTTCCAGCTGGATACGTCCACATTCCAGTCATCCAATAATTCTACCACGTAAGAAATCATCGCAAATGCTTCCTTTGTGCCATAACTATGCGGTTATTGCACTGAAAGGCTTTTAAAGCACTTATGAACAATTTTACTTCTTTGCCACCATTCCTTATATACCCCTCTCTTACACTCTCGTCATTATGACGTACTATCCGCGCCATCTGGTGGTTTCCTGTAATTTGCATATTCTTCTTCAAGATGTGTGTGATAATTCTACAGGTGAAATTTTTATTTTAGAGTTCAATTTCTGTGTGATTCTGAATTATCCTTAATTTATGGACATGAGTGTATATATATATATATATATATAACTCTAAACTATTTTGTAATCATAGACAGCAAGTACTCTAGGCATTTCAATATTTCAATTTTTTGTCAGATTGCAATTAATGCTTTCCACCACTAAAACTAGAGATAATATATTAAAGAACATTTTGTGATAAATATTCAATCAAATGTTTCACCAAGATAACAAATTCTTAAGAAGATTAACAGTATTGCATTTTTTTTAAAAAAAAAGATTGATAAATGCCTTTTTATTAATTTTTTTTAACAAAAAGGTTTTTCTCCACCTTAACACTTCCCTTCACTTCGGAAATATGGTAGATTTATTTTGATGCCCTTCACTTGTTCAAGTTAACATCCCAAATAAACAGAAAAGAGGAAAAAATCACTCCATGATTCTTTTTATAAGCCGTTTAATACTTCATTTGCATAAAACTTCGAAGTTCCAACTATTACTACACACACTAAAAGATCGAAGTGTTTGTTCTTCCAATAAATAAAACAAAACTTTGAAATAGAAAGGTAGTATAAGTTAATTAAGGTACTTAAACTAGTAAAGCTTAGCGCTTAAGTTTTCTTTTTTCTTATTCTATAGGGAAAAACCTTTATTTAATCTCACAAAACGTCGATTTCTAAATGCGTAGACCGAATGTGAAAAAAATTTATTAGGGTTGATTTAATTACTTTGATTCATATTTTAAAAATAATTTCTTTTAAAAGAAATAATGTTTGCTATTATAAAATTAGGCCAGTTTCACTTTTATGAAATTTTGTATTTATATGCACTTATTACAAACTATTATTTGCTTTTCTTTTTCACTATAAAATAAACTTTAGGACGTTGAACTAGTTTTAAGAAAGTCAACGAAGTTAATGAGCTTTCTAGAAAAAAGTAACTTCCTAAGTAACGTTTATACAAACGAATATGAGAAATTAGGTCATTTACTGAATAAGATTTATTTTAGAAAAATATATGATGTTAATTATAGATAAGTATGATTAATTATGTTCTCTTTGTCTGATTTAGATTTATGCCAGAAAAATGCATGCTAACACTTTTCTTAATTTTGAAATTAATCAGACAAAACTTCTTTTGCCAATATTTATTCATATTTAACAAGAACTGATTTATTATGAATGAATATAAAAATATAGCTTATACATCCTTAAATTTATATTTATGCTTATGCTCCCTTAATATATATGCTATATAATTTCTCTCTCTCTCTTCCAAGATAAAAAGAAGCTAACCTTGTTTCACGTTTTATAAAAGAGGAAGTCTCTATATTTATTTCTTTACAAAATGTATACAAATATTTTCTGTCAGGGAAAGTACTACCTCCTTCACATTTTTACGAACATATATAAATTTCTTTATTAGTGTTAAAAGATGTTATATATATATATATATATATATATATATATATATATATATATATATATATATATATATATATATATATATATATATAGTAGTCATCTAAATTTTTCTTTTGGCATTTTTTTTCTCTAGGGTTTAGAGGTATTTCCAGAAAGATAAGTAATCCACTACTTTTATATAAATACATCAAAACTGTATGTCATCGCGCAAAAACAACGAACGCTATCTTTTGTTTTTACAGATGTGTTATAAAAGAAATATGGGCATGCTGTACGTCAAAACGCTGTAAGATTATATGAACATGGTTGTCATTACTCATCATTATCAGGTACAATAAGTACCATGTGTTTGTTTGATATATGACCAACACACCAACCTCTATTGCTTTTAGACAGTGTTTTACCACCAACTAAAACCCTATCTATCTAATAATATAGATCTCAATTATATGTACATAAGTATTATATTTGTTATTTTTACATATGAGATTACAGTATACATATCTTCAGAAGGAGCCAATATTTCAGTATTTATCTTCATGCCATAAATTTCCAATATATATATATATATATATATATATATATATATATATATATATATATATATATATATATATATATATATATATCTTTTCTGAAGTATTTATCTACGTTCATAATACATATTTGGCAAACTACATTTCAATATACATCCCAGATAAAGATTTCAACGTGTCGGATTGTTATCCGATAACTAAATTTTTAGTAATATTTTTTCAAATAAACTTTTATTATGACACACACGCACACTCCAATTTATGTAAATTCCGAAATAAAAGCTTATATAAATATCAAATAATTAATCATATTAAAAATAAATATTTACTATAAGTTTTAGAAATAAAAAAAAGTATTACGTACAAAATGTGTTAAAACTTTGATTAGTAATTTGGGAAATTCTTCTTAACATATATATATATATATATATATATATATATATATATATATATATATATATATATATATATATATATATATATATACGTGTTACGGTGGAACACTGAAATATGGAGAATGTCGATTTTCACCGGTGAATGTCAACATTCACATTGTCGCTTGGTGTATGTCCGAAATATTTGCTAAATAATTCTTATTTCTGACTTACACCGGTAAATGTTAATATTCACCATGCACTAATGGTGAATGTTGAGCATGTCGAACGTTTATATTTTCTTCTCCGTAGTTCAGTAGTGATAACACACACACACACACAGATCATTGGGTTCATAACAATACCTTCCTTAGGTGCACTGTAATTCATTTGAAACTGTTTGCATAAATTTAAATACAGCATTACAACTTCATATGTAACATTTTTGTATTTAATTTGCAACTCTGTAAGCATGCGTTTTTTTCCCCTTCATGGCCTGTTCTGATGTAAGTTCCATATAGCACACTGAACCATTCGTCATTAGTAACATAATACTGTATATTCTTTTCTCCTAGTTTTAATGGTATAATTAACTTATCTTCATCACTAATTTTTAAAACGACAAAATATGTTTTAATCGTCTGTAATCCAAAAGTATGTTGCATTTAGTTTTAGCAGAAACCACTTCAAAAAGTATTTTAGAGCACTTTTCTTTTGAAAAATAAAAACAATTGCCTTTTCATTTATCCGCAATTATTGAATTTAACTTTTCAAGAAAATATGACGATCCACGGCTGTATCCATTTTATATAAATTTGGGTATCGGGTAAAAACTAAGTAAACGTTGTTCGCACTATCAAACTTTGCATAAGACTGTCAAAGCTGACTGACTCCCAGCAAAACAAAGAATTTGGTGGGAAACAGCCGGTTGCCTTTTTGTCGGCTCCTCTCTTTTCGACCTCCACCAGAGCCTATCTGCGATTGTCGACATACCTCGGTGAAAGTCCGAATGCACAAGATTTTAATACAATATTCGATCTTTCACCTACGTATTTGGAGTGTGTCGACATTTTCCAAGTTTGGACATCCACAATAACATATACACCACTCAAGAAAATTAGGGAAGCAAGTAAAAATATGAAGAAACCATCACGCGATAGCCATGTATGGGAATGAAATGGAAAGACAAGTGTAACAAAAAGCCATACCGAAAACACAGTGTTGTACAGGAACTGTGCAATAGTGAAAGGAACATTAAAAGATGCTTAAGGGCAATAAACTGGTTACATATAAATGACAAAAAACTGATTTTTTTAAAATGATGTATAATATATTGTGTGTTCCTGTCTTCCTCAACCCATATATAAGACTGAATTACACTTCTTATTTAGCAGGCTTATTAGGTTATCGGTAAGACTTTGGGGGAATACTCTTCATCTCTTGAAGAAGTCAAATTCTCCAGTTCTCCAAGTAACAGGAGGGATTGGGTTTTCTGCAGCGGGTCGTCCTAGTGTGTCCTAATAACGTCCGATCAAATTAAGATCAAGAGAGCTTGCTAGTTACTTCATACGTTGTATTGTGTTTCGGATTTCTAATCAAGTTCTCTTGTAAGTATAACATACAGTTCACTATATGTTTAAGGTCAGGCATTATGCTACATTTAAAGAAATAAATTAAAAATGTATGCAGCGTAAGGCACGACATGCGGTCTCAGGATATCGTCTGTAGACATTGGAGCTGGCAAATTGCCATTCCGAATGATAAACAGGTCAACATATGCATCTATCATAATTCCAGTTCATACCATCAAACAATCCCGTCTGAAATGTGATCCTTCCAGACCGAATATAGGGTTATTTCGAGTGTCCCTTTCTCACTAAACTAAAACACTTGAAATGTCACATGTCACATCCAATCATGATGTTCAGCAGCCCATTTTCTTTGGTCATCGCGTATCTTGTGGTGAACGAAATACACACCATTGACCTACAAGCATACAGACCACCTGCATGAGCCCTGTTTTAGATTGTTTGGCTTGACATTTTTCATCTTATTGCCAAAAGAAACTGTCTTAGAATGTGAGTCGCTTTTTTTTCTGTTTTGACGAGCTGTAAACAGGATATAACAAACATTATTTTCTGCGGTAGCACGTGCACAACCTTGTCCTGGCCGACATTGAACATGCCTTGTGTTTTGGAATCAATTTCATGGCCTTGTAGTAACACTTCTTTTCACTCCGACAGTTACCGCTACATATCTTCGTGTTTGCCTTGACTCCTGTCTCCCAGCAGTGCGCCATGCCAAGGATTCTAGTAGATCACATTGCCATGACTTTTTCCAGTCACCTTCACTCAAAACAACAGCAAAAAGATTGACTTTCATCAATACGACAATGAAAAGCATCCGCTTCTATAAAATCATTATTTCTACACTTATAACCTTTTCTGGTTTTTAAAACCATAGACGTCTATTTGCATACGAGTTTTTTTTGTACTGTTGTATGCTACTTTTTTAGGTAATGGATGTTTTGCCTTACGTTAGTTATCAGAACAAATATTTGCGTATGTTCGTTAAATCCATGTGCCCTCCAAATGTTTTTGATCAGTGCATATTTACAAATCCAGAAAATTTATATTTTGATCACGTGTTAGAACTTTGTATTGTTTCAGTAGAATTAATTTTCTGAAAATGAAGTGTTTAATCTAACAATAATAAACACGGCGTCTTTGGAACACATGTACATTCTTATATTTACCTAGTCATTTCTCCCGTTTCAAAATATGAGATTAAATTCCTTATATGAGTAACCAAGAATATTTCTAAAAAAACATCGTTATTTGTAAAAGAAATGTACGAAACTTATTGCCTTCTGAGTTTCAAGCAAACACAAACAAAACACATGTTTAGACTCAGATAAGTACAGTGAAATACGTTTAACACGAAAACGCTTAAAACGAAATATCGGTGAGCGAAAGTAATACAACGGTTCCGACAACCTACTACATATTTTTATACATTTTTACACTTAACACAAAATGAAAATCGCTGAACACGAAAAGATTTCCGTTTTAGAGATGAAAAATATGTAAAACACCAGACGCTTATTGAAACGTTTGGCAAAGTTTCTGCATTATCGGATTGTCCTACTGTATCATTTAAAGAATGCGTTAAAGTAGATGATGATAATGTGTGTACAGCTCCAATTACAGCAAACAATGCCATTTTGTTCAAAGCTCAAAAAATATCATTGAAGGAAATTTCGACGAGGAATAGAAAATGAATAATGCCACTCCAGTTCATACGTCATTTGAAATTAGAAACATGATGAAAAGTATGAGCAATTATTTAGACTTATATTCCAATGGTATGTATAATGGTATTCTAATAAAATAATAGAAGACATCGAAATATTTGTTGATAATTTGATGCTAAGATAACAATACAAAGAAAAATATCAGATTATTCTAGTTATATATTGTTAAAATACACCGAATTATATTTGAATTTTAAGTGCTTGAACTTCAGTTTACATCAAAGACAACATGAATGAAGATCTTCACACATTTTTTTTATAACTTGAATGTTTGAATAAATGGTAATCAAAAATATACGGAAACATTTACAGTACACATTTATGCATATAAATAAAAATAAAAATCAATTTTAAATTCGAGCTATTCAAAAACATTCGAATTATTGTTCAAAAATATATATTTATACAAAATACCTCAACATTTATCTTTTTTAAAGGCTAACTGAATAAGTAATTAAAATCTGGATATTTTTTGAAATCTCGACCGTATAAAGGTAGAAATTTTATGTTAGAAATTCCATTTGAAATTTCGAAAAAAAAATTCATCGCGCAGTTAAAAATTATTTACCATAAGTTTTAGCAATTGTTTGAGTATAATAAAAATTTCAAATTTTTTATTATATAGCTTCTTTGGTATCTTTTAATATATTTCGAAGATTTCATACAATTCTGTTGAAAACTGCATACTAAGAGCAAAAAATATACTAAAAAAATTGATGAATATACAATTACAATAAATTCTTATATAGGAGCAAAACTGAGAAGCTAAAGCGCAGGAATGAAAAATTTTGAGTATATCTGAAGTAGTTTTCGAAATATTTATTTTAAAGTTCAGAAAATTTGTGTGCGTTATGTTATACTTAATATTAATTAAATGGTTAAAATAATATGTTAATATTAGTCATGTAATCGTTTGATGACACATTCATATACTAATAAAAATTATCATGGTCATTGATGCGAATGTCAAGAATTTTATGTAATTTTAAATTCAGACATTAAGATATTAAGATGTAGAAAAAATAAAACAACAATCTAAAATACATGAAAAATGCAGTCTGCTATAAAATGATCTTGACAAACAAAATCCGGCATTTTCACTTACTATGTCAGAGCCGGCTTAGTCAGGGGCGATCTGGAAAAACAGAGAGAGAACCGCGGTTTTGATGGATGCCGCTGTAGCTTTTAAAGTTCCCAGGAAAAATTATATATATATATATAAATTACAAATGCAAAAATAAATCTTGTAATTTTCCATACATTTTTATAACAACGAATTGTGGAATAGGCTTCCAATACATTGTTGTGCTTGACAATATGTAAGGTAACCAACCCTACTTTAGATAGATTTGTACTACTTCTTCGTAACCGTATTCCTTTTAAAATTAATTCGTGCAGCCGAAATACACCTTTTGCACCCTTAAAAATTTATGTAAACTATAACGGTTAATTTTAATTTATGCAACTTGTGAAATGTTCATAATTAACCATTTCCGTCTAAACATTTTACATGAAAAATAAAAGTTTAGACTCCCTCATTCATTAGGGATTTATATAACATTCTAACATTAAATTTTATTCTTTACCCAATAGGATCGAGTGGTAGTGTATAGGCTTCCCCACCACAGGTCTGGGGTTCTATTAACGGGCTGCGCAAGGTCGACTCTGCCTTTCATCACCGCTACATTGGGTCGATAAATGAGTACCAAGCTTGCTTTGGGTCTTAAACACTGAAGGTCTCTCTTCAGACAGACCACCAAATCGGGACATCTGTTCATGCACCTCAGCGTCCAATGGTCACGTGTATTATGATGGGCACAGTAGTTCCTGGCCCTCATGGATTGTTGTGCCACTGAGTTTGAGTCTTAAGTTTGAGGATTACCTCACTTTGGGGATACCCCTTAGATAAACATGTATTTTCACTCATTTGCAATTAAACATTTTTCTTTCAATTACGTTGATTTCAGAAGGAAGTTTGATTTTTCAAATGTATTTGCTTAATAACATGTATATTTGTGTATTATATTAAAAATTTGATCAATCCAAAATTACATGTTTTTAGCTCCTCTAAAAGCTTTTAGTATTTTACAACTGATCTTACAATCCATATACGTTTTATAGTAGTATATTTAAAAATGATAAAGACATTTTTACTACTGTGTGAGCTTTTATGCCTCGTTTATAAATATAAAAAATTGCTTTCAGCTACAGTTTTTAAAATAAGCTGAAATAAGTGGAGGAATAGTATACTTTCATATTATGAATATTTTTGACTCCAGTAAGATATATTTATATTTCAGTTTCTTTACAATTTGAATAGAAGTTGTAAGCCATTTTGCGAATAGTTTGATGTTGAGTATAAACCCATAGGCTGTTTAATATTGTAAAGAGTTTTACTTTGATACCAGCACACACTAAAATAAGGCTCATTTGCCGTTATATTATCAGCTTCAGTGATATTTATATTTTGAAAAATAGTCTACACGTACGAAAACATTCTTTCACAACCGCACACCACATCTCTCTCTCTCTCATACTATATCTTCCCTACAGCAGGAAATATTTGTGTATACTGAAAAATTTAATACAGGATACCTTTTCAAGTGTTAAATTTGTTTTTTAAATTTAGTATGAATACATTGTGGAATTGTCGGTTAACTTCACTGAACAAAAATGTTTTAAGTGTACTGTTTTGAAAGACAAAATTAATTAGGGACAACCTTTTTCACAATAGAATTTGTAATGACTTAATTGTGTGAAAATGTAGTTATCGATGTGTGACATTTTTCCTTGTAATAAAAGAAACAGAAAGATAAGAAATTTAACTTGAGTAGAAAATGGTTAGAAGTACTGTCATGCGCATTTGAAGAAGTATATCCCCCATTAAAATTAAAAATTATTGACTGAATGTGTGTTATGTCCATCACAAATGCCAATGTAGAAAAGGAATTTTTATTTTTAATACAAGAAGTTCGAAAAGGAGAAGAACACTAGGAAGGAAAATTAAAATTTTTTTTTAAAAACGAAAAATATTCAGTTAACATAAAAATATCTTTTATACGATTTTAATTAAAATAAATTAAAAGTATTGAAATCCTTTTTTATGCTATTTTAAATTAAAAATATAACTGAATAGAGAAAGATTGGTTTTATTTCATAAATATAATCATCGTATGTATATCACCATATGCACCATTTATTGTGTTATTGTTTAAGAAATGAGATAAGGCCTTTGCTCTGTTTACCTCATTACTTTTTTAAAAACAGGAAAGTGTGCGCGTTTTCTTACTCCCATATTCAAAAATTAATACAGGATGCTTTTTTCTTGTTCAAATCGCAATACCAAAAAAAATTTTTTTTTAATTTTTATAAAATGACAGAAAAATGAATTTTGTTTGAAGAAAATATAATTATTTTTCAACTTCTAACATACTATTTATTTTTTTTCCTTTTATTTTACCCTTCATTTTGTTTTAATTTTACTGGGACTAAACATATAGGAGAAAGAAACACCGAATTCTACTACAGCTTTCATACAAGATTGCCCAAGGCAACTGAACAGCTAGGTGTAAACGATTGATCTCTTGGTTCTTACTTGACAAAGGAACCGAACTAGGTCATAAAATTGTCCCCGTTCGACCTCCCAAGTTCTAAAAGGGGGAAAGAAAATAAGTATGTTGCATTTTTAATGCTAACTTCCAAAATAAGAGTTAACGCTTAAAAATAAGAATAACTTTACAGGAGGAAGTTATCCACATAGAGGGTTAATTTAGGATTACTTGAGAAATATAAAATAGCCAGAAATTCCAATCGGAAAGCTACTCGTTTGCGGCGCGATTTTGGAATAACAACAAATGGATCTTCTAAGGTCTATTTATATAATACAACTTTTAGAACTGTTCACTATTTAGCAGAAAAATCTGTAGCGCACAAAAGTCAAATATAATTATAATCTTCGCTTAGTAAATAGAAAAAATCTAACTTAAAATTGTAGAAGAAATACGTCTTTTATTATCCTTCAATCGTCTGGTTCGAAGTCAGACGCCTTATCCATTACGCCACGTGAACATAAATGCGTCTTAAAATATAAGCAAAATCGTAAATATCGCGTGATAATTTTGCCAAATGTTGCAAATAATGCCAAAACTACAAAACAAAATTTAAATCATTTGAAAAATTATCATTAAAAAAAAGGATTTATTCGAAAAATAATCCTAATTAAAAGAAAATTGAGAAGAGTGAATAAGGGTCTTTTAAAAATATGTAAAATTGTTGATAAATATATGCTCAATGATAATTTTCAACAATAAAGCAAAATCCAACCAATAAACATAACTGTATTAAAATTTTTAAAGCAATATAACTGTATTAAAAATCTGGAAAAACCGAGTGTCAAGTATACATTTTCGCATTTAGTGAGAGACGTGAAACATATCACGTCATAACACCAGAAAACCACTTAAAAATTAAAATTTAAAAACATTAGAAAGAACGAAATGAAAAGTACATTAACACCCGTCCGGATTCAAATGTAACGTAATGTCAAAATTTCAGAGGAAATGTTTCAGTAGTTTCGGAGATTAGAGGCTTTAAAAAAACAAACATTGCATTTTTATTTATATAGATAATACACAATGTAAAACAGCTTATGATAGTGATTTTCAATCTTAAATAAAATATGTACGAAAAAGATAACAGAATGTTTACTGAGTAATGAATTACAAAAATTCATATAAGGCGAAATTTAAAATTGATGGTTTTCGATCATTTCGTTTATATATTTGTACTTAAAAATGATAATGTTTCTCTCATTTCGTCATCTACAATTAAAAGTCTCCATGCCTTTCTTATTTTATATTTATTAATCCTAAAATTCTGAATTCACATAAACAAGATTTAAAAAAGTGTAACAATATTTTAGAGCTTTTTTTTAGCTATTATGGGATAATTGCCTGCAATTTCAATCCAATATGAACTCATTAACTCTTAGGAAAGTTTTGAAATTATATCTCGATTATTATAGAGCAAAATTACTTCTTCATTCAAAGTTAATTCCCACACAGATGTATCCATTATCACAAATGGATTACGCCAATCAAATATTTTTAATATCTAAATTTGGGAACTAAAAAATTTTGTCCTGTCTGGTGTTGTCAAATAATCTTAACAAATTTATGAATATATAGATTCTATAAAATCCCTAAATAAATTGTTTCCGGAATTTTTTAATTGTTTTCTTATAGTCATATTAACTATTTTAAAAAGTAATTCGTGGCACACAAAAGTGCCGCGGCACAATGGTTGAGAATCAATGCCTTAGAAACCCTACTCATGATTTCATGAAGATAATCGAAGGGCTACCGTGATCATCACGACAGCAAAAATTGATAATCTTAATTAAGCAAAAGCGAATGAACTAAATTAAATGGCTCATTTCATAGAAAAAAAAGGTTTCAAAATGTTTTCTAAAGAAATTAATGGCGATCACTTCATACAGATCGATTAAATCTCAATATCGAACTAAAGATTCTGCTAATTTACCATGAAATCGTATTGTCTAGTCAAAATTTCATTTGTTAACTGAATCGAACACATGATACACCGGAAATGTGTTTGTGACCAGAACCACTAAGTTATCGCGGCCATGCCATGGTAATTGAAGAAACGTTTTTAGATCAAAAACATGCTGAATAAAAAGTAACGTAGTTTAAATTAAAGTTACACTGACCACATAATAAGAGATAATTAGGGATGGCGAATCTTTGCAAAAAAGATCGATTTTTAAATCGTTTCGAATCGTAACCTGATGATTCGATTCACAAGAAAATCGAGGTCTGAGAGATTGATTTTTTAACAATCAATCTTTTTTTACAAGTCTGCTTTTACAATGTAAATATAAATGCTTTTTATGAAAAACAAGAAAGATACCATTCAAAAGTATCTCTTTTTCTGTAAAATAAGAGAATTTTTTAGTTCAGGGATTTCAACAATTACAATTTATTTTATTACCATAAAAAAGTATCATATATAAATAAATTAATTGTAAATAATATATTAAATGGTTTTTACCCCAAAATAGAAAAAAAAATCAAACGTCGATTTTATAGGATGAAATATCGATTTACTGAACCGATTCAGTGCTACATATCGTTTAAAAAATATTTTTTTGGCCCGTGAAATCGATCATTCGATTAATCGTTCTCAGATGACCATCCCTAGCAATAATGTCAACGGCGAGGATATTCTGAAATCTGAACAAGTGTCGATGGATTCATTTCAGATATTTAACCCATCTCACCTATTGCTACTATCGTGAGACACTATCCATTTTTCTGTATAGTATGTTTACTTAAATTTCGAAATTAAAAAATCAGAAATTGAATCTTCTAAACTATGATCCAATAAATGTTACCATAGACCTGAATGATTAGATTTAAAAGGTAAATGTTCAAAAAGGATTTATTGAAAGGGTATTCGATATTCTTAAAACATTTTTAATCAAACTAAATTGAAAAAAATTATTCATCGTAAAAAATGTTCAGGTTTTAACCTAAAATTTTGTAAATATTAAAAAAAATATTACAGATTATATATAATACAAATAGTTTCAAAATCAGTTTTTAAGACATAACCACTGAAGTGGCATTAATGCCACATACACAAGACAATTTAAATGCGCATAAAATTTTAAAATGTCTAACTGTTACAGCTAAAATAATAGAAAAATGGGACATTTTATTATAGTTCATTGTTTTTGAAGTAATACACATAAAATATGAATAAATTTTCCCTTGAAGTGTCCTCATGGGATATTTTTTTAATTTTACTAGGTTTACATTTCACATTTATGATTCTAAAGCTACTCGATAAAAGTTTATATTTTCAATGATGTGGCATTGCATTTATTTTTTGAAATATTTCTTGATACTCTTTTTAAAAGTTAAGGAACATCCGGCGAGATATCTCCACAGCTATCTGCAAGCTATGTAAAAGTGAATAAGGCCTCCCCAAACTGTAAATTACAAAACTTTTTTTTAGAGAAGTGACTTGACTTTCTGCATTAGTATATAAAGAGAGAAACATAAATTTAGCTACGAGTGCAGTATTAGGCCTGACAAATTAGAACTATTTTAAAATGGATGTAACGAGAGAGTGTTATATTTGTAGAAAAGAACGGAAAACAGATACGTTTCCATTTAATCAACCGTGTATTCACATTAGAAAGAAGCAGCCCTTTGCAAAACGTTATAAGACTTTAACTGAGAGTTACTCAGTGAAATCGGATAAATTAACAAATAGTAAACTAAAATTCCATAATGATCAAATTAAAAGAAGCAATTTTAAGAGACATTTGCGTATCCGTGCCAACGAAAGACCTTACGCTTGTAATATTTGCAAAAAATGTTTCACTCAGAAAGGACATCTAAAAATCCATTTGCGTATTCATACTAAAGAAAAACCTTATTCTTGTGATATTTGCAACAAATGTTTCACTCAGAAAGGACATCTAAAAATCCATTTGCGTATTCATACAGAAGAAAAACCTTATGTTTGTGAAATTTGTGAGAAGACTTTCTCTGAAAGAAGTAACTTAAGAACGCATTTACGTATTCATACTAAAGAAAAACCATTTGCTAATTCACACAAAGAAAATTTAATTCATACTGAAGAAAAGCCTTTTTGTTTGTGAAATTTGCAAAAAGCGCTTCTCTCAAAGAAGTTCATTTGAAAAACCATTTGCACATTCATAAAGAAAAATCCGTAATGAAATTTGCAAAAGCCTTTTGTTTTTTCGTATTCATAATAATGAAATTTTCTCTTGTGAAATTTGCAAGAAAGCTTTCACTCAACTTGTCGTTTGAAAAACCATTTACGTACTTCATACTGGAGAAAAACCTTTATGCTTGTGACATTTGCCAAAAGTCTTTCACTCAAATTGGAGATCTTAAAATTCATTTGCGTATTCATAATAATGAAAAGCTTTTTTCTTGTGAAATTTGCAAGAAAACTTTCACTCAAATTTGTCGTTTGAAAATACATTTACGTATTCATACTGAAGAAAAGCCTTATGTGTGTGATATTTGCAAGAAAGCCTTTTCACAAAGAGGTAACTTAAAAAGTCATTTACGTATTCATACTAAAGAAAGGCCTTATGCTTGTGACATTTGCCAAAAGTCTTTCACTCGAAATCAACATCTTAAAATTCATTTGCGTATTCATACTGAAGAGAAGCCAATACATTTACGTGAAAGGCCTTATGCTTGTGACATTTGTCAAAAGGCTTTTACTCAAACTAGTAGTTTGAAAAGACATTTGCGTATTCATACTGAAGAAAAGCCTTATGCTTGTGACATTTGCCAAAAGTCTTTCACTCAAAATCAAAATCTTAAAATTCATTTGCGTATTCATACTGAAGAGAAGCCTCATGTGTGTGATATTTGCAAGAAGGCTTTCTCTCAAAGAAGTAACTTAAAAATGCATTTGCGTGTTCATACCGACGAAGAATTCTATTTCTGAGAATTTTGCGCTAAGTTCTTCAATCAAGATAACATTTTAATTACTCAGTTGTGTCTTTAGGTAACGAAAATACCCTTATATTTTTGATTATTTTATGTTATAAAGTTTTAGGCTATATATTGTATTTATGTCTGATGTGAATCTGCATTATGAAGAGTAACGTTTTTAGTGTTGTATTATTTTAAACCCTGAATTATACGTATTCCGTATTTTTAAGATATGATTAAAAATCATTCGTAGACTTTTGAATTTGACATAATTAAATTTCATTCGCTTTGTTGATTTGTTTGTTTTATGTATTTCTTAAGGGCACTTAAAATTGGGAGTTTATTAACTTGTGTTATTCTTCTGTATTTGTGTTTCATTTTCGGATGTGAAACTCAACCTAAGTCTTTTGTAATAGAAAAATGATTCAAATAAATACTGATCATAAAGGCAAAGCAATGTTGATAAATGACTTAATTTTTTTTTACTCATTTTTTTTTTAATTTTGTCACTTTTATTTTTTTAAAAATAAGTAGAGTATTTCCCTTTTATAATGTATGAACTTAGTTATTTTAGAAACTATATAATAGGAAATTGAAGGAATTTTAATTCTTATACGGATGTCATCTTTGAAAGGTTTGGTAATTATAATTTTAATTTATCTGGTATGCTTTAAAGTATATTAAATACAAATGATATGTATACAAACAGAAAGAAAATGTTGAACTTAAAATACATTTACATATCTTAGTTTATTGGAAAATAGAAAAACAGTATTTTGCAGGGTTGATGGGCTTTTTTTGTCAATAATATGTTTTTGTGTTATTAGGTCTGGATAAATTTACATTTTAGTTAAAATTTAATTACAAAAATTACAAAAGGTTTTATTAATATTATTATTGTTAGAGTAATTTTATTTTTCTTTAATTTTCAGTACTGCAATTTAGATTACACTTTCTGCAAATATTAGTTCAACGGAATTATTTTGTAAATAAAGTATCAGGACAAGTATTAAATGGATGATAAAATGAGTAATAAAGTAAAAAAAGTAATTAAAATTAACTAGAATGTTTAAATTTTACCTTTTTCATTTTACTTTTTAAGAAAATGCGTTTCGCTGCAAACATTATTGCTATAGATAGAGGAATTCTATAAAAATAACAGTAGAACAATGAATTTTAAAAGTAAACATTTGTGATGTAACTGTTATTCAGGTGCTCTTTTCCCAAAAAGCTATTCTGTATTTTTAGATGTTATAAAATACGAATTTTACCATACTAGTATAACTTCTCATATTATGTATACGTTTTGAGAATCTGCATTTTTAAGGTAAAAATTGAGAAAAATTTAACCAAGTTTTTAAACAAATTTTTTGTTGTTTTTTTAAAAAATTAAAAGCTCTTGCTTTGTATTTATAAATGCTCACTGTAGTTTTGAAATAATTAATCAAGTGAATATAGTAATAAATGAATCTCAAGGATTATCCTAAATTCATTACACAGCTTGTAAGATAGACAGCTCGTTAATTTTTGGTTATTCTTAACATGTGAATATTCGTATATAGTTCTTTAAACTTCATTTTGTCTTTAAAACAAAGGAAGTTTCAAATGTGTCAGTATAATAGCCTAGGTTCTTTTGTTACCGTGTTTAAAAACAGATTGGTTTAAACGAAACATCAAATATATAAATTCTTAGACATTTCCTTTCTTTTTTTTGAAAAACGATACTTAAAATGTGTGTATCTTATAATTAGAATGGTAAAAGGAAGTTAAAAGTATACTAAAATTACAAATATAAAACATTGGTATTTTTAAATAGATGTTGTGCATCATTGATAACACCTGCTGATGAATTACGGAAAGTGTAAAAAAATATACTTCAGCATACAATCTAGGCTTTATAATTTAAAAATTTAAAGCTGAAAAATGATTCAGAATATTTCAATTACTTAAAATATGGATACATATTGTATTAAAAATGTTACTTTGCAAATCATAGTTGAGAGATAATATTTTATTTGCAATGTTCTCGAAATGCGTTTTTTGGTGAGGTTCAAGTATTTCTTTCACAACATCTATATTACATATAATGTTGATATTTTACATATTGCTAGGTTGAAATTTTTTTATAAGGTGAGCTAATTTCTTTTTACAACATTCATAGTTCCTGCATAAAATAAGAGTAAATTTAAATCTTTGAAAATTTTCAATTTTTTTAATTTTTTTTTAAATTTGTTTTATTTATTATATGTAAAGTATGTTTAAACACCTAAAGTATGATTCGAAGATGAAAAAAAAAATGTCCTGCATATGCATAAAAATTATTATATATTTTTAAATAATTTTTTTGCATTAGCAGGTACATAAGTACAGACATAATTTACTGCTAATTTATTACTTTTATTGGTTTCAATTAAAGTAAGTGTGAACTATTATTTTGCTTTCAAAAAATATATTGATGGGCTTTTTAATAAGTTAACATCAAATTATTTTTTACGTATTAAGTCATCTGCTTTCCTGGAAAGGTGTTTACAATATTTATATACAAAATGAAAACTGTAACTTAGTTACATACTTACGAATTATACCATCGCCAAATTCCAACAAACTTAAGAACGTTGTTAGAAATATATGTATGCAACTAAAAGTAGTTAACCCTTTTCGAACATGTTTAAACCCAAAAATTATCTTAGTGCATTTTAAAAGTTTTCTTTGCTTATGATTTGTAAACGATCTGTACTTTCTGCAAATATTCCCTTCAAAAATTATTTTGTAAATAAATTTATGGAAGTGACTAATTAGGAATTAAATGGATGATATGTTTGTACCTAATAAAGTAAAAAAAATGACGAAATAAAAAACATATTTGATCTATACGGCGGCATTGTATATATATAGTTTTATGTTTTAGTGACCGCTTTAAGAAGACGCGGTTTCAGATTTTCTTTTTGAAAGCAATTACGGAATTATAGCCATCTAAATAGCTGTAACCATTAATGCTATAGTTAATACGGTATTAATCTGAATATAATTACAATCTGAATCTTCATGATTTTATTTGTCAATGAAAGGAGAATTTTAATTTGAAATGCAGAATTTATGACAATATTTGTAATGTGACTGTCATTTTGCGGTATGAGGACTTTTGGCTTAGCAAAATTGATGGACAATACCATACATATTTTAATTTAATTTAATTTGGAAGGCTCCTAAAATCAATTATATATAGATCAAATGAAAAATCTCATGTATTATGT
The DNA here is from genome assembly GCA_019973935.1 of Trichonephila clavipes. Lineage (NCBI taxonomy): Eukaryota > Metazoa > Arthropoda > Arachnida > Araneae > Nephilidae > Trichonephila > Trichonephila clavipes. The sequence goes on along the minus strand of BMAU01021373.1, from coordinate 1,043,428 downwards.
AAATTTATTAGTTTTTAAGAGAGATTATTACAATTCTTCAGACAATTGCATTTTAACAGTAAAAATTGAATGTAAAATTAATTGTTTTAAACTAAGTTTTTAATTAAACAAATTTTTTGATGTTTTTTTTATTTTTAATATTAATACGAAAAATATTTTTAATTTAATGGAATTTTTTATTAGGTTGTGGTTAGTAGAATAATGAACTAGAAACAGAGGGCAACGAACTCAAGGGTTTGGCTTTCTAAAGCGGTTTAATTCTAATACAGGTTAAATTTCATCGGATTTTCAAATCCTTACGTTTGTATTTGGTTAACATCGATAAAGGATTATTGAAAAAACCTTGCGATTTATTCTTTTATTTATCGTTTGCTCATATTGTAATTCATTATTCAAATCCTTTGATTGTATGTAACTGATTTTACGAGTGGAAAAAAAGTGTTTGAATTTCGCCTTTATTAATAATGTTTGTGTTTTTGTGTCAATCTATGATAACCAGTACTTCGATAGAGCATTCATGTGTAATAGTCTATATTGAATAAAATTTATTTAATATTTTTATTTAACTTTATCGTTTATTTAATTTATAATTTAATCTCATTATTAATATGTGATCGAACTTTAAGCAAGTCAATATGCTAAGCAGGATTATTTAGATTCTATGCGCATATTTCTGATAGAAAATTCGGACCAAGCATTTAGTTTCACTGAATTTTATAGCCGAGAGAATAGAAATTAATGCAATGTAATTAATAATTGAGGATTTTCTTAATGCGTGTCATCAAATCGAATTTTGTAAATAGGCTTATTTATTTTTAGCTAGAGCTCTATGAAAAATGTTAATTTGTATATAATAATTTGTAAATTTTAAAAAAAATGATTTTTTAGGTCTTAAATATTTTTCTGTTTATTTTTATCTCATTTCTTATTTTACATCAACTTAGATTTTTTTTCTATTTAAAATTCCAAATTTTAAATCTCTGCTGAAAATTTAATTTTTTTATTTTTTGTCTCTGAATATCAAATACATACTGTAAATTTTAGGGTTTTTTCTGTTAACACTTATGCTTTTCTTTTCGGAATTAAACTATTACTCTAACCATAAAAAGTTACTGGAATTTAATTACAAAGTAATCCGATTAAAAATATTCACAAATCTATTTAAGTGAGAGGTTGTTGCCGACCTGAACGAATGGGGGTCCGAGCCCGCGTCCACTAAATACTCGTCATAAGGAAGAGCCAACATACGTTTAGTTTATCGATGCTAAAAGTGTTGTGTTGTGTGAGTTCAAACTATAATTAGATGCACATTTGAACGACTTCCTTTCTTAAAGTATTTTTTAATATATCTTTCACTGTACAACACATTACTAATTACAGATACAATTTCATAGTTGCGTGTTATTTTATACAATCCTCCACTCAGTCACAGTTAAGTCTATAATTGGTTACAGTTAAATATACCACATCACTGGTTACAGTTAAATATACCACATCTCCTCCCCTCCTTAAAGAACAAGTCTCTCCGGAGGCCGCCTGATTCTCCCGGAACGCCTAGGAAATGGCCTGTCTGGAACTGGTGGACTCCTCGTCTCGGAGTCGGTCTTTTAGCTGAAGACTGTGATAAAAACCGCAACATCAGTTGATGGCACTTTTTGTACGGAAGATGAACCCAATTCCTTGTTCCGATTTAGAAATATCTTCCGCCGTTTCTGCATGCTGAATATTAGAGTTGTTTTCTCGAACCTCTGATGATGGAAATCTCTGGTGCATAAGTGAATGATGTTTTCTTGCACTTTATCCCCACTGAACGGATTTCAACATTCTCAAAGGGTTCCTTGAACATCAATGATGTAGTGGAGTACGCCATCCTGGTTTACAATGGTACCAAACTTCCATCTAGTATTTTCTGTAAATCTCTCACAGCCACTCGATCTCCAACATCAAATTTCCTATCTCGTAATTCGAAATTATCTTTCGTAATTTATCCTGAATTTTTGTTTTCAATTCAGGTAAAAGTAAATCTATCCTGGTTCTAATGTCTCTTTTAAGAATAACATGGCTGGACTAAGTGTTGTAGTTACATTAGATTTTCGGTATTGCATTAAAAATGTACTTAATTTCTGCTGTATAGTACCTTCGTATTTATGCATAGCTCTTAATGATTGCTTTAAAGTAGCAACATAACGTTCTGCTTGTCCATTACAGAAGGCTTGAAAGGTGCACTAGTTTTGTGCCTATAATATTTTTATGCATAATGAAAATTCATATGATGTAAACTGAGATCCATTATCGCTGACAAGTTTAGGTAATCCCTTGCAAAACTATCTCGAAGATCTTAGATGGTTTTCTTGGTTGTGGTTACCTTCATAGGGTATACTTCTAACCATTTGGAATGAGCGTCAACGATCAGGAAAACGTGTGTTCAAAAAATTGGTCCAGCAAAATCTACATGAATACGTGTTAGGGCTATTATATTATGTAATGAACTTTAGATTCTGAGGATCAGCCTTTTAGCACAATCGACACAGGCGGCTTCTTCAATATCGTTATCTATATTTTTCCAAAGACGAACGATCTAGCTATAGCCTTTTTACTATTCCTAATGTCGAAATGTAAAAACATTTTGAAATTTCTAATACAGACCCCTTTCCGTACATTGTATCCTCAATGGTATACTGGGGATTCCTCCCTTGCAAAATTTTACCTTCCGCATAAGAGTGACCCAGCTCTATATCTTTACTTCTCCCCGTCGTAACCCTTAGAAGTAACCGGTAATGCTTCACTGTGACATCTGAAATATTGTGATGCCATCTTTAACTAAGCTTTCGGATGTTATTGGTAAACGAGAAAAAGAAAGTCTGCATTTCCGTGTTCAATCGTTTTACGGAATATTATATCAAACTCAAATGACTGCAAAAATGTTTTTAATGTAAAAGTCGGTATTAATCTGAATATTTTCTGAAACCCAAAATAAGTATTAAAGGTTTGAATCTGATCAAACTGAATCTTCTACCTTCAAATATAGATAAAACTCTTACTGCCCAAACTATTGAAAGAGCTTCTTTATCAATTTGGGAGTATTTTTTCTCGGACCCAGATAAAGTTCTTGATGCGAACGCGATCGACGTTCAGAGCCATTTACGTGTGACAGAACACAACCAATGCCAACTGGAGATTTGCATCACTAGCTAAAGTTAAAGGTAGGCTAGGATCATATGCACCAAAATTTTAGGTGAACAAATTTCAATTTATTTGCTCAAAGGCAACCTGGCAATCCTTCGACCATAAAAATCAACATTTTTTTGTTAAATTATTAAGAGGATTAGCAATAGTAGCAATTTTCACAAAATTTCCTAAAAATTAACTAACCCTAAGAAACTTTTTACTATGAACATTTTTACAGGAGCATTTATAACGGCTGAGATCTTTTCGTCAGTTTTATGTAACCCTTTGAATCGATTCTATGCCCAAGAAAATTTATTTCATTTGGAAAACTTAATTTTTATTTAAATTAAGCTTTAGCCCGTGTTCTCTAAATTTCTTAAAAATTCCTCTAAAGCTGTAAAATGCGAAATTTCATCGCTCCCTAATTCTAGCATCATCCATAAAGACCTTGACTCCATCCATACCCCTGAAATAGTCTTCAACATAGCGCTGCCAAATAGCAGGTGCCCCATTTAATCCATACATAAGTCTTTACAAATATATAATCCCTTGTGGGTATTTATAGTCATTAATTTCTGACTGTCGGGATGGACTTTCATTTGCAAATATGCATGCTTAAAATCTAATTTTGTAAATTGTTTTCCCCATTTAAACTACCAAAAAAAATTTCATCCAATCTTGGTAAAGGATGCTGAGGAACAATTAAATTTGGATTCAGGGTTACTGAATAATCAGCACATAGTCTTATACTACCATCGGATTTTAATTCAACAGGGACTACTGGGGTTGCCCATTCAGAGCTGTCGACTTTTTCTATGATACCCTTTTTCAAGTCTGTCAATTTCGTTTTCAACTCTACCTTTGAGAGCAAAGGGTACTGTTCGAACCCTACAAAATATAGGTTTTACTCCATGTCTGAGTTTTAATTTAGCCTCATAATTGTTTATTTCTCCTAATTTATCATCGAAAATATCCTTATACTCTCTTAGAAGGTTATTTAAATTTTGTTCAGTTTTGCTCTAAAAGCTTTAATAGCCGGCCAATCTAAATGAATTTTATAGAGCCATTCCCGACCCAGAATAGTATCCAAGTTTTCTTTCACAATGTATAAGTTCAAGTTTACTTTTTGATTTTTATATTGTACCCTTACAGTAACATATCCTAATGGTATAATTGAATCTCCTTTATATGTTTTAAAAACTATATTTGTAGGTTTAATTGGTTTCTTTGAAATTTTCCTGAAATTTCTAATACTCATTACACTAACCGCTCCCCCGTATCCAATTCCATAGAACAACTCTTGTTTTCAATTTTTAAATTTATCATAATTGGAGGTCGTTTTTGGTTCTTCCTCGTGTAATATATAATCCTGAATTTTTAATTCGTATAGTGGAATTCTATTTCTATCTTCAACTTCATTTAATAGAGTTACCTGTTTTTGTTTAACCGATTTCTACATTTGCCTTTTTAGATGCGAAGCATGCCTGTTTAATGTGCCCAATTTTCCCACAGAAATTACATTTACTTGAAATATATCTACAATTCTCTTTGCATGGTTGGTACCTGTGCATCGTGAACAATATGATGTTTTCTTTCGGCTTTTTGTAAAATTGGATTTTTTATCCATGTGTTTTTAAAAGTTTTCATTGAATTTATTGCTCGGCCCATAATATCATTTGTCCCTCTAAAAGCTTTATCCATAGCCAGTGCTATATTTAGCGTTTTCTCGAGATTAATATTATCTTCCTCAAATAATCGATCTAAAATCATTTTATCCCGCAACCCGCTTACAAATACGTCGCGTAACATAATATTCAACATATCTTTATCATAATCACAATTCATTGCTAGAGCCCGAAGCTCGGCAATGTATGTACTAATACCTTCCCCTTCAGTCTGTTTTCTGTTTAAAAATTTGTGACGAGAAGGTATAATTAAAGGTTTTGGGGTCAAATGTTTCTTAAGTGCATCTTTTAATTTATCTAACGTTTGGTCGGAAGGAATGTCAGGTGCAAGCAAATTCTTTAGTAACTGGTACAATTTTGCACTAAGAGACGAAACAAAAACCTTAGCTCGATTTGCTATTGGTACATTCTGTACATCTAAGTAAGTTTCGAATCTTTCAATGAAACTATCGAAATTTTCATTTTCTTCATCAAATTTTTCAAATTGTACAGTTACTTTATGACTATGAGAATCGTCTCTAATTTGCAGCGCTCGAATCAAATCTTGATTCTGCCGGAGTAAGTCTGCAATTTGCTGTTCCATGGTTCCTTCCGATTAAAGAGAGAAAAATTTCCTTTACCTTGAGCAGTTTTCAGGCAATGCCTTATCCAAAAGAATCTCCAATATATCCCATCCTCGTCGCCAACTGTTGTGTTGTGTGAGTTCAAACTATAATTAGATGCACATTTGAACGACTTCCTTTCTTAAAGTATTTTTTTAATATATCTCTACTTCACTGTACAACACATTACTAATTACAGATACAATTTCATAGTTGCGTGTTATTTATATACAATCCTCCACTCAGTCACAGTTAAGTCTATAATTGGTTACAGTTAAATATACCACATCACTGGTTACAGTTAAATATACCACAAAAGTTTTCACCAAAGTGAGGAATTATGTATAGGATCGCATACAGCTCAAGTGTCGTTCTCGTCACTTGACTGCGTTTCAAATTTATTAGGACATTTGGCAAAAAATAACTGTCTTGCAAAAAAATATGATGTTTATAAGCCATCATTTAATTTTTGTGAAACAATTAATAATTTTTAATGTATTATATACTCAATGTACATTTTGATCATTACTGCTTAACTTTAAAAATATAAAGTAAATAAGTGTACATGTAGGAATTAAGATGCACTTTGCAATATATATTTGGACATTATCCCAAAGTTAGTCTTTAAAATCGGTGGATACATAATAGTTTTTGTCATTTGACTTAACCCCTTTCACATATAAACAAATAAAATAATACAATATACTTTATACACACACACACACACACAACAGCAATATGAATTATTTCAATATTTAACACATTATTCGTCACTTTACTCTTTCGCATATAATATCTACAGAATTAATTCAATCACTTATTAAGCATTTTGCAAGTAACAAAATTGGAAAATAGCAGTATCTCTGGAAGAAACGAATTCTATAAAATAGAAAGAAAAACCAAGACTAAATGAATTTAACAAAAATTATAAATGACCTTCACTAAATATAAATAAATTTCTTTTATTATCAATAAACTACGGTTTTAACAGCCAGGAGTAATTGCATGGATGGATGTATCATCGTCCTGCAAAAATGGGGAAATTATGTCTGCTATTCCATCGGTGCCACTTATTGGCTAACATGTACGCATACCGTCTCGCAATCTCAATATTCTCTACAAACGACTGCTAGCCATGGCATCCTAGTAGTTATAGACACGATTTAATCATCGACATGTCACAGGTTCGAGTCTTGGTACCACTGATGACTCACTGTGTAGGGGCCAGATGCTCGCTAAATCCGTCAAGGCGTAGTGTCGTCCAGTTGGTGTTATGACGTAATTAGATGAGGAGGTGCCAGTTCCTGTGTCATCCTCGTCACTTGCCCTAAATTCAAAATTACGGAATCAATCACCAATAACCCTCGGGTTGCTTTACACTACGACGTTAACATGACATTGATTTTGACTAAAATGTTTAAGCTTCCTTAAATCTTAGTATTTGACAAACAGGACTACTGAGGCCACTGTTAACGCTGAATCACTCCTTAGTAAGGTTGTGTCAGGATGGCAATGGGATGCTTGTTATCTGGAGCCTTAGTAGAGCACTGTAGGTGTAGGATAGTCCAAGTGGATCTGTAAACCAATCGGGGAAAGAGTCCATTGTATTTTGATGGTGCGTCGTAGAGTGTAGAAGGGTCTCGGTTTTTCCTTTTTTGTGTCTCTTTATAGATCGAATACATCACGCCCATCGTAGCCGCGCGTGATGCATAATCATTTGTGCTTACACGTATCCGGGATTACTATTCTGCCTTTGGTCCTCGTCACCCCTCCTACTGTGGACTTTAAAGCCAAAGATTGGAGTGGGAACTACGTTGGTCACTTTTCTATCGTCTGGATAAAAGAAGGTCAATGCTGGACTTGTCTTGAAAATATAATTGTCGGATTGTTTACTCATAGATACTTTATCACACTGAACTACGTCATTAATTCCCTAAACGGAAATACGTTCTTTGGCTGAGACCAATTTCCTGTGTCTCTGATCCACCTTCATGCTTCAGACGAAGGATAGCGAGACAAATGATGTACTTTAGAAAGCAATTTCCAGACGAATATGTATTATGTAGCGTTGAACAAACACGGAAGACAAATTATACACAAAACTATTTTTCATCATGCATCGATACATCAATTTTTCACACATGGTATCACTTGAAACGACGTTTAGTATTTACCCCCAAAGATCAAAATCGCTTTGTTAATGAAATTCTGTCACAAAAGAGTTATTTTTACAGTCTCCTTCAATTCTTTAAAACACTGGTTGTTTCAATAATCCTCTCCCTACAAAGGGAATTTTCAATATCATACTTTTCTCCTTTTTGTTAGTATTGCTTTACCGTTTGTCATCAGACAAAACATGGACATTAAAATCATGATGCGTTGTTTATCTGCTGAATAATAGATTTTTTGGTGTTTCATTCTTCGCTGGTGTAGTGTGGAGAGTAGACACTACCTCTGGTGTCATTCTCGTCGATTGACTGACCTTCACAATTTCAAGATCCGACACTAATAACCAGCAGGTTTCTTTACAGAGCGAAGATAATAAACATCCATTCTCAGAAGCTATGTTAAATCTTGGGAAAGGGGATGGACTCGTAAATTTTAACCTCGGTAAAAAGGTTAGAATGACTATTGAACAGGCTACATCTATGCTTACTTCCACACCACGCTAATTTTAAGTTTCGACAGGTTTTATGTACATCAGCCCCTCTATACATCGGGTCATAAGGAGGAATACGTATGGAACTCTGAACACTAAGCTATCAAGGACCACGAAATTGTAACAAAAAGAGGCTTTTAGATCAAAATCTGTACTCTAAAATGTAACACATTTTTAAAATTAATCAATTGTGAACGCACAATAAGGGAAATTGTCAACCGGCCAGGAAATTTCCAAGGATGAAAAAGTGTCGATAAATACTTTTCGGATATTGAATCCCTTTGTGTCCTATTCTGTTTACCTAGGGATACCATAATATCCAGTTTCTACTAAAGGGGGACAATGTCCATTTTCCATTGGTAAGTTTATTTTAAAATCTAAATCGTGAAACATACAAATGGAACCTCCATAATTATATACCCATGACCATTACCATGGACACGAACGATAAATCTTAAATGGTTACGAATCGAAAAGGCTTATCTAAAAGTTATTCGATATATTAAAAATATTTTATTCAAATTGAATTCAAATCTTTTATTCATCGAAGAAATTTTTCAAGCTTTTGTTTTAACATTTTATTTAAAACTGAAATAAAAATAGTTTCAAGATCTAATTTTAGGACACAACAATAAATGTAACACACATTTGGAAATAATTTACAAAAACTGCCAGGTGGTTTCAATTAAAAGGATAGAATAATATAAAATTGAAATTTCTAGTACTATCCACATCTGCAATTCATAAAAGAACATGATTAAATTTAACTCTGAAGTAACCTCCAGTTCTTTTTGATACATTTACAAGTGTTATGGTTCACATCTATGTCTTTACTAATAATTCCTGTAGGATTAATTTTAAAGTGAAAAGAAGTACATTTACTTCGAAACAGTTATATGCATAAATAACTATTTCAAGTTTATGAATCTGAAGCGAAGTGTGTCAATAGCTATATGCAAGCCATTTTAAAATTAAGGAAGTTCCCCAAAAATTATAAAAGCCCTCGTGTAGCTGAACAGTGCGACGTTAATATTCAATCAATCAACCAAAAACTATAAAGTACACAGCGTTTTAAATAAAGAAGTGAGTTTAACTTCTTACGTTATTTTATCAAGAGAGAAACATCAATTTAGCTACGTGTGCAGTTTTAATCCAGGCAATTCAGAACTGTTTTGAGAATGGATCAAACGGGTGAGTGTTATCTCTGTGTTGAAGAACGTAAAACAAATGAGTTTTCATAAAATCAGCCATGTCCTCTTAGTATGTAAAAGAAACCTTTTAAAAAATGTAAAAAGGCTTTTACTATGAGTGACACAATGAATTTGGATACATTAAATTACAGTAAAATAAAGTTCCATAATGATCAAATTGAAAAAAACAAATTAAAGAAACATTTGAGTATTCATGCAAACGAAATACCTTATACTTGTGAAATTTGCCACAAATGTTTCTCTCAAAATGGAGGTCTGAAAATCCATTTGCGTACTCATACTGGACAAAAACCTTATAGTTGTGAAATTTGCAAAAATCCCTTCTCTGTAAGCAATACCTTAAAAATTCATTTGAGATTTCATAATAAAGAAAAACCAGTAAACTCCTAGGAGAGCCCCCCACCCTTGGCGCCAAACCGGAAAAAGCGCCAAGCGAAAACGAAATGGCGCCAAGCAAACCCGACAACGGTGACAAGTAAATATAGCAGTATAAGATGGATGCGCAATGAAAATACATGTAAACAATACAGAAATTTAACATTTAAGATAAAAAATATAACATCACTTACTTTCTTATTGTTGATCCTTCCCAAGTGGAGGGTAAAGTGTAACAACTGCTTTTAAAAAATTCTGGAAAGTCTCGTCGCTGAGTGAGTGATCGCGAGAGCGCCGCCATAAATACTCAGCGAGGTAATGGTCGAACATGCCTTCCGCGTGGCTGGTGTGATTATGGAGAAAACGTTTTATTGCCGATTAACTTACTATTGGAAAACCACGAATTCTTTCTTATACTTCTGCAAACATCATGCGTATTCACACCTTTTTTTCGACATCTCCATTCAAATCCATCCAAAACAACACTCTTTCGTTCATTTAATCCCATTTGTTCATTACATTTAGGACATTCATAACTTGAAGCAATTAATCCTTCTTTCATACACCATTCAATCAATTCTTTCTTGCCTCTAGCATTCAATAACGTAAAAATTCTAACGTGTATTCACTTACAAGCGCAGCCATACTTTCAACCCGGTGCCCAACAACAAAATGAAATTTGAAATGCGCGCCCACAAATGACAAAAATTCTAGAAAAAGTTAGGGTTGCCATATGTTGTATTTAAAAGCAAGGTTACCACGACGGCGCAATTATCGCCAACCAAAGTAATTCGCGCCAAGGGTGGGGCTCTCCTAGGAGTGAACCGAAAACCTTTTGCTTGTGAAATTTGCAAGAAATTATTCACTCAAAATGGAGATCTAAAAACTCATTTGCGTATTCATAACAATTATAAGCACTATATTTGTGAATTTTGTTGCAAGGCTTTTTCTCACCTTGGTTCATTGAAAAAATATTTGCTTATCCATACTGAAGAAAAGCCTTATGCTTGTGGCATTTGCCAAAAGACTTTCACTTGAAATGGAGATCTCAAAATTCATTTGCGTATTCATACTGAAGAAAAGCCTTATTTGTGTGATATTTGCAAGAAGGCTTTCTCTCAAATATGTAACTTAAAAAGCCATTTGCGTATTCACACCGACGAAGAATTCTATGTCTGAGAACTTTCATCGAGTTCTTCAATAAATATTACGTTTTTAAAATGCAGTTGCGTTTTAATTCTACGAAAATGCACTTATATGTCTAATTAATGTTAGAAAGTTTAAGATTATACATTGTAATCGTGTCTGTTGTGGATCTGCATTATGAAAAGTGTCATTTTCTAGCGTTGTATTTTTTGAAACCCTGAATCATAAATATTCCGTATTTTTAAGATATGACTATATATTCGTAGACATTTGAACTTTAAATTACTTCTGTTTGGAAATAGCCACGATTACTGTACGGCCATTCGTCTTTTCACGCCTCGTACGACCTTGAAGCCAAAAATTAACGAAGAAACTGCGCCGGTCACCACTCTGTCGGCTGGATAAAGGGCTAATAGTGAACTTGTCTTACAGGATATGTGTCGGATTATCCTGTCTTAGATACTTTCTCAAACCAAACTACGTGACCGTTAAAACGACATCAGCTCCAAACAGGAAATGTCTGTTTTGATTGTGAGACCGCCGATAAACCAATTTCCAGTACCTCCTATATATCTCAGTGCTCCAGACTAAAAATTTCTTGCAAGTTTGCCATTAGACAATAGATGGACATTTAAAAGATGGTGCGTTGTACTTGTGCTGAAAAATAGGAAATTATTTGATGCATTAAAAAAAAGGTAATAGAGAAAAAATTATGCTCCTCTAGTTTTGATAATTGTGTGTTAAATAAAACTGGAGAGATACTTACTAATTATTCGGCCGCAAATTTCAGAAAGCAGTTAAGATGGAAAATGACAAAATATTTTAAAATTAAGCTCACTCTCTCGGTACAATATTTCCTTTATTTAAAATAATATATGTCCATCCTATAAAAGTTAACATCAACATTTGCAGGGGCCACAAATGAATAGTGGCCAAGAAGGACACGAGGCTGTGGTTGGTGTTTCTTCAGTTCGAGTCTACAACTGCTGAAGACCCACCGTGAAGAGATGGCCGATGCATCGGCCACCTCTTTGGCCATATAAATCAGCCGAAGGTCAATGTACTTCCATTGACGAAGTATAGAGAGAATGTATTAGCTCAAGTGTCATCCTCGTCATTTGAGCGACATTTAAAAATGCGAGATCCAACACCAGTAACTCTCTTGTACCTTTATACATTGACGTCAATGAAAATTCTCTCGCTGAAGCAAAGTTAAGGCGTTGACAATGAAATGGACCTCGCGTAAGTTTCAGCCTAGGTAAAGTCGAGAGGGTGACTTTTCAGCTGGAAACCTCTCTCCTAATTTACTCACTACATTAACTTTAAGCCTCGACATCAGCCTCTCGAAACGACGGGTTATAAGAACAAATGTGGCATTAACTCATGACACAAAGTCCACGAGTTTGTGACCATGAACCCTAAGCTATCAAGGACAACGAAATTGTAACTCAATAGAGGCTTGTAGATCAAAAACCTGTAGTCTAAAAAGAAACACAGTTTAAATTAACACTCAACACACAAAAAAGGATAATGTCAATAGGTCCTAGAAATATTCAATTACGAACAATTGTCAATAAACACATTTCGGAAATTGAAACCGTTTGTCCTATTTTGTTCACCTTGGGATACATTAATTTTCAGTTACTACTAACTCTGGAAAATGTCCATTTTTCCATATAAGCATTTAACAGTCTAAAATAAAAAAAATGCATATTGAATCTCCTGAACATATACCTACGAACATTAGCATGGACCTGACCGTTAAGATTTAAATGATTACGAATCGAAAAGGCTTAAATTAAAGGTTATTCGATTTTCTTAAAATATTCAAACTCAAACTGAGCTCAAAATTTCATTCGTCGAAGAAGATTTTCAAGTTGTTAACATAAAATTGTGTTTAATAATGAAAATTGTTTTTCAAGATGTGTTTTTAGGACATAACCATTAATGTAATGTAATTAACAAAATAAGTTTGCTTAATTAATTGCAATTAAAATGATAGAATAATAGGGTGCTGGGAATTCTAGCGCTATCTATCTCCAATTAACAATACAACATGATAAATTATTCCTTTAAAGTATCCCCCAGGCCTTTTTTCATCCATTTAAAAGTTTTACATTTCACTTCTACATCTAGATAACCTAACCGTATAGGTTTAATTTTTAAATGGAACGTAGGGCATCTATTTCGATTCATTCCGAGATACTTATATGAAATTTATGAGTCACCAGAGTTACGAAAGAATATCTATCTGCAAGCCTTTTAAAAATGAAGAAAGTCCTTCACACACACACACACACACACACACAAAAGCTATAATTTACACAACATTTTCACTTTCCGCTTAAGTTTATAAGGAGAGAAACATTGATTTACATATACAAGTGCAGTTTTTTTGCCAGACCATTTACAAGTGTTTCAAAAATGGAGCAAGCTGGTCAGTGTTATATTTGTAGTGAAGAACGAAAAACAAAGAAAAGTTCTCATATAATCAGCCATGTATTCATACTAAACAGAAGCAATCTCTTAAAGAACATAATGAAACTTTAATTGAGTACATATTGAAGTCGAATATATTAAATCGTGGTGCACAAAAGTTACTTAATGGTCATACTGAAAGAAGCAAACTAAAAACACATTTGCGTCTTCACACTGAAGAAAATCCTTATGTTTGTGAAATCTGCAGCAAGAATTTTAATCGATTTGACAATCTAAAAAGACATTTGCGTATTCATACTCAAGAAAAGCCTTATGCTTGTGAAATTTGCCAAAAGTCATTTACTCAACTTGGTAATTTCAAAACACATTTGATTATTCATACTAAAGAAAAACCTTATTTGTGTGAAATTTGCTTGAAGAGTTTCTCTCACAGAAGTGGCTTCCAAACGCACTTGCGTATCCATACCGAAGAAAAGCCGTATACTTGTGTTTTTACGAGAAGGCGTTTTCTGTTAGAAGTAGATTAAAAAGGCATTTGCGTGTGCATGCCAAAGAAGATTCCTAGTTTTGACTAATTAGCAACAAGTGTTTTTCTAGATTTTTTTAAAAATGCATATGCTACTTCATACAACGGATATTTTTGAATTTTTATTTTATAGAATTTTAGATTACTGTAATCACATATGGTTTGCAGTTAAAAAATTAATGAGATTTCTTTTATAGGTGTGGTTTTCTTAGACGTGTTAATGTTAAAAATAACCCATACTCTTAAGATTATGACATTAAATCATTAATTAAAATTTTTTTTGTTAATCTGTTTATCTTATATCATCTTTTTAAGTACATTTAAGAAAACGAAATTACTATCTTTTATGTTTCTTCTGTGTACATGTTTCATTTTTGGATATTAATGTGTATCTAAAATTCCTTTGTTAGGAAAATTCTTTTAAATATGTTTTGATCATTAATGATAAATAAACTTCTTGAATTTTGACTGAAGTTTTTGACTAATTGTTTAATAAAATGTATATGACTTTCGTTTATTTGGTATCTACGTATTTTTCCACTAAATACGGTATTAAATACAAAATATTCTCAAACTTATTTGTCAATAATTGGGAATTTTTTTCGCGCATCTGCAGAAACGATGACAACATTTGACTAATTTAATTTCTGATTCCTTTTGGAATAGGGAAATTGCTCGACATAATGAGACATAAGTACCGTAATTTATTGCCATTAAAAGGCTCTTGAAATTCAAATATTGATTAAACAAATCAAGTGGTTATAAAATTAATGTACTATCACATTAGATTTTGATGGAAAATTAAACTATTACAATTCTTTAAACTTTTAATTGCTTGACTTTCATTAGCCTAAGTAGGAAGGAAATTATTATTTAATTAAATTAGTAAAATATATTCGACAATCTTTGATGTTTTTTTTTAAATTTTAATGTTAATACGCCGTGAAAATTTTAATTTCAAGGAACTTGATTTTATCCTGGCTAGTAGAGAACCGAGCTAGAAATCGATGAATAACATATTCAGGTTTGTCATTCTAAATCTGCTTATTTCTGATACATGTTAAATCTGATCAGATTAAAAATGCCTCACGTTAGTATGTGGCGAACACCCACACTAAGCGATTGGCTAAATTTCGCGAATATATTTTTTTTATATAAAGTCTTCGCGTGTTTAAATTGAATATTTAAATTAAATTGAAATATCTCTCTTACGCTTGGTTCCTAAATCGGGTAAGCTAAGAATTCGTTTAAACATTAAAATTATGATGGTGGAAGAAATATTGTTGTATTGTACAAGAAAAGGCTCACAGGAAAGTTAGATTTTTTTAGCATAAAACATGTTTTTTATTCGTGCCCACAGTAAATCAAAAGTCTGTATTATCTATAATTTGCATCATGTATAATAGAGCTCTCTGTCAATCCAGAAAAATGATTACTTTTTCTACCTTTCTTAAGGACAGACTGATTGTTCGTGGTTTCTAGATGGTCTCCTTATTTAACTGACCTCAGTCAAGTGAGACCATTGAGCTAATAAAATCCATTTTGTTCTGTTAATCCCATCAAAATTGGCCAAAGTTAAGGTTTCGATCTGTTGTAAGGTTTTTGGAATTTAGTCTGAAATGTTCCATTTGGATGCATCGAATACTGTAAGGTTCCCTTGTATGTTCTGGATGTCATGCTGTACAATTTTGTATGGACAAAAAAATGAACAAAGCACAGTGTTGTCCTGTACATTGTGTTTCGGTATTTCAGCACCCTTTGCCAATGATATTTTTATCTAAAAATGTTTTTGCCTTTTTCAAAAACCGACTTTTTTGAAAGCCTCACGCCACTGCTTCGTCATTTTTTCTCTTTTATGCATTTTTAAATTTCAAACGAATTGTTGGCGGCCTCAGTATAAATGAATTTGCCAGTGGAATAAAAAGAATAAACTCTGGTTGTATTTAATATAAAGTTAGTATTTTTCTTACACTATGTTCATCTATTTATACTACCGCTTCGATAGAACAATCCAAATAAATACAGGATGTCTCGGCTTTAGATATCCAAAAAAGTCATGGATTATTATTATGGTACTACCCATCAGAATGTAATTAATTCTTTACCCACGGATTGGAATTAACTCTCATATTTTTTGGGTTTATTGCGATTGGGCGCACATATGCGCATTATTTGGCAATCGCAAAAACGATAATTTCCATTCACTCACCAGTTGTTTTTTAAATTATATTAGTATTCTTGATTTAAAAAAAATATTTTACTGTGTCAAGTGAAATTGAAATGTTGTAAAGTACACTGTTGTAATGTAATTTTAGCTTTTTCTAAAATGTATTAAATAAATATAAACACCACAAAATATCTCCATGTCTCCATTTTTTTAAAAAAGTTGCCTTCTAGTAGTCGGATACCTTAAAAGGAAGAAAGTGTTGTTGTGCAAAAGTGACACATCAGCACAATGACGCATTGTCTTTTTCTTAAATGCATTTAAGTAGTAAGTACTATTCCCAGTTGCAAAGACCGCATCTCTTATGTAGTTGTAGTATTAATTTAAATTTAGATGCTTTTTTAAATTCAATGTTTTTCTGGAATTAATTCATCTATAAAAAAATTTATTTGACGTACTTCCAATAAGAATTAATTACACATACCAGACGGGGAAGCGCCTTCAATGGACTATACATAAAAGCTTTCGATATGAGTGGAGAAAATACGTTGCACGCATGTTTTAAAAAGTTTATATATTACTATGATATAATGAATTTGCTTGTAATCCAGGAATTTTCCTTTTGTCTATGGCGTAAATAATGGATTTAATTGTAAATGATCTGAATTTTATGAGTACAAAATATTCAGTAATACATCTGCTTAAATTAAACATAACTTTAAATGTCGCCAATGAATGAAGTTCTCTGAGCAAGTATCATAGAGAATTTTAGGATCAAAAGTTCAAATGGTATAGCTTTCAGATACTTGAAAAAAAATCTTACAAAAACTCTCATAGTTTTTACCTTAGCCCTTTAGTGAAGAATTATGATCCTCGTGCATCAGTTAACTTTAAGTTTCCTCTTCGGTTTGATGTTTGTAACTTCACATGTTTTTCTTTAAACCTTCACTTTAACTGCAGTCAATCGGCTTGAGTACATGAAATTGTATTGCAGAAACTCGAACTTAGGTCATCATACTGGCCAAGCAAACGCAGTGCGAGGGGATAAATGCTGATCAAATTAAAGTAAGCATCAGTGAATGAGCAAAACAGACAGAGGGCTCAAATACATGTTGAGGAAGCAGGTTGTCATAAGATTGTAATTATTTTTTCAAATTTTACTTTCGCGTTGATAAAGATAGTTCAGCTCTATTTATGTCAATTACTGTTCGTATTGTATATCATTTTTCAATTTATTTTTAAGCACATAATATTTACTTTGGATAATTTTTATATATAAAATACTAAATTTAATTCTGTACATTATGTATGTGTTTAGCGAGTAGTATACCGATTAAAATCTTCCACCTACCGTAAAATCCGGCTTATAACGCGCACTTTGAACACAAAAAATAAGATCGAAATTTACAGGTGTGAGTTATACGCTGGGTATAAAAATGAGGGATTTAAAAATATTAAAAAATAAAAATGAGCATAAAAAAGTTAAACTTCTAAATATTTCAAAATACCATTTAAAAGACATGACATTCTTATTGAACTTAAAAGAGGTGGTAGTTCTCTCTCTAAAAGTATACTATTTTTGCAATTGCTTAGATAAACATCTTGCATAAATCGCTTCTAAACATAACAGCATTGCATTTGTACATTTCAGGTTTCTTCGTAAAAAAGGGTGCACATTATACAGCGAATATACCTAAAATTTAAAAATTGCAGCTTGAAAGTATGGGTGTGCGTTATATGTCGGACTTTACGGTATTTTATCTTTCTCCAATGAATCTAAATTAAATTAATATATAATTTTTTATGGTACTTATATTTTTTTCTTTAGTCAGCCATTTACCTAAAATCAAAAGACATCGCCAAATGCTGCAATAGGCATTCAATAAGGGAAGAACATTCTATGCCTGTTTGTGCACTATAATAATACTTTTTGCACTTGGTAGTGAATTTTTCGACGAAATAGTTATTGTAGTTTTTAATAGTTGGGGCAATAACATTAGACTCAGGAAATATCTATTTTGTGTAATTTCAAAATTTTATTTGATGTTACTGTGAAATATAAATGGAAAAATTAAGATTTTCTGATGTATATTTTGTGTTTGTTTTGATATTTATGTATTATCGCAACCATATTGGCAACATTAGCACTTAATTGCCAATTCACTGTGTATGATGCGAACAAAATCGGGGTTGATATAGTTGTAACAGTACCCAAGAACCTTTGTTTGCAACTTTTTTTTGGTGATTTTATTAAAATGATAATTTATTGTTAATAATTGGTTTTTGATAGCTTTTTTATCATTTAAGTTTGTTATAGCTAGCTAGCTGTACCCAATCATGTTTTCCTGCGGCTCTGTCTGGTTAAAAAGAAAGAAAAGAGAAAGCACACATTTCTAATATCTTTAACTGCTTGCACTTGAGGTATGATTTTTTTAATAAAAAAATGTGGAAATATACATTAACAAAACTTTTCTAAACAGATTTATTTCATTTGTAATTTGTTAACAGAGTACTCCCAAGTTATTATGTTTTTTTTGTCATGGTATGAATCTAAAATTATTTGCATTGTCTCCATAGAAGAGGTGCCAAGTTTGAAAACAAATTAAATGACTCTTCTTAAGGTGAAAGGGTTAATTTTACAATGCTTATGAGTAGACATTTTGTGTTGCTTCATTGTCTGTATATATACAGAAATTGTCTGCTGTGGCCTGCTTTAGAGCAGTAGTTGCCATTTTTCAACACTTCATGAACCACTTAATGTATAACTTCATAATTAGCGTTTCACTAATAGGATTGACCTCTTATGTGGTGGAGCACTATAGCTATATTTACGTCTTTATTTAATCTTCTATGCCCCGAAAATAAGCAGTAAAATCCTAGAGAGCCCACACCCTTGGCGACAAACCAAAAAAAGGCACCAAGCCAGAACAAGATGGTGCCAAGCGAAAGCGACAATGGGGGCAAGGAAATATAACGGGATAAGGTGGATGCATAATGAAAATATATGTAAGCAATACAGAAATTAAACCTTCGAGATAAAAAAAATAAAAACACCACTTACTTTCTTACTGCTGATCTTTTCCGAGTGGAGGGGACAGCGTAACAACAGATTTTAAAAAAGTCTTAAAGGTCTCATCACTAAGCGAATGATCGTGTGAACGCCGCCATATTTATTCTGCGAGGTAATTGTCGAACATACATTCGGCTTGGCTGGCACGATTTCGAAGAAAGTGTTTTATTGCCGACCATGTTACATCATGCTGATCATTACATTTAGGACATTCATAACTCGAAGCAATCAATCCTTCCTTCATACACCATTCAATCAATTCTTTCTTACCTTTCGCATTCAACAAAGTAAAAAATTCTAAATTAGATTCCCTCACACACGCAACCAGCCCGGAGACCAACAAAATGAAATTCGAAATACGCGCCCACAAAATACGAAAATGCAAGAAATAGTTAGGGTTGTCGTATGTAGTGTATAAAAGTAGGGTTATCAAGATGGCGCAATTATCGCCAAGCAAAGTAATTCGCGTCAAGGGTGTGGGCTCTTCTAGGAGTGAACCAAATAAGCTTCATGAAAAGCAACAATTAACAAACTGAAGTGTTTTGCCTACAATTTTCCAAAAAATGGTTGAGGTTACCAAAAATCGCTAACTTCAGGAATTATGTTTTTTTGTTTAGTTATTTCAGTAACTAAAAGCTTTTAGTAAAGAATAATTCGTGTTCCGTAATATGTTGTTTTGTTGTTCATCTTTTTTTTAAACCGAATCTTCATAAAAGTATAAATAATTTCCCAATTTTTCTGCATACCATCCAAAATTTTTCACTCATCACCAATTGGTGACTGCTGCTCTGTAACAGACATCAGTAATTATATATATGTATTAGCATCAGTGTAACAAAATTGGTGCCATGTATATTGTACCTTAATATCTAACAATAAAGATTCTAGCTTTTTTTTTATGAAAAAAGAAATGGAGGGAAAATGTTGCGATTTGCATGGCAGTAATTTGGCTGTGGTGATGCTAATATTTAAGTACACCGATAACAAATAATTGTCCATGTGAAAAGCTGTCTGTGTCTAGATATAAGCCACTCTGTTTTAAAGATAGGCCCTTAACTTTGTTAAAAACAATTGCTAATACTAATCGAATTGTGAATTGCAAAAATACTCCCATCATTATCAACACTTTGTCGTAGTTTTCTGCTGCAAAATCCGTGTTTATATTGGAATTTTCCTGGCGTATTCGATTAAAAATTCCTTCAGCCTCTCATTGCGTTGAATTTCAGCTGTGTCAATTGATGCATGTTTAAAGTTAAATATTTCATTAGCATTTTTCCTTTTTCATTTTCTTTTTTTTCCTGATTTTTCTTTTTTTTTTTTTTTTTTCATGTTTTGAAATTTTATATGTTTTTGTTTCAACTTTCTTTTCTTTTTAAGTGTAGTTTTAAGTTTTTAAGAAACTTTATATGCTTTGTTTGAATTTTTTTTTTCTTCTTTTAAGTGCAGTCAATTGGCTTCACTAGATAAAAATAATGCCTTGCGGGAAATCAAACTTAGGTTGTCATACTTACAAGGCAAAAGTACTACAATGAGTGTAATTGCACATCAAACTGAGAAAGAATGGATATCAGCAAACGAGAAAAGCAGACAAAGAATGTCACAAACACAGGCTGATGGCACAGCAAAGCAACATGCAGCCAGACTTGAGGAAGCTCATTTGCGAGCACATCATTCGTGTTTTACAACATCAGAAAGATGTTAACCAAAAACAGCACATCTGCGTCAAACATGACTTTGTGGTGAGCAATCACACAATAACAGTCAACTTGCATTCCGGTACAACCCAGTGGAAGATTCTAGGTTCAGGCAGCATGTTCTCATTTACACAATGATGGAAGTGTATCCTTATTGCAATGTTCTTGAATTTAAGGGAGAAACCAAAGGAATGTTTTGTACCACTGAAAAAATTAAACTGCCTCAACTCAGAGAACTGAGCCATTACAAATTTTGCTTGCTAGATATACTGCAGAATCTAAATATTTCCTATATGACATCAGGAAATACAATTCATGTTTCCAAGTGACATTGTTTGAATAAATGTGCATTTGTGAACACACCTCTGATTTAATAAAAATATCCATAAGCATTGTAAAACTAACCCAATTCCCTCAATGAATCCAGAGTGGAGCCATTTAAAATTTATCTTCAAACTTGAGGTCGCCACTTTAAAGACAATGTAAATAAATTTAGGTTCATAACACGACATAAGGACAAAAATAAGCTGTAATAACTTCAAGCATTTGGTTAGCAAATTATAAGTATCAGTTTAGGAAAGTTTTCGTATTTATACATTTATACATTTTTTTTATAAAAGATCATACGTGCAATGCAAATTATTTAACATACTGAAAATATTTCCTTTCTGTTAAACAAGACTGAGCCACAGCAACGCGTGGCAGGGTACAGCTAGTATATATATATATATATATATATATATATATATATATATATATAATGACCCTATATTTCCTCTAAAGAAACTCTAGTGTTTTTTTCTTTGCAGATGCCGACCTGTACTGGTATGAAGCTGTCTCCTCTTTCTCATTTGTATCCACACATCTAACTATGCGCAGAAAATCTGAGTGGTAGGAGTTATGGGAACCTATTATTTTAAAACCATGCATTTCTTATAACATGCTCCATAAACAGATGTTTTAATAAATGTTCTTGATATTGTTATACTTATAGTGCGTTATATGTAAGTGTAAATGTAATAAATACATTTTCAAACAAAGATTATTTAAAAAAAGGTACTTGATAAACTCCCACTACCATGTGCAATTAGACAGAAGCAAGATAATGCTTTACTCACATTTCCTGATCAATAGGGATTCTTGAGATACAGAATGTAAGAATGGAATGTGAAATTTTGTATTTCTTTCATTTATTGTATAGGAATTTATAAGCTTAAGAGTGAGATGTGGTGAATATCAAACATACAAAAAAATAGTAGAAAAAAAGACAAAGTGATTATTCACAGTGCCATTAACAATATCATGCGTGTGTCAACAATAACTATTCAAAACTTCACCTTCCAAAGGTGATAAATACCTGTTTTACAAGTTTTTCAGCATTGCACAGTTTATGTTCAATGAATTATATTCATTTCTTCGAGGTTGGGGAATTCTTTTATTGGACTCAATACCAATTTCTTCATTTTGTAAAAATATATCCCTTATTTTGCTTCTGTTTCTTTCTTTTTATTAAAACCTTAAAGTGAATCAATTTCAATCACAATTTCATTTGCTAACAAACAAGTAGTTTTTTGCTGCATTTAGATCTGAAGGAAAAATACAGTACGTGAAATTTTTTAAAAAAAATGTTTTAACTTTTTATTATTTAATTTCAGCAGTAATGTATCTTTAAATTTATAACTAGTTCCAATTCAAATTTGAGAATATATGTTTTAGCATTTCTGTTGCGCTTTCTTTATTAATTTCCTAATATGCTGTTGTAAAGAAAAGGGTTTTGATTTTCAAACAAAAATAGCAAAAAATTCATTAAAAATAACAAACGACAATTATTTAACCCTCTAACAGGATACCTTCCTCCTGAAAAAGATATTCCGAAAGCTTTTAACTCTTATTTTGCGATTCCCTTCAAAAATGCAACATACTTCTTTCCTTTCTCCCTTTTAGAACTTGGGAGGTCGAACGGGGACAATTTTACGACATAGTTCGGTCCCTTTGAAAAGTAAGAACCAAGAGATCAATCGTTTAGTGCTAGCTGTTAAGTTGCATTGGGCAATCTTCTTTGAAAGCGTAGATATCCTCTCTTGATCAATCCTCTTTGAAAGATACGGTGTTTCTTTCTCCTATATGTTCAGTCACAGTAAAATTAAAAACGAAATGAAAGGTAAAAAAGAGGAAAAAATTAAATAAATAGTATGTTAGAAGTTGAAAAATAATTATATTTTCTTCCAAAAAATTTATTTTTCTGTCATTTTTTAAAAATTAAAAAATATCTATATATTTTTGGTATTGCGATTTGAACCAGAAAAAAAGCATCCTGTATTCATTTTTGAATATGAGAGTAAGAAAACGCGCTCACTTTCCTGTTTTTAAATAAGTAATGAGGTAAAAAGAGAAAAGGCCCTACCTCATTTTTAAACAATAACACAATAAATATTACATACGATGATTATATTTATGAAATAAAACCGATCTTTCTCTATTCAGTTATATTTTTAATTTAAAATAGCATAAAAGGATTTCAATACTTTTAATTTATTTTAATTAAAATCGTATAAAAGATATTTTTATGTTAACTGAATATTTTTCGGAAAAAATTAAAATTTCCCTTCCTAGTGTTCTCTTTTTGAACTTCTTGTATTAAATAAAAATTCCTTTTCTACATCGGCATTTGTGATGGACATAACACACATTCAGTCATTAGTTTTTTAATTTTAATGGGGGATATACTTCTTCAAATGCGCATGACAGTACTTCTAACCATTTTCTACTCAAGTTAAATTTCCTATCTTTCTGTTTCTTTTATTGCAAGGAAAATGTCACACATCGATAACTACATTTTCACACAATTCAGTCATTACAAATTCTATTGTGAGAAAAGTTCTCCCTAATTAATTTTGTCTTTCAAAACAGTACACTTAAAACAATTTTGTTCAGTTAAGTTAACCGAAAGTTCCACAATGTATTGAAACGAAATTTTAAAAACAAATTTAACACTTGAAAATGTATCCTGTCTTAAATTTTTCAGTATACACAAATATTTCCTGCTGTAGGGAAGATATAGTATGAGAGATGTGGTGTGCGGTTGTGAAAGAATGTTTTCGTACGTGTAGACTATTTTTTGAAAATTTAAATATCACTGAAGCTGATCATATAACTGCAGATGAGCCTTATTTTAGTGTGTGCTGGTATCAAAGTAAAACACTTTACAATATTAAACAGCCTATGGGTTTATACTCAACATCAAACTATTTGCAAAATGGCTTACAACTTCTATTTAAATTGTAAAGAAACTGAAATATAAATATATCTTACTTACCTATTTTATGAAGGCGTCGCGTTTAACATTAGATTTTGATCAGAAATCCTTAATCATCCCCGATCATCTGATCGAACAAACGCCTAAAGAGGAGAAACTCGTTGATATTGATCTCACAGAATCGAAACTTGATGACGAGCAACAAAGACAATTAAAAGCCTTATTTAATAATTTTAAAGGGTTATTTTCCGATCAACCGGTATTAACGCATGTTGTATATCATGAGATAGATACTGGAGATAAGGGACCGGTAGTGTCGAGACCATACAAGTACGACCGGGTCAAACAAGGCATTATTGATTATCACATAGATAAGATGTTACGGGATGGTACAATTTGTCCTATTAATTCGCCCTATGCATCTCCAGTCGTATTAACTCGAAAGAACAATGACCTTCCTCCAGATTCTCCCGAGGCGTATCGTTTCGCGATCGATTATCGGAAACTAAATGGAATTACCAAATATCCTCGATATCCATTACCGGGTATTGATGACTTACTCACCAATATCCCTCACACCAACGTTATGTCCACTCTAGATCTCAGAAGTGGCTATTTTCAGTTGGCGATTAGTCCAAAGGACATAAAAACAGCGTTTATCACTCGCAATGACACTTTTGCATTCCTACGCATGCCTTTTGGTCTTTCTGGGGCGGCGCCTAATTTCCAAAGGGCTATCAATATAATCCTCCAACCTGTTATTGGGCATTTCGTGTCAGTTTACATGGACGATGTTATTATAACATCTCCATCGTTCAAAGACCATCTTGATCATTTAACTCGGGTTTTTACCTTATTACGAGACGCAGGGCTAACGTTAAATAAAGAAAAATGTCACTTCGCTCGTGACAAACTCAAATATTTAGGCCTGATTATTAGTAAAGAAGGAATCGAAACTGACAATAAGAAAATTCGAGCAATTACGGAAATGAAACCTCCCAAAAATAATAGAGAAGTGTCAAAATTTTTAGGGATGACGGGTTGGTACCAAAATTTATTCCGCGATACGCAGATATATGCGAACCATTGTACCAATTAAAAAAAAGGTGGCGAAGTTTAACTGGTCGGGAGAAGCACAGGATTCTTTTGATCAGATCAAACGCACAATAACGGAGGCACCGATTTTGCAATTACCAAATTTTTCTGAACAGTTCAAATTATTCGCTGATGCTAGTGGGGTCGGAATTGGTGCTGTGCTTCAGCAAAATCAAAAACCTATTGCTTTCGCGTCTCGAACCCTTAATAAAGCAGAACGTAATTATACGGTTACTGAAAGAGAATGTTTGGCGGTAATTTGGGCTCTAAATAAGTTTAAAACTTATTTTGGACCCCTACCTGTGAAAGTGATTACAGATCACGCAGCGTTAACGAAGTTAACCAATGGTAAGAATTTATCAAGTAGGATGATCCGATGGGCATTGAAATTGTCAGAGTTTAACATAGAATGGGAGCACAGACCTGGTATTCAAAACGTGGTCGCAGACCTTTTATCAAGAAATCCAGTAGACAGTGTCGAGGGGTCACAAATTTCGTGCGCAGCTCTTAGAGCCCTCGCAATAAATTCCGTGAACAATTCATTAAGGAACAGAGGGAAGATCCTGAATTAGGACATATTTATCGATACTTAGAAAACCCTGATGACGGTTCTGTTAATGCGACGGTATGCGAGAGTTGGTCCCAGGACTTCAAGTTAATAAATGGTCTCCTCTTTTACGCGAAGTATTTTTCTAATCTGGGAGAACTAAGAGTTTATATTCCTGGTTCTCTTCGAAAGGATATAATGAAAGAATTTCATGATCTGACACTGGCAGGACATCTCGGAAAGAGGAAGACATATCTTAAACTTCGTGACACGTGCTATTTTCCATTTATGAGAAAATATATATTTGAATATGTTTCAACCTGTGACCGGTGTCAAAAGTTTAATTATAAAAACGCGCTACCAGCTGGTCGTTTAATGCCTATAGTTTCGAAATATCCAAATGAAATTGTAACGCTAGACTTATTAGGCCCCTACCCCGCATCCCGACCCGAGAGATATAAATTCATATTAGTTATAACTGACCACTTCACTAAGTGGTGTGAGCTGATTCCTCTTCGTAAAGCTTCAGCCCAGACAATAGCTAATGCCTTTTTGATACCTATATAGCGCGTTACGGAGCTCCGATTTCTTTGATAAGTGATAACGGCCCCCAATTTATTTCTGACGTATTTGAACATCTCAGTCACAGGTTGGACATCAAACATATGAAAACGGTAACGTACCGACCACAGTCTAATCTCACGTAGAGAGTGAATAGAAATTTAGTTCAAATGATAGCTTCTTTTGTTGAAGAAAATCATGAAAACTGGGACCAATTTCTACACAAGTTCGCTTTCGCATTGCGCGCGGCGGTAAATGAGACGACAAATAAAACTCCGGCTGAGTTGTTTTGGGAAGGAAAATCATAACTCCGTTTAGCAAGCTCATAAATGTTACGGAGGATGCGAAATATGTTGGTAGGAACATCGAAAGATTATTCGATGAGGCAAGACGAAATATGCAAAAAAGCATAAGTCTTGGGAAAAACATTACAATCTCTGAAGGAGGGATGTTCACATCAAAGTGAACGATTTGGTTTTACTTCAACCACATTTCTTAAGTGCTGCGGGTAGGAAACAGGTGGGAAAATTTATGCCTAAGTTCGAAGGTCCCTATAAGGTTTTGGAAATAAAAGGAAATAATTTAGTTATTTGGAAAAACGGAAGAAATATAACTGTTAATATTGATCAGGTTCGAGTGTATCGGCCTCGTCAGTCAGACACGATTAGTTCGGATAGTCCGGTAGAAACTCTGTATGGCGAACAAGAAGTTAGTCATTGGTCGAATAGATCACATCAAGGACAGTTTAAAGAGCATAGGAAAACCTCTAGTCAGGAAAGTGAGGGGTGTAGATCACGGCAGGGTAACACCACACGGGAGATCCCCAGAAATAAACGTAAAATTAATAGTACTGCGTCGAAGGACCAAGCTTTAAAACGGTCCAAGATATGTAAGAAGAGATCACGACAAGGATCTGATCATCAGGACCGGAAAAGACGCGCTCCTGAGCAAAGGCAGGGAGTCAAGAGGTCGATCCCTTCCTCGATCTCATCCAGGAATTATAAATTTCAAAGACATAATACCTCTTCACCAGGAGTAGAGTCCATTGCAGGTCCATCAAGGTTGCCTGATCGCAGGACTGCTACGACTACAGGTGGATCCCGAATGGAAGTTAGTGGACGTGATAACCAGACCCGTCAGACCAGAGCGACAACGAGAGGACGCAACGAACAAGCGGAGAAACCAGTCCGGTCGAATCAAACCAATACAAGGAGACCTTGCCCATACTATCTACGGAGCCGTATACAAGAAAAGACGGAATTCCTGAGGAGCTCAGCAACATCGAAATTAACGGCATACCTGGCAGCACATTCCGCAGAAGAAGCCTCAGTATGGAAGCGTTGAATGGAGATCCAGTGCATAGGATTTAACAGACAAAATCCAGGTTGTATTGTTTCTTTAGCTTCACAATGCGAACAAATGAAGAATTTTTGCAATTAAAGCAAGTCACGGGCGGACTCTAAAATTAAGAAGACTGACAAAAGTGGACACTGCATTGTGTGTGTTTTATTTCTATACCAAAAAAAAAAAAAAAAAAACGACTTTTTGTGTTACTTTTTGTATTTTGGAGAAAACATCTGTAAATTTTGCATTTGTTTACTTCGATGTATGACTTCGCTAAGATGCGACAATTCATTTAGTTGTTTGTGTTATTTGTTTATTACAAAATGATTATTATTATATGCTATGTGTGTTTCTATGTATGTTTTGTTTCACATCTGGTGCCTTGGAGCGCGGCGAAGTTAGATAGGATTAACCATTAACACTAACTAGCGCATCAAGTTTTTCGAATGGGAAGGCAAAGGAACCAGATATTTATTGTATATGATATTCATTTAACAAATGTATAACTTCATGTCTGCTTTTACCTACTTCTCAAATGGATATCAATCTTTCAGGGTAGCTGACCCTGAAGTCTTCGATATTCTAGTGCCACAGAAGATTGTATTTCTTTTTGTATATTGACTAAGTCATACTCTATGGGGCTGGTTTTTTGCCACCACTAGGGTGGTTTTTCCCACGTCCCCTTAGCCAAATGGATAGAGTGCAGGGATTAATTTAAACTTGTAAAATATTATGAGGTTTGGCAATTAATTCTAAATCTTAATTTTGTCATTTTTCATTACGGAAGATGTTTCAGTAATATACAGTTAGAAATTAATATCGTCGGAACTGTAGGACAAAGATAGGATTTACGTAATTTATTTTCAGGACGTATGAGTCCTTCGAATAAATCCGTTTTCTTTTGGAGGGATTGTGACGAATCTATACGGAACTTTATCACTAACCTTCTTAGCCGACCTTTTAGGGAAATTTAATTCCCTACCTATTTCCAATCAACTCCAAAAAAGCGGACAGGATTCCTTGTTATGCAGATTATATTCAGTATTTAAGTCAAACGAAATAGTAAAGTTAGAGTAGTAGGAGATAGACATTGAAACATAGAGTTATAGTGAATTTGAATTGAAATCTTATTGTTGAAGATAATTTAATCTCATGAAGAATTGAGATTCCGAGTGGTAAATATTATTTTGAGTTTAAAGTCTCATTAAAGTTTTAAGAGTCAGATTAAAGTTAAATGTTCAATAAGAACATTATTAAATATAATTCTGGGGTCTCTTATCGTGGTAATTTCTGCGTGATCGTTATTTAATAAATTAATTAATTAGATCATTAATTAATTGAGTTAATTTAAAGGATATTATCTTTAAAACCTCATAATATTGGTATGAAACAATTGTTAATAAGTTTTTGATTCTATTTGGGAAAGATAACCAAATAAAGAAAGTTATTTATAAAAATGGCTACTGGTTCTTTTGTGACTCAAAATTATTCTCGTTCTCAAAGTGAGGTCCCGAGGGACCTTCACATATGTAAATATCCTATTCTCCACTTATTTCAGTACATTTTAAAAACTGTAGCTGAATGCAATTTTTATATTTATAAACGAGGCATAAAAGCTCACACAGTCGTAAAAATGTCTTTATCATTTTTAAATAAACTGCTATAAAACGTATAGGGATTGTAAGATCAGTCGTAAAATCCTAAAAGCTTTTAGAGGAGCTAAAAACATGTAACATGTAATTTTGGATTGATCAAATGTTTAACATAACACACAAATATACATGTTATTAAGCAAATACATTTGAAAATCAAACTTCCTTCTGAAATAAACGTAATTGAAAGAAAAATGTTTAATTGCAAATGAGTGGAAATACATGTTTATCTAAGGGGTATCCCCAAAGTGAGGCAATCCTCAAACTTAAGACTCAAACCCAGAAGCACAACAATCCATGAGCGCCAGGAACTACTGTGCCCATCATAATACACGTAACCATTGGACGCTGAAGTGCATGAATAGATGTCCCGATTTGGTGGTCTGTCTGAAGAGAGACCTTCAGTGTTTAAGACCCGAAGCAAGCTTGGTACTCATTTATCGACCCAATGTAGCGGGGATGAAAGGCAGAGTCGACCTTGCGCAGCCCGTTTATAGAACCCCAGACCTGTTGTGTGGAATCACGATACACTACCACTCAATCCTATTCGGTGAAAAATAAAATTTAATGTTAGAATCTTATATAAATCCCTAATGAATCAGGAAATCCAGACTTTTTTCATGTAAACTGTTTAGACGGAAATGGTTGATTATGAACGTTTCAAAAGTTGCATAAATTAAAATTAACCGTTATAGTTTACATAAATTTTTAAGGGTACAAAAGGTGTATTTCGGCTGCACGAATTAATTTTAAAAGGAATACGGTTACGAAAAAGTAGTACAAATCTATCTAAAGTAGGGTTGGTTACCTTTACATATTGTCAAACACAACAATGTATTGGAAGCCAATTCCACAATTCGTTGTTATAAAAATGTATGGAAAATTACAAGATTTACTTTTGGATTTTTAATTTATATTTATATAATTTTTCCTGGGAGCTTTAAAAGCTAGAGTGGCATCAATCAAAACCGCGGTTCTCTCTGTTTTTCCAGATTGCCCCTGACTAAGCTGGCTTTGCCATGGTAAGTGAAAATGCCGGATTTTGTTTGTCAAGATCACTTTATAGCAGACTGCATTTTCATGTATTTTAGATGGTCGTTTTATATATTCTACATCAATATCTTAATGTCTGAATTTAAAATTACATAAAATTCTTGACATTCGCATCAATGACCATGATAATTTTTATTAGTATATGAATGTGTCATCCAACGATTACATGACTAATATTAACACATTATTTTAACCATTTAATTAATATTAAGTATAACATAACGCACACAAATTTTCTAAATTTTAAAATAAATATTTCGAAAACTACTTCAGATTTACTCAAAATATTTTATTCCTACGCTTTAGCTTCTGAGTTTTGCTTCTATGTAAGAATTTATTGTAATTGTATATTCATCAATTTTTTTTTAGTATATTTTTGCTCTTAGCATGCGGTTTTCAACTGAATTGTATGAAATCTTCGAAATATATTAAATGAATGATTGAATATAAACGTCGCACTGTTCAGCTACACGAGGGCTTTTGGCGACGGACCACGTAATTTTGAACCATGGCCAAGTGACGTGGAAGACACCTGAATTGGCACCCCTCTCCTAACTACCACACCACAACAACGGGAGGACGTTTCAGCTCTCGACAGTTTTTACGTGCATCGCTGCCCTACACTGCGGGTCTTTAGGGGTACTGGGCTCGAACTCGTGACAAAGCAAACCACGTTCCGTTACCTATACCACTCAGCTACCGCGGCGAAATATATTAAAAGATACCAAAAAGAAGCTATATAATAAAATTTGAAATTTTTATAATACTCAAACAATTGCTAAAACTTATGGTAAATAATTTTTAACTGCACGATGCATTTTTTTTTCGAAATTTCAAATGGAATATCTAACATAAAATTTCTAGCTTTATAAGGTCGAGATTTCAAAACATATCCAGATTTTAATTACTTATTCATTTAGCCTTTAAAAAAGATAAATGTTGAGGTATTTTGTATAAATAGATATTTTTGAACAATATATAATTCGAATGTTTTCAATAGCTCGAATTTAAAATTGGTTTTTATGTTTATTTATATGCATAAATGTCTACTGTAAATGTTTCCGTATATTTTTGATTACCATTTATTCAAACATTCAAGTTATAAAAAAAATGTGTGAAAATCTTCATTCATGTTGTCTTTGATGTAAACTGAAGTTCAAGCACTTAAAATTCAAATATAATTCGGTGTATTTTAACAATATATAACCCCAGGCACTGTACTTAAACTTCCCTGAACACTTAGGCTTTGAAATCTAAAAAAAAAAAAAAAACTAATAAATCTTAATTAGTTTTTTTTTTCGTTATTATTTTTATCAAAGTGTAAGAAAATGTTTCAAATGATTTGATGAAGTTTAAATTTATTCATTTTTAGTGTTGGAAAATTGAAAAGGTTCCAAATTTTAAAGAGTTTGGTGTTTTATTAATTTTTTCGGTATCTTATAATAAAATAATCACGTTTCAAAAAACTAAAAGCTTTGATTAAAATATGAAAAATGAAGCGAAAGAATATACTTAAAAAAAGATAATTTGTCTAACTATATAAAATAGCAGATTGCACTGACACGCCCCAACTTGTTACAGTTTCAAATTAATATAAAACCAAAAGTGAATTGTAACATATTTTACTTATGCGTTGGGACTTAACAAAACTTTAAAAAAACGAGGTAACAAATTAACACTTCCTGGGGTCTATAGAAATTTCCCCTCGATTTCTTACGATTGCCCCAGGGTCAAAACACGGGGTTCCCTGCGAACCATAAAACTCCTGCTGTGTTGCTTCCTCCGTCCCTCATTATCTTTCAAGTTGTTAAACCTTAAAAGGGGAAAGTATTTCAGAAAA
Source organism: Trichonephila clavipes (assembly GCA_019973935.1). NCBI lineage: Eukaryota > Metazoa > Arthropoda > Arachnida > Araneae > Nephilidae > Trichonephila > Trichonephila clavipes. The sequence continues at coordinate 1,011,341 of BMAU01021373.1, read as the reverse complement.
GTGCGGCTAATCCGCTTTTGAAAACGTTACTTGAAGGCAGAAAAATCCGTGCAGTCCAGTTTCGAAGCATCTTTACACTGATGGAATTTTCCGTGCTATCCGGTTAGAGGGTTAATCTACAGTATTAAAATTCGTAGGTAAACATACGTATGTATGTATCTATTTTGGTGCGTCTATCTTCTCACGAACCGCACCACGCAGAGATTCACCGATGGTACCAAAAAATAGAGAATGCTCTGATGAAGCCGTTTTGTCCATTTAATTTCCGATACTACAATTAGTTAAAATATATTCATTAAAAACATTTAACTCAACTAACATCTGCGTTGTTTTAACAACATTATTTTTATAAAAATGACTTAAGTATTCGTCGAAAATTGATTTTCAGGTATACATGCGAAACCGTGTCTGCATTGTTACAATAATAACAGACGAATCCTTCTCTTTTATGTTTTTAATTTATACCATTTTAACTAATTGTAGTTTCGGAATTTAAATAGTCGAAATGGATTCGGTGGACCACTTCCTATTTTTCCCTGAGCAAAAAAAAATAAACAAAAAGAATTTTACCCTAGAAAAAGCCCGTGCAACGCCGGGCCGAATGAAGGGAACAGAAACCTGTCTGACAGTAAAAGAAAGTGGTAGAAATTTCGTAAAAGAGGATTTAAATTACATAATTATAGAAATCACTCACAGTACACATACAAACACATCCATAAGTAATGGCGACCAAAGAGAAATGGAAAATTTCCATGGGGTAAATTTATGTCATCGGAAAAAGCACGTTTCATTCCGGGTTAAACGGGCGAAGGAGGAAACAGACCCGTCCAATGGATCAAAGAGGAGGAAGAAACTTCAAAAAAGAGAATTTTTATGGCATTGATACATAAATCACACATCCACCAGGAAGTGCTGACACTGAGAGGGGAAGGGGAAACTTCCAAGGTAAAAAAAGCTGCACATTTGAAGAAGCCCGTGCAATGCCAGGCTAAACTGAGAAAAAAGAAACCGCTGTGTTAAGGAAGAGAAATGGTAGACATTTCAGAAAAAAATTTCTAGTGACATTATAGAAATAACAAATATCGCGCATACACCCTCACGAGAAGGAAAAAGGAAGTTTCCATTGGAGAAAGTTACATTCTCTGAAAAAGCCCGTGCAACACGGGGCTCAGCGGAAGGGAAACAGATACATCCGACGGAGCAAACAGGTGGAAGAAATCTCGAAAAAAGGAAATTTTAATGATATTGATGCAGAAATCACACACACACACAAGGAAATGCTGATACCGAGATATTTCCATACGGGCATAAAGTTATACACTGAAAACAGCCCGTGCAATGCCGGACCATGTAGCTAGTAGAATCTAAAATTCAAAAGGTGTAGCTTATCAAGTAGTTGAAAAAATCCTACGGAGATTCTCATAATTTGTATCTTTGTCCTTTGATGTAGAATTATTATACAAATTATCGTGCCATCAATAAACTTTATCTCTTCGTTTCGATTATTTGAATATTGTTTCATATTATACAATACAGAAACAGTTTAAAAATAATTTCAATCGGTTTACAATACAAACATTATTTCAACTTAGTACGATGCATTTAGTTGCAGTTGCTAGAAAACAATGTTTTTAATTATATCTGAATAATTATGTGATATATATCATCTCGAAGTAATCCAATTCAGGAGATAAAATAGAGCCTCAAAATTTTAAAGATTTCATTTTATCTTTAACTAAATTTGAGAGAAAATGTACGATAAATTAATTTCATATTCAGCAAATTATTTTATTAAATGGATACATTGAAAAGTCATTGGTAAGCTATGTAATTTATGATCGGACTGTAAAAATATTTTGTATGTTATATAAAAAAAAAGGAATAAAAAAATTAAATTATATTTTATGGAAATATTTTGTTTAATATTACATCTATAGAAATAAACCAGAGTAGACATAGGTCTTTACTGTTGAGCTACCTGAAATTGGTCAAATAGAAGAATTTGAATCAATAATAGAACTTTATACATTCAATATCGTTCTTAGATTTTATTCTTCTTTACCTTGTCAATCGATGTATTAATAAGAAAGCAATTCAAATATATGAAGGTTTCTCTTTGATATACATAAATGTACTACATGTACCCTGTCACGCATTGCAGTGGTTCAGTACGGTTAAAAAAAAGGAATGATAAAGCACACATTTCTAATATTTTTAACCATTTACACTTAAGATTGATTCTTTTTCTAAAACAATATGTATAAATATGCATAAACAAAATTTTATAAACATATTTCAGTTGTCAATGGAATATATGTACTTATTAGTTTGATTTTATCCTTATATTATGAACCTAAAATTATTTGTTACCTCCATAATGGAGACTCAAACGCATTAAATTGGTATTTTTAATGAAGAAGCTTTTGCAGTTTAGAAACAATGGAAATTTTTATGCTAGCAGAAATGCTACATAATCCCTTCAATTCATCCTTGCCATCCCTTATAAAGTACATTTGTAAAAATTTATGTTGACTATGTGAATAAAAGCAGGAAATCAGCTTTATGATAAATTTATCCTTTCATTTTTAAGTTTCTCTCACGAATTGTTACAATTTCTATTCCAAACGATGTCATTTTGAAACGTGAGTTGTATTTCCTGATGTTAGATAGGAAATACTTTGATTGTCACAGTGTATTTGGCAAGCAAGCTTTTTAATTCTCTGGTGATTCTTCAAGTTGAGGCGCTTTAATTTTTCCAGGGGTACAACACATTCCTTTTATTTCCCCATTAAATTTTAGAGCCTTGCGATTAGGACACACTTCAATCGTTGTGCCGATGAGAATATGCTGGCTCAAACTATAATCCTCAGCTGGGTTTTACCGAATGCAAGGTGATTGTAACCATGTTACTGATTTGCACAAAGACTTGTTTGATGCTGTTTCTGGTTAACATTTTTCAGTCATACGCAGCCTACTGTGTTCCTTTTGTTGAAAACAGAGCTGATCTGGTGTTGCAAAATGCTAATGCTGTGCTTAGAAACGTTTATCGTCAAATCTGACTGCACGTTATGTGATTAATCCTCAGCGACTATTTGAGGCATTCTTTGTCTGGATTGCTCGTTCGCTGATGAATCTTACTCCTCACATTGCATTTGCTAGGCGAGTATGATGACTTGGATTTTCAGCAAAGCATTATTTTTATGTACTGAAGCCAATTGACTGCACTTAAAAGGAAAGGTTAAAAGAAAAACGTATGAAATTCTTTAAAAAAAAACATTAAAAAAACAGATTAAAAAAAACAGATAAAAAAAAACAGATTAAAAAAGGGGGAAAATATAAATAAAAATGCAAACAAAATATTTAACTTTAAACATAATTCAAACAACAGAACCCAATTCCAATGCAATGAGAAACATAATATGTCATTCCACTCAAACAATTCACTCCAAAGTGATCAATTTCACTATATAAGTTGAACTCAAATGAACATTAATTGACAGAGCTCCATTTCCGTCAATTGCACTGAAAAATAAGAAAAACAGCCAAAAACCTATATGAAAACAATAAAAAATATATAATATACTCGCATAAAATCAACTCTACAATAAAAGACGCAGCTCAATATCAAAGCAGTGTAGTACAAAATACAACAGTGACTGCCTATGTTCAGAATGTCACCGATACTTAAACCATATAATTATTGGCACGAGTTACACTTTACAACTAAATCAAATTTGTGCATTGTATTCAATTATAATTTGGCTGCCGGATTTTCTTCATCTCCAACAAAGCAAGGGTAGAAATATAAATCACATGGTTGAAGATATTTTTTGTTGAATACGCAAAGAAGAATTAAATATGAACATGGATTAGACAGCAGAAATCTACGACAAAGCCTTGATAAAGAAAGATTTTTGCAACGCTAAATTTGACTGGCATTTGCAATCATTATCAACAAAGTTCAGGGTCTATCTGTAAAATTTAGCAGCTTAGGTTTGGACATGGATTGCTCCTCACATGGACAATTATTTGCTGTGTGTTCTAGATTAGTCGGTGATGGAGCAAGGATGAATTGAATGTACTCTCTGGAATTACTACCGGGACAAAATGGTCCATTGTTTCTAAACCTCAAGAGCTTCTTCAATGAAAAAAGACAATTTAATGCACATTGAGGCCTCCACAATTGAGACAACGTAAATAATTTTAGGTTCATAACATAAGGACAAAAACAAACCGTTTTAACTTCAAGTATTTCGAAAACAAATGAAATCTGTTAGAAAAGTTTTGCTTATGACATATTGTTTAAACATTTTTCTAAAAAAAAATCATACCTCAAGTACAAACGGTTAAATGTATCAGAAATGTAGGCTTTCTCATTCCTTTTGTTTCAGCCAGACTGAGCCACATGAACGTGGAATAATGTATACAGCTAGTTTTTTTTATATAAACAAATCATACCTTAAGAGCAAATGGTTAAAAATATTAGAAATGTGGGCTTTTTCACTTTTCAACCAGACTGATCCACAGCAACGCGTTGCTGAGTACAACTAGTTTTAACACACTTAAATCTTAAAAAGCTATCAAAAACAAAGTATAGTTTAATAATTTGATGAAAAAACCATAAACGATTTCAAACAAACAGAAAATATACATCATAAAATCTTAATTTAGCTATTTGTATTTCAGAGTAACATCAAATGAAATTTTAAAAACCCACCAAATAGATCCTTTTTAATCAGTCTAATATGCTATTGCCCCAACTCTTAGAAATTTTAACAACTATCGGGTTGGAGGGAAAATGTGTCGTATTTTAAAGAAAATTTTTGACTGCATTCATAAAAATATGTGTTCAATATTAATCAATTATACATGCTCCCTTATTTGTTACAACTTGTTGCCATCTTTCAGGTAACATATAAATTCCTATTTTGTAGAAGTTCTCGTGCTTGGAGTTAAAATAGTCAGCAACTGCCTTAGAAACACTTTCAAAAACTTAATTTTTTCGCGTTTGATAATTTTGCAGATATCTGAACATGTAATTATCAGATGGTGCAATGTCAGGTGAATACGGTGGGTAACCTAGGACTTCCCATCCTAACGCATTCAGTTTTGGTTGTGTCACCATTGCAGTATGCGGTCGAGCATTATCGTGGTGGAACACTATTCCTTTTCAGGACGCTAATGATAGACTTTTTTCTTTGATAGCTGTATTCAATTTATCCAGTTGATTGCAGTACATATCCACGTTAATGGTTTTTCCCTGTTTCAGCAACTCGTAGTGCACTGGACTTTTCATATCCCACAACAAACAAAGCAGTACTTTTCGTTGATGGATACTTGGTTTTGGAAATGTTGCTGATGATGTTCCTGGATTGCAGTAAGATTTTTTCTCTTAATATTCTCGTAAAGAATCCACTTTTCATCTCCAGTAATCAGATTGTCAAAAACGGCTCCTCATTGTGTCTAATCAGATGTGATGAACACATTCTTACACGATCAGACAAATTCTTTATCGTTAATTCATGTGAAACCCAAACACTTCGCTTTAACACAAACGCAAGAGATTTAATGTGATTTCCAACTGTTGTAGGATGAATGCCAAACTCTTCTGCGATTTCTTGACACGTTAAATGTGGATTATTTTCCAACAAGAATCGCAAAACATCATTATTGGTTTTGGATGGTCGTTCAGATTGATCACTTTCTTGGAGGCTCAGATCCCCGGAACGAAAGTTGCTAAACCATCTTTGACAAGTACGAACATGACAATATCTTTTCCAAATACCGCACATAAATTTTTACATGCAACCGATGCGTTTCTTTCTTTTTGGAATTCATACAAAATGCAGTGTCGTAAATGCACTTTATCTACTGACATGTTTTTCACTTTAAATATTACAATTAAATGATGAACGATAAAAAATGACTCATTTTATATTATACAGCAGCTAAAGAAACAAAAGAAATAATCCGAATGACTTACTAGCCAGATGTTTTTTTTTTTTTACAACAAAAATCACCTGCCTATTTAAAATACGATAAAACTTTTCCTCCAACCCAATATTTGGCAGAAAAATCCAAAGCTAAGTGCAGAAAAATATTATTTGGGTCAAACATGTATAGAACGATTACCCATTATTGGATGTATATTATGAAATTTGGCGATCTCTTCTAATTTGAGGTAAATGGTGGACTGAAAAAAATGTAATCTCCAAATAATAAGGATTAGATAACAATTGAATTTAGACTTATTGGAGAAAGATTAATTGGCAGAAAATTTTATACCATTACGGCACAAGTTTTTCAATCACGTGAAGTAGATCTTTTGCAACGTCTTATGTAAATTAATGAAATTTTCACTATTTCCTGGAAAAATTAATAGCATACTGAAGTCAAATTAGTATATATATATATATATATCTCTCTAAATTATCTAAGGTAGATAACCTTACTTGGAAATACAATACACCCAACTCTTTTTTTTACACAATTTTGAAATGACACTGTTCACACAAGGTATGTTAACACATTGAAGAAAGAAATTTTATTGTTGTAGAAGCATGGAGAAAGTGAACGATTATAGATTACATTACACATGCTTTTTTTTTTGCTATTAAACAGTTGTGCTAATCGATTTTGAATGATCATTGGAGAAAGAATTTTCCTACATGCATCAAAAGTGGAAGTTTCGTAGTACAAAAATCAGTTGTGTGGTCTGAAATTATAACTGTATCAAATGAAACTGGTGGCGAAGGATTTAATTACATGCAAGATACTAATTTTAATTTTTTTTCTTTAATAAAAATGAACTATTTTTGTTTTATAAATATGTAACATGGACTTCATTGTTACATTTTTTGCACGGTTTTCTAAGGAACAAATCTACCATGGCAAAAAACAGCTTAGTCTACTAAATTTAATTGATGTAAAAAGATTTGAGCTCACTTTATCAATCTGAAGGCATAATTAAAAAACTATTACAATCTTCGCTTACTAAACAGGCAAATCAATTTAGCATACAATTACCCGAAAAGTATGTTTATAATATATAAGCAAAATGTTAAACATTGCGCGACAAAAACGTATCAGAATATTACAACGAACTTAATCTTAAAACGCTATTGAAAACAAAATAAGGTTCAGTATTTTGATTAAATCACCACATAAACAGTACAAAGCAAAACCAAAATACACGTGAGAAAATCTTAATTTTCAAATTGTATTTCAATTTTAACATCAATTGAAATTTAAATAGTTGCCTAAAATAAAGAAAAAAAACATACTTATAAAATATCATCAATTAATTTTGCCAAATTAAGACTTTGCCAAGTGCAGAAAAATATTGTGTTCCAACATGCACGGTACGATTTCTTATTGAATGCATATCACAGCAATTGAAGACGTCTTTTGATTTGAGGTAATTTTTCGACAGGGATTTAATTTAGAATTACTTGAGAAATATAAAATAGCCAGAAATTCCAATCGGCAAGCTACTCGTTTGCGGCGCGATTTTGGAATAACACCAAATGGATCTTCTAAGGTCTGTTTATATAATAGAACTTTTAAAACTGTTCACTATTTAGCAGAAAAATCTGTAGCGCACAATAGTCAAATATAATTATAATCTTCGCTTAGTAAATAGAAAAAATCTAACTTAAAATTACAGAAGAAATACGTCTTTTATTATCCTTCAATCGTCTGGTTCGAAGTCAAACGCCTTATCCATTACGCCACGTGAACATAAATACGTCTTAAAATATATAAGCCAAATCGTAAATATCGCGTGATAATATTGCCAAATGTTGCAAATAATGCCAAAACTATAAAACAAAATTTAAATTGTTTGAAAAATTATCATTAAAAAATGATTTATTCGAAAAATAATCCTAATTAAGTAAAATTGGATAAATATTCCAACCGATAAACATAACTGTATTAAAAATATGTAAAAATCTTGAAAATTTGTGTGTCAAGTATATATTTTTACATTTAGTGAGGGACGTGAAACATATCACGTCATAACACCAGAAAACCACTTAAAAATTAAATTTTAAAAAAATTAGAAAGTACGAAATAAAAAGTACATAAACACCCGTCCGGATTCAAATGTAACGTAATGTCAAAATTTCAGAGGAAATGTTTCAGTAGTTTCGGAGATTAGCGGCTTTGAACAAACAAACATTGCATTTTTATTTATATAGATAATACACAATGTAAAACAGCTTATGATAGTGATTTTCAATCTTAAATAAAATATGTACGAAAAAGATAACAGAATGTTTACTGAGTGATGAATTACAAAATTCATATAAGGCGAAATTTAAAATTGATGGTTTTCGATCATTTCGTTTATATTTGTACGTAAAAATGATAATGCTCCTCTTATTTCGTCATCTACAATTAAAAGCTCCATGCTTTTCTCATTTTATATTTATTAATCCTAAAATCCTGAATTCACATAAACAAGATTTAAAAAATTGTAACAATATTTTAGAGCTTTTTTTAGCTATTATGGGATAATTGCCTGCAATTTCAATCCAATATGAATTCATTAACTCCTACGAAAGTTTTGAAATTATATCTCGATTATTATAGAGCAAAATTATATATATATATAGTTGGTCCTCTTCATTCAAAGTTACAAATGGATCACAAACAGATGTATCCATTATCACAAATGGATTACGACAATCAAATATTTTTTATATCTAAATTTGGGAAGTAAAAAATTGTGTCCTGTCTGGTGTTGTCAAATAATCTAAAAAATTTATGAATATATAGATTCTATAAAATCACTAAATAAATTGTTTCCGGAATTTTTTAATTTTTTTCTTATAGTCATATTAACTATTTTAAAAAGTAATTCGTGGCACACAAAAGTGCCGCGGCACAATGGTTAAGAATCAAAGCCTTAGACACCCTACCCATGATTTCATAATGTTAATCGAAGGGCTACCGTGATCATCACGACAGCAAAGATTGATAATCTTAATTAAGCAAAAGCGAATGAACTAAATTCAATGGCTCATTTCATAGAAAAAAAGTTTCAAAATGTTTTCTAAAGAAATTAATGGCGATCATTTGATACAGATCGATTAAATCTCAATATCGAACTAAAGATTCTGCTAATTTACCATGAAATCGTATTTTCAGGTCAAAATTTCATTGTTAACTGAATCGAACACATGATACACTGGAAATGTGTTTGTGACCAGAACCACTAAGTTATCGCGGTCATGACATGGTAATTGAAGAAACGTTTTTAGATCAAAAACATGCTGAATAAAAAGTAACGTAGTTTAAATTAAATTTACACTGACCGCATAATAAGAGATAATTAGGGATAGCGAATCTTTGCAAAAAAGATCGATTTTTAAATCGTTTCGAATCGTAACCTGATAAATCGATTAAAAAAATCGAGGTCTGAGAGATCGATTTTTAAAAAATCAATTTTTTTTTCCAAGTCTGCATTTACAATGTAAATATAAATCCTTTTTATGAAAAACAAGAAAATTACCGTTGAAAACTATCTCTTTTTCTGTAAAATAAGAGAATTTTTTAGTTCAGGGATTTCAACAATTACAATTTTTTTATTACCATAACAAAGTATCAGATATAAATAAACTAATTGTAAATAATATATTTTATGGTTTTTACCACAAAACAGAAAAAATCAAACGTCGATTTTCTAGGATGAAATATCGATTTACTGAAACCGATTCAGTGCTACATATCGTTTAAAAAAATATTTTTTTGGCCCGTGAAATCGATCATTCGATTAATCGTTCTCAGATGACCATCCCTAGCAATAATGTCATCGGCGAGGATATTCTGAAATATGAACAAGTGTCGATGGATACATTTCAGATATTTAACCTCTCTCACCTATTGCTACTAACGCGAGACACTATCCATTTTTCTGTATAGTATGTTTACTTAAATTTCGAAATTAAAAAATCAGAAATTGAATCTTCTAAACTATGATCCAATAAATGTTACCATAGACCTGAATGATTAGATTTAAAAGATAAATGTTCAAAAAGGATTTATTGAAAGGGTATTCGATATTCTTAAAACATTTTTAATCAAACTAAATTGAAAAATTTTATTCATCGTAAAAAATGTTCAGGTTTTAACCTAAAATTTTGTAAATATTAAAAAAAAAATATTACAGATTATTTAATACAATTAGTTTCAAAATCAGTTTTTAAGACGTAACCACTAATGTGGCATTAATGCCACATACACAAGACAATTTAAATGCGTATAAAATTTTAAAATGTCTAACTGTTACAGCTAAAATAATAGAAAAATGGGACATTTTATTATAGTTCATTGTTTTTGAAGTAAAACACATAAAATATGAATAAATTTTCCCTTGAAGTGTCCTCATGGGCTATTTTTTAATTTTACTAGGTTTACATTTCACATTTATGATTCTAAAGCTACTCGATAAAAGTTTACTTTTTCAATGATGTGGCATTGCATTTATTTTTTGAAATATTTCTAGATACTTTTTTTAAGTTAAAGAATATCCGGCGAGATATTTCCACAGCTATCTGCAAGCTATGTAAAAATGAATAAGGCCTCCCCAAACTGTAAATTACACAACTTTTTTTAGAGAAGTGACTTGACTTTCTGCATTAGTATATAAAGAGAGAAACAGAAATTTAGCTACGAGTGCAGTATTAGGCCAGACAAATTAGAACTATTTTAAAATGGATGTAACGAGAGAGTGTTATATTTGTAGAAAAGAACGGAAAACAGATACGTTTTCATTTAATCAACCGTGTATTCATATTAGAAAGAAGCAGCCCTTTGCAAAATGTGATAAGACTTTAACTGAGAGTTACACAGTGAAATCGGATAAATTAACTAATAGTAAACTAAAATTCCATAATGATCAAATTAAAAGAAGCAATTTAAAGAGACATTTGCGTATTCGTGCCAACGAAAGACCTTACGCTTGTGAAATTTGCAACAAATGTTTCACTCAGAAAGGACATCTAAAAATCCATTTGCGTATTCATACTGAAGAAAAACCTTATGCTTGTGAAATTTGCGAGAAGACTTTCTCTGAAAGAAGTAACTTAAGAACGCATTTACGTATTCATACTGAAGAAAAGCCTTTTGTTTGTGAAATTTGCAACAAGGCTCACTCTCAACGTGTTCATTTGAAAAACCATTTGCACATTCACACCAAAGAAAAACCGTATGTGTGTGAAATTTGCAAAAAAGCGTTCTCTGAAAGAAGTAGCTTAAGAATTCATTTGCGTATTCATAATAATGAAAAGCCTTTTTCTTGTGAAATTTGCAAGAAAGCTTTCACTCAAATTTGTCGTTTGAAAATACATTTACGTATTCATACTGAAGAAAAGCCTTATGTGTGTGATATTTGCAAGAAAGCCTTTTCACAAAGAAGTAACTTAAAAAGTCATTTGCGTATTCATACTGAAGAAAAGCCTTATGCTTGTGACATTTGCCAAAAGTCTTTCACTCAAAATCGAAGTCTTAAAATTCATTTGCGTATTCATACTGAAGAAAAGCCTCATGTGTGTGATATTTGCAAGAAGGCTTTTTCTCAAAGAAGTAACTTAAAAAGGCATTTGCGTATTCATACTAAAGAAAGGCCTTATGCTTGTGACATTTGCCAAAAGTCTTTCACTCGAAATCAACATCTTAAAATTCATTTGCGTATTCATACTGAAGAGAAGCCTCATGTGTGTGATATTTGCAAGAAAGGCTTTTCACAAAGAAATAGCTTAAAAAGACATTTACGTATTCATACTGAAGAAAAGCCTTATGCTTGTGACATTTGCCAAAAGTCTTTCACTCAAAATCAAAATCTTAAAATTCATTTGCGTATTCATACTGAAGAGAAGCCTCATGTGTGTGATATTTGCAAGAAGGCTTTCTCTCAAAGAAGTAACTTAAAAGGCATTTGCGTGTTCATACCGACGAAGAATTCTATTTCTGAGAATTTTGCGCTAAGTTCTTCAATCAAGATAACATTTTAATTACTCAGTTGTGTCTTTAGGTAACGAAAATACCCTTATATTTTGATTATTTTATGTTATAAAGTTTTAGGCTATATATTGTATTTATGTCTGATGTGAATCTGCATTATGAAGAGTAACGTTTTTAGTGTTGTATTATTTTAAACTCTGAATTATACGTATTCCGTATTTTTAAGATATGATTAAAAATCATTCGTAGACATTTGAATTTGACATAATTAAATTTCATTTGCTTTGTTGATTTGTTTGTTTTATGTATTTCTTAAGGGCACTTTAGAATGGGGAGTTTATTAACTTGTGTTATTTTTCTGTATTTGTGTTTCATTTTCGGATGTGAAACTGAACCTAAGTCTTTTGTAATAGAAAAATGATTCAAATAAATACTGATCATAAAGGCAAAGCAATGTTGATAAATGACTTAATTTTTTTTTACTCATTTTTTTTAATTTTGTCACTTTTTTTTTTTTAAAAATAAGTAGAGTATTTCCCTTTTATAATGTATGAACTTAGTTATTTTAGAGACTATATAATAGGAAATTGAATGAATTTTAATTCTTATACGGATGTCATCTTTGAAAGGTTTGGTAATTATAGTTTTAATTTATCTGGTATGTTTAAAGTATATTAAATACAAATGATATGTATACAAACAGAAAGAAAATGTTGAACTTAAAATACATTTACATATCTTAGTTTATTGGAAAATAGGAAAAACAGTATTTTGCAGGGTTGATGGGCTTTTTTGTCAATAATATGTTTTTATGTTATTAGGTCTGGATAAATTTACATTTTAGTTAAAATTTAATTACATAAATTTACAAAAGATTTTATTAATATTATTATTGTTAGAGTAATTTTATTTTTCTTTAATTTTTAGTACTGCAATTTAGATTACACTTTCTGCAAATATTAGTTCAACGGAATTATTTTGTAAATAAAGTATCAGGACAGGTATTAAATGGATGAAAAATGAGTAATAAAGTAAAAAAGTAATTAAAATTAACTAGAATGTTTAAATACTTTAAACTTTACCTTTTCATTTTACTTTTTAAGAAAATGCGTTTCGCTGTAACCATTAATGCTATAGTTAGAGGAATTCTATAAAAATAACAGTAGAACAATGAATTTTAAAAGTAAACATTTGTGATGTAACTGTCATTCAGGTACTCTTTTCTTCAAAAGCTATTCTGTATTTTTAGATGTTATAAAATACGAATTTTTACTATACTAGGAATGTAACTTCTCATATTATGTATACGTTTTGAGAATCGTACATTTTTAAGGTAAAAATTTAGAAAGATTTAGTTACCAAGTTTTTAAACAAATTTTTGTTTTTAAAATAAGTTAATAGCTCTTGCTTTGTATTTATAAATGCTCAGTGTAGTTTTAAAATTATTAATCAAGTGAATATAGTAATAAATGAATCTCAAGGATTATCCTAAATTCATTGCACAGCTTGTAAGATAGACAGCTCGTTAATTCTATTTGGTTATTCTTAACATGTGAATATTCGTATATAGTTCTTTACTTTTATAACTTTCATTTTGGCTTTAAAACAAATGAAGTTTCAAATGTGTGAGTACAAAAGCCTAGCTTCTTTTGTTATCGTGTTTAAAAACAGAGTGGTTTAAACGAAACATCAAATAAATAAATTCTTAGACATTTCATTTCTTTTTTTTGAAAAACGATACTTAAAATATGTGTATCTTATAATTAGAATGGTAAAAGGAAGTTAAAAATATACTAAATATTACAAATATAAAACATTGGTATTTTTAAATAGAAGATGTTGTGCATCATTGATAACACGTGCTGATGAATTACGGAAAGTGTAAAAAAATATTCTTCAGCATACAATCTAGGCTTTATAATTTAAAAATTTTAAACTGAAAAATGATCCAAAATATTTCAATTACTTAAAATATGGATTCATATTGTATTAAAAATTTTACTTTGCAAACCATAGTTGAGAGATAATATTTTATTTGCAATGTTCTCGAAATGCGTTTTTTGGTGAGGTTCTAGTATATCTTTCACAACATCTATATTACATATAATGTTGATATTTTACATATTGCTAGGTTGAAATTTTTTTTATAAGCTGAGCGAATTTTTTTTTACAACATTCATAGTTCCTGCATAAAATTAAGAGTAAATTTAAATCAGAAAACTTTAAAAATTTTCAATTTTTTAATTTTTTTTTTTAAATTTGTTTCTTTTTATTATATGTACAGTTATGTTTAAACACCTAAAGTAAGAACATGATTCGAAGATGAAAAAAAATTCCTGCATTTTTAATTGCTTATAAAAAAAATTATATATTTTTAAATGAATTTTTTTGCATTAGCAGGTACATAAGTACAGACATAATTTAATGCTAATTTATTACTTTTATTGGTTTCAATTAAAGTAAGTGTGAACCATTTAATTTTGCTTTCAAAAAATATATTTGCTTTGCAGACGTCCCATTTCACATAATGAGTTAACATCAAATTTTTTTTTACGTATTAAGTCATCTGCTTTCCTGGAAAGGTGTTTACAATATTTATTTACAAAATGAAAAATGTAACTTTGTTACATTCTTACGAATTATACCATCGCCAAATTCCAACAAACTTAAGAACGTCGTTAGAAATATATGTATGCAACTAAAGTAGTTAACCATTTTCGAACATGTTTAAACCCAAAAATTATCTTAGTGCATGTTTAAAAGGTTTCTTTGATTTTGATTTGTAAACGCGTCTGTATTTTTCGCTTATATTGTTTTAAAAATGATCACAAATTTTTACTATTATTTATGGAAGTGAATCCAGTAGAGAATTTTCAAAAATAGGGATTGATATGTTTGTACCCGAAAGACTCTTAGTTTTAAAAAATGACGAAATAAAAAACATATTTGAACTATACGGCGGCATTGTATATATATGAGTATTTGTTTTAGTGACCGCATAAAGCAGACGCGGTAAGATTTGTCTCTGTTTTGAAAGCAATTACGGAATTTTAGCCATCTAAATACTGTAGGTGTTATTGAGTTGTTGTTTTTTCCATGTACTTCACAAGTGTGGTGTTTTTAATTAATACAGTATTAATCTGAATATAGTATTAAACTCTAAATCTTCATGATTTTATTTGTCAATGAAAGGAGAAATCTTGGGAATTTGATTTCGCGCATATGCAGAAATTATGACAATATTTGTAATGTGATTTAATTTTGCGAGGTCTTTTGGCTTGGCAAAATTGGTGGACGATACCATACATAAGTACTTTAATTTAATTTAATTTGAAAGGCTCCTAAAATCAATTATATATAGATCAAATGAAAAATTCATATAATTAATGTAGTAATTTATTAGTTTTTAACAGAGATTATTACAATTTTTCAGACAATCAAATGCATGAATTTTAACAGTATAAATCGAATGTAAAATTAATTGTTTTAAACTAAGTTTATTTAATTAAACTATGAATTTCATTCTCCTAAGCTGTTTTTTTATTTTTAATATTAATACGAAAAATTATTTTTAATTTAATGGATTTTTATTAGGTTGTGGTTAGTAGAATAATGAACTAGAAACAGAGGGCAACGTACTCAAGGGTTTGGCTTTCTAAAGCGGTTTAATTCTAATACAGGTTAAATTTCATCGGATTTTTTTTCAAATCCTTACGTTTTTATTTGGTTAACATCGATAAACAATTATTGAAAAAACCTCGCGATTTATTCTTTTATTTATCGTTTGCTCATATTGTAATTCATTATTCAAATCCTTTGATTGTATGTAATTGATTTTACGAGTGGAATAAAAAGTGTTTGAATTTCGTTCGGATTTAATAATGTTTGTGTTTTTGTGTCAATTTATTTTAACCAGTACTTCGGTAGAACATTCAAGTGTAATAGGCTATATTGAATAAAATTCATTTAATATTTTTATTTAATTTTTCGTTTATTTTATTTATAATTTAATCTTATTATTAATATCTGATCCAACTATAAGCAAGTCAATATGCTAAGTGGGATTATTTAGATTTTATGTGCATATTTCTGATAGAAAATTCGGTCCAAGCATTTAGTTTCACTGAATTTTATAGCCGAGAGAATAGATATTAATGCAATGTAATTAATAGTTAAGGATTTTCTTAATGCGTGTCATCAAATCGAAGTTTGTAAAAAGGCTTATTTATTTTTAGCTAGAGCTCTATGAAAAATGTTAATTTGTATATAATAATTTTTAAATTAAAAAAAAATGATTTTTTAGGTCTTAAAATATTTTCTGTTTATTTTTATCTCATTTCTTATTTTACATCAACTTAGATTTTTTTCTATTTAAAATTCGAAATTTTAAATCTCTGCTGAAAATTTAATTTTTAATCTTTTGTCTTTGAATATCAAATACATACTGTAAATTTTAGGGTTTTTTCTGTTACCATTTATGCCTTTCTTTTCGGAATTAAACTATTACTCTAACCATAAAAAGTTACTGAAATTTAATTACAAAGTAATCCGATTAAAATATTTTTTGAAATCTATTTAAGTGAGAGGTTATTGCCGACCTTAACGAATGGGGGTTCGAGCCCGCATCCACTAAATACTCGTCATAAGGAAGAGCCAACATACGTTTAATTTATCGATGCTAAAAGTTTTCACCAAAGTGAGGAATTTTGTATATAGGATCGCATACAACTCAAGTGTCGTTCTCGTCACTTGACTGCGTTTCAAATTTTTAGGACATTTGGCAAAAAATAACTGTCTTGCAAAAAATATGATGTTAATAAGCCATCATTTAAGTTTTGTGAAACAATTAATAATTTTTAATGTATTATATACTCAATGTACATTTTGATCATTACTGTTTAACTTTAAAAATATAAAGTAATTAAATGTACATGTAGGAATTAAGATGCACTTTGCAATATATATTTGGACATTATCCCAAAGTCAGTCTTTAAAATCGGTGAATACCTAATAGTTTTTGTCATTTGACTTAACCCCTTTCACATATAAACAAATAAAATAATACAATATACTTTATACTTACACACACAACAGCAATATGAATTCTTTCAATATTTAACACCTTATTTGTTGCTTTGCTCTTTCGCATATAATATCTACAGTATTAATTCAATCACTTATTAAGCATTTTGCAAGTAACAAATTTGGAAAATAGCAGTATCTCTGGAAGAAACGAATTCTATAAAATTGAAAAAAAAAATCTCAAAACTAAATGAATTTAACAAAAATTATAAATGACCTTCACTAAATATAAATAAAAAATTTCTTTTATTCTCAATAAACCACGGTTTTTAACAGCCAGGAGTAATTGCATGGATGGATGTATCATCGTCCTGCAAAAATGCAGAAATTATGTCTGCTATCCCATCGGTTCCACTTATTGGCTAACATGTTTCTCAAACTGTGCATATAGTCTCTCAATAAAACTATTTAAAAAATAATTTTTGGTATGAAAAAACAAGATGCTAGCTGACATAATAAAAGTATACATTTAACTCTTAAACATTTTTATCATCTGGTGATCATCAAAAACTAAAATGATTCCACCGTTAAACACTCATTAGCCATCTTTGAAATAACCGTCAAAAAATGTTTTGTTTGTTGTGTTGTCAATTAGATGAGAACGATGAGCCAGTTTTTTTTTCATCGTTTCTTTTAACCTCAAAATATCAATACCAATGACCTAAAATTTACTTTACATTACGACGTTAACTTGTCTTTTATTTCGACTAAAATGTTGTAAATTCCTTAAATATATTTCTTTTCAAACTTTTTCTATGTGAAAGACTTTGATGATATATGGATAAGCACATGAGTATTCTGTATAATGCATTGAAAAACGTTTTACACAATTATTTTAGAACATGCTACACTTTCCCCATGAACAATTTTGTAGTTTTGATTTTAATGTTGCGACTTACTATGGTTTATAAATGTAAATAAGCAGGTTTTTAACAAAATGGGCATTGTGTCTCTTTAAAGGCAGTCGAATACATCAAGCCCTTCGAAGCCTACTGATGTATAATCATTTGTCAACGTATAGCGGGATTACTATATTCAAAAATAAAATGAGACATGAAACGTTTGAGTTGATTTAAAGAGTTTAGCTGGAAAATAACGTTCCTGTGTTGTTTCGAAAAGTGGCCGGATAAATGTCCTCAATGCTGGGAATTTTCTTGAACATATTCTTTAGTTTTTACTTGGATTATTTTTCACAAATTTTAATTCACTAAACGAAAAATTTCTTTGAAAAGACCAACTTCCTGTAGTTTAAGATATTTTCTCTTAATTAAATTCATTCGAACTAAAAAGCAAAAAAAATGATGTACTTTAAAAGTAATATTAAAATTTAATATTATCTTGTTAATTTGTACGTTTATACAAACACGGATTGACAACTTAGCGTCAAACATTATTATTGCATTCGTACATTTTTAATGTATCAGGAAACGCGATAAAAATTTGATTGAAAGATCAAATCGCCAGTAATGAAATTTGAGAACCACTGGGCTAACATAATAGTTATTTTCTCACAATCTCAATATTCTCTACAAACACTGCTTGTTAGCCATGGCATCCTAGAAGTTATAGACACGAATTCATCATCGACATGTCTCAGGTTTTTGTTACCATTGATTACTCACCGTTTGTCATCAGACAAATGCTGGACATAAAATCATGATGCGTTGTTTATCTGCTGAATAATCCAGTTTTTGGTGTTTCATGTTGTGGCGTAGATGAGGAGGTGCCAGTTCCTTTGTGTCATCCTCATCATTTGCCCTGAATTCAAAATTTCGAGAATCAATCACCAATAACCCTCAGGTTTCTTTACAGTAGGACGTTAACATGACATTTATTTCGACTAATATGATTATGTTAAATCTTTGACAAACAGGGATGAGTCCACTGTTAAAATTTCCTTAGTAAAAATGTTAGGATGGCATTGGTATGCTTGTTATCTGGAGCCTTAGTACACCACTGTAATTTTAAGTTTCCAACAGGTTTTGGAAATAAATCGGAGAAAGAGTCCATTGTATTTTGATGGTGCGTCGTAGAGTGTAGAAGGGTCTCGGTTTTTCCTTTTTTGTGTCTCCTTATAGATCGAATACATCACGCCCTTCGTAGCCTCACGTGATGCTTAATCATATGTGCTTACACGTATCCGGGATTACTATTCAGCCTTTGTTCCTTGTCACCCCTCCTACTGTGGACCTTAAAGCCAAAGTTTGGAATGAGAACTACGTTGGTCACTTTTCTATCGTCTGGATAAAAGAAGGTCAATGCTGGACTTGTCTTCGAAAATATAATTGTCGGATTGTTTACTCATAGATACTTTATCACACTAAACTACGTCATTAATTCCCTAAACGGAAATGCATTCTTTGGTTGAGACCAACTTCCTGTGTCTCTGATCCACCTTCATGCTTCAGACGAAGGATAGCGAGACAAATGATGTACTTTAGAAAGCAATTTCAAGACGAATATGTATTATGTAGCGTTGAACAAACACGGATGACAACTTATACACAAAACTATTTTTCATCATACATCGATACAACAATTTTTCACACATGGTATCACTTGAAACGACGTTTAGTATTTACCCCCAAAGATCAAAATCGCTTTGTTAATGAAATTCTGTCACAAAATAGTTATTTTTAGTTTCCTTCAATTCTTTAAAACATTGCTTGTTCCAATAAACCTCTCCCTACAAAGGGAATTTTCAATATCATACTTTTCTCCTTTTTCTTAGTATCGCTTTATCGTTTGTCATCAGACAAAACATGGACATTAAAATCTCGATGCGTTGTTTATCTGCTGAATAATAGATTTTTTGTGTTTAAAATTCTTCGTTGGCGTAGTGTGGAAGTAGACACTTCCTCTGGTGTCATTACCATTGACTGACGTTCAAAATTTAATCCGAAAAATAACCCTCTTTTCTTTTCTCATCTTGAAAATAAACATCCATTCTCAGAAATGTTAAATCTTGGGAAAGGGGATGGCCTCGTAAATTTTAACCTCAATAAAAGCGAGCTAAAATGACTATTAAATGCTATATCTATTTCCTTTTAAACACGCTAAATTTAAGTTTCGACAGGTTTTATGTACATCAGCCCCTCTATACATCGGGTCATAAGGAGAAATACGTATGGAACTCAAACACTAAGCTATGAAATTTTGACCAAAATTTAATCTAAAACGGAGAATGGTCTTATTCAAAATCTGTGCTCTAAATGTAAAATTTTTAAAATAAATCATGTTCAAAATAAGGGAAATTGTCAACCTGACATCATTTCCAATAGATGAAAAATGTCGACAAATACATTTCGGATATTGAATCCCTTGTCATCATTCTGTTTACCTAGGGAAACCGATAATTCAAATTTCTACTAAACTGCAACAATGTCCATTTATAATTGGTAAGTTTATTTTAAAATCTTAATCGGAGCATAAGGCGTTACAAATGGAACCTCCATAATTATATACCCATGACCGTTACCATGGACCCTAACGATAAGACTTAAATGGTTAAGAATCGAAAAAGCTTATCTAAAAATTTATTCGATATATTAAAAATATTTTTAATCAAATTGAATTCAAAACTTTTATTCGTCGAAGAAATTTTCAGGCTCTTGACCTAACGTTTTATTTAATACTGAAATAAAATTAGTTTCAAGATCTAATTTTAGGACACAACAATTAATGTAACACAAATTTCGAAATAATTTACAAAAACTGCCTAGTTGATTACAATTAAAAGGATAGAATAATATAAAATTGAAATTTCTAGTACTATCCACATCTGCAATTCATAAAATAACATGATTAAATTTTCCTTTGAAGTGTTCTCCAGGTCTTTTTCATACATTTACAAGTGTTATTGTTCACATCTATGTCTTTACTACTAATCCCTATAGGATTAATTTTAAAGTGAAAAGGAGTACATTTACTTCGAAACAGTTTTATGCATAAATAACTATTTCAAGTTTATGAATCTGAAGCGAAGTGTGTCAATAGCTATATGCAAGCCATTTTAAAATTAAGGAAGTTCTCCAAAAATTATAAAAGCCATTGTGTAGCTGAACAGTGCGACGTAAATATTCAATCAATCCACCAAAAACTATAAAGTACACAGCGTTTTAAATAAAGAAGTGAGATTAACTTCCTGCGTTATTTTATCAAGAGAGAAACATCAATTTAGCTACTTGTGCAGTTCTATGCCAGGGAATTCAGAACTCTTTTGATAATGGATGAAACGGATGAGTGTTATCTCAGCGTTGAAGAACGTAAAACAAATGAGTTTTCATAAAATCAGCCATGTCCTCTTAGTAGGTAAAAGAAACCTTTTAAAAAATGTAAAAAGGCTTTTACTATGAGTGACACAGTGAAATCGGATACATTAAATTACAGTAAAATAAAGTTCCATAATGATCAAATTGAAAAAAGGAAATTAAAGAAACATTTGAGTATTCATGCAAACGAAAGACCTTATACTTGTGAAATTTGCCACAAATGTTTCTCTCAGAATGGAGGTCTAAAAATCCATTTGCGTACTCCTACTAAAGAAAAACCTTATGGTAGTGAAATTTGCAAAAATACCTTCTCTGTAAGCAATAGCTTAAAAATTCATTTGAGATTTCATAATAAAGAAAACCTTTTGCTTGTAAAATTTGCAAGAAATCTTTCACTCAAAATGGAGATCTAAAAATTCATTTGCGTATTCATAACAATGAAAAGCCCTATATTTTTGAATTTTGTTGCAAGGCTTTCAATCATCTTGGTTAATTGAAAAAAAATTTGCTTATCCATACTGAAGAAAAGCCTTATGCTTGTGGCATTCGCCAAAAGACTTTCACTTGAAATGAAGATCTCAAAATTCTCATTTGCGTATTCATACTGAAGAAAAGCCTTATGTGTGTGATATTTGCAAGAAGGCTTTCTCTCAAAGATGTAACTTAGAAAGCCATTTGCGTATTCACACCGACGAAGAATTCTATGTCTGAGAACTTTCATTGAGTGCTTCAATAAATATTACATTTTTAAAATGCAATTGCGTTTTAATTCTACGAAAATGCACTTATATGTCTGATTATTTTATGTTAGAAAGTTTAAGATTATATATTGTGTAATTGTGTCTGTTGTGTATCTGCATTATGAAAAGTGTCATTTTCCAGCGTTGTATTTTTTGAAACCCTGAATCATAAATATTCCGTATTTTTAAGATATGACTAAATATTCGTAGACATTTGAATTTTAAATAATTCAATTTCAAATTTTTTGTTGAATTGTTTATCTTTTTTTTTTAAGTACACTTTAAAATGGGGAGTTTATTCTCTTGTGTTATTCTTCTGTATTTGTGTTTCATCTTCGGATGCTAAACTGTACCTAAATATTATTTAATAAAAAAATGATTAAAATAAATGTTGATCAAGAATTCAAATCTTGTTGATAAAAGTATTAATTTTTTAATTAGACAAACAAGTTGCCTTTTCTAATTTATTAAAATGGGTAGAGAGTGTTTCACATTTATTCTATGAACTTATTGTGTGTGTAGGAACTTCATAATATGAAATTTAATGAATTTTAAATCTTATATGGATGCAATCATTAAAAGATTTGGTAATTATAGTTTAAATTTATCTGGTGTTTATAAAGTATAAAATATAAGCGATATGTATACAAACAGACAAAAATATTTCACTTAATATATTTTTAAATATCTCAGTTTGTTAGAAAATAGAAAAAACACAATTTGGCGGTTTATTGGGTTTTTTTTTTGTCGAAAGTATGTTTTTATTTGATTAGGTCTAGCTATAGTTACACTTTAGTCTAAATGCATCTACATAATTATCCAATAGGTTTGATTTCTTATTATTGTTAGAGTTGTTCTGTTTTCCTTGAATTTTCAGTTCTACAATTTATATTATATTTTCTGCAAATACTGGTTCAAACGGAATTATTTCGATTACAAAATATCGGTGCATGTACTAAATGAATCATGAAAATGAGAGAGAGAGAGAGAGTATAAGGTAATAAAAGTAATTAAAATAAATGAAACGTTTAACTGCTTCAAGTTTTGAATTTTTTATTTTACTTTTTAAGAAAATGGCGTTCCGCTGCATCCATAGATGTATTATTTAGACGAATTCTTTAAAAAAACAAACAATAGGCACACATTGAATTTAAATTGGCAAACTAATGTGATGTAACTCTGATTCAGGTACACTTTCTTAAAATCATTCTGTTTTATTATGTGTTGTAAAATACTAATTTTTCCTATACATGGGATATAATTTCTCACATTATATATTCATACATTATGGGAATCCTACATTTTTGGGTGAAAATTGAGAAAAATTTAACCAAATTTTAAAACAGATTTTTTTTTATAAAATATCAAATATGATTGTTATGTATTTATAAATGTTTAGTGTAGTTCTGCAATTATTAATCAAGTGAATATAGTACGAAGTATATCACAAGGAATATCTAAATTCATTACACAGCAGCTTGTAAGATATACGTCTCGTTAATTCTAATTCCTTATTATTAACATGTGAATATTCATGAAAAGTTCTTTACTTTTATAACTGTTGGTTTGGCTTTAAAACCAATGAATATTCAAATGTGTGAGTACAAAAGCAGATCTTCTATTGTTATGGTGTTTAAAATCAGAGATTTAAACTAGACATCAAATAAATAAACTCTTAGACATTTCATTTCTATTTCTAAAAAAATACTTAAAATTTGTGCATCTCGTAATTCTAATGTTCAAAGGGAAAGTAAAAATACTAAAAATTACAGATATAAAACTTATGGTATTTTAAATGGAAGATGTTGTGGATCGTTGATAACACGTGTTGATGAAATACGGAAAGTGTAAAATAATATATTTCAGTACATAATCTAGGCTTTAAAATCAACAAATTTAAAACTGAAAAATATGATACAGAAAATTTCAATTAATTAAATAATTGGTTCATATTGTATCAAAAAATATTACTTTGAACATCATAGGTGAGTGCCGCAGTGTTCTTGAAATGCATCTTATGGTGGTTCCACTATATTTTTCGCAACAAATATATTACCTATTGTGCTGAAATTTTACATATTCTTAGATTCAAACTATTTAATAATGTGAGTGAATTTTTTTTAAAAATAAACTTTGACAGTTCCTGCATAAAATTTACAGTAACTTTAAATCGCAAAACGCTAAAAAAATTAATTTTCAATTTTTTTAAACACAATTTTTAATTTGATTTTTTTATTATATGTACTGTTATGTTTAAACACCTAATATACCTAAATGCACGAACATGATTCGAAAATAACAAAAAAATGTTCTGTATTATAAATTGCTCATACAAAATTATTTATATTTTTAAATGGGATTTTTTTGCATTAGCAGGTACATAATTACAGATATAATTTACTGCTAAAATATTACTTTTATTCTTTAATTAAACCATTTAATGTGAAACTTAACATGTGCTTTATATGCATAAATCAAGTTCAGACTTCTTAAGGCTTGATATACCATGACAATATACTCAAGGTAGTCTTTAAAGTGTACTGTATTGCTCACCTGTTTTACTCTGCAAGGTATGTTTAAAAACAGTCAGTACATTTACCTCCATTTGTCAAAGGCATAGAAGCTAACTTGTAACTCTTCATTAATATGAGGTGAAGAAGACAGAAAACCTACTGCCACTTTAAAAATCCAGCTTGCATAACACCTCATATAGATTTTGACATCCCACACAATGTACCTTAAGTGAAACTATTACTCGAAATTTCTAATAAAATTATCTGGATTCCACATGGATCGAAATATAAATCTGTTCTAGCTCAGAAGAGGCCATGTTATCTTCTTGTTGACAGAATTTATAACCGACTTGGTGGCATAGAGGTAGAGTAGCTATTTCTTAGGCATAGGTTTGCGGGTTCGATCCCGGCTGGAGTCCATAGATTTTTTGAATGATGAAACGCATGGACAGGCACGCATTGCATATGGGTGTCAGTTTAGCTGTTGTACTCTTGGCAGCTTGAGTACTAGAGCCAACTGTAACTATCAATTAACTCAACTCAACTATTAACTGTCATATGACGAGAAAATGAATTAATATTAATTCAAAGGGGTCAAAATTTGGTAGTGAAAGCCACCACAGTAGATGGTGCCACCAAGAAATATTATTCAAATTTGGGGACTTGTTGTGTCTGAAAAGGTTTAATTGTCAGCTTATAAGAAAAATAGAAAAAAAAATAATAATGCATAACTCTTTTTTAAAATTTCTTTACAGAAAAGCGAAATAGTATTTAAAGAAACTTTATCTGTGAATTTTCACTCCGATTGTTTTAACAATAATTAATTCACTACTTATTCCATTAAAATGTCAAAGGTGTTAATATTTTTTTCTTTTGTTTTTCAGAAAAATATGAATTGCTTTTATCAGAAGCTGTACATTTTGCTATCAAGAGTTAGACAATGTTCAAAAAATTCAAAAGGTTTACATAATATTGTAAAATATATTTTGGTATGGTAATAACTTTAAAAGAGACTAATGCCATGCCCACGTATTCCTTCGATCTCTTTAATCACGTTTTGTTTCATATCGCTTCGTAAACCGTGTTTAATATTTCAAAAATTGATATGGATTAGTTAGGAAGAATTTACAATTGAACTAGTTGCTTCTGGTAACTTAATTTTAGTCCGCTTATTTTAGAGCGCTTTTTGAAAACTCCATTTTGGATGTGTGTAGCCATGATTCATTTTCCTTTTTATTTAAAACATTTGTACTTCTTAACTGAAAGAGCATGTGTTCTGGGTTTAAACACAAAATTTCTAAGGAAACGAGTTTTTAGACATTTATGTTGATTATGAGGAAACATAATTAAAGGTTTTACAAAAGAAAAATGCAAGTAAATGTATTTCCCCAAAACAGTTATATTTCAATCGTTCCTCACTGAACAAAATGCAGAAATAAGAATTTCTTTTAATACTGGATTATTGACTTTATTTTTGTTTTAATCTGAAGTGTCATGATCTTCAAAAAACTAAAAAGAAATCAAAACACGGTTCATCTTCTCGTTTGGCATACATTGTGAAGACTGTGGACTATCAGAAATTTGTTGGAGCTTTAAAATAGTAAAAGAAATGCTCAGGAAATCTACAAAACACATATTTCTTCTGCAGTAATTGCAGAAAAAAGGTTTTGTGTCACCTGATAATGATGAGACATTAGGGTACTTCAAAAGCAGAATGATATCAATCCTTTTGAAATAATACTGACCGAAATAGGAAAAATCACAACATTTAAAAGTGCTGTTATCCTAAAGTGAGAAAAAATGTGACATTTATAAAGTTTAGTTTCACCTTGAATAAGCTCATATATGTTGAAAAAATATCATTTGAGGCAATTCCACGTTAGAGAAACAAAACTGGAAAATTATTTAGGAATCCAGTTAAAGAATACTAATTTTATAATAACAAGGAATATCAATACTACATATGAGGAATACTAATAATGTCCTTATCCTCTAATTTAAAAAGATGGATGTAGTTATAATGTTAAAGTCACCAGTTATACCTGCATGATTACAATCACAAAAAATAATACATTGGACTAGCCATGAGACCAAAATTTGTATTTTATCTTATCACCTACGATTCCTTTAACCACTTATCTTCCGATGGTACTTATAAGTACCGCTCACTTTAAAATTACATAGAATAACTATTTTTACGAATACTGTGACAATTCTTAACAGGAATATTCTTTTGAATCTATTTTTTCAAGATATGTGACAGCACGGGTTCTATGATGAGTATTTTAACGGGGAAGGCAAATAGTTTTAGAGCAGAAATCGCGTTTTCCGCTGACGCCATTTTCAGCGGATTGCGAATATTGCCATTTTTGTTCAGAAAAAGTAGTTAATGTCAAAAACTCTAAGTGTCGTATTTTTTTGTATGTTAATGAAGACCTCAGAAAGCCATTTTACTATTTATTTTAAGTGAACAGTGTGTATACTTAATTTTAAAGCTGAATATCTCTAATTAATTAATTGGCTGTAACGGATAACATTTCCCAAAGTTGAGTATTTTTTAAGTATATCCTTTAATTTTTAATGTAGTGATTAAAAAAATATTGTATGAATAAAACTACAGTAAATCATAATGTGGTAGATAAAGGGTTAACACGTAGTTCTGGAGTGAAATTTTATTAACTTTGCACTATAGAGAAGCGCGGTAGGTATTGGCAATTGATGTAATTTTAAACCATGGTCAAATGACATAGACGACATTTAAACTGCCATCTATGACTTCGCCAACGGGAGGACCATTAGCCTCGAACGATTCAATGTGCATCCGCTTTTCTACATGATGGGTCTTCAGCGGCATTCTTTCTCGAACCCTTGCCTCTCCAACCACGAGTTCATTACCATAACCAGTAGGCTGTCGTCGCCAACATCCAGCACTTGAAGCAAAAAAACATTTAAAATGAACTTCTGTGTAATAATAGGTAAACGTATTTTAAAATTATATAGAACTAAGGAATAAAATATATATAAATTGATCAAAAGATAATTTAAACCCCTAAACATGGTTTAAAACAGCATAGGATACAGTCATGCACTCCGCGTTTTATTTGCATTTATAATTCATATATTTTTTCAATGACTGTCTGGAGTAATCAATATCTGTTTCAAGAGGTCTGGATTAATGAACTTTTTTACTGCATTTTAAATAGGTATCATACCGTTTTAACTAATCCATCACTTTGGAAACAATATGGAAACACCGAAGAACATTAAAATTCAAATTGTAATACCTATTCACAAATTCCCTACAGTTTCGGTATTATAGATGACACTAATACCCCTTAGAGTCCATGAATGTGCTCGGCCTCGCCTGATTTAACGATCGTCATTTAAAGAGCTAGTAAAATCGGGTACCTCTTAAAACTTAAATTTTGTTAAGTAACTAGGATCCTTAATAACCAGGAGACTCATTCATCTTGATAGGTTATGGTTTAGTTAACATGAAACTGAGTGTGAAAAGGCTTATGCATATAATTACTCACTCCCGCAAACTGCATTCATTTCTCTGAATTTTAGATAAGATCAATTAGTGTAAAAGTCTTATCACACGTTTATGCATTTAGAGCAATTTTTCTTCCAACTACCCATTTAGAGCAATTTTTACTCATTTGTCATAGCAACAGCTTCAAACACTTCTTTCTAGTAAGGTAAAAAAAAAAATTGTTCGAAATTAAAGTTGCTCAAAATTTCAGTCAGTAGGGATTTTCGTCTCTTACGCAAAAACATGGTGCCTGCCTCGTCTTCTTCAAGCGCAGAATCAGAAAGGTACAGATTAAATTGGAATGAAATGATGGAGAACACTTTGATTGACAAAGTTTTTTTAATATCTCCCCCCGTCCGGCGGCATTTAACCCTCCAAGCGGTTAGCACGGAAAATTCCAAAATTGTAAAAATGCTTCGAAAATGCACTGCACGGGTTTTTTTGCCTTCAAGTAACATTTTCAAAAGCGGTTGAGCCGTACTTTTCTAAAATCCTTTCCCCCTTTTAAAGATTTAACATCTTGAAAGATAATTAGGGACGGTGGATGCAACACAGCAGGACACTGATAGGAAATTTTATGGCTCGCAGGGAACCCCTTGTTTTGACCCTGGAGCAATCGTAAAAAATCCGGGGAAAATTTCTTTAGATCCCAGTAAGTGTTTGTTGTTAGTTGTATTTTAAAAGTTTTGAAGAGTCCTAACGCATTAGTAAAATATGTTACAATTCCCTTTTGGTTTCATATTAATTTGAAACTGTAACAAGTTGGGGCGTGTCAGGGCAATCTGCTATTTTATACAGTTAGACAAATTATCTTTTTTAAGGTATATTCTTTCGCTTCATTTTTCTTATCTTAATCAATGCTTTCAGTTTTTAAACATGATTATTTCATTATAAGATGCCAAAAAAAATTAATAAAACACCAAACACTTTAAAATTTGAAATCTTGTCCACTTTCCAACCATTAAAATGAACAAATTTAAACTTCACCAAATAATTTGAAACATTTTCTTACACTGTGATAAAAATAATAACGAAAAAAAAACTAATTAAGATCTATTAGTTTTTTTTTTAGATTTCAAAGCCCAAGTGTTCAGCAGTGCCTAGTTATATATTGTTAAAATACACCGAATTATATTTGGATTTTAAGTGCTTGAACTTCAGTTTACATCAAAGACAGCATGAATGAAGATTTCCCCACATTTTTTTTATAACTTGAATGATTGAACAAATGGTAATCAAAAATATACGGAAACATTTACAGTAGACATTTATGCATATAAATAAACATAAAAATCAATTTTAAATTCGAGCTATTCAAAAACATTCGATTTATTCTTCAAAAATATCTATTTATGCAAAATACCTCAACATTTATCTTTTTTAAAGGCTAACTGAAGAAGTAATTAAAATCTGGATATTTTTTGAAATCTCGACCGTATAAAACTAGAAATTTTATGTTAGAAATTCCATTTGAAATTTCGAAAAAAAATGCATCGCGCAGTTAAAAATTATTTACCATAAGTTCTAGCAATTCTTTGAGTATAATACAAATTTCAAATTTTATTATATAGCTTCTTTTTGGTATCTTTTAATATATTTTGAAGATTTCATACAACTCAGTTAAAAACTGCATGCTAAGAGCAAAAAATATACTAAAAAAATTGACGAATATACAATAAAGTTTTACATAGAAGCAAAACTGAGAAGCTAAAGCGTAGGAATGAAAAATGTTGAGTATATCTGAAGTATATATATATATATATATATATATATATATATATATATATATATATATATATAGTTTTCGAAATATTTATTTTAAAGTTCAGAAAATTTGTTTGATTTATGTTATTACCTAATATTAATTAAATGGTTAAAATAATATGTTAATAATAGTCATTTAATCGTTTGATGACACATTTATATACTAATAAAAATTATAATGGTCATTGATGCGAATGTCAAGAATTTTAAATTCAGACATTAAGATATTGATGTAGAAAATATAAAACGTCCACCTAAAATACTTGAAAAATGCAGTCTGCTATAAAATGATGTTGACAAACAAAATACGGCATTTTCACTTACTGTGGCAGAGCCGGCTTAGTCAGGGGTGATCTGGAAAAAGAGAGAGGGAACCGCGGTTTTGATGGATTCCGCTCTAGCTTTTAAATCTCTCAGGAAAAGATGTGCAACGCTCACTTCCCTGTATTGATTTCGGGATCCGTCGACCTACGAGAGTACCATTGCTCAATACTCACCACCGGACTGCACGTCTTGTCTTAGCAAGATAGCACAGATAATGGAGTGCAGAGGACTTGAAACTAGTAGTACGGAGTGATGAGTCTTGATTCCGACTACTTAATGCCGACGGGAGCCTGAGAATATGGCGTCAGGCTCAGGAAGCCATAGATCCGGCATGCTAGTTTGGAACTTTACAATCACATGATGGCTCATTCATTGTTTGGGGTGTTTTTTCGTGGCATTGTTTGGGATCTTTGATGTGTGTACCAGCCTCCCTGAATTCAATTAGGTACTTAGAGTTAGTGGGTGATCAAATTTATCCGTTTATACAGTTTTTGTATTCACAAGATAATGGAGTTTTCCAGCAATGAAACTGTAACTGTCACAAGTCCCGTTTGGTTACTGGCTGCTTGGATGAGCATTCCTCTGAATTTTCTGTCATAAATTAGCCACCTAGAGAAGCCCAGACAGTTCCTTTTGAGCATCTTTGGGATGTTT
The DNA here is from genome assembly GCA_019973935.1 of Trichonephila clavipes. NCBI lineage: Eukaryota > Metazoa > Arthropoda > Arachnida > Araneae > Nephilidae > Trichonephila > Trichonephila clavipes. The sequence continues at coordinate 980,491 of BMAU01021373.1, read as the reverse complement.
TGGAACAAGGCGGGAAAGGCCACCACATATCACCAACGAACCGTACTGAATTATGGACAGCTTTCGCCAATAATTGGCAAATCATTCCCGTTGAATATTTCCAGAAACTTATTGAATGAATGGCATGTCGTGTATCAACCGTTATGAAAACCACAGGAAGCCCAATTCGTTACTAGGTAGGTATCCTTAATACAGGGGCATTGAGGTGTATGCTTGTAAATGGCGCTTATGTTGAAACTTTAAAAATATATTACAATACATTTTTGTGATCTAAGAAAAATGTTTGTTGATCCATATTAATTATGATCAAAGAGCAATGATGACACCTTCACGTTATATGTTTAACAGAATAATAAACTTGCATGATTCTTAATTTAAAAAGCATGTGGGTATGCAACAATGATGATATATATAATTCTGCAGCTTAAATTTATTCTTACTGCAAATTTAATAGGTACGAAACATGGTAACAACGTAACCATTAATATATATTCCTATGCCACGATGAGAGAACGCAGCTAGACAGCTAAAGATTCGAATGGATTATTCGGCATAAATCGGAGAATGCGTGGATGCCGGGATGCGAAGGTAAGAGTAGAGGTTCTTATAAAGAGCGGCGTTCAATTTACGCAACAGCGTGTATGATGATATGATGGCGTTCACATTACAGAATTCGACAACATTTGAGGAGCAATAAGGCATTATACAATTTCTGACAGCCGAAGGTGTTAAGCCTGACCGCTATCCATTGCCACGGAGGGTGTGGTTCACTTCCATGATGACGTCTCCAGGGTCACATACGTGGAATTAGCCAAGTTCAAATGGGAGCAGCTTGACCATTTGCCCTACAGCCTGGAAATATTGCCCTTCCATTTCCATGTGTGTTTCCATGTTTCGCCCAGCCATCTTCTAAAAAACATCTGAAAGGGAAATGCTTCAACTCAGACGACGAAAAGGCACTATGCAAAACTAGATCTTGTCATGGATCCACAGGAATTGTAGGAACAAGGAATCATTATCTCGTTAATCAATGGGATTGTTGTAATAACACAGGCCTAATGTATATACTTTGAATAAGGTCTTCATTTATGCCCACAGTGTCGTTTCGAACCTTATCATTTGAACACCCCTTGTATATTACTTCAGTTGATTAATTGTATATTAACGCATCATACTCAGATAGATTAAAATGGCTATTAGCAAGGCTCGTATTTTTAAATCAAGATGAAGAGAGGTGATATATTTGACTCGGTATCATATTCCTTAGTTTCTACTCCACATCACCCAAAGACTTCAAAACTCGATAAATATATGAAGCCTTGGGTGTTTTTACAATTTCTAGTCAAGCTGATAATGCCGTTATTTGCACTCTAACTATCTACATTGAAAATGCATAAAAATAAAGAAATACAATAATTTAGAAACATATTGTATAAAATGGAATTCAAAGTCTAAAAAATTAAGATGGACTAAGAAGTAATAATGTTAGATAAATAGAAATTATTGTTTTCCACACATATGCAAATAATAATAATATTTAAAGTTTTTTTTATTTATTTATCATTTATAAATTTTAGTTAATTTGAAATAAATTTAACTGCAAGCATACAACAAAATTTGCATTTTTGTTACAAGAAATAATATTTGAGTGTAAGTCAGGAATGTTATCGTAGCACAAGAATATGTTATCGAACTCAAATTCCTCGAAAGTAAAAAAAGAAAGCACTGAAATGCGCATAAATAGTTTTTATTCTTATTTATTTACTTTTGCAAAACATATTAAAAACAGAAAATTAATTGCAATATCAATGTATCAAGATTCTGAAATTAAAGAAAACCTCTAACACAAAAGTATGGTAATAAAATATTTATCTATATAAAATAGCTGTTATTGCTTAAGATATACAATGCCTTTAATCAATTACAATATTCAATTTATAGAAGCATATTTTCCATATATGTGGGATTAAAATAGTTATGTAAAAATGGTGGTTTGTGTTCATGTGTAAAGCACATTTAGTTTCAGTTTCTTGAAGATTGAAGATAAAGGTAGTTTTTCACTTTCATTTCTAGAGTAAAATTATTCATTTTAAGAGAAAAATAAGTGACCTATTTTTGATCAGAACTACACTGTACATAATCTTATGAAACAAAGAAAAAGAATTGTCTATGACAAAGAAATTCAGTAGTACCTTAAATATGTGCTTCTGAAACCTACGGTATTTACGACCCAACTTTCAATCATATTTTTCGTCGCACCTCCCTCCATACAGTAGTAAAGCACTAAATGCAATAATAACGTACTTTCAATCTAAAGTGATAAAAAATATCTTATTGTAAACCGTACAAATTATCAAAATAAGTATTAAATTTTGTATATGTTACTTTTAATTAATAGATGTTTTTTTTTTACTTTTTATTTATTTTACTTTTAAGTAGTAGATGTTAGTTACTTTTTACTTTTAAGTTTTACATTCATTTTACTTTCTAATTTTTAAATTAGAATATAATATTTAAATAAAGAAAGTACTTATAAAATACCAGGAGCCTTGATGCAGAATATCTTTCAACTACCGAGGAAGAAATATTCATAGATTTCACGTAAAGTGGCTAAATCAAAATCCAAGATATGAATGACCCAATCTTTGGATTTTTGGCAGGGGTTGATGAATGATGAGTTTTCTGCACTGAAAACAAAAACATTTCGCTTGCATACCTTTTTAATTTCAAATACTAGTAATTATTAAACTTAATTATTTTTGATAAATTAATTCTCAAATACATTGTGTGGATCTGACGCATTTTTAAGTATATTAAATCAGTGTAAAAGCACATTTTATTTTTATTGTGTCAGAATATATTTTGTTTTGCTTCCCTTCTATAAATTAATATATATATATGTATATATGTATATATATATATATATATATATATGTGTGGCATGCAGCCAAAACCAAGCAGTCTTCGCGCGCAGGCGCATCAAAGTAAAAGCAGAACTGAAACTGAAAAAAGCAGAGACTCTTGAGAAAAAACTTAGAATTAGAGTAGAGAGAAAGGAGAACGCGAGCAGGCGTTACCTTCTGAATATCATCGTCAAACTTATCTGTAAAAACTACCTTTTAATTAATTTTTGTTTAATGTTAAAATAAAATAGAAGATAGACCAACGTCTTGGACCCCTTGTTGTCTCCCACAAATTATGGGGGCTCGGCCGCGATCGACAAACTTTCGATTTTGAACCAAAGTCTGGACAATGAACAACAGCGTCCGTGAAGGAGACGCTCCGCCATTTTTCGAAACTTCGTTCAACCTGTGTAGAGGTTAAATTTTCAACTTCATTCCGCCTGTGTAGAGGTCCAAATAACAAAATAACCTGTGTAGAGGTATATTTTGCAACGAACCATCGACAAATATTCCGCCTGTGTAGAGGTTGGAAAACCCATCGACGAAAATCCCGCCTGTGTAGAGGTTGGAACTAATTCAGTGTGAATAATCCGCCTGTGTAGAGGCCGGAACCACAATTTCAACTATATTACCTGCGAAGAGGTGAAATCAGTGGAATCGAAATTTTCTTCATTGGATACATCGTACGTGCGAGCAACAAAGGAGCCAGAAAAAAAAGGTAGGATCTTTCCATTTCTAAAATGTATAAAAACGCTCTTAAAGAGGATCTCATAAGAGTTGTTCAGGAGCTAGACGGTATTGTCGAAAGTACTGACACTATAGTTAAACTAAAGACTAAAATTGAGAACAGTAGTACATTTGAAAGTGATCCAGATTTCGTTAAAACTTTAATTCGAAACTGTATAGATGAGAGAGTATCACAAAACGAAAGAGAGGTAACTTCAGAACAAAAAATTGAGCTCGCGAAACTTCAGTTGGCAAAATTAGAAAAAGAAATCGAACTTCAATTAGCTAAAAATAAAGCATTAAGTTTAAATCCTGCAGCTAAAGTCGAAGAAAAACAGTTCGAAACTAACATAGAAGATATGATAAAAAGTATAAAAACTTTATCTCTTCCTGTTCCCACCAGATCTGAAAATTTTAATCTGTTCTTCCAATCATTAGAACGCGCATTTTTAACCAAGAAAATAAATGACGAATATAAATCTGAAATTTTAATAAATCTTCTGGGCGAAAGAGCTCATAACGTCTTACTGTATATTAAAGAAGAGGAATTAAATGACTATGAAAAACTAAAATCTATAGTACTCAGAGAATTCCAATTAACCCCTCGCGAGTGTTTAAACTCATTTAAAAATGCTGTAAAATCATCAGGCGAGACATACATCCAATTTGCTGCAAGATTGACGGCAAACTTCCAATATTATTGTTCGTTAAGAAAAGTTAATTCCTTTGAATCTCTATGTGATCTTATAATTTCTGATAAATTATATGAAACTTTAAATAAGGAAACTGCAACTCATATTGGCATTCGAGAAGCAGAAGGTTGGTTTAGGCCTATTGATTTAGCTAAAGAGTGTGATATTTATATTTCATCTAAAAATAGATCACAAAACTTTAAACCAAAGATTAAAGAGAACTATCCCCAATATCATGAAAGAGAAAATAAAAATTGCTATATATGCGGTGATTCATCTCATTGCGCAAGAGACTGTGAAAAAACCTTCTAATGATCACATTCAAATAAAACAAACGTGAATACTTTGAAAATCGAATAGCGGTGAATGCGCAAATCTTCAATACGTAAATATCTTTGTGGAAAATCAGCCCGTAACAGCATTGATTGATTCAGGTTGCCAGATCCCAGTTTTAAATTCCTCACTAATTAGAGTGCAAACACCTTCCGAAGAGATCATAACATTAAGTTCATGTTTTGGCGAACAGCGTATGGTAGAAGTTAAACCCATAAATATTTCTCTTAATCTACAGTCTCCTAGCTTAAGTGTTGGAACGGCAATATCACCGACCTTGACCGAAGAATTTATTATACATCCCAGTGTATATTCTGAAATAGAGAAACTAGGCCACGCAAAGAGCGATGTTTTATTGAGTGAAAATGAATCCTCTTTAGGTGCTCATGCTTATGCTTATTCTAGTGGTGTTTCTTTTCCAAATGTTTCTGTTTCAAATGTGATAAAAAACTGTAGTTATGATTTGCCATATGTTAAGAACTTTAATACTAGAAATGATTCATTCTCTAATTAAGGATTATAAATGTAATAAAATTAAGAGTACTAAGTTAAAATTGAGTATTGTTGTTCTGATATAGTATTGTGTAAGAAAGCCAATGGTGCCATGAAAACGAGTTCCGTGGAATTTATCTTCCGCTCACCTACCCCTTCACCTATGGAACGTAAATATAGACGGTTTGTGTTGCTCCGACGAATCTTTCAACCCTGGCAAAACGAAGGAAAAAGAGAAATCGTTTTGAACAGACGTCCAGGACTCTTATCGATGCGTTCAACTAAAGATCAACTTGTTAAAAAAGACGTTTTCATGCCAGTGAAACACAATGTTTTTCCTGTGGAACCTTCCGGATGTCGAAGAGGTGCCTTCATGATGGAGAAACTGTCTAGTTCAAAAAAATTATGATATGTTTAATCTCTATATATTTGTCGTATAGTCCTTGTCTGTTCCGTTTTTTTTTTGTATGTTTCAGATTCTCCTCTGGTCTCCATGGAAATACCGCTGCGGACAGCGTACGGTCAGAATGGCCGTTGTGGCATGCAGCCAAAACCAAGCAGTCTTCGCGCGCAGGCGCATCAAAGTAAAAGCAGAACTGAAACTGAAAAAAGCAGAGACTCTTGAGAAAAAACTTAGAATTAGAGTAGTGAGAAAAGGAGAACGCGAGAGGTGCGCGAGCAGGCGTTACCTTCTGAATATCATCGTCAAACTTATCTGTAAAAACTACCTTTTTAATTAATTTTTGTTTAATGTTAAAATAAAATAGAAGATAGACCAACGTCTTGGACCCCTTGTTGTCTCCCACATATATATATATTTGTATATATTTTAAATAATCTTTTATTTTCGATTTTTTTATATGCCCACGTTCCCCTGCGATGGATTAATAAGCCCCTGCCCCTGAAAGGCTCGCACCACATATTAAGAACCGCTACTTTAACCTCATATTGAAGGATAGAATTTTGTAGAAGCAAATAATGAAAATAACTTTAATAGTTCGATTAAGTTTTTTTTGGAGATTAATGGTAAAATAAATAAAAAGAAACTTTAGGGCTATTGTACTTTCTTACACGTTATGACATACACTTTAATGATCCTAATTTAAAAGAATAAAAAAAGTACATCATAAGTTATATTTTTTCTAATTTTTTTGAATAAGAATACTTTCAAGCAAAATAATGCTCTTCCTGGAAAAGGATACACAGTTTTTAAAATATACATTTAAAACGAAGAAAAGAAATTAAATGTAAAAAATTGTATAAATGTGGAATTTGATTAAAGTTTTAATGCGGCTATTGCTTATTTTAACTCAATTTTTCATCAATTAAAAAACTAATTTAGTATTAAATCAAAAAACTTTCACCTATCAGATAATCAGTTCATTTTCGAAAAATTCAAAATTTAGTTGTCATGTATTATAAATGTCTTATTTTTTTAGTACTGCCTGAAAGCCGAAAATTAAAAATAGCTTTGCTATGAAAGATCATTTTTATGGACCGCATATTTCATATTCTATTAGATTTAAATGGTGTTTTATTTTGGTAATGTGTGTGAAAGCTGAATAAAATAGAGCTGTCAACGCAATAAAGTGACTGCTTGATTTTCTTTTCAGATTTATTCCCATTTATACATTTCTCTTCGTTTCCATCATTTATCAAGTTAAGTGAAAGAAAAAAAGTCAAAAAGTAGGAAAAGATTCGAATATAATGGAACTGTAAAACATTCCTACATAGACATAAATTTCTCTTTTTCTCCCTCTCTCTCTCTTAATGATCTTCCTTTTATTCAAATAAGACGATAAAGTTTTGTATGGATTTCGCTAAATAGTGGTATTTTCAGCAACTCATAATATATATATATATATATATATATATATATACATTCCCTTTTTAGCTCAGAATTTTTCTAATTACTGGCGATAACGTTACATATGTATTTAATCAGCATTGAAAAGTCTCAGAATACAACTTATAATGCATAAAAATTAATTTGACCAATAAAATAAATTAAAATTGTTTTGTCTTAAATTTGTACTAAAGTCAACAGGACCATGCAAATACTTTACTAATTGTAGAAATGCACTTGTGAGTTACATCAGATGGTGCTGTAAACAATAAACTAAGAGTTACAATAATGTAATCTATGTATATGGAGTTGAATCAGTATTTGTTAACATTGCACTCAGATTTGATGCGACAGCTATCAGCGACGAACCTTGTAACTTTTAATCATAAGTGATCTGGATGAAACTTGTACTGGTTATGAACTCCCCAGACTTCAACTCAATACCAATATAAAGAGGTTTGATCTCAGGCTGATTCAACATGTTGACTATGAGATAATTCGTAATTTGTGTTATAGCCAACAACAAATTACCTCATAATCTGCTTACTAGCCAAGCTTTTGTAGTTCCGATGAAGATCGTAATAAATCAATTAAATATGAATGTTGTCATATTTATAAATTTTGCCTTTTTACACAGGAATGCTGAAAAATATTGTACCATTCAACATTTTAACATAAACCACTTCCTTTATACGATGGAATGTCAATATTATTTGGATTCGACCCCATGACTGTAAAAAAACAGCACTAGTTTTATATTCGTTATTTAACCCCCAGGTTACGGCGGCCACAAACTTTATTTGAAATTGAATTTAGTACGGAGTCAAAGGTTCTAGGGCCATAGACAGTACTTCCTTAGAAAAAGTTGGTTTAATAAATTAGTTTTTTTAGAAATTTCTGTTATTTTCTTGTGATTACAGTATCTTTTTTTTTCTTCTAAAATTCGTGTAATTTTGTTGAAGGTATCAATGAATAGTGATGACTATTTTGTGCATAATAGTATTTCTAAGCAAGCATTCAACGTGTTTTACCAATTATAAGGCATTGCACGCTTAACTACAACAAAAAAGTGATTTTCAAAATTAATGTAATACATTTTAACTCAGTTCTATAGTTTTATAAAGATCAAAGTATTAAAAAGTGATTTTTTTTTTATAAATTAGCCATAAAAATGAAAAATAGCATCGTGACATCGTCTTCAGTTTTACTGATTCATCTGATTAGAAGACGTGCTTGGTGAAGAAGGCATTTTGAAATTTCAAAATGGACACCAAGTGCGAAATGTCTTAACATTAAAATAGTGTGTTTATTTATTAAATATTGATTCAGTCTTAATGAAATGTGCAATTTTGTATTCTTTTATAAAAATGTCTCCCTGCAGTCAATAAGTCCTTCTTTCAGACAAAAAATAAAAAAAGGACAAGATGGATTTTTTTTAAAAAAATGCTATTTTTTTAACGTTATATAAACAAGAAATAAAGATAGCTGTTAAAAAAATCTGATTAAACGTTATTTCTAAAACTAAGACGATACAAAAAAAGATGAATTCTTAATAGTTTCAACATGTCAAAGAATATTTTGGGATACGTGTCTTTTTTTATCTTTGTACATTCTTTCACCACATATTTATCATTGTTGGCAATAAATCAGTACACGTGACAGATTTATTAACATACTTGTCTTGCAACTTTTTTTTTCTTTTTACAACACATTATATGGACCATGACAGTCTACTTTTAAAATTAATATGTATAAAAGAAAAACTGTATAATTTCTTATGTCCAAAAAAGACAGAAATTGCTTTTTTTCAAGGTGAACTCTTGCTGTTATCCAATAATGAACTTAATAATTAATGTTTTACATGATTTTATCAATAGTGTACCGTCGACTCATTACACGAACACTTTATGACAATACTCGGCAGATTTGACGCACGGAGGGCAGCAAAACACCCAGATGAGTAACTGCATTTTCCCAAAGAGTTTTCTTCCCTATGACGGATGAGCAGATGTTGAGCTTATTCTGGGAACAGCTTTGATGTGACCATATCACTTCCTTCTCCGATACCCAGATGTTTTTTTGTTACAATCTTTTATAGAAGGGACACTCTTTTCGAAATTTCAAAATCTCTTTCTTTCGCACATGTGGATCTCGAATTACTTGAAGAGACAAGTTGATTGATAGATCCTATATGGTGTACGAATAACGGTGACGTAGTTTATGTCAGTCGTGAAGGCCTATTGTCTCAATAACCAATGGGGTTTAAACTCAGACGAAGAATGCTGGATGCAGACCCACTACGCTCACCAATCAAGGATTATTGGGAACGCAAAAGAGGCTGACCCATGGGGTTTAAATAGTCGGTTCGGAGGATGACCAGGATTTTCAGCATGAACTTTTTTTTTTCTGTTTCGATTACACTTGAAAAAGTTGCAAGAGCAGACGCACCAGTAATTGATCTTGGATGATACCAGCAAAATAGGTTGCGGGGACATCAGCACCCAGGAGACGATCACCTGAAGATTTACAAACATTGTTCCTATTCTTGAAATCTTCAAAATTTCTGCAGCGAAACGCTGTAAAATTAGCATAATTAATAATGAATTTCATTTTTTAATTAATTTTGAAATGATATGCCTTTTGGCCAAAAGCTGTGTGATTCCCTTTTTCTTCTGAGGGATCACTACGTCACAATAGGAACTCTAAATGGAGTACTTTTTTCAAAATTCCTTAGATTAATACTTAGTACAACTTCAGAAAATGTAATTTTTAATATATTAATTTTGTATGCATCAGACTATTCAAAATGCTTAAAGAACTTCCAGAAAATTGCACCGCAACTTCAATAAATATTTTGAGCTGTGCTTCTTTACTAGAGAAACCCCCTTTTTTATGAAGGACAAAATTAAAACCTGAAAAAAAAACCCAAAATAAAATAATTTTTCAGTATTACCTAATAAAGTAGTATAGGGTAAAAAAAAAGCAGGAAATTGCCTAATTCTGAATCTATTTTGTGGTACGTATATCTAAGGATTTCTACATGTATGATTATATCTTAAAAATACTTGCTACCTTTAAAATTAGTAGTGCAGTGATTCTCAAACTGTGGGACGTGCCCCGTAGGTGGACGTGATAGCTCTACAGGGGGGAGGGGCGCGAGCTTATGAAAAAGTCGAAAATAAAAGATAATTGTTTTAAAAAATTGCTAACTTACCTAAAGGAAGCCAAAAAAAAAAGAAAGAAATACATTCTGGCGTAATAAAAAATAAAATGCACATTTTTATTGATATAATACACTTATACATGCATCAGTACTGCACAATGTGTTTCATATTTAATTAAACAGTAAGAACAAGTTTAATAATTACCAGTGATTTCTATGGGCATGTCATAAATTTATATACAAATTTTAGCATTTATCTTGATAATTTGTATGGATATAGTAGCCTTGTACCTTTACGTCAAAGTATATTAATTTTGAGTTCAATTCATTGATGCTAATACGTACGGGGTGCGAGGAAAATTATGACTGAAAATTGTGTCGCAAGTATAGAAAGTTTTAGAATCACTGCAGTAGTACTAAATACATCAATAAGTGCTAATAAAATCATTGTCTTTGCTATTTAAACTTAAATATATTTATAGGATTTTAAAACCAAGGCTTAATTATTTAAGGAAAGTAACAAATTTAATTTATTTTTTAAAAATTAGAACTTTTGCAATAATTTATAAATAAGTCAAAAAACCAAAATTTAAAAAATTATCTGTGTGTCCTGGATTTAACCATTATTTTTATTTTATCATTAAATAGTCCCTGCTAAAAAGATATAGCTTCGATTCATTAATTAGCAAAAAATAAAACTAAAGCCGATTATTTTACTTACAAAATTATTGATTTATTTTATGAAACAAAAATCTTAAAAAATAAGAAATGAAATATTTGACTTCTTTGAGTGAAAGAACATTACCTTATGACTTTTAAATATTAATTTTCTTTGATATTTCTAACGACAACACTTCATATATATATATGCGTGTGTGAGTGTGCGGGCATGCGTGCGTGCGTGACTCATCGTATTTCCCTCATAGCTCACAAATATTTCTGAAAATAATGAAAGTTCATAAAACTAGATGGAAGGTTGCAACAGATGACAGAAGAAAGGCATGTGTATGCTTTTTTTGCATATTCCTAGCGATTATATATATTTAACAATAAGGAATTGTTGTTATCTTGTCACAAATTAAGAATTGTTATTTGTGCATCTTGTGAGATAGCTTCTTATGAGCAGTTAGCTCCAACCTCGAGCTACTAACAACTTTCTACAAGTATGATATTTAATAAAATCGACTGTAATCAATCCGATACCTATCGTTTGCTCATAAAATTCTGTGGACTGGTTTGATTAAGTGGAAGGGATGTACAAATTAATTCGCCCAAGGTACTGCGAATATTCAGATATGCTAAGACATTCTGCAGTGTAAACTCTTATCTACTGTTAACGTCTTCCATGGATTCGTCTCTGAGTGTTTATTCTAAGTTGACTCAGTGTTCTTCTATAGAATCAAATGGAGAAAATATCACACGAACCTTAAAATTCTCAGAAGGTATATTGCATTTATAACTTTGTTTGATGATCTTATCTCCGTTTCTTTATATTCATTGATTAAAAAAATAGCCACAAAATCGTAAACTCATTACTTTGCCGTTTCCAATTATAAAGTAAATTGCAAATATTTGATTTGTAACTGTGGATGAAGATAGAAGGTTTCTTAATTTCCAAGTGTATATGGAAGTAATTGTCACCATTGATTATAGAGTTGTACGCACAGTAGGATTCAAAAGTTCATGGATTGAGTCTATAAATTAAAAGGTTTTACTAGTTAAGTTGAGGAAACACATCCTTCTTCGAAATACGATCTTTGAGAAACAGCACACTTTTGCCATTGCTTGTAAAGTTCACCGAAACATTTCTGGAATCCATTTTTAGCCATGTCCTTTAATTCTGCCTGCGATGCACTTATAACTTCCTCTGCAGATTAAAATCGACGACGCTGCAAGTTACGTTCCAGTTCAAAAAATATTCTGAAGTTACAGGGGCAAAATCAGGGAAGTAAGAAGGATGTGGCAAAACAGTTGTTTTCATTTTCCCTCCGTCATTGTTTGAAGCATGTTCTTACGCACCGCCGCCGAAAACTTTTCAATGTTTTCAGTGGTGCGGGAAGTCTGTGGACATCCAGAGCATTCGTTGTCTTTAACACTTTCTCTGCTTTTTCTGAAACATCGATGACACTCAAAATTTTGCGTTCGTGATAATGTATCAATGCCGTAAATGTGCTTCAACCTTTCGTAAGTCTCCGTAGCATTCTTTTCCAAGCCAACATAACATTTGATATTATACTCTGCTGAACAAAAGTAATATTTTTCAATCGTCTGCTGCTAAATGCATCCGCGTACAAAATACGACGTCAAGACACGCCAGTGATCGATCCGGGAACTTTTTAATCCTACATCGTATAAGAACAATGAAGATATTACTGAAGATGTTTCTCTGCTCCATTTTTCTTTGGACACAAAATTAAGAAAAAAAAACAAAATTGAATTAAAAGTATAAAAATCCTTTAATAGGAATAACTCATATTCATAACTCATAACTCATATAACAAATAAAAAAAATGCCACATCAAAAAATAAACAATAATATTATTTCAAAATTATTGCATAAGTTTGACTTATACATGAATGGGAAGGAGACGAAAGGGAGTATACGAAGTCGTTTTCCATATTTGTTCAAATAATAAATGAAGTAAAATAGATTTTTATCCCCTTATTTATTGTTATAAATACAAACATTAAATACTTCTCTTGAAAGTTTGATAGTTTTAATCAAATTTCAACTTTTGATGCTAACAAATTTATACTGTACAGTTTTTTCATCATAATATGGTATTAGTTGCATAATTACTTACCCCCATTCAAACTAATGTTCCCATTGAACAAAATATTCTGCACTGTAGCAAACTACATCATCTAAGATCATACCTAATATTTCATAAATATAAGGTTCTAGTAATAAAAATATTTATCTACTACTTTTGTCAAATCTGTTAGATTTTAAGGAAAATTATATTTGCTTAATAAAAATATAATAATTACAGATGCTAATCCTTATCATTATATCAATACTAATAAAATGTTGAATCTTTTTAAAATAAATCTTAAGACAATTGGAAGGTAGTTTTTAAGGTATTATTTAAAGCATCTCGATGACATTTATTTATTTGACTTTCTCATTTATTCGTTTCCTTTTATGAAATAACCTCAAAATTAAATTATCAGCACTATTCAAGAAAAGCTCTTTGTTGAGAGTTTATTTAAAAAAAATAAGAAAATAATTGAAAAGGTCCCATAAAAAATGTTTTAATCAAAACAAACTCCATAACTAAATTATAGTATGAAACACAAAGTCACTAACCAAATAAACTGATTACATCCACATAAAAGTTCTATTACTGAAAGAACCTCGAACATTATTGAGTGACATTTCTCAATTCAATTGTGTGAAAAAAAAGCTTTTATCCCCTTTCAACTTAAAAGCTTTTCCTTCCTTCCCTAAAACAATACAAAAATCTTTAATCGATGTGTAAAAAAATCGATAAGAACACAAAATTGCTGCGTTAATTTATATAAGCATTTTTAAATTTGAAAAGAACACTAAACGTCAGATTTATTTGTTTTCTTCAGGAGATTGAAGTCTATGACATATAAAAATGATATATTTCTATCAGTTGGATTTTGAGGTTTTCTTTCTTGTTGACAATACAAGACAGAACGTTTAGGAAAGAATAACATGGAAGGATAACATTATGTTTAATCTGTTGTTTTCACTTCACATTTCAGAAATAACGTGCACTAGCTGCTGCTGAATGTGTCTGAATAAACGAAGATCGTACACAATCAATGCCTAGTTAGTCCTGTGTCAATATAGAAGCTATTTCATCATCCACTTAGCATAATTTCAACTGATCCTGCAGTAGATAACTGACACCGCCATTGATCCGATCGAACGCATTCAATCTTTTACATTGCCGGCAATGCTTGAATCGATAATATGATGCTTTATTGATACCATTCAATTGGTCTTGAGGAGCCGTTTTCAACTGTATACGATTTCTGCATTTGTATTTGGCTTTTTGACGCTTTTAGGCCAACATTATAGATTTTTAATAAGCCTATTTTCTAAATTTTAACACTTTATTATATTCACTGTGACTATTTTACACAAATGATTTACATACAATCAATAGATTTTGGTAATAGCTGACGATTGAAACTAAAACGAGCGTCATAGCTTTTACGAGTCAAAAGTTATACTAAATGAAAATCTCGATACGCAGTAAAATTGCCTCAAAATGGAGGCGCTTACCCTTACACCACTTGCGATGCGTCATAGTTCTTATTTAGCGTAATGAATTCTTTTAGCCTTTAGCTATCTAGAAGTGTAATTTAATTTTGGATGGATATGATAGATATATAGCTGCAACATCAAACTGTATCTCCCGATTTCGCTATCATTCGTTTTTCAAATTGCCCCCTCACTATAGAAGCAATTTTAAAACAGTTTTCACGTCAAAATTATTGCATTTTTTGACAGTTGAAAAACAGTCGTATTGTCGTCTATTTTCTATCATTATTTATCATTATTATCATTTATATCTTTATAGAGTCAATTAGGACAATGGCGTCCTACAGGAATAGCTGTCCATTCTTTTGCCACAGCCTGTAACGCAGAGAAAACAAACAATATACAATCAGGTATCTAAAACCCAGCCAAGTGTGTTGGTTTGAAAAGAGTGAACTACTTTTCATAGCGGAAAGACAACTGTGTGATCCACCCAGGCTCAGTTTTCCCGCTTCTCTCCCTACGTATAAATTCTACGGGGCTCACTTGCTGATCAGATGCAGTGTGCTTTGGTCAGACGATTTTACTATGTGCAGTACCCGTAATCGCTTTTCGTTTGCACTAAATAAAAGTGCTGACCAGAAATCTGTGTGAAAAATAATAACACAACAAAGTGGGATATCAGTGACAGCAGCGCATCGTCCTCATACCTTCAGTGATCCCGACATTATAACCCTCGAATAAAAATAATTTCAGACCTATCGTTATGAAATCACATTTGAAAAGCAATTGTTTTAAAAAAATCCAAAACATATGAAAATGCTAAACGCACTCATGAAAGGATATTTGAATCACCATGAGTATTGATGTATTACACTGGTGTGCAAAACCTGAGCAATAATATAAAAATTTAGCAGATAGCTATGAATTTGCAGAAAAGAAGGTATGGAGATCAGTACAGTGAATACGTAAGTTAGTAGAAACGTCATGCGTATGCAAATATCAGGAACGAAACGTCAGAAGCGACGTGAGCGTACGCAAAACGCGTGATGTCGGCGCGCGCTGCTACACAGTAGAATAAAATGAAGGGCGGAGACACAATTCAACATATTCGCTGCAATTGCTAGTGAATCAGTTCGTGAAATATGGCTAAAAGAAATCACCTGAACGACTTTACACGTGGAAGAATGATCTCAAAGCTGGAGGAGGGGCACACTGTCACGAGTGTAGCTTTAGAGTTTGGAATCAACAAAAGTGTCGTTTCGCGCCCTTGGAAAGCGTTCCAAACCATATGTGCAGCTGTTAGAAGGATGGTGGTAGCAGCCCGTGGACGACAACTACAGGGGATGACCGATATATCATCCTGCAGGTGAAAAGTGGCCGACAGCAGTCAGCGAGCGTCATTGCTCAGCAACTCTGTACAGCAAAAGGGGCGGCAAGTGTCGCGGTTTATTGTGGCCAGACGCCATCACAAATGGTGGCTTATTCGCCCGCCGTCCTGAACGTTGCCTCCCGTTGAAAGTTGGCCCCCGACGCCACCATTTGCAGTGGTGCAGAGGACCCCAAAACTAGAAAACTGATCAATGGATTCGTGTCTTCTTTACGAATGAGAGTCGGTTCAGCACCAGAAGCGAAACTCAACGCGTTTTGATTTGGAGAGAGATCGGGACCCGGTCTTATACCAGTAACATCAAGGAAAGACACCATTACGGTGGTCCTGGAGTTTTTGCCTGAGGAGGCATTATGCTGAACGGGCGAACTGAGCTCCACATTTTCGACAGAGGGTCTGTAACCGAGGATCGCTATTGTGAGAAGGTACTTCTTCCCATTGCGCGTCTTTTCCGAGGTGCCATTGGCCCAGACTTCATTTTTATGGATGACAATGCACGGCCACATCGGACTCTTGCTGTTGAGGAGCTGCTGGAAAGAGAAGATATCACTCGAATGGATTGGCCAGTGTACTGCCCATATTTAAATCCCATCGAACATGTGTGGGATGCTTTGGGGAGACGTATTGCAGCAAACTTACATCATCCGGAGAACACCCAACAACTCAAACAGATGCTAATTGAGGAATGGGCGCTCCTACCGCAAGAAATGTTGCACCAGCTGGCTCTGAGTATGCGGAGACGGTGCGAAGCAACCATTGCAGTGAGGGGAGGACATATGCCATATTAAGGAACATCTGCTTATTGTTCTTCCTGTTGGATAGACAATCATGAGCAACGATACAATGCGTTCAATAAAGCTTGCTTTTTGTTTGATTCCTTACCGTATGCATTGTATTCATTTTTCAGAACCGATGCTTTCGCTATCCCGTACGTACATAATACTCTCCCTCATTTCTGAATATCATGTCTCTCAGAAGATTTTTTGTGAAGTTATGGCAATAAACCCACCTGTTGCTTAAATTTTGCACACCAGTGTAGTATTTGATTGAGAATGAATATTGATACTTCAGCAGACAAAGCCTCTTGTAATATTTTCAAAATTTGAATGAGTTAAGTTATACAATTTAAATAAACTGATAATCGGCTATTTTTTAAGTGGCGGGCAAATAGCATGAATGGTAGCAAAATAGCTATTACTACTAAACATATATTTACTTGATATCTACTGCATTTTTAACATAGACCAATTTATAGACTAAAAATATAAATGAATAAATTTTTTATAATTATTGATTTACGTTTTTATACATATCAAAATATGTGTGACCACATGTAAATGAATAAATATTGTTCCATTTAATATATATTTTTTTTAAATCCATGTAAGGAATTTACATGCAGCAGTGAAAAAAAATATATGGAAATTTTTTCGTTTCCTGCACGTTTTATACACCTGAGTATTATTAATTAGGACTCTTATATTAAAGAAATGTGGAAACGATTATAAAATTTCAGATGAATTCATAGTCAAACACTTAATGTAGTTATATACTCCATAAGAGAGAGGTTTAAAACATTCATTAAAAGTATTGTTAATAACTTAATAATTTTTAGCTTATAGCTTTTAAGAATTTAGTTTCTTAGCTTGCATTAATCAAAACACCATTATGTAACCACACCATTACTATAATGTTATGCAATACTATAGCATACACTATACTATAATATTATGCAAATAGCCATTATAAAAATTCCTTAAAATGTATCCTACATTTAAATTACTACTGAATAAATAATTTCACATCCCCAAATTTACTAATTTAGTAGCATATAAATTTACTGCATGCAAGTATGTAACCATAAATAACTAGTTATATATATATATATATATATATATATATATATATATATATATATATATATATATGGAGATAAATTTCATATCAAATTTAAAATAGCCTTATATCGCTTAACATACTCATTTCACTCACACCAGCGTGCGAGGATTGTACTATTTCTTAATATTTATTTAATCTATATTATATCTAACAATCATGAATATTCATCTGAAAGTAAGTAAGACCAACGCAAAAGTAAAAAACTATTTACTCATGTTTAAATAAAGTTTATAACACAGTCATTTTCCAATGTTTAAAATTTTTAGTAATTAAATCCTTTATTAAAACACTTTTAAGAAATAACATTATATGAAATTGCAATTTTCATAAAGAAATTTGTTATGATTTTTTTTACATATGAGTCTCAAGATAAGTAGTATCTCATTTTCATTTTACAACCTTTATTCATTATTTATTATACATTTATCTGTTAAATTTTTCATAAAACAGAAATAAAAAGTGACTTTCAAGTCAAAATCAAAACAAATGTAATAAAAAGAAAACAGTAAAACCGTCCTACATCAATCGAAATCGTGAAGTCCCACGCATGTAAAATACATATAGCGTCATCGATGTATTCTCAAAAGAAATTCAATTATAATATTTCAGTAATTCTATTGCATATTTAAACACTGAATCATATCGAATTTCCTAACATAAATCAGTTTAATATGAAATATGTTTTCTCATTTTAGCTTCAAAGTGTTTAAATATCTCTGAAACCACTTAAAATTCACTACTCGACCCAACTAATTGCTTTAAAACTCAGAAGTATTACTATGAATGATATGATTTTAAATTTAATAAATGTGGTCTCTTTCATACTACGCTTATTATAATTGATCATGGTAAAATATGCAAATGAGAAGCCATCTGATAGGAAATTTTGAAACTACCTTCTAGCTCAATAATTTAAGATGGAATTATTTTGACAAGGCCACATGATGAAGCCATATGCTTAGCGATACTTAAATTCAAATCGTCAGCTGGATTCTGAAATTTCTGTATTTGTCATTATTTAATTGAGGGGCTGACTATATTTTAAGTTTATGATTTCTTAAAGTTTGCTGCAAACATTCATATAAACTATGAATTTTATTGTTACAACCAATTTTTTAAGTGTAGGAAACTTCGAAAAACATATATTACCTTAACAAGTGTGTTTATATGTGTGCTCCTGTCGGAGTGTATGAGTGTTCACCGTTTTTTATACATGGATTAATTACTAATTATAAAAGGTTATTCCACATTCTTTTAAAATATCTAACACAATTAAACGCACAATTGTATCAAAATCTTAATAAGTTAAATAGAAAAATCATTAAAGTGTAACAATAATTATCTTTAACAGTTGATATATATTTCCTCTTATCCAGTCATTTTATGGATAATCAATTTTAGATTATCTTAAAACGTAGTAAAATTTACGATTCATCTTTGAACTGATAACAGTACGCATTTACGATCCGGAAATTGTAACCTCTTTTCTCTAGAAAGTAATCTTAACACTTAACTGTTAGCATTGTAAAATAAATCGATTATGAGGAAGATAGTTTTAGAGGTATTCTTACACATAAGTGCATGGGATACCATTATAGTCGTGTGAAATAGTCTTGTCAACTTTATTGGATTGAAGATAAGATAATATCACTCTTCATGTTTAATGTGAACTGTCAAGTCAGTTAATTATTTGCAGCCCATTGCAGTGGTATATTTCTGAAGCTTTCTACATCCGAATATACTTTTATCTGGAAGATTACACATGTCATATTTTATTTATTTATAAATTAAAGAAGACATATCGTAATCAGATATGGAGAGTTTGTGTCCTCCAAACTTTGTAAAATTGCATATAAGTAAATTGTAATAATGTTGATCATATTTAACAGTAACTGAAAATGGCAATGCAGCACGCCTCTCTAGGGGGGCGTGATAGCCCTACAAGGGAGGCGTGATAGCCCTACAAGGGAGGCGTGAGTTTATCGAAGGGTCAAAAATAAAGAATTTAAAAAACTAAACTAAAATATACGAACTAAAATATACATTCGGGCATAATAAAAATAAAATACACATTTACATTGATATAATATAAATGAATGAGTAATAGAGAGTCATAAACATATTAGTATTGAGAATAATGATCAATGTATTTGATAATTAATGTCATAATACTAAGTGAAGAACACGTGTAATAATTACTAGTGATTCATGCAGGCTTGTCATATGCAACATTTAATACTTATCTTGATAATTTGTACGGTTTATGATTAAAATCGCAATCCAGCTTTAACGTCTAAGTGCATTAATATTCAATTCAATATATTGTTATTGTGTGAAGTGAGGAGCGATGAAAATTAAGATTGAAAATTGGGCCGTAAACATTGAAAGTTTGAAAAGCACTGTAGTAATGTATTAATGAATTAATGGAAGTGCTTGTATGGATGGAAATGTATTAGAATTTTTCTTATCTATTATATCTTAAACTTTTCTTTCTTGACAGAGCAGAAATTTTACTTTTTCGTTTGAATTTCTTATATTGCTAGTTGAGTTGGTTTGACAACTAAATAATTGCTTATTATTAAAAATTGAATTTTTATAGCCATATTGAAATAAGAAACTACCATATTTGAACTGCATGGAATTGAAAAAAATAATATAATTTTATAGTAATTGCACTTATGAAATTATTATTAAATAAGTCAAGTAAGACTTATGACTTGCATAAAAAAAACTTCGCTTTTTCAACTTTCATGACACAGTTAAAAATTCTATAAGCAAGTCAATTATTACTGGACTAATTTACAAAATGTTAAACTTAAAATATTTTTGATTGAAAATATTATTTAAATAAATTTTTCATTACAAATATCCCAACAGTAAAAGAAAAATGTTATAGATTGCCACACTCATGACATATTACAAATCCATGTTTATTAAATTCTAAATTTTTCTCCTTTTCTTAAGATGAGGAAAATAATTATTGAAGAAATAATATATTTTTTTTAAACCTAGCAATGCTGCTATTAATTGATTTATTTGATAATGTTAATTCTACTTGTATAAGCAACAAAATGTAATTAAATTCTGAAGACCTAAACTTGTTCCCCTTTAGAAAACATTCGATTCTTACAAATAAACATCGTGATCAAATTCAATTTAAGTAAAGAAAATAATGAAAAGTACTGAGATACATTTAAGTATTTATACCAGTGTAAAAGTAATCATTGCTAATGTTATTAAATAAAAAGATTTCAACACTTCTCCATAATTTTAATACTAGTATTATAACTATTTTATTCTATATATTTCCTCAAATTCAGCCTCATCCAACATTACGATCATGTTTTCAAGGTTCAATGAATTAACTGCCTCTTGTGCTTTTAATCTCCAGGGTGTGATAACGATATTTAATAGCCTAGGAGCTCATTGAACTCGGTGGGTTATAGTTCGTCTTTGGGGAAATACATAGGCTTATAGGGATCATTTCCTCATCGCTTATAGAAATTCAATGAATGCAACAAGTAGCATAATTTGTATTTTAACACAATTATCAGATCCATTAACTTACTACGGCGACTTTGAATTATTGTTTTTAAAATTATTTTACGACTGTTGATATTGTTTATTTGTCTTTAATGACCCTCCGCAAAAACTGAATTTTAAAATACGCTAGCATTTTTTGATGCCATTTTTAAAGGAATCGATGTTTCAGAAAGAAATATATTCATTTAACGCAACTCATTTTCAAAACTCAATTTTTTTTTATAAAAGTTTATAATAAGGCTTTTTGTTTTCATGAAATTAATAAATGGTTATAGTATTTCTTAAGGGCCCAATAGTCGAGTGATAGTATATCGCACTTCCGCACCACAGATCTGGGCTCTATTCCCGGGCTGGACAAGATCAACGCAGCCTTTCATCCCTACTGCAGTGGGTCGATAAATGAGCACCAAGCCTGCTTGGAGACTTAAACACTGGGGAGTCTCGCATTAGACTGACCAACTGATCGGGAGATCTGCTCATGCACCTCAGCGCCCACTGGTCACGTATACGTAGATGAGCACTGTAGGTCCTGGCCCTCATGGGCTGCCGTGGCACGGAGTTTGAGTTTATATTATTTGCGGAGTTTGAGTTTATAAATACATTGCTTTCAAGAGAATTTTTTAAATTTTTGAGTTGAGTTTCTTCAACTCAAATGAGATACTTTCAATCATACTGGAGTTATGGGAACATATTGGACACAGGAAAATAGAGCGCATGTACGGATGGTAACACATCAAACCAATATCCATGTAACGAGATGCATCACCAAAAGCAGAAAGCAGAAGAATGAAAGTTTTGAAAAAATTAATGATGCTGAACACTGAAGGAGTCATTCAAGGGCTTGGTGTTCCAAAGTCCCGACTGACATCACATGTAGCGTGGTGCGATCATTCACCAGGATACTGACTCATACCCTTGCACTATAGCAGTTGTCTTCAAAAGTGTTTGACTCATGGAACCCCTGGAACTATAAGGTGTTTTCGTGGAACCCTCCTCCACCCACACACATTTAGAAGAATGTAATTTCAAATAATATTTAAAGTAGATCAACACGCTATATGTACTTCATAAAAAGGTAATTATAAAAAAAAGTTTTTCATTTTATATTAAAAAAATTAATCAAATTTTAACATAATTTACTCATTAATAGAATTAATTTGTGATTCAAGTGTCTTAAGCCCATGCATTATATTTAGTAATTGGGGTATATGCTTGTATTTTTATATTCAAACTGTCAAAATCCAGGTCTATTGAAACTATATGTAGTTGCATTTCATATTCTGCATTTAATTTGTTTTTATGTAATAGGTAATTTTTGTAGTGACTCGTATTGAAAAATATTTTTCACGTAAATAAATAACTCTGAATGGTATTAAAATGTTTATAGCAGCATTAAAAATCTTATATATTTTGTATGAATTTGCATCCTAAAATTTAGAAGCTGTTCTGCCTGAAATTAAGATTTTAACGTCGAATCTGTAAATATGCCAATAAGTTCTTCCCTCACCTACATAATATGTGTTTTCCCTCGCACAAATGAAAAAAGGAACGTTTTCCATTATAAAAATATTAAGTTTTGCAAAACATTGTACTAACGAGTAGGAAATTATTTCGTGGAACTGCAATTTTAAATAATAATATGATCCAATCTAATAGATAGTACATATAAAGGAAAATGTATTAATATCCCTTCAGTATTATAATTAAAGTTTAAAAAGTATCTCAAAACAAAGTTAGATTTTGTGTAAATAAAATGTTCAGTTTTATTGACTGAGATGAGTTTTAGATACTTGCGGATATGCAAACTTCATAGAGAACATGAACCCATTTTGCATACATATCTGTAGTTTTCTTTTTGAATTTTTCGACTCATGGAACCGCAGAGTTCCATGGAAAACAGTATGAAGACCACTGCAATATAGGAACCATATCAGTACATTTCATGGATATTTGAGCCTTATTCGTGCCCGTACTCTTACGCCAGTGTTTCTCAAACTTTCAATATTTGCGACCCAATATTCAATCATAATTTCCATCCCCCCTTACAATAACAATGAATTGAATTAAATAACACTAAACTTATAACACGACTTTAACCTCTTAAGTACCATTGGTGTATATAAACATCTCGCTCTACCAGTGCATTAATTGCCCCTTACGTATATATACGTTTTTCCGAAGTACGATCTTTTCTGTGGAATTCTCTCCATAAAATCCAATTAAATCACCTTGAATGAGTTTGCGAAGGATTTACTTATTTCAAAGGATTTGCTTATTTATTTCTTTTCTAT
Source organism: Trichonephila clavipes (assembly GCA_019973935.1). Lineage (NCBI taxonomy): Eukaryota > Metazoa > Arthropoda > Arachnida > Araneae > Nephilidae > Trichonephila > Trichonephila clavipes. The sequence goes on along the minus strand of BMAU01021373.1, from coordinate 956,976 downwards.
CTCCCCACTTCCCAATACACCACATACGCTCGATTACCTGTTATGCAGTGGTATTGCGGAGATCAAGCAATTTTTATTCGGTAGTTAAGGGATTAATTATAAACTGTACAAATTATCAAGATAAGTGTTCATTTTTACATATGATTTTACATATGAGAAACCCATGGTGTCATTGGAAGTTAATAAACTTGTTATTAACTTAGTATTTTTTAAATTACTTATAAAATACACCACGCCAGTACTGATGTATTCATAAGTGTATTATATCAAGATAAATGCGTATTTTTATTGTGTCAGATTGTATTTTGTTTGCTTACTTTCAGTGAATTAATAATTCTTTAAAATAATCTTTTGTTTTCGACTTTTTAATATGCTCGCGCCCCCTCATTGGATAATCACAACCCCCAAATGGGGCGTGCCCCACAGTTTGAGAAACACTGTCTTACGTCAAATCAGTGTGCGTCTACAATTAGATGAAATACTGAATCTCTTCTCAATTTAGAAGAGCAATCATGCCTACCAATCCTTAGTCCAATCTAAATATTGTCGACACCATTTCAAATATACACTGTACTAAATTGTTTGTGGTGGGATACACGCAATCATCTGAAAACAATTTCGTAAATAATTATGTACACGTGGCAACACGTTTACATGTCCTTTCATCAGTTGCGCTACCATAATTTCTCCTTACAGTTAGAATGATTCATTGCAGTCCTCCTAGTATTACAAGGACAATGTACTCACTTCCCTCACATTTCTTGTTATATATTTCACTTACTTCAAATGATGTCCAAAGTCAAGAAATAATCTTCTGAGCATTTTTACATTATTCAGTCATCTCTATTCCAGGTTTTCGTAAATCTTTCCTCATTACTAAAATAAAGTGTCAATCATTTTCAATCAACCATGGCTATATGCACGTGCATTAGTTTTCAATTCCTTATCAGCATGGTTGCATGAACAGACAGCAAAAATTCGCATGTGCATTGTGTTTCCTAAATTATTACGCAATTATTTTAATTTGTTCCTGTTCATTACATTATGCTTGTCACTTACATTAGAAATAACTATCTGAATTATGTTTTACTTCACCAACATTTCTTAGAGGTTTTAGCGCTAAAGAACACGTGTGTTTTACCATTAAACTTATATCATTTCTTTTTTAAAAAAGTGTAAGCCCTCCATCGATGTTCTAGTTAAGAAGAAAAAAAAGAACAAAACCAACACACCTATGCTTTTTTTTCTGTAAACTTGTTTCCACAATTTAACAGTCCATTCAACTCTTGCTGCAGTAATTTTTCGGTAGAAGAATTTGAAGTTCTTGAAATCGATTTAGACACTAAACCCCTAATGGAACAAAACCTTACTTAAAACCTTTTTTTTATTTTTGCAATGTGATGGGAATGAAACTGACAGTCTTCGAATTTATACATCAAGAGTAATTTTCTATATTTTCACAACGAATAAAATTGTTCCTCATCGCAACACGAAAACAAAATTAGAGGAAGTTGATTAAAAAAGATTCAAAAACGAATAGTGCCTTAGAAAATTACTAGAAATTAACTTGACGACAGTATTTTTTCTGAAAAAGATTGGCTTTTAAAAGATTTTTTATATTAAAAAATAATGTGTGCTAAGTAAAACTTTTAGTAAAAGAGGATCAAGTTTCCTTCTTAAAACGTTTTTATTCTAATTAGTTTCGAGTTCAGATTCCTCTAAATGAGTAAATGTCTATTAACGTTACGCTATAAAGCAACACCAGGGTTATTGGCGTATGACCTCGTAATTTTGAACCATGGTTACCTAAACTGGCACCACCCATTCTAACTTGCACTCACGCACGGGGTAAACCATGACATATTTAATCACATCTAACTTGTATCAGTATATGTGCATAGAGGGTTTCAGGTGCACTAAGGCTCGAACTCATGATACGCCGGCCACGAGTTTGTGGCCATAATTACTAGGCTATTGCAGCCACTCGATTTCGCTAAAGAATGTCATAAGGAATAATAGAAATTTCTGAATGAATGTCATTCATTAAAAGAATATCTGTCATCGAATTTTTGAATTGTGCGCACATTAACTTATCAGGCAGGGTAAAGTTATTGATATTAGACACACATTTAATATTACGAAGGTTTATTGTCGATTGGTTTCGGGATTCCCGAAAAATTTAGCATGTAAAACTATAAGCAAATAACACTCAAGATGTTCAGAAAGCAGGCTACACTCAAGCATTATTAAGTCAGTAAGACTTTATTAAGACAAAAAATACAATACACAATGCAAAATTCATATAGAATAAGCTATAACTCTAAATAATTATCAACTCACTCTAATTGTTTGTGAGAACGCGCAATAGATACCATTCAATGTCCTACTAACATAATTCAACTCCTTAGTCACTGAAAAGCCTATAACAGCTGTTAATCTAATCGTCGTTGACGAAATGGTGTCCTCGTTTTTAGAATGGTACTTCGAAATGGTAGTCGACGTTCTTAGTGCGCCTTGCCTTTCCGAATCGGTCAGTATATGTGACATTCTTAGAACTGTTGGAATCATTTTATTATAACTCGAAGACATTGCTTATGGGTTATAAACCATCGATATTTCACGAAATTTTTCGTTCGATTGTGTTTTTTTATCTACAAAAATCATACCGTTTCACGTGCTTCAACGTTTGAGGAAATTCACAACCAATGCACTATTTCATTCACATACTACACAGAAATAATCTTCACAATTCTAAAGAAGAAGTCAGAAGTCATTGTCATTTCCTTTTGTTCTGAATCAGTGGTGGTCTCGTTGCAAAATGTTGCAATTCCTTAAAGGAGAAAAGTAACTTACTTTTTGAGCGACCTACATTATTTAGCTCTATTTTAGTAACCTATTAGATTGTTAAAAGGTGGAATTAATAATTAAGCAGCATTGTTCGCATTGATGCTTGCTTCCATTCTTTTCCTTTTGTTACAAAAAATTCAAACTTTTTTTCCCCGAAACACTATCAAATTAACGAATATGAGAACTACATATATTTCCATTATTATGATTTGTACATTTCTACTATACTACACATGACTTTTAATTATATTATACAATGGAAATCTTCAAATTCTGAGTATATAATACTATTGCTAACTTTTAAGTTTCTTATTAAATTTGAAATTTATAATAGTGTATGCCCTTAATGAGCGATTTATGGATCAAACGAATTACGTTCGTTGTATGTTTTAATGATAAGGTGTTCTTAAATTATATATAGAGAGAGAAAAGCCTAAAATAAAACTGTTATGCATAGTGCCAGAATGGGAAAAATTATCTTGGTTTTTATATAAACTGTTCTATGATAAATATAACATCTTTCTTTGTTTCTTTCATATCATTGGAAAATTCTATTTTAGAAGTAAATCCGTACTGTAGGGAATCTCTTTGAACATTGTTATAGAAATTAGCCTCTGTGCACAATATTTAATATTTAATCATATCTTTAAGTTTTCAGAGGTATTTGCGTATGATTCCGTGTGTCTTTCATTATAAACCGAAAACAAAGTAAAATTTTTGGCAAAAAATTTACAAGAACAAACCATCTTGTTATATTTCCGCATGTTAATAATCACAATGATTAAATAATTTAGGCTCTTTATTTCTTAAAACCAATGAAATTTCCTCTCAGGAGGGAAAACATCCTCTGTATGAGTTTCAATTTAGGTTGACAAAAAAAAAAAAAAAAAAAAGAAGGTAAAATTTTTAAAAAAACGTTGCGTGCTGCAAGATGAGGAAAACAGAATGGATATTCTCAAGCTGATAAGTTTTCTCATGAAGCTTCTCCATGTAAATGTTTCTGAATGAGATATTGCGTTGAGATATTTTGATGCAGAAAGACTCTTTTAACTCTCACTATAATTCTAATAAGTTCTGGAATACACTAAGAGGTGTATCACTTAGCTGTAATTTTCTTCTCTCTCTCTCTCTCTATCTCTATCTTAATAACTGCAATATTTTTTGTTCCCTGAAGAAGCGAGAATACTTTTTTATGCTTTGTTTTTTCATTGTTGGTGACACAAAATCACTTCAAAGACCTGGACTTTACCTTCTTGGAGTGTTGAAATGTTAAAGGCAGTATGAATATTTACATACATATACCAAATATGATTTAACATTAATTTCAATAAAGGGCAGTTGGAAGCCTAAATTTTTCTTGCCAATTTCAGATTATTGCATTTTTACATTTTTTAACTCATTACCTTTCAAAGAATATCTCGTTTTAATCTCTAGCATAATTACAAGTTCTAAAATTTTGTTTTTAAAAAATCATCTAAACGCACGTCACCGATTTAAATGGACATAGAAAAAGGTAAACATTGCACTTCCTCTTTGACCAGCTAGAAGTTTGACGTCATTTTTAAAATTTCTTTCATGATGCTAGCTGCCAAGACTCAGTTAATTTTCACCCCAAGAACGGCTTCAGTGATACAATTAATTATACGTTGTTTATATTTGTATTTTTGAAGCAAATCGTTCGTTCAAACGCTGTTTCTTTGGCTCAAATTCTGTTAATAGTAATTAGACCTGCGTAGCTCTTTCAAACGCGATTATTTTGATTTTAAATATTATTTTTTATATTTAAAATGCCTAGATTTAGCAGCAAAGTTTAAAAAAAGGCGAAGTAGTTTTAATCAAGGTAGAAGAATTAATTCCGAATCAACAGTGACAAGTGATTCTGTACCACAACAGTCTGTTGCTTCTAACAGTAATATTTCTGCTTCAGAAAAATACCTTAACAATTTAAAATGCTATTGTTGATTTAAATGTTTTAGCTGGTGTATTTTCTGAAGCTGTGACATATTAACAGTGTGGAGTAACAGGACTTAACCTTTCCTGTGAAGAAAACTGTTTAGGTGGAACTGTTGCACTTGATATACTCTGTGATTTGTGTGCAGTTATAGCTACAAGTGTTGTTCCTCTAAGAAGTGCAAACCTGAAATTGGGAAACCCTGCACCTACGAAATATACACCAGGTTTGTTTATGCAATGATATGACGTAGATAAAAGTGCAGAAGCTGCATGAACGTTTTGCGGAATCATGAACTTGCCACCCTCCACCGACAAAGTTCTCGAAATATAATAAAATAATGTCAGGTGTAACTATGCATGCATGCGATGGAATAATGAAAGGTGTCATAGAAGAAGCAATACACTAGAAAATCAAAATATTAGAGATATTCATGTGATGTACAGCAGCAGAGAGGATATTCCTCAATGAATGGTGTCGTGACAGTTACGAGTGTGGACACAGGAAAGGTAATTGACACTGAAATATTATCTGAACATTGTGTTTGTAAAGATAAAAAGAAACATGGACTGGTCTGCAAGAAGTACTTCGACGGGTATAGTGGTCGATGGAGCTCTATCGATATCTCAGCGGTTTGTTCTACGCTATGAACAAACATGTTCATAGCGTTACACAAAATATTTAGGAGAGGAGATTCCAAAGCTTTCGATAACATTGTAAAGAATTAAGTATATGGTGATAATTGTACGATCATAAAACTTGAGTGTATAGTCCATGTTATCAAACGGATGGGATATCGCCTACGACGTTTCAAAGCAAAAATGAGAGGTAAACGTTTTTAGATTTCAAGGTATGTGGAAAAAATAGATTAACGGAAGCATCTATAGAGATCAATTAGAAACATATTATGGCCTTGCCATTAGAAGAAATTTGTCAAGTGTGAAGGATATGCGACAAGGTATATTGGCATTATTCCCTCATAAAATATCAACCGATGAAAATCAACATCATGGATTTTCTTCATGTGTTCCTGATCCGTGGTACCGTTATAAGAAGGCACAATAGGAAAATAAAGTTTACCACCACAAACATAAACTCCCAGTTGCTGTTGTGGAAGCCATTAGGCCTATTTTTAGGAATCTATCTGATCGAGAGTTATTGAAAAAATGCTTACATGGAAAAACACAGAATCCAAATGAAAGCATTAATATCGTTATTTGGTCTCGTGTCCCCCAAAAGAAATTTGTGCACTTAGAAACACTTTCCTTTGGTACATATGATGCCATTGAATCCTTTAATAAAGGGAATGCAACAAAGTTGGATATTTTGAAAAAAAACTAAACATAGAACCAGGATATTATGGGGCATGCTGCATGGAACGTCTTAACAAATGGAGGATTACAAGGGCAAGATATGCCAATTTGCAAAAAAACTAAGGAGGTTAGAAAGATAAAAAGACTTAAGAGAATAAAAGAGATTGAAAACTCAAAAAATGTGGAAAATTTGGAATATGGAGCTAGAATATTTTGATAAGGTGAGTGTTTTTTATAAAAATGTGTTTTTCTTAAAAATGCCATTTTTGAAGGTTCGGTGTACCGTTTCTCAGAAAGTATATATCTTATGTCCACAAAATTTATATGACACATTCTTTGTATGTTCTAGAATTAACTGGAATGAGCTTAAAGCAAAATTTTGTATGCATACTGTTTTTGTAATTTTTTTGTCTAAAAACGCTGTTTTCTCGTTATACATCAAATTAAAAAAATTAAAAAAACTTATGAAATTTTTTTAAAAAGCTTATTTCAGTATAGTAATAAATGTATGTTTAACGTGTAAAAAAATTGGGGGTTGTACTTTCAATAGATTTTCAGAAAAAGAACATTAAAAAAGGCCTTTTTAACATTAGCAGTATAGGAAGTTTCGAAACATCTTAAGGGGTTAAGTTTCCTGTACTGATTCTGAAAGGTTATTCTGCATGGAGTTCTATGAAATTATGAAGGACTAAACACATGGCAAATCTCTTACATGAATAATCTTATCGAAGGAATTTAAAATCTTATTTTAAGTTTTTTTTTCCGTAGCAATTGGTAGTTACACTGCTGTTTGTAGAAAATGCACCACTATGAAGGAATACTCAGAATTAAATGAACTTTGCAGCAAGTATCAATTGTAGGATTTTACGTAAAATAGTAAAATTTAAGAGTCACTGCGCATGCGTGGCGTGCGTAACGCCTTCTGAACTGATGCTGAAAGCGTATAAATAGAGGGCTGTAGTGCGGTGTTGAAAATAGTTAATGATTATTTGTTAGTGACGAACGTTTAATGAGATCGAAGAATACCTCCACGACGAAATACGGAGAAATTCCAACCACTTGCGGAGTTTGAAAGGGGGAAGAATATCGGCCTTCGAGAAGGATGATTTTATTATCAAGCAATATAGGAGCTCGTGAGCAGCGGAAAAGTTCCACAGTTTAGCGAGTTTGGAAGCAGTGGACCAACGAGCACCCAACAACTCGAAAAACTGCCAGTTGACAACGGAAGGTGACGTCATTGTGTAACGCTTCACGCCTGATCCGCATGGCAGTGAATGACGTACAACTTCCTCCAGGCAGTCGACAGCACATTGGTCTACTGCTTACAGGTGCACTTATGTCGGCTTTGTCAATTCGTCGACGTCTGCTGCACCGTAAATTGCCTACAAGGGTGCCTTTATACAAGATCCCCTTTACGACAAACCATTGACGGTGCACTTGCAATGGGCTCATGAGCACAGAACCTGGTAAGCTGATTGGCACCAGGTTTTATTTTACGATATATCTTGTTTCAATTTGTGGGACCATGATGGCCGGATTTGTGTTAGACACTATGCCGGTGAACGCAGCCTTCTAGAGTGCGTTATCCAACGACATAGTGGCCTAACACCCGGAGTTATGGTTTGGCATGCGGTTTCGTATCATGGACAATTCAATTTGCTACGATTTGAGGGTAAACTCAATAGCAACAGGTACTTCCATGTAGTGCTACAGCTCGAAGTCGTTCCCTTCCTTCATGACATTCCTGGAGCTATGTTTCCGAAGGGTAATGCTCGTCATCATGTTGCAAAGGCTGTTCGAGACCTCTGTTCAACACAACACATGCAGCGTATTCTTTGGCCTGCTTATTCATCGGATATGTCCCTATTGAGAACATGTGCGATTTGGTTGGTCGGCATCTCGCTTGTTATCCGCTTTCCGCAGCTTTAAAAGACGAACTTTTGCTGCGTATACAAGCAATATGGAGTTCTCTTCCACTAGCAGACATTCATAATCTGTTTGATTCCATGCTACGTCGTATAGCAACACTTACTGCAGCGCGTGGTGGCTACACCAAATACTAATTTTGGACTCTCATATTGCTTTTTTTCCTTTGAAAATTTCGTCCTTTATTTGTACCAATGCAAGTTGCTTGTGCATTAAATCTCACTTAATACTGATGATTCCTTCATGGTGTTGCAAATTTTACAAATAGCAGATTAAATTCATTACCATTTCTCTTACGGTCGATTTAGTTTGGGGACTGTAGCTAAAACGTTTATTTTGTAATCTAATGTTTTCTTCACCTGAAAAGCAATCTGTCATCTACAAATTTCTGCAAAGTATCTGTGAACAGAAGAATAATTTCACGCTTCATTTAAACAAGTTGAGCCTCTTTAAAATTGTTTAAAATCAACGCACTGTGCATGCCAATTCTTTTTCCTTTTCTTTCAAAAAGGGTTTTTACAATAACTGAATTAAAACCATGCGATAAATTTTTATTCGCAAGGATTAATATTAACATATTTGATCGATGATTGGTTTGCTTCTTGTTATCCACGATTATCCTAAAAATTTCATCGTATTTAATTGTTACTTTACATGTGAGATGCGCAATAATCTTTATGTTTTCTTTTCGTTAATAAAGCTTAAAGAATTTTGTCGGCTGATGCAGCTTAAGGGGTCATAGGACCCTTAACAGATATCCGTGCACTCGAAGAAAACATCCTTCTTCAAACCAATATAACTTAGCAATAAAACAAAACAATATTTTGAAATTTTTACCACATGATAATCATATACATTTACATTATTTTTTAAATTTTCAGAAAATTTTAAAAATTTAAAAAAATTATTAATAAATAAAATTTGGACAATGTTTCAAAAATATGAAAATAAGCATTTTACACCGCGCAGAAATCTGAAGAACAGAATTGATCAAAATTTATAAATTAATTTTATTTGATATAAATCTGTTCTTTTTGAACTTATACACACTTTTACAGCATTTAGAGAACAAAAATATTTTTAAAATACAATTATGAAGAAAATTTTAAAATTTTATGAAAAAATTCAATTAAAACACAAATAAAAAAATTTATAAAAATTTGTTTAAAAATTTCTGTATAAGTTATAAAAAGCCTTATTTTAAACATGTGTATAAAATTTTCATATTGATATGATAAATAGTTTTTGAAGAATTCTGCGCGGAAGGCAAAATTTTTCATTTTGAGAAAAATGAAGTTAAAGATAAAAAATAACTTAAAAGAAGTTAAACATACAAGTATTCTTTAAAAAGTCCCGGCAGCATAAATATTGCCCTCTGCAAGCTTGCATTGCTCAATTTGTTTGAGTATTTTAAGTTTTTTAGCTTTACGAGCTTCAAAGGAGGTTTTAGAAACTTGTCTCTTAGCCGTTGACTTGTGCACTTTGTCAATATTTACACAATTCAAAATATTTATTTTATTTATTTTTAAATTCAAAGCATGCATCAGATCAATTCTGTTCTTACTTCCATCATTGTATTCACATGCAGCTATAGATGCAGCTATTTTTGTGACATTAATTCCTGACTCAATTAATTTCGGGCTATACTTCCAAATCAGTAAATTCAATGACTCATTAGCATTTTGAGTTTTCCCCCCTAAAAACCTTCTTAATAATTTTAAGTGTGATTAATCTTTAAAAACAGGTTTAATGACTTCAGAAACTGCTTTTGGTAAGGTGTTCTTGTGAGAAAATTCATTCACTGTATTGTTGTGAACTGAAACATTGTACTTACACCAGCTATTTTTGCCTTTTGGGCAAAACCAATGTTTCGGCTCATCATCTGTGCTGGATGTATGAGCCCAGACAGCTTGCCTAATCTCATTCACAGTATGGCAGCACGAATAGCATTGCTATAAAAAGTCGTCAATTTGCTTATAATAGCATCGGTTAGGCGACCTTTCCCACCAATTGTTTTCCCATCGGAAAGCATCTTTTCCCCCCATAAAGCTTTCAACTTCCGCAAGCGGCTACCCATTCGCTTTTGGACATGGCCTACACACTCTACTTTCTCAATGGGAACACTATCCCCATATGGTTTTTTTTTCAGCAATAGACGAACATGTCTTTGAGTCACCATCACCTATGTATTGCTGATATTTTAATCCGTGTTTTTGTTCTGATCGGAAAAAAATTTCTGCATTCCGCAAACTTCCATTCCTCCAGCAGATCCACTATGGTTTTTTTTCTGCAGAAAATTTCATGTTTATTAAAAAAAAGCACTATATTTTGGTGCAAATATTGGCCCTTTATAGGAGTCACATCCTTTGCAATAAGAGGACATGACGTGCATGTCGAAAACTTTCCCGCAGTCAGCTCCAATCAATGCACAGTCTCCAATAAGAGAAGCATGCCCGCGGGTCTTCCAGGTCCCATCACCGCTAACTACAACATAATTTACGTTGCCATCAATAATTTTTTCCTCAACAGCAGCTTTCTTCATCGATGCATTTGCAAACGCTTCACTTATATCAGCTATATTTGCATTTATTCTGTCGTAAGCTTTCTGAGACACTGGATTTGGCAAACACATAAGAGAACAAAACGTCTCGAGTGAAGACAATCCTTGGCCTATATAGCGCATGGCCAAAACAGACCGTCTGTTGATTTCAGGTATATTTTTTATACCAATCAATTCACAGGAATTACGTTTTTTTTTTCAATGCTACATTTTCTGCATGTTAACTGAAATGTGGAAAATAATCCTACAGTGGATTTTTCACTCATTTTTATTTTGCCATAACACACAGAGCAACAAAGTAACTTTTCAATTTGGGAAAATAATAAACTAATGTAGATTAGTCTATAACCTTGAAACACAACGCAAACATCATTTTCGTAAGTTTCTGAAATCTTGTGTGCACTTGGCAATTTTTTCGCAGATGAACTTTTGTTTGGCGAAACATTTTCAAAAGAAATATTACCTTTTTCAGACAGAGAATCCTTCCGATACATGTTTCCTCGAAATCTTTTCTTCTTTTGTCTCTTTCCAGATGAAGTTTTTTTCAATGGAACATCCATGTTCAAAAGCTTTCAATAGCAAACGAAAAATAATGCTAATCCAAATTCGAAATGTAAATAAACAATCCCGCTTAGATTAAACGAAGTAAAAAGTTGAGTTGTAGTTATGCTACTCCCGAAATCAATTTGATATTAGGTGTGGCTCTTTTAATAAAACTAATTGGAGAAATATTAAAATGTTTGGAATGTGTTCTGACAGATGTCAAAAGTGGGCGCGGCAGATGCAAGTTTCTGTTTACGTGTTACTAGTTATTTCTGAATAACTTCGGAAGTTTTCACAGTATCAACAAAATTTTGGTAGCAAAATGCTCAGAAACGTTGAGGCTTTAATACATATTTTTTTTTTCAAAAAATAGAAAAAATGAAAGTTAAGGGTCCCATGAGGCCTTTAGGTATCCGACTACGTTCGGAACCGTGATTTTAATATAACGCTTCAATGGATAATTTTCATGATATTTAGTGTCAATTAGATTAGAATATATGCATAAAATTGTTTTAAGGGCATTTTGACAAAAAAAAATATTTAAATGCAATATTTTACCAAAAATTTAACTTGGAATAATATTTTATTTTCAAAATGCTCTCCTTTTTGTGAAAAATGCTTCTATTATAATAATAGTTTGCCTGTATATAGCTCAGACCTCTCTACAGAGGTTCAACTAGAAGTTTTTGAAAAATTCACCTTATTTAAAGAGTTACCACCAATTGAAATAATTATTGGCGTTTTTTTCTTAAAATTGCTCCCCTCTGTTATTGTAAAATATGGATACGCCCACTTCTATGTTATATATTTCAAAAAATTCTAGTTGAATCTCTGTAGAGAGATCTGAGCTATATACAGGCAAAATAGTATTATAATAGAAGCATTTTTCACAAAAAGAGACATTTGTAAAAAGATTATTCTAAGTTAATTTTTCGCCAAAATATTGTATTTAAATATTTTTTGTCAAAGTCCTTAAGACCACTTTATACATGAATTCTAATCTAAGTGACACTAAATGTAATAAAAATTATCCATTTATGCGCTTTTTGCAAAATCACGGTTCCGAACGTAGTCGGATACCTTAATAGTTGTTTGTGAAAATGCAAGTCTTTTGATTGGCAATGATCGAAGTCAATATTTCCGTGCCCTTATATTATTAGAGATTAAGGGTGACCTTCGCTTGCCATTTGTGGAAAATTAATAAGTAGATCAACACTGTGGTTGAGTTTGGTGGATATAAGTACATTAGGGCTTTTCTGGAGTAAAGAAGATCTTTATTACATGTGAGATATTTTTAGAATATATATTAATGCAAGAAACTCATACCTCATTTACATGTCAAGTGTAATGTATTTTAGTCCTTCATCAATAGTATATAAATATATACTTGACCCGTAAAGGGTTTGCATGAATTCTAAAATTTAAAAAAAATCAACAAAACGATAACGCTATAAATGGTCCACTGAAATAAACAGATTACGCTGTCACTAAAATGGTTGAAGCTTTGGGAAAGAAAGGACTAGAGTATAAATTTGAAAGGAAAAGCCCTATATTATAATATGACTAGATCTCAAAATCCTCTTATATTCTAATAATTAGGATTATGATAGACTTTAAGTCCATCCTCGTCACTTAAAAGTCAAACATTGAAGTACGAAATGCATTGTCTTTGAGACTCTAGATTGGCACTGATTCAAATGAATATTGACTAAAGCATTTGTTTGACACCTTATATTAAAAAGATGCTAACAATATTTTAAATCTATTTCACACAAAAACGATCCTTTAGAAAAAGTGCATTCGATATTGATTAACCGATTGTTATCACCGTAAAACTTTGTATGAAAACAATCACGTAACAGCTATCATCCCCAGAGCTTTATTTATTCATCTATTTGAGAGAAATAATTATTGTCGCTGTTACAAATAAATCAAAAAATTATCAAGTCCTTTCTTAAATACTTCTAATCAAGGATTTGTCATTTTTATGTAAATACGGAGTTTATCAGCTCTACATACCGAAATAATCTCTCAGTTCTCATGAGATTTTCAATCTTAAGTTAACATGGGTCAAGTGATTGTTTCTATTTTTGATTCACCTCTTTGACATTTTACTTCATTTCCTTAGTTTTGAATTATTCTAATTTAGACTATGCCTTAAATATACCTACAGTAACGAGTATTTATAGTTGGTTTCACCAAATATAAGCTGTATTAATTCTTTTAGGTTTTACATGCCTGCCATTGTACTAATTTAAAACCAAAATATAAAAGCAACAATATGCAAATAGTTTTACAATGTCTAAGGCAAAATTTGAACTAAAAATTATATCTTTTCACAAGTATTATTTTTAGATAACACAAAATTAATAGTAAAGAGTTTTTTAAATAACATATGAAATGTCACACACATAACATCTCATGCGTACTATACGATTCATATGTACTAACATTATTAGCATTACAAACATAAAATGATTAATGAGAAAAAATACAGGTAAAGTAAATTCACCAAAAGAGATTGTTTTTTATAGACAATGTGCTAAAATAACCAACCAAACAAACGTAGTTAATCTAAAATTGAAACTCTTACAATAATTATTTACTACTAAACCAATAGTACAGATAAATATAAAAAATAAATAAATTATTTACTATATATATATATATATATATATATATATCGCCGTGATTTTAAAAAAAGCACTTTTTGAAATTTATAAATAGAGTAGCGATTCTCATTGATGAAATTTATGAGATGAGTTTTTCAAATATATTTTTTTAGTAACAAACGACTTTTTTTGTGTGTCATTTTGTGTACCTAAGCACATTAAGAGATTGCACTAAAAAAAGAAAAGAAAGGAACTTCAATAGTTCATACCAAAAAACTCACTTCTTGCTATCGTTCATTAAGTCGAATGTTCGACAAGAGACAAGAACACCGTCCATAAATTAAGATAAAGAACATCCTTTAACGTTAGCTACTTAAAGAAGAACAGACAAAGTAAAACAAGAAAAAAAACCTACAATGAATCACCGTTTCTAAAACAAGGAGGCAATGATGTAACAAAAAATAACCATTCTGAAAAATTCTTCCATCAGTTCAACTGCAGAACATTTTTCGCTTCTCTCAATGCCAGACTCTCTTAAACCCGCCTCTTCTCTTAAGGCGTTTATAACAATACGCAATTCTAATATGTATTTGCCAGATTGCGAAATATATTAATGTAGATCGATATATAATTACAAATTTCTCCTTATAATAAAGATAATTTTTCGTTTTTGCGAAATAAAACTTATATAATAAGGCCATGTTACTTAGTAAAATTTCCTTTCAAAATGATTTCTGAAAGTTTATATTTAAAAATATTGTAGCTTATTTAAATCATAATTAAATAAAATAAAGAAACGTGGAACTTATTAAAATATATTCCTACATTTTAGACTTTTTTCTACGTGTTCGCAAAAAGAAAAGTATAGTTTTTACGACCAATTTTTGGTCGACTATAAAACTAAATTCTAAGAAAAGATTTTTTTATTTGGATATACTCATAAAATTGAAAATGTGAATCAGAGGCTTTATCGTAACTCTGAAAACACTAATATTAATACAATACTTGAAAATATTGCTTTCACTTTCAACGTTACAGCAATTAAAATAAAATTAAAGAAGTTGTGATATTGAAGTATTAAAATTGTTAAAAACTATTTCCAAGATAAAAATAACTGTTCATTACAATTGACTAATTGTACTTTTGAATGTGGTTGCTTATTAACTTTTTATTTACCGACGCTACTTATAAGTACCACTCACTTTAAAATTACGATACTTAGCAGGAATTTACTTTTAAATCCACTCTTCCAATATATATATATACTAGCTGGTATACCCGTTCTTCGCACGGGTGAACTGAAAAGTTAAACAACACAGATTGAAGGATAAAGAAGTTTTTAATGAGTTAATTTTAAGTGAATTGCAAATTAAACAAAAAAAGCTTTTTACATATCTCAGCTGAAGAAAAAAAAGAAAGAAAAAATACCTTTGTGTTAAATTTTAAGTCTGTAGATCTAATAGCTGATAAAAAGGATATTTTTTATATTTATAACTCCCAGTAAAACTCTTGAGGGTATTTTTGAAAATACCTCCCTAAGCTGATCTCTGCTCAGCAAAGGTAACATTGTTAAAAGATTTCTGACGCTTAAAAAATTGTAAATAATTTATAACTGAAAGTGTCATACATTAATATAAGTTTCTGTTGAATTTATTTTATGTTTAAATTGTAATACTCGCAAGCAACGGTGTTTCCTAAATAACAATGGCGATTCAATGGAAAAAATAGCGAAATGTTGACAATAGAGTCAAGTTGGCAAATGTCTAGCTACTTTCATAGCTCAAACTTTATTAGAGCTTTGTAAGACCCGCCGTGTAGGAGAGCGATGCACGTTAATGCTTTATCTACCGCATTATGATCTACAGAAATTTTTCATGCAATATTTTTTAAGTCACTACATTGAAAATTAAGGGACATACATAAACAAAATACTCCACTTAGGAAATTTAATCGGTTAGAGCTAATAAATTAATTAAATATATTCCATTGTAAAATTAATTATGTACACCATTCACTTAAAATAAATAGTCAAATCGTTTTCTAAGGCCTCCATAAACATAAGAATTTTGACATTAACTATTTTTGGGGCACAAAAATGATAATCTTTGCAATCTGCTGAAAACGCTGGCAGCTGAAAATGTAATATCTGCTACAAAACTATTTGCCTTCCCTGCTAAAATACTCATCATAGAACCCGTGCCATCATATATCTTGGAAGAGTGGATTTCAAAGAATATTCCAGCTAAGTATTGGTAGAATATTCCTGCTAAATTGGTGTGGCGTGGTAGTTAGGAGAAGGGGGTGCCAGCTCAGGTGTTGTCCACGTCACTTGACCATGGTTCAAAATTATGTGGTCCGTCGCCAAAAGCCCTCATGTAGCTGAACAGTGCGACGTTAATATTCACTCACTGAAAAAAATACAGTACAGTAGTTATAACTATTTTTATACATAAAAATGCAATATCTGCCTATTCAATTAAAATTATAGCATTATAATTAATTACTAACCACACAAACAAAATTTGAAAATTTATCCAAATGATGTAGTGTGAAAGAGAAAGTTTATTCAGACAGACAACAAATGCGTCTATATGCATATAGATTTGTTTGAATTCTTGTGTATTATTACTTTTGTAAGCTTCATGACATACTTTATGGTGTACCAGTATTTTAAAGCTGACTGAGCAACAGCAACATTTAGCTGGGTATAGCTAGTTATAACATAAAATTAAATCTTAAAGAGATATCAAAAATAAAAGACGACTCAATATTTTGAATAAATCAGTATAAACATTTTCATACAAACACAATATATATATTGTAAAATATTTATTTTGCTATTTGCATTTCAGACAGACATCAAACAAAATTTTAAAAATTGTCAAAAACAGATAAAAAAAAAAAAAACATATTTAAGAAAAATACCACTGATTAATTTTGCCAAAGACATCGCAATGTGCAAAAAATATTTGCAGTACATAATAACCAAAAAAAAAAAAAAAAATGTAAGTACTAAAATTTTAAGAAAAACAAAAATTATATATTGATTTAATTAAGGATTACTGGAGGGAAAGATAAAACAGGCTAAGATAATACTCATAATATTAATTTCATATTGGTTGGCTACTCATTTTTGGCATGATTTTGAAATCACGCCAAATTGGTATGTTGCGGCCAGTCTAATGTTATAGTAATGCACAGAATTAAAGGTACTTACGTATTATTGCAACCTATTGGTGACATTATACAAAATGAAGCACATGATTGCCAATTCAACGCATACAAAGTTGGGATTGCCAAAGTGGCGAGTTTTTTTAACGTTGGCGACTGTGCAAAAATACGCAAGTACTAAAAAAATTATCCAAAGTATATATATCCCAAGCATAAAAATAAATTGAAAAATGAAGTACAATACTAACATTAACTGACATAAAAAGAACTGAACTAACTTTATCAATGCAAAAGCATAATTTGAAAAAATAAGGTATTTACTTATAACCCCAACCTTTTGGCGACATTATATGAAACAAATCACATGACTCGCAATTCAGCATATATATGACGTGCGAAATCAGGGTTGCGAACTTGGTAAGTTATTTTGAATGTTGGCGATTGTTAGGATAGCACATAGGTGCCAAAATAATTTATCTTACCACTACCTGCTTCCTCAACATAATCATTTTTGGCATGATTCTGAAATCACGCCAAATTGGTATGTTGCTGCCAGTCTAATGTTATAGTAATGTACAGAATTAGAGGTACTTATGTATTATTGCAAACTATTGGTGACATTATACAAAATGAAGCACATAATTGCTAATTCAACTCACACAAAGTTGGAATTGCCAAAGTGGCGAGTTGTCTTGAACGTTGGCAATTGTGCAATAATACGCAAGTACTACAAAAATTATCCAAAGTATATATATCCCGAGCATAAAAATAAATTGAAAAAAATGAAGTACAATACTAACATTAACCGACATAAAAAAGAACTGAACTAACTTTATCAATGCAAAAGCATAATTTGAAAAATAAGGTACTTACATATAACCGCAACTTATTGGCGATATATGAAACGAAGCACGACTCAAAATTCAACATATATATATGACATATAAAATCGGGGTTGCCAACTTGGCAAGTTATTTTGAATGTTGGCGATTGCCAGGATAGTACATAAGTTCCAAAAATAATTTATCTTATGACCACCTGCTTCCTCAACAGGTATTTAAGCCATTTGACTGTTTTGCTCATTCTCTGATGCCTATTCCAGTTTGATATGTAATTATTACCAACACTGCTTTTGCTTGGGCAGTATGATTTTCTGCATGGCAATTTTATGCACTGAAGCCAATAGGTTAACCCTTAAAGGTTAAAATAAAGACACATGAAATTGCAAAGAACCATATTATTGGATCAAGTGTAGTATAGGGGGCTACTTGGCTCAGTCCTTTATTTTGGTTACTAAAAGTGGTCTCCAATGTACTTTTTTCGGTATTATTTATTTTAGAATGAATTCGATATCTCACCATGAGATTTAGATAAAAATCCGAAGAAAACTCGCCAAATCCAAAGTGCCCCTCCCCCTATACTACATTTGAACCGAACTGAAATATAACCCTTATCAATGAGAAGTTTTAGTTTGTCAAAATTATATAATCTTCGCATTCTAAAGAAATAAATAAATAAGTTGTAATTTGCAAGCAAAATCACACACATAAACATCCCGCGATAATACCTAAATGTTGCCAAAACAACAAAACAAAGTTTTAGTTGTTGAAAGAATTATCCTTAAAAAAATTATTTATTCGAAAAATAATCCTAATTAAATATCAATGAATAGAAAAATTGAATAAATATTCCAACCGATAAACAAAGCTACAGTAAAAGTATGTAATAATCTTGAAAAACTGCATGTAAAGTATAAATTGTCCACTTAGTGAGAAACGTGACTAAATATGACGTCATAACACTGGAAAATCACTTAAAAATTAAAATTTAAACAATTTGGAAGGAATTATGAACGCCAAACCTATTTAAGAACCTTTCTGGTGTAAATTTGTGTACGTGTACCAAGTTTCACGTTATTTGGGTGTCTGGATCTCGAGTTATGAGGGAACAGACAAACAGACAACAAATGCGTCTTATATATATATAGATATGGTAGCACGCGCGGGCTCTATGATGAGTATTTTAGCGAAAAAGCGAATAGTTGTATAGTAGAAGTTGCGTTTTCAGCAGACATTTTAAATGGTTTGCGAAGATTATCATTTTTGTTCTAAAAAAGTAGTTAATGTCAAAAAAGGTGTCTTATTTTTTATTTTTTTTTGTATTCTAATAAATACCTTATAAAATGTTTTGACTATTTCTTTTAAGTGAACAATGTATATAATTAATTTTATAGTTGAATAACTTTGTGGTACTTAAAGGTACTGACAACACACTCAAGCCAGAACTAAAGGTCCAGTAGTTTATGTTAAGAGAATACAGCATTTCTTACATCAGGATGCAGAGCGTTAAAAAACATTCAATTGAAACCTCTCTCAAAATGTAATGAATTTTTGTGAAGTAATGGAAACAAAAACTGTTTTTTGAAAATCATCAAATTAAGTTTATGTGTAAAATATATTTTATGTTTAAAAAAGTAAATACATTTTAAAATTTTAGTAAAATCTTTAAAAATAAATATTTTGTCCTGTAGAATATTTGTGTCATCTAGTTATTTAACATTTTTAAGAATTAAAACTGTGTTAAAAAAGTCATTCGGTGTTTTTGTATTATGAGAATATTTTAGATCTTTGTGGACTGACGGTACTTTAAAGTACCAATTTAATTAATCTGCTCTAACGGATTAAATTTCACAAAGTTGAGTATTTTATTTATGTATATCCTTTAATTTTTAATGTAGTGATTAGAAAAAAAAATATTCTATGAAGAAAAACTGCAGTAATTCATAATGCAGTAGATAACGGATTAAATTATTAAAACATTGCATAGATTCCATAAATCTTAAGTTCCCTTCAAAGAGCAATCTATGTATTTTTTTTTGTTTGAAACCATGGGGGGATGTGAAGTCAAATTATGTACTGGAAATTTAATAGAAGCACTTATCCGAGTGATATATATAATATTAATATTATTTTTATTTTAACTATATATAGGTCGATAATTTTTGTTTCCAAAAACTCATACGATTCCATCTGTTTCATATAATTGGGTTATAAATACAATTTATAATGGATATTTATATTAGAAAACACAAAAAATGGTATACTTTTTATAAAAAGATGCAGCTAATTTTTAAAAATAAATATCTTAAATAGTACAGCGAGCTCACAATAGTGCCAGTTAACTCTCTCTCTCTCTCTAATAACGGACTTAATTATTTTCAACTTTTCTTCCTCTTCTTTAACATTTTTGGATTAATGAAATTTATAATAATAAATATTAAATTTCTACACAATAATAAATATTAAATTTCTACACAATATTAAGTGTTTAATTAGAAATACTTCTATCTTTTAACGTATCTAAAGTAAAATAATATTTAATGAACTAGGCGCGACAAATTTTCAAAATGTAATTTTATATTATCACACTATATAATAAGTCTGTCATATATCTAATGTTCTTTTTGATGAAATTTTGAGTTTTTCTTTTTTCTTATTCACTGGAGTTAAGAAGTTAAGGAAGCTTTTGTTATCAATTGAATTTCTTAAAATTAAAAAACGGAAGCTTGAGTTAATGCTTCTAAAAAAGATACACTGTTCACATGTCAAAGTAACTTTACTTTATTTTTTATTATGTTATTTTTTTAAAAAATTTAATAAGAAACCAAATGTCTATTTGTTAAAATGAATACCATCAAATTTTGGATTACGGTTGTTGGAAAATCGAGGAAGATGTGTCACTACAGACTTTTAGGTAATTTATTTAATGAATAAGTCTTTCAAGGCCCACCACACGCACATGATCAATAAAGATTGATACATATTTCAACTGTGCAACAGTACCTCACATATTTAGCGAACTTCAAGTCACCACTGAAAACTAAGTTTCACGGAATTCTGAGTCAATTATAAATAATATTCTAATTACAGAACCACTCAGTCCCTGAATAAGTGATTGAATATTAACGTTGAACTATTCAACTACACGAGGGCTTTTAGCGACAGACCTCGTAATTTTTAACTGTGACCAAGTGACACCGGGTTTAGTTGCTGAATACAGTATAATTTGATGAATGGAATCGACCACCACATACATTTACCTACCCTAAATCGTTTGTTGAAATGCTTTTTACTGCAAATTTCGAGTAGCCTATGCTCACCAACCAAAATTTCCACGTTCCTGCAGAGGACGTTGCTAATAATCAATCCAGTGATCTATGGAAAGGAACAAAATAATCGTGAATCCCTCTCATTCTTTTGTTACCTACCCCAGATTTCAAGAGTCTCAAACAGAACAAAAAAAACAGAATACATGGCAATCTAAATCTAATCTCAATCTGAGCTGTGCATCAGATCCCTTTGATTTGTTTCACAGATGTAAAGGTACAGTTCAAAAATGGGAATATTTATTTATAACATCTCTTACACTCCCGCAAAGTTCCTTAAGGGTCAAATTTTGCAAAAACCATTTTTGTTGCGTACCTTTACTCCATGAAGGAAACGTTTCTACTAAATTTAAAGTCCGTAGGTCTAATAGTTCAAAAACTGGAACATTTATCTATAGCACCCCTTAAGCCCCCGCAACGATTCTTAGGAAACAGTTTTCGCAAAATCCTTATTAAAGAAGGCTTCTACTCCATGAAGGGAACGTGTCTAGAAAATTTCAATGTTATAGGCTTAATAGTTCGAAAACGGGTATACTTATTTATAATGCCCCTGGTAATTACCCTTAGGAATCAATTTTCATAAAATCCGTTCTTAGCAGATCTTTACTGCATAACACGAACATGTCTACTAAGTTTCAAGCTTGTAAGTCAATTAGTTCAAAAACGCCAATATATTTATTCCAACGCCCCATAATTACTCGCACGGCTTTTATGTTTCGATTTTCGTAAAACCTCTTAGGTAGCAGATCTTTACTTTATGAAAAGAACTTGTCTTCTAAGTTTCTCTCTTTCTCTCTCAAGTCGATAGTTCTCATAATTCAAATAATATTTATCTATGTTGCCATTAAACCCTCAAAACTTCCTTTGAGGTAGATTTTTGCAAAACTCTTAAGATGTAAAGCGGTGCTTCCCAAACTTTCAATATTTGCGACCCAATATTCAATCATAATTTTCATCGTGTCCCCTTCCATACAATTACAATGTATTCAATTAAATAATACTATACTTTGACGCTAAGGTGGCAATACGGCTTTAACTTTTTAAGTGCCTTCGGCTTACATAAACGTGTCGCTCAGCCGAAGCGTTAGATTCCTCAGACGTATATACACATCTTTCCGAAGTATGATCTTTTTTGTACACTGCCATTCAAAAAATTGTTCAGAAGGCTTTGGAATGCAACAAAAAGAACATGACAATGCTTGTAAAGGATTTACTTATTTCAGAGAACTCGTTTCTTTATTCCTTTTCTCTTCCCCCTTCTTCCAATACATCACATACACACACCTGTGTGGAAAACGCTGGTGTTGAGGAGTGAATCACTTATCTTTTAATTGGCAGTAAAGGGATTAATTATAAACCGTTCAAAATATTAAGATAAGTGTTAATTTTGTATTTAATTTTATTTATGAAAAGGCCATGGGGTCGATATTAAGTATTAAACTAGCTCTTAATTTAGTATTCCTAAATTAATTCTAAAATACAGATTGCAGTATTTTTAAATTTATAAGTATTTTATACATTAGTGTAAATATTTATTTATATTTCTTATTATGTCAGAATGTATTTTTGCTTACTTTCATTAAATTAATAATTTTTTAAAAAATTATCTTTTGTTTTTAACTTTTCAATTTGCTCGTGCCCCCTCTTAGAATTATCACGCCCCATAGGGGGCGCGCCTCACAGTTTGAGAAACGCTGATGTAAAGGAACACGGTATATCTTTCCAATACAAATACTATATATTTGATATTTAAAAATAGTTTCGAATATATTTGGTCACAAAAAAATTGTTTATTGACCATGAACTTGAACTCGTGACTGTCATTGCTTCTGTCAAATTTTCGAATCGAGTCCTTGTGATAATAAATACACATCCCGTAAAGTGACTGATGCAAAACAAATCTTTCTAGGATTAAAATCCTTACGGTAGCATCATGAACCACCTCAGGTGTTGTCTTTGTTAATTGACTGTGGTTCCAAGTTATAAAGCTAATTTCCAAGAGGCGAGATGCTTCCTTGTGCTAAAGAGAAATATAAATCAGCACAAAAATCTACAAATTTTAAAATCTCCTTCTTTACAAGGGGATAGTTCTTTTCAGGATAGTAGGAAAACTCTAAACCGACAATGTTAAATTGGCTGTTTTGGATGTATCTTTCCTCAAAATCTGTTATATGTACATCTTTGAAATTTTCATAAAATTAAAGTACACCTTTCTCTTTATATTGGAATGAGTTTTTAGCTAGTTTTGAATTTCTTCATAATTTACAAAATATTTTATCGAGCAGAGTGAAATTTGACCCATTTTTCACATAAAAAATTTGTAAAAAATACATTTTTGAGTTTTTTTACAAAAGGCTCATTTCAGTATATATTAGCTACCATTATAAATATATCATAGAAATTTACATACCTGTGAACAGAAGTTTCTCAGAAAAGATACATCGAACAACAAGATGTACATTTTCAGATAAAATGATTTTAATGTATACGTTGAAACGTTTAATCAGCTAGGAAATAAAAAATAAAAGGCTTAATTTACAATAAGAGAGATAAATGCTTGGGTTTATATCAAACGTTCAACTTTTAAGAAAAAATGAAGTACTTTGTTTACATTTTACGCCATTCAAATGGGCATGGCCCAGTTTTAAAGATTATTTAAAAATAGTTTTTAAGGCATTCTAATTACCCTAGAGATTAAAGTAAGGTATTGTTAGAAAGGTTAAAATCTGTACAATTTGAAAATGTAAAAATCGCAAATTGTCAATCAAATAAGATTTTAGCTTTCCAACACACCTCTAATTGCAGAACCTGTTTCCATACAAAAAAAATTATAAATGCAATAATTTTTTAAAACAAATTAAATACTTATTTTAGGGAAGTAGTACTATTCACTTAGTTCACTTTTTACAGTCCCACACGAATGAATTTCCCAGTTCTGGTTTGAAAAAATCAAAAGAAAGAAACTCAATGATTAAGAAACTGACTAAGACTGAACAAAGGAAGTCAAAAAAAAAAAAAATCAGCTTCAATTTCTCTAAACATTCTTACTCCCTGTCGTCGAGAATTCAATGGAGAGCAAGAGAACTATATCGTTGATTTAATGCTTGTATCTGATAATTGAAGAGCCTTTGGTACACGAATAAATTTATTGATGATTAAACATAACTTCACGGCACTACACTACACACACACCAACATTTAAAGACTATTTTCAGGGTTAATAAGAAAAATCGCTTAAAGCGCTCTGCTCAAAGCATCATGCCTTTCATGTTCATTCGATCAGTTGCTTCAACCGTCCGCATATAATTAAAATGGCACGTTACATATGTTGTTTCTGGCAACCCTGAAGTCGCCAATTACGTTCGAAGGCGCCAACAGTCCCCAATCTTTTTTTTTTTAAGAAACAGCACCCGCACACATACAACATGTCTTAGATTAGTAATCTTGAGCGACACATATCATAGTAAAAAAAAAATTTAAAATTATAAAGTTGTATTTTGGTGAGAAAAGTTTTAAAATAATAATTTTAAAAAAATATATTTATTAAGAAAAGGTAGTGTGTGTGTTTCCATGTTTTAAGTATTTCAACGTTACAAAACTTTAAAAAACATGTTCTTTATTCGAGCATTTTAAACCGAATATAATAAAACAATTAAATTAAAATGGATTAGGAACATAAAAGTAGTATTTGCATGTAATTGAGGAACTATAAACTATTGAGCATAGTGTATTTGTTTTTAAATTCATTGATTAATGATGCGCATTCCGTATGAATCTAAAAAAAATATTTTTCTTCATTAAGCTAATATTCTTAAATTTAAGAAATTATTTTTAAACATAACTTCCACATAACAGAGAGGACTGTAGTTTTTTTCATAGATTTAATTTTAAAATGTTCTTCTTATGTATGTTAAATTAAATATTAATTGTAATTAATATTTTGAAATATATCTATTAATTCTGATGTTCTTTAATTGATTAAGAATAAAATTCTAATCTTTATTATTGGCATACCATGTACCCAGGAATAAAGTCGAGAAATTCAGTATATAATTATAAAGTTAATTTGAGAGTTTATGCCCTAAATTCACGAAAGTCATTATATGGATGAAAAATTATGTTTCAATATACTTTTAAGGATTTAGAACAATCTTTAGAAGTATATTGAAACATAATGTTAACACCTCTCGATTAACCAGTTATCCACAGTGTTTTCCAAATAGTCTAAATTTAATTTCTGTTATTGCTCCAAATTGTTTTATAAGAAATGATTCCGTGCGCATTTTCAAAAGGTACAAGATTCTCTCAATGTTTGTAAAAATTCAGTAAACTCTCCCATGTAAACCAGTGTTTCTCAAACTGTGGGGTGCACCTCCCTGGAGGGGGTGCGATAACCCTGCGAGGGGGGCGTGAGCATATTGAAAAAACAAGGTTAAAGAGTAATTTTTTTGAATGAAGTAAAATAAAATGCTTTATGACAAAATAAAAAACACAAATTTACTCTTGATGTAATTTATATATATCATCTGGATTTCCACTTTCAAAATGTTCCACTTCAAATGCTCATTAGCTATCTTTGATCCTAAAACCAAATAAAAAAAGACATTTTGTTTGCTTTGCTGTAATTCCACGAGGAAATTTTTTTTATTACGCTTCTTTTAACCCCTAAAATACTACTTTTGATTATCATATATTTGACCTTCAAACTTACTGGTGTGTTTCACTCCGTCTCTTTTTCATTTAAGAAAGTTGTAAATAACATTTTTCTGTTACTTTTTTCCCATGTGAATGAGTTTTATGATTTATGGATAAGCATATTGAGTACTTTGAAGGATTATTTGGCCAAGATGTATTTTTATGAGTATTCTGAAACATATAATGCATAATGAAAAACATTTTACACAATTCTTTTTTAGAGCTAATATCCATATTTATGTGGGTTACGCTTTTAAAATGGGGGCGGTCTCATGATGCGCAGAGTCACCCTAGGCTCACGAAATCGTTAATTTTGGGAAAAATGTTTATTCGTTAACAGTGACCTTGATAGTATTCTCCTGTTAGACAATCTTAATGGAAACTAAAATGAATTTGTCACAAATATGCCGCTTTTTTGAGAGTGTCAAATGTTTTTTAACAATAAAGTTACTAGTTTTGATCGAGTTCCCTGCGCGACCACTTTTGTTCAGAAATATTTTCTATTAATATGCTACACTTTCCTTGTGAATAAATTTCTAGTTTTGATTGCTGTGTTAGATGACTTATTATGGTTTATAAATGTAAATTAGTAGAATATAAAAAAATGGGCATCTGTGATCTCTATTCAAGGAAGTTGAAACTGATCAACCAATTGAAGAACCTGCTGAGCAAATGCATATTAATCGCAAAAGCGAAAGTAAATATGAGTAAAGCGAAAGACATGAAACGTTTGAGTTGAATTGAAGTTTTCAAATGCTGCCTAAAGAACTATATCAAGAAAATTATGAAGACATAAATGTAGTACTTCGCCTTGTCAAAAAGGCACAAGCAAGAAAAGATTCAACATGCTATTTGTAGACCTTCAAATGACACCAAAACTACAATAACGTGAACAAAATATGACAGTTTTGCTGGCAAATAATGTTTCTATATTATTAGCGAAAAGTGTATGTGATTTATTAAGGTCACGCACATTTGGAACGTTTTCTTTAGTTTTATGGGATTTTTTTCTCAAATTATCAAAAAAAATTTAAAAGTCCTTGAAAGTAGGTAAGTATACTTTCTCTTAAATAAAGTGTTCACTGGAATTTTGTAAATTTTATTGTGTATAGTAAAAATAATTATAAAGAAAGTATTGGGGTGACTTAGTCACCCCGTACGACCATTAACGTTAGTGTGGACTAGGCACCTGCTCCCGGATAAAACATTTTGAAGGTTTCTCGCTTTAAATATTAATAATGACACAATTATTCTTAATTGGATTTTCATATTATGTTTCCTTATTTAACATTAATTCTAAATGCCATTTCTGTGTGGTTTAAAATTACAGTTCATTTTAAACTATTTATAATAGGAGCATTCAATTAAAAAAATCATTTTACATTTTTGTGTACATTGTTACGCACTTGGTTTTACTCTCCTTACAATTAAGCTATTATATCAAGAATTAATATATTACTTCTTAAAAAAAATCATCGCAGAGAGGTTACTTCAGCCAATGTACCTATAAATGTATCAGGACTGCACAATGTATTTTATAACTAATTGATTAATACTATATAAAAACAAGTTTAATTATTGTTAGTGAATTCCATGGGCTTGTCCTGCATAGAAACGGTCTTCAAATTAAGGCTTGGTATTAGAATTTAATCATCTATTTCTGCCCAAAATTGAAACAGAGTTTCAGTACATTTTTTTTTAAAATTTTGCCATTGAATGTGAAATCTATAAAAAATTCTTCTTCGGTTATTGAGAGCCCTTCTGGGGTATTTTGTAATGGATCTCAAACCCATTCGTAACTTGCTATCAAGTTGTCCTCAGGAAAATTTTTACCAACGTAGCTAAATGATATTTAATAGTTTTATAAACAACTTCCACATATTGTTCTGCAGTTTTGTATGTTTTAACTCATTTACCGCATTTTCAAACATTTCTAGGTTTTTTTTGCTTTAAATATTTAGGCTCCATAATTCTAATTTTCTACAAAATGCATTAATTTTATCACTCGTGTCTAACATATGTACATTTGATCCTTGAAGTGTGAAGATTCACTATATTTAATTTCTCAAATATACCGACTAAGTAGCTAAACTTCATCAGAAATAAACCATCTCGAAATTTCTCAGCTTCCGGTAGGTTTTCATCTTCTAGAAAAATGGTAATTTCATTTCTTAATTCATAAACACGTTGCAAAAATTTCCAACGTGATAACCATCTTGTTTCGCACTGCGCCCATGTCTTTACAAAGTCCAGAAGAGATTCTTGATTTTAGGAATCTCATTTTTATGTAATTTACTACAGTCACAAAACTGTCGTTTGTGTAATATTCAGACCAGGACTCATTTCTTATGAAGCCAGAGCTTCTCTTTAGATCATGCAATGTGTCCAGATGCACAATGGAGATTTTTGCTTCACAAGTACTTGTATACTTTTAAATCTTCCTGACATTATACGAGCCCCATCGGTGGATATTACCCGACACAATTGTTCTACTCTATATTTGCATCGTTTATAAAATTATTTAAAATATCAAATAATGCTATTGCTGTTGCTTTAATTTTTTCTGGTTTGCAAAAATGTAGCTCTTCTACAGCTGACATATTATCCCCAAAACAAACATACGCAATGAAATGAGCATCTTTATTGCTATCTGTTACCTCGTCAAGCTGAATTGAAAACAATTTATCACGCAACTTACTGAAAAGCTGTTGCTCTACATCTTAGGCGATATCATCAATTCGAAGGGAAACAGTATCATTTGATAGAGGTATGAATTGCAACTCTCTTTGGCAAAATTGTCTCCAAACATAATTGCTACGATCATAATTGCTGTAGGCAAAATAAGCTCTTCGGCAATATTGTGAGGCTTTTTACATGTGGCTATTTTATATGATACTTTGTAAGAAGTAAGTAAAGCTTTTTCATTCACTGACAAAGTTTTAATCTTAAATGTTTTTTTTGTTTTTCATATGATCTTAATTTTGATTCAAAGAACTCTCGAGGTTTGTTAATGTACTCACCATGAAGCCTTTCCAATTTTTTTTAAAGTTTATTAGGTTTCATAGTGTCTGCTGACAATATTTTTTATCAAATAACTTTTAGGGGGTTTTCTTCTCCATTTACTTCAGTAATGGTTAATTCAAAATTCAAGTATTCTTGAGAATATTTCCTTGATTTAATTTTTAGAATTATGCTTGTCTGTTCACTTGTTGATGCTTTATTATCGTCGAATGTTCGCTTTCTACTTAAAAATTTATCCATGATTTTGTTTCAATCTTCTGCAGTAAATACTTAATACCGTGGATTACAACTAACGCGCAAATTATAAAATGGACATTCAAAATAGATTTGGTAGCTATAGAAGCATCGAGTTGACCCAGACTGACTGGAATTTACGAGGTCCAGCATTATTACATGTTTTGCGCAAACGACCGATAGTTTAACCAGACTCGCGCAGACGCTCACGAGAATGCCAGATGTGATGGATATGATAGAGAGCAGCATAAAGTAAACTAAATTTCAATTTCTACTATAAGTTTACTCTCTCATATACACACACACACATATATATATATATATATATATATATATATATATATATATATCTTGTTCAAATTTTCAATCGTTGATAAAATACTTTTTATTCGTTCATTCAAGTGCAAAGGCATTTTTTAGAACTTGTAGTGGATGACACTTCATGTTAATTCAGTTCTTTCAAATTTTAATTCATTAATTAAATTAAAAAATGAATAAATAGTAGCAAACAAAAATTATAGTCCAACAGAATTTATGGAAAGGAAAATTTTTCGTGTTGTCCCCTGTAACGCAATGGATAGCGCACTGGGCTTCTAATCTGAAGGGCGGTGGTTCGAATTCCATCTGAGGTGGCCTAATTTCTGAGAATGTGTGCGATTTCTTCTTTACTATACACACACACTTATTTTCTAACAATAATCAAATTTTTTAATGAATAAAAAATAACTAACAAAAAATAGTCCAATAACATTTATAGAAAGGAAAATGAAAATCGCTCCCTATTTTGTCGCTTAACATTGTGATTCTGTCATATGTATTACATATTTGTATTAATTGTAACTATTTAATAAAAAGTAACTACAGTAAATTTTTCTTTGTTGGCTGGGTAGGAATTGACTTAAAAATTTATATTACTTGTTCTAATGACATTTGTACTTTTTGAAATAGATAATGGAGGAAATTAATCTTTAATTAAATATCATTTTTCAATATGTTCCAATTTAAAAATAAGAGAAAGGAAAAATAACGTAACATTAAACCTATTGCTTAAAAGTTATTTGCTTAAAATATATGTTACTTAAAAGTAACGTATACAAAATTTAATACTTATCTTGTTAATTTGTACGGTTTATAATTATGATCGTATTGTGGCTTTAGCGCCAAAGTTCATTAATATTGCATTCAATACATTGTTATTTTGGAGGGGGGTGCGATAAAAATTATGATTGAAAATTGAGTTGCCAGTAGTGAAAGTTTGAGAAACACTGATGTAAACTTTATCTATTCAATTATAAAAAAATTAACAGCAACTGAAAACTTTTCCTGGAATGAAATTGTTTTATGTTAACTGGTAACAAAGTAATTTGCTGAAACAAGTAATTTTAAGAAATATTTGGTTAGTTTAGTGGTTTTTAAACTTTAAATTATCGAGTGCCCCCGTTGTGCATGAGCTTGATATCGAAACTATTCCCCCAAAATTTTCAACACTCCTTTTTGACTCCCAGCATATGGCTTAGTAATTTTAAAAAATTCCTTATTAGTCTGTAAGACTGCCAGAGGACGAAGATCTCATGATACCGATTGTAAAAATTTATTTGCCCCTAAATAAATATTTAGAAATTAAGTCTGTAATCTATACATTTTGCCGACAGTAATGATGCAGTAATGCAAAAATCAGACCGGGCTTTCAAAATAAGAAATCAATCATGCATAGGATTTATAGTTTTCAAAAATTCATAGTTTTCATTTTATAGTTTTCAAAAATTTGGATTTTTCGATAAATTTCTGTTAGATGATGAAATGATGATTAGGTATTATGGACATCATTTTTTCAAACAATTTCTTAACGGTAAACCCATGCGGTTTGGGTATAAATTTTGGAGCATATGTGGAGTAAAGGGAAACTGTTATAATTTTGATTTATATTTTGGCAAGGAGAGTTTCGCCAATACTCCTGAAACTCCAAAATAACCGCTTGGAACACGTTTGGTGAAAAAAAATGCTACAACTAGTAACTGATCCTAACAGCCACATCATCTTTTTTGACATTTTTTTTAATTCTTATGGTCTGCTAGTTGAATTAAACACACAAGAATTCAAAGCCACTTGTACAATTAGAAACAATAGAACTGCTTTTTGTCCTTTAATGTCTGAATAGAAAGAAAGAAATCGTGATTCTTATAACTACTTTTTGGACGAAAAGAACGAAATAACTACAGTTAAATGAAAGATAAGTGTGTAACAACAGCGAGAGAGTATTTCAAAAAACTTATTATTTCGTTCTCTAATTATGCCAGTAAAATAAATTAGCTAATCAAACAATCTAGGCTTCCTTTCAATCTAGAGACCACGGTAGCTTAGTCGTCAAGGTAACGGACTCGTAGCTGGTGGGTCATGAGTTTGAGTCTATTACCGCCGAAGACCAGCCGTGTAGGGTAGCCATGCATGTTAAATCTGTCGAGAGCTCAAACGTCCTCCCTCTGGCGTGTTAGTTAGGAGAGGGAGTGCAAGTTCATTTGTCATCCTCGTCATTCGACCATGGTTCAAAATTACGAGGTCGGTTACTAAAAGCACTCAAGTAGCTGAACAGTGCGACGTAAATATACACTCATTGACGCATTCCCTTCTTCCAAACAGAGAAAATAAGTTTCATCGCTGCTATTGATAGCGCCTTTTACAACAAAATTTATACAAATAAAAATCTAGAAATTTAAATTCCAATGAGTACATTAATATTTGATTAATATATGCGAAAGTTTTAAAAAAGTTAAAATAGTATTAGCTCATGAATTTTTAATTGCCTTATCAGTATTTGAATTAGAGAAAAGCTGTGAAATATGTGTTGTCGAATATCAGTCACGTAATAAAATTTTATATTTTGCTACAAGCGAATATGTCCTCATTATTTTCTCAAAATGAAATTAATTAACTTCAGATAATTTTGAGTTACATTTGAGAAGAGTCTTATTATAATACCTTATTTTATTTAGAAAATATTTTTAAAAGTGGAAGCTTATACTAATATTCTTTTAAAATGTTTGTCATGTGAGTCAGTGTGTGTCAAGTGAACTCAGTAGCTAATTTGGGAATATAGAAGTTTATTCAGAAATATCACCATAAGTGATGCAATTTTTCAATTTTCCCATCAATCTTTGAACGAAGGGAACGCAAAAAATAAAAATAAAAATGAATCCAAAGAAATTTTAAGGCGAAATTCTTTCACTTCGATTGTTTTCCTCCAAACAGAAAACTATTGTCTCTCCACTTCTTTGAAAATATTTTTCCTAATCATAGAAGAACTTATTGATTTTTTCTTTCTCAAGGATAAACTTAACAGAGTATAAAAAAAAGTTCATAAAAATATCGGGAATGCAAAAGAGAAAAAATAGCGCTTTTTTCACCGCAAAAAATTCTTACTGAAGAAATCCTCCACTATTCCTTTCATCCGATGCATTCTTGGATGCAAGTAAACGCGTTTCTACTAGGTCTTTCTTCCTGCTTTACCATGGTTTTTTTTTAAGCGAAAGTTCTTCCAGAGCCGAAAAATTCAAATCACTTTGAAATGTGGAGGCAAATCAAAGCACATCAGAATTATATATCTAGAGAGAGAGAGTTCAGAAAATTTATTTAAGATTACTTAATATTTTAATTTCGTTTTATTGCTATTTCCTTTAATTTTATAATAATTATTGGAACCCTAATTTGCCTACTTAACCTACTTATTAATTACCCTAATTTGTCTTTTAACACAATTATTTTTTACTGAACAAAATCAATCGCTTAAGCAAATTTTAATTATTTGAAGGCAATTTTATTAAACATTTCGAAACTTATGAAAAAAAAGTAATCTATTATACTCCCAAATAAAGCTTTTATAAATGTAGAATATAGAATCTGTAGAAAAGTATATAAAATTGAATGATACATTCGATTCAGAAAAAAAAAAAATGGTCACAGATAATTGATAGATTTCCAGAAGAAATTGAAATGCCATTAACTATAAGATTGTGAATTATAAGCAACCTAATTTAAGGAAGCAGTGATTAACAAATGTAACGAAATAAAATATTTACTTCAAGCAATATAAAATTCGTACCAGTGTAATACATATATCAATTCACAAATGTCATGAGCAATTTATTCATGTTAAATTACTCAATGAATGTTCCATTTTAAAGATGCAAGGAGCTCAATTGATGTAGTTCAAAAACCAAAATATTCATTAGTACATTTTTCTCAACGTTTATTTTGCCAGAAATAAATTTTTCTATAACTTTTCTTAATCTTTCTCTTAAATAAATGAAAAAAATCAGTAACTATAAATTTTAATTTACTTCTCGTATGCACTGTTCAAGTTTTTTAAATAAAAAAAATTACATTTAAAACTTTAAATTTGCAATTTATTTTTATGATTACTTTCAATTTTTTGTTTCATTTGAATTTTTTTTTATTTCCTCATTTTTACTTTAATTTTTTATGATATATTATTTGTTTTAATACCACGATATGAATTTTTTATTAGCATCTAGTCTGAATTTTTTAAAAATACAATTAGTATTTCTTGTTTGTGTACTAGATTGAAGAATGATATGCGGGAGAAAAAACTAAATTTGATGAATACGTTGAACGCCGATCTCGTAAATGCACCGAGTTGGAATTATCGCTGATTAAATTTTTTCAACAAATCAGATTGCAACGCTTTGTTCCGAGTAACAATATAAACAGGGAACATAACAAACAATGGGAAGGAAAAAAATTATGAAGTTATAAAGAAAACAATGAAAAATTCCCATATTTTTAATGAAAAAAAATAATATTATCTACAACAAGGAGAAACTCTAAATGAGAATAATAATGAGACCATTGCTTGGATTGTGCAAGGATAGGAACAAATAACGTCCCAGAATATATAATTTATAATTATATCATCGTAGCTTATAATAACGATTTGCTTATAACACAGTTTAATACAAAAATAGAACATATTGTTACTAATTTATCTGCTTAATTATTATTTAATATAGAGCTAATATCACTGTTTAGTATGACACAGTATAGGTGGAAAAAATAGTCACAATGTAATTTTAACGCGCAGTTTCCTTCCCGGAGAGATGCACCTTAACTCTGACGATGCGAAATTGAACAAGGAATTCAATTTTTCTGAGATAACCCAAGTTAAAAAAAAGGCACTATAGTTTTCTTAACATACCGCATAATCATACGACACGGACACTGTCAAATTGTTTGCATTATGAAAATCCACCGACATGGAATGGGGTTGCAGCCACACACAAAAAAAACTAAGGCTTACAAGACTAACACAAAACTAACTATGCCACTCAGAGGGAATATGTATATATATGTGTGTATGTAGTTTGTAATTAATGATAATCATTAGAGTAACTGGTCATTTAACTCCAAAATAGTTTATGACAAAACTGATCTTCCAACACATTCATAACTATTACATTTTGTGTTGAAGACCCGATACGTTTAATACGCTGGATATTGAGTAATAGGAAATATTTCTCGAGTTATTGTCAAGATTTAGGGTGGTGAGGAATTGTATTAACAAGTTTATTGATTGTTTCTAAGATTAATGCAAGGATTCACGATTATCACAGGACACAATAGATTAGGTGACAACTCAAATGGGATAGATATTTAATAACAGCACACAGCTAAAATGTTGTTTCATGAAGTCCATCAATATTCACGAAATTCATCAAATATTGTATCGCAACCAGACTTTTTTGTTGAAATGGAATTGTTGAATCACTGGACTGGAAACAATCTCATAACAATGCTAAAGTAACTTGCATTTTAATATACATACAGATTAACTTGACACATAATTTCGGTTTATATTGTAGTAGTTATGGCACTGTTAAATTGGCTTGTCTTCTCTATATTTACGGTAGTGTCAATAAAGATAGATTTTACTTCGAGATCGTTGTACGTATATAAGAAAATCATAAAAATAAATTCAGTTTGATGAAGTCTAGGATAATTTTATTTCCCTTTCTAAACATTTCTGACACTATCTAACAACAAAAAGTGCTGTATAGTGAGAATTATACAATAAAAATAATACATAGAATAAATTATAAAATTAGTTAAATATAGTGTTATATTGTAGGTAAATAATTTAATAGTTATTTTAAAGAACAGGTCAAACAAAGATAACACAACCATGTAAATATCAATAATAAATTAAAAAATTTTAAAATAATTTCCATTTCTACAAGTCTATGTTGAAAAGTCATAAAAACTCACAAAACTGCTATAAATTTAATTGCTATTGAAATACGTTATAGTAATTTATATTTAAGTATTTTTTGCGTAACTTACATTTATATTAACTTGTTAGGGAACTTTACGGGTAGTCGAGAGAGAGAGAGAGAAACATTACAAAGAACAATATACCTTATTGCTAATAAGTAACTGTACAAAGTTATGAAGAACATTTTTTTAGAATTTAATTTTTAAGACACCCTACATACATCCACTTTTCATCGCATGTTTTTCAACAGAATTAATACTTATATTCAAAAGACCTTATTTCCGTACATACATCTTAAACGTGAACAATTTATCAAATAATTATAAACTAGGTATATTTTTACATTTCTTAATATAATATTGCACGTAGACGCTTTAATTCACGGATCATTCATTTAATTCTTATCTATATTGAAACATGTCATATACATTCTTAGTATTCCAAGTGAAAATATAGATTCAATTACCCATTCTATATGCATGAAGTAAGACATATGCAACTGACAAATGAAATTAATTAATTCTAACTAACGCATTTTAAGTAATGTTCTTGAAGCATGTACCTTCAAAACATACAAGGCAAATATATTCAAGAACCTTTAACTTTCTTTACAACTACCTCACACATTAAATGAATTTTAATATTAATTTTCAAAATTATATTTGCTAAGAACATTCACCGCTGAGAAAACACAGAAAGTCTTCTTTTCTTTTCACTTAAATTCTCACGTCATACAGCACTAATTTTGTGAAATTGAATTGGGCATTTTTTGACATCATAATTTTTCATTGGATCCAATTAATTAAGGCATTTTCAGTATATAATTTCTTCGTGACACTCAAACCAAATAAATAATAAAAACCAAAACATGTTTTCCGAATTCTCACTGGTCTTATATCACAGTTAAAACTAATCAAATGTAGAAGTGCAGATATCAGTCATTAATCCTCTTTCATTACTAGATGTGAAAGGTAAATTGTTCTTGAATAAGAGCTTGCACTGGAATAAAAAAAAGTTAAAATTAACATTTTTTTGTACAGAAATCCAAAAAGACCAATGATGATAAACCCCATAAGCTTAAACCAAGACGAAACATGAAAGTCAACGATATGCTTATTGGAGTTCAGCCAGAGTGTCATCTTTACAGGAACGAGTTTTAGCGTGGATGTCAAGACAACGAGGACAATATTACTTTTGCTACTGCCAATTGAAGACTTAAGAATATAATATATATGTTTTATTGATATATAATTAAAAAAAAGATTTTTGTGGTGTGAATTCAAGTCAATAAATTTAAACCTTCCATTTTAAAGTTTATTTAAATACCCGGGAAAAAAAGGTAAGCCAATTTTTTAGATAACAAAATTGCTGCCAAAACTGCTAGTGATTTACATTTTATTAATCCCTTTGAGACATTTTGCCGTAAAATAATTTTGCTAGTAACTGTAAAAGGAAATATTAATTTTTAAGACACTAATATATGAAGATTCGATTGGGAGAAAACAACTCAAATAATTCATTTCATTTTGAATATAATTTTTATATTTTTGATTTAATTCTTATTCCAAGTGAATAATAATGCATGAAAAATATGCAACTGACATGATAAAACTAAATTTTTGCTTTCAAACATACAAGAAATACTAGTCAACAGTGAAAAATTTAAAATTTTATTGCTCATTAAAAATCATAGCAAATTCTGGGAAGTTGATAAGATGCTAAAAGAAGAAAGGCATTTTTTCAGAAAAATTCTCCTCGATTTGATTAGATATGTTGTATTCCACAAAAAAATTACAATACATTATTCATTGTGACTGTTCTTATCGTTGACAAGAAATTTTATCTAGAAAAAGATAGATATGTAGAATTCATAAATTATGAAAACTATATGGTTAATACTAAACCATCTTCTATGATTTAATTAAATTGGAAACTTGTTAAATAGAAGATTAAAAATTTTTTTAAAAAAAAAAGAAAAAACTCTTTGATGTATTTTTTATTCCACAACCAATTCTTCATACCAGGCCCGACAAGAAACGAGAAAAGAGACAGAAATAAAGAAAATTAATGGCTGAAATAAAGGAAGAAGATTCAGAAATGGATGAAACAAAAGAAAAGGGGATGAGTGTAAGTTTTCACTTAATCTATCAGGTCACATCTTCATTTCTTTTGGAACTGTCTTCTCTGCTCAGTGTTTGTGTTATATTTTTTATTATATATTTCCCAGAAGAAGTAAACAAAGATTTTCAATACAAGTAAGATTATTAATTATCTTTCCACTCTAAAATACTGTAGAAAATATGGCAAATGAAATGAATTTTAAAAACAATAAATTAAAAGCTTAAAAAACATACAAACATATTTTCCAAGGTATACTATTGTACATTTAAATTAATAATATTTCATTACAAAAAGTACAAATATGTGGCAATTTTATATTCAATACAAATGCAATCAAAACTTATGAGGATATGATATAATTATGCGCAAGTATTTCAGTTTTAAAAATGATTAATTTTCGCTCTTCGTATGAAAAGCTCAAT
Organism: Trichonephila clavipes; assembly: GCA_019973935.1. Taxonomy (NCBI): domain Eukaryota; kingdom Metazoa; phylum Arthropoda; class Arachnida; order Araneae; family Nephilidae; genus Trichonephila; species Trichonephila clavipes. The sequence continues at coordinate 919,112 of BMAU01021373.1, read as the reverse complement.
TTGTTTTTTTTTTTTCCTAATATTATTTCACAGATTTTTCTTCGTTGACCTAAGTAGGAATTGACGTATTTTTTTTATATTACTTGTTTTACACTGGAGTGCAAAACTTAAGCAACAGTTGGGTTTATTGTCATAACTTCACAAAAACTCATCTGAGAGACATGAAATTCTGAAATGAGGGAGAGTATTATGTACGTAAAGGATGACGAGAGCATCAGCCCTGAAAAAAGAATACAATTATACGGTATGGAATCAAACAAAAACAAGCCTTTTTAAATGTATAGTATCGTGACTCATGATTGTCTATCCTGCAGGAAGAACAACAAGATGTTTCTTAATATGGTATATGCCCTCCCATGGTATAGCACCCATTCCTCAATCAGCATCTGTTTGAGTTGTTGGGTGTTCTCCGGATGATGTAAGCGTGCTGCAATAGGCCTTTCCAAAGCATCCCACATATGTTCGATGGGATTTAAATCTGGGGAGTACGCTGGCCAATCCATTCGAGTGATGTCTTCACTTTCTAGCAGCTTCTAAACAACAAAGGTCCGATGTAGCCAGGCATTGACATCCATAAAAATGAATTCTGGGCCAATGACACCTCGGAACAGACGCACATGGGGAAGAAGTACCTCCTCACAATAGCGATCCCCGGTTACAGACCATCTGTCGAAAATATGCAGCTCAGTTCACCCGTTCAACATAAAGCCTCTCCAGACAAGAACTTCAGGACCACCGTAATAGAGTCTTTCCTCGATATTACAGGTATAAAACCGTGCTCCGATATCTCTCCAAATCAAAAAGCGTTGAGAATCGCTTCTGGTACTGAACCGACTCTCATCCGTAAAGAGGACACGACTCCATTGATCAGTTGTCCAGTTTTTGTGCTCTGTGCACCACTGTAAACGGTGGCGTCGGTGGTCAACTTTCAACGAGAGGCAGCGTTCAGGACGGCGGGCGAATAGGCATTTCTTTTGTGAAAAAGATGTTAATTTTTGTAAAATTCAAGTCGGCCAAGTAAACCGCGACACCTGTCGCCCCGTTGCTGTGGAAAGTTGCTGAGAAATGACGCTTGCTGACTGCCGTCGGCCTCTTTTCGCCTGCAGGATGATACATCGGTCATCCTCTGCAGTTGTCGTCCTCGGGCGGCCACCACGAACCTTTCTAACAGCTGTATCTGTGGTTTCGAATGCTTTCCAAGCGCGCGAAACGACACTTTTGTTGATTCCGAACTCTGCAGCTACAGTGGTGATGGTACGCTCCTCCTCCAGCTTTCCGATCATTCTTCCATGTGTGAAGTCGTCCAGATGTTTTCTTCTAGCCATATTTCACGTACTGACTCACTGGCACTTGCAGCGAATATGTTGAATTGTATCTCAGTCCTTCATTTTATTCTATTGTTGAGCAGCTCGCGTCGACATCACGCGTTTTACGTACGCTCACGTCGCTTCTGATGTTTCGTTCCTGATATTTGCATACGAATGACGTTTCTACTGTTTTACGTGTTCACTGTACTGATCTCCAGACCTTCTTTTCTGCAATTTCATGGCTATCTGCTAAATTTTTACACTGTTGCTTAAGTTTTGCACACCAGTGTACATTGACTCAAGCTCGAGAGTTATTGTACAGAATGTTAACCAAAGATCACATAAAAAGAAGCTATAGCTAAGTGGCAAAGATAACTCTAAAAATAGTAATTCATTCTCCTATATCTTTTCTATGTATAATTGAGAAGTGTTCTAGGTAGTTTATTATTCAGCGCAATCTGCTTTAATGAATCAGATATTGAGCAACGTGATAAATATGCCAATAATACAGCAATTTCTTCGATTGAAAATTGCTATTAAAATTAAATATTGCTACTAGCAACACAATCGGTATTTATCTTTATCGTGTCTATTTTTATTGTTATTATATTATACACTCTAAGAACTGTATGTAGTTGACTTAAAATAAAACTAATCGCATTAGTTGTCTGCCGTTTTCATTTTGTTTATTTTCGACATACTCAATGTTGCAACTTTATTCCAAAAGATGAGGTTTGTGTTTTATTTTATGTTTCATTAACTAGGAAAGAGATTTAGTACCGATGTTTACTTATTAAATAGTGATATAATGAAGTATGATATAATGTGATAGTTGTTTATGTGTGTGTGTACTCTCAAAAAATATTTTAAGTAAATTCCTACTTAGATCAACAAAGAAAAAGTTTATTTTAGCTACTTTTTATTAAATAGTTACAATTAATATAAATATGTATATACGTATGCCATAGCCACAATATTAAGTGGTCATTAATATTTATTAATTGTCATTAAAGTTTTGCATTGTTATCCAAAACAATCGTGTATATAAATTTCATTTCAACTGAATACTTTAACACGTGAGAAAAAAACATTTTCAAGTTTTGACACAAGTCACCGAAAGGGGCGCTAAGTCACCAAAAATGATGCCTACGTGGTTGTATTTGTAATTCTTTAAATAATTAGTTTTGATCAATTAATTTTTATTAATTATTTTTATATTATTATATTGTCATACAAAATATAAACCTGTACATAAAAGTTCAGCCCAATTGAGAGCTTTAAAATGTATTTTATTAACGATTGAAAATTCCACCCAGATAAATAAATAAATATATAAATAAATATATAGATATTGTGAGCTAATATTAGGAATTGAAAAATGTATGTATTAGTTAGAAAATCGTCATAATTTGATTTCACGAGACAAAAATAAAAATTCCTGAAAATTAACTAAAGGGTGTTGGAATGCTTGAAATCTTATTTTTTGACAATTTGAGATTTTTACATTTTCAAACTGTATAGATTTTAACCTTTCTAAAAATACCTTACTTTTAACCTCTCGGGTTTTAGAAGCCCTTAAAACGTATTTTTAAATAATCATTGAATTTGGGCCACGCCCATTTTAATGGAGAAAATTGTAAAAAATTACTTTGTTTTTGCTTAAAAGTGTAACGACTGATATAAACCAAAACATGTATCTTTTATTTTAAATTGAGCCTTTTATTTTTTTTATTTCCTAGTCGATTAGAAGTCTCACTGTATACATTAAAATCAATTTATCTCAAAACTGTAAATTTTAATGTGCGATGTACCTTTTCTGTTTAGAAACTCAATGTATTCACAGGTATGTAAATTTTTTATGAATTATTTATAATGATGTCTAATATATATAAAAAATGAGCTTTTTGTAAAAACTCAAAAAATTTAATTTTACAAATTTTTTTAAGTAAAAATGGGTCAAATTTCGCAATGTTTGATAAAATATTTCATAATTTATTAAAAATTCAAAATTAGCTAAAAGCTCATTTTAGTATAATGAGAGAGGTGTACTTTTAATAGTATGAAAAAATTTTTTTATATTATTATATTGTCATGTACATAAAACAGATTTTGAGAAAAATGTACATCGAAAACAGCCAGATAAATAAATAAGTTTAACATTGTCAGTATAGAAAAAAATGTAGAGGTTTCCAACTCCCCTTAAACATGGTATGAATACACACTAATTTTTAACTTGTATTTCGTGTGAAACTAATACTGAATTGACTGAACTCGTTTAACTGAGTTGATTCTTTTCAAAATAGTCTTACACAAAATGATTTCTTTATCTTGAACCTCTCATCAATATTTTTCTGTGGCCACGTTCATTTTTAATTCAGAATTGATTGGGAATTGGATCGAGAGAGCTTTCATCTTTATTAAGTACATGCTGTATATAATTGAGATATGAAGATTTTAAGTACCTACTGGGCAAAGTATTCCAGTCACATCGTATACCTCAAATCAATCCTGCAATGTACTAACACTATAGTAGAAGCATATTCTTCTCCTAATATTATTGGAATAAATCATCATCATTATAGGATGTACCTGCTCAGAAATGACACTTAAGTATGACGTCTTATTAAAAATATCGCACACATGACTTAAAGAGTATAAAGCATGCTAAGGAAAAATTCTCTGAAGCCTCGTTTTCTTATTAAGCATTAAGGTAGTGCTTCTCAAACTTTCTATACTCGCGACCCAATTTTCAATCATAATTTTCATCGCGCCCCCCTCGCTTACAAACAATAATAATGTATTGAATTCAATAATAATATACTTTATGATTTAAATCTACAATACAATTTTAATTATAAACCGTACAAGTCATCAAGATAAGTATTAAATTTGTATATAATTTCATGACGTACCCATAGAGTTACTGGTAATTATTATATAAACTGGTTCTTAACTTAGTAGTGTTAAATTAATTGTGAAATACATGGAGCAGTACTGATAAATTTATAAGAGTATTATATAAGTGTAAAAAAGTGTATTTTATTCTTTATTATGTCAGAATTTAATATTTTTTTTGCTTCCTTTCAGTGAATTAATAATTTTTAAATAATGTTTGTTTTTTGACTTTTTGATATACTCGCGCCCCCTTTGTAGGGTTATTACGCCCCCTAGAGGGATGCGCCCCACAGTTTGAGAAACGTTGCTTTAAGGGATATATATTATAAATATTTCATGCTGTTTCGACAAATCTTAAATTCGTCTATCTGTTTGATATAACTTAAATATGGATCGAATCATATTATTTGTTACCAATTATCTCCATTAATCCTTGTGTTATTGAGCTGTTTTGAAATATCTTATCATATTTAGTACAATCTTAATAGTTTTTGTAGTGGTCTTCGGTTTTCATACACCAGAGTATGAATAATATGACAAGCAATACTTTGGAATGACCCATAATTAAGATCTGGGACCATTTTGTGTGCACTGTTATCATTCTGATTTCTTTCATAATACTATTGGTCCTACCCGATTGTTCAGCACTCAGTGAAGACCATAATTTCTCTATTTCGACTCTATTTTCCTAGAAATTCAAAATAGCCACGCTTGAACATTTAAGAAACATGATAGTTTCAATTACAATTTTTTTTAAATTATCATTTCCCAATTCTCCAACACTTATTCTAGTTTCTGATTCCTTCAAATCACATTTTCTCCATATATTAAAAATTCACTTACTTTGCACTCTCAATTCTATTTATTATTTTTTTTTGTGCTAACCGAGTTTTCTAGCGACAGTACTGTGATTCAAAAGCTCATGTACATGAAATAGTCACCTGATTATAATGAAGGAGTTGATCAATGGATACATGTAATGATGCACCTGCTAATTATAGATCTAGTACAAGGTGCAACACAAAAAATGAAACTAAGTGTGCAGCTTTAAAAAAGAGTAGAATTGGCATTAACTGTTTTATGACGTCATCCCACGCACCTCCTCTAATCATGTGGCCAGTTTCGCTACAATTGATCACTTCAGTTGGGAGTACTGCTTCATTGAGTGAACACGTGCAACTGCGGAAAAATGTCGAATCAACATCAATTTCCTTTTGAAACTTAAAAAATCCTCCATGACGGTTATGGTGATGAAACTTTGAGTAGTATACATGTGTTTTTATGGTATAAGATGCTTTCAGGGGGAGGGCGAGTGCGGATAATTATGAACCTACTGGGTGTCCAAGGGTAGTGATTACAGAGCAAATTATAACCAAAATTCGTGAAAGAAGTGGGTTTCTACTCACATCAGTGGTCAGACTGTTAATCAACACTACTTCATTGAAGTACTAAAGACATTTCGAGGAAAAATATAAAATAAAGGCAAGAATTTGGTAATGATAGATGGCTGTTGCACCAAGACAATGCACCCGCAGACATGGCCCTTTCAGTCAATCAGTTTCTAACCAGCAAAAATATTTCATCCTTCCTATTCTACTGATTCGGATCCAATCGACTTTTTTTTCCCTACAGTTGAATATTGCTTAAGGGGAACTCATTTTACTTCAGTTGAAGAGGTTCAGGCAAAAGTGGAGAATCTCCTGAAGGGCCTATCAAAAACCTCGTTCCAGAATTTTTACCAGCAATGACAGCACCAAATGCAGAAGTGTGTGAATGCTGTAAAGAACTGTTTTAAAAGCGATACTATCACGAATAACTGACTCTGTAAGTACGAGGATTTATTGGACCAGTCTCGGATTTTTTTTGTCACATCTCGTATAATAACGTCAATGATTGGCTCACATGTGTTATACTGCATTCAAATGAAAACAAGCTTTAGGGTGGGCCATATTTTTGAACTATGTACTTTTATAATACATAATAATCTAACACTGTGCAATGCACAATAGCAATTAAATCAAATTTGGATTAAAATTACAAGCATTTTTAAAAGATTTACCAATATATTAGGAAAGCTGAGAGATGTTAACCTTGCATTAGTAACAAGAAGACGCAAAATAGACAGAAAAGGCTATCCCCACAAATCTCTAAACCAAGAGAAATTGAGAAATCCATGTATTTGATATCGAATACATCCTATTTTACCGTATTTTGCTTACATATTGTTTCCTTATTTACCGATGCTATATAACAAAAAAGTGATTTATAAATGTATCTAGATGAATTTTTTCTAAAGTATCTGACTAGTTCCACAAACATTTTTTTTAAATATATTTCTGCAAATGTGTCTTTAAACATTTCTGACTTATAAACTTCTAAGCTGAAAACTTATGAAAATAGAAAAAAAAAAATTACTTTTCTGATGTACTTTTTTAAAAGGACAATTTTAGATTAAAATTAGACGTTATTTGCACATTATGTTAAACACTGTAATATAAATTCTAAAGGATGAAATAGAAAGAAACAGAAACTCCTAGAATTTAACTCAGAAAACATTCACCAATAGAATGAACGATCATCTTTGAATCATTTAATTTACCATTAAATTAGGATTTAAAATGTATACAAAAAGTAAATTTTTCAAAAATTTTGCACTTATTACAAAAACAATCATAAGAAAGGTAAATGTACTGTTTACCTTTTTATACACAAATATTAATATTACATATTTCATTAAATTATTATTTTTATAGCAATTTTATAATGTTCACAATGTGTTTCTTAACGTCTGAATTTTTAAAACTACAGATTTGACAGAGAAAAAGTAATAAAAAAAGTTAAGTCAATTCCTACTTCGATCAACAAATAGAAATTTTATTTCAGTTACTTTTTATAAATAATTACAATTAATATAAATATTTATATACATATTACATAATCACAACATTAAGTGGTAATTAATCTTTATTAATTATAATTAAATTATTGTACTGTCATCTAAAATAGCAATTGAGCGCTTCAAAATGTATTTTATTAATGATTGAAAATCACACCAAGATAAATACAGAAACAAACAAATAAATAAATATATAGAGAATCTGAGTTAATAGTGGGAATTGAAAAAGGCACACCAAAAAAAAAAACTCATTGCATTAAAAAAAATAATAGTTAATTACATAGAAAACAAATATATAGTTGTCCTTAATACTTTAGAGCCTAATATATATGATATATTTGTGTGTGTGTGTCTTTTTACACGTAAATAATCACAAAGTAACTTAAAAAGTCCTCCCTATGAATATTTTTACCTTTTTTTTATCATTAGTATATTTTGTTTCTCGTAGTTTTCATTGTTTCCCAGAGGCAATTTTGTAATTTTTAAGGAGTGCCTTTGAGAAACTGAAACACGTTGCTCTTTTGCTAAAGGTACTTCTAAAAAGCAAAAAACTCAAATATTTACAACTTGAAATAAATAAATTGATCATTTATATCAAAATCGACGTTTTTGAACTTGTGACATATTTTATTATCATCAGTTGCTTTTATTTATTTTCAACTAAATTATTCTTATTCCTTCGATTGGAGAATTTCAGAGGCTCAAGTGTGATTTTAAAGATAATTCTTCAAAAAAAATTATTTAACTTTTCATTTTTATGAAAGATTTTGCTTACCGTTTGATAACTCTTTCTGCGGAAAAAGCGGTTTTGGTAGAAAGCCGTTTTGGACCTCGCCTAGAACTTTGTTCGAGACCCAAACCTGTGACGCTACCACTCAGCCACTGGGTTTCAGCATGCGATTTTTCCTCTAATCCACTTTTTACAGGGCTGGTATAGCCGAATAGTTGTAATCACGAACTCTTGAATGGTATTGTTTGTTTCGAGTTGTAACCTGGAGTCAATGCCGCAAGAGGTTCACTATTTACAGAGGTCGATGCAGGTTAAATCTTTCTGTGCACAAAACTCTGACGTGGTGTAGAACTCTAGAGAGTGGGGTGCCAATTTAAGTATCTTCCTCGTCATTTGACCTCTTGTGGCTCAACATTACACACACACACACAAATTCAATCTCTCTCTCTAATTGAGTCTCAGCGTCAACAATTTTTGACTTTTATTCGACATGTTTAGATAACGTAAGATTATCAATATTAATGGCAAAATGTTATTAGCCACGTCTTCTAAGTCAGGGATGGTAAATTTCTAGGGAACGGGCCAAAAAGCAAACAAAAATTTAGTGGGCCAATATAATGTATTCAAAACATAAAAAAATATAAGGTGGATATTAATAAGGCAGAGCAAATTAAAACTGCATTTTTAAAATTCCCCACTATCTTAATCATTTTGTCCGAAACATTTTGTCATATAATTTAATTTTTTTTTAATAATTCTCAACTATCTTACAGCATCAAATTATTTTATTTTTTGAATTAGTTCCTAATTTAAATTAACACTTAGTAGTGTTTAAAAGGCTTGATTGTCTGACCTGTTTAAGATTAGAGATTTAAGCCCGGCATGTGTAAAAATTCTTCATCCACCTCAACGATATGTATTCAGATTTCGATGAACAAATCATGAGAAGTAATGATATAACCTGGCTTCTTTTAATAAACTATTCACAGCAGAAAGCATTTTTTCACATGACATTAAGGCAATGCTTCTTTAAGTTGCAACAAATTCGCGACCCAATATTCAAACATAATTTTCATTGCGGCCCCCTCATACAATAAAAATGTATTGAATTCAATAATACTATACTTTGGCGCTAAAACTGCGATACTACTTTCACCTCTTAAGCACCCCGGCGTAGATAAACGTCTCGCTAAGACAAAACGTTTATTTCCCCAGACGTATATATACGTCTTTCCGAAGTATGATCTTTTCCGGGCACTGCTATCCATAAAATTATTCTGAAGGCTTTGGGATGCAATAAAAGAACATTGAGAATGTTTGCGAAGGATTTAATTATGTCAGACTATTTGATTCTTTATTCATTCCCCCCCTAAACATCCCATACGCGCGCCTACTAGAAAAAAGTTGGCCCTGGAAAGCGAATTGCCTCAGTTTTAACCCATGACAAACCCATGTTGTCACTGATAATTAATAAATTTTTCTTAACTTAGTATTATTAAATTAGTTATAAATACATTGTGTAGTACGGATATTTTTTAAGTGTAATGTATCAGTGTAAATGTGTATATTTTTTATTATATTAGAATGTATTTTGTTTGCTTATTTTCAGTAAATTAATAATTTTTAAAACTAATCTTTTGGTTTCGACTTTTCAATATGCTCGCGCACCCCTCGTAGAGTTCTTACGCCCACACAATTTGAGAAACTCTGCATTAAGATGTAACAAACCAAACACTAATTTCCTGGGCTTGTGTAATTAAATTTGGATAGTTTGCTGCAGATCAAGATTCGTAAACTTCTAAATTTAGAAAATTGAGAAACGACTGACTGAATAATTTTTACATTGTAACTCAATTAATTCACGCTGTAAAATTCTTCATAATTTACGTTGAATGGCTTGACAAAAATATCCGTTTCTCTTTAAACGGCACTGAAATATTTAAATCTACTTTCAAAATCAAAATGCAGTTTTTCCGTTTCACTTTTTTTAACTGAGTACAATGAAAGTCGTGTTAGTTCACTGATGTTATACTGAACTTAAACTTCGAAAATGAGACATCAAGCAAATAGATCAAATATTGTTTAAAACCTTTCAGATGGATCAAGATATCATCTATAAATTAAGTTATCCCTTGCTTTTTGATATAATTGTAGTTCATAATACACTGCTGGACAATTGCTAAGGACGGATAACACTATCATCCATAGCAACCACAAAATGAAAGGAAGCAAAATGTGACACATTAGAATAAGTGCGGGATATTAGTAAGAAGAAGTATGAATATGCAATTTTTTTTCCACGTCTGTTCATCACGTGATAGCGTTCATAAGAGCTTTAAAGGTTTTGACGCGTGTGGACAGTTGTTGTTTCAAGTCAAAGTTTTACAGGAAAGATTTAATAGACGAACTTAAAATTTTTGGCATGTCTTCCCGACATAACATAGATTATTTCATGCGTGGCCGAATTATTGAAAAGATCGAAGAAGGGCGAAAAATAACAGATGTTGCCAGGGAGTTCAACATCGCTCACAGCGTTGTTTCACGGCTATGGAAGTCATTTAAAACTACTGGAATGTGTAGTACACGACACGGGGGAGGTCGTGTTAGAAGTACGACGCCTGAAGAAGACAGATATATCGTCCTATCAGCAAAAGGAAACAGGCGCACCACAGCTCAGCAGGTGGCAAATCAGTTTCTTGATGGCCTCAGGAAAGCATATCTCCCGAAAAACTGTTGCCAGACGTTTGAGGGGAGGACGACTATACGCACGCAGACCTGTTGTGCGTGTCCCATTGACCAGACAGCACCGTACTGCCCGTTTGCAATGGTGTCGTGAGCATCACAATTGGACTGAACAGGACTGGGCATGCGTACTATTCTCAGATGAGAGTAGGTTCAGTCTGTCATCGGATTATAGACGCCAACTGATCTGGCGCGAGAGTGGTACTGCTTATCGTCCAAAAAATATCCAGAAAAAGGACCGATATCCGACATGCAGTATCATGGTGTAGGCCGGCATCATGATCAATGGCCGCACGCGCCTACATGTGGTTGCGAATGGGACTATGACGGGCCAACGATACATTGATGAAGTTCTACTTCCTCATGTTCGTCTTTCCCGTGGTGCTGTCGGTGATAAATTTGTTTTTATGAACTACAACGCAACATGTCATCGAACACTCGCTGTTCAGGATTGTCTAGACAGCGAGGGTATTCTACGTCTCGCATGGCCAGCGCATTCTCCAGATCTAAATCCCATTGAAAATGTGTGGGATGCTTTGGGGAGGCAAGTTGCTGGTCGAAACTATCCTCCGACAAACAAGAACGCCCTCATCCGTGCACTCACAGAGGAATGGGATAACTTGCCTCAACAGCTGTTGGATAATGTTGTGAAAAGTATGGTACGATGTGTGGAATATTGCATCACACTCCACGGTGGACATATCCCGTACTGATAGCTTTCTTTAAGGTGCCTGCTGACTTTTAGATGCATTGTTCCATTTCTCCGTACGCAGATCAAATGAACATTTTTTTCTCTTTCAGATGTTTCACAGCTTTTGTACTTTCCAGAACAATAAATAATCTTTATTCTAATGTCTGAACAGTGTGGCAACCATATTTTATCCTACTAGGCCTCATGTCTGGCTTAATGTTACGCTACATAGCAATTTGTGATCCGTCCTTAGCAATTGTCCAGCAGTGTACAATTTGTGAAAAATGTAATCCTAAAGTCATGCTATATCTTTCCACATCTCGCATTTCGAAGGGCACTATTTTGCATGAAAAAAATGACGCAATGGGGTAATTTAGCTGCCTAATCAGCTTGATATGGCCCGAAGAAAATCTTGAAATTATGAGTCCACGAGATTAGATTGTAAGCCCACGTAAGTAAAAAGTAAGCCCACGTTTGCGTAAGCCATCGTCATTATTATAAATCTTTTTTCCTACCAGAACTTAACGATTTATTTTAAGTGTTTCAAATATAAAGCTAACAGATGGATTAAACATCTTATTTTGCTATTTTTTCTCTTAAAATTTTTATGACCACTTCCAACTTTTCAGCAAATGTGTCACTTTATGTCCATATTGCTTACATCATCTGACAATAATAGCCGAGTATTATCTTTTGATTGCGACGCAGCTCTATTTTAACCAAGTCATAAGTTAAAATACTAAAGTCATTAAAAACCCATATATTAGTGAGTTTGAGGAATGTGAAATTTGTTGAGGCTTAATATCTTTTTACACTGAAGTGGTTTTAAAATTAGCGATGGGAGTATTCTAGATGTCGTTCTCAACCTTAATTGTTCTTGAAAATTTTGATTTCCATCACCAATAGCCTTCGTGTTACTCCTAATGTGATGTTAATTAACAATTAACTAATTTGAAGCAACATTTATTTACTTTCTGAGCTTTTAATGTTATTTCTATTGAAGAATTTGAGAGCAATCATTGTAATCCTAACATTATATATACTGCGTAAGTATAATATAAATTTATTCCTTTATTTTTATTTCTCATATACGAAAATGCATTAAGCAAATCAATTGATTTCATTGAAAACATTTTAAATTTCTTTAGAAATTGTTCAGCCAGAAAGTTTTGTTTAGTACGAAATATAATACATAAATGCTCCCTTCCACATGTTTAAATCCAATAAATTATTTTGAGAAGCTCTAAAACGATCATATATGAATTGACAATCAGTTCCGCAATTAAGTAATGAAATAAAATGATTTACAGTTAACAATTTAGGTTAAGAAAAACGAAAGGTAAAAAAAAAAAAAAAGATAGATGTATTTTTAAACTTTTTATTGTGTTAAGTAGGTGGAATTATTTGATATCTTGCAAATATTTATTGTATCAAAATAAACATAAATCTAGGTTTTCTTTAACTTTTTATCAATTATTCATTTATTAGACAGCGAAAAAATATATATAGCCCAAAGTTATTTTAAAATTATAAATTGCTTCCTACTTTTCTTAACATTAATAAAACTGAAACAATTCTCTTCCCACTTCTTTAAAATTTATTCTAATAAAAAAGGCAAAGTTCGAAGAACTTTCGAGAAAACTTTAACAGGCTGAAAAAAGGAAATATTTTGAAAAATTATTCGAAAAAGGCAAGAGAAAAAAAATTAGCATTTTTTACTTTTAGGGCATTTTAGTGAGGGGATTCCTTCGATTTCTTTCCATTTGGAGTATTTTTAGATGCAAATGAATGCAGTTGGGATTCACCGTTTTGTTCTTTTATTCTCAAATATTTTTCCCTGTTAAAATTTCTTAATTTTATACGTCTTTTGGAAACATTTGACTTCGTTTAAAAGGAAATTTTAAAACAAATATTAATCAATGTTTATTAGGGAGGATTTTTTCTTTTTATTTAGTTTCTTACTACACAAATTATTTGTTCGTACAATAAAAGAGTATCCATCATATTCTTTCAAAAGTAGTCGATTAAATGATTAACGTAACACTTCAAAATAGCACAAGGGATATTGGTGGCAGACTTTAATATTACGAAAAAAGAACAAGAGATTGCGGAAGGTACCAAAGATGACACCCATTTGGAAAAGATCCACTCTATACCAACAGGAGAGCTTTGAACCACGTAATCTTAATTTTGGTAAAATTAAAGTACATATATAAGGGAGTATAAATATTTACTATAAAACTACCCCGATATTTTTTCAGACAGGCAAATCCATACGGCATTAACAAATAATTAGATAATAACAAATTATTAATCTCTGAATATAAAAAGTAAATTATAAATATATTATATATTTTAGTTATTACATCATAATCTTTAGAATGTGACTCACACGTACTTTGATAGATTATCAAGGAAAGATCAGATACAAAACAAGTAATATAGAAAAAAATCACCCAATTCCTATTTAGGTTAACAAAGGAAAAATTAATTTTAGAAACTTTTTATTAAATATAATTATAATTAATCTCAATATAAATATACATATATACATGTGATAAAATCACAATATTAAGTGGAATAAAATCTGAGTAATGTTGACACATATAACCCAAGCATCTATTAGAAAACATTCAAACAATAATGTTGAATGTATTATTCTTTTTCTCTGTCTTTTTATTACTGATTCGTGCTAAAAAGTAACTTAAAACATTTATTTGCCGTGTTCTAATAGAGGTATATGTTTGGAAATTTCTGAGTGGGGTTTATATCCTATTAATCTTTTCTTTTCAATTTTTACTTTTTGATTATTTTTATTTATTTTGGTTGTTGTTTTTATAAATATTAAATAAAGATTCTAGAATACAGCACACATTTGGGTTCATGATTTAATACTTAATACTCTCCATAATTTCTAATTCATAATACATCATTAAAATGTTGGATATACTCACTTCAATTAAAGAACTATCTTGAGACTTTAATAATTTAACATGTGAGCCACGCCCAAGAACAACGAAAAATTAAATGCATATCATATTTCAGAGTTCATTATGAAATTATGCTAATTTAATCATATTATAATATTAACGTGCCTGACTATTACTTCCACCTATAAAACAAATTATGTTTACAAGATTTATTATCTAACGCATTTATTAAATAATAGCAACATTTATTATCTTAAGCCTTAAGAAAGTAAAGCGTTTAAGGTATCCATTTGTTTATTAAATCTCTCTCTTAATTCCATATAAGATAATGTCGATTTATGTACGTTTTTGTAATTTTAATTATGATGAGTAGTTGTAAGTATAATTGCCGTTAAACATCAGGAATCAATATCAAATATAAATTTGAACAGTAGTATAAGCATAACATGAAGGCTAATTGTTATTGAATTCATATCTTCATAAATATTATGTCAGCTTTAAAACAATATCAACTAAAATTTTAATCAACAAGCCCGATTGATATATATGCTCCTATCAACTACTGTTTTAAAAATTAGTTTTCAATTCAGTCACATGTCAGGTGTATTAAACAAAAAAAGCATAAATATTATATTCACTACAAGTACGCTGACGGTTCTACTTACCCGATATTGATTGACATGCGGGATGCACACTAGCCAAATATTGGATAATATCATCTATGACAGAATGTTGCCTTGCAAATACATGTATAGTTGACAGTTAATATGAAGATTGCTCTATAGCAAGCTAACATAACAATTGTGTAATAAATTAATGATTAATCAAATGATATCAACATTTGTTGAGCGCTAATATATTGTGCAGCTCGAAAGGAAATGGCGCATACCGCTTTATACCCGATACTGTAAAAAAAGGAAAATATTTGTTAAAGACAAACTATAAATCTTGCCAGAACTCGATAATTATTAATAAATTAATGAAATATCATTTTTTGTTTATTTTCAAATACATATTTGATGTTGATACAACTATCTACAGTAATAATTGCTTTTTATACGTTGCATTGGTAATTTATAAACCTGCAAGGTTGATATTGTTTTACATTACATTTTTTCCTTAATATTATTGAATTTGTTACATTATCTAAAATATATGTAAAACTGTATATGGAACTACGGTAGATCACACATTCCAGTACAAACTCGTTCGATTTGATTTTAATGGCATCTGTAACGATAATATTTGCTTTCACTGTTAATTTAAATATATTTGCTACTTTTTTTAAACACTACAAAAATGATAAAAATATAATGGTTTGCAACTACGTGAATGATTTAATAATATATATCAATTATATTGTTTTTAAAACCGTTGTGTAAAAATGCAATGGTTTTTAAGAATGAATACATTTTTAATTACATTTTGCTTACAGTTACTTGGTAAAAAATTTTAATTTTTTAATCAATTACCTGGAAATAGACTTCATCTAAACTACCACTAACATTAAAAATAACTTAATTTTTCAAGTTTAGTAAATTGTATTTTTTTAAAATTTGTCAAATTACATCTTATATTGGTGAATAAATTTTCATTCAAGAAAATATACGATAAAAGAAAATGCGGAAATGTACCAATGTCTATTTTCAAAATATCAAATTATTATTTATATATCAAATGATTCAATTTATAGGCTTCTGTTAAGTGTGGTTACTGCCAGAATCAGCAGCCAGAGAGTAGCCTCTATTGTTTTAGATCACCGCTGCCACACGCCTCGGCATTGATTCAAAGAGACTTTGAATGTGTTCTTGGGGTACAGCAGACCAAGCGGCTTCCACACGTTGCCAAAGTTAAACTAGTGTGGTAGCGGGGGTGTAATCTGGGTCAATCGTTGAGCAACCATGGACCACATGTTTTCTATCGGTTAAAGATCCGGAGAGAGAGCCGGCCAGGGAAGTAATCCAATCTGGTGATTGACGAAGAACCTTTGGACAATGCGTGTCACGTGTGGTCGCGCATTATCCGGTTGAAATATGACTGCGGGTAAACCCAGAAGGTAAGGAAGGACAACTGGCTCCAACACCTCGGAGATGTTTAAAGTACAAGGAATGCGTGCTAGAGAAGTGTGAGAGGGATATCCAATGCCGCCTCACACCGTAATGTCCGGTGCAAGACCAGTGTGGCGGTGCATAACGCAGCTGTTCAGCATCCTCTCTCCACGATGTCACCAGACGCGAATCCGAACATCGTGGTGTTGCAGACAGATGCGTGACTCGTCAGTAAAGATAACTTCATTCTGTTCTGCCACCCACATCCTTCTTTCATCGTACCATTGGCGGCGGAGACGTCTGTGGTTTTGAGTCAAGGGTCGACCAAGCATTGGACGTCATGTGGACAGACCACTCTGCTGTCAACGGCGTCGAATGGTACGCTTAGACACCGAATGATGCGTTACAGACTCAATGTGCTGTGCTACGGTTCGTGATGTGATTTAGCGATCCGTCACTGTCATGCGCACAATTTGCCTGTCGTCACGTGAAGTGGTGCACTGAGGTGGATGCGATCGACCACGTCAGTCCGTCGTACCCTCCTGCATCCAACGGTGAAGTATCCGCATTATAGTTATTTGGTTTCGTCCAACACGACTACCGATTTCCTGAAAGATAATCCCCAATATCGGTAGGCCACTATCCTTCCTCTGACGAACTCGGATACTTGATGAAAAGTTGATCGCTTTTTTCTACGAGACATAACTGATCGTTTTTTGAAAAAACCACAAGAAAAACACAATTACCGAACTTAAAATCGTCGAAATCTCCAAGCCTTAAATAGCGCTTTGCGGTGGCGCCACAGGCACGCGTGATGCGTGTCTGCGCTGAAATTCTAATCATTTGCATATTACACCTCCGCTAATGCATGTTGTAAATTTCATGTTATTTGCATGGTTCATTCAGGGTGTTGCATTTACGGTGGTCAGCAGTGTATATAGGTTTATTACCAATCAAAAAAATTCAAGGGCTATGGGGTGGGGTCCGAACCTATAGGACACCCCTCTTGTATGCGCAACTGACTTCCACTCATACTCGGTAATGATTTCAATATTGGTTTCGATGAAGACGAAGGATTGAAATTAGTACAGGTTTTAAATCAGAGCTTAATTTGTATTTTGTTTCTGGTAAAGCACTGAAGACGACTAAGTACGGTACAACCTTTGATGCGATGTTTTCAATGCGATCTCATGATGTGTAAATCACGAATCTACTGACTACCACAAGCCTCTTGACACAGTGATTAATAACGGCGAGAGAATGTAATTAGTACTCACAGTGATATTAATAGTGAAGAAAATCAACCTTCTTAACAATGTATCCATGTACTATGAGTAACATAATATAAATGTAACATAGTTGAGGTATATTATTTTATTTATATTATTTCACCGAATCCATATGAAAAATCTGATTAGAATAAAAAATATATATACAGGCATGGTTTAAGTATTATAGAAATGCGTTTATATACCTTGTTTGCCTATTATATAATCAAAGACATTCGTACTTAAGGATAAACCTCAGTCGTATGTCGAAGCCGACACACAGAGGTTTTTTTTTCTCTATTTTTGAAGAATTTTTTTACAAGCACAATGGCAAAAACCTCAGGAAGAAAATAAACTTCTATTTTGCCTAAAAGGATGAAGCTTTTTAATGCTGTTGATTAAACACAATAGACGAAAACGGAAACTTCTACATATTTTGGCATTGCTAAATTTTGTTTTAAATTTCATTGTAATTTTTTAAAATTATTTTTTGTTATTACATGCGTATATAATATCTATGTAAATAAAATGTACACTTACAAGCTGCATTTTGGTGAATACATGTGTTTTTCTCCAATATCCTTTAACATAAAATTGTTTTAACTCGAAAACACGTTTCAGTCCACTCAGTTTCATGTTAAACGACTTTCATTGTATATAGATACGTATATAAGAACTTGTCACATACAAAATTGTTTACAAAATTTAATACTTATTTTGATATTTTTCATGGTTTATAAATAAAATCTTCTTATAGTTTTAGCATCAAATTATACATTATAATTGATTTCAAAACATTGTTATTATATGGAGGGGGACTCAAATAAAATAATAATAGAAAATTGGGTCACAAATATTGAAAGTTTGAAAATCCCTGTCTTAATCAATTTGATGTTCTTTGTATTGTAGATTTTTAATTAATTAAGGATTGATATTAACAACTAATGTGTTGGCTTTATCGATTATATTAATTTGAATATTTGGGTGTCAAAAGAAAAATAAATAAATAAACGATCTTTATATATATATATATATATATATATATATGTATATAATTTAAGCTCACAGAAACGCTGTTGTTGTTACACTAAAGGACTTATTTTCACTTTAAGGAATACCTAGTAGGTAATATGTATATTATCCAAGTAATTTTCAGATTACAGAGGAATTTCAGAAATTAAACAATTTCACGCACTTTAACAGATCAACATATTTAATGCACCGAGAGCCTAGCTAATGTTCGGATTAACAAATTTCTGGGTTAAGAGGTGATAGATGTTACTTGGACTATATAACCACAATATATTTCTAAGCCATTATGAAAATTTGAGAAATATTTAAAATGAATGATAAGCTTCGCATGAGGCATTGAACCTTTTTTGTTTCTCTAATTTACAACATATTGTGATCCATACATATGAAAAATGGGAATGAATTATTTCCAGCACCATGCAATTTTTACTTTTAAATGAAAAAAAATGTAGAAATCTGTTATTCTTATTAAAATTTTGGGAAAAAAGATTTCAATACAACTGAGATTTATGCCATTTATGTGTGTTCAATATAATGTTATATGTATTTTATTTTTTAAAAATTGAACAATATAATTAGAACAAATGGAATTTTTAAGGTTGGTTTTTACCATTGTTCCTTAAATTGAGTCCATAATAAAAATTTGGAAGTTAAATTAAATAATTTCCATTGAACATATTTTACTTTTTTGAATTTACATAAAATGTAATTTATTTTATTCAGAATATAACAGAGGTTTACCCCACGTATTGAATCTAATTTAAAAATATGTCATATTTCTCAAAATTTAAATTCTACTAAAAGCTCACTTCATCAAATTTTTAAATGGGGATAATCTATTATAATTTAGCGATAAGCCACTTTTTTACATGTTTTTACTGTGTTTTTTTTTCTTGCTTTTCTTTGTGCTTCTTTTTAAGGCAGAATCAATTTAAGATTTTCTAAAAAAATAACGTGAATTGAATAAAATAAATTTTGATGCATATTTTTCAACAGAAATTTACATTCAAAAGAAGTGTAAGAAATTTAAAAAATCTCTAAGGCTGAATGATAAGAAAACTTCATATTTATTTATGAGGTTCACTAAAATGAAATCATGTTATCATGGAAGCGCGTGATTGAAAAATGTTTGATTTTCTTATGTAATCATACTTTTCGTGTTTCCTCTCTTACCTTCTTTTTTAACCAACTTCCTTTTCAGATTTTATTTTTGGATGCCTTCTGCACTAAAATAGACAACGCATTAGTTCAAAAAAATGCACTTTTAGTTCTTAATTGGTTTTTTAATATATGTTTCATAATTTAAACTTTTCTTAACTGCATGGAAATAATATGACCTTATGGAAATATATAAAATTTTATGGAAATAATGAATATATACTTAAAATGTATATGTACGTAGTACGAGCCAAAAATTCACGGACTGCGATCATTGATGACAAGAAAAACAAGTACCTAAAATTAAACCCCTTGAAATCTATTTCTTCAATTCTCCCCTACCTGGCCAGTTTATTTAGTCTATGTCATTTGACCAAACAGCTTACACAGCTGATATCTTCCAAAACTAGTTAGCTTTATTCCACGATGTAAAAAAGATGGTTTTTCTTGAACAACATTGAACATTAAATTCTGTTAGCACTTAGGTAAAACACCAATGGAGACTTTGGAAATGCTCAGTAAGGTATATGAGAAATCTACCATGGCGAGATCTAAGGTTTACGAATGACATCGGCGTTTCAAAGAGGGCCTAGAGTCCATCGAACACAATGATAGCGTTAGACGACTTTCGACTTCACGGAACGTGGAAAATTTTGCGTGTGCGTGTGAACGTGTGCGAAAAAATCGTCTCCAAACACTTTCACAAATTGCTGAGGCTACACACGTTTTGAAGACGTAGTTTGAAGAAACCCATTCGTCGTAAAACGGCCTCAGTTCTGACAAAGAAATAAATGGTATCTTCTGCATGACAACAACCAGCACATCGATCCCTATTGGTAAAAAAGTTACTCTCCAAAACTTGCACTAACGTGCTTCCACATTTCCCTACTTAACAGACTAAGCCTCGTGAGACTTTTACCCGTTTTCATCAAATAAATACCTTTATATGGACGCCATTTTGTGTCTTCAGATGAAGAGGAAGCCTTAGAGGAGTTATGGGGAAATGGCTTCCAGAAGTTATACGAGCACTGGTAGAAGATGAAGCCTTTTGATGAGTTTTGGGGAAATGGTTTCCAGAAGTTATATACGAGCACTGGTAGAAGTGGAAGCCTTGGGGTGTTTTGGGGAAATTGCTTTCAGAAGTTATACCAGCACTGGTAGAAGTAGAAGCGTTAGAGGAGTTTCTCGGAAAATGGCTTCCAGAAGATATGCGAGCACTGTTAGAAGTGAATCGCACCCCAAGTTGACTACTTTGAAGGTGGGTGTACTTCGGTTCCATGAACTAATCAGGATAATGTTTTTACACCTCGTCTCCGAACTTTAGGATTAATCATACAACGTATATATCTGAATCAATTTTTTTTTTAATTTTCAAATTATCTGCTACAGAATCTACTTCTTTTTAACATTTGCCGCAAATAATAACAATCAAAATTTAACTTTCGTCGAGAAATATTTATTGAATTTGATAATTATAAGCTTAACAAATTTAAAATACTATCTTCTAATTCGGTATGATCTAGAAAAGATGTTACAAAATAAAATGTTTTGCAAATCACTGACTATGTTTGTGTATCAACGATAGTTTATCATATGCATCTTCATATGCATTTCCACTTGCTTTATACTCCTATTAATGGTTTTTATATGCTTGGCGGTTCGTTATGGGCAATGTGAATAGCTATATTCAACAGATATTCAAATTGTTCTTATTTTATTTTCCTAGTTCTTTACTGAAGGCTTCACATTAAATGCAATTTCTTAATGGTAATGTTTTCAATTTTTGTATTAAACCATATCTCCTTTGTACATTATTTGGTTTTGAATTATAAATCAAATGTAAAAATATTAAAATCTGCTTTAAAAACAGTTACTTAAATAGCATCACTTTGAAACTTTTTTTAGATCTTTGGATAATTTGAGAGTAATACTTTTTGATAAAACAATACATTTATCATTTGATCTGCAATTAAATTAGGCCATCGCTAGAATATTAAAACAAAAAATTCTTAAATAAGATTCAATATCCAGTAATTCTTAATGAAGATATTTATATTTTAAGCATTTTTTTATTTTATTGACTAAATAAGTGTGGATAGTTAAACTATAGGCATATGTAAAATCCCATCAACCACAAAGTTGCGTAATTTAAGTCAAACTTAAAATAACAAAATGCATACATCATCGGAAATTATTATTGTTTGAATTTCAATCAGTCAGTGTCATTTTTTTGGCATGCCTAAGACGATGGATGGTAATTTACGCATTTGTCTATATCCAATCATTAAATCAGCAAACTTTTCATGCTATAAATACAATTATAATTTATAGCCTATATTAAATGTGCTGCCTAATTACTTTAATTAATCTAGAAAATAAAATTATTAAAAAAGGTTTGAAAACTTTTTAACGATCAACTTTAAAGAGGTTGTTAAACTTGTTTTTGCTCACATAATCAACGATTATGTCAAGTAACCAACTCTTTGATTTCATTGTGAATTAGTGCATTGACAAATTCTCTTCTCTCATCCGTTATAATTACACATGATTACAATGAAAAAAATACAAGAGCAGTGATAGCTAAACTGAATGTATTTTTTTGGTGCTGTTTCAGAAATAATAATGAAAATGTTCAATCACGTAACGTTTTTTTCGAAAAATTTAGTTTTACTTGGATTTTTATACACATTTACCAAAAATTCTTTACAGCAGTATTTCTCAAACTGTAGGGCGCGCCCCCTGGGGGGCGAGCATATCGAAAATAAAAGATTTAAAAAAAATTAATTTACTGGAATGAATTAAAACAAAATAATTTCAGACATAACAAAAAATACAACTTTACTCTGATATAATTTATAGGCGCGCGTGCGCGATATTAAAACAACAAAAATAAAAACTTCTTCAATATTTAATTATCTATCTTTGATCCTATAACCAAATAAAAAAAACTTTTATTTAATTTGCTGTAATCCCATGATCAGAGATTTTTTACCACTCTTTCTGTTTAAACCTAACATACAACTCTTTCAGAGAAAAATCAGATCCCAGACACAGAATCGAAAAAATTTAGGAACATAAAAAAATCATCAGTCATTATTTTTGAAATACTGCACATTATAGCTGCAATCTGTTTAACCTTCTAAGTTATTGGTACAGTTAGTTATGCCCCCTCTCTTATGTGTTTGTTTCTCATTTAGGGCAGTTGTAAGTAATGTATTTCTCTGTTACGCTTTTTTCCATGCAAAAGAGTTTTATGATATTTGGAAAACCACGGAGAGCACACACACTTTGAAGAATTACTTGGCCAAGACTTATTTTTACGAGTATTCTATACATATAAAGCATAACGCGAAAAACGTTTTACACAATTTCATATAATCATAATAAATACACTTTTTACCTGGAAGTGGTTGCGCGGGACGCACAGATTACGGAATGGTTAATTCTGGCAAAACTGTTTAATTGTTACCAAAGAAAAATTGAGAAGTCCTTGAAAGTAGGTAAGTATATTTTTTCCTAAGTAAATTATTCACTGAAACTACGATTTTTATTGTGTTCTATTATAATTATAAAAAAAGTATTGGTGTGACTCACAATAACCCCACTGGACCATTAGTATCGAGTGCGTGCCTGCTCCAGGGTTAACACATGTTGAAGTCTTTTCACTTTAAATATTAAAAATAATACAATTATTCATCATCTGAATTTTATATTATTGTTCATTATTCAACATCAATTCTAAATGATAATTCTGTAAGGCTTAAAATTATAGTTCGCTTTAAACTGATTATAATTTGAGCAATCATTTAAAAAAATCATTTTACATCTTTGTAAACATTGTCGCGCACTTGGCTTTACTCTCCTTAAAAAATTCAGCGATTATTTCAATAATGTTTTACTTTCTTATAAAGGAACTTGTGCAAGCCGGTACTTCAGCCGGTATACTTTTAATGTATCATTGTTCCATAGTAGTTTATAACTAATTAATTAATAATAAATTAAGAACAAGTTTAATAAGTATTAACGACTTCCATGGGCTTGTCTTGCAAAGCAAAGTTTTTGTAAGCAAAATGCTTATGATTAGAACTTGACCCTCTGAGTTATTTTACTATATTTAGCAGATATCTATATTTTGTCTTCTAAGCAGCCACCGCATTTTGCAATATGTTCAATTTAAAAATTAGGGAAAGGAAAAATAACAAAATAATTATTCTATTATTTTATTTATTTATTTATTGCTTAAAAGTAGTATACAAAATTTTAATACTTATGTTACTAATTTGTATGGTTTATAATTAAGATCGCCTATTGTAGCTTTAGCGACAAAGTGCATTATTATTGCATGCAGTACATTATTAATGTATAAGGGGGGCGCGATAAAAATTGTGATCGAAAAGGGGGCACGATAAAAATTGTGATCGAAAAGGGGGGCGCCAGTATTGAAAGTTTGAGAAGCATTGCTTTACAGCCTTGAATTTCTTCCCTCCGTGACTGATATTCATTTAACCTTGGTGAAATGTACAGAATACCACTCTGTGATATCTTTATTTTGCCTTCCTTCTCTTCCTGTCACAATATTTCTCTACCAATAGCATCGCGCGAACTATTAACTTAGATCATTAGCTTGATAACGCAGAAATGTAACTCTCATCTGGATTGATTTTGAATGTAAGACGCTGAAATTTAGAACTTGATTTCCGTTTTTCTTCTATGTGTAATTTATTGCAGTGCACTGCGTATGTGGGAGCTTCATGTCAGAAATACTTATAACAGTTGCAACTATTTTCGTGCGTTTCGTGAACATGGCTTGAGTTCAAGACGTTGCCAAAATATTCCAGATGACATCTGTTACATATATGGTGAAGAAAGTTTAATTAAAAATCGAATGAAAAGCAGTACAGACCATGTAAAACAGATTTATTTTGCGCATATTGGCATGGAACTTAGAGACCAAGACAAATCATGGGTTCATCATAAAATCTGTGTACAGTGACTCAACGATCTACGCTTCTTGCTCAAAGGAAAGAAGACTGCTGTACGATTTGGAATTTCTATGGCATAGAGGGAGCCGAAAATCCCATCTGATTATTGTTATTTTTCTCCCTCTATTACCCATGCGTGTTACCTCAAAAATCGAAACATGATATCTTATCCTGATAATATTCCATCAGCCATACGTCTCGTTCCTGATGGACCTAATATTCCAATGCCTTTGCCACCAACTGAGATGCAAAAAAATTTCAAGATATATCCACTAGTCAAGTTGACAGAGAGAATCTTTGTTGGTCCAGATATTTACAATGTTGTAAATGTTAACGAATTTGAGACATACATAACAGAAAAGGAAAACAATGCATTAGATTTTTTCATAGATGTCATCAGAAAGTTTCTTGACAATTGCAAGGATCCTGACAGTAATAGAATTGCAATGAATGAGCTGGAGAAATTTCAAAATTTAGATTGCTCCATGAATGTAAATGTACATGTCCTTCACTCACATGTAGACTCCCCATCCCGCAGATTTAGGATTAGTCAGTGAAGAACAGGAGGAAAGATTCCACATCAAGGCATCAAAAATATAGAAGGAAAATATCAAGGAATAATGGACAAGAACATGCTAGCAGACTATTGTTGGACGTTAAACTACATAGACTTCAGATTAACACTCAGGCCGAAACATCCATTTTTTTGCCGCACTGAGAAACATTCGTCTGAAAGACGAGTACGTAAATCTTTTAAAATTTTATTACCTTAAGGACTGCTTTAAATGTCCTTATAGCTCATGAAATTGAGTATGGTTCAAATAAGTTGTATAAGGTTAAATCAAGCACAACAATAAATTTTTATCACTGGAATTGTGACTAATATTTTCATAAACACGGATAAAAAATTATTTATATTCATGTAGAAGTGATTACAAATAATAATACCAAACATGCAAAAATATAGGAATATCCGTCTGACAGACGGTGATATATTAAAAAATCGCACATATCGCCAGTTGAAAAAAATCGCCATGTACCACACCTTATATACTCTTAATAGGTAGAGTCCATCAGAAGATGTCAAGTCAGCCGACCCCAAAAATCACACCACAGCGTTATCTATAGGCATCAAAACAAATAATCTCCGTCTGAGAGACGGATGTTTCAGTTAGAAATTAAATATAAAAGAAGAACGTCAAAAAGAAATTTCAAAAGAAAAAAGAGAACGTACCCAAGAAGACTTTGTTTGTTTTGCTTCAAACTTGTATGTACACAAGCATAATTTCTGCTCCTCTTGGTAAATCGTCTATTTTATGTAAATATTTTAATAAAAGCAAATTAATATAGTGTGTTGGTTATTTTCTTTTATAAATTACACCCTCCCCATAATTGATTGTAAAATATATAAAACTTAAGAATCTGACAGGAATTTCTTGTTTTTCTCCCGATCGAAAACAGCTTGTGAGGTCAAGAGAGACAATGTATTTCATCTAATTACTAACTGTAACTCTAATCCCTCTAAATAATCCCCAAATCACTGAAAACATCTTTTGTATTTTTCTAAAACTTTATTTTGTATTCCTGTATTATCTATTCATCTAATATAAATTGTAAATGGTAGAGGAGTACAGTGAAAATGAGAGTTTCTGAACCTTAAATAGAGAGGTAGATGATGTACAAGATGGAGATGCTAAGACAAAGAATAGAATTGATGTTCATGAGACAGAGCTGGGAAATTCAATTATTGTGCAAACAATTTAACTTATTCCCTTCTAAATTATCTCCTTTTGAATTCACACTAATTTTCCATAATTCACATAATTATTGCAGTGAAAAATACTTATAAAGCATTTTTTTAGAAAACTGTCATATTGCGTTTCCCATAATAATTTCTCAGAGGTTCTAAAAGGCTGTCCCTTAAATTTCAATTTTAGCCATAGAAATAGATAAGAATCAATAATTTTGTTTTTGGCAAGTAGAGTGAATGTACAAGTGTAGCAACAATATGTTTGTTACGGTATTCAAGGTAATTTTTCAACAATAATGATTTATATACATGGGCGTTACTATGAGGCAAAATCCAACAGTTTTCAGTCCACCTGTTCAAGAAAATGTCTTCTTACAACGTCTCGTATGCTTGAAAATAATTTACAAGCCATGTCCTTTACTCACAGTCTTGTCTTTTGTGATGAATGATTTAATGGATGTGCTCAATGTTTTCATCAGTTTCGCCAACTGCTGTGAGGGTCTTCAACACTTAATTTGCTTTGATGAAAACTTTTGCGAATTTTGAACACTTTTCATTTAACATTAACTGATTTAACATTTGAAAAGTTTAAGAAGGTATCTTCACACGCAAAACAAAAAAATTCTGGTTTACATGTTGTTTGCAATACAAAGTTTTTAAATCCGTCAATACACACACACACAAAATATCTAAATAAAAGCATTTTCTTCATTCAGTTACTGAAATGATAATTAACTGGTTAACTTTCTACCTTTGCCGCTAATGAGTCTAAGGTCACTCACACAAATTTCGTCCAGCTATCATTGCATCACCCTCTAATAGTCAATTTTGAAAGCTTTCTAACAATACCTTATATGTTAAAAATATAAATAGATTGCCCATTATCTCTCTCTAAAATTAGATAAACTATGATAATTACTTACCTATGCGTCAAGATATTATCAGAATAAATAAATGTAAAATTAATTCCGCTTCCATGATAAAGAAAATCCATGGTTATGTGCTGAAACTTTTCAGTTACAGATTGTTACATGCATTCTTAAAACAGAAAAATTTAAAATTTATTTTAAATAATAACCGATTACTACAGAGTCTGGCTATTTTTTCCTATCGCAAAATGACTAAACAACAATAAGATATGACTCGAAAAGCAGAACGATCTTTATTTTTAACTGAAATTAATGGCTTCACTTTTTTTTTCTTTTAAACGTTCAACACGTTCGCTTAAGAAGGCAGAATAATATATATATATATATATATATATATATATATATAATATTTATAAATGTATATATATATATATATATATATATATATATATATATATATATATATATATATATGTTGTGTTGTGTACGTATAAAATGCATTGAATGCTTAAAAAACATTAAATATTTACGTTTAAGAAATATTTAATGTTTTATATAAAAGAAAAAAAAGAAAAGGGGGAAAAATAAAATCGAAAAAAATTCTTACGATAAAACTCCAAAAAGAAGACGAAAATTTATTTTAATCTAAACTTTATTTCAGAATTGGTTTTTTTTAGTAATCATCCAACATGTTTGCCGGACAAGAAAGAACATGTACTATAAATGTCTAAAAAAAATATATCATGAACTATTTACAATAAAGAGAGAAAAAAACGAAAGGGAAAAAAATTTGATCAATTGCCTTTTTTTTTAAACAAGGAAGAAGAGGTATATCGTATAGCGGAAAAGGGACGACCTGAAAAATTCCCACCTATATCAATTGGGCATATATTTTTTTAAATTTTTTTTTATTTTATTCAAGTAGTATTTATCCGCGAGTCTGGTATACTAGTGCATTTTAAAGATAATTAATTTTCATGAAGATATATATCTGTCTGTCTCTATCTCTCTCTCTCTCTCTCTATATATATATATATATATATATTTAAATATATAAAATATATTTAAATATATATATATATATATATATATACATATATATATATATATATATATATATATATATAATATATATATACATATATATATACATATATATATACATATATATATATACATATATATATACATATATATATAAAAAAAAGAAAAATTTGATATTCTTGTTAACCTCGTTTTAAAAGAAAATTTCATTACATTTGATCATAATCTTTATAAACAGATCAAAGGATTACCTCAGGGTGGTCCAGCTAGTAATTGTTTAGCGAACCCATATTTACATTTTTTTTTAAATAGATCATGTTATAAATGATTCTTACTTAATTTATCGTTATATAGATGATATAATAATTTTTGGTAAAAATAGTGAATACAAACCAAATATTACATTCTACCCTGATTATCTCAAGCTCCTTAAAACTAACTTCAACTCTAATAGGGTGGAATTCTTGGATTTAGACTTGCATCTTATTAACAATAATGTAGTCAGTAACATTTTTGACAAAAGAGATTCGTTTAATTTCCATATAATTAAAATTCCCGTATGGAACAGTAATTTTCATATATCAATTTACAGAAATATCATTTTGAATTTTTTTATTTAGAAATGATAACTTAACTACCCACAAAATAGATAAATACAATAATATAAAAAAAAATTTCAATGTTGTTTAGATCATGAATACCCTTTTAATTTCTTGAGATCTTATATTCATCACAAATACATTAACCGTCTTGCTACTTCGAATTCCAAATCCACCACACAACAATAGGTTTTCAAAGTCAGCATGTTAGTGGTCTTGCTGTGAAGATTATATCATAACACTCATATCACAGTTTAAATTTTTTCCACACACATCTTAAACATCTTACACATTGTTGACAACCAACCAAATTAGAGCCTAGCAAATTTACATTTTTGACAATCAAACAATTCAAATTTTACCATATTTGATTGTCGTCATTTTATACCTGTCTTTGCTGGCTGGTTTAAAAGTCAGCTCAAAAGATGTGTTTATGTTTTTCGAATTTTTAACTTGGTGAATAATTGACTTTCATTAATGGCAAGATGCTTGTTTCTCTTCGTAAAAGCTTTGTGAGTAAAGAAATTTTGTTAAATTATTTTTTGAAAGATACTTTTCTTATGTAATTGTTCTAGTATTTTTCTGCTTTTCTTATAATTATTTTGTGATTTTTGATTTTTCTGCATTAAGAGTTTGGGAGAGTTTGTTACATAATAGTAGTGATTGGTTTTATCATGCTCTCTGAGTTATACTTTCTCTGAAGTTTTGTTTATTTTATTTGGTTTTCCTACCGAGTTGCAAAGGAGGAAGGTTGGCGCCTTCAAACTAGTTTAACCCCACTTATTCGGTCCTAAGTCCGAAATTGCTCTCTGACTCGCTAGGTTCTTCTTTTTTGTAGTTCTTTTATTTCTCTATAATTTTGTTCTTCATGTTCAGCTTTCATATTTTTATTACGTTATTTCTTGTTATGTTATTTATCTATTATTTCTTATTTTTGATAAATAATACATATTTCTTATATATATATATATATATATATATATATATATATATATATATATATATATAATACAAAATTAGACAATCTACTAAGGAAAGATACAATATATACATTTCATTGGGAAATTGTATACTTTAGAAGTACAATTTATTTTATTCTATACTTTATACATAAATAAAACGAATAATATAATGATTATTTTTTGTCTGTGTTAAAAGAATGTAATGGAAACTTTTTGTATTATAGTTTAATCATGCATTTGGTTAAAAAATATTATTCCCATCTTTGTTAACGAAAGTTCTAAAAGTAACAAAAATACAAACAACAAAGCAGAGAAAGGAAAAAAAAATTAAAATTAGAAAATACTCCCAATGTGAACGATTGTCAAAACTGCTATAAGTCCAGTAAAAAATAATTATTAACTATTAATTTCTCTTTTTGATCCAGGGTTCATCAATATTGCAAAAAAATATAAGGAATACCGAAAATTGTTTTTAAATAAAACTTTTGCACTTCATTTACTCTCCTCCAGACTGTGGCAATTGTCTTTCCATTTCTTTGAAATCATTTTTCTTAATGATAAAAGATATAAATTATTTTTTTATTCAGCAAGAGTGTATTTAAAGAAGAAGAAAAAATCCTAAATATTGTCAAAAAGCGGAAAGGGAAAAGGAAACTTCTTGTCAAAAGATTCTCCGGAATTCTTTTCTCTCGAAGTGTTTTTGGATGCATGTGAAAGAATTCGAACTCGCCACTTCACTTTTCTACTTTCAATTACTTTCTTTTTATCTAGTAAAAGTTCTTCAAATACCATTTTCTGAAATTCTAGTGTCCCTGAAATGCATTGGAAGTACAAAGCTCAACGACATTTTTTGTACTATGACTGAATAACTATATAGAAGTATAATTGTATTCTGATTTCAATGCAATGAAATTCCACACTAATAAGAATTCGTATTTCCATTCTCATCTTAATTCTCCCATTTTATAAATAAGAACATTTCCTCTGTAGATACATTTTAATACACTGCTCAAAACAATTGAACGATATTGAGTTTGAAGGTGAAGTTCCGTCTGGGAAATTATATAGATCAGAGTTCGGCAACCTATGGCAAGCATGCCACATATGGCACGTGGTACAATTATCAGTGGCACTCTACACCACTCCTCAAATTTGTTAATTTTTGAATGGAGGGAAGTTGATAAATTTGTAATGGACCTCATTTGGCAATCATCTTCAGAATTATGGACATTTACGAATTACGAAATAATATGTACAATCTGTGAAAGAAATAACTCTAATTTTACAGCAATTTTTTAAATTATTGAATGTTATTACCGGAAAGATTTAATTGTTTGAAGAGAGAAAACTGCATATACTCTGTTTTTTGCTTTTGATTTTACATGTCTAAGTAAAAAACCTTTCCTTAGATGAAAAATATTTCGAGACTGTGAATAAACTGTTTAACAGCTGAGTGCTCAGTATAGTGTCAAACAGAAAATCACAAATTATACCCCTGTTACTGCGATATGAAATTACAGCGGTGCAAGAACTACGTTTGTATTAAAATTTTATGTTGCTGTAATGAAGGGAACAATTATATTTTATGTTGTATATTTCTTATTTTAATATATATAAATATGTTTAAGAGTACATAATATATGTACAGTTTTATTTTTTTATTTTATGCTGTTTATTTTTATGTTAAAAAATATCTTTGAATTATACAAAATTAATGTATAATAAAACTGGAAATCAATAATATGGAACTCAATTTTCTATCTCTGCATGTATTGTTGCGAGAATCAGATTTTTTTTAAAAATTGTGCTTTTGTGAGGAACACTGAATAATATTGATAGAATGGTTTGGCACACCCCACCTAAAGGGTCGCCGACCCCTGATTTAGAAGATTGATAGATCAATTACCATGGTAGGCGATATGAGAAAATAATGGCTCCTGTTTGGCAGAAAAAATTAATGTTATTGAGCATTTGGGTATAAAAGAATAAAAAACACAATTTGTGTGTCTCTAAGGGAAAACACTAGCAAAAAGAGACGTTTCCTAGCAGAAAATTATTTTAATTAGTTAGTATGGTTTTCCCAGACTGCCAGCAAAATTGAGCAATTTTGAGGCTTTGAGTCAGTGAGTCTATTAATGAGAAGCTGGGTATTCTGTCCCACTACTCCGGAAAAGCCCTTTACGGACATAAGAGAGTTTGTGGTGGTGTTAGGCAGCCAACAACTTATTTGCCTACAATGTGTCCCAAACATACTCTGTTCGGTTCATGTCTGGCGAACACGCTCTGGCGGCGATTCCATTCGTGTCACTCTTTCCTCGAAAAAGAAATCATTCACCAACTTGCACAATGGAGCCTGCAATTGTCATCCAAAACATGATGTCATTTCCAATTGCTGAAGCTTAAGGGCCTACAGTAGGTTTGGGAATCTCATCCTTATATTGGTTATTGTTCAAAGCCAATTCGACTGATGTGAAAATTAGTGTGTCCATCAATGGAGATGCCAGCGTAGATTATCACTTACCCAACGCCACATCTGACATTTCCGAGCAAGAATGCAGGTTTTTTCCTTGTGACACGTCTTAACCCTCTCACTGTGTGGTTATTTTATCAAAGAAGGTTCAAAAATTGCGTATGATTTTGTTATATTTGAGCGTTTGTTGTTAAATCTACACATTAAATCTGCATTTTTAAGTTAAAATATGCAAACAATTTTTGTAAATGAGTTTTTATTTCAAAATATAGAATTAGATCATTAAAAAAATATAAACGTAAAAATAAAAATGAAAACATAAACAAGATCAGCACGGGTTGCACAATTAAATTGTCGGAAAAATGCATACCCGTGGCAATCTCGGGTTGAGCGAATTTTACTGCATCTACGTAGCTTGTGGAAATCACGGGATGTGCAGCGAGAGGGTTAACCCAGTGCTTCTCAAACTTTCCATATCTGCGACCCAATATTCAGTAATAATTTTCATCGCGCCCCCCCTTCCATACTATAACAATGTATTGAATTTAATAATACTAGACTTTGGCAATAAAGATACAATACGACTTTAATCTATTAGGTACCTCTGGCGTATACAAACGTCTCGCTCAATCAAAACGTTGTTTGCCCCGGACGTATATATACGTCTTTGCAAAGTGCGTTCTTTTCTGTGTATTGCTATGCATAAAATTATTCTGAAGGCTTTGACTTTCAATAAAAAGACCTTGACAATATTTGTGCAGGATTTACTTATTTCAGAGGATTTTTGCTTATTTATTCCTTTTCTCTTCTTCCCTCCTCTCAATATATAACATACGCGTGCCTACGTAGAAAACAGTGGCAGTGGAGAGCGAATCGAATAACATTTTATATGCAATGAAGGGGTTTTTATAAACCATATAAATTATCAAAATAAATGTGGATTTTTAAAAAAATTTTTATCTATAACAAGCCCATGGGGTCAATGGTAATTATTAAACTTGTTTCTATAGTATTGTTAAATTAACTATGAAATACATTTTGCAATACTGACACATTTATAAGTTTATTATTTCAGAGTGCAAATGTGTATTTTATTTTTTATGTCAGAATATATTTTGTTTACTTTCAGTAAATTAATAATTGTTTAAAAATAATTTTTTGCTTGCTACTTTTCAATATGCTTACGCCCCCTAGCATAGTTATCACCCCCCTAGAGAGTCGTGCCCCCCAGTTTGAGAAATGCTGGGTTAACCAGATGAATATACGCCTATTATCAGGATGAACGGAAAAATGAGACTGATCAGAAAAGAGAATACTGCTTCGATTATTTCTCCTCCCGTTCACATCATTGTTGAACACTCCACACGGGTGTGATGATACCTTGCTTTTAACGAAAACGCATACCATTGTTCTTTCAGCATAGGGATCTACTTCGTGGAGCCGATTTCGGACAGTTTGTGTCAAAACTGTGGTGCCAGTAGCCAAGCGAAGGTTTTGTTAAGGAAGAGTATTATTCATATTTCGGGGGTTTCGTGACTTTAGGGTTAAATATCAATCTTCATTTAACGTTGTTGCACAACTACGACATTACCCTGGTCTTCGGCTTGCACATGTCCAGTTTTCAAAATCCGTTTTCTAGACCCTTGAAATCACACTTTGTGAGCCTCCACTGGCTTCTGCTACATCATCTTGTTTTTGTCTCCCACATCGATAACCGACCATAATCTCTCCAAGTTTCTGATTCGGTTAAATGACTTTATTTAAATATCGCCCTCATCGAAACAATGCACTTACTGAATGCGGATATTTTTTTTTTCTTTGTCTATCATTAAGTTGAAAGTCAAATTTAATTCGTTAACACTAACGCGTCATTCTTGACGTCAAACTCAAAATATGCTTACTTCGAAGTTGGAAATGTGAGAAAAATTAACATTTGTGATATCTTCTCCTGTTTTCTGCAAAAAAAAAAGAAAAAAAAGTAACCTTGTTTATACTTTTTTTTGCGTCAGATTTACAGTATCCTTTATTTGTTTTGAGCATTGTACTACGATGTGTCAATGATAATTAAAAAAAATTCTTTAGTTTCGAAAACATTAATGCATTTCTTAAAATCCGGCGTATAACACGCCTGCATACTTTTAAACTACATTTTTTTAATTTTAAGGTATATTCACCGTATAACGTGCACCCTCTTTTTTACGAAGAAACCTGAAATGTGAGTCCAATTTTAACATGTTTTGAAGTCCTTTACTTAAGGTATCTAAGTTTTAGAAAAAAAAATGCTTCTAGAATTACATCTCTTTAAGTTCGTAAGATATGGCATTTGTTTTAAAAAACATTATTCCTATTTTTAGTTATTTTTTAAGTTTTCATTTTCTTACCGGGTGCATAACGCACACCCGTAAATTTCGATTTTATTTTTTGCACCAAAAGTACACGTTATACGTCGGATTTTACGGTATATAAAGGCTACATAAAAACTTCAAAGAATGTTTTACATCTAATATATATTATAAATGCGAAAGTTTGTGAGGATGTTTGTGGGTCTTTCACGCAAAAACGAATGAATGGATTTTAATGAAACTTTACAGTAATATAGCTTATACATCAGAATAGCACATAGGCCATAAATTATAGCATAGACTATAATTTATAAAGATATTGTATAAAGTGTTCAAAATATAACCATATTTGTCAAATAAGTAGGAAAAAATTCTGTCATCTGCTAGCAATTTTGGCGTGTGCTGCAAAAAACCCCACGTCAGCATATATCTATTTTTTGTTTGTGAAAAACTTTTTTTGTTTTGGCTACGCAAGGAGCACTCTTCTAATTAATTCCTCTGATCAGCATAAGGCCTATTTTTTATTTCAGAATAAAACTAAGTTTTGAAGGAAGAGATTGTTATAAATCTCTCTTTATTTTAATGTTTTTTTATGATTTTATTATGCACATTTGGTAGTAAGAAATTGATCTTTTTCAAAATAAATACTTCAATATTTTCTGGTACTTACAGTAGATAAACTCTGTCTTTCACACTACATCATTTGGACATATTTCCATAGTTTGTTTGTGGTTAGCAGTTAATTATAACGTTATAATTTTAATTGAATAGGCAGATATAATTATTTTAACACTTAAAAACGCAATTACTGTACTGTATTTTTTGGAGTGTGAGAGTGAGTGAATATTAATGTCGCACTGTTCAGCTACACGAGGGCTTTTGGCAACGGATCACGTAATTTTGAACATGGTCAAGTGACGTGAACGACACCTGAACTGGCACCCTCTTCTCCTAACTACCACACCAACTTAGAAGGAATATTCTACCAATACTTAGCAGGAATATTCTTTGAAATCCACTCTTCCAAGATATATGGCAGCACGGGTTCCATGATGGGTATTTTAGCGGAAAAATAGTTTGTCAAAATTTAAGTGTCTTATGTTTTTGTACGTTAATGAAGACCTTTGAAAATGATTTGACTACTTATTTTAAGTGAACGGTATATATAATTAATTTTACAGTGGAATATCTTTAATTAATTTATTAGCTCTAATGGATGAAATTTTCCAAAGTGGAGTATTTTGTTTATGTATATCCCTTAACTTTAAATGTAGTGATCAAAAAAAATATTTTATGAAAAATGCAGTAAATCATAATGCGGTTGGATAAAGTATTAACGTTCATCGCTCCCCTACACGGCGGGTCAGCATAGGAAGGTATTTTCAAAAATCGACCATCAAGAGTGTTACGGGGAGTTATAAATAAAAAAAATCATTTTTATCAGCAATTAGATCTACATACTTAAAATTTAATAAAGGTGTTTTATTTCTCTCTCTCTCTCTTTTTTTTGCTTAGCTGAGCTACGCAAAAAGCTTTTTTTTTGTTTAATTTGCAATTCACGTAAAATTAACTCATTAAAAACTTCTTTATCCTTCAATCTCTGTTGTTTAATTTTTCAGTTCACCCGTGCGAAGAACGGGTATACCAGCTAGTAATTTATAAGTATACGTTAAAAGAAAACGAAATTTTTTATAAACAAGCAATAATCCAGAAAATACTATAACAACTTCTCGTGTGACATAGAAAGAATTGGACGAAATATAAATGTGCTAGGAAAGATTTTTAAAGTAATAAAAAAACTATTATTTTTAATTTGGAAACCCCTGAATTCAAAAAAATAATTTTCTTTTAAGACTTCTGTAATGTGAAATTAGAGAAGAAGCAAAATGATTATAAAATTATAAAATCATGAATCAAATACATACATGCAAGATTAATCTGTTTCGCACAATATGAAAAAAATAACAAATGTATTGGAATGTAAATAAGTTTTTATTGAATATTTCTTAATTTATCTGATTTCTTTTTGTGTGTTTTTCAATTCCTACTATTAGGTCATACTCTCTATATATTTGTTTATTTATCTATCTTGATGGAATTTTCAATCGTTAATAAATCGTCAATTGAGCTGAAATTTTACATACATGATTATTTTGGATGACAATTCAATAATTCAATTATAATTAATAAAAATTAATTGATTAAAACCATTTATTTAAAGAATTACAAATACAAACACGTTGGCATCTTTTTTGGCGACTTGGGTCAAAACTTGAAAAGTTTTTGTTCTCACGTTTTAAAGCATTCAGTTGAACTGAAATTTTATATACACGATTGTTTTGGATGGCAATGCTATAATTTAATGTTAATTAATAAAAATTAACTACCTCTTAATGTTGTGATTATGTCTTATGTATATACATATTTATATTAATTGTAACTATTTAATAAAGATAGTTAAAATAAAATTTTTCTTTATTGATCTAAGTAGGAGAGAGAATTGACTAATTTTTTTTATATTACTTGTTTCTATTAAGTTCAGTTTCACCCTCAAATTCTTAATTGTTAACATCCACATTTGAATTACATTATAAATAATGCAATACAAACAAATATATGTATGTATGCATCTTCATAATTTACAATATAAAATAAAAAAGAAGATATAAAAGCACTTCCATTAAACTTTAAATTTACTGCAAATTTTTAATCTGTAGTTGTCATTACCCATTATAGTTATCCAACAACATGAAAGAAAAACTGATAAAAGAAGAAAAGTTATCTCAACAAAAAGAAAAAGAAAAAAAACTGGATTTAAGTTTAAAAAAATCTAATTAATTGACATCTTCTTGACAAGATAAAAGTTTGAGGTAACAGAAAAGGGCCGGTTTGATAAATTCTGTACATACTCCAACCTTAGTGTCTCTGTATACTTCATTTTTTACACGTTGTTTTCATCGGTAATAAAAATTTGATCAATACATTGTGAACACATTTATTTCCTTCCAATCCAACTTATTAGAGAAAGAGTAATGTATTTTAAAAGAAATTATGAGAATTTCGTTATTTTCGCTTATCCTGGAAACATTTAATATATATTTGTTCTTATAAAACTCATGTTTCTTAAAATCTAAGACAGTTCAGCACAAGAACAATAAGGCAAAGTACAATTCAGCATACTGATTTAAATATTCATCAGGCAATGCAAATGTTTTTCAGGTAATACTTATATGGTTCATTTCTGTGGCATAAGAAAAATATGTTGTCTGTATTAACAAAAGCTACCAATAGATGGCGTGTACAGACTCGTGTTCTTGAGTACAACGTGCTCGAACTAAAGTGCATTTCTGGGCGCCTACGAGACGCGGCCAGTTGTCGAAATGGAAGCAAAAATCAGCATCGGAGACCTTTGATGTGATACAATTTGATTAAAGACTGAAACAAGAAGGCGATAATATCTTAAAACGCTTGATCACGGCAGACAAAGCTTGGTTGTATCACTGATCGAACCATAAAAGTCAAAGCAGTGAACGAAAACATCCGCCTTTACCTACTCCCAAGAAATCAAAGACTGTAAAATTGGCTGGTAAAGTTCTGACCAATATTTTTTTTATTATGAAGGAATTGTGTAACTACACGCTGTCGAACCCGGTACTACCGTAAATGGATCGTACTATGCGAATGTTCTGTGAGTAATGATAAAGCACCTTAAAAGGAAACGTTCATTGCTCCGAAATGGCTTCCTATTGCACCATGAAAATTCCCGACCCCATATTGATCGTTGCTTACTGCATGTTTCGCAGCAGAACACCATAGAGATTTTTACCACAACCTTCATGCAGTCCTGATAAAAAACCATGGATTTTCGGCTGTTTCATTTGCTTAAGAAACCATTACGAGTCAAACGTTTTGCGAGCAACAAAGCAAAAGGCTTTGTATGTATAAACGATGCGTAGACGATTTTGATAAAGCTCTCACAAAACGGTTTTTTACGTGTTTTTAAGAAGTGAACAGAAAGTTGGGATAAAAGCATTACGTGCCACAGAAGTTATTTTGAAAAGACTATGTAAATGAGGACGATTAAAGATATTCTTTTTTTATATATAATTTTAGTCTTATTGCTTATTGAACAGCCCTCGTACATTATAAATCGTCATATTATCCCACATGAATGATATCTCAATTTATTGATCTTGAAAAAGAAATCAAAAAAAGAAATTAATGGTTTTTAGTTTTTACCCAAGTATATTTACTCGAAATTTGTTTTCATTTCATATTACTTAAGCCTTTATTGAAAGTTTACTATAAAATGACATTTGCGAATGAAACAAATAAACATAAAACTTAGCAAGAGAATAGTATTTTTCTTAGAGAAAATATTCTTTGTTACTAAAAATAATTTTTTATTATTATAAAGAAAAGAATTCTGTCAAGTAACAACGCTTTGGGCTACGGCATTCAACTTTAAACATCCTTATCACCGCTGCCACTGTCAAAGCCATTTTAATGAGAGCTAATTAGGATTTTAATTAGGAACATGAAGTTAGTGTATGTTCGAGAAATAAAAGACCCGCGAGGCACAGAACTTTGTGCCCCAAATTCAATGATTAATGACCCTCATGATCCCCGAAGAGATTACACGTACACATTAGAGCTTACTCTTTCATATGTAAACACGAGAAAAATCTTTTAAACTTTGTTTATGTCTGTCACGTGTTACTCATATTTCTATAATTATTTTTACTCACACAGCTTTAATGTTTTGAGCTTATGGTTTGTTAAGATAATTTTTAAAAGGCCTTTTTATACTGCGCTTGAAAAATTAATGATACTTACTGCTATTTGGATTCTAGATAATTAATAGAAAATGTGTGTTTTATTAAATATAATTTGTCTAATGAAGTTACTTAATTAAATAAATTGTCTTATGTAAACTAGAATTTTATTGACTTCTTAAACAAATTGTATATAAATTGATAATCTTTCTTTCAATTGACTCATGGCTAATAATTGTTTTACTTAAATAAGAAATATCTTATATCTCAGTGAAACAACTATGTAAAAGTTAACCTTATTTGTTTGCAATGTGCATTTTTTACTTCTTATATATTTAAACCATTTACTCTAAATTCAATTTTTTTTCTATCAAAGTAAATTTTGTGGCCTCAGTAGTCAAGTGATTATAGTTGCAAAGATGTGGCCGGATCGTTTCTATCTGATAGAGTCCGGGTGCAACTTAAATGACGCCATTTAACAGGTCTGAGAAATGTTAAAACAATGGAATGTCACGTGAAATACGTTTGGGTGGTGAAAAAGATTGCGAGTAAAAACGCAATTATAAAGTGTCGTGTCTATGCTAAGTATAAAATTACTTTCATCACTAATTATTCCACGTGTTGTTTCGCAGAGTGAAGTGAATGACCAATCGATAATTTTTTTTCTTTTGAGACACCTAATTATGGAATGTCATAGGGGCCATTGAATATTTCCTGATGTGTGTTTTTTTTTGTTGGTGGTGTTGTGATAACTTACAGAA
The DNA here is from genome assembly GCA_019973935.1 of Trichonephila clavipes. Taxonomy (NCBI): domain Eukaryota; kingdom Metazoa; phylum Arthropoda; class Arachnida; order Araneae; family Nephilidae; genus Trichonephila; species Trichonephila clavipes. The sequence goes on along the minus strand of BMAU01021373.1, from coordinate 878,861 downwards.
TGTAAAATTTCAGTTACAATTAAAGGATTTAATTTTAACATTTAACCCCTTAAGAGGTGAATTTTTTTGCCCAAAATGTTCCAAGAAAAGGCATATTTTGCATTACTTATAACTAAGCATAGTACTTAATAAAATACCAAAATTTAAGAATTTTATTTTAATTTTCGATTTTTAAGTTGTCCCACTGATTTTTTTTTATTTTTTACTTATGGAACACAAAAACATTTAAATGTTTGCTTTTTATGAGTACACTTCACATGTTATAAAGAATGTTTCATGTATCTTAAAAGAGTTTCCCTCATACTCACATAAAAATAAATGACACATGACTAACATGAAATAAGTAATGAATCACACACACACACACATGAAATAAGTTGTAACTGAAAAAGAGAACATCATATTAATTTGTACCTTCAATCTTAGAATCATCTAATTCACAATTAAAAGTTAGAATTTAAATGGAAGATTTTCTAGCTATATATATAAGTTAGCGTTTCTCAAACTGTGGGGTGGGGGGGGATGATAACTATACGAGTGGAGTGGCGAAGATATTGAAAAGTCGGAAACAAAAGATTATTTAAAAGAATTATTAATTTACTGAAAGTGAACAAAAAATATACATTCTGAAATAATAAAATATAAAATGCATGTCTGTTCTGATATAATGTACTTATAAAATGTATTAGTACTGCACAATGTATATTTTAGATAACTTAACGATACTAAGTTAAAAACAAGTTTAATAATTATCAGTGGCCCCGAGGGCTTGTCATATTGAAAATTAAAACCAAAAATTAATATTTATCTTGATATTTTATATGATTTATAATTAATATCTTAACTGTCAATTTCAAGTTACGTGATTTGTTTTCCAATGCTACCGTTCTTCACGTAGGCTCGCGAATGTGGTGCGTTGGTGGAGATAGGAAAAGGAATATATAAGTACATCCTTCTGTGAAGTAAGTAAATCCTTCACAAAAACTGTCAAAAATTTTTATTGCACTCCACATCCTTCCGGATGATTTTATGAATTGAAGTCGCATAGAGAAGATCGTACTCCAAAAAGACGTATATATACGTCCGGGGCAATTAACGCTTTGGCTGAGTGAGACGCTTTTTACGCTTGAGTTACTTAAGAGATTAAAGTTGTATTGTAACTTTACCATCAAAATATAGTATTAAATTCAATACAGCATTATTGTAAAGAGAAGGAGGTGCGATGAAAAATATGGGTCGCAAACATAGAGAGTTTAAGAAGCACTGAGCAAAACAGTGACTTTTTTAAACCCTATACATATACATATATATATATATATAGGGTTTCTTTATATATATATATAATTGTCTAACAATTTTTACTGCTTTTAGAGAGTTAAAAGTGACAAATTGAATTGAATTTTCTTGCTTTGAAAAACTGTGATAAGCTGGTGGTAAAATTATATTGAACTTGGGGGCACGGTTATTTTTAATGGAATATACTCCTTACCTATAATTTAGTATAACATCTTTAAATCAAATTTTTTTGATACCCATACATTTTTGTAGGAAAATCATTGGGTTATGAATAATGCAAAAAAAAATACACAATACGAAATGAGCAATCTACGAATATGCAAATTTTCTTGTGGCAAATGAATGTTTAAGAAAAATCTAAAACATAATATGCAATATAATCATTTTAATGAAAGATTAGTGAAATTCTCATGGAAAAAAATACTCAAATTCTTCAATCTGAATTGCATGGTGTGCAATGTCTTATTTTATTAAGTATTTTTATAAAGCATGTGTTAGCTACTGGTTTAAGAGAAGATATTCTTTAGGATAAACGTGAATGTCTACTTTAAATCAGAAAGCAATTACCTTTGAAGTCATCTTGAATTGTTTATTATCCTTTAAAAGTATATCTCAGTAAAAATATACAATTTTTTTTAAAAAAAATGAGAAAACTGCTAGTAGGAGTGCAGTCATTCTAGTTTTTTTTTTCTTTCATGAGTGGTTATATTATGTTATTTACGAAAACCAGAATAAAAATTACTTTAGAAGTAAGTTGCTAGGTAATATACTTATATAAGTATATATACAGGGTGTTCCAAAATAGCATCCAAACTCTGGGACAGATAGATGCTTCATTGAGGGTAAAAAAAATATTATAAAATCTTAACTTGTATAATTTAAAGTTCACCAGAAAATTACGGAATATAATGGCTATTGAATGATAATGTCTGATGGTCTTTGATGGGTTTTCGGCGCATTTCTGTGCTCTTGAAAGAGATTGGTTGATTTGGCATACTCCGGCTGCTATATTGAACGTGTGGCTCTATTCCCTTTCCTCCATGATCGCCAGAACTTACACCGTTCAATTTTGTTCTTATGGAACGATCTCGAGCATTTCGTGTTTTAAGACGAAGTGACAACACAAAAGGACTTAGTTGCTTGTCTTTACTTCAATGAACACCGAGATGCTGCTACGTGTGCCCTAATCCATTTCATGGCTCTCTCAATCTTGTTTCAATATGCACGACGGATACTTTGAATACTTGCATTTTTAAAATATTTCCAAGCAATGCTGTTAATGCGTCCAATACGGTGTTTTTCCTTTCTCTGGCTCTGAAAACTTAATTTGTTTTTCGTATTTTTCTCCTAGACTACTTACTGTACAGGTACAGTTCTTTGGACATTCCCTATGTGCTTTAAACAATGAATCTGACTGAGCAGAGTTCGGGAGGTATTTTTGGGACACCTGTATAAGTCTATTTCTAATTAATCAATAGTACTCATATAAGTAATTCTCAAAAGGAAAATATAGTTCTTAACTTCTAAACAGTTTTGAAGAAATATAAAAAGCGGTATGTGTGAATAAAGAAATACTAAAAATGAAAATATTTTTCAGAATAATTATTTAAAAAACCCAAGCCGTTTTTCTGAAAACGTTGATCACTGAATCTTCTTATATTTACTAGCCTTGTTTACTCAAGCAGATAGTACTGCTAAATTCTATCTAGTTAAAAAAAAGCTGTAACTAACTATAATTCTAACCCTAATTTCAATAGCTGTATTTTTAAATCGCTTTAGTTGGTTAATTCAATCAGTTTAATAGGGTATTTTCGCAATAAAGTGATATACTGTTTCTTGCATTTATATTTTTAAAGAGAAAAAAATGTGCACAATGAATAAAATGATGAGGAGATATCTCTCTCTCTTTGGTATATCTTAAAAATTTTAACTAGAAAAAAAATGTCTTAAGTTTAAAATTACTCATTATTATTTTTTAAAATTCAACTTATATTAAACAAAAAAATCTTAAATGCACAATATCAACTAGTAGCAGCTAAAGCTTTATTTTTTACGCATTGTAGGAAACTTATAAGCCTTTTATGTGTTAAGATACTTATTACATCATTGTATTTATTTTAATATAATTGGATAATAAATACATTGTTTCTCCCTCTTCGTCATTGCATGTTTTATGTGGATCTTATATTTCATAATATTGTATAGTTTCAGACTTAACAAACGCTGATTTTCGTAATTATTGTTAAGTAATAAAACGTATATCAGAGCATTCTACTTATATCAGCATCTCGTGTGAAAGCAATTCCCCCTTAGGTCTAATGATTGGATTAATATTATGGAGCAAGTTATGGCTGAGAACTATTACATTTATAAAGATGAGTGTTGCTTTATACTTTTCAGATATTTTGTTTTTCACTACCGCTCAAATATATTATTTCATGCATGTTTCTAATCCTTTGAAAAATCTATTAATTTGTAATTCTTTATATAAATCTTATTAATTCAAATTTTGTATTCAAACAAATAAAGTGAAAAATTTTTTGAATATTTTCAACAAAATAAAATGATATTTATTTCTAAATTGATATGAATTTATTATTATCATGGAACATTATGAATAATATATATATATATATATATATATATATATATATATATATATATATATATATATATATATATATTATTATTATTAAATTATTTTTATCATGTAAATATATAATTTTGAAAAAAAATCAATCCCTAATCTTATAACTTTATAAATAGATGCCTTGTTACTACGTATAATAGCTTTACAAATCTAGCCCTAAATAACTAAGAGTTGATTAATTAAACCATACACATATGGAACACAACTTAGAGATATCGAAAATCTGACAGCTAATAAATCTTTATACGTATGTATAAATAATCAACATTACCTATATTTTGTTTTGACTTAGAGTAATTTATTGACTGACATTTTTTTTGTACTTATAAAACAAACTTGCTGTCTCATGAACATTGTAAATGACTACTTTTTCGTTTTCTCAACTCATAATTATACAATCTTTATATGTCATTATGATCCTTATAGAATCCGTCTATTAAAACAGCTTTTGAAGGAAGCGCACTTTGAGAATAAACTTTCTTTTTCAGCTTTTAGACGATTTTTAATTTCTTCTAACCGTTTCCCTCCTCTGACGCTTTTAACTAATGGTCATTTGAAAAACCATTGATCTATGAATTGTGTAATTTTAAGTATTAAAAAAAGACTTTTTGAAAAAGCTGCTGTTTGTTGAATAAAAAAGTCATACATCTTGTGTACTGTTTACTTCTATTTATTTCACTATTTATCTTTGCGCATCAAAAACTACCCGGAGTCGTTATCAAAAACCTTTTTTCCGTTTCATCTACCGTCTATAAAACGATAGAAGTTCTTCTGTTTCTTTAAAAAAAACATTTATTTCTTAATAAGAAAAAAGGAGTTTCACTTTCATGAAAAATTTAAAGCAAATACGAAGAAATTTTTCTAAATAACAAAATAAGAAAAACGAAAAAGAGAAATTTCATTTTTTTGGCTACAAGAAACTTTTTACCAAAAGGATTTCCTCGAATTCTTGCCGTTAGAGACATTTTAGATGCAACCTGAAAGCACATTCGTGGTCGCTACCATTTTTTACCTCACTCGAATGCTTTTTATCTTTTTGTAGACGTTTTCTCAGGAGCAAGTGTTCTAAAAACTCAAGTTTAAAACCAGTGGTTCAATCAGTGCAAAAAAGGGTTCAAGCCATGAGTTAATGATATTGATTTTAATGTATGTAGTTTTTTCTCTCTCCTTCTCTGCGTACATAGGTATAGTAACAAGGTTTTTATTCCAGAATGCTAGTTTCACTCAAAAAAAAATTAGAATAGATAGCTTTTATACCAATAGAACTAAATTTTTAATAACAATTAAGAAAATAATTAGAGTTATGTTCAGCAAATTCAATAATCAAGCGCATAAACTATCATAAAGTTTCATTAGCATTTTACTCAAGCCATACATACTAAAAATAACAAATTAAGATACAAAGATCTTTCATCTATATTTGATTTTTTAAAGTTCCAAGCATTTTCCTAAATAAATTATGAAATAACATTCTAAATATGCAATGAAAATTTTCATATAGATTAGCAGGAATGCTCAATACCAAATTAAAAAAATTGTATTCAATCATTATATTTAAACAGTTAAATTATACATACAAAAAATAGTAACACTTTCTAAAAAGTAAGCATATAAATGAATTCAATTTCTGTATGTATTTGGAGTAAACCATAAATAAAAGCTGCAAAAAAATAAATCAAACAATATTCCAAATTTGAATGGCATCGATTTATTTTTTATATCAGTTTAGTCTTGGAAAGGTGTATTCACTCACTCAAAATCAGATTTCTTCCAGAAAGATATTTTTTCTTTATTTATGAAATTCTTTCTACATATCGCGTAAGATTTCAAAAATGGTATTTTTGTATACCTCAATCTGTTATTTTGTTGAACCTCTTTCTTCTTTGTTTTTTTCTTTCTAAGATGCATTCTTTTTTGATTTAATTTTGAGCTTATTCTTCGATTTTTTTTAAAAGGTCTCACATTTAAGTGCTTATATATATATATATATATATATATATATATATATATATTGGCTTTCTTAGATAATAACTAGATAATTCAATAATTGGAGTCTGAATTAAAAATTAAAATTGAAAGAAAGATTTTCCATAGAAGGGTTTTTAGGAAAATCTCTCTCTCTCTCAACTAAGTCCAAAAGAATTGGTGCATTTCTGGAGATATACATAAATATTTAGTATGTGTATATATAATGATCGCACACCTTTTTGAAGAACTTGCAACCTTTAATCTTAAAGAAAATTATATTAAAAAAATGTACTCATTAGCATATTATACACAACATCTGAATCAACTTAAAACAAATGCGTAATATAAACTCATATATTGGAGATAGCATAAGCACAACAAGGAAAATTTGCTGAAAAGTTTTCAAAACATTTTATCATTATTATTTGAAGCTTTGAAGCGTATAAAACGTTTTTACAAAAACGTCTTGGTGAAGCGAAATGATAAAATATTTCGTAGTAAATAATGTACATTTCCAAACTAAAAGAAAACAAATTATAAATGAATATTGTGGTAGTTCTATGAATACAAATAATAATGTTTACATTTTTTTGTTTGCAACTTTCATTCATTTTTCGAGTCAAAGAGTTGCTGATTTCTACATGACTAATTTTCGAAGCAATGATGTACTGTTCGAATTTTAGAAAGAAGGTGACAAGATATGTCATAGTTCGATAGTTGCTTATATTTTTCTTTCCATTTTATTTATGAGTCTGGTTCTTTCATCTCTTTTTGAGGAAAAAAAAGAGTATTAATTTTCAAAAAAAGCTTGTCTATTGCACTGATATCGATGGTTCGTTTACCTTCTACCGTACTACAGTACTTATACCCATATTATTATTTATAAAGTTATGTTTATTTATTTGTATTTCTAGATGTAAGAGTTTTTGAGTTTTATTATAAGCTTTTATTCATATTTGTTTAAGGACAATTTTAAAGGAAATCAATAGTAATTTTAATTTCTTTTGTATATTTTAAGGCTAAATACTCTGAAAAAGTACTTACGGAATGCATGATGATGTTTTTTAAAAAAAAACAAATCCCCTTTGCATTACATTTTTAAAAAAGGTAATTAAATTTAAAATTGCATTTTTTTTATTTCGTAAAATTTTTCCATTATTTTACATTTATATTAATTATGAATTCTTTTTTTCCTAATTATGCATTTAAATATGACAGAATCCAAGAGGAAATATTATCCAGGAATAAATATTAAATGAGAACATATTTGCTATCACATGTATTTCAAGGCTATGAAACACTGTGGCTCTTTTTACATGGATATAATTTTTATCACAGCAATCTATACGCAAGCAGATTTACGGTAAATAATATTCACTGCTGAACTCTATAAATCAAAAATCATTACAAGTATAATATTGCCTCAAAGCTAAGTTTGAATAGACAGATCAAAATTACATATAAAAATACAAGACTTCAATATTATTAAGAAAATACCAAAAACAAAGGCAAACCTTTCATTAAAAATAGATATTTTTGCAAAAAAATTATTTTTATATATCAGATAAGCTATAAAGTTTCTTATCTCCTTTCTCTTTTGAACTAAAAAAGTCACTTTTTTTTCTTTCCTTAAGTTGCATCAAAATCTTTGTATTTTGATTATGGGTGAACAATTACTCGAAGATAACATTCAGCGCATTTATATGGTTATAGTTGCTTTTAAAATCCTAAAATTTTCTTTTAAATGCTTAATTACTAGGCATCCATGCTATCTAGAAGTTATATTTCTAGTGTATAATAATTCATTATTGAAGTTGTAAGAGTGAGAACAATCTTTCGACAGATTTCACTCATTTTTGTAGTCATGGTAGAGTTCTTGGAAACAAAAGAGCAAAAAGTTTTAGCAAAATCAGCACAAAAAAAATTCATTATAAAAATAAATATTCAAATAGTGGAGCATTTTACTTGACAGACAGAGGAGGGGGGATTTTAAAAATCAAAAATTGGTACTTACGTATCATTGCAACCTATTGGCGACATTATAAAAAACGAAGCACATGGTTGCCAATTCAGTGTAGCACATGTGACACGTAGGCAATTGGGTTTGCCAACTTAGCAAGTTAGAAATAGAGTTGGCGATTGTTGCAATATTTCCTAAATACCCAAAAATCTCCTAAAAAGTTTCTAGAATAACTCATATACATCCAATATATCGAGAATATTTTTAAATCATATAATAATAGCATTGAATCTGATAATTTTACACTTTTAAACCACTTTTATGTTTTTTTTAAATTCTTAATGTTATTTAAATTAGAAATGTTTCATCTTAAAGTTTGGTCTTTCTATAAGTGGTTGATGCTCATGCGCAGTTGCATATAAAGATATTTAGGGGAGAGCACATTTATTACAATACAAACCACAACAACAGAGGCGACCTGTATGGAATAAATTAAGAGCATATACTATTTATTTGCTTCTAATAAACAAAGGATTATTCAATTCAAAAATGTTTTTTTTTAATTTTCAGATGGTTTCGAACAAACATTTTCTCCATCTTAGCAATTAATATTTCTCAATAAACAATTTTTTTTGTATATAATTTTTTCACAGTTTCTTATTTAATTCTCATTTGTAACTATTTTTGTATACTTTTGAAACATTATTGGTTTTTTTTCATTTATATTCCCTTAGTTTTTAATTAACCTGATGGGTTTTTCGACCACATTGAACTTATCGAGCATTCATTGCAGATGTTGTCGAGTTGTTTGTTCAAGTCCTGTTGCCACTGAAGACGCGCAATGTCAGTGCTTCTCAAAATTTCAATACTGGCGACCCAATATTCAATCATAATTTTCATCGCCCCCCTCCATATAAACAACAATGCCTTGAATTCAATAATACTATATTTTGAAGCTAAAGCAACAGTACAACTTTGACCTCTAAAGTGCCACCGGCGTATATTTACGTCTCTCTCAACCGGTGCGTTATATATATGTCGTATATATACGTCTCTCCGAATTACAATCTTTTCCGTTAACTGCTACCCATAAAATGATTCCGAAGACTTTGGAATGCTTTTAAAGAACTTTGATAGTGTTTGCGAAGGGTTTACTTATATCATAGCATTTTCTTATTTATTCCTTTTCTCCCCTCTCCCATCTAATGCATCACAAACGCACGCCTACGGGAAGAATGGAGGTTTTGAAGAGCTAATCGCGTAACTTTTAATCAGCAGTTAAAAGATTAATTATGAACCGCATAAACTATCAAGATAAGTGTTAATTTTTGTATAAGATTTTGATATATGACAAGCCTGTGGAGTCACAGGTAATTATTCAACTTGTTCTTAACTCAGTATTGTTAAATTCATTATAAAATTCATTGCGCAGTACTGATACATTTATAACTGCATTATATCTGTTTAAATGTGAATTTTATTTTTTATTCTGCCCAAATGTATTTTGTTTATTTACTTTCAGTAAATAATTAATTTTTTTAAAATAATCTTTTGTTTTCGACTTTTCAATATGCTCGCCCCCCTCCCTCGTGAAGTTATCTCGTCCCCTCCTAGGATGACACGCCTCACAGTTCAAAAAACACTGCGCTATGTTGATGACTTGATAGATATTAAATTTGAAAAGGTGTAAAACCTCATTTGTAGACGTCGTGTGGAAGTTTGTGAGGAAAGGTTCAAGGTCATGTGTAATCTCTGTCACTTGATCGACATTCAAAATTATGAAATCAGTTACCAGTAGCTTTAATATAGATTCAAATTATGACTGTAATATACAATCAAATGGAATCGAATCTCTCTTTCCTTTTGAGTTAATATTTTCTAATAGTAGATTATATCATGCAGTGAAATTCATGCAACATCAAACTGAAGGGATTGAAATATTTTTTTTCGTTTTAAAAGATATTGCGAAAAAAACTGATATGCTCAACAAAATTAAGTTTATTTGAGTATATTTTAAATACATAAATATGTTCAAACAATTCCGTAATTTGTTCTCTTCCTTTTTAATTTTTGTTGATAATGTAGAGTTAGCAATACCAAAATCTTTAAAGGTTTATGTTTTCGTCTTCTGTTTTTGATCAACAGTGCTATGAAGTCCCACCTTCATTTTAAGTGAAACAGTAGTTGGCGTTCCTCTGAGTTCTTCGTCATTGCGCTCATAAACGATTCATCAAAAAAGGGAAATAAAGCATCAAACTCTATAATTTTTACTCTCTGATATCACCAAATTCCAAAGCTAGGGAAAGATAGATGATATTTTTTGAATGGCATTTGTAGGAGTGGAGGGTGAAAGTATCTTAGAGAAACATATAATTGAATCGTGTCACAGGCTATTCCGAGAGTATTTCAAAACCAATTTAATCTCGTTTCTTCGAAACATGTGAATCCACCGCTTTTTCATTTCAAAACCTTCTTAAATCTCGAATGCGTGGCTGGTGTTTTCCATATTTTTTTCATTCCCAAAAAGGAAATCTTTTCGTGTTAAGCGATTTTTGTTTTGTGTTAAGAGAAAAAATGCTTGAAAATACATAGTAGTTTATTGGGACCATTATATTAATCCGTACTAACTGATTTTCGCGTTAATCATATTTAACTGTATTCCAAATGTTATAACCTTCACTTAAACATTCAGTATTAAACATGTTCTAAAATTATTGAAAACTTTTAATGTACAAAAATGATTCACACTTTAAGAATATAAGTAAAAATACTTTTTCTAGAAAAAGTTATACTGCATCTCTTCTCTAAGTAATGTGTTACTCTTGAAGAACGTTTGTAGGAGTTTCAAAAGGATTTATAAGTAAATGTATCAATATATATGCATAAGCTATTCTAAATAACGTATTGATATTGTTCTTAAAACAATCTTTATTCTAATCTTAACATGAAACTCACTCATAGATATATTAAAAAACTAATCTTGTTATAAAAATTTAGAAGCGTACAATGTCCTTTGTATTACAAACTTGATAAATGTAGTTATATATTTATAATCGAGACTTTTAGAATGAAAATTATTTAAACAATTGTTTTACACGTTAATTTGTAACTATGAATTTCCATTATGATCACATTCGGTACTCTTTCACAGAATACATATTAATTGAAATTATGACTCATAATTGAAAATGTGGTCAATAACGAACATTCCGAAATCGTAACAAATAACCATGAAGTGTATACTGTACGTAGCGTGAAAATAAACGATTATATTATTATGTTTGGATTGCGAAGATTATATCAAATATGAATCTACATCACACATATTCAGGGTTTCCTCTATGTCATATTCTATTGAGATAACTGTCATTCCAAATATTATTCCAAGTAGGGGAGGGGCATTTCTAACTATCCAAATGTTTCCAGTCAATAGAACTTTAATAATGATGTTCACTATAGGATAAATTACATAATTATGTAAACTAGATATTGAATAATATGTAAAATCCGGATTTCTCATATACTTGGTGATTTAATATAGAGCGGAATGTTATTTGCAGGTTTATATATGAATATCATAGATGTATATAGCTTACAAATTCATTTAAATATTTAAGTCTATAGGGAAAATCGCACTCTAATAAAGCAATGGAAATAATTGTGTAACAATTTTGTGAACTATCAGAAGAATTAAAGATTTGTTGAAGGAAAATGTTTGCTTTCTTCTTTAACAATCGACTCAGTAAAATATTAATAGTTTTGAGAGATAATTTCTTGAAAATTTAAAGTTGATTCTAATATGTTACATAAAGATAATTTAGTATTCTTATAAAGAAAAATTAGGCAGTGTTACAAGAGAAAATAAACAGTTTTTAAAATTGAGGAGACATGTTTTTATTTTATATTTTTGACGTATACTTGTTTCTAATTATTTTTACATCAATCTATGGTAATGAACTCTTCATTATTATTTAGAACATTAATTGTGCTTAAAACCTGTGTTAGTAATTTTCTTAAAATTGTTCTTGATAGAAAGCAGAAATTTTCGTCGTGTTAATACATTGAGAGATTTTTTGTGGCTCATAAGTGAAAAATACCTAACATTTTACTATATTTTACATTCCCAAATTATCTAACAATTTATAAAAGTAATAAAAATTATTAAAGCATAAAGTTCAAGCTAATTTGTGTTGGTTAACATTTTTGAAAATATCTTAGGGTAATATAATGAGTAGAAATATTTTTAAACTTTATTGATAATAAAGAAAATTCAAATTGCACACTAAATAATTAACGCATCTATTACAAATTACGTGTAACGATAAAACAATATAATATGAATTATAAAATGGTTAGAATTCTACCTAATTTAGTGTTCCTTACAATAAAATCCCTATTTAAATTATAATCTTTTGGATCTTACCTCATGAAAACAAAATTCTTAAAGAATTGTTCTTGTTACAACTTATTAAATTGCATTATCAATTGCTCTCTTTAGCAAGCAAATTCTTATCTTAGATTATAATATATTAAAACAATAGTGCATTATATTTTTTAAAAAGTTTTATTCTTAATTTACAATTACTTTTTTTGTAAGATCCAAATGTAAAAAACATTGCTTTACCTTTTGGAGAGATTTTTTATAAAGAATTTAACAAGTTAAAATTATATTTCACCAATTCAACAAAATACATACATATAATTTCCTTTAAAAATGTTTCACCCCGTTTCTTTCGATAACAAACTTTATACAACAGTGTTTCTCAAACTGTGGGGTGCGAGCATATCGAATATAAAAGATTTGAAAAAATAAATTTACTGGAAGGAAGTAACACAAACTTACGCGATCTTATGTCATCGAAAATAAAAAAGCTTCTTTAATACTTCATTAGCTATCTTTCTATTCTACCTTCATTCTATCTCCTATAACCAAATAAAAAAACATTTTCGATAACAAATTTTATACAACAGTGTTTCTCCAACTGTGGGGAGCAAGCATATCGAAAATAAAAGATTTAAAAAAATAAATTTACTGGAAGGAAGTAAAACAAAATTACGCGATATCATGTCATCGAAAATAAAAAAGCTTCTTCAATACTTCATTAGCTATATTTCTATCGTCTACTTTCATGAACTTTATTCTATCGCCTATAACCAAAAGAAAAAAAGCATTTTTTTGATTTGCTGTAATCCCATGATGAGAGATTTGTTTATTATGTTTTTTTTAAACCTAAAATACTGCTCTTTCACAGAAAAACTAAAACTCAGACCCAGAATTAAAAAATTTGTGAAGATAAAAAGTCCATCACTGTGAAAAATATTGAAAAACTTTACATTAGTTTTAGGCAGCATAATAAATTTTCTGATCATTTACTTTGACCTTCGAACTTTTCTGGTAGGGTTAATTTCGTTCCCTCGCTTATGTGTTTGTTTTTCATTTAGGGAAGTTGTAAATAATGTTGGGCTTTTTTCCATGTTGTTGTTGTGTTGTGGCTAATGCCACCTGTCTGACGTAGTCAGAACGAGGCCCACGAAATTCATCGTGGCAAGGGCAAGAGGTACGCCTGTCGTTGGCCTTGAGCACCATACAGGTGACAGTGCGATTTAAGCTCAGTGAAACTTCCCGGAAGGGACGATAGATGGCGACACGACCTCTATCTCCACCTCCACAATTTCTGCAAGTGAACTGAAGGGGAGGGAAATATTCTCCAGTTCCTGCGCTAGTGAATAGGCCCACAAGACTACGGACCCACTGATTTAACGAGCACGTACTCCGTGTGCACTTTTTTCCATGTAAAAGAGTTTTATGATTTTTGGAAAATCACAGAGAGAACTTTGAAGGATTACTTAGCCATGATTTATTTTTATGAGTATTGTTAAACATATAAAGCATAATGGAAAACGTTTTACACAATTTCTTTAGAACGAATTAATTTAGAACTAGTAATTATATATTATTATATTGAATACACTTTTAACTCGGGAGCGGTCACGCCAGCCACATAGCTCATGAAATCTTTAATTCGGGAAAAAATTTTCGTTTTTCGTAGGGGAACTAAAATATATTTGTCGTAAATCTCCCTCTCCTTTGGGAGTGGCAAACGTTTTTAAAAAAATCTTAAGGTACTTGTTTTGACTTACCTGGCGCAACCACTTTTTTTTCCAAATTATTTGCTGTGATCATGCTACATTTTCCTCCTATGAACAAGTCGGTGATTTTGATTTGCCTTGTTGTACGACTTATTATGGCTTATAAATGCAATATATAAAAAAAGATATGGTCAATCATCAAAGACATCATTTGTCGATTATCAAAGGACAGTAAAACACAATAACTTGAATAAAATATGACAGTTTTGCCTTCAAACAATATTTCTGTAATGCTAGTGAAAAGTGTCTGTGATTCATGTTCTGTATTAAGGTCTCACACATTTGAAAAATTTTAGTTTCGTTTTATTGAATTTTTTTCTCCAATTATCAAAAAAAAATTTAAAAACTCCTTAACAGTAGGTAAGTATACTTTCTCTTCATTAAATTATTCACTGAAATTGGCGATTTTTATTGTGTACAATAAAAATAATTATAAAACAAAGATTGGAGTAACGCAATGACTCCGCGAGACCATTAACGTTAGTATCGAGTGCATACCTGTTTCTGGGTAAAAACAGTTTGAAGCCTTCTCACTTTAAATTTAAAATTACACACAATTATTCTTTATCGGAATTTTATATTATTTTTCAGCATTTAACATTTATTCTAAATGTTAATTCTGTGAGGCTTAAAAAAATTACTGTTCATTTAAAAATAACTATATTATATATCTAAACATTCATTTAAAAAAATTAACTTAATTTTTAAAAAAACTGTCGTGCAATTAATTTTTCTCTCCTTACAATTCAGCTATTATATCGAGAAAAATGCTTTTTTTTAAAAAAAAATGAACTCGTGCAAAAAGTGGATACTTCAGCCAGTATACTTTTAATGTATCAGTGCTGCATAAGGTATTTTATTACTAATTTATTAATACTAAATTAAAAGCAAGTTTATTAAGTGTTAGAGACTTCCCAGGACTTATCTTGCACAGCAAAGTTTTTTAAAGGAAGGTTTACGATTAGAAATTGACACTCTGAGCTCTTTTTTATATTTAGATGAGATCTATTTTTTGTCTTCAAAGCAGCCACCGCATTTTACAATCTGTTCCAATTTAAAAATTAGAGAAAGAAAAATAGCATAATTTATATCCTATTACTTAAAAGTAACATGTACGAAATATAATATGCTTACCTTATTAATTTGTACGGTTTATAATTAAGATTGTATTGTAGCTTTAGCGACAAAGTGCATTACTATTGCATTCAATACATTATTATTCTCAAGGGGGCGAGAAAAATTATGATTGAAAAATGGGTCTCCAGTATTGAAAATTTGAGAAGCACTGTTATACAACATGTTTATTAGCTGTTTGAGAAATCTTTATTTTTATTCAAAAAATATATAATTTAAAAGTAATATACACACAGATCATTGCCATAAAAACTTGCGCACCAAGAAAAAAATTTGTGCTTGTATCGAAACTTGGCATAAAGGTACATGTTGGGCATTAGTGAAAATGATTAGAAATGCAGCGTGATTGCGCATTGCATAGTGCCAGAAGAGAGCATTGAACTTCGTTCTCCTTGGAGTATAAAACAGATAAGCAGAGCTTCTTTGAGTGTATTTAACCTCTTACAAAGGAAACACTGAGGTAGACATGCCGTTGCGCAGCCATCCCACATCTCTATAACTCCCACATCTCGTGCGATGTTATAAGGTGCCATAGCTAACGATACTCGATCACCCCTAATATTGATCCATGACAAATGACCCAATGGTACGTCTATGACATCCTTCAGCTACAGGTGTTGCCACTCATGGTAGGGCTCCCAGGTGCCATTTTTCAACAAGACAATGCTACGCCACACACAACAAGGATATCACAAGACTGCCTCTGCCACACTACTACCGTTCTCTGGCCTGCTTGATACCCATATTTGTCACCAGTCGAGCATATCTGAGATCATTTGAGACGGCAAGTTGGACATCCTACGACTTTGGCGGAACTAGCGGTTCATTTACAGCAACTGTGGCAACATAGTGCTAAAACTTTATTTTATTTGTGCTTTTTTCTGCAATAAATGTCCCATTCCTTTGACTTTCTAATCACTTACTTATACCAAAGTAGTATGTACATATGTAAGATTTCGTTTCTTTTGAAGATTTGTTCTTGGTACGCAAATTTTTATGGCAATGAGCGTATTTCTGAGCAGAAATCTAAATTTTAAAATACATACATATTATTTAGTGTTCTACTTAGATGTAAATGTTTAAAACCTGATACCATCATATAAACATAACTTCCCCGTTTCTTGTAAAGAAAACTTCCTTGTATTTGCTTTTTAAATCTTGAATGGAGACATTAATGTATTTCGTAAAGTAGAAAATGAGTATTTAATGCAGTGAGAAATATAATTGAAATATAATCTGACGGACAAATTCAATATTGAGTTTCACAAAAAAGATCGCATGGATGCAGTAGACAAAGACAACAAAACAAAATTAATACTTAATTAACATGCCCCTCATTAAGTCATTTTGAAAATTAATGCTACTACAAATTTTCGTATGCAATTGAAATATTGTAGAAATCAATTCATTATAAAGTTTGCGCCATTCAACTCTAAATAACTGCATTCGAAAGTACCATTTAGACCAGCCATACTGAACTTGTGACCCGCGGGCCGCATGCGATCCACCAAGCCTTTTTGAGTGGCCCAGTCATGACCCATTGCTCTGAGAAATTCTTTTATATAAGACAATGTATCAAAAATTTGGTTGAAAATTCTTTGACATACAAGTGAGCGAGTGAGTGAGTGAATATTAACGTCGCACTGTTCAGCTACACGAGGGCTTTTGGCGACGGGCTTCGAAATTTTGAGCCATGGTCAAGTGACGAGTACTACACCTGAGCTGGCACCCCCTCTCCTAATTACCACACCACACCAACGGGAGGACGTTTCAGCTCTCGACAGATTTAGCGTGCATCGCTGCCCTACACGGCGGGTCTGTAGTGGTAACGGGCTTGAAATCGTGTAAAAGCCAGCCGCGATCCGATGCCTATACTACTCGGATACCGCTTCCCCTTGACACACAAGAAATCAAACATATCAATTTTACTATTTTGCTGTCAAGGCCGTAAGGCTGTGAATTGATATTCTTTTTCTAATTGTAACTGTTAAGGTTAGTAAGAACAAACAACGTGGAGAAGTGACAATTTTATGGGGGGAACTAATTTTGTGAAAAATCTTTAATACCTTGCAAGCGAAAAATATTCGAATGATTTGGAGGTTGACTCTTTTGTAGGGGAATACAAACACGGATCAGAACTTGTTTCGTTTGTTACTAAAGTGCTGTATTTAAAAAAATACCAATAAACAGTAATTATATAATGATATGATTCCTCTTTCAAGATATGATAAATAGGCTTTATTAATATTCTTTGTAACAGCAACAAAGTGTTTCATTAGTGGTAATGTCACAGTTGTAACAAAGACATCCTCGGAAGTTTGTTGTATTATTGGTAATCATATGGAGCCGGTTACTGATGCAAAAATTGTGGGGGAGGGTTCCTTAATTTCTTGTAATTAAGTGTTAGTGACAAAAATAGAAAAATATAAAAAACTAATAATTAATAACAATTAACACAGGAGTTATAATATTTTGATCAATTTTCCATATTCTAAATTTCCAATGTTATCACCCCCTTAAACCTCATGTTTCGTCCCGCGTTAAATAGCTAACATATGTATGTGACCTGCGTGAAATGGCAGACATACGTATGCGGCCCAACAGAAAAAAAGTTTGAGTACCCCTGATTTAGACATATAAACTCCGTATTGGAAATAGTTTAACTAAAATCATATTAGCACACTTTTCCCTTGTAAGCTAAAATAGAGTTCATTAAGTCATCTGACTTTTCAAAACACCAGTTATTAATATTTCTAAAAATAATTACACTATTAACTCCAAAAATTTGAAAAAAAAAATATAAATACCTCACATACCACACAGTAATGGTAAAAGAAGAAACTTAATTTAAAAACAAGTTACCTTTAATGTAAACCTTTTAGAAAGTTATTTGTCTAGTTAAAATAATAAATGGAACTATAAGTTTACTCGAAAAAGATGTGCATTCAAATCACATAAAAACAGTAATTATTTAACAATCTCTTCTTGATTTAAAAATCTTACATTTTAATTTTGAACATAGAATTTGGTTAAGCAAATTTTTTAAAAAAAGTATTTTAAAATAATTTATATTAACTAATAAAAACGTCTTTTGAAATTTCTTTGAAAACCAGATCAACATTTTTAAATATACATAGAATGCATTAACAGATCAAATAAGCATTGTTAATACACAAAAATAAACACACAAAAAAAATTAACTTTAATGTGCATATTTTCTTTTTAATATTATCTTCAAAGAAATTATACTAATACATTTTTGAATTAAACGTTGAGGGATCTGTTTAACAAAAACAAAATTACCTTTTCTCAAAAAAGCAGATTTTTTTAAATTTTATTCCAATGTTTCTTACAAATTCATTTTTGATAAAAAGTGTTTGTTGTGTACATGTGGTTTTATTTAACCGATAACTACGTTCATGCACTAATACGCCATGAATAGGCTTCTTTTCATCTTAAGATCAAAGGAGATTTCTAAAAAGAAATAAATTAAATCTAATATTACTTAAATTTAAAAACTACCTTGTCATCATTATTTCTTAAATCATGGAGTAATTCAGCATTAATAAACTTTTTAATGAATACAAGTACAAAAGACAGTCATGGATATTACATATTTTGAAGGAAAAAAAGCTTCTGAACGCGCGCGCGCTCTTGCATTTATTTTATCTCAAGCCTAGAAAACTTGAATTTCAATTATACTGATCTCATATACTTATTTAAATATCAAAGGTGCACAAAATTTGTATTCATCTAATATTGAAAAATTGAATTCACAAACTTGAACAAATTTTCAACTTAAAATCACCTTATATATTTATCACATATCTATAGCATATACAAACTTTTCCTTCCACATCCAATATATGTATATATATATATATATATATATATATATATATATATATATATATATATATATATATATATATATATATATATATATATATATATATCAGGCATTTAACGCGGGCCACATACATATGTTAGCTATTTTTCGCGGGTTGCTTTTTTAATTATTATTATTTTTATTTTTGTCACTAACACTAAATTAAAAGAATTTAAGAAACGCTCGTGCACAATTTTTGCATCAGTAAATGAATTCACATGATTACCAATAGAATAACAGACTTCATAGGATATCTTTGTTACAACTGTGACATTACTAATGGCAAAACACTTTTTTGCTGTTGCCAAGAATATTCATTGAAGCCTATTTGTATCTTTTGAAAGAGATCTTAGGGGAAAAGTGTCATTGAATGAATTCTCTTTCATGGTATTTTTAAAAGTAGCACTTTCGTGACCAAACAAACAAGTACTGACTCGTGTTTGTTTTTCACTACAAAACCAGCCAACTTCGAATTCATTAGGATATTTTTCTTTTGCAGTGTATGAAAGATTGTTAAAAATTAAATCCACCCGTAAAATTGTCGCTGCTCTACTATTGTTTGTTATCACTAACCGTAAACGCTACAAATACAAAAAGAATATCAATTTTCAGACGAACGACAACGACAGCAAAAAACAAAATTGATATATTTTATTTCTTGACACAGAATTTCCCACCAATGTTTTAATGCATTGTTCTTAAATAACTGAAATCCTCAAAGCAATAGGTCATGGCCGGGCTACCTAAAAAGGCTCGGCTGGCTGCATGTTGAGTACCGCTGCTATAAAGCAAAATGCTGAACAATTTTTTTTTATTTAAAAAAGAGGCAGATTACTTTTGAAATCATTAAAAAGAACGTTGAAAAATGTTATTTTTTTATATCGTAGTAAAATATTAAAAACTTCGTAATGTACGTAAACAATGTACTATCTGTATTCAGTTTAATTTATATTATTATATATCTTTCTGATTAGGAATATGTTTTTTTCTTAGTAGCATTGATTCAAAAAAGAATACACATCAAGTCATAAAAAATAAAGAATTAAGAGTAAGGAAAGATATATTAAGAAAATATTTTATTTTGTAGCTTATTCTTAGTTTTTACTTGATACCCTTTTTTCCTGTTTCGTTGAAGTTAATGATTCTTATAAAATTATGGTAAAAAACGGGAGTTTGTCAATAAAAATGTAACTTATGTGTGGTACGAGTAACCTACAGATATATTTATTAAGAATAGTAAATAAAAATATTGAGAATATATATTTTTTCAAGCAAAAAGCAAATCAATAAAATATGTTTTCTAATTATTTCTTGATTAATTGTAGCTTTCAGAAATTTAATTCTATTAAAGTTAATTTCATAAACAGTCAAAGATTATTCAGTTTATTGGTCAAAAATAATATTGAAGAATACTTCTAACAAAAAGATACGGTAAGCTACAAATGATTTTAGGCTTAAGAAAAGTCTAGCGAATGTCTGGGATGAGAATACAGCTATAATTGACAGTAAATATTTTCCTATTTCTCAAATTAAAAAAAAATCTTAGTTTCAAAAATATAAACAGTAAAATTATTTGCTTTAGTGATATTTATTTTTTATACACACTCTATAACACATGAAAATTGAAGCACCAAGAATGAGTTGTCCGATGGAGACAAAAGTGGGTAGAAAAATTATTTACAGAATAGAAAATGATTATAATTTCAGAAAAAAATTAAATGATTTATTTCACATTTACATCGTTGCAAAGTAACGAGATCAATAAGGAGTTGACCCACCTCTAGCCTGGATTCAAGCTGCCACATGACGTGGCTTAGAGTGATAAAGCACCCTTATGGTCTCTTGTGGTATTTATTACCAAATTTGCTCCAATTGTCAGGCCTGATCATCAACATTCCCTAGCATATGTAATCGTTTTCACATCATATCCCAGGCATGCTAGATTGCAGACAGATCTGGCAATCTGGCTGGTCAAGAAAGTATTTGACAATTTGCAAGATAGTTCATAGCAACACGCGTGTCTTATATGATCTGACATTGTTTTGCTGAAACAAAGGCCAGGATACTGCAAAAGGAACGTAGCAAAACAGTTCTCAGAATCTCGTAAACTTACCACTGCTCTGTAAGTGTGCGTCTAATGACGACCAAAGTTCTGTCAAAAAAATGGCACCCCTGACCATATCTCTTGGGTGAGGGCATGTGTGGCGTGTAGTAGTGAAAGCTGCATCGCCACGCTACCCTGGGGTCTACAGACACGCCTTCGATTATCATCAGGACACACTTGGAAGCGGGATTCGTCGCTAAACACTATACATCCCCAGTCAGCATGATTCTAACCAGATCGAGTCAAGCACCACTGTAATCTGGCTATACAGTGTGCAGGCATGAGTGGCAGGTGGCGAAGCGGTCGGTACGAGTGTAAATTCCACTCTATCAGCTATCTGTAAGTATTCGTGATAGACACTCGTGTGCGGGTCACACGTCTGATGGTTAATATAACGATGATTTAGACACTATGACAGCCGATCTGCTGTGGCCCTAGGTCGACCCTATCATGACTCTGAAATCTGCCATTGTCCACCCATTCTTGCCAGAATCTTCTAATTACCGCATTGCTTCGACCCATATGACGAGCGATTCCCCAATTTGTCCAACCTGCCTATTTCAATCCAATGCTATGATCTCTTTCAAATTTGGATAGTTGCTCGTAATGAGCTCAAATATCCTGTAACGAAGCATTTTTTCAGTCGTTGACAGGTACTCTAAATCGAAATGCGACAGTAATTTTATCCAACCGATTGAGAATCGCTTCTTATAGACACCTGTTGAGCGCACAGTTCCGATGCGCTGCAGATCTTAATATTCATTTTCATTGGATACCAATTTTTAATAATTCGCATGTCCGATACAAATGTCTTCGCATACGAAATTTCTTTATAATCGGGCAACCCTTTCTCAATGCGTCTTTTTTTTTGTTATTGGGTGTATTTCGAAGGAGTTACGTTAATTTATAATCGTGGTAACAAACTACGGTATCTATCACCAATATATCCCGTGTAGCTTTAGAAATACATACTTTTAAACTAACCAATCAATTTAAGAT
This sequence comes from Trichonephila clavipes, assembly GCA_019973935.1. Classification (NCBI taxonomy): domain Eukaryota; kingdom Metazoa; phylum Arthropoda; class Arachnida; order Araneae; family Nephilidae; genus Trichonephila; species Trichonephila clavipes. The sequence continues at coordinate 856,711 of BMAU01021373.1, read as the reverse complement.
TTTTTATAAAGCTGAAGCTCGTATTTAAAAAGCAACAAATGAATAAAAAATTTACTCAATAAAAACTTTTCAGTAATACAAAATACAAAGATGTAAATTTTGTTTAACTTACCTTTTAGCGTATTTTTGTTATTGTATATGCAGCAAATAATTTCGCAAAACATATTTACAAAATGATCACGAATTCGAAGAGGTGGATTGGTAAATGCGTTTACAGTAACCCATACTAAGTCATAAGAAAATAATTTTATGCTAAAGAAAATAAATTTATTTAATGTTGTTTACGCTTCTCAAGTTAGTAGTATTGTATATAGAACATATGAATATTTTACAATGCGATTTGAATTTTAAAAAATAAATTACAGTTCCATCTTTAATACTAAATTTGCTCTCCATAACACTTTAAACATAAGTATATTTTTGTGAACATATTTAAAAGAGCTGCATTGGCGGGTGTTGTAAATTAAAAATAGGGTGCTAGTTAAGATGGCAACCTTGTAATTTTACCATTGTTCACACACACACACACAATTAAGAGATAAATACATCTTGTTGCTTCAGGATGCGACGTAAATGTTTTAAAAAATCAATCAAATTAATTAACTAACGAGTAGCAAGTCAAAATACTTATAAACGCAGCTTATCATTTAATTTTCTGATTCAGAAAACTCCTAGCATCGGTTAATCCCCCGATGAAAATAAGCTTTTTAGGTAGAGAGCGCAAAGAAAAAAATTATCTTTAAGAACTTTTTTTCTCAGGAGACACTTTCTCGAGAAAGAATAATTAATTAGTTCTTTTGCATGAACTCCTTCTAATTTTTTATCACCCGTGAAATAAATTGTGGGATGAAGGATAAGAACTAAAAGTGGCAGGAAAGATATTTAGAAAAGCCCAAAAATACTTAACAGAAAGAGTTTTTAATTATAAATCGAGACAGCACGAAAAAGCTTTTCTACGCAAAATTTACCTTTGTATTCTAAGTATTCTGAAGTAAATTGAATGCCATTTAGTTGAATAGTAGAAAAACTGGAGTCAGAATAAAGAAAACATTTTTGGGGTTTTAAAAATTCTGGAAAGACAAGTATAGTTGCTTTTAAATTTAAACAATTTTACATAAATGTATTCCTTAAAATTGCTTGGATGATATGCTGGTTTGTGAATTACTGTCAATTTAGATTACTACGAGATTTTTTAGAGTTGATTGTAATGTAGAACCAAATTCAAATAACGAGAACACTTCTGAGATCGATATCCTAAGTTAATCCTTACACCACTCAAGGACTTAACATGTCCACTTTTCTCCAATGAGAAAATAGACATCATTATTCCACATGGTGTTCCTCTGTGAAATCAGAACTCGAAACCATAACTCGATACTTGCATTTGTAGCCACAAAAAAGCAAGTAGTTTTTACTCGAAATATTTTAATATCTACTCGTGTAAATTTATATTACTACATTGTATTTATAAGTTATATATAGTCACTGCTTTTATTTATTTTTAATATTCAAGCATACATGAGTTAATGACTTTAAAAATTCTTCGGTTTCCGTGCCCTTATTTCATAAATATAGACAATAAATACATTTATCCAATTATGAATCTTAAATAAAAATTTAAATTATAAGCTCTAGTTATAGCTTTGTATCATAGGAATATACGCATTCATATTATAACGTTTGTGCAAATGTTTTTATGATGATCTTGAGCGTGAAGATTCTCAAAATGAGTATAATATATGGTGGCGCCAATTCGTCAATACTATCTACGAAATCTAGCTGTTACGTTAAATCTGGTGATCTATGTATCCTTTCAATAGGCTTCATATCCATACACGAATTAATAATTAAAAAAATTCTTGAGTTGTTGGGACTTTTTTTCCTATACATATACAATCCAGTTATAAATCTTTTAAGTCATAAAAAACTTTTAATTTGCACAAAAAAAACACCTCTAGTTATAGGTTTTTCTATCAAAAGACTATACATCTGCAATAAAATTTGCACAAAAACTACTTTCTTATGATGATGAAATGCGAAGAACTGTATAATGTATATTATACATGACCGCTTATATTTATCATTACATCTATGAACTTTTGCTATGTTTCTAATAGATGAATCCCATGTAGTAAAATGTTGAGGTTCAAGTGAAAAAAACCCTTATATAAATAGCAGTTTTCAAAAATCAACAATATTCTCAAATATTGATCTGTTGAAATAATGGTCAACACATGAAGTAGCCAATAGGTGCGTAGTCAAAAGAATTCTGTTGATAAATTAAAATCTCACGAGCAAATCCATTGTTATTTTTTTATGAAAATTAACTGAAACGTTGAGTATTATATTATCTCAATGAAAGGTACCGAGCTTGCTGAATATTTTCGACATTCATTACCATTGTTAATTACAAAAGGCAGATTAAAGTGGCATTAATATCTTTATCATGTGAAAATTCTCTGCTTGAATTATTTCCTGCACATTTCATCACACCTTAAACAAAATGTTCTTTGGATGAAATTCTAATTCCAGTTTTAAAGCACTTAGTTCAGAAGGCGTATGCACAGTCTGCGGACATTTAACGTTTCGGTACTTAACGTAACTTTGTAACGGAAGAGCAGAAAAACATATTGAATGTCATTGACTTAGGGTAAAGGTCAACAATCCAACTTTATAGAGAAATCTGATGCTACCAGTTGTTTTTCTACTGTTATGCAGGTGCAATTGCAATCGGATTTCTTATGGCTACATCAAGACTTCTATGTATTGAATGAAGAAAGTCCAACATTTTGTATGATCTCGGTATTTTAAATTCCTGCGTAATTCCGAAAATCTGGACGTGACATGCGTTGTCATCTATTGTTCATCTTTATAAACTTGACGTATGATGTTAAATACTATACGGGTAAAGTACAATCAAGATGTTATGCACGCTTTATCACTTTGAAATATTGCGCAGATTTAGAGGTCTTTACGAATGTTGCACTATTAGAAACACCGTAAATTTATATTTTGGGTATATGCACGTTTTAATAGATAACGATTTCCGTAATTACAGCTTCAAATGAAATATTTTAACTGGAAACCAACATCTCTTAAAATGGGTAGAACTTTTCTCCATATATATCTGATACTATGAAAAATTTAATTTATTGAATTTTATATTTTTTGATACTAATAAAAATACTGGCATTAACATGTATAACCCTTCAACGGGCACAAATCTAAAATACACTTTCAGTGAGAAAGTACTTGATAAATGTAAAGTTCTCATCCTCTATAATGAATATTGAGTCACAAAAAAAATATCTCATCACGGTTTTTTTCCTGGGTGGTGACTAGACGTTATAGCCACTGCACATTTATGACAATTAACTTACTTTTCAGGACAGAAATAAAGAATCGTATTAGAATCATATTACAATAAACATTTTATGAAAAATTAAGTTTTATGCTAATAACTATTTCAATAACAATTAAATACAATGAAGAAGTGTAGTAAAACAATAATAGAATAATTGTACAGCAGAGAATATTTACTTAGAATATATATACATTGAAATTGGCCTATATCAACATTTTGTATTTTATTTAATTTTAATATAAACAAGTTAGAAATAAAGTAATATTTTTGAGGATTTAAATTAGTTATTTCACAAATTTCATGAACTGTTTACTGTGGAACTCTATGATATGCAAACGTTTTCTCCGAGCTGAAAAGCTGTAATGAAAGATTTTTGAACCCGAGAATCTCGTATTACATATTGTAAGCAAAGTTTGTTTATATTTCTGACCCTCAACGTTCTCACATGATTCTAAGCGCTCTCTCTCTCGAGTGGAGGAAAAGCAAAAAATTCTAGGTCATTTTTCTGTGCTATGTGGGCAGTGGATAAATCCTCTATCCATAAAAAAACTTTCCATAAACCTAAATAAAACTTTTTTTTAATTGCACATTAGCTTCATTCATTCAGAAGAAAGAAAAGTATACTTAAGAGATGTCGAAATGTTTTTGACAGATCAGAAATTTTATTTATAGCAATCAAAATACAGTTTTTAGATTTACACCGAGAAAAACTGTTTTTTAACTACCTTTCAGAGGACATTAAATGCAAAAAAGGTATCGTGCTGTTATCTGTATTGATTTTCATGCGTTTTAGCTTCAATTAATTCATGTGGATAGACTAAATATCCCCCGCCGGCATCGAGAAAATAGTTTTCTTATATGGCTAGACCTATTAGCCACTGTCCGCTAAAGGGTTAAAAATCGATAGAAATTTGATAGTGCACTGTAAACTAGGAAAAGACAAATAGAAAAAAATACAATTTCTAAAGGTATTTCTTCTGTGTTCTTAATATTATCATGCCAAATATCATTAAAATCACAATCTCGTACAGATTTGAATAACTTACATTTAATTTCTCCAGCAATTTCCAATGTAATAATTTTTTATTTGTAGTTAAAATAAAAAAATAAGGCCTAGTGGCCAAGTGGTAGCGTATCACGCTTGCACACCACAGGTTCGAGGCTCTATCCTCGGGGTGGGCAAGATCGATTCAGCCTTTCCTCCCTCCTGAAATGGGTCGATAAATGAGTACCAAGCTTGCTTGGGGATTTAAGCACTGGCGGTTTCACTTCAGACTGATTACATGATTGGGACATCTACTTATGTGCCTCAGCACCCAATGGTCACGCATGCTGAGGTGCGCGTAGTAGGCCTTATCCCTCATGGGCTGTTGCACCACTGAGTTTGAGTTTGTAAATAAAAAATACAATACATTACAATATTGTAAATTTTATTTAATCTAGATTGAACTACAATTTTACAATCAAAATAATTTTCTTACTTAAAATCCATTTCTTATATATTATTATTTTTTCATAATCTTAAGTGGCAATAGCAGTAATTTTGAAATCGAACTCTAAGAGATTTAAATTTAAAAAGTATTGCTCCAAAATATGACCTCGCACATGATCTTCTCTACATTTATTTATTTATTCATTTTTGCAAAGTAATGCATTTTAAAGTAATGACTGAGAAAAAAACATATTTAAATTTGTAGTACTTCCCAAAAACACATGTTTTCATTCAGAAAGGAACATTACAAAATTGAAAAATTCCTTTTAGAAAAATTTGGATCCATGGATAAGGAATTTTTTTAAAAAAACATATATATTTTTTATATTTTACATTTTGGAAATTTATATGTTCTTTACATTTATTAATTACTTTTAAGCGGTTTTTTTTCTTTTCGTAGTAATATTAACAAATTTGTTTTTATAGAACCACAGAATAAATAAAAATTCACTTCTCTTAAAATATTAAAAAAAATTATTTCAAAACCTAAACATTCTCGCTCTATCTAATAGAAAATGCAAAATATTTCATATCTCTTTTGTGCATTTTTAAAATATTTGTAAGTCATAAAAGTATTTTATAGATTCCTAACAAGCGAAGTCTGGTATTTTTGAAAATAATGCCTCAGGTAAAAGTCATCTAATTAACTAAAATATCGTAGCTACACAACTTTGCTACAATGGGTTAAAATATATCCATACTTCAATAAAATGTTATCGTAGCTGTGTGTGCTAAAAATAGTTACTTTAACAAGACAGATTTATAAGCAAACTAAAAAATACATGACAAAGAGCAGGAAGTTAAACTAATTAGTGTAGTAGGAAGAATCACAGGTTATTAATAAAATATCTGAACAATAATTTTTCTTTTCTAATTTTATGTATTGGAACAAATTGTGCACATTTTATGGCAATAATTGCCTCAATTTCAATTATTCTTATTATTATCTTGTTTCCTTATATCTGTTAAAGTAATCATAATAAATAAAATGCATTATGTGTGTGAAGTGGTTGTGTAAAATTAGCTCAAAAATGAATTAGAATTATATTCTTAGGAGTTTAACTCATCCCAAATATTTTTTTTTCAAACTAGCAAATGAACTTCCCAATAAATTTAGGAAGCGTAGATACCATTTTAAGAGAAGTTAAAGGTTGAAGTAAAAACATTAAAGCAGTTATGAATTAAAGTACTGGAGAACCCCCATCAAGGAGTTTTAGCAAATTAACTGTGACGCCCCTGTTTTTAAAAAAAATATAAATATGAGTGATACGGAAATCGAGTGATGATGAGTATACTCGTTAATCACAGAGTAAGTGTCACTGTTAAAATATTGGATAAAAAATGGGCTTATTTTATAAAATTTCTAATTTTATTACTAATTCTTATTTATTTAGCTCGTTCATGGGTTCATGAGACTGATGGTCCAGTGGTCGCGGTAGCCTAGTGGTATAGGTATCAGATCGTGGCTTGCCTTGTTACGAGTTCGAGCCCAGTACCACTAAAGACCCGCCGTCACTAAAGACCCGCCGTGTAGGGCAGCGATGCACGCTAAATCTGTCTAGAGCTGAAACGTCCTCCCATTGGTGTGGTGTGGTAGTTAGGAGAGGGGGTGCCAGCTCAGGTGTCGTCCACGTCACTTGACCATGGTTCAAAATTACGTGGTCCGTCGCCAAAAGCCCTCGTGTAGCTAAACAGTGCGACGTTAATATTCAATCAATCAATCAATCGAGACTGAAGGTACTTCTGGTCGTAAGTCTTTATGGATATCTATGAATTTTAGTGAGCGTCAAAATTCTCTTACTGAGAGATCAAAACACGCACTGATTTACTCTTCCTTCTTTTCAAAAAAATATTTTCTACCTGTCTTTACACTAATGCAGTTCTGAGTGAGTGAGTGAATATAAACGTCACACTACTCAGCTACTCGAGTATTTTTGGTGACGCACCTTGTAATTTTGAACCAAGATTAAGTGATGAGGACGACATCTGAATTACCCCCTCCCCGTGCTAATTTCCACAACACACTAACGAAAGGACGTTTGATCCTCGACATATGTATCGCCATACTTGCAAAGAGCCATACATGCAGAGAGCCGTACGTGCATCGGCTCTCTGCGCGGCGGGTCTTCAGCGGTACTTAGCATGAATTCATTACAGGTCTGCCATTGTGGCCACCAGGCTACCGCGGCCACATGGTAGTGCTGGAGTAGGTGCAGTAGGGTTGATCACACTCTTCGTACTATGATGTACTCTTGTCTTTCCCACCCCAATAAAATAGTAGCATGGCATTTGGCCATTACTCTAATGTCAGCACATGGTTGTAACATCAAACAATTGGTATTTGCATCACTCGATAGCTAAGTAACTTTGGACCAGCAAATGTCAATAGGCTTAGCATCTAGTCAGCGTTAGGCATTTGTCCCATCACTGACCATACCTGAAGGAACTTTTCGATTTATGACTTTGTTCCTCTTAGGCTAAATTTAAAAAAAAAACATTAACATCGCACAGAAATATATTTCCTATGATTAATTATTCGTTGTTTGCATACGGGAACGCATGAGTTCATCTGAGATTTTTCACATTTTTTATTTATTTGTTTTACTTCACCTTGGTCCCAATATATTCTAAGCATCTTGAAATTTGAGAATATGTGTGTGTTTTGTTTTCCTCAAGAATTACAATTTTAGGTATCCGACTACGTTCGGAACCGTGATTTTAAAAATGCATGTAAATGGATAATTTTCATGATATTGTTGCGTTTTCGGGGATTCGAAATGATTGAAGCCGAAGAGCGGAATCCAAAACAATTTTATTCTTGGCCAAAACAGTCCTCCACAAATTGTAGAACTGTTCGAGAAATTCACGTACAATCGATGAAAATACTGATAACACAGATGCAATACACTAACAAAAACAATAGTAAACACTCAGCACAAAAATAATAACTCAATAAAAGCAATAACACACGCACTATGCAATCGTCTCTCTCAAGCAGAGAGGTATCACTTGCATGAAAGCTGAGATCTGACTAACTGACTAGCCGGCCCGGGCCCTTTTATACCTTTCGGTCAGAAACCTCTTGCACTTGCCAGAATAATCTAGAAATAGAAAGGTCTAGAAAAATCCGGAGCGTACGAGAAAAGCTCAATACAGTAATACATTCAATACAATAGGGTTACAATACCGCGATAGGGTTGCCAGACAGGGTTATTAGGAGCAGGGTTGCCATGGTCGCCAAGCTTATCGCCCACATTTGGCGCCAAAAATTAAGTCGCCAAATCCGTCGCCAACTTGGCGCTAGCTGCAATATTTGGCGAGTTTACCATTTAAACCAATGTTAAAGCATGGGGGCCGTGCAATGCAGTGGAAATGATATTACAGGTAAACAGGGTTGAAATCACATTAGATACGACAAATTAAACTGTAGAAATGAACACAAATGAGTAGAAACAATTAGAATAAGACTAAATTCGTAACATTGCCCCCTCTCAAGAACTGCACGTCCCGGGCAGTACAACCCTTCATCAGACGTTAACATAATAATAAAGCAATTGATTAAAAACAATTAAATGAATATGCAATAATAAACATGTAATACATAGTACAAAATAAACACCTAATGCATAGTACAAAATAAACACGTAATGCATAGTAGAAAATAAACACTTACAAAACAACAAACAAAATTATTTACAAGATTATTTACACACTAACTTATTTATACAAGACCATGGTCAAAATAAATTACACAATAATTGACACACTAAGAATTATGGCCATAATATGGAGCAAGCCTGTCGTAATGAACGACTCTAGGCTTCGAATTCGTTGACTTACGGATCCGGATTACGACGTCGTTTATTATCTTTAAAATTGTATAAGGACCGTCCCAATGCGATTGTAGCTTAGGAGAAAGTCCTTTGCGTCGAGTCGGGTTGTAGAACCACACCTTGTCACCTTCCTTGAATTGATGTCCTGTGGCTTTTGTGTCATACCGAGTCTTCATCTTCTCCGTCCTCAGGTTGATCCGTTCTCGAGCCAAATGGTGTACATCTTCAAAACGTGCCTGGAGATTCTGCACGTACTCCTCAGGCGATGAAGGTGTATCCGGAGGGCGACCAAACAGCAGGTCACAAGGGAGACGAAGATCTCGGCCAAAAGCATCTGGGATGGTGAATATCCGGTAGTCTCGTGAACGGCGCTGCGGTACGCTAGCAGAAAGAGAGGAACTTTCTGGTCCCAGTCTTGTTGGTTCTTGGAGACCATCAGTGAGAGGTTATTCAGGATGGTACGATTAAACCTCTCCACCATGCCATCTGACTGTGGGTGCAAAGGTGTGGTCTTGGTCTTGTCAATTCCGAGTAGTTCACAGACCCCCTTCAATACCGCAGAGACGAAATTTCTTCCCTGATCGGAATGAAGTTGAAGAGGTACCCCATATCTCGATATCCAGTGCTGCACTACAGCCTCCGCTACGGTGGGGGCTTCCTGATCCGGAATGGGGTACACTTCGGGCCATTTCGTGAAGTAGTCCATGACAACAAGTAGGTACTTATTACCAGACGCAGTCCTTGGCAGAGGTCCCAGGATATCGAAAGCGATACGTTCGAAGGGTGCTCCAACATTGTAGCGATGCAGCTTCCCTCGGCTACGTATCTTTGGCCCCTTCCGAGCTGAACAGGCATCACAGGACTTGCACCACTGTTCCACGTCAGCTCTCACTTTACCCCAGAAGAATCGCTCTCGAACTCGGTGCAAAGTTTTCATGACGCCGAAATGACCTCCTGTTGGGCTGCCATGCAATTCTTTGAGTACCTCTGGGATACGAGATCGAGGAAGTACTAATTGCCACCTGAATGTCTTTCCATCCTCTGATTCGAATTTTCGGTATAGAACACCATTCCTGAGATGTAGAGAATTCCAGAGGGCCCAATACTGCTTAGTTGTAGGACTATAAGCCGAGATGTCCTGCCAACTTGGTTTATTGCTGGAAGACTCCATAAACTCTATAAGGGGTTTAATATCAGGATCCGCCATCTGGTCTTCTCGAACTTTCTCGTCACTCCAGGGATCGGGTGGCGTCGCTGTTGAAGTTGTTATCTGGCGTATAGCATAGTCATATTTGGTCTCTACTCTGGAACAATGACGACAATTTTCTGGGCATGGTCTTCTTGAAAGGGCATCAGCATTTCCATGCGAGGAGCCTTTACGATGTCTGATGTCAAAGTAATACTCGTTGAGCCGTTGTATCCATCTGGCTACCTGGCCTTCAGTATTTCTAAAATTCATTAGCCAGGTTAAAGAGGCATGATCGGTACGTAGAAGAAATTTTTGGCCATAGAGATAGTGATGGAAATGCTCGATGGCTTTCACAATAGCCAGTAGCTCTTTTCGAGTGACACAATAATTTCTTTCCGGTTTCGATAAACACTTACTCCAATAAGCTACGACTCGTTCCTGGCCATCTATTTCCTGAGATAATACTGCTCCGACACTCTCATTACTGGCATCAGTGTCCAAGATAAATGGCTTGTCCGGTTGTGGATATATTAAGATCGGTGAAGACGTCAAAGCTTCTTTAAGCTGGAGGAAGGAATCTTCACATTCTTTTGTCCACTGAAACTTTTGTTTACTTTCTGTTAGCTTGTGCAAGGGTCTTGCGATGTTAGAGAACCCTTTCACAAACTTTCGGTAATAAGTACATAGTCCCAGGAAGCTTCGCAGCTCACGGAGGTTTTCAGGGCGTTTCCAATTCTTTACGGCGGACACTTTTTCGGGGTCCGTACGAACACCTTCTGCAGAGATGATGTGTCCCAGATAATTGACTTCTTTCTGGAAGAACTTGCATTTCGAAGGGTTTAGCTTCAAGTTAGCGTCGCTTAATTTTGATAACACCTTCCGGATATTTTGAAGATGTTCTTCAAACGTACGCCCTCCTATTATGACGTCATCCAGGTAAATAAGGCAAGCTTCAAAAGTCAGACCCTTTAGCACGGTCTCCATCAGGCGCTCGAAAGTAGCTGGCGCATTGCAGAGCCCGAACGGCATGACTTTGAACTGCCATAGTCCTTGGCCGGAAGTGAATGCTGTTTTTTCTCTATCTTCGGGATGGATCTCCACTTGCCAGTATCCGCTCTTTAAATCTAAAGTCGAGAACCATTTATGACCGGAAAGGGTATCCAGGGTGTCATCTATCCTTGGAAGAGGGTAGCTGTCCTTCTTGGTGACGTCGTTAAGTTTTCGATAGTCCACGCAAAATCTTGTGGAGCCATCTTTCTTACGAACCAAGACGATTGGAGATGCCCACGGACTCGAAGACGGTTCTATGATGTCATTTTCCTGCATCTCTCGTAGTAGTGTTCCGACCTCTTCCTGTTTAGCAAACGGCAAGCGTCTTGGGTGCTGTTTAATCGGCGGATGGTCTGCTGTATCAATTCTGTGTTGTGTCACTGTAGTATGGCCAATATCGCTACTGTTTCTAGAAAACACGTCTTCAAATTCTTGGAACAGTCTTTCTGCGGAGCTTTTCTGTTCGGGGGACAATTCAGCATTTTCTAGAAGGTCGGGAGTCAACTGTTGAGGCGAGTTGGATAGGAGCAAGCTCGAACTTTTGCAGACACACGTTACTGGACTGCAGGTTGCCAACACTTCACCTTTCTGGAACACTCTAGATTTTTCAGTTACGTTGCAAATTCTTACCGGGATAGTTTTTCTGGAAAGGTCCACTAGCGTCGAAGCTATTAGCAATCCATTCGCTTTATTTTCCGCAGTTCCAATTAGTCCAGAGTTGAAACTCACATCGTTACCGATGTATCCAGGTACTATGATTTCAGTCCTTGGGGAATGGTAATATTCTCGTTAGCGGTTACCTGTCGAATAGATTCTGTCCTGTGTTCAATTTTGAATATAGTGACTTCTTCGTGTATGGAACGTAATTCGTTCTTGTTGAAGTCTAGAGTGAAACCATGCTCCTTTAGAAAGTCCAGTCCAAGAATGAAAGGGTCTGCAATATCTGCGACATACACAGCATGTTGGTAGGTAGTGTCTCCAAACTGGATCTTGACTTTTAATTTTCCGTGAATATCAATCTTTTCCCCGTCACGGTCTGTAGCACCACGCGGGGCGGGGTCCAGATAAGTTTCTCTTTTAATTTTTGAGCCAGATCGTTCCGAATGATAGACACATTGGCTCCTGTATCGATGATCATGTTGCAGGGAAGCTCGTTAACATGTCCCATTATAAAAATTCCATTCTCACCGGTACTCTTTGTCGAAATTTGACACACTGGAATGTGGGGCTTTCCAAAATCTGGCAACCTCCGCCCCACGATATGGTCATTAATTAGTTTTCCGACACCTCCTTCTGGAAGGCGCTTATTAGTTTCAGCGCCTTGGCGTGCCCGGCAGCTTCTCTGCAGATGCCCTTCTCGACCGCAGGTCCAGCATTTAAGGGTCTTCTTCCCGTCTGCTTTCTGGGACATCAAAGACTCAACTCTATTCATGAAGCTTCTCATCTGTCGCTCTAACCGCTCCACACTTGAGTTCGACGTGTCCGATTCGTTGACGGCTCGTATGGGGTGTCTGTCCTTTCGTGTTGCTTGCTGGGCTGCCTCGAATTTCATAGCAAACACTAGGGCCCCCTTTAAGTCCTTGAGATCCGCCATTCGGAGAGCTTTCTGGATTTCCGGATCACGCACCCCGTCGATGAAGTGTTGCAGCGCCAGGACTTCTCTTACTTCAGTCGGACAGTCAGAAAACGCCAAGTGAGAAAGCCTCTCGACGTCCGTCGCCAGTTCTTGGAGAGTTTCGGACACTTTCTGCTGCCGTGACTTCAGCTGGAGTCTGCTGTAATCCTTCACACATTTCTCTCGAAGCGTAACTCCAGAGCATTAACGAGAGCGTCGAAATCCAGCCGCTGTGTTTCCGGCAAAGTTTGCAAAATGTCAGCAGCGTCGGCTCGAAGAGAAGCAGCTAACTGGCAGGCCTTGGTCTGGGAGTCCCACTGGTTTGCATCCGCCACTATGGAGAATTGGGTCTTATACACCTGCCAAGAGGACTTTCCGTCATATGTAGAAAGCTTGATGGAAGGCTTGGAATAAGGAGCTTGAAACTTAAATTCATCCCCTTGACCAGTCATGACTTTCTGCTTCAATTTCTCTAGGTCACTCCTGAACGAGATGGAAACATCTTCTACCTTTTCGAAAATTTTCGCCTCTAGTTTGCTCTCCATATCTTCGAATTTATTTTCAAATTTGTTCTCTATATCCACAAATTTGTTTTCGAATTTATTTTCCACCGACTCGATTCTTCCTTCCATTTCTTCAAATTTCTTGTCCATAGTCGTCAATTTGTCGCCAATGCCCTTCAAATCACTTTTCAACTCTTCCTTGTTGGCGCTGATCTGCTCGTTTACGTTAGTAAGCTTGGTATTCAATTCGTCCATATTGGCATTCATGCTGGCGGTCAACTCCGATTTCATTTTAGCCCATTTCGCCCATATTGGCATTCATGCCGGTCAACTCCGATTTCATTTCGCCCATATTGGCATTCATGCTGGCGGTCAATTTTTCTAGAAGAGTCTGGAACTGGGCCTCCATCGCTCTTGTTGTTGGCATTCAATCCCACTTCTGACACCAATTGTTGCGTTTTCGGGGTTCGAAATGATTGAAGCCGAAGAGCGGAATCCAAAACAATTTTATTCTTGGCCAAAACAGTCCTCCACAAATTGTAGAACAGTTCGAGAAATTCACGTACAATCGATGAAAATACTGATAACACAGATGCAATACACTAACAAAAACAATAGTAAACACTCAGCACAAAAATAATAACTCAATAAAAGCAATAACACACGCACTATGCAATCGTCTCTCTCAAGCAGAGAGGTATCACTTGCATGAAAGCTGAGATCTGACTAACTGACTAGCCGGCCCGGGCCCTTTTATACCTTTCGGTCAGAAACCTCTTGCACTTGCCAGAATAATCTAGAAATAGAAAGGTCTAGAAAAATCCGGAGCGTACGAGAAAAGCTCAATACAGTAATACATTCAATACAATAGGGTTACAATACCGCGATAGGGTTGCCAGACAGGGTTATTAGGAGCAGGGTTGCCATGGTCGCCAAGCTTATCGCCCACATTTGGCGATATATCGCCACATTTGGCGATATATCGCCAAATTTGGCGCCAAAAATTAAGTCGCCAAATCCGTCGCCAACTTGGCGCTAGCTGCAATATTTGGCGAGTTTACCATTTAAACCAATGTTAAAGCATGGGGGCCGTGCAATGCAGTGGAAATGATATTACAGGTAAACAGGGTTGAAATCACATTAGATACGACAAATTAAACTGTAGAAATGAACACAAATGAGTAGAAATAATTATTACCCATTTATACGCTTTTGTAAAATCACGGTCGCGAACGTGGTACCTTACTGGTCACTACTTTTTAACGCCTGTCTAGTACACTCGTCATGACACAATATTCTGGAGCTTCACCTTAATGAGAACATTCGCCAACCACACTTAACTGATTAAATGATTCTTTCAGACATTTTATAAAATACGAGTATATTGATGTGATTGTGAAACAATATATCATTATTTGCTAAGATTTTATATTTTGGCAATTTTCCTTAAAGTATTCGTAAATTGGAACAATAATGTAATTTTTTTCTATTAACAATTCAATTGATTTTACTTTGATTCATCGTGATATTTAAATATATATCATTCTCACTTTCTACTTTTATATTATTTTTCTAAATTTTTTAATAACATTTTGCCTCCTTTTATTAAGACTGTAATAAGAGTCCTGATATACCTTTCCGTCGCTTTTTTTTATTTCTTTACAGTTTCATTTCAAATAAAATATAATAGAAAGTAATTTAAACTTTGATTTTCAAAAAAAAAAAAAAAAAAAAAAAAAACCTTCAGAGAAATGTCATTTGACTTTCTCTAATATTTTATTTTCTTAATTTTGAACAGGAAATTGTTCAAATTTTTACTGTTAATTTATTTTCGTAGCTTTCGTTTTACCTCAGCTCTTTTCCTTCCATATACATAAGGCATTTATATTCGTACTTATTTAAATGATTAATTAAAGAATGAACAAGATAAATTGTATTTTAAACTTATATGTATATTTCTTTCGAATTTTCTCAATTCTCAAATGTATTCCGTGAATATTTTAATAAATGTTTTAAATTTGGATGATTAAATAAAGCATACACATGCAGAAAATTACTTTACAAATTACTACACGATATTTTTGAAAAACAAAATCAATCATTATTAGAAAAGCTATTTTTTACAATAATAACATGTTCAATTTGGCCTCTTTTATTATTTTTATTATTTCCCATTTATTATTTCCCTCTTTATTATTTATTTTCTAGTTACAGCAAAATAGTTGCTAGTATGGGATTTTTTACAGAAAAAAATTTAAGATATTTCTTTCTTAACATAAAAATACAGCAGTAACGAATATAAAATCTGTCTCTGTCTGGAACTGCTAAATCATTGCTTTCAGCATACCTAAAGTGCTGACACCTTATACACCGTGTACGATACCGAAAAAACAAGTTAGAAATCGCCAAAAGTTCCAAAGATTTTTTTTTACTCTTCTGAGTCAGCATTTGTTTATCTCCGATGTCTTTATTTCTTCGCCACTTTCCTTGCTTATTCTTCAGTTTTGTGTCACAGTATATATTCGAAAGCATCTTTGTGGGCGCTTTAAAAGATAATTCGATATATAACCTATTTATTTTTCTTGTTTACAGATTATATGTAAAATATTCGACATGAAATATGTAAATACATTTTCATCAAATATTAAAAGCTATTTATTCCTCAAAATTGGCTTTTTTTTCATTTTATTTCTTCATTTTTACTCAAAAGATTTATTTCAGTACTTTTCAATTTATTAATTATAATAATACACATTCATTATATAACTTCTTAGAGAACATTTCTCTTCAATATATTTTTGTGAGTGAGCGTTTATTTACATCTGACTCTAAAGTAACAAGGTTAAGGCAAGAGGAATCGTGGCGACGGACCTCGTAATCTTGAGCCACCGTCAGCTGAAACCAGAGCTAGCCCTCCTCTCTCTTAAAGACCCCACTTCAGCAATGGAAGTACTTTGAGCCTAAACAGGTTTAAAGTGCATCAGCAGCTCTACACGGCGTGTCTTCAGTGGAATTTCTAAATGAATGGACTTTTGCCTCTGTTCAAAGCCTAAGAGTTGCTGAGTAATTGACCTTACCATCTGGGTGAGTGGGTGAGAGTTATATTAACAACGCGCTATAAAGGAGCACGAGGTGTATTGGAGATTGACCTCGTAATTTTGAGCAATAGTCAAGTGACCAGAACATCTGACCTGAACCCCCTGTCCTAGCTTCCACACCGCACCAATGGGAGAATGTTAGAGCTTCGACAAAATTAACGTGCATCAGGCCACTTTTTACGGTGGGTCTTTAGCTTCATTATGCTTCAACTCATAACACGCTAGCCACGAGTTCACGACCGTGATCACTCCTGGACTACGACCACACCATATCATCTGTGTCGCGAACGGAGCTAACGAACTCGTAGTTTAATTAGAATGGCGCTGTGAGCGCATTCCTTTTTTTGTTTACGTTAGTTAGTAGAAGTAGTTGAGTCTGTAATTCGAACGTGAAATGTATCAGTTGTCTATTTTCCTTATCCATTAAATCTTTTTTGCATCAAAAATGACTATCGTACTCTTGGTTAAGAGTCTATTTAATCGAATCTTTTAGGTCAAGCTCATCCCGGGTGTTAGAAACGGAAGAATAAGGTAAGTGATACCTTTATTCTTATATTAGAGAGAGAGAGAGAATTTGTGAAATCGAAAATTAATTTTTTCACAATCTGGATGCATCGCTTTGGGATTGCCAAGTGCTCAATATGGTAAAAAAATGTCATGAAATGTCAGCGCACGTGATGCTGTGGAAGAATGGATGCATCCCCAGACTTTGTGTTCCTCTTCATTGAAGATTTGGGAAAATACCTGCAGTATTTTTAGGATAATTGTGTGAACAATGCTGGTCTTTATCAGTAGCCTTATCACTCAGCTAGTCATTATCACTCTCGAAGCCTCTTTATAATGTTTTTCGAATTCTGTGGTTTTCATTTCTATTAAAGTACAATAACTTTTCACACACAATAATCTTTTTCTTCTTGGATGACCTTCATGTTAAAAACACTTTATTAATTTAAAAATGATAAAATAACCATATTTTTAGATTTTTAAATTCGATTTTTCTTATGATTTCTTATCATTTATTTTTCAAATATTAAATTAACCATAAATTTAATTTTTTTGAGGCTTACTGGAATCTTAGTGCATCTGATCGTTACTAACGATTTTATTTGCACTCATTATCTTAATTATTTATATAAATTAATACTATTTTTGTGGTAAATGTTATAGTGTATTTATACTTTTTTAGGATTTTTGCATTAGTAATTATTTTTATGTTATTATGTATTAAATAAATTCTAGTAACATAGTTTGAAACCCATTTGATAAATAAATTTAAACACTTAGTATAAATCTTACTTTTTAAGAAGTCCATAGATTTTCGCTTCGGTTTCGAAAGTAATATTTCGTCAAAATATATTCAAGCCGTTTCCTTAAAAATATAAAGTAACAATAGAAATATCAATCTTTGATTTTTTCTTATAAAGGATGCTTTAAATTTATCTAAAGTAGTAATGAATGATTACAAACAAATGATTGATGAAAGGTTTTAAAACATTGTAGTCATATATTGGTTTTTCACAACTTAAAAATATAATAAGAAAATATATTATGTATTTGTATAGATATATATACATACAAATAAAAAAATGAATTGTTATATAAAGAGTGAGAAATATATTAAAAGGATCAGTCAGAATTTTAAGTGATTTTAAATGAAATTTGCTAAATTAAAATTTATGTTATTCAAATTTGCTTAACACCAATGTAAATATTATTTTGTTAAATAAAAATATAAAATCAATAATTCATGCTCAGGTAAATGCGGACACCAAATTAAGATTCTGAATTAAATGGTGTAGTAATACAATTCGATACTGAGCATTGCTCATTCTGTTTTCTTTATTTTTTCCATTACCTGGTAATCTGTAACTCTTGGTTGAATTCCAATATAATCCTATCTCTTGAGATAAGAGGAAGACATACTTATTAAAGAATCGTATTCTGCTTTTCCAGGCATAAAGATAATGCGTCTCTTGGTATAGAAAAGATTAAATTATTGTATTAAGACTGGTTTATTTCGAAGAATATATGTATGTTCACACACAAACAAACAAAAATAATTATTTTATTTTCTCTCTCAAATTCGATATAATTTGTTTCAAATTTTAATCACGAAGAAAATAATTATAGAGTATAGTTACTCTAGTTCGTATATAAGAGTGGATTAGATTTAAGCGGACTAATAACTGGAATTACAGGTAAACATGTGGAAGAGGACAAAAAATATATAATTCTAAAAAGCAATTTAATCAAACAATGTCTTATTGAAATAAACTATTTTGTTCAAATTAATAGGGGGAAATGGAAAAAAAAGCAATTTTTTTAAGAGCCTTAGATTTTAATCATTATATACCTTAAGTGCACTTAAAAATCCCAATATTAGTACGAATCAAGTCCTCATTTCTATCAGAAATAACCTTTTTTGCATGTCTTGGCATTGAATCTATTAGTTTAGAGAGAGTCATGTTCTTGTTTTCCTCATTGTGGAACCACACTTGTATAAGACTTTTTGTAATCCATTCTATTGCCGTACGATTCATCTTAGCTAAGCAATTTTTGATAACATGCCATAAATTCTCAATAGGCTTTATGTCTAGTGGTTTAACAGGTCAATAAAGCTATTTTATTCATTTTTCCGCTTAAAATCATGGAAAAGTTTAGAAGCTTTGCAAGCGGCCAAATTATTCTGAAATATTCCGTCAACTGTTTCCTTGAATGGAACAATCCACTGCATAATATTTCTATGTATTTGACAAAATTCATTATGCCTTTCAGAAGAACTAAGCTTCTAGTGTCATTTGTTGTAAGAAATCCCCGAATATATTTGTTTTGAACGGTGATTAGCAGTCAATTGGCTATGAGCTGGCAGCAGATTTTCTCCATCACTTCTTCTAACTACACTTGAATTGTATCCCTGCACAAACAAATATGCTTCATTATTGAAAATCACATCCTTCTAGTCATTAACAGTCCATGATGGGTATTGTTTGGCCCATTCTAAATGATTTTTCATTATTTTCTGAGTTTGTGATTGTTTTTTCCTCAGTTTTTTTGCCTTACGGCATACTTCCAGAAACCTTCTTCGTACAGTCGAGAAACAACCAGAATCCATGATATCCCTCCGAAGGTCACTAATGGTCTTTTAAACTTTTACTTTTCTCTTTTTTTAAAGATATCCGACCACGTTCGGAACCGTTATTTTAAAAAAGCGCAGAAATGGATACTTTTCATGATATTTAGTGTCACTCAGATTAGAATACATGCATAAAATTGTTTTAAGGACATTTTGACAAAAAAAATTATTTAAATATAAAATGTTGGCAAAAAATTAACTTAGAATAATCTTTTTTCCAAATGTTCTCCTTTTGTGAAAAATGGTTCTATTATAATAATATTTTGCCTGTATATAGCACAGACCTCACTACAGAGGCTCAACTAGAATTTTTGAAACATTCACAATATTTTAAGAGTTACCACCAATTGAAATAATTATTGGCGTTTTTTTCTTAAAATTTCTCCTCTCTGTAGTCGTATAAACTATGAATAAACCCACTTCTAAGTTATATATTTCAAATATTCTAATTGAGCCTCTGTAGAGAAGTCTGAGCTATATACAGGCAAAATATTATTATAATAGAAGGATTTTCCACAAAAGGTGAACATTTGGAAAAAAAATTATTCTCAGTTAATTTTTTGCCAAAATATTATATTAAAATACATTGTTTTTGTCAAAATGTTCTTAAAACAATTTTATGCATATATTCTAATCTAAGTGACACTAAATATCATGAAAATTATCCATTTATGCGCTTTTGCCAAATCACGGCTCCGAACGTAGCCGGATACCTTAATAGAATTTTATTAGTAGTTCTTGGTGTAGTTTTCCGTTTGTGTCCCCCTTTTCTTCTAGCTTTAGACACTTAGATTGTCTTCAAACAGACTTAAGACCACCTCCTTATTATTCGGTTTCCCTATAGTTTTCTGTTGATTTATTGTAGCTATCTTTTCTCGCGTAACTAGTCTCACGTAATCTTTTGCTCACGCTTGTAAAGGTTGCGCGATGTGGAACGCGTCTTATTGGGTAACTTTCCTGGTAAAACCATCGAGTGGCGTGCCCGTTATAATCCACAGCTTCATATGTGATCAGTATGTCGACCAGTTATTCGTTTGAGTACGAAGTCATCCTACTAACTCGGGAAACAGATAGAAGACTTTTAGCCATGATCGATGTTCACGAAACCTTCCTTTTGGTGCAATCTACCACAAATCTTTTGGGGAGAATCTTCCAGAATGTAGGGAATTCTCTGCAGCGCCCCTGTCATGCTTACCAGACAATTTCTGGTCAACATTTTGAACACTTGGTGTAGAACAACCTTTTAATAAAACTTTCTGTCCCCTTAATGTGTTCCTGGTTTTATTCTTTTGCTCGCAACTACGGCATTTGCGGCCTTTTATTCATCTGTGATTCTAAGTCATCTCTGTACCCCCTACGGATTTGCAGCGAATCATTCTGTACATTCAACTTCAGTAATTACATTAATATCATTATATACATGTATATGGAGTTACTTGAGGTATTAGAACTAACATAATTTACATTTTGCGAATCCTGATATATTTCTCACTCGCAAAATATATGCTATTTTGTGGGATGTCATGTTTATATGTGAAAAAAGAACTATCTGTACTAAACATAAGTAATTGTATAATAACAAATTACTTTGTTGCAAAGAATAAAATACGCCTCGCATTTGGTTACAAACACAAATTAAATATTAATTTGGAAGAATTGAAGAATTAATGCTCTAATTAAGCCTCAATGCAATTCCAGTTTACACACACACACACATTTATTTTTATGATTATAGCACACGAATGGATTGATTAACCTTTACATTAGCTTCCGTATCTAATATTATCTAATTCATTAGTTCGCGTTTACATTTATTTTTATTATAAACCATTAATTAATTCAGGCTTACACTTGCAATCTAAGCTCTATATTACTTGTAATGAAAATATGTTGAAATAAGATTACATATTTTAATCATCACGAAGATTACAATGAAATATAATTCAAATCAACTCCAATAATTTAAATTTCCTCGGAGCTAATCCAGTTACGTATTTAACAATGCGAAGCTCTTTAATGACTCATCTGTAACTGACCTCAGTTAGTGAATACAAAGTTTCCGATGGAGAGCCGCCATATTTCAAATTAATGTTTGGATTTGCGAATTTAGATTATCTATCCCACAAGCAATCACGTTTCGAGGGAAATATAATTGGCCATTAGCGATCCAGTCACACTCACAATATAGGGTGATTGGGATGAATTTCAAATCCACAATGCGGAACGGGATTTTAATTGGGATGCAGACAAATATCATTGAAGTATTATAATTTCGACTGCTTTTTTGGATCAGTAATCAAGAAATGTTATTTTATGAAAGATGTTACGTATAGGGTGAAGAGCTTCGAGTAGTAACAATATTTTTACACATACAAAGTAATTCATACTAAAGGAATTCTTGATGGTATCTTACGCAGAATAACTAACGATTATAATTAGTAATTACAATATCTGATAAGATAGTTACACACCTATAGGTACAGCAAAATATGAAAGGAAATTCAATTTAACAAATTGAAATACAACAGGAAATTAAATGTTTCAATAAATATAAATTATCAAAGATATAGATAGATGTATTTGTTTCTTCATAAATCAATTTACAGGCTTTAACTTTGGGCGCGTTATTTGTAATTTAACTTTCAACCACATGGTGGCTGCTGTAGCCTAGTTGTCAAGGTCATGGACACGTGGCTGGCGTGTCATGGGTTCGAGCCTAATACAGCTGAAAACCCGCCGTGCAGAGGGTCCGACGCACGTTAAATATGTCGAGGCTCTAACGTCCTCCCGTTGGTGTGGTATGGAAGATGGGAGACTGAATCCCAACTCAGGCGTTGTCCTTGTGATTTGACCATGATTCAAAATTATGAGGTTCGTAGCTATAGCTCTCGTTCAGCTTTATTTTATGACGTTAATATAACTCTCACTCAATCACCTAAATACCACAAGCTTGAACCGCCTCATGTTGAGAATAGAAACTACAATAATTATCTCATGAAAGCCGCTCTACAGCAACTCAACCCTTGCTGTTATAATCACGACTTCTTGGTATGCTTTTCCCGCATGTTCGAGCCCTAGTGCCCCTGAAGACCCGCAATGTAGAGGGATGGGTGTTCATTAAATCTATGGAATTTCAAACTGCTCCCCAGAGCATAGTGTGGTATTTAGGAGAGAGATGCGCCATCTCAGGTGTCATCCTCGTTGTTTGACTGATATTCAAAAATATGATGAGTGTTGGAAATAACCATTAGCAACAACCCTCGTTTTTTTATATTGTTTTATAGTGCAATGTTTTAATAAACATTCATTTATTCGCAGCAACTCAAGTGACCATTTGATTTATTGCTTTTAATATAATTTTAAAAATTACGGAAATTTTAATTGACTTATTTTTGGCAGTATGGTTGAAGGTACTTTTGGTATGGAGGTGTTTTAAACTAAGGTGATCCCTTATACATTATTTTTCACAAAATAATAATCGATACACCAAAAAATAGTAATCCGAATGAAACGAAAGTAGAGTAGATAGGATGTATGTATATTGAAATCAAATTTATAAATCTTTTTTAGAAATTAAATGCTTTATTATATTAGAGAACCAAAAATGTCAGTAATGTGTTTTCCCACCTGTAGCTCTGAACAAACTGTTGGTTCTGAAACACCTCGTTGGGAATTGCATCATGGCAAATGTTCTCCTTAGGAAATGCATGATATACATGTTCTCATTGGCAAATTAAACCAGCACCTTCCAGGAATAGTCAGAAACGTCTGCTCATCAGAACCCGATCATGCTCTATAGAGGAGACATCTGAAAATCGCAGATAAGTGTTGGAGAGACAGGAATACAAGTGGCAGAAAGGCGTTTCGTCTGAGCCGAGCATCGTAAAATCGATATTTGCTCAGACTATTGTGTTATTCCTCGAAGATGTTGAAAAATGCTTCACAGCAAGTGAAGGAATTCAGTGGAGGCAGGATATCGTTGCCTATTGATCGTTATCATTTCTTGATGTCACCCACGGCATGTAGAATCTTCAATCTCTTCCACGACTAACGCTTGAGAGGACGGATATATTGTAAGGTTAGCCCTTCAAAATCACTCATCCAGGGCCGAAAAGGGCATTTTGCAGCTCGCCCAGGATTCGTTCAGATTGTGCGATGGCGTTTGCAACAGATAGGACTGTTAGTAAAGCGGACATTACTTCCCCTTCCCCTGACAATTCAGCATAGGGAGATATGGTGACCCTGGTGAGCCAGAAAACACACTAGGTGTCGTCACACCGTCGTTTTTTCTAAAAAAGCCCCGGTAATATTTAATTTAACAAAACTATACGTAAGTTAACAACAAGTTTAATAATTACCAGTGACCTAATGGGCTTGCGATATATAAGATTATATACAAAGATAAATTCTTATCTTGATAATTTGTACGGTTTCGAATTAATCCCTTAACTACCGATTAAAAGCAAGCAATTCGCTTTCCAAGGCCACCGTTTTGCACGTATGCACGCGTTTGTGGTGCATTGGGGAAAGGGAAGAGAAAAGCAATAAATAAGCAAATCTTCTGAAATAAGTAAATCCTTCGTAAACACTGTCAAGGTCAGTTTAATGTATACCAATGCCTTCCGAGTAATTTTATGGATAGCAACGAACAGAAAAGATCATATTTCTCAAAAAGGCGTATATATATATATATATATACGTCCGGTACTATTTACGCACTGGCTGAGCGAGAAGTTTATATACGATTGGGGGCCCTGAGAGATTTAGGTCGTATTGTATCGTATTATCGAATTTAAAATGATGTTATTGTACAGGGGGAGGGCATAATGAAAATTATGATTTAATCATGGGTAGCAAGTATTGAAAGTTTGAGCAGTACCGCTGTAAATCCCCAAACTGCTTGCGCTTTTAATCATTTTGTCTTCATGACATACTGTTTAGGTACAATAAATATATGTTTGATTTTTTTTCCTTATAAAGCGAATGTAATTTTAATGGGCTACAGTGTAAAATAGTATAAGCTATTTAGAGACTGTGCTATATGTTATAACCTATTATGAACTGTATAATATATTTATGTTATTTTCAGTTACTGTATTCAGTGTTATTCATACCCAGTTTTACAGAGTCCTGCCATAAATAATATGTTTAATTATTTATGTGTATCTCGTAGCATTTCTTCTACAAAGAAATATAGTGATTTTGATGGATACCAGGGTGGCATTAGCAAGCGCGGATTGATGCATTCACTTACATGCGATTGCAGTTTTGCAAATCCTTTTTGCTGCCATTTTGCCATAAGTGCATTTGCTCTAATATCGACAGTTATTTGCGTCCATTTTGTGCTGTTTATTCATCTGGAATATTCATCTAGAAGCACAAATGACTCCGTTTGCAATAGTGCCGAGCTAGGGTAATGAGGAAGGCGGGGTGGCACAGGGTTGTTTTTCCAGACTAATTCCCCTTACAGTTTTTTTCAACGATAGTCAAAATGTAAGAATGGGGTGCCTATGCGATGGCAGATCCAATCTGCTGGTATTTTTTTATATAGAGGTATCATATAACGTGACAACGTGCGTTCATTGGTTGAGACTTCATAGAAAAAGTTAGAGAAAACATATGTATAGTTCTTTATAGTTGGGCCAACATATATCGGAAAAACTGATTTAATTCAGTCTATGACAAGAATGAGATAAGCACTAATAGGAAAATGCAATATCAGCAACAATTCTCAATAATTGTTGCAAGTGCAGAGATTCAAGTTATCTCTGGTTTATGTTCGGTAAACTTAGACTGCTTAATGATTCGAGAAAAGATTACAGAAACAAAAGGGTATACGAGTAGAAATTAATTTACTTAATTATGATACATTTGAAATTACATCTAAATACATCTTAAAGATCTGAAAAACTGAAAATGATAATTTAAAATAGATATAAAACTATTTTTTTAAATTTGTAAAAAATGGAATCATTTTGTTCAGTGTTTCTCAAACTGTGGGGCGCGCTCCTCTGGGGGCGCGATAACCTTGCGGAGTGGGGGTGAGCATATTGAAAATAAAAGTTTTAAAAAAAATTTTTGGAATGAAGTAAAACAAAATGCATTCTGACATAATAAAAAAATACACATTTACACTGATGTAATTTATATATATATGATCAAAAATAAAAGATCCCTCTTCAAACGCTCATTACCTATCTTTGATCCTATCACCAAAAAAAAAAAAAAACATTTTGTTTGTTTTACTGTAATCCCACGATGAGAGATTTTTTATTACGTTTCTTTTAACCCCTAAAATACTACTTTTGATTATCATATATTTGAACTTCAAACTTACTGGTATGTTTCACTCCGTCTCTTTTTCTTTTAGAAAAATTGCAAATAATATTTTTTTCCTGTTGCTTTTTTTTCTCTTGTGAATGAGTTTTATGATATATGGATAAGCATATAGAGCACTTTGAAAGATTATTTGGCCAAGATGTATTTTTAAGAGTATTCTGAAACATATAATGCTTAATGGAAAACGTTTTACACAATTATTTTTTTGGAACTACAGAGTCAACCCAGGCTCACGAAATCGTTAATTCTGGAAAAACTGTTTATTCCTTAACAGTGACCTTGATAGTATCCTCCTATTAGACATTCTTAATACGAACTAAAATGAATTTGTCACAGACATGTCTCTTTTTTTTAGAGTGTCAAACGTTTTTTTTTCTTACAATCAAGTTACGAGTTTTGATTGAGTTCCCTGTACAACCACCTTTGTTCAAAAATACTTTCTATGAACATGCTGCACTTTCCCCCATGAACAGTTTTGTCGTTTTTATTGCTGTGTTGTACGGTTTATTATGGTTTATAAATTTAAATCAGCAGAATATGAAAAAGGGGGAAACTGAAATATCTATTGAAGGATGTTGAAACTGATCAAGCAATAGAAGAACCTGTTGAAATAATGCATGTTAATCAAGATAGAGAAAATAAATATGAGAAAAGCAATAGACATATGTATGAGACGTTTGAGTTGAATTGAAATTTTCAAATGCTGCCTAAAGAACTCTATGAATAAAAACTATGAATCCATAAATGTAGCACTTCGCCTTATCAAAAAGACACAAGGAAGAAAAAGTTCAAAATGCTATTCGTGGATTGTAAAACGACAGCAAAACTACAATAATATTAACAAAGTATGACAGATTTGCTGGAAAATAATGTTCCTGTATTGTTAGCAAAAAGTGTCTGTGATTTATGTCCTTTATTAAGGGCACGCACATTTGGAACATTTACTTTAGTTTTATTGGATTTTTTTTCTCAAATTATAAAAGAAAAATTTAAAAGTCCTTGAAAGTAGGTCAGTATATTTTCTCTTAGTTAAATTATTCACTGGAATTGTGATTTTTGTCTTTTATAGTAAAAATAATTATAAAATAATTTATAGTTTAAAAAAAAACTAAGAAACACGCTTTTATAGTGAATCGAAGTAAAAAGTAAAAAATAATAATAATAATATATTTTTACTTAAAAGTAACATATACAAAATTTAATACTTATCTTGTTAATTTGTATGGTTTAAAATTATGATCGCACTGTAGCTGTAGCGCCAAAGTGCATTATTATTGCATTCAATACATTATTGTTTTGGAATGGCTCGATAAAAATTATGATTGAAATTGGGTCACTAGTAGTGAAAGTTTGAGAACCATTGATTCTGTAGGAATTTGGAAATTGCCCTATCATCTCAATTCTTATTCACCAATAGCTTTCAATGAATTCGCTCTGCAGAGTACGTTTGTGTGAAACACGGACATTATCTCTGCTTAATAAAGAATTTAGAAAGCATATAACTATTTATGTTCCTTACGAAAAAGAATGTAATCTCATGATTTCTTACTAGTGCAACAATTTCCATACAAATTATATACATTCAAATACTAGATATCTTTTTTTGCGATGTATATACCTTAAATATGTTTTTTTAAATAGTTCAGCAGTTGTAAATATCACTCTTATCTTTTCAAAAGGTGCCTCTTTCTAAATAAGCTTCATTTTTCACTTGGAACGTCTCCATTTCAAAATCCCATCCATGAATCTAATCTTAGATCATAGTATAAACGATTTTTCAGAAAGCACCATTACATAGAATAGCTACTTGGGGAGTTTTATAAGAAGCATGTTTTCTGCCGAATTGTTAACTAAATATAAGTTATCTATGGAAGAGAGAGAGAGAAAAATGTTCCGAATTCAAAAGATTGAAAAGAGAAAAAAAAACATAATAGTTTCTGCACATTGCAGAAAATGGTGGCAAGAGGAAAATATAAAAATTATTTCTAATTATTTTGATGCAATTTTCTGAAAAGTATTGCGTTAATTTTCAGTTAGGGTTCAAGTAAAACAACCAAAAATGTAAATTATTGTGGGTGTACTAAAAAAAAATAAAATGTTAAGAATTCAAAAGTTAGTTTTGCAAACGTTAACGAGAATAATTTTGCGATTAATTTCTAACGAATTAAAATAAGGATTTATCAATATTTTAACCACAATGACGTAAATGATGAGTTGGATTTTTAAAAAAAGATATGTCATGTGTGTTATATATCGGCAACGAGATATTGTGATACGCCGAAAGCAGTGGCGTAACGGAGAACACTTGGGCTCCCCTGCAAAGTCAGGTTTTGGGCCCCCAAGTTGGATTTTACAAAGGGTAGGTACTTGGCGATAGTCAGGCTGTGGGCCCTCTAGAGTCCTGCCCCCCGCGATGCGGGAGTGTACGTTACGCCACTGGCCAAAAGGTACTTTATAGTTATAATGTATTTTCTACCGTGTTAGGGTGAATTTCGTAAATTCATAAATAACAGCTAATTAATAACAGCAATTCATAGATATAGCCTAAGTCTAATAATATCTTCTATATCACTAAATAAGAAATAAGTTACAGTGGAAGAACAATGTTGTGAATTAGGTAAATTTTAATGAGAAATAAAATGATTTTACTTATATTTTTAAACATGGAAAAGTTATTGGCACAGTGAACTAATTTATTTAAGGTATTTTACTCTCATAAAACTAGTTTTTGACCATTTAAAAACAATTTTTGTATAAAATATCAATCTTAATTTTCTAAAAACGAACATTATTTTATAAATCTTTGACCTTCATTAAATATTTAATAATACATACTTAAATATCCTAAGTTGTAAGAGAAATTAAACTTAGTGAAGAATTTACTGAAGGAATGCAATGTTTTAATAAAGTAATTATTTTTTAAAAAAATAATAACCATCATACTTTTTAAAAAATATTCGAAATAAAATTAATTTTCAAAAATGTGGGAAGACTTTTGTTATGACTAGATTCTTAACATTAAAACGTCACTTTTGATGAAGTTATTAGATAAAATTCTTCTCGAAGTGCCATTAAAGCAAACGTTAAAATCCAGTTTTAGTTTCCTCCATTTAAGATTTAATTTAGGCAGGATATTTTTGAGCAAAGTCCTTTTAAATATAAAGCAGGTATACTTTAGAATAATAGCGTTTACCCTGATGATTTATAAAATTTTTCAAATTTCAAAAAATACTCGTATATAGTTATTATATCAGAAAATACAGCTATATAAATCACGGAGTTTTCAGTAGAAAAATATATTTGTTTTATTATAACAAAAAACAACTATCTATGGTGAAATTTAGATCAAAATTAATGAGTGGCTAATTGTGCATTTTGCTTTGCTGTTTTTGGTTTACATAAGGCGTTTTAAAAATGTTTGCTTCCGCAAATTGAAAATTCAAACTTAAACTTGATTAATGTATATATATATATATATATATATATATATATATATATATATATATATATATATATATATATATAAATTCTAAATTTCAAACTCATTTTCTTATCCAGAATTATGTATTCTCAATTTCTGTTTTGTTTTGCTAATAAAAAACACCATTTCTTTTTATGACTGTACCATTAGCAGTGTTACAATTTTATAGAAAACAGTTCAGAATGCATGAAACAAAATGTCATCAGATTTTTCCCATTAATTAATTAAGTAATTAGAATAAAAATAATAACGTTTTAGTATAAAAATAGTTCAAATAGTTACCTTTTTGCTTAGAATAATTTATTTTACGAAATACTTCTAAACTCGTCTTCTTTTGTGTTATTTGGTTCTGATTAATGAGGGTGCTTTATCTGTAAATTCTTTAGTTTTGTATTTTGAAAGATAGGCAAACAAACCATAATTAATGGGGTGATTTTTTATGCATATCGAGTACAGATGGAAAATCCTATGCATTAATTCATTTAGAGATGCTTTAAGATAGAAATATTTATTTTATTGCGTTATTGTAATCCCTTAAAAGAATCTAATGGTATAATGATGTGTGTTTAATATCCCTAAGATAATTTAATAAATTATCTCAACAGTTTCTTAGAATATTTTTATTAGAAAAATTTTATTCAATATTTTTATTTTAGACATTTAATTAAGAAGAAAAATGTTGCAGTTTTTTAATGAAAGAAAATAAAAGAACGTCGTAAATCTAAACTAATATAATTAAGTTCAAATTTAGGGCTCCTCTTAATTAATTTCACAGAATAGATAAAAAAGTAAAGCTCCAACATGTTCATAACAATGAATGTCCTTCAGGCTAAGCTACTATCTACTGAGGATTAATAAGGTACACTAATGAATAATTAGACAATCATTTAATTAAAGTTCATTATTCACCGTGTTATTTATGAATGCAATAACATATATAAGAAAAAAATTATATAATAAGATAATTTATGTTTATTTAATAAAAGAAATTCGATGCCTAGATACAAAAAAGAAAAAATGCAATTCCCTTTTATATTTTTTTATTCCATTAATTAAACATAATATTTAAATTATAATATAATTACATTAATAATTTACCTTTATAATTCATACCTCTTAATAGGAGAAATAATCAAATTTTAGAATTTATATATAATAAACCTGGTAAGGATTTTCTTACATTAAACGACAAAAAAATTTTAAATTTAATATATTTTAGTAGATTAATATTATATTTCTTGTTAATGGCTTGGCAGTCATAATTTTAACATTAGAGTTTTATTTTTTATGTTTCAATTTCTCTATTTACGAGGTATGCAATTTAAATAATGAGACTGGTAGCGTAGTGTTTGATCTGGCAACACTGGGGAAGTGGAACATGGAGGGGAGGTAGGTAAACATGTGATGCATCATCAGTATGAGTTTGAAGACGCTAAGTCAAGTTAACTGTATGTAGTGATTTGTTTAGTGAAACAGGTTTTTCTTGTGTGTTCTGAAATGAGTGACTACGAGCAACGATGTGCTATCAAGTTTTGCTTCAGACATAGACACAACGGAAGGAAAACATTTGCAAAACTTCAGCAAGCCTACGGAGAGAGTGTTTTGTCAAGGGCTCAGGTTTTTCGGTAGTTTAAGGCATTTTCATGAGGAAGAAAGTCAATTGAAGATGAACCTCACAGCGGAAGGCCCTCAGTTTCAAAAAACGCTGAAAATGTCGTTAGAGTCCGAGATCTTGTGCGTTCAGATCGTCGCTTGACAGTCAGAATGATTGGGGAAGAGTTGAATTTGAATCACACCGCCGTTCATCAGATTTTGACCAATGTAATTTAGAGGTGAGAAAGATCTGCGCCAAAATGATTCCGAAAAGCCTTTATCAGGGAACCGTTTCTTGGCCAGTAAGAACATTCCTGTTGCTCCTCAGCCCCCTTATTCACCCGACTTGAGTCCTTGTGACTTTTTCCTCTTCCCGAAATTGAAGAATAGCCTCAAGGTACATCATTTTGGGACACTGGAAAACATTCAAACGACGGTAACCGACCAGCTGAAGGCTATTCCAATATTCGAGTTCCACCAGTGCTATGAGGAGTGGAAGAAACGTCTCCAGCGCTGTGTGGCTTCAGAAGGCAGTTATTTTGAAGGAGACAATGTGGAATTGTAAGTTTATTGGAATAAGCAAGTGAAAAAAAATCTGTCTTATTATTTAATTCACACACCTCGTATATATATATATATATATATACAGAGAGAGAGAGAGAGAGAGAAAGGGAGATAGATATAGAAAAAAAATTTCAAACTATTAAATATACATTTATGTAATTTTTAATATTATCTTTTTGAGAAACAAAAAAGAGATTTGAATAATAAGATTAAAATAGTTAACTCAAATTTTGGGAGCAAGAAAGAAATAGATTCTGCAATAATGTAATCATTGAAGGCTGGGAACTGCTATTTTAAAGGTGAGGTTTTACAATTTTTATGGCTAGTAAAAATCCTTTCCCTTTCTGTTAATAAAACTGCGTGAAAAGCTGTGGAATATGCTGAAGAGAAGTTCTAAGTCCATGAAAAATAATAGGGCTACATACCTAAAGAAGTATTCGAAAATGCTTATATCCTCTTGAAATCCAAAAACAATAAACCAGTTATTTCCAGATATAAAGGGTGTTTTTTTAGAGGTATAGAACTTTAAATTGCAATAAAACAACGATGTATTATTCGATTGACATGGATTTTTTTTATTCGAAAGATAATCTTGTGGCATTACATTTTAAATATGATTTCTGGCATAGGACTTCCACGGCTGGCTCGGATGTAGTCCAATCTGGACGTCCAACTTAAGATGACTTTTTCCAACATTTTTGGCCGTATATCGGCAATAACACGGCGAATGTTATCTGCCAAATGGTCAAGCGTTTGTGGCTTATCCGCATAGACCAATGACTTTACATAGCCCCACAGAAAATAGTCTAGTGGTGTTAAATCACAAGATCTTGGAGGCCAATTCACAGGTCCAAAACGGGAAATTAGGCGGTCACCAAGCGTGTCTTTCAATAAATCGATTGTGGCACGAGCTGTGTGACATGCTGCGCCGTCTTGTTGGAACCACAGCTCCTGGACATCATGATTGTTCAATTCAGGAATGAAAATTTAGTAATCATGGCTCTATACCGATCACCATTGACTGTAACGTTGTGACCTTCATCGTTTTTGAAGAAGGATTCCACCAGCCCATAAAGCGCACCAAACAGTCAGTTTTTCTGGATGTAATGGTGTTTCGACATACTCTTGTGGATTAGCTTCTCTTCAAATGCGGCAGTTTTGTTTGTTGACGTAGCCTTTCAACCAGAAGTGCGCTTTATCGCTAAACAAAATTCGCTTATGAAAATCGACCATTATTTTCGAAATAAAATTGCACAATTTGAAAGCGTTGTTCAGTCGTGAGTCTATTCATGATGAATTGCCAAACCAAACTGAGACTAAATCACTTGACAGCTGTTAAATCGGTCTCCATCTTGGAAAGTAATGCCACCTTAAACTTCTATACCTGAAAAAAAAACACTCTGGACTAAAGCACTGGGGGTGAATCGCTTCAGACTGACTGCCTGATCGAGACATCTGCTCATGCACCTCAGCGCCCGATGTTCACGTATACTGAAATGGGCACAGTAGACCCTGGACATCATGGGCTGTTGCGCTACTGTTTAAGTGTTTGAGGGAAATAATTTAGTTTTTATATTACTCAATAAAGCTATTATAGCTTGAGAAAGCGTAGAAATTAATATAGATCCGGCGTATAGTATGCATCAATACTTTCAAGCTGTATTTTTTAATTTTTTGGTATGTTAGCCGTGTAAAGCGCACCCCCATTTTTACGAAAGAACAAGTATGCGTACGCAATGCTGGTATCTTTTTAAGCTATTTATTCGATGTATTATCCCAGAAATTTAAAAAATAGTTTATTTTTAGAATCAGAATCCTTTAATTTAATTAGAGTTGTCATTTCTTTCAAATAAACAATAGTTCTATCTATGTAGGAGTCTAATTTTTCTGATGCTTTTCTCTTTTTTTTTTATTTTTGAAATTATCATTTTTTTATACCCGGCGTATAACACGCACCACTAAATTTTGACTTCACTTTTTGTGCTAAAAGTGCGCGTTATACGCCAGATTTTACGGTATTTCTTTCATCCTCATTAAAAGTTAAATGGATTTTAACGTGTGTGTTGACTTTGTTAATGTAAATGAAATTTTTTTTTTCATTTATAGAAAAAAAATCAAGAAAAAGTATATAATGAATATTATTTAATTTCTGATGTCTGTATTAAAAATTAATTCCAAGTAAATCTCTAAAAGTGTAATCAAGTATACAAATGAAGAAAATTTTTCACTTGGTTAATTTTGGAAAACACATTACGCATATTAGCTCACGATTTAAAGGAAATGATATGAAGCACTTCATACTAATTGCATTTAATACGTTGCATGTCATACTATTCCAATTTAACTGATATTTGATCAATAACTGCTTGAATCTGCACCGCAATTCACATTTTAAAAATTATGTGATTGGTCTAAATTGTCATAAACAAAAATTCAAATTGACGCATCACTAAATAAAACCGTAATATCTTCTAAAACTGTTCCCTTGGTAGACATTATAATAATTCTTCTTCATTTAGCTAAGGAGGGTGGTAAATGTACGTTTTTTCTTTAAGAAAACACTACAAAAAGAAATAAGATGTATTTTGAAAGTTTTGATATTAATATTTTTTTCCTAGCTTAGTGCTCCATGAAGACACATTTTATAACAAAAATAAAATACAATTTACCTATTTCAGGCACTACTTTTTTAAATTTTACTTTTATTTTTCAATTACAAAATTTATTCATATTACAGGTGTGTGTGCGTGTGTGTGAATTCTTTTTGGAACAAAAATAAAAGGAAAAATGACAAAGAACAATTCAAACTGACTGCGAACAAATAAGAAGTCTAATTAACGTTTATTTATTTAAGGGGACTTGGTACCCTTTGAGCAAACTTCCTTATTTACGTATTCAAAAAATATATTTTAGCATTTTATAGGATGTTTCTATTTAAGAAAATGATACCAGATGAAAATTTTCATATATTATTTACACAATTTTAAAAATTAAAATTTTTTGAAGAAAATTGGGAAAATTTTAAAATCCTACTCCTTTTGTAAAAGTTAAATTGTTGACCTGAAATTTTTTTATAATATTCTTATGGATGTTCTAAACAACTTTAGGAATCGATTTTAGAATAACTTTATTCGCTTTTGAGAAGAAAAAAATAAAATGTTGATATACAGGCTAAAAATCAACGAAAAAGCCAACATGTCTTACATTTTATTATTTTTACAAAAGTATTCAGTTTATAGCAAAACGGATCGCTAATTTTTTTACATGCTTTATTTTAAACACGCAGGAAAAAAATGGAAGTGATTGGTAAATAATTGTCGAAGGAGTAGCATTTTGAGTGCACTAAGGTTTCGAAAAACACAAACTGAGAAAAACCAGTTTAAAGTTTATAATTCTGAAAAAATAATTATTATAAGCTTAATTAAACTTAAATTACCACTTTAAGATATTAGTTATATGTTTTTCTTTAAAATAATTGCATTTTCATATTTTTTCAACCCACACATTTTTATAAATAATCAACTTTTAGAGAGTACTAATTGCACAAGAAAATTCAAGAAAAACGTTACAAAAAATTTTTTTCTGTCACGACAGAAATTTTAGCTGTTTTTCTTCTTATAATATTAAAGTATTACATTTGTATGAAAAATATATCAGGAATAAGAACTGAAATTATAAAATTATTATTATAAAATGCCTTAATTTAAAAATTTTACATGCACACATTTCACATAGAAAAAAAATGATTGTATGTATTGCCTCGGATATGTTCTGCTTTATATATTGCACATTCTTTTTTAATGTTATTATTTCTCTTTATAAATTAGATTTTTTTATCAAAATCCTTTTTTTGCTTTTTTTCTAAAAAGGGGGCGTGGCTGAATTTTCTAATTTGTTTTCAAATGAAATTTTATTCAACTTCTAACTTTCCGACATGCGCAAATGATATATCAATCGAAAGATAATAATACAAATAATAAGATTAAATGAAAATAAAAAAATCGATAGGTTTTTGATTTTTGGGGTACCAAATTTTCTTAAATATGAATATTTTACCAACAAGAGAAACACTATGAAGAAAATAAGTTTGCGGCTTCTAAGGCCTTAATTTTTGCATCACAATCTAAGTGAAAGGCTATTCTGCTTTCTTTTAACAATAAGATATAACGAATGTAAAAATGTTAAGAAATAAAGGAAATTGTGTTTTATAAAAAACCAAATCGAAGCAAATTTTCAACATTGAGAGCGGTTAAGCATGATCACATGACAAGATTGGAAGTTGAGCTAGCACACCAATTTAGCAAAGAGAAACACCAGCAAAAGTAAGTAAATGTTTTTCAAAGATTTTAAAATACACCGTTATTAATTGTTTTATACAAAGTTTTGCAAAAATAAGTTTTAGTTACTTGAAAAGGCTATACTCTATTAAGAGGAGTTAGAAATCTCTCTCTCTATACTGACAATGTTAAAGTGGCTGTTTTCGATGTACTTTTTTTTCAAATCTGTTATATGTACATGCTTGAAATTTTTCATACAATAACAGTATACCTTTATCATTATACTGAAATGAGCTTTTAGCTAATTTTTAATTTTTTAATAATTTATGAATTATTTTATCATACATTACGAAATTTGACTCATTTTTCACATAAAAAAATTATAAAAAATTAATTTTTGAATTTCCTACAAAACGTTCAGTTTAGTATGTATTATCTATCCTTACAAATTTATCATAAAATATTTACATACCTGTGAACAGTAGTTTCTCAGAAAATGTACATTGAACATCAAAGTTTACATTTTGAGATAAATTGATTGTAATGTATACAGTGAGACTTCTAATCGGCTAGGAAATTAACAAATAAAAGGCTCAATTTACAATAAAAAATACATGTTTTGGTTTATATCAGAAGTTAAACTAACGAAGTACTTTGTTTACATTTTTCGCCATTCAAATGGGCGTGGCCCAGTTTCAACGTTTATTTGAAAATAGGTTTTAAGGGCTTCCAATTACCCTAGAGATTACATTAAGGCATTTTTAGAAAGGTTAAATCTATACAATTTGAAAATGTAAAAATCTCAAATTTCGAAAAAATATGATTTTAGCTTTCGAACACATCGTTGAAAAGAAATCTTTCATTGGCAAAAAATTTCAAATGTATTTCCTTATTTTTCTGAAGCAGAAAAAAATCGTAACAAAACCAAAACTGAAAAAAAGACAAACTGACCAATAGGGATAATACTGTTTGTTGCTTTATGTATCCCATCTAACCATCAATCAATCAACTGACATATAAGACAGTAGCATCCACTAAAATGTTTTATACTCGTATATTTTTCACATATAAAGAAGTATATAAAACATCTTGACATCTAAGCAGAAATATAAAATTAATCGGGATAAAATTAATGAACTGGGATAAAATAGATAAATTTAATAGATACGAAAAAAAGTGAGAAATTTTGTTTCATGAAATTTTTGAGGTACAAAAGTTTCAATTATGAAATTCCCTCATATGATAAATTTTTTTAAATTTATTTAGAGGATCTTTATTTAGATTATAATTGTATCATAAAATTCTTGTATTTTTTAATGTGTTAAAGCGTAGTATTCAGTTATTCCATATAATGCTTAGATAATTCATGAAAATATTAATTAAGTCGGTTAAATTCGTACAAAAATAATAATTTCACACTTTGTCTGGTTTTATTGTGAAAAAACTGGATATCCAGTAAATTAATTAATCATAGACCGTCAAAAAGTAAAAGAAAAACAATTTTTGATACTAAAACAATTCCATTGTATTGTAAATTATGTGAATATAAGCATTTAAAGTTTCTCGAAAAATACATTTCATTAAATTAATTGATAATAAAGAAAAATAGAATATATAATGTAATATTTTTGCTAAGTTAATGTAACAGCTATGCAAAATAACCTATTATAGTACAGCAACAGTTATACTTTAATTCTTACTACTTATAATTATAAAAATTGTTAAGATTCTTAATTCACATTGGCAAAAGTACACAGCTTCGGTTCAAGCAGTTTTTATAGGCAGTCTAGAGCCTAAAACATCCGGGAATCCTTATTCTTCAAAATAACTAATTAAATCTTTGAGAATCCAATAGTTTTATTAACTTTTACTGAACTAGATAATATACCTAAAATTCATAACAGGCCTAGTTATATGAAATAATAGATTCCCCAATTTTGAGCTAATATATAACATTTGAAAATCAAATAGTGTTTTATTCATTAAGTATTTTACTATCCGTATCATTTAAGGATTAACCGATCGAAAGTTTTAAAAAATCGGCATACTAATGTTGATAAAACAAAAATTAATTTCCTCATCATCAGAGTCATCTCAGAATAATTGGAAGCATAAAAAATATATTTCTTATTTCTATATTTCTAATTATAATGTCTAACAAAAATTATATTTTTAATTTTTCGCAACATACAGAGGTATTGTGTGTGTGTTCCAAACAAACACTTTATGGTCTCCATAAATGTATTAAGTTTTTATTGTTAGAGGAAACTAAACATAATTAGATCAATTATTATATCTAAAATAAAATTAACAATTCAATTATTCAGACCTAATTTATAATAAACGTGTTTTAACTTATCTCCTGGAAGAATCAAGAAGATAGTTTGAGCACAATAATATCATTCCAGAATTTCTTAGAATAATGTGTTCCAAAAGAAAAAAATAATACTTAGTGGAGATTAAAGTAAAGAGAAGGCAATAACAAAATCTTATATTTTTATCTTTCTAGAAATTTAATTTAAATGCAAATAAGCCTTTCAACTTTTTTGTAAAAAGGAAGTTCCTTACGTAATAAGTATATTTCAAAACATGCAAAAGTTGCGTTTTAAAAACCTCGTTCAACGAGATTGTAATTGCAGAATTTTTTCGAAAGTACGTTTCAAGTTAAAAACTTAAAAGCAAAACTATTTCCAAAAACATAAGCAAATAAATAAATAAAGTACGAAAGTTTTTAAACAATCTATTTTTAGTATTTTTTGTAAATTATTATTTCTTACTCGCATTGTCTCATAAATAAATATTTTCTTCTAATAGGTATAATTAATATACTTGCATCCAATGCATTTCAGTACAAACTCAAAAATTATACAATTATTGAATATAGTATTACGATTTCGTATAATAAACGAAATACACAATCACTGTCAACTTTTTCTTCCCTATATCTTTCTTACATAGGCAGTTAATATCCTCAAGGATTTTTTTTCAAGTAATGAACCTAATCTTTCCATATATTTTTAAATGAATCTATTTCTGTAGCCAAGCTTGACAAAGAGTTTTGTCACTGAAGTGACTTCTGTTATTGAAAAATTAATCTTTCCTAGCTTCATCTCATGTACAACAATCCCGTTCAAACGAGCGCAAAACCCATAAATATTTTTATTAACTTATATTGCAGCTTCCATGGGTCTGATATTTTCCTTGAATAATGTTATTGCATGGCATCATGTTAATTTTCAACCAGATCTAATATGGAAAATTTTAGAATGTTCTTATTCTATGAGAGGCTCGCGGAGCCGAAAAAGCCCTTTAGTACTTCCGTTCCTCAGAAGTTTGCAACTGATACTTTTTACCTGTTTGTGTTTGTGTTGACAAGCTTCTGATTTGTTCGCTTCTCTATATCAGTTTAAAAATAAACACCATGCAACAACAAAAATGTTTTTACCTCTATTTAATCAAAGACTGAAGACAAATTAACATTTGATTCCTAAAACAAAAAACCTTACAGTGTAAATGGAAGGATTCTAAAAATAGATGTTCCTGCTCCTAGCTATGTGTGGTTCTAATGCTACTAAGACAGCCAATGAACGGGAATACTAAGATCATGTCTTCATAAATTTGTTCGTGAATATGTAAAGTTGACTAAGTACAAATCGCAGACTTTTCGTGAAGTTCAACCTGATTATCGGGCTGATCGTAAAGATAATTTTTGTAGACACTCTTCACTGTATTAGTAATGATGATCAACGTCATCTCTCGGAATGTTGGTAAAACATTTCCTGAATATTGTATTGGTACATTTGAACTAATTCGTTCGCCAATAACATTGCCACTTCTTTTTATAAGTATACCTGAATAGCCGAGTTTATATGTTCCAGAAATTCGCAGCATCAAAAAATTAAAAAATCGGATCACCATCGAAGTAACTAGTGTAATTTTTCAAATTGTTAGAAACATCTGGAACAAAATCAGAAACTAATTTGATATTCCTCGAACAACTAATATGAGTTTATATTAAAATGCATTGATATACAATATTTTGAAGTACTAAATAAAATTCATTCAGTCTTTCGAAACATCTCTGTACTTTTGAGGACATATCTTTATCGAGTGAATAAATTATAGACACACTATGTTGCATTGTTATTATTTTTTGTTTAATAATAAAACTTATACATATATATATCTTTATTTATAAAAATCTTCTGTGCGTGTGTTTGTCACTAAACTCCTCCTAAACGGCTGGACCGATTTCGATGAAATTTTTTGTGTGGGTTCAATTGAATTCGAGAATGGTTTAGATTCACAATTCGGTCTGATATCGCAATTACTTAACAAAATATTAATTAAAAACATTCCAAAAATACAACTCAACATTCACTTGCATTGTTGTAACAAAAGCTATTGAAATAAAGAAGTAATATAAAAAAAATTTTAATCAATTTCTACTTAGATCAACCAAGAAAAATTTATTTTAGCTACTTTTAATTAAATAGTTGCAATTAATATAAATGTGTATATACATAGGACATACTCACAATATTAAGTGGTAAATAATTTTTATTAATTATCATTTAAGTATCGTATTGTCATCCAAAACAATCGTGTATCGTAAACAATTTCCTTTCAACTGAATGTTTTAACACGTGAGAAAAAACCCTTTTCAAATTTTGACATAAGTCGCCAAAAGGGTCTCCAACGTGGTTGTATTTGTAATTTTTTTAAATAATTAGTTTTAATCAATTAATTTATATTAATTATAATTAAAAAGTTATTGAATTGTCATCCAAAATAATCATGTACATTACATTTCAGCTCAATTGAGCGCTTTTAAATGTCTTTTATTAACGATTGAAAATTCCACCAAGATAAATAAATAAATAAACAAATAAGATATGTATAGAGATCGTGAGCTAATAATAGGAATTGAAAAAGACGTAATTTGGCGTCGAAAATTGATTTTCAGCCAAACTGGCCAAATGCTGACGATTCACGCTTTTTAACGTTTTTAATTAATATATTTTTAAGTAATCTTTATATATGTAATTTTTTTGTGCGTGTATATGTAACTGAACTCATCCTAAAGGGCTGGACCGATTTTGATTAAAATTTTTGTCTGTTCCTGTGGACTCGAGAATGGTTTAGATTTATAATTCGGTTTAGAAATGTTTATTTTATTAATTTTTATTTATAAATTGTCGATCTTGGAATGTTTTACATTGGATCCGTCAGACTACGCTACGATCGCAGTATCGAATATTAAAAAATCTTTTATTATAATTCTAGTTGGTCCCGACAGTTGGTGCTGTGAGCATTTCAGGAAAATATTTTGTCACTTCGTGTTATTATTTTGTGGAAGTAAATCGTGTGTTAATTAAATTATTACATTCAGATGTAATTAGTGTTTGGAATTTTACTCAATTTTACTCAAATTTTACTCAAAACGGTCCAGATTGTTACTGCTTATTCATAAAAATTTGGAGTTTTTGAATTTAAGATGTGTGTACAGAACAACGTCTCTCGGTTCCTCTAGTATATATATATATATATATATATATATATATATATATATATATATATATATATATATATATATATATATATATATATATGTGTGTGTGTGTGTGTGTGTGTGTATAATAAAATTTTAAAAACTTTATTTAAAAAAATAAATTCTATAAAATTTATTTCTCCATCAGATTAAGTATTTTATTTCTTCCGTTAATTTTATTTATAACTGAGGAGAATTAAAATTTTTATGCTACATATTTATGCCTTCTGAGAACTTTATCCGTTTAACAAAATGTTATGCCATAAAATAAAAAAATAAAGCCTGAATTACAAAATAAAGCAGTATATTAAATAGCAATACAAAATATCCCTCCGTTAAAACTCAACTTGCTTGATTAATTAAAAAAAAACTCCTTTGAAAATTTAGATTCACACAGTTTCAAATATCCTTCCATTTTTCCCCTTAGTAGACTAGAAACACATTCTGAATTCTTGCTGCTTTCATTTCCTTGAAATTAGATAATTCGGACTTATAAAGCGTATTAGAGTAAATATGTATTGTATCTTCGAATAAAGACAGTTTCAAATGGTTTTATCTCCCTAAAAGTAGTAGGTTACTCTGATACAAAATATTTAATTCCAGACTTCAAAGCATATCTTTCAACTTCGTATTGTATTCGTCAGCAATCTTGAAATGTATACATTTCCTGAGAAATTCGA
This sequence comes from Trichonephila clavipes, assembly GCA_019973935.1. Taxonomy (NCBI): domain Eukaryota; kingdom Metazoa; phylum Arthropoda; class Arachnida; order Araneae; family Nephilidae; genus Trichonephila; species Trichonephila clavipes. The sequence continues at coordinate 814,949 of BMAU01021373.1, read as the reverse complement.
TTATATAAAGAATCCATGGCTTTTTTTAAGAACATTGTGATTCAGTAGAGTAAAATATTAATTTTAATATATATTGATATGCACAAAATTTTTAGTTGTGTATAAGTAATACAGTAACTAATTTATTCAGTAAAATTAAGTATATGTTATGCGGATTAATTGGTATTATAATTTAAGATTCAGATATTTAAATTAAAACTATGGTAATCCTATAGGTGTAAAATATTGTTAAATGTTAAGGGGAGTTGGAAACCTCTCTCTTTCTCTATACTGACAATGTTAAATTGGCTGTTTTCGATGTACCTTTTCTCAAAATCTGTTTTATGTACATGCTTGAAATTTTTCATACTATTAAAGTACACCTCTCTCATTATACTAAAATGAGCTTTTACCTAATTTTGAATTTTTTAATAAATTATGAAGTATTTTATCAAACATTGCGAAATTTGACCCATTTTTTACGTAAAAAATTTGTACAAATTAAATTTTTGAGTTTTTTACAAAAAGCTCATTTTAGTATATATTAGACATCATTATAAATAATTTATAAAAAAATTACATTCCTGTGAACAGTAGTTTCTCAGAAAAGGCACATCGCACATTAAACTTTACATTTTGAGATAAATTGATTTTAATGTATACAGTGAGACTTCTAATCAACTAGGAAATAAAAAAATAAAAGGCTCAATTTAAAATAAAAGATACATGTTTTGATTTATATCAGTCGTTACACTTTTAAGCAAAAACTAAGTAATTTGTTTACAATTTTCGCCATTAAAATGGGCGTGGCCCAAATTCAATGATTATTTAAAAATACGTTTTAAGGGCTTCTAAATACCCTAGAGGTTAAAGTAAGGTATTTTTAGAAAGGTTAAAATCTATACAATTTAAAAATGTAAAAATCTCAAATTGTCAAAAAAATAAGATTTTAGCTTTCCTACACCCCTTAGTACAGTGAAGTACGTTTAAAGCGAAAACACCTAGGATGAAATATCGGTTAACACGAAGTAATACAACGGGCCTATCTTTTAGCCCCATTATTTTAGAATCTAATTTTTTTTGACAACAGTGGCAACGGTCATTCTGATTTCGTTTGAAAGTATTTTTTGTTTACGTTTTTGTTGTGGCTTTTCTCGAATAATTTTGCTAAAATTCTTTCTGGTTTTCTCACGAAATTTAACAGTTAAAATATTTTAATACTACGTAAAATAGTCTCGTTATTATTTGATATGGGAAATCGCAAGAATAAATCTCGTTCGCAAAAGCAAAAATTTATTGGGAATTGTTGCACAGAACGTACCAAGCCATTGGATGTATCAACAGTAAGTGAGCAGAAGTTGAAGACCTCATCTGTCTCTTTTTAAAATGTCCCATCTAAAGATGATAAAATGTCAGCGAATCGAATCTTTGATGGGGAAATTCTACACAATGTATTTAGTTGTTTGTGTTGTCCTTCCTGTTTGTCAGTGAATCTTCATTTGACATAAGATTCAATATTTGGATTATCTTCAGGTATGACTTTGAAGTGCAAAAACTGTATGTTTGTGTGTGTATGCTTTTCAAAGTACAAGAAAAGTAAATAAAATGAAAGACATAAATTTGCAGTTTGTGTGGGGAATGAGGATAATTGGAAAAGGCCATTCATTTTCGAAGAAACTGTGTGCCAATTTGAACATTCCCTCTCTGTCAAAAGCTGCATACAGGTCTTGCGAAAACAATTATTGAATGTTAATTCTGTCGTATCAAAGAATGCTATGAATGAAGCTGCTGATGAAGTTAGGACAATGAAAAACATTTCTTCAGATGTTGCGAATGTGGAGTTTCAGTCGATGGTACGTGGCAAAGACGGAGACATTCATCGTTAAATGGTTGCGTCGCTGTTCTTTCATTTGACACAGGCAAAGTCCTGGATTTAGAACTGATGTCGAGGTGGTGCAGAAATTGCAACACATGAAAGGGATCAGGAAAAAGTAAATGTGTAAAGAAACACCAATGCTCGTGCAATCATCAGGGATCAGCTGGAAGCATGGAGTCTGTCGGAGCATATAGACTATTTGAGCGTTCCCGTGAAACCAGGAAACTTGAATATGTAGAATTTTATGGTGACGGCAACCCAAAAAGTCATTTAGCTGTTAAAGATATCTATGGAAGAGATAGCGTAAGAAAATATGAGAGTATGGGGCACATTCAAAAGAGAGTGAGCAGCAAATTGAGGATTTTAAAAACTAAGGAAAAAGGACTTGGGGGTAAGGGCAAACTTTCTGACTTATTTATAGACAAAATTCAAAATTATTATGGTATTGCTACTAGGAGCAACATTGGTGATTTGGAAGAAATAGAAAGGGCTGTGATTGCAACCTTTTATCATTGTTGTTGTTCCGGTAAAAGCAATCTCATGCATGGTCAGTGTCCATTGGGCTCCGAGAGCTGGTGTGCATACCAGCGAGTACAATCTGCTGGCAAAGTGTTTTACGACAAACATGCTGGTCTTCCCAAGAGTACTATTAACAAATTAAGACGGCATATCTTTAGCTATGTGATCAAAAGCTTTTGAGGAAATGCCTTCACGTTAAGGCTCAGAATGCAAATGAGGCATTCAACGGATGTCTATGGAACGTAGTTCCAAAAAAAATATTTGTGGAACTGCAAACATTTTCTCTAGGATCTTATGTAGCTGAAATAAACTTTAACAAAGGTTTTACTTGGCTAATGTCTGTATTAGAAGCCCTAGATATAAAAATTGGGTCCTACATTATACGAGGTTATGCAGCCATTGGTAAAACTGGTATCGATTACTCAAAACGACACTCTTTGCGCAGTGCAAAATTTACCAGAAAAAAATTCGAGCTCTTAAAAAGAGAAAAGTTGTAAATACTGAAAAACATGAAGGTGTAACATATAAATCTGGAGCATTTTAGGTAATATTATATATTTTTAAAATAGTTATGTCTTTTTAAACTCTTTAAATATGTTTTTGTCAAAACTGTTTTTTTAATAAAATGTCGTAACTTCAAACATGATATCTTAAAATCTAATAAAGGTACATAAGTGAAACTTTGTACAAGTGTTTTTGAATGTATATTCCAGAGAATGACCTATGGACTTAGTAAAATAATAATAATTAGTATTATTATTGCTCATGTTTTTATTAAGAAACAGAAAAAATTGTCGAAAAGTAATATTAATAAGTTCGATTCATGAAAACTTTTGACTCAAGTTAACAAACTTAAATATAATAGATCATTCTCTAGTAAGATGGTCAAGAATTAAATTGCAATAAAAAACTATGAAATATGTAGATTACTTACGAAGTAGGAGTGTTTAAAATAATATTAAAATTTTATCACAATTTCTGTAAAATTTTAGAATATATTAAAAAGTATGTCCCGGTACTTAATTTTAACTGAAATTTTGTATGTTATTAAGAAAAATGAATCTTATAATGAAACAAGATTTTTACATTTTGTAGTTTTTCAAAAAGAGTTCTCCGAACGTAGTCGAATACCTTAAACCAGTGCTTCTCAAATTTTCAATACTGGCGCCCCCCTTTTCGTTCACAATTTTTATTGCGCCCCCCTTATACATTAATAATGTACTAAATGCAATAATAATGCACACTGACGCTAAAGCTACAATAGGCGATCTTAATTATAAACCATACAAATTAGTAACGTAAGTATTAAATTTTGTATACTACTTTTAAGCAAAAATAAATAAATAAAATAATAGGATAATTATTATGTTATTTTTCCTTTCTATAATTTTTAAATTGAACATAGTGCAAAATGCGGTGGCTGCTTAGAAGACAAAATATAGATATCTGCTAAATATAGAAAAAGAACTCAGAGGTTCAATTTCTAATCATAAGCATTCCTTATAAAAACTTTACTTTCCAAGACAAACTCATGGAAGTCGTTAATACTTATTAAACTTGTTCTTAATTTAGTATTAATTAATTAGTTATAAAATATTCTGTGCAGCACTGATAAATTAAAAGTATACCGGCTGAAGTGCCCGCTCTTTGCACGAGTTCATTTATAAGAAAATAAAACATTATTGATATAATAGCTGAATTGTACGGGGAGCAAAGCCAAGTGCTCGACAATGTTTACAAAAACGTAAAACGATTTTTTTAAAATGGTTGCTCAAATTATAATTAGTTTTAAGCGAATTGTAATTTTAAGCCTTACAGAATTAGCATTTATAATTGATGTTAAACAGTAGCGCAAACAGGAATTTTTCAATAGGGGAAGGTCCGGGGTCGAAAATTCACCAAAATTGTATCAGGTTTCTTTTGATTTTGTCGATTATCGGGAACAAAACACAGTAAAAAACTAATTCTTGAATAAATAATTAGCATTAATTAATAAAATTAATGATTAATAACGAATTCTTAATTAAATTTTGCGTACTATACACTTAGAATTATAATCAATCGGAAAAAATTCAAGGGTGGGGGGTCCGGAACCCCCCTTGTGTGCACCACTGATGTTAAATAATGATCAATAATATAAAATATCGATGAAGAATAATTGTATTATTTTTAATATTTAAAGCGAAAAGACTTCAACATGTTTTAACCCGGGAGCAGGCGCGCACTCGATACGGTCGAGCGGGGTTATTGATCACCCCAATCCTTTTTGTTTCTAACTATTTTATTGTACACGATACAAATCGTGATTCCAGTGAATAATTTAATTAAGAGAAAGTTTACTTACCTACGTTCAAGGAATTTTGAATTTTTCTTTGGTAACAAATAAACAGTTTTGCCAGAACTAACGATTTCGTAATCTGTGTATCCCGCGCGACCTTTTCCGGGTTTTAAGTATATTCATTATGATAATATGTATGTTACTGCTAAAAGATTGTGTGAAACGTTTTTCGTTATGCTTTATATGTTGAGAATACTTATAAAAATGTCTTGGCTCATAGTGCTTGTGTGTGTGTGTGTGTGTGTGCTCTCCGTGGTTTTCCAAATATCATAAAACTCTTTTGTACGGAAAAAAGTGCAACAGAGAACGCATAAGAGAGGGGTCATAACTAACTGTACCAATAACTTTAAAGGTCAAACAGATATTACAGCTATAATGTGCAGTATTTCAAAAATAATGACAATGATGAATTTTTATGTTCCTAAATTTTTTCGATTCTGGGTCTGGGATCTGTTTTTTCTCTGAAAGAGTAGTATGTTATTTTCAAAAAGAAAGCGTAATAAAAAAAATATCTTATCATGGGATTACAGCAAATCAAATAAAAGTTTTTTTATTTGGTTATAGGATCAAAGATAGCTAATTAGGTATTGAAGAAGTTTTTATTTTTGATGACTTAATATCGCGCGCGTGCGCTTATAAATTATATCAGAGTAAAAGTGCATCTTTTACTATGTCTGAAAGTATTTTGTTTTAATTCTTTCCAGTAAAGTAATTATTTTTTAAATCTTTTATTTTCGATATGCTCGCGCCCTTCTCGTAAGGTTATCGCGCCCCCCCAGGGGGCGCGCCCCACAGTTTGAGAAACACTGCCTTAATATTCTGGATTATAGGTATTTTTTTTGCATTTTCCTTTAACACGAAAAAATATTTCAGTTCCCTTTCGTTTCATGTTAAGCGATTTTCATTGTATTATAAAACTAAATAACAATTAATACAATGCTTATTTTTTAATAAAGACAGATGAAATAATTCCCGTGCGAGGGTAATATCCTTCGTAGCTTTCAGAAGTAAGTAAAACAAACGAGATCAGATAAATAAAATAAAGGATAAATAAAAAAACCAAAGTTACGAAACAAATGAAGTAAAAAATTCAAGTAAGTACATTAACAAATCAAACAATTAAGGGGTGTTGGAAAGCTAAAATCTTATTTTTTTGACAATCTGAGATTTTTACGTTTTCAAATTGTATAGATTTTAACCTTTCTAAAAATACCTTACTTTAACCTCTAGGGTATTTAGAAGCCCTTAAAACGTATTTTTATATAATCGTTTAATTTGGGCCACGCCCATTTTAATGGCGAAAATTGTAAACAAATTGCTTTGTTTTTGTTTAAATGTGTAACGACTGATATAAACCAAATCATGCATCTTTTATTTTAAATTGAGCCTTTTATTTTTTTTATTTCCTAGCCGATTAGGAGTCTTACTGTATACATTAAAATCAATTGATCTCAAAATGTAAAGTTTAATGTGCGATGTACCTTTTCTGAGAAACTACTGTTCACAGGTATGTAAATTTTTTTTAAATTATTTATAATGATGTCTAATATATACTAAAATGAGCTTTTTGTAAAAAACTCAAAAATTTAATTTTTACAATTTTTTTAAGTAAAAAATGGATGTTTGATAAAATATTTCATAATTTACTAAAAAATTCAAAATTAGGTAAAAGCTCATTTTAGTATAATGAGAGAGGTGTACTTTAATAGTATGAAAAATTTTAAGCATGTTCATAGAGCAAATTTTGAGAAAAGGTACATCGAAAACAGCCAATTTAACATTGTCAGTATATATATAGAGAGAGAGGTTTCCAACTCCCCTTAAGTGTCAAAACCAAGACGCAACTTAACATAAGTACAACATCGGAGTTATAAAATGTCAATAAAAAAATTAAAACATCAAACCAATGAAGTTACAAAATAATGCGCATGCTGCTTTACTTGCTTGAAAAAAATTAATAGACCAAGTGATTTTAAAAGCATACAGTTAAATGTTCAGGAGCATATATATATATTTTTTAGTATTGAACATTAAAATATTAAAAAGAAAAAAAATGGTGTTCATTGTAAGTGTACAATTGTTACTATAAAAATTCAGGTATTTTCATTGAAAACGTTAATTTTTTTTCTGTGTTTATATCCTTTGGTACTTACAAACATATGCAAATCCTCATGGACTCATTCCAACATTTTTCTTGTGGATAAAGTTAAAAAAAAACTAAAACTTGTGCTATATGTATTGATATTTAACGCTGTGTTATTATTTAATAATATTTAAATCTGTGTTATTATTTAATGATATTTAACAGTGTGTTATTATTTAATGATATATAAATTAGACTCTGAGATTGTGATTTGAATTTTTACCAAGTGAACAAACATTGAAAATAATTATTTTCATGGAAAATAACATAAAAGAGCTGTGTATAAGCCTGAGATATATTTAAAAATATATCTCAAGCACATTGAAACTCAAAGAATAAAAGAACATTTACAGATAAATTGCATAATTAAATATTTTAATCACAATTGATCTTTTAAAAAATGTGTTTTTTTTTAAAGTTTGCATTTTCTATTTATTACTTCTACTGAACTAATATTTTTGTTCTTGCACAATGAAGTACTTACTTATGACTAAGTGAAGTCACAGGACTTATTTCTTCTTAAATTATTTTAAGTCAACAACTAAAAATAAAAATAATCGAATTTTAATTCTCATTTTTGTTGAAATTATCATGTCTATTATCTATCAGATGATTGAGAAATCATTGCAAAACTACAGTTTCTTTTTATCCACTTATTATCCTTTCTGCCTTTTATATTATTTATCTCCTTTTTATTTCTGTATATCCGTCTTCCTTTCATTTATACATGAGTTACTTATTCTCTCTTATACCCGATTCTGTTTGTTTCAGGTACTCTTTGTCCTGGATTACTTATAGAAAGTTTTATCACTTTTTCTTTGGCAACGATATTTTTGCTTTGAGCTTCATCACTTCTCAATCTTCCTAACTGATCCTTATATTTATAAAGATTGAAGGAACGTGTCCTCCTGTTTCTAAATCATTTTAACACTAAGCGCAGCTTAGGAAAATTCTGGCAAAATTGTAGCTACCTTTCATAGTATAAAGTTATATGACCCAAAAGAGAAAGATACAGTTTTAGTAATAAAAATATATTTCTCTTAAGAAAGTAATTTTTTCTACCTCACTTTTTCATCTTATTCTTTAATAATTTAATATTTAATATTGCTCAGTTAATGTAATGGAGTAAAGGAAGAATCGGTATAAGTAAATAGTTTAGGATTTGTTCGTCTCTTTAATGCTATTACCATCCAATATTTATTGACCTGTGTCGTGCAGTAATGGAAAGAAAAAATATAGTAGGGATAAACGTACATTAAATCTTCAATCAGGAGATATAGTTTTCTTATGTCGTATTTTTTATGTTATTGTATTATCAGATTTTTGATCTACAACTTAGATAAAACAGGTTAAACTGGAAATGAAATAGTAAAGAACGTAAGAAGATTATTTTCTTTCTTTTCTTTTTACATCAGTGTTATTGGTCGTATAATTTCTTAAACCATCTAGTAAAACAAAGTAATGAAAATTAATTGTTGATTTTATTTTGCAAATATGCTATGTTAAAGTAGAGATAAATGCTAAAATAATAAATATATATATAAGTATCATAAATTTTCGTTCATTCATATTTAATGAGATATGATTTGTCCTCATTCAATGTCCCTAACAGGCTGGCATGTGTATAAAATTGAAACAATATAAAAATATCTTTGCGAATAGATGATAATTTTCTGAGCTTTCCAATATTACTCTATTCGCCTTTTGAAATCTTGCATATATAATTACATGTGTATTTTATGTGAAGTACATGAATTAAACAAAATAGCACCACGGAGTTTTCACATACCAAAAACGATAGTTAAGTTTCTTTCTTTTGTTAAAATATACGCACAAATATTTCTTGTTACATATAGTAGAATATATTCTGTTTTATACTTCTTACCATTATAAAACAGTTAGTTTTTTAAAAGAAGTTTTATGAACTCTTCTTACACTGCTTTATTTTACACTTTTGAAAATGAGTTATAATAATAATGGTTCATTAAAACCAGTTAATATTTTTAATTTCCTTCGTGTTTTCATACATGATATATAAACAAAATTATTTATATATTTATAATTAAGATATAAACCAATTATCAATTGTAAGTTTTACTTATTATAAATGCACCTAATTTAGAATAAATAATCTTTAACTGCTGTAAAATGCACTTTTCTTTGCATTAGAAACTATTAATTTCAAATTACGCTCATAATTACGCTATATATATATATATATATATATATATACATATATATTATATATATATTATATATATATACATATATATATTATATATATATATTATATATATATATATACATATATATATATATATATATATATATATATATATATATATATATATATATATATATATATATATATATATATAATTGTTGTTCTTAAAAACGATCACACAATGATAAGCGATCACATAAAAATTATCACACAGATAATTGTTAGAAATGTATATAAGATATTCCTTAAATGCGTATTATTCTTATTATTTATATAAAGTTTGAGATTTTCACTTTTTTACTTGAATCTTAGTACTCGCGTTGAACCTTTCTGCTTTTCAATTCATATTTAGACTATGGGTATTGTGGTATGATCAAGGCTTACCTCCCTTCATGCATAATACTTCAAATAAGTCAACCAATTAATTAATTACTAAATAAAACAACTTTTTGGCATCTATCAATACGGTACATTTTTTAAACATTTGGATTTCTCTTATCATTCAATTCTAAAATCCAATACATCATGCCATTCCCTATAATATTTCGGGAAATATTTAATTTTTAAATCACAATCGGAAAATAAAAAGCTTGAAAAGACTGTGTATCTAATATATAAAATTCTCCTGTCACAGTGTCTGTTGCCAAACTCCTCCAAAACGGCTAGACCGATTCTTATGAAATTTTGTGCGTATTTTCAGTATAGGTCTGAGAATAAGACGTAGACTATTTTTCATACCCCTAAGTGATAGTTTTCGTTTAGAGAAATAATTTACTGAAAAACCTTAAAATATAGGAAAATTCTGCCATGTTTTTATTAAATAGTGCGATTTCCTTTTAAATTGTTTTCACACAAGGAATGTAAACAAATTTTTAGGCTCTCCCCCCATAGTTATTTTTCATAGTTACATATATTTATTCAAAAAATCAAACATCGAGATAAAAGAAGTAGTTTCATTGCTAATGGTAGACATTTTTTGACTCATTATTTAACGAAAACTGATATAAAGTAATATATTTTTTTAAGAATTTAAGCTATATTGCGTTTTATTATTTATTTAATATTAAATTCGCACATTATCTGTTTTCTTGAGAACAAAACTAGTTTAACTTTGTAAATTTTTAATCGAAAACAGAAATTGGAAAAAAAAGAAAGATCTTATCCCTCGGTGAAAAATCTCATGCAACGCTGGGCTAAATGGAGAGAAAATAAATATGTCTGACAAAGAGAAGAAGTGGAAGAAATTCTGAAATGGGGATTTAAATGACATAAATATAGAAATCCCTCACATCGCTCAGACACACACACACACAGAAGTGTTGGCATCCAGAGAGAAAGGGAAAATTTCCATGGGGATTTATTTGAACCCAAGAGAAAAACCCGTGCAACGCCGGGCTAAGGGGCGAGAAAACAGACCCACCCGACGGAACAAAGACGTGGAAGAAGCTTCGTAAAACAGTTTTTTAATGACATTAATTTAGAAATCACACACACACACACCAGGAAGTGTTGACACTGAGAGGGGAAGGGGAATCTTCCAAGAGGCATAAAGATGTGCACTTGAAGAAGCCCGTGCAACGACGGGCCATCCTGCTAGTTGGTTTTATAATATTAATAATCATTCCACATATCAGAAAATGTTAACATAAGAGAAACAGGGGCATCTCATTTCTGTAAAACAATTATTGTACTACTCTAAAAAAAGAATCTTCAAATTCATATTTCTGAATAACTCTAGAACTAATAATCGGAATACAACAGTAATTTGGAACATAAGTTTTTTGCTACTTATTTGAAAATTTTATTTGCATATATATATTGTATATAATTGTGACAATGTGTAACATTGTAAAATTGTACTTACGAATGTAATATTTACAATTTGTAATAATGCAAAGTTCTGCTGCTTCAAAGGCTCTTTTTAAGCATTTCTACATCCACATTTGCCTTATATTTCTTATTAAAAAGCGCAGTTGAAGAATTTGTTTTGCTTGCAATGATATAAAAAATTCTTTCTGCATTCCTTAAGAAATTCTTTTTCAAAAAATTATTTTTTTTTACTTTAAGCAAACTGTAGAGTAATATATTTATAACTCTAAAAACTTGAGACAAATTATCTGTTGACACGAAATAATACAACAATCTCACCAAACTGCTATGTATTTCCATACATTGTTTTTTTCTCTTTACATGAAACGAAAATAGCTTAACATGAAAATATTTCCCTTCTGGGAATGAGCAAAATACAAAATGCACTAGCTGCGCAGGGAGGGATTTGAAGTGAAAAAAAGGTGGTTCCATATGTTCCGTGGAAATGAGGCTAACTTGGCTTTGAAATACTCTCGGAATAGCTTGTGACTCGAGTCAATTTTATTTAACTAAACTACTTTCACCAACTATCTACCTCTAAAAACACCAAGAAAAAGCATCTCATATTTCGTCAGATGTCTTTAGAATTCGGGGAGGCTTGGATCGCTCTGTGAGTAAAAATCTGTAAATATGCTTCGGTTCCCCCCCCACCTTCTCTTTTAGAAAATTTTTTTTAACGATCACAATAACAAAGGGCTCAAGGGGAAAACAAACTGTTATTTCACTGAAAATGAAGATAGAGCTTCTTAAGGCTATTGATGAAAAACAGAAGACAAAAACGGAAATTTGTATCGCTAACTCTATAATAACTAAATATTTTGGTATTCCTATATTAATAATAATAATTAACTTAAAAATTTTGTACTAAAGAATGAGTTTGTTTCAGTGATTTTTGTTAAATGCATGCATATATACATATCTATGTAAACAAAATATTTGTTTTAACTTGCAATACCCTTTAACACGAAAAGACATTTTGATATCCACAGTTTCGTGTTAAACGATTTTGACTGTGTTTTATAAAAACCTTTCTGTAGAAAATAAAATGAAACATTCCTGATTGAACTAAAATCATTTTATACACAATAGTAGTATTATTTAACATGAAAGGTATTTCTTTCTTAGCGTCATTTAAATGCCTCGTTGCCATAGAAACGTATATGTGATGAAAAATAAATGAGAAAATTGTTAGACAAAAAGTAGGGAGGGGAAAATACAATTAAATAGCTTCAAGGGAAGAGAATTTTTCTATCTCAAGCAATTACGTTATATTAAAAACATAATAGGATGCTATTAAAAAAATTATTATTTTTACTAAAGCAATTATGCTCGAAATCACGTTCAATCATGTACGAAAATAAAAAATGAAGAAATGTCCGGTTAAATAAAAGTAACCTTTGTCAGAGCTCAGTAAATTGAGCATTATTTTGGTATAAATTGTTTTTGAAGTTTTTTTTCTTACGTAAAATGAATGTTAACTGTTTTTGCACTCTTAGAGGAAAGAAAGAGAGAGCAACTTAATCATTTATGGGGGATAATTTTAAACAAGATATATTTTCATCATTACTTTAATATAAATATATTTTAAAGTTAGTTTAATTATTTTTATTTTTAATAGGATTTGTTCCAAAATTTGGATACATTCATTTACGTTGTACCTAATCGTATTAAAATCAGTAGTTAATTTGAATTCAATTTTTTAAATAGTACTTCTGATCAAAAACTATCAAGTATTTTTTTAAATGTTTATCCTATAATATTTATGAAAACTTATTTACCTAATTTTTATAAATTTAATACATATGCAAAAATGCAAATTGTGAAAAATTATTTGCATACTAACATTTTTGCCTGTCTTTGTTTTTCAAAAATATCACTAGATTAATAGAAATATAATATGAGTTAAATTGTTATTTTAGTCAGAAACATAGAGTTTCTTGATGTAAAATATGCTTATCTTGAGTACAATAGAGTTATTTTATAATAATAATGTATCATTATAGGTAATTTTGCAAGAAATTAAAATTAATCAAAATACTTTTTGCACAAATTTTCACACACAATTACGATTTCTTCTCTCTAAAATTATTCACAATGAAAGTAAACGCCATTAAAACATTGTATTGATATATTGAAATTATTATTAAGATAATTTAAAATTAGTCAAAAAACATATTAGTTTTATTAAATAACTTAAGAATAAATACAAAACTACACAGTCCAGTCATATTAATGTGACCACTGTCAAAAGCCAGAATAACCATCTTTCGCAGAGGGGAAAATAGTCATTTAGGATCCTCAAGGTATTCACTAGGATGTTGAGCCATGCCGACTCTATTGCTGCACTAGATTACGCGCGTGAGGATCCATGACGCGAACAACCCGATCGAGAGTGTTCCATTGATTATTGATTGGGCTTAAGTCAGGTGAGTTTTTTGGACACGGAAGAAGGATAAACTGATCCTGGTGCTCTTTGAACCACGCACGTACGCTGCCAGTTGTATGACACTCCGCAATGTCCTGCTGGTAGATGCCACCATCCTGAGGAAAAAGAATGCGCATAAAGGGGTAGACATGGTCTGAAAGGACAGATGCGTACTTCTATTGATCCATCGTGCTCTCCACAATGATGAATAAACACAGAAAGTTTAAGGAAAACATTCCCCGGACCATAATGCCCCCGCCTCCAGCCTGAACCTTGCCAGCAATTGTTGCAGGGTGTTTGCTTTTAGACGTTTCATGCCGTATTTGCCACCAACCATCCGTCCGATGGAGTATAAAGCGTGATTAATCAGAAAACTCTACCTGTCGCCTCTCATTGGATGCCCAGTTGCGGTACCTGTGTGAAAATTCCAGTCTTCGTTGCTGATGAACAGCAGTCAGCATAGGTGCATGAACCAGACGCCTGCTTTGGAGAACCAGACGCAAAAACGATCGCTGAACAGTAGTTTGGAAGCCACTGTTGGTAGCCCCTTGGTTCATCTGGGTGGTATGTTGCTTAACGGTAGCACGTCTAGTCTCCCGAACTCACCTCTGCAGCCATCAGTCACCTCTATCACCTATGGCCCATGGTACACCACATTTGCCACGTCACTGATTTTAGACGGTCCCATTTTGCCATGCACGGTATACTTTAAACACGGTGACACACGAACAGTCCACAAACTTAGCCGTTGAGGAAATGCTTCCAACCTTTTCCCGAAAGCCAAAAATTATGCCGTTTTGGACTTCAGATAACCCTTTACATGTTTGCATTACGCCAACGACTGTAGTGTTTTCCGAAGCCCTCACAAACCCTTTATATACGCTCAATAGCACTGCGATGCCAGAATCCTTCTGTGATTGGTTATTTAACGTCAAAGTCGAAAGTACGTGATAGTCACATTAATGTGACTGGACTGTGTAAAAAAATATAAATAACATAATAAACAGTAATAAATTCATATATCTTTCAAAGTGCTTTAGGTTCATTTTACTCAATACAAGGAAATAAAACTCAAAAGAAGCAAATGTTTCCAATTGTAACATCCTAATAGTAAAAGTATATATTTATACGATTGCAAATCATATACCCATTAAAAATAATGAGTTCTTAAATCTTCCACTAGTGCTCAACTTTTCATTTTTACAAATTGTTAATTTTGCGTATTAATTCACATGGAAAAATGAAACTGGAAGCATAGCATAGGTTAATAAAATACTTACTAATATCGAAATTACACTAACATGTGTGTTAAAATTCATTACATCATTAGAAAATCGGGATACATTTTAATCTGGTAGAGATTCCTGATTAAGTTAAATAAAGTAACAAATTCAATAATTTTGTAATAGTTTTTTGAAAAAAATCTTTTTCATTCTGTATTTATCATGAAACTGTTCATTATATATTTATAGTTAAATATTGTCAGTACTAATTTATCATTAAACACATTAAAATTTCAAAAATCATTAGACATTTTTCATGAAATAAAATTATCTTATCACAGTAATTTTTATCGAAGAAAATATATTGAGAATTTGAAAAAGTTCATTTAATATTTTTATACAGCAACTAATATCCAAAACATTATAACTGTACGCATAATTTCATAACGTATATCATTTCATATTGGTTACGAATAACGGAAAAACCATGACATTTCAGGTAAAAGCAATTTTTTCAAATCTTTGAAAATTGAACATTCTTTTATTCAAGTTGGTTATTTCCATGACTGTCTCTTATAAGCTTTTAAATAAAATGAAATAAATCATATTTTTTTCATGAAGTCTGACTTTAAAAGAACTATTTTTTTTACTGAACATTAAAATAGTTGTGCTAATCAAAAATTGTTTTCAATGTTGAAATAGTGTAATAACATTTAAACATAGAAGTTCTTTTAAGTAAACCAGGACATCATACACATTAAAAAATTCAATTTTTCAATTTTATAATTAAAAAATAGTGCATATTTTTTTTGAATCTAAAAATGCATACCACTTATGTGATCGTTAATAAAATAACCTTAAAATATAGAAAAAGTAATTAACTGAAGCATAAATAAACAGTTATAAATGTTTAGTATTTTCAGATTTTCTTTAAAGCATAATTTTTTTTTTCTTTTACTTTTAGGTACATTTTAAAAGAAATATTGCATTATAGGGTTCCAAATTTTTTATACTTCTATGCAGGTATAGAAGTATAAAAAGCTTATATAGCAGGTATAGAGTTCAAAATTTTTGCTATTTTTTTAACTGCTGTGGATATAGTAAACCTGTATTTTCAGTCGAAGTAGTACATATGTTTCTCAAAAATAGTTTTATGTGTGAAAAATGCGGAGGGAATAAAAACTTTCTGTGTTACGAAGTTTTCTAATTTTTTTAAAGATATTATCTTAGTAATTTGCAAAAAATAGGTTTACTCTATTTTTTTAAATGTTTTATATATGCACAAAAAATATTTTACGTATTTAAGACATACTTTTTAAAAAAAAAACAGTAGCTATAAACATAAATACGTACAATGAGATCTCAACAATTGTCCAACTTAAATTAAACAGAAAGAAAAAAATTGAACTAAAAAATTATTTTTGTATTTCTACAGAATGATTAAAATATCTCTATTAAGATCACAAAAATAACTAAGCTCTTTTAAAAATTTTAAAGATGTATGTCCTATAAACATAGGTCTTATTTTTGGCATTTTACTCTTTCGAGCATGTCCTGGTACCCTTAAACGTTCTTATTGAAAAAAAATTATATTTCCCGAAAAGACAATATATAGATTGTAACTATTTAAAATTTATCACTCTTCCGTTGAAACTGGTATATTTTGTCCTTTTTAAGAAATACAGGTAAATAAACAAAATCGCAGCTAACCCTAAATATAATAATAAACGAGTTGTTCTCTCAATATGAAATATTTTTTTATAAGTGAACTACACATTTTTTTTGCTGAAAATTCTTATCAGCACTTTTTGTTCACTATTTTTTTTTCTTGAATTTGCTGAGAATATTTAAATACTAGATCGAGAAAATATAAAACAAACTCGAACGTAGATTAAGGGTAAATAAATATGTTTTGGGTATTAAATGTGATGCGACGCTATTTTAACTTATATAATTTCTTAAACTTGAACCCAGATTCTTAATTTCGCATCGCATCATGACAATTAAACTAACTGAATGTAAAATTAGATTCTTAATAAACAAAAACAAAACACTGCACACCAATTAATTACGCTCATTAAAAGGAAATATTAAATTAATTGTTATATCTTAAGTTTCGCTACATGAAGATCAAATTTAACTTATCGTTAGGCTGTGTACTGAAGGGAGAGATAATACAAGGCCAGAGGGGATTCATTGGTCGGCGCTCGAGTTCACTTGGAAAAAAGAGAAATTAGATTTTAGTTATTGGGTCATTTTGTTTCCTCTCCCTCTCTCTGCTGAAATCAGGGTTGCAGGCCGTTTTTAAAGTCCGCCAAATCACACCCAAATTCATGTGCGGCTTCTCGTGGATTCTTTATCTTGTCCTCTCCTGCGCTTCTTTATTGGTCCAGAGACCAGCGCAGAGTTACAGCATTCCAAAATCTATGGGTTTAATGAAATTTTTGGAAGCGCGGGAAATCCCTTGACGCACCCCGCAATTTATGGGTCTAGTGATCCCCAGGCGCGGGAACTTTCTGGCACACCCTTGCCGAAGGAATTTCACTGTATCCGGTGAGGGGGAAACTCAAACAATTCCAAGAAACTGACTTTGAAATTTTGAGGTCTGCTGAATTCGTTCTGGCCTCCCATCACTCCTCCCCTCTCACAAATTCACAGCACACAAAAAAAAATTCACAATAACGTATAAACAGAATTGTCCCATCAGGAGAAAAAACATCAATTCCTTCCAATCCTTGAACGATGTCATCCACTGGAGTCCTTTAACTATAAATGTCCCAGCAGAAGAAAAAACGGAAACACATCAATTCTCTCCAATCTTTGAACGATGCCCCCCACTGGAGTCCTTCAACTATACGAGAGCTCGGCCATCCTGTGGCTCCGACAGGTGGTGAACAAGTAGCTGATGCATGCTGTAAGAGAAAGAATTGTGTCCCAGGGAAACCATATTAGTTATGAAACCAAAAACAGAGTATAGAAAAGAAAAACTTGACCCCATTTGACTTCCGCCGCAGACTCCAAGCACCGACTTCCCCATTCAAATAACTTACAATTAAAAATGTAACAGAAAGGAAAAGAAGAAAAAAATTATAAAGTAAATTCTAAAAATTAAGTCCAAATTCCTTTAGCGGTGAGAGGGAAAAAATAACTACTAACAACTACAATTAAATTCATGTTACGAACAAATAATTATTGAATGGGTCACCAAACAATTCACGAGGACAACATATATAAAATAACAAATAGAAATAATTGAATAATCACAAAGAATCATATGCCACTAAATAATAAAAAAAATAAGACGAGTAACATATAGTAAATTCAAAAATTGCATATATAACAGCTTCGATACTCACAATAACCCCACACACGAGCATCGAAGAATTTTTTTTAAGAAATAACTACAAGTGAAACATACATAAGCAATACAAACGTTGCACTAAGAAACAGACACCTCATAATCGTATAACATCGAAATCCTGACACGACTAATATGATGTGCATGTATCAGACCTCCAAAAAAAATTTATTATTTTAATCTTTAACAGTACTCAAACCATAAGAAATTGCAATGGCTCACTAATAGCAATGATTACAACCATCCAAAAAAAAAAACTAAAAAAAAATATTATAAAATAAAAAAATTATAGAAATTCAAGCGAATAGTGCGTAGGTGAAGAAAAATTAAAATAACCTCCGAGAATGCTTAATAGCCTAAGAAATTTTAAAAATTCAGTTTGGTTACAATTTAAAATTAAAAAAGTACAGTACAGTCATTAATCCGAACATCCGGTTAATCCGAACGGCTCCGTGAAAAAATTGTATAATTTTAAGGTTAATATTTCAATATAAAACAGTTAAAAAAACAGTTAAAAAAAAGTTATGGTACAAATTTTAAAATGGAGTAAACTACAGTAGTGTCACGTAATCCGAACAGGGGTCGGTCCGAAATTCAGATTTGCAAATTAAAATCTATAAATTGAAGCGAATAGTGTACACGGTAAAAAAAAAATTATAACCTCTGAGAATGCTTAATAGCCTAAGAAATTTAAAAAAATTCACTACAAGCATTGGTTACAATTTGAAATTAATAAAAAAAATTAATGCGATTAAATTTAGAATTGCAAACTATGAGTGTGTATTTGATCAGGATGCACCCCCAATGTTTACAAAGGCAGAAAAAAAATTTCACATGCCATTCCCTGCGCAATCGATTTGCTGCAGGCCGCAAACGCCAACACAAGAAACAGAATGCACAATCAAGACAAAAAGAAACCCATGCAAATCCGATTATAAAAAAAATAACTATATCGATTAATACTTTTAAAAAAAATTTGAGAGAAAAAAAATTTCTTCTACATTCAAAATACATGCGAATTTACATATTGAGAAATGAATTCCAGAAATCGCAAATGCAGTTGAAAATTTCAGAGAAAAAAAATTTATAAACATAAAATTGATAATGCAACCCATGACCTATGAGGCGACATATACAGAGTAAAATAATTTTAACTAAAACAAAAAAAGCAAAAAAAATATTACAAGTGCTACACATAATTAAACATAATTCCCCCCCCAAAAAAATTTCACTTCACTAATCAACATCACTTTTTAACATTCCATGTAATACAATGTATCAATTCTAAATAATTAAAAAAACAGGAACTCATCACAATGTTTCACTGTACTCGTAATAAATATACAAAAAAAAAACAAAGATCCTCAAATTTCAACAATACCGCTAACTCAATTCATCGATAATCATCGAATCAATTACTCAAACATCATTCTATAACATTAACCCGAAATTCTCAGTAACCTTAAAATGATTCCTCAATCATTCAAAAATACCTTTAACTCAAGATCATTCAAATCCTGTACCTCAATAACACTAACTAAACTTATCTGCAACTTCCAAATAATTAATCGACTTCTCCACAATACCATTAACTAAAACCCATCTATGCCCATCAACTTATTTACACAAAATCTCACATAATCCTCAACTCGAACTTTCCTAGATTCATCTCAAAACATTCTTAAATATACCACACAATCATTAATTCAACTTATCTATCTTCATTAACTTATTTACTCAAAATCCACATAACTCAAAATTACCTTCTCTACATCAAATCAACTTTCTCAAATCTACCGCATAATTATTACAACTCAATTTTCCATTTCCATATAAAAAACTCTCGAATTTACCACATACTTTTGGAAACAAACTTATCTATCTCCATAAAAAAAAACTTTCCCAATTATTCTGCAAATTCATCAAATTAAAATTTATCTATCTCCTTCGAATAACTTTCTCAAATATTCCACAAAATCCTTAACTCAAACTTATCTAAATCCTTCAACAATTAATAAAACAAAAAAAAATTCACACCTGATCATCTTCAACATTTTCAAACCAAAAAAAAAATTCACACCTGATCATCTTCAACATTTTCAAACCAAAAAAAAATTATCAAACTCAATATCTAAAACTGAAACAATACTAAATCAAAATTCTCCTCTTCGCCAATACAAAACTAAAAGCGAACACAACTACGCGTACACAAAACAAAAAATTTAACAATACCATTATCTGACCATAAACTTATTTCCAAATAACAATGCAAAAACTACAATTAAAATCCAAAACCATAAAAAAAACTCAATTAATATCAATACTCAAGTCAATAATCTACCCAAGCGCTAACATGAATAAAAAAATTAACCTAAACCAACAGAACTACTATAACGACATCAAACAAAACATTCAATTCCTAGTACAGTTTAACACACAAGCGAGACAAAATTATTTTGACTGCACATTCATTTAACCAAACCACAATTTAACTAGAGCCCTAAGCAAACAAAAAAATTCCAAATCTATAGCAAAACAAACACACACAAAAAAATTTAATTAGCATTGGAACACCTAACCGAAAGACTATAAAAGTTTTAAATTAAAATTAGCAATCATATGACAAAACAAAACAACTTGAGCAAAACAAAGTTAAGTTTCAACATAATTTCTTAAGGAAAAAAAATTCAAACAACCACCTCTATCCATATCTTAACAAGCATAAATTCCAAAGATATCATTATTCAGTAATACACAGCCACTTAAAATTAATGCACTAACACAACTTATCACTAAAATTGCTTCTGAGAAAATTCGGCCACTAAAAAAATACTTTATGCAAACTCAAAATTTAACAAGAAAAGTACACACACACAATTATACAGTCTAGCAAGCGTGAACTAACGTAATCAAGCAATGAACATTTTATATATAACAGACAAAAAAAATTAGAATACTAATTAATAAATGCAACACAAAATTATTGGATTAATGAAAATGCCATATATATATATATATATATATAGTAACAACATTCAATTTTCGTGACAGGTGTCCAAAAAACCCAAAAATTTGATTTCTGTTGCAAACATGAATTAAAGCTTAAAATTTATAAAATTAAAATTGACGTGCATACATGAATCGCATAGCAAAATTAAATATCAATCCTCTTACAAACAACAAAATTTATATATTGTCAAAAAACACATAGCATCAAAAAATATTTTATCTAGAGCTAAAATTGATATTAACCACATACAACATTTTATCATTTAAGCATCAAATCAAGACATGAAACAAATTGCATAAAAAAATGAGCTAAAATTCATTAAATAACTAAGTACAAAATTATGTCTCACTTAAACATCAAAACTTGACATACAACAAGGTGCAACAATGAAACAGGTACCATTCCTAGGTGTGGACTCTCAAAGTGGCGAAGCGTAAACAATGTAAAAAAAAATCTCGGTTTCCTCAAAAAAAATTTTTTAGCGTGATAAGAAATAAATTAATCAGCCGAATTGCCTGCATGGGCCCTTAAATTATACCGTGGACTTGGAACAATACTTTTAACCTCCGTATCGTCTGGTTGTAAATCATCTAAATTATTTAAGTGCAAATATGATAATCTCTTAATAAATGGAATCATCCAATTGACATATGTGTTAAATCTCTTCCTCAATTGTTCTACATGTTGAACCCTCTAATTGACGTTAGAAAAACGCTCTATTACTCTGTAAGGACCTTCAAACTTAGGTATGAGTTTCGGAGATAAATTAGATTTGATATTAGGCGTCTTAATAAAACACAAGGCCCCGATTTTGTAATCATAATGATGTTGCTTTGTCGCTCTCGTACTCAGATTAATGTGCGATGCCTCCTGCTCTTTCAGATTTTTTAAGACTTTATTAAAAATTTGCTCCAAAGACGGTAAAAGCTTCTCAACATATTCATACTTATTTTGTGGTGTGTCGGAGTTTTTCTCGTAAGTGTGTAAGATAATCGAATATCCCTGCCATGTTCTAGGAAAAAGGGCGATGTGTATGTAGCTTCATGGATCGCTGAGTTTAATGCCAACATGGTGTGCGGGAGTTGCTCATCCCAATCGTTTGTGTTTTGTGAAATTGATGCCAAGATATTGGCTAGCGATTGATTGGGTTTCTCTACCCTCCCGTTGACGTGAGCGGAATAACTTGATATGTGTCTTTTATGAATGCCCATAACTCTGCAATATTCAAAAATTCTGAACCCTTAAAATATGTAGCGTTATCTACGGCTAATTTATGTGGGCAACCCCTGTGAACAATTTAATTATCAAAGAAAGCTTTAGAAATCGTACTCGACTTAATATCAGGAAGTGGAACGATATGAATGTATTTTGTAAATGCATCTATCATGGAGAAAACATAACTATTACCCTTAGGCGTGGTCTTTAAAGGACCGAAAATATCAATATGGCACGTTCCTTCCGGTTCTTGACTTTGCTCTACTGGCTGATGAGGTGCTGGTGGAATTTTGAAAGCGTTTTTTCGAGATAAACATACGGTGCAAGAACGAACAAAATTTTTAGTATCTTTGTACATATTCTGCCAAAAGAAGTTTTCGCTGAGTCGATGATATGTTTTAAAAAATTTAAGATGCCCTCCATATTCTGAATGGACAGATTCGAGAATTCTAGCTTTAAGACAATGTGGAATGCAAACTTGTTTTCTAGTGGTGTTAGACCTGGGTGATCTGGACGGGTGCTTGGACAAATGACATAACAAACCTTCCCCATTAATAAAATAGTTGCTGATTTGTGGGCTAACGTCATTTTGATCAATTTTTTGTATAATAGTACTTAAAACAGAATCTTCATGTTGCATATTAATAAGATCTTTAGAGTCAGGTAAAGCTATTGTGATGTTGTTAATACAACGGGAAAGATGATCTGTGACTGAATTTAAGGAACCCCTGGTGTAGTGTATATCATAATTAAATTCTTCCAGAGCCAATTTCCAACGCAAAATTTTGGAAGAAGGATTTTTATTTGAAAGAAATCCTGCGAGAGGTTTATGATACGTTAAAACTTTAAATTTTCTTCCCAACAAGAAAGGTCTAATAAAATTTAATGCTGTATATATTGCAAATAACTCCAAAACAGTTGCGTTATATTTAGATTGCGAAGGAATTAATTTCTTTGAAAAAAAATATAAAGGTTTGACTTCAGAGTTAGGATATTTTTGTTCTAAAACTGCCCCGATGCCGCGAGATGAAGCGTCCGTCGTGATTTGTAATTCTGCGTTTGGATCGGGTAGTGCTAAGACAGGTGGGTTTAATATGGCTTCCTTAATATCATCGAATGCCTCCTGCGTTTCAGATGTCCACTCAAATGGAGTGTCTTTTCTTAAAAGATTCGTTAATGGAAGTGCTTGTTTTGCGAAATTTTTAATATATCTTCTATAAAAATTACAACACCCTAAGAAAGATTTAATTTGCTTTTGGTCCGTTGGAACTGGAAAGTCGTTAATTGAAACGGACTTATCTTTATCAATAAAGATACCTTCCGGCGTTACTACAAACCCAAAAAATTTACAACTTTTTGTCAAAAATTGACATTTACTCGGATTAAATTTTAAGTGAATTCTTTCAAAGCGTTCAAAAACCTTACCCAATAATTCGAAATGTTCATCTATAGTTTTAGTAAATAAAATAACGTCGTCTATATAAAACAAGGCTCCGTTGTGTAATAAATCTCCCAAAACCTCTTGTGCAATGGACTGAAATGCTTTAGGCGAGTTTTTTAAACCGAAACAAAGTATATTAAATTCGTATTTGTCACCGTCGGGAGTAGAGAATGCCGTCTTATGCCTATCTGCAAAGTGAAGTGGAATTTGATTAAATGCTGACTTCATGTCTAATGCCGAAAAAAAGTTAGAACCCGAAATTTCATGCAAAATGTCGTCCAATGTTGGAATAACGAAGTCATGAGTCAAAATTATTTCGTTAAGTTTCCTAAAATTTAAAACAAGGCGCCATTTTTCTTTTTGGTTAACAAACAAGGCCGGAGTATTGTACTGGGAATTAGATTTTGAAATAATCCCTGCTTCTCTAGATCGGCTATCTGTCGTCGAAATTCATTTCTTAAATTAAATGGAATCTTGTAAATCAGACATTGAATGGGATAGTCATGTTGCAGATTAATTCTATGATGCTCAGTAGCGGCCGCAGATAATTCTACCGTAGAGCGAGTGAAAGCGCTTTTGTGCGAAATTAAAAGTTTAAATAATCTATTTTTTATTTTGCTGTCCAAACCTGAAAGGTTAAAATCCTTCTCTGTGAGTGGGGGTAGAATATCTTGAGAAACGGGAAAATCGCAATAAAAATCTTCGTAATTATTTTCATGTTTTTGTTAAGGGTGATTATGTTATCAGAATCGTTTCTAATATTTATAATGGTGTCATTTGTTTGTGGATCGATATTAATTTGCGAAGTAGTTAAGTGGATGTTTTTACTTTTCAACTTTGCTGAACTCTTAATAGTAGCCGAAGACGTAGAATTAGGTAGTGTTGAGACGTGGATACGAACATTTGTTACTGAATGAGGACCTAAACACGTTTTGTGTTTTAAAAATCCATGGATGAAATTAGTCTGTACGGCACGCGAAGGAAGAGAAAAATTGATAAGCGGAATTGAAAATTTATTAATTAATAAACGGTTTTTACTCATGTCTAAAACTGCATTCCATAATTTCAAAAAATCATATCCCAAAATAGCGCAATAATTATCATTAATATCTTGCTTAGTTATAAAAAAATATGTTGAAAATGAAATTCCCCCAATGACAATTGTATTTCATAACAACCGATAATTTCTACCGTATCTCCGCTGACCGCTTTAATTTGAATAGAAACATTAAATTCTCTAAAAATTTCGTTTTTTTATTTTACTTAAGAGGGAATTAGACATTAAAGAAACGAACGCACCTGTGTCAATTAAAATTCTGAATCTATGATCCTGTGCGCTAGCGTTAACTATTGGTAGATCAAAAATATTGTCCTTAGTTTTTATAGGAGAAAGCCGTTTTTCTACCAATTGTGAAATATCTAAAATCGGCTTTCTCGGCGGAAGTTTAAATTATCATTTCTCGTTTTATGTCTGAAAAGAGCTGCATTTCCTCTGCCACGGGAAGTTCTTTGTGGAACGGTCGCAGAATGCCTGGGGGCTGTGTAATTGTCGCGAAAAGCCGAGTCGTGGAAATGAACGCGTCGTTGGTCGAAAGAATGAGTGTTTGGGTGGCGAAAAACAGAAAATTCACTCGCGGCATTTCCCCAGGGGGGTTGGGAATTCGATTGGCGTTCTTCCGCTCTTTTTCTTCTACATTCCGTTTGCCTATGTCCCTCTAAACCACAATAAAAACATTTAAAAACAGTCTCCCTTCTGCGAAAAAGACCCCACCTGTTTTGCGAGCCGTAACTGAACTGGCCTCTTGTAATCGCTCAACCATCAAATTTATTTCATCTAACTTGTTCGTCAATGCCGAAATGACCAATGTTTCTGTGTGTAAAGGTGACAAACCAGTTCTCTCGTCATTAGCTATTTGATTGAGTTTTACGTTTTGCTCTTCTATCAGCGCAGCGTTTATTGATTCCTCAAGATTATTGGGGTCTCGTGCCAAAACAAATCTGCGAATATCGTTTCGAAACCCACTGATGAAACGGGACTGTATAAAATTGATCGTTTGTGTTTCGTGCCACTGTGTTTTGAGCCGAATTACTTGACTGAAATATCTGTGTCCCTAGTTTGTTGATGCGTGCTGCAAATTCTTGAACGCTTTCGGAGGAACCCTGAATGCACGATGAAAATAATTGAAGCCGCGTAGACAACGGAATGGTCCTCTCAAATCTCGAAATGAGAACTCTAGCGATATCGTCGTATTCAGTTAAATAACTGTGAGTTGGATCTGATAAAAAAATTCCTCAGCTATTCCCGCTAATTTTAGTTTAAGAATAGTGACTTTCACAGCATTAGACTAATTACCTAAATTTGCAACATCACTAATTTTTTCCAGGAACCTACGTATTCCCAACGATTCGCTTCCTTCATACTTTGGGATCAATTCAATTAGGTTAAATTTTTCAGACGCTGTTTGCGTCAAAAGGGGGTCGGATTTTCGCGTACGTGGCATGTTTAATCTAAAGTTAAAATAAAATTGCTAACGAGATTAAATTGCAACAGAAACAATTAAATTCAAACTAAAACAACTCAATTCAAGCACTCATGCAGGGTAAGAGAAAAATCATAATCACAGAAAATTAAATAAAACTTTTAACCAATCGACTTTCGCATAAATACATATGTAAAAAAATTCAACATCGATATAAAAAAGCACCAGTACCTGCCACATCGTCAGCACCCTCTTTCAGCAGTTGTTGTTTGCAACATCCCCAAGTATCTAAATAATAAAAAAAATTACTGCGAGAAAAAAAAATTCGCAACTGGAAAATTTGAGTAATAAATACAATCAAAACACAATGGTACACAATAAGAAATTATTACATGTTTCACAGATGAACTAAGATTATCATTGGGTGACCCAACATCTCGTTTAAATTTAAACTTACAAGGAAACAACAGAAAAATTTTTGAAGAAAATTAAATTCACAATACAACATGTGTCTAGAAAAAGAAAAGGTAACGATACCAGATGATGCGACGCTATTTTAACTTATTTAATTCCAAAACTTGAACCCAGATTCATAATTTCGCATCGCATCATGACAATTAAACTAACTGAATGTAAAATTAGATTCTTAATAAACAAAAACAAAACACTGCACACCAATTAATTACGCTCATTAAAAGGAAATATTAAATTAATTTTTATATCTTAAATTTCGCTACATGAAGATCAAATGTAACTTATCGTTAGGCCGTGTACTGAAGGGAGAGATGATACAAGGCCAGAGGGGATTCATTGGTCGGCGCTCGAGTTCACTTGGAAAAAAGAGAAATTAGATTTTAGTTATTGGGTCAGTTTCTTTCCTGTCCCTCTCTCTGCTGAAATCTGGGTTGCAGGTCGTTTTTAAAGTCCGCCATATCACACCCAAATTCATGCGCGGCTTCTCGTGGATTCTTTATCTTGTCCGCTCCTGCGCTTCTCTATTGGTCCAGAGACCAGCGCAGAGTTACAGCATTCCAAAATCTATGGGTTTAATGAACTTTTTGGAAGCGCGGGAAATCCCTTGACGCACCCCGCAATTTATGGGTCTAGTGACCCCCAGGCGCAGGAACTTTCTGGCACACCCTTGCCGAAGGAATTTCACTGTATCCGGTGAGGGGGAAACTCAAACGAATTCCAAGAAACTGACTTTGAAATTTTGAGGTCTGCTGAATTCGTTCTGGCCTCCCATCAAATGCAACAGTCATCATTTCAACTTTCCGTAAGATAGCAAAGTTCACTTTTTATAACATATTGGGTATCCTATTTTTATTGAAATCTTTTTCCACATAGAATTCATTCAATAAAAGAATGCCAAATTTTTGTTTTACACCTTTCAAAAAATAAATGTTGAAGTGCAGTAAAAAAGAATTATAACTGAAAAGCATGCAACGATAATAAATATTTCAATATCAATAAATTAAAAGAAAAAAACATTTATGACAGCACAGGAAAGTCAGTAAAAAGCAACTAAGTTCTTTTTATGACTGTTGTTAGTAAGGTTTTTGGAATTATTCTAGTGTTAAAATGGGATATTTATTATTTTTTTAGTGCAAACTGTTTCCAGAGATAATTCATTTGTTTTAACGTCCAATATGTATCATCGAACAACATTTGCTAATGCTATTTATTTGTTCTATATTAAGAATCCCATAACAATTCTTTTATCAAAATCAATACAGCAAAAAAGCTTGCTACAACGGTGGATCTTATTTTAAGTATATACTTTCTATATTCAAACACGGCACAACAATTGTTACATATATCTACCATTAACTCTCAAAGTCGTAATTCTACAAAATTTTCTGGAACATTGCAGAGAAAAAAGACCTTCACCTAAATGATAGTACGAATAATAATGATAATAATAGTAATAATAAATAAATAATAAAATAATAATAAGTGTTGTATTCCGATCGGTAATGAAATAAAAATTACACAAAATATATTACAACCAATTTAAACGAAAACAAAAATCAAAAATGCAGCTACCATAAACATAAACGTAGCTATAAGCATAATGCACAAACACTACCAATTTAAGTAGTATATCCTAACAATACTAATATAGTCTTTATCTTTACAAATCCTATTATATAAAAAGAAATACACTGACAAAAGAATACAAAGAAGATGACACTATTTACATCCACAGGCTAACCTATCGAGTCATTATTAAATGACTTGAAAGCTTTATTAAAAAACAATTTCTACTGAAAAACTTAAAATGACTAGCTATTGACATGCAGGGAAAAAATAAAGGTGTGTCGTTTCTCATATATCAAAAATTATAGTGCATTACGAAAGCTCAAAACTATTAATCGTACATTGTACTGTTTATTAAGGTGCCTGACTAGTTGCGAAGACATTTTTTTGAAATTTTGCTGAAAATTTATTTTTAAACTCATTTTTTGTTTAATTACAACTGAAAACTAATAAAAACAGCAAAAAAAATTTTCTTTCAATGTATTTTTTTTAAATATGGCCAATTTTAGGTTTAAATTAGACGTTATTTGTACGTTACGTTAAACATAGTAAAATAAATTCTAATGCATAATATTTCAAAAAACCCACATAATTTTACTCAAAAAACAGTTACTAATGAATTGACCTAATATCTTTGAAAATTTTAATTTGTTACTGAACTAGAAGTCAAAAGTGCACGCAATGCAAATTTTTCAAAAATTTCACATTTATCACACAGAAAAAAAAATCATAAAAAAAGGTAAATATGCTGTTTTTCTTAATCCCTACGTCACAGCATACATACTATAATAATGCACAATTACACAAAATTACAGACAATTATCTACAGAACTTTTTGAGATATCATGCTAACGTGTTGTAAAATATCAAAAATCTGTTTCAGAGAAAATTTTAAAGATTTAAAATTCAAAATTTAAAAAACTATACTGCTGAAAAAACCTAAAACCTCTATATATCAAAAGAACAAACATTTTCAAAGCAATTATGAATATTATATACTTTCTTCAAACTTTTATCTTTTAATATTTTTAACAATTTTATAGTGTCAAAAAGCTTTTCTTAAAGTCTAAGTACACAGTTTACGAAATACAGATTAGACGTATAAAAAGCACTTTAAAAAAAAACCTTATTGCATTAAAAATAAAAATATTTTACATAGAAAAACAAATATATATTATTCCATATTATTTTAGAAGTTAAGAAATATATCATACAAAATATATTTGTGTTGTTTTACCAGTAAACATTCACGAAAAACTCTTGAAAATATTGTTTATCACAAAAGTTATCATAAATTAGAATAAAAATCCTGCAAAGAAGTACTTTAAAACCCTCCATATGAATATACTAAGACTTCTGTTTTTTCATCCTTAGTACTTTTTGTTTTTCTAGCTGCTTTTCTTTTTTTTTTTTCGAGACAATTTCGCAATCGGTAAAGAATGTCTTAAAGATGTTGAAATCCGTTGTTTATCAAATTTAAGTAACTCTTGAGCAACACTTTCAGGAAGGGAACCATTTACATTTCGAATTACTGATAATATACCAGCATAACCAGAATTATAAAGTATTAGAGCTAATAATGCATCCAAACGAAATGTTTCCAGTCCAATAAATATATTTTTGGGAACAATATTCCACAAAATGTTGTTATAACTTTCATTGCAGTTCTGTGTCTTACCATGAAGACATTTTTTCAACAAAGTTTCATTACATAGTTTTAGATATGTAGGCTTTATTTGGTTTATAATTTTATTAGGAAGTCCTTGCTCAATTTCTTTGAGGGGACTCCAGCTGCTTTTGCCCTTTGGTAACGGCACCAACTCTCAGATCCTTCAGGACACTGTCCATGCAATGAATTGTTTTTTCCAGATACACAGTGAAAAATGCAGCTATTACACTACTTCATCATCTTTTGTAGATTACCTACAAATAGCTATTCCATAATAGTTCTGAATTCTGTCGATTAATTTATCAGTTAATTTATTTTTTCCTCCCAAACCTTTCATCGTTTTTTTTTTTTAATTGACGCAACCGCCCCTCTACACGTTTCTGTACATGACCTATACACTCGAGTTTGGTTACTGTATTAATTCCATAAAAGTTTTTAACAGATTCATATCCTTTTGAGTCCCCATCTCCGTAGTATTCATTGTACTGTACATTCCTCACATTTGATCTCTCAAATATACGGTAGGCTCCAACAACCTCCATGTTCCCCGCGGAACCTTTGTAGTTCGAACATACATGTTTCGATGATTGGCTATTGCCTTTCGCGCATATGTGGCAATATTGTGTCATAACTTCAATGTCTAAAATTTTACCGGTGTCAACTGATATGGCACTTACACACCCATTCAAAGATGAGTAGCTCTGCGTTGCCAAGTACCATCAATGGATATTCCACATTTAGTGAAACTATTTGAGCCTTTGATTTCACTCAATGCAGCGTTGATGTTTTCTTGAGCAACGCGTTCACAACAGTTTTCTTTCTTGATTGCGGAAAGCAAGTTTTGACAGGAAAGGTAAAACCGAGGAAAGCACATAATTTTTTGCCAGCTGAAAATCCTTTCCCGATTATCCTTAGCCCCAAAACAATTGAAGAGTTTATAAGACAAGAACCTTTCATCTTCTCTGTCGTAGGGAAACCTTTAAAGAAGGAGCAGTTTTTGCACTTTAGGTTCATATGTGAGCATAATCCACTGACAGAGTCTTCTATAAGTTCCAAGCCTTGAGAATAACAATCAGGACAACAAACTATGGCAAAAAATGAAATCAAAGTTGTCCAGCTGACAATTCTATTGTCTTTAGAAGTTTCCAACAATCTTTCTGAGAAAATTTCCAAACTTGTATGGCTTGATTCCAACTTTTTGGCACTAGCGGATTCAGTAGAATTGAGCTCAGATGTTTCATCATTCTCATTAATTGGGCACGAATGGTATAACGATTTCCGTAAATCGGCGCTTCTTAGACCTCCCAGATCTTGATTTAGCCATAATTAATCAATATTTTGTTTTAAGAAAGACAGTTTTTTTTCATAAAATATATCAAAATAATAAATTAAACGAGGGAGCGAAGAATCGAGTAGCTACAACATAAGCAAATCGAAAAATGACAACAAACCTGTAAAGTTGTTGCCAAATTTTACTAAAACTATTAAATAATTTTTTAAAAAGAATATCACCATATTCAGTTTTAATGTTACCAAAATTAATATTTTATAAATAAATTCAATAAAATTCCAAAAGAGTAAAAATCTTTCAAATTCAAAGTACTTCCGGTTTCGATTTTGTTGTTCTCAACATAAAAACTGCTATAACTTCGTAAATAATTGAGTACAAGCAAAAGTAAGGTATTTTTAGAAAGAAGAAAATTCAAATATTAAAAATATCAAATAAAATTTTTTTTGTCATGTTCATCAAAATTGACGATTTTACACTAGTCAGGCACCTTAACAATTATTGTGAGGGAAATTCTTCGATACATTACATGTTTTAAAGCCCATCATGACACTTGTAAATTATATCAAATCGCATTTGATGAGTCATCCTCAGTTTCATGAAGCTGACTGAAGATATTGAGGAAAATGGCATACCATATTATACTGTAATACGCTGATTTAGCTGCGGATAAGTTCTAACTGGATTTTTTAACTGCGCTTAGTAATATAAAATGTCCGTGAATGGTAGAATACATTCTTTAGATGAGTTTCAAAACAAGGAGTGATTATGAAAGTTATTTTATGTAGATTTAAATAAGCATACACAATGACCTTAGTTTAAAATTACATGAAGAAAAACACTTCTGCTTAATTTTAAGTCATTTTTTAAAATTATTTTATATGATACATTTTGATATATATATACCAATCATTCGGTATAAGTCATCTTAGAATCTATTTTCAAAATAGAATTTAGAACTAAAATTATCTGTGTCTTTAAAATGAATTTCTAGACTCACCTTACAGAATCTGATGCAATTTCAAACAACATCAAGATTTTTCTAAATCTTTTCTCACCACTTAAGAAACATTTGCCCAAGAGTTTCAGATGGAATGATTGGTTTTCAGAGTAACAATCTTTATACAGAGAAATATTTACGCTAATCATTGCAGGAGTTTTAAAAAGGTCTTTCAGTCACACAGTTTGAATAGAAAACTCTTTTGTGACTTTTTTCTACATTAAACACTGATCTAAATTTAAAAACACATTTCCCAGAATGAAGCACTTAAAAAGAATTCATGGATCTCCTTTGACTGAAGATAAATTCATTCTAGATAATTAATTCCTTTTAATATACTGTATACGCAACTGCAAGCAATAGTAAGTAGCAAGTTAATGTTATATGAATTTCACTAACCACAACTATAATAGTTAATTTCATTATGTTAATTACCTATGAATGTCTCTTTATGTAAGTTTTTTGAATAAAAATTTCACAATGCACAGTTAGTTGAATGTTACAATTAATATTACAATACCTCAAAATTTCTTTTTTAAAATAAAATTAAGTATGTTAAATTGATTAACTCAAATCAGATTGCTTACCAAATTATTAAAAATATTGTATTTTAATGCGTGCTTCAAAATTTATTTTCAGAGTGACATTACTTTCTTTATCTATTGGCTTAAAACGAATGCTATAAAAATGCTGACAATCGTGTATTAAATCTTTGAATTCTTATAACAAGTTTTCCTTAAATATTCAATTGCTATCAGTAGACGCAAAATAAAAGCATTGAAGTTAATTTTGATCGAATTTACACGCGAAAAGTGTCACCCCAGTTTTATCAGACTGGTGTGATACAATTTTTGTATCTGACATTATCACGTCAGTTATACCAGATGACACCTGAACTAACAATGACCTCCCTTAACTCTTATACCACACCAACGGAAGTATGTTTAAGCTTTGACAGATTTCACGTGCTTCAGCCTTTCCCACACGACTGAGCTTTAGTGGCACCAAAACTGTAACCCGCTACACATCGGCCACAGAATTGAGACCTTAACCAATAGGATACTGCAGTCACTCTAATCTAGTGAATATAGTTAAACAACGCGATTGGGATGTAGTCAGCCTTGAAAATTACGTCATTACTTGATAAAGAGAGGGATCACACAGCTATTGGACAAAAGACTTTTTTTTGCTAAAAATTAATTTTAAAAAATTTAACTAATTATTAATCAATAATCTAATCTTCAAAGCCATTTGCTAGAGAAAAGTTCAAAATCGGAACAATGTTCGTAAATCTTCAAAGAATCGTCTCACGACTGCGGCTATCCCCGCAAACCCTTTCGCTGGTCTCGTCCCAACTAAAATTACTTCATTACTTGACAGAGAGAGGTCTGACACAGTTTTTTGTCACACGGGTTTTTGTTCCAAATTAATTAAACAAAACATGTGAAGAGTAAAAATTTATTAATTCCATTAATAAATTTTTACCCTTCACAGTCTTTCGCAGGAGAAAAATTCTAGTCCGGTTTAAGGTTTAAAGATCTTGAAGTTATCGACCCTTAAGTGCAGCTGTCCCTGCAATCCTTTTCGCTGATATCGTCTAAAGTAATTCACTCAAGCCACTGCTTCACAGACTCCTGTACTCCGTCTTTAAGAGGTCATATTCAGTTCTTCTCCCTTGGTCCTTAGGATGCGGCTGCCCCCAATGTGTTGGTGCCTGGATACGTTCAAACAGATCGTCGCCAAACACTTCCACAAATCGCAGATGCTACATACTTTTTGAAGACGTCGTTTGAGGACACCCATTCATCGTAAACGGCCTCAGTTCTGACTGGTATCTTCTGCATAACAACACACCAGCACATCAATCCCAATTGTTAAAAAGAATTCCTCGCCAAAACTCGCACTTACGTGCTTCCACTTTCCCCTCTTTACCAGACTTAGCCTCGTGGTACTTTTACCCGTTACAATCAAAGAAAAACATTTGTATGAACGACGTTTTGTTTCATCAGATGAGGTGAAAAAAGTATTACAGGAGGCCTTACGGGGGGTTGCAAAAAAAGGCTTCCAGCTGTGCTTCCAGAAGTTATGCGAACGTTTGCGGAAGTGTACCGTTCTCCAAGGGTACTTCTTGAATGTGGATATGTTTCGGTGCCGTTAAGGTATCCGACTACCTAAAACCATGATTTTTTCAAAAATCGGCAAAATTTTTTATGATTTTATTTTATAGACCATTTTATTAACTTAATAACAATACCAAGTACTTTATTTTCCCTCCACTAGAACAAAAACTACAAACGTTTTAGTAAAAGCAAATGCCATAACTTTACACAAGATGTCAAACTTTGAAATGCGTTTTACGCGAAACGTGTTTTTTTCGAAAAACTCAAACGGAGACCGCGATTGCTCAAAAAGTTTTGAAAATAATTAGCTGTAATTTTTTGTTTATGTTTTGCATAACAGTAGAAGTGTTTTGATCTTCAGATTTATGAATAACTGTTTTATTTCAAAATTTGCAGCTCTTTATGTGAATATAGTCAATGTTTTTTTAAGCAATTTCGTATAATGACTTAGATAAAGTGCTCTAGTTTTTGTAAAAATTAAAATATTTCTTATCGTGAAGATCACTTCAAACAGGAATAACAAAGTAACACATCAAAATTGAAAAATTGAGAATTTGTTCATAAAATCTTTGTAGAGAGCGGGCCCCGTTTATGTAATTTTTCGTACATTTTTACTAGTTTTTCCCATTTTAATAATAATAATTTTTTTTTTTCTTTTACCAATTTTAGGATTTTTTCCTTAAAATATACTATATAAATATAAAAATCACAAAAAAGATCTCCATATTTCCTTTTTTCAAAAAAAAAAAATTGTCGCAAGTAGTCGGATACCTTAACTATTAAAAATGTTTCTACGCTTGGTCCCTGAACTTTTGGATCATACTATGCATAAATTAGTTCGGTAAAATTATAAGTAATAAAATAGATGTTTAATCTCGTACCCAGCTACCTACCTTTTCACACCAGATGCTTCGAATCTTAATTATTTTCCTCAAAGTTATTCGGTCTCTATTCGGACTCTTTGCCTATCTAAAAAAACTCGTCTCTATATTACACCAGCGAAATATCACATTAATATTTGTATTTATACATTTATTCATGTTCAATCGTATTTATGTTCACATAAGAAATAAATTCGAAAAAGAAAATTCTTCCAGTTAAAAAATTAGTTGGATAAAAATGTAATTATTTCCGTCCAATTACGTCTTGACAATGCGTAAAAAAATGGATATCTTTGTCAAAGAAAAAAAAAATAACTTAAATAAAAATTGTTTCTCGAAAATTATTTTAATAATTCCAATTTCATCAGAAAAAGGGAAAGTAAATTCCAATTTCTCTCTATAAATTCCGCAGACTCTTATCATATTTCTGCTGCATATCTCGTCCTCTGGCACTATTTCAAAGTCTATTCATTATTTTCCGTTTTGACTTTCCATCATATATCATTAATAGAGTTCTAAAAGCTCGTGCGTTCCTTTATGCCAAAAGTAATTTCAGAAAGTTATGGTTTTAGAACTAGAAAAAGAAGAACGTTTCTGATTAAATTTTAATGCATTCAGATAGTTCGTGCTAGAGAAGAGACAAAAGTTCCACGCAATTTCACGGTACATTTATTGCATTATCCTTTATTTCGTTTATCAGGAAAAGTCCTTAAAGATTCAATTAAGGTCCAGATGTCCATGAAAATAACTATATTAGAACTTGTTTTAGCTGTAAAAACTGTCTACACAAATTTTGCTTTGAATACATTAATAGACGTTAAAAAATTGCTTCGGTTATTATCAAATTTTGAATAAGTTCGTTTTTGCTGTATTTTCTTCTTTTTGATGTTATTGTAGATTTCTAAGTTAACTATAGAAAAATATTGAGATTCTTTTTGAAGTTTTTTTTTACTTATCTAATTTTCTTCCTCGGAATTTTATTAAATCAAAAGTTATTATTGCTTCAAATTATATTGATAAAGCCGGAATATATTGAAATGAACTATTTTAAGATATTTACGGAAAAATGATTTTAAGGAACTAAATTAATTAATAACTTTCATCATGATTTTACTATACATTTTATTAATTTTTATAGAGAGTGTATGCTTATTACCCAGATGTGCAGAATTTTGTTAAGAGCAGTGTCAGAAAAATGCTGTTCCTCTATTGTAAGTTTAATAGATGAGTATGTGGAATATATTCCTTCTCTGTTGACATGAATTTTATACCGTTTCTCAAAGGATAGTCAAATGTGTTTCAAAGGGTTGAAAACTCATCAAATTATAATGAATAACTAATAAATTTAAATACCTACGTTAGATTTAGTTTTCAAGTTCTCTTTGTGTAACGAGCTTATTTGCTCAACATAAACTTTACTAGTACTTGCGATTTTCTTTATTGAAATGAGTAGGCTTTTATCGACTAATATTTCTCTTGCTAAGACACGTTTAAACTAAAGATGTAACTTCGAAGTCCGAAAAGTCTTTTTCGTGAATTCATGTTCGATGTTACGGAGTCACAGGTTTAACTCTCCAAGCTGATAGCACGGAAAATTCCGTCATTGTAAAGATGCTTTGAAAATGCACTGCACGGATTTTTTTGCCTTCAAGTAACATTTTCAAAAGCGGTTGAGCCGTACTTTTCGGAAATCCTTTCCCCCTTTAAAAGGTTTAACATCTTGAAAGATAATTAGGGACGGTGGAAGCAACACAGCAGGACACTGATAGGAAGTTTATGGCTCGCAGGGAACCCCGTGTTTTGACCCTGGAGCAATCGTAAAAAATCGGCGAAAAATTTCTTTAGACTCCAGGAAGTTTTTGTTTTTTAGCTTGTATTTTAAAAGTTTTGAAAAGTTCTAACGCATAAGTAAAATATGTTACAATTCCCTTTTGGTTTCATATTAATTTGAAACTGTAACAAGTTGGGGCGTGTCAGGGCAATCTGCTATTTTATATAGTTAGACAAAATATCTTATTTTAAGTATATTCTTTCGCTTTTCATTTTTCTTATCTTAATCAATGCTTTCAGTTTTTGAAACATGATTATTTCGTTATAAGATGCAAAAAAAAAATTAATAAAACACCAAACACTTTAAATTTTGAAACCTTTTCAACTTTCCAACCACTAAAAATGAATCAATTTAAACTTCATCAAATAATTCGAAACATTTTCTTACACTTTGATTAAAATAATAACGAAAAAAACTAATTAAGATCTATTAGTTTTTTTTAGAATTCAAAGCCCAAGTGTTCAGGGAAGTTTACGTACAGTGCCTAAATATATAATGTCAAAATACACCAAATTATATTTGAAATTTAAGTGCTGGAACTTCAGTTTAAATCAAAGACAATATGAACGAAGATTTTCACAATTTTTTTTATAACTTGACTGTTTGAAAAACTGGTAATCAAAAATATACGGAAACATTTACAGTAGACATGTATGCATATAAATAAACATAAAAATCAATTTTAATATCGAGTTATTCAAAAACATTCGAAATATTCTTCAAAAATATCTATTTATGCAAAATACCTCAACATTTTTCTTTTTTTAAAGCCTAACTGAATAAGTAATTAAAATCTGGATATTTTTTGAAATCTCGACCGTATAAAGCTAGAAATTTTATGTTAGAAATTCCATTTGAAATTTCGAAAAAAAATGTATCGCGCAGTTAAAAGTTATTTACCATAAGTTCTAGCAACTTTTTGAGTATAATATAAATTTCAAATTTTTTATTATTTAGCTTCTTTGCTGTTTTTTATTATTTTTCGAAAATTTCGTACAATTCAGTTGAAAACTGCGTGCTAAGAGCAAAAAATACACTAAAAAATTTGACGAATATACAATAAAGTTTTACATAGAAGCAAAACTGAGAAGCTAAAACGTAGGAATGAAAAATTTTGAGTATATCTGAAGTAGTTTTCGAAATATTTATTTTAAACTTCAGAAAATTTGTGTGCGTTATGTTATACTTAATATTAATTAAATGGTTAAAATAATATGTTAATAACAGTCATGTAATCGTGTGATGACACATTCATATACTAATAAAAATTATAATGGTCATTGATGCGAATGTCAAGAATTTTATGTAATTTTAAATTCAGACATTAAGATATTGATGTAGAAAATATAAAACGACCATCTAAAATACATGAAAAATGCAGCCTGCTATAAATTGATACTGACAAACAAAATCCGGCATTTTCACTTACTATGGCAGAGCCGGCTTAGTCAGGGGCGATCTGGAAAAACAGAGAGAGAACCGCGGTTTTGATGGATGCCGCTCTAGCTTTTAAAGTTCTCAGGAAAAAAAGATATATATAAATTACAAATGTAAACATAAGTCTTGTAATTTTTCATACATTTTTATAACAACGAATTGTGGAATTGGCTTTCAATACATTGTTGTGTTTGACAATATCCAAGGTTACCAACAATACTTTAGATAGATTTGTACTACTTTTTTGTAACCATATTCCTTTTAAAATTAATTCGTGTAGCCAAAATAAACCTTTTGCACTGTTAAAAATTAATTTAAACTATAACGGTTATTTTTAATTTATGCAACTTGTGAAATGCTCATAATTAACCATTTCCGTCTAAACAGTTTACATGAAAAAAGTTTGGACTTCCTCATTCATTAGGGAATTATATAAGATTCTAACATTAAGTTTTATATTTCACCGAATAGGGTCGAGTGGTAGTGTATCGTGCTTCCACACCACAGATCTAGGGTTCTATTAACGGGCTGGACAAAGTCGACTCTGCCTTTCATCTCCGCTACATTGGTTTGATAAATGAGTACCAAGCTTGCTTCGGGTCTTAAACACTGAAAGTCTGTCTTCATACAGACCACCAAATTGAGACATCTGTTCATGCACCTTAGCGCCCAATGGTCACGTGTATTAGGATGGGCACAGTAGTTCCTGGCCCTCATGGATTGTTGGGCC
Source organism: Trichonephila clavipes (assembly GCA_019973935.1). Taxonomy (NCBI): domain Eukaryota; kingdom Metazoa; phylum Arthropoda; class Arachnida; order Araneae; family Nephilidae; genus Trichonephila; species Trichonephila clavipes. Next base: position 775,853 of record BMAU01021373.1, on the reverse strand, counting down.
ACTAAGTTTGAGGATTGCCCCCTTTTGGGGATACCCCTTAGATAAACATGTATTTCCACTCATTTGCAAATAAAAAATTTTCTTTCAATTACGTTTATTTCAGAAGGAAGTTTGATTTTTGGATGTGCCTCGAGGATCCTTTTTGAAATAATAGACCTCACTTCGGTGCAAAATAGAGCCAAACTATTCAGATTAAAAGACCTACGTCCAATGTTACCTAAACTACTTTTCCAGTTTATACTGCTTCCCTGCCCAATTCGTCCTATCTTTCTTATGAGTAAGTATTAACAAAGCGCAAGAGCTCTTTGCATGATTGAAATTCGGGGTTTTCTCTTAAACGATTTTGTGCCGGCAGTTCAACAGTCGCCACAAAATGTAGGAATTTGTACGTAAGAGCCCAATGCACTTCAAAGTGATTTGGATTTTTTTAAAATTCAATGTTGAAGAATTTTTTCGTCACATATAATGTTTTGACTTTGCTTAATGTATTTTATTCTTTATGTACTGTATTTGTAAATCGTTACAAATTTTAATTTTTAAAATATTTATCGTTATATTTGCTCGTGTCTTTTATTTCACTTTAGATTGATTTTAGTTAACACTTCTTTTCCAGTTGAAGGTTTTATGATACATATCACACATATGAATGCTACACATTAGGAGTATAAGATTATTGCGCAAGTACATTTCAGGTTAATTCATAAAAGAAAGGGTGTTTTAGAATCACACATTCCTTTTCTACATATTCTTAAGCATAACACTTTTTCTTCATTTCATGTATTTATGAAATTCTATTCAAGATTGGATCAGATGAAATTTAAAATAAAAGGTGAAAAAAAACTAAGATAAATATGGAAAAAGCAAAATATTAACAATGTTAAAAATATTATTCTTCTACTTACTAAAATCATAAGCAAAATCATTTAGTTATATCTTGCGAACACAGAATATGAAAAATACTTTTATGGAAAAGTTTTGCACTATTTTTAAGCAGTTCATTGCAAGATTAAATATTCTTAAAATGTACATGTTTTTGACAAAACGGAAAATACGTTTATTTATATGAAAAATAAAAACGTAATTTTATTAACCCATTGATTTAAAAGGAACATGATCATACATTGAAAGATTACAACAATAGGTAATAAATGAGTAAATAAAAGGCAAAGAAATTAGAAATACAAGAATCACTATTATGGAAACGTAAATGAAAAACATAAATCAACTTTCAGAATGATAAATCAATTGTAATTATATAATCAACCCCTTCAAGACGGGAGAAAGGGGAAAGAAATGTCCCTTCAGGCCGCACGTTCCGAGGATATACGCATGCATGTGACCGGGGGAATTTCACTGCTATGCCTACAAAAATTTCATATAACATCTTTAATGCAATCAAATACGGCAAAATTTACAATTTCCGACATTGATAATACATGAAAACACAATACAAAAATTTCGCTACAATAAAAAAAAATTGCGAATTTAAAAAAAATGTTTTTATTTTAATAAAAAAGTACTCTCTCTGTTCGCCAAGATGATTAAAATAAAATAGAAGCAAAACGTACAAAAACTACCTTGCAAATACGGAACGATAAATTTACTTTCACATACACTTGTTTAGGCTTGAACTGATACAAATATTTTAAATAACAGTTAATATATTTATTTTTATTTTAATTGATTCTTTTAGCATTCTTAGTATCACAGTAGTATTATGTTTTTTGTTCTTATGGTTATGGCAACTCTGGTTGCTATAACAATGAAAAGAGAATCGTTTGTTCTTACTGAAATAAAAATCAATCAATAAGAACAAACGAGATTTTTTTTTCTTTAGAAATTAGTCATCGCATTTGCTTTATGAATATCTGCCTTTTAAACGTTTTTGAGGGTAAACATTTGTTTTGTAATACTGAACAAAATAAAAATAAACAAAAATTAAATTAATACTGAAACTAATATTATGAATGTCTGATGTCTAATACAGTAAAAAGCTTTCAACTTAGTCAAAATATAAACAGAAATCGATAGCGCACTAAATCACGAACATTTAAATACCCCATTCTCTCGAAAGAGTTAAACATGTGCAGCTGTTTATTGTAATATTCCTGATCGAACAAAACAACAGCAACAAACAAAAAAAATACTCGAAACCAAAAGCACATATTGTTTGATTGCTTGATTGATTGAATATTAACGTCGCACTGTTCAGCGACACGAGAGCTTTTCGCGACGGATCACGTAATTTTGAACCATAGTCAAGTGGCGTGGACGACACCTGAACAGACACACCCCTCTCCCAACTACCTCACCACACCAACGGGAGGACGTTTCAGCTCTCGACAGATTAAACGTGCATCGCTGCCCTACATGGCGAGTCTTTAGTAGTACTGGGAAAAATACATATTGAAGTTCAAAGTTTAGTGAAGCATTATTCTAAAAAATGGACATTAACCGCCATCTAGGGCTTTATAAAAATTAAAAATAAAACTTATCAAACTCAAATCACACCGATGTAACCATGGGGATCAGAGCAGGGAAAGCGCAGTCACATATATGATACCGTGGGCCCTGGAGAAAGAAACGGGTGATCACATATGTGTGATCATGATTCTGGACGGGTTAATATAGCATTAAATCAATAATATATTCATTCATGTAATTGAATAATGATGGGATACGAATTATCTTTACAGACAATTGTATATTTTTATTTATATTTGATTTCTCTCTTTCTCACTAAACAGTGATGATATGTATGGAGTGTTAAAAAATTAACCTCAGTACACATAGATCGGCAATCTATAAAAAAAGCGATGGATATACACATCTGTCAACAACATTTATCACATCTATCTCCGCTAGTCACTTCTATTTTCATTTTTCAGCATGTGTAACACCTTCTTCTATACTCTCATATTAACCAGAAAACATTACTTACCGATTTGCTGCTAGGAAACTTTGCGTGTCTGTTACGAAGATTGTCATTAACCCCTCGGTACATATGAACCCTTTTGCAATGGTACTGGGTGATGGAAGGGCACAAGGTAGTGTTCATGAAAGTCATGTTTCTGTTTGTCCTGTAATAGTCGTTGTAATCTCGTGAGTTCTTTTCCGACCGTGTTCGAATTGTGACAAGAAATTAATTGCAGACAGGATTTGGTCCCACTATTTATTCCATACCTTCTATGGGACATTTCTTAAAATCAAGAATATATTGAGATGTTACAGGATTACGATACATCGTTCAGCCGTGTCTACTTTTCACGACCCCGGCTTTTTCGTCACCCTCTCTCTTCTCTCCCCCGTTCCGACCTTTTTTCTCCTCCGTCGTTGCCAGATCCTTTTCTCTATATCGTCCTCGTTCGACCTGTTGCCAGGTGCAGGCAGCTGTTCCTTACACGCCCCACCTAAGAGTAAAAATTGCCCCCTTGTGGCTGATTTTACCATATCAGACACCAGGAACAGAAAATTCACAAACCGTGACACAGAAAATCCACAAACAGAACACACAATAATTGAAACAGTCAAAAGTCTTGATGATTGTTCTAGTGAAAATTCCTTAATGCAAACACATAAAATAAAATGAATAGTTCACCCAATTGAAATAAGTGACTATGTTCCCAGAAAGATCTAAACTGTGATGGGATTGCAAACAGATACATGGAAAACACATTATACAAAAAAAAAAAAAACAACACTAAATATATACATTACAGTTTTTATCTTAATCTAGACAATGTTTATTTCATTAACTCATGAATGAATGCTCAATGAGTTCACTAAATCTATATTAAGTACACAGTAAAATTTCCTACGGCTCTAATTTGCCTTTGGCAAGTATGATTTCCGACCCAACCCATCCTAATACAAAGTTAATTTGTTTTACACGATTTTTCCAAATTTGTATCAGAATGTCTATGTCGAATATTCGAGATACAACAATCTGCTCTAACATTCTTAAAACCTGAGCCGTTAAATTACATCCATAAGAAGTGTATTCAATCTAAACCTCACTTTTATAGTCATGTAAATGTCAAACGGCATAACGCACGCGGCATACCCTTCGTGAGAGAACGACCGAAATACCACTTCCACAAATCCAGTACCGTGACCCACGATGCTGCGCTATTCTTTTCTACAAAACCTTCCCCTTTCGACAAAAGATAAATCTCGGTTCTCGAAAATATGTTTAACCAAGCTTCACAGGTTACCTTCGCACTGAGACTAGTCAACGGCACAGCCTCGCCCCACCTAGTGTGCTGATCAACCAGACGTAAAATATATTTATGTCCCTTTAATATTGGCGAATCAATTGACCTATCAGATACATATTCCCCACCTCAAATGGAAATTCAGGCCTTGCCACAGGTGTACTGGATGATCGGTCTTTAATCCTAACCGATCGAGTGAGCTGACATTCTTTACATGACTCACAAAATTTCTTCACATCGGCCCTCAGACCCTCCCCAAAAGAAAGAATACTTTATTATGTTCAAGCGTCTTCTGGGACCCATGTGACTACTGAACACGGAAGTATGCGCTATTTAGCTCAACACCTCAGTTCTTCTGCACTTCGGAATTACCAGCTGCCCAATACTTCTCCCCGAGTATTTTATCCCTACGAAATAGATATCCATCTATTTCATAGTAGTTTCCTTTGCCTTCCTTAGCATACTTTCCAAACCAATGCTAACTCGGCCCAACACTCCTGTTCGGAACGAAAACTATCAGCCACCATGATTCCTTTATCCATCTCAGCGGTCACCTCCTCATCCTTAGTACCTAATGTTCCCACTTCATTCCGACATGAAGTAATATTCCTTTGAGAATCCTCAATGTGCTCCTCCTGTGCTTTAGGCATACCTGACGAAACCTCGGTTTCATCTACATTTCCTGAGTCAAACCCTCAGGTCCTGAGAGCTTTGAGCCAGTGAATTCTCACTCTGGGCTCCTCCCAACATATCCAAAACATCTGGTGGAAGCAACACGTCTTCTACCAAAACTTCTGCCAAAAGCACATAACACTTGCTGGTGCACCACATTAACCTGGCCACCGGTAGCAAGACCAATTGGAACATATACTAAAAGGACATTTAACCGCTGACCGAAAATACCTTTCAAATAAATCGTGGTAGCTCCTTCAACCGATATTCCAGGAACTAAGTCTTTCTTGATAACAGTAAGTTCCGTACCAGAATCCAATAACGCATGGACTTCAACTTCCCATCTACACTGATAGATGTTTTCACTAATTTACTTAATTTGTCTTCAATAGCCCGTCTAGGGAATGACTATACCTAGCACATCAACTTCTAGCAGCTACCGTCCCATCTACCAATTCCGTCCCTTCTGTTGACACCTTATTCACATTAAGTCTTTTATTATCTACCTCTTTGTTTTCGACAATCCCGCTTAAAATGTTTATCTGATCCGCAGGTGAAACAAGCGAATTTTTTAATTTCAGTTACTTGACCTTTATCCAAGTTTTTCATAGAAGAAAAAAATATCAGACTTTTCTTCTCCCCAAATGGCTGTTTACTCCAACTACCATTAAAACTTCTCTCTTCACTATCATTCCATTTAGCTCTCTCAGGTTCATCGTCGGATTTCCCTGAAGCATAAAATATATCACATTGTTTGCCCAAGTCCCTGGGTTTGTACCATTCTTCCCCTTGAGCACACCAATATGGGTCGCCGTCTCAGAATCCAACATTTTAAACATTTTATCTGCTACGATCAGTTGATTAACTGACTCAAAATCATTCACTTCTCTTAACTTACAGTAGTATAACCACATCGATGTTAAACGGGACGCGAACTGAGAGAAAGTTTCGTCAGAGTTACGTTTGGCCTTTCTAAAATTTTCTAAAAATATTTTTGGGGTGAGGGTTCATTCTCCTTGAGCACAACCTGTTTTAAAGATTCGTAATCTTTAATTCTTCTTCGCCTAGGTTAACTAATAAGTTTGACACTTTGTCTCCTAACATGCATAACAAAACCTTTCGGTTTTAACTCGTCGCTAACCATTTCACTAGCGAAAGCCTTTTCAAGACTAGAAAAGAAATATTCCCACCCGTCTGATTTATTGGGTACCTTTTTACAGTTAAGAACCTAACCATTTTAACTATTTCATCTAAAGATTTTGCACGTGAGGTTTGACCATTATTTTGATTAGCACTCTGATTAGCGATCCTAGATAATTCCATTTCCAAGCGTAATTTTTCAATTGATAATTGTTCTTGTTGTTCTAGTTTTTGCCGCTGTTCTGTCTCTAACCTTTCGGCTGTAATAACTTCCAATAACTCTTTTGCCTTTCCTCCTTGTAATATTTACTAGAGATTATTAAATTCTTAAACAATTTTAGACATAGACGGATCAGGTGACTCATCTAAGTCCCGCGCTAATTGAATTAAGTCAATTTTCTTACTTCTAATGAGAAATGCCATTTTTAATCAAGCTAAACCTAATGCCAAATTACCTTCTGACAAATTTAACTACAAACACTTAAATGACCTAGTACTATATATTTAACAAGCAAGAAAAATTCTACTCGTGTTTTTTCTAAGAGTACTCAAATTCCAGAAACACAATACGAAATATGTTTACAATAAAACTTATATGAGTCACAGTTATTTGTTACTAATCAGAACCTTTTTCAAAATTTAAAAAAACACAATTAACAACGTACTTTAGCTACATTACCATAGAATTATTTCTCAAATCATAAATCTACTCTTAGCTTTTTTTTTTTTAATTAAAAGAATCTTATGCAGGAAACAAAAACCAATATACATATACATCCTAAATTACGAGCAAAAGGAAATAACCTCAGATTGCATTAAACTATCAACTAACTGACAAATTGCAAAACTTTTGCTTAAAATGAAAAACAATCATTTAATATTAAAAAAACATGCCACATTCTGAGTCATAAATAACCTACAAAATCTCTTATTTACAACTTTTTAACAGGAAGTCTACTTGAAATACATATACATTTTTTAATGGATATTTTTTTACCCACTCAAACATACATTTTTCGCAACCATTATTTCAAGATAAATTAATCTAATTCTTTTTTTTTTAAATTCTGCAAACTGAATTGTTATGCAAAACACTTTTCTATACCCAGATTTTAATTTTGAGACAACTTCAAAACAGTAAAGAATGATGATAAAAAGAAATTATAGTTTAACACTAGAACTCTAAATACCATATTTTTAAAACATTTAAAATGATACCCTATCATTTCCAGGTAAAATAAGTACACAATTTTCTTATTTCATCTACACAATAATCTAACAACATAGAATATTGCAATAAACCAATGAAATTTTCTTTTTCAGATATATCTACTTTTTCTATTTTATTTTTTTTAAACAAATTAAATATGACTGCATCCCATTACTTTTTTTAAATATTCACACAATATTTTAACTTAGGGGAACAATAGCCACCTGCCTCGACATGAAAGCTGTTTCAGTACTTGAACACTTTTCAGATCACGGCTCCATTCATCAGAAAATGAAGAAAATACGACATCTGTTCGTTCATATCCCAACTCGGCAGGTGATGGTAAAACTCCATATGAAGAAGGTCTTGTTTTTTTCACTTGAAACTGCTGCAAGGCAATTCCCGGATCCACGTGGTCATCAACTTGAAAATACACCGCAGGATTCCTTTTTCCTTCTTAAAAATTTTCTTTCAAACTGAATGTCCACTAGAACCTTGTTCACAATTATGTAGTACGAACACCGATCAATTTGAAAATATTTTGTTCATTAAAATTCTACTTCATTGCACCGCACTTCTGACACCAGTGTAATCTCGTGAGTTCTTTTCCGACCGTGTTCGAATTGTGACAAGAAAATAATTGCAGACAGGATTTGGTCTCACTGTTTATTCCATACCTTCTATGGGACATTTCTTAAAATCAAGAATATATTGAGATGTTACAGGATTACGATACATCGTTCAGCCGTGTCTACTTTCACGACCCCGGCTTTTTTCGTCACCCTCTCTTCTTCTCCCGTTCCGACCTTTTTTCTCCTCCGTCGTTGCCAGATCCCTTTTCTCTATATCGTCTCTCGTTCGATCTGTTGCCAGGTGCAGGCAGCTGTTCCCTACAGTCGTAGTGCACAAATGTGGTACCGACGTGGTGACGAATTTAATTTCGACCTAATCCGTGGAACGTTCCCCATTAGATAATGCTGCCTCGTGGTTATAAGGAAACATTACACACACACACATATATATATATATATATATATATATATATATATATATATATATACCATTACAGGTTATCTCTGGTTGTCATTCAGAGCATTTCAAAGATCTAATGATCCTTGGATAATGTGCTGCAGTCAGCGACAGTCATCTTTTTTCGAGAAGAAATGTCCAATGTCATTTAGGAGCAAAAGAACCCTCACACATTGTTGCATCAAACAACATGATATGTACAGACATTTCTCTGGTCTCCACTTTCGTCTAATGTATCTTCAACTGGACGTAACTGAGAGTGATTGGACATATATTATATGACTTGCCTCTGGCAGGTTCAGACGACACACAGATTCAAATGGTTGACAAGGAATGGACAGGCTATATTTGTGACTCTATCCATACTTTATTGATTCTATACCTGAACGTGTATCACCTTTTTTGTGGTCATGAAGCTACTGAATTGACGTTCTGGACTATTCTGGTCATCTGTTACGAGTACCATTTCAAAATAATTATTACTTAGTGTTCTTTGCTGTTTCTTTCTATTTTCTAATCGAATTTCTCGACTTTCTGGCAACTCTATCTTGGTGTTGAATGTTCAATGACACGTAATATACATATATATTCGTATGTAATCCAATATTTTTAAACAAGTTGCTATATGAAAATTAACACTTGAATAAATGTTTCAAGGAACTTTCGTTTTGAAAAAGTAATTTTTTGTTGCACATATCAGAGAAAAATTAAATTAAATGATCAATTCTCTCATAAATATTTTGAAAGTTCTATAAATATTTTGTTAAGAGTTTCAAACTTCATATCAAGGAAGCTAACTTCTATAACATGTACGTAAAAAATTGAGTTTTTCCCATATTTTTCTTTCAATAATTTACTTCATATTTCACTGATATTGGAAAGAATCTAAAAATAATACTGAAGCCCCTCTGAAGTTCATTCAATACGATATCAAAATATTAAAAAGAAAATAAACCAGGAAACTGAATTCAACTAGAACAGATCCCTTTTTATGTCTAACCACTCAATTACAGCATGACGAACAATGGTCAGAGAACTTTTGTTATTGAATGAAAGAGTAGAAGAAAGAGGTAGCGAGCATCTGCCAGGTCACAGAACGACCTAAAACAAAATAGTATGAAAGAGAAAGAATGCAATAACAACGGATTGACTAGGTCTCAAGTAAGGTGAAAAGATAAAAAAATAAATAGTTCTTCTTTTCCTAATGAATAGATAAAAAGAACTTTAGTCAAGAGTTATCATTTGATTTTGACAGATTTCAGTTTGATCGGTTCGTTTTTGGGACGTTGAAACTATGAGAACTATATTGAAGTCTATAGGATAGTTAGGTTAAAATATCTTACGGATCAGCTTAACTGAAAAAAAATATTTTAGTAAAAGTGTGTAGAGTGAGAGGGCAGATTTTTAAGACAATCAAGAAAACATTCATAATATTTATACACAAAAAACTTCATTTCAATGAGAATAGATAGCTAACAAACCAATTCAAAATTAAAAGAAAACGGATGTAAATGTACCATTAGATTAAAAACCGGTCAAGCGGTAATGCTGAAAAAGGGAGTTAACTGTCTTTTTCACACACACTTTTATATCGAAAGATAAACGTTTTTCAAACCGGAGGGGGGGCGAGGGAAACGAAAAGTCAAAAATAAAATATTATTTTTAAAAAAATATTAATTTACTGAAAGGAAGCAAAATTCTGACAAAAAAAACAATGTGTACGCTTACCCTGACTTAAGTACTGATGGGAGGCCAGGAATTGTCCCTTGCTTTCTAGAATTTTTATACGAATCTTCCTTGACCGGATGTGGTGAAATTCCTTTGGTGGGGAGTATCAAAGTATTCCCGAGCTTTTCTGAGTTCAGTGAACGCATAAATTTCTCGTCTTGTATAATTGCGCGGTGAGTTTGTCAAATCAGATGCGAAATTCAAGGGATGGCAAATAGTCCGGCTCCACGATTTTGGAGTGATGGGGTGCAGAATAAAAGGGAACGCACCCGAATTTCCAGCAGAGGCTCTCTCCCCAAATTGCAGCACTCAGATGTGATCAGAGATAGCACCGGGACTGCCCTGGGGCCAACTGACTCCTCTCCTCGAAAAGCTAAGTTCCTTTCATTAATATTTTATTTGTAAAACCTAAAATTTTACTTGTGCATAAAATAAATTTAACTTAAAAGTAAAGAATCATTGCGTTAATTGAGAATTCTTTATTTTATTTAACTTTGGTCATGATGCGATTTACAATTATCGGACCTGGGTTACATTACCCATAATCAACGGTAGGCTTCACATCAGTACTTATAAATGTATCAAAAGTGCATAATGTGTATGTGTTAATTAATTTATCAGTTCTAAATTAAGAACAATTTTAATTACTACTACTATTTCCCAAGGGCTTGCAGAGCAAAGTTTTTTCAAAGGAAGACAATTGCACAGACACCCGATAGGTTGTAATGCGACGCTGGTTTAACTTAAAAGATTAATCAATTCACTAAACCCAATTTCAATTACCCAGGTTCTACAAATACGTCGCATCATAGCTTAAGTTAAGAATTAAACACTAAATCCTTTAAAGACAATAAAACAGTACACTAAATTAAAAGGCCGTTCTTTGTATTAACAATTAATTTATTTTATGATTGATAAGATTAATTTTATGCAAAAGAGTACAAGTGGTTACAACAAAATTCTACTTAGCTTTAAAGGAGGGGTGAAGGAAAGGAGTGAAACAAGTCGTCGCTCGAAGCCCCGCGGAGTCCAGTTCCAGGGCTGGGTCTAATTGTTTTCGTTCTGTCTCAGGGTCCCAAGTGTGTCTAATCGGGGTGCATCCCGTTTTTATTCGGCGCCTTATTGCACCGATATGCTAGAGCGGGATTCTTTACTTTATCCGCTTAATTTTCTCTCATTGGTCCAGAGTCAGCGTATGGTTACCGCGCCACGGTCAATGACATTTTTAAGCACGGGAAACTCTAATGACACACACCGATATCCCGATATTTTATGGGTACAGTGCCCCTTCTAGGCATAAACATGTCACCCTTTGCTAGGGTTCGCCCTCAGAGATGGGGTAAGAAAGACGCATTCCACCAAATTCCGTTTCTTGTAAACAGCAAGAACAGGGCAAATGTAAAAATTGCAGTTGTAACTTTGGGGACCGGCGACCTCCCATCACTTGCTAAGTTGGTTGCACACATGCCCTTGAAGCGCCACTTGTGTTGGGTGTAAGAAGGAGAGCAACAGATACTAGACTATTTTTCTATTTACATTTGCATTTATAGGGATAGATGATTGAAGAAATAAATACTTAATTTAATTAAAACTTATTTTGTTAACTATTTGAATTTTAAAAGTTAGAAAGGAAAAGAAACATATTACTTATTCTATTACTTGAAGGTAACTTACTTAAAATATCTGTTACTTAAAGGAAACTCAAATAAAATTAATTAATTTTGATAATTTGTATGGTTTATAATTAAGGTCGTATTGTAGCTTTATAATCAAAGTCCATTATTTACTGCATTCAATACAGAGTTTCTGAATGGGGGCGAGACAATGAAAATTCTGATTGGAGCTGGGTCAAAATTTGAAAGTTTGAGAAGCACTACGATAAATTGAAAAATGAAGTGTGTTTTAAAACTATTGGTATTCTGATTTTGTAGTTATCAAAAAATATTTGCCTTTAACTAACAAAATAAAGGAAAACTCTCGTTAAAAAATATGCAAATTAAGTAATAATACTTTTGTTTGCATGCGTGCATGTATAAAATAATTTTATTAAATTAGAATTAATTTAAACTTTAAGTGCAGTAAACATGAGAAATTCATAAAAATATGAATAACAAATATTAATTTCAAGTAGTATTTAACAATATAACAATTGTTCTAACAATCACTGTAAAATTAGTGTTTATTTTATTATATATGGAGTGAAATTGAAATGATGGTCAAAATTGAAAGTGGATGTAAACAAACACATAACACAGAGATAACATAATAAACAAAAACAATTTTCCAAACAATGTGGGGGGGAGGCTACATGTGTTTGATGTAACTGATGGTGAAACGAAGTTGAGGAAATCATTCTAGTTACTGTATCTATTCCTTTTGCATCCCCATTTCCACATTCGCATCTTTGTGGCGTGCTTTTCCATTTCTTGGAGAGATAATCTACATTATCTATGAGTTGCAATTCTTCTTTTGCCTAAGTCTAAAATGCTTTCATTCACATTTTTGATAAGACGTAAGGAAAAGTTTTACAAATAGCAATGATAATAATAAAAAGCGGACAAACACAATTCTAGAACTTGGAAAAAATCTTTCAAAAAAACCTCTCTTTCTATGTAGTATTTGTATATGGCGCTACCAGAGCATATGATTTACGTGTTTTATTGAAATTTTCAAGGGAATATATATTGAATGCTTTATTCAAGTTGGCTGCTAGCAAGATATTTTTATTTGAAATCAATTCACTATTAGGAAACCCTAATTGTACATAACTCTTGTTTTAGCCTTACTAGCAAATTCTTTTAAATTAAGCAGTTTACATTTTAACAAAAGCCGAAGCAATGCAGTTTTATATTTCTTTTTTAACAAATTACTCCTTGAGCCTGAAACTCTGAAAGATTCTGCTTATGCACATGTGACAGATCAATAATTACGTATTGTTGAAATAATTTGTCATATTACAATGTTATATTTCTTTTTAACACCAAAGTATGAATTGAACAGTAAATAGTCGTTGAAAACATGTTAATGCTTTTTATTCAAAGGTTCCCTTATAAAAAAAGTGTGTTATACATGTTATTTCTAAATTTAAAAATAAAATGCTAAAGCTGCAAACAAAATTATTACAAAAATCTCGTTAGTTTTATAATTATATATTCAAAAATAGTTTAAACCTTTGAATTATGAAAAATGCTTTTTGTTACAGAAAAGAAATATATATATATTTACGAAAATCATTGGAGCGAAAATCTTTTAACCTCACACTAATGATTTTGTTTTATATTATTCCAGTTTTCTTAGCATTATGAGCATTAAAAAAATCATTTAACAAAAGCGACGAGCTCCAATCTGAAGAGAAGTCACAAATATAACTCCCAGTTCTAATTAAAATCCAAAGAGTCCAATCTCTTTCAGCTCTTTAACTACAACTTATCTCTCTATATCTTATTCCTTTTGTTTGACAGGAATTCATTACTGAGTAAATCGACTGCACATTCGAATAATTATATATTTTCACTTTTCGAATGGCAACGCAATAAAGGATTTCAATTCCAATTCAGTGCTCGTATGTTGATTTCTTCATTTTAATGAAACTTAATGCAGTGTTTCTCAAAGTGTGGGGCGCGCCCCTGGGGGCGCGATGACCCCACAAGGGGGGCGCGAGCATATCGAAAATTTAAAGATTTGTTTTTAAAAAATAACCGGAAAGAGAAGTAAAACAAAATGCTTTCTTCCATAATAAAAAAAAAAAAAATACACACACAACAACACTGACATAATTTATGTTTATTATCTGGCTTTTTTCCGTCATCAAATAGCTATCTTTGATCCCAAAATCAAATTAAAAAAAAACGTTTTGTTTAATTTGCTGTATTTCCTCAATGAGAGATTTTTTAATTACGTTTTAACATAAAATATTACTCGTTAAAAGAAAAAACGAAACCCACACAGACCCTGAGAAAAATTCTAAGAAGATAAACAATTCACCACTGTAATTATTATTGAAATACTGTACATTAGTTGTAGAAAAAGATAAGGAAGTCATGATTCACACTTTTCAGCCAGGCTGCATAGTACGTTTGCTAATCATTTGATTGACCTTTAATCTTATGGTATGGTTATTATCAATATTAGTTCCCTCCCATCTTTTATGCGTTTGCTTTTTTCGCTTAGGGAAATTGTAAATAATTGAGTTTTGCGATATTTGGAAAAGAATTGATTGGTTTAACATTTCTGTAGGATAATTGAAAAGTGTCTGATTTGCATCCTTTATTATGGTCTTGTACTTTTGAATCATTTTTAGTTCAGTTTTATTGGATTTTTTCTCAAATCATCAAAGAATTGAATAGTTCTTGAAAGAAGGTAAGTATACTTTCTATAAATTAAAATATTCACTAAATTCCGATTTGTATTGTGTACAGTAAAATAATTCTAAACAAATGATTGGGGTGACTGAGTCCCCCCGCACTACCATTAATTTTAGTATCGAGTACGCGCCTGCTCCCGGGTTAAAACATTTTGAAGTCTTCTCGCTTTAAATGTTAAAAAGTAACACAATTATTCTTCATCGGAATTTTAAATTTTTTTTTCATAATTTAACATTAATTCTAAATACTAATTGTGTGAGGTTTAAAATTACAGTACTTTTTAAACAGTTATTTACAATTATAGCATTTATCTAAAAAAAAATCATTTTACATTTTTGTATACAATGTCGTGCACACAGATTTACTCTCCTTACAGTTCAGCTATTATATCAAGAATAATGTTTTATTTTTTTTTTTTAAAAAAATGAACTCGTGCGAAGAGTCGGTGTTTCAGCCAGTATACGTTTGATGTATCAGTACTGAAGAAGGTATTTTATAAAGAATTTCTTATTACTGAATTTGGCCGCGGCAAAGTGGTATATAGGTATCGGATCGTGGCTTGCCTTGTCACAAAGTTCGAGCCCAGTACCACTAAAGACCCGCCGTGTAGGGCAGCGATGCACGTTAAATCTGTTGAGAGTTGAAACGTTTTCCCATTGGTGTGGTGTGGTAGTTAGGAGAGAGGGGTGCCAGCTCAGGTGTCATCCACGTCACTTGACCATGGTTCAAAATTACGTGGTCCGTCGTCAAAAGCCCTCGTGCAGCTGAACAGTGCGACGTTAATATTCAATCAATCAATCTTATTACTAAATTAAGAACAAGTTATTAGGGACTTCCACGGGCTTGTCTTGTAGAGGAAAGTTTTTCAAAGGAAGGTTTAATATCAGAAATTGACACTTAAAGAGTTATTTTTCTATATTTAGCTGAGATCTATATTTTGTCTTCAAGGCATCCACTGCAGAAAATCCGGTTTGAAAAAGGTAGGATGTTGAAAATGGTAATAGTATACGAAGTGCTTTTGTTCTCAGTACAGATAATTCCTCATCCACCTCTACCCCAAATTCAAAGAGCGATTTATTACAAAATTGCCTTTTAATTTTTCACTGGATGTGAAATCTATGAAGATTTTTTCTTTGGAAGTTGAGAGCCCTTCTGGAGTATCTAGAAATAGATCCCTAATCCACTCGTAACTTGCTACCAAGCTGTCCTCATCCAGAAAAACTTTTTAAAATTCTTTGCCAACATAGCTAAATGATTTTATATGCTTTAAAAACAATTTTCACATGTTGTTCTACAGATTTGTAAGTTTTAACACATATCGAGCTGGGGCTTTTTTTTTTCATCATTTACTTCAGTAGTGGTAAATCCAAAATTTAAGTATTTTTGAGAAGATTGCCTTGATTTAATTTTCGGAACCATGCTCGTTCGTCTGTGTACTTGTTGATTCTTTATTATGGTCGAATGTTTGCTTACGACTTAAAAATGTATGTATGATATTGTTTTAATCTACTGCCGTAAATACTTAATTACCGTGAATTACAATTAACGTGGAAATTTAAAAAATGTACATTCAAGCTAGATTCGGTAGCTATAGGAGTTCGAGTCGACCAAAACTGACTTGAATTGTACGAGGAAAAGCATTTTTTTACATGTTTTGCGCAGACGTCCGATAGGTTGCCCAGACTCACGCAAACGTACCCTATAATGCCAGATGTGAGGGATATGATAGAGAGCGACATTGACTAGACTATTTTTCTAATGACATTTGTACTTTGAGAAATGAATGCTGAAGGAAATAAATCTTTAATTAAATACATCATTTTGCGATCTGTTCCAATTTAAAAATTAGAGAAAGAAAAATAACTTTCTAAGTAATATATATTTTAAGTAATTTTCTTAAAATATATATTACTTAAAAGTTACATATACACAAAATTTAATATACTTATCGTATTAATTTGTGTTTATAATTAAGATCGTATTGTAACTTTAGCGTCTCTCTCTCAAAGTGCATTTTTATTGCAGTAAATACATTATTGTTTGTACAGAGGGGCGAGACAAAAAATTATGATTGAAAATTGGGTCGCCAGTATTGAAAGTTTGAGAAACACTGCTTTTAATGTATGAGTGGTGCACAGAGTATTTTATGACTAATTAATTAATACTAAATTAAGAACAAGTTTAATAATTATTAGCTACTTCCATGGGCTTGTCTTACAGAGCAAAGTTTTTGAAAGGAGTTTTAAGATAAGAAATTGACCCTCTGAGTTCATTTTCTACATTTAGCTGATATCTATATTTTGTCTTCTAAACCACTGAATTTTGTAATATGTTCCAATTTAAAAATCAGAGAAAGGAAAAATAACTTAGTATTATCCTATTACTTAACTTTTTTTTGCTTAAAAGTAACATATACAAAATTTAATACTTATGTCATGAATTTGTACGGTTTATAATAATTATTGTTGCTTTATCGTAAAAGTGCATTATTATTGCATTCAGTAAATTATTATGTATAAGGGGGCGCGATAAAAATTGTGATTGAAAAGGGGGCGCCAGTATTGAAAGTTTGAGAAGCACTGCTTTAATGAGTTATATTATTCAGGAATGTGAGGGAATGTAAAGGGTATGATGAATACTGGAATTGTTTTATCGGTAGTGTCTTTGAAAAGTAATAACAGCTTGAGACTAATCTATAACTTTGTTTTAATTATAAGAACTTGTTAGTTAAGAAAAATGCTAGTTAAAATATAATCCTAATATATATTATAAACGCTAAAGTTTGTGAGGATGTTTGACCGTCTTTCACGCAAAAACAACTGAATAGATTTTAATGAAACTTTACAATAATATAGCTTTTAAATCAAAATAACATATAGGTTATAATTTATAAAGATATTGTGTGAAGTTTTTAAAATATAACGACAATTGTCAAGAAAGTAGGAAAAAAATTCTGTCATTTGAAAAAAAGCCCGTGACAGCATTCATCTATCTTTTTCATCCCTTTTGTTTTGTGTACGCCATGCCTCGGTGCGCTCTCGCTTTTAATTTATTCCGTTAATCAGTGTAAACACTATTTTTTAATCTCATAATAAAACTAGATTTCGAAGGGAGAGGTGGTGGCAAGATTTTAACATAAAATAAATACAATAAAAAGTAATATTAATGTATTACATTTCCTTATATAAATTGTTTACACTATTTTAAGCGTTCATTACACAAAATTTGTAACAATGACAGTGGATGGAAAAACTATGAAATTAAAAATAAATATCAAAATGTTTTTATCAGTTAGTTTTTTCTTTTCTTTTTGATTGTTTTTTTCAGTACATGTAAATATATATCTATGCTTTCCCCCATACTGTTTTTTATAACTTGGATATATATACATACGTGTGTGTGTTTTAAAAGAATTACTTCGATTATTTCATTACTAAATTAATTATTTGTTACTTAAAAAGTACATTGTCTATTATTTTTGATAAAAATACATTTCAGAGACATTTTTAAGCTAATTATACTTAACGATTGATTGATTCATGAAAATCTTAAATTTATTATATTACTTTAGTTTCTTAGAAACTAACTATTATTAAAAAATGATGAAATTTTTTTTTGGTTTTACTCTTAGCATTAGAATCATTTTCTTTTTATTGCTTCACATTAATAATTTTTTAACTAATGCAATATCGTTTTTTAAAACCCATACATCGAAATTTGAAGCTATATTTTATCTGTGAGGGGAGGGGAAGAGGGAACAGTAATTTTACACTAAAAAAACCCCGTGTTATGCCGGGGTAGAGGGAGGGGGGAAACCTGTCTTTTAAATTTAAAATATGTGTAAAAAATTTCGAAAAAGGGAAATTTAAAGAAATAATTTTAGAAATCACTCAAATTGCGCGCGTACAAACACACACACACACATAATTGCTGGCATCATGAGAGAAAGAGAAAGTCCGTGCAAAGCCGGACCATACAGCTATAGTAATGTTATATTTTTATATTATTACTAGCCGTTACCCACCCGCTTCACTGGGTATTTCATGATGTTGTATAAATATACACTGTTTACATATGTATAAATTACTAATATCTAGCATTAAGAATTCGATTATTTTCAAAAATATATTTATAGCTGTAACTCTCGCCTGCTGGTATAAAAATGATAGAAAATATAATTTCTAATTTCTATTAATATCTAAAATAGAAGTAGTAAGACTTTTTGCGCTTACTTAACCCAATAATTGAGTGGATTTCCACCAAAGCAATTTTCAGTAGATTTCTACTTTCTAAAAAGTTTCAAGTCTAAAAAGTCTATACAGCAAAAACGGAATTTTTATCATCAAAACAACTTGCAACCCCGTTGAGAGCATTCTTAGCAGATTTCAATTCAACAAAAGAAACATGCAATACAAATTTTTTTATTACAGTCCTAGTAGTTCGAAAACGTAATTTTGTCATTTAATACGCCCCAATAACTCCCCCCCCCTTCTTCCCAATGGAGTTTATTTCGGTAAAACCCATGCTTAGTGGAACTTAATTCAACTAAAGAAACGTGCTCAGCAAATTTCAAATAAATGTTTTAAATTTAAAAGCAGGAATTTTTCTATAACTATCCTTAACCCCTCGCAACCCAACTACTTTTGGGGAAGGGGGTCGGTTTTCGCAAATCTCTTTGTTAGAGGAACTCTATTCCATGAAAGGAACATACCTTCTAATTTTTAAGCAGATGGGTCTAATAGTTGAAAAACGGAAATGTTTATCTATTACACCCCTTAATCCTCCTCAGCGCCCCTTGGGGGTCAATTTTCCTCAAACCTATTTTGTAGCGGATTTCTACTCCATGAAAAGAATCTGCTTATCAAATTCCAAGACTGTAAATCTAAAAGTTTGAAAATGGAAATAATTAGCTGTAATGCCCCTTAAGCCCTCGCAACACCACTTAGGACGCCATTTTCACAAAAACCATCTTATAGCGGATCTCTACTCAGTGAATAGAATCTGCTTATACTCAATTTCAAGATTTTACTTCTAATTGTTTAAAAAAGGAGATTATTACCTATAACGCCCCTTAATTCTCCGCAAAGCCACTTGGGGGTCGATTTTCAAAAACCCATTTTGTAGCGGAATTCTACTCCAGGAAAGGAATCCACTTACATAATTTCAAGACTTTCCGTCAAATAATTTAAAAACCGAATTGATAATCTACAACGCCCCTTAAGTCTCCGCAACACAACTTGGGATTCAATTTTCTCAAAACTCATTTTGTAGAAAATCTCTATTCTATGAAAGGGGAATCTCGCGTACTAAATTTCAATACTGTGCGTCTAATAGTTTAAAAATTGAATTAATTACGTAGAAGGCCCCTTCGGCCCCCGCAACGCCACTTGGAAGTGAATTTTCTCAAAACTCCAATTTGTAGTGGATGTCTACGCCATGAAATGTATCTACGCAACAATTTTCAAGAATGTAGGTCTAATATTTTAAAGATGGAAGTAATTTTGGATAACGTCTCTTAGGCCCCCACAGCGCCACTTGGGATTTGATTTTCACAAAACTCATTTTGTAGCGAATCTCTACTCTATGAAAGGAATTCGCTTAACAAATTTCAAGACTGTACGTCCAATAGTTTAAAAACAGAAATAATTATGCATAACGACCCTTAAGCACCCTCAAAGCTCCTAGTCGGTCAATTTTCGCAAAAATCATTTTGTAGGGGATCTTTACTTTATGAAAGATATATGCATTCCAAGTTTCAAGACTGTACCTCCAATAATTTAACTATGGAACTAATTATCTATAACGCCCCTTGGGATTCGATCTTTGCGAAATCCGTACTTAGCTGATGTCTACTCCATGAAAGGAACCTGCCTACCTGTACGTTTAATAGTTTCGGAGATATCGTGATTAGTCAGTGAGTGAGTCGCTTTTCTTCTTTATATATAGATTAAACGTTATTTTGATATTTTGGGGATATTTGTTCGGGAGCACCTAGAACCCTCACTCTGATTTAAAAAAAAACAACTTCAAAACCTTCCCGGGGAATATACCTATTAACTTCCCAAATTTTTAGGGAGATTGATTAATGGTTTTTGAATCTATCGAGTACAGACATACACACACAAACATTCATTTGTATATATATCTAGATTACATTCACTAAGGAAATGAAAATCTATACATAAAGTACACTGCTGGCCACCGGAAATGCAACACTAAGAAAGACAAGAGATAGCACAACAAAATTTATTATGTAGATAACATGTTGACCAAGTATCAAATGTTTAAATTTATAGACTTCTGCGAAGTGTGGTTCCTAACAGAATGAGTAGCCAGAGCAGCCAGCATTGTTGAAGATCACCACGGCCACACCCCTCGGCATTGATTCAAAGAGACTTTGGATGTTTTCTTGGGGAACAGCAGACTAAGCAGCTTCCACGCGTGGCCAAAGTTGACCTGATGTGGCAGCTGGGGATGTAATCTGAGTCAATCATTGAGCAAGCATGGACCACATGCTTTTTATCGGCGAAGGAATTGCAGAGCGAGCTGGCCAAGGAAGCAATTCAATCTGGTAATTGACGAAGAACCTTTGGACAATGTGTGCCACGCGTGGTTGCGCATTACCCTGTTGAAATATGGTTTTGGCCAAGCCCTGAAGGTAAAGAAGGATATTTGGCTCCAACACCTCGGAGATGTAGCACTGGCTGTTTAAAGTACCGGCAATGCGTACTAGAGGAGTGCTAGAGTGATATACAATACCTAATCCATACCATAATACACGGTGCAGGACCATTGTGTCGGTGCATAACGCAGCAGTTCAGCATCCTCTCTCCACGGTGTCTCAAGACTCGAATCCGACCATCGTGGTGTTGCAGGCAGATGAGTGACTCTTCAGTAAAGACAACATCATTCCATTCTGCCACCCACATCCTTCTTTCATCGCACCATTGGCGGCGGAGACATCTGTGGTTCTGCGTCAAGGGTAGAAAAAGAACTGGTCGTCTTGCGGACAGACCACTCTGCTGTAAAGGGTGTCGAATGGTACGCGCAGGCACTGAATGATGCGTTACAAACTCAAAATGTTGTGCTATGGTTCGTGATGTGGCTGAGCGATCCGTCACTGCCATGCGCATAATTTGCCTGCCCTCACGTGAAGTGGTGTACTGAGGTTAATCCGATCGACCACGTCGGTCCGTAATACACTTCTGCATCCAACGGTCACATATCCGCATTACAATTGTTTGGTTTCGTCCAACACGACTACCGATTTTCCTGAAAGTTAATCCACAATTTCGGTAGGCCACTATCCTTCCTCTGTCGAAATCTGATACTTGATCAAAAGCTGATCGCTGTTTTCTACGAGACATAACTGATCGTTTTTTGAAAAAACCAGAAGAAAACGCAATTGCGGAACTTGAAATGTCGAAATCCCCAAGCCTTAAATTGTGCTTTGAGGTGGCGTCACAGGCACGCGTGATGTTTGTCTGCGCTGAAATTCAAATCATTTGCATATCTCACCTCCGCTAGTTTATGTTGTAAATTTCATGTTATTTGCATGCTTCCTTCAGGGTGTTGCATTTACGATGGCCAGCAGTGTAATAAAAGATCACCGTTAAGTCAATGCGAATTTACTAATAAAATATTTGTGAATAGAACATTATTTTTTTCATCTTATCAAGGTGATAAGATGCAAAATTAAGTAAAAATAATGTGGGGGAGGACTCTAAGCTAATAACTTTTATCTTTGTAGATTTTCCAACAATTGTAGAATATCAGGATTTTTTTATTGACAGTAATTTTTTTTTGTAATTGCAAAAGTAATTATTGCAAGAACCATGAAATACATACTTTTCTATTAATCTCATTGTCAGTTGATGTTTATAAATCCTCTGTACATAATTTCCTGAATAAAGTATTTTTTCGAAAAAAATTAATATCGATATACGGAACACCTTTTAATATAAAATTAAAATTAACTTATTTTGAAAACGAAAAAAAAATTAATTCCAGACGGATTAATATTTTTTTTGCTAAATACCTCCAAGTAAACTTTTAAATTTAATGTTTAAGCAAACAAGGGAAAGGAAAAATAAATAAATCTCACTACCACAGTGTTTTTCAAACTGTGAGGAGCCTCTCCTCTAGAGGGTGTAATAACTATGCGAAGGGGTGCGATCATATTAAGAAGTCAAAAACAAAGGATTATTTTAAAAAGTTATTTATTTACTGAAAGTAAACAAACAAAATTCATTCTGACATAATAAAAAATAAAATACACATTTATACTAGTAAATGTATCAGTACTGTTCAATGTATTTGTAATTAATTTAACTATACTATAAGTTAAGAACAAGTTTAATAATTTCCAGTGAACCAAAGGAATTTTCATGTACAAAAATTAACAATTATCTTGATAATTTATACGGTTTATAATTACTACTTTAACTGTCCATTAGAAGTTTCGCTTCGCCAGCGTTTCTCAAACTATGGGTCGTGCCTCCTTGGGGGCGCGATAACCCTGCGATGGAGCAGTGAACATAATGAAGAAAAGAGTTTAAAAAATAATTTTTTGGATTGAAGTAAAACAAAATGCTATCTGACATAATAAAAAATACGCATTTACACTGATATAGTTTATATATATATCATCTGGTGATCATCAAAAATAAAAGATACCAATTCAAACGCTCATTAGCTATCCTTGATCCTATCACCAAATAAAAAGACATTTTGTTTACTTTGCTGTAATCCCACGATGAGTGATTTTTTATTGCGTTTCCTTTAACCCTTCAAATACTACTTTTGATTATCATATATTTGAACTTCAAACTTACTGGTATGTTTCGCTTCATCTCTTTTTCTTTTGGGAAAGTTGTAAAGAATACTTTTCTGTAGCTTTTTTTCCCATGTGAATGAGTTTTATGATATAAGATAAGCATATTCAGCACTTTGAAGGATAATTTGGACAAGATGAATTTTTATGAGTATTCTGAAACGTATAATGCATAATGAAAAACGTTTTACACAATTATTTTCTAGAACTGACATTGAATACACTTTTAACATGGGAGCGGTCGCATGAGGCGCAGAGTCAACCCAGGCTCACGAAATCGTTAATTCATGGAAACTGTTTATTCGTGAACAGTGACCTTGACAGTATCCTCCTATTAGACTCTCTTAACTAATATGAATTTGTAACATGTATGCCTTTTTTAGAGTGGCAAACGTAATTTTACAATCAAGGTACTTATTTTGATCGAGTTCCCAGAGCGACCACTTTTGTTCAAAAATATATTCTATGAACATGCTGCACTTTCCCCCATGAACAATTTTGTGGTTTTGATTGCTGTGTTGTACAATTTATTATGGTTTATAAATATAAATAAGCAGAATATTTAAAAAATGGGCATCTGTGATCTCTATTGAAGGAAGTTGAAACTAATCAAGCGATTGAAGAACCTGCTGAAATAATGCATATTAATCAAGATAGAGAAAGTAAATATGAGAAAAGCGATAGACAGGAAACGTTTGAGTTAAATTGAAATTTTCAAATGTCATATGAAGCCTTAAATGTAGCACTTCGTCTTGTCAAAAAACACAAGGAATAAAAAGTTCAATACGCTATTTGTAGATCATCAAACGACAGCAAATCTACAATAACGTGAACAAAATATGGCAGTTTTGCTGGAAAATAACATTCCTGTATTGTTAGCGAAAATTGTTAGTCCTTTATTAGGGACACGCACATTTGGAACATTTTCTTTAGTTTAAATGGATTTTTTCTCAAATTTTCAAAGAAAATTAGAAAAGCCCTTGAAAGTAGGTAAGTATATTTTCTCTTAATTAAATTATTCACTGGATTTGTAATTTTTATCGTGTTTAGTAAAAATAATAAAATAAAAGTTATAGTTTAAAAATAAACAAAAAAAACACGCTTTTGTATAGAATCGAACAAAATATTAAAATAGAATAACAAAAAATATATTACTTAAAAGTAACATATACAAAATGTAATACTTGTCTTGTTAATTTGTATGGTTTATAATTATGATTGTATTGTAGCTTTAACGCCTAAGTGCATTATTATTGCATTAAATACATTTTTATTCCTTGAGGGGGCGCGATAAAAATTATGATTGAAAATTGGGTCGCCAGTAGTGAAAGTTTGAGAACCACGGAGTTACGCGATTACACTCTCAAACGTTATCGCTTTCCACGTAACCACACGTATGTAATGTATCGGGGAGAGATAAGAGAAGGAATAAAAATAAGCAAATCCCCTAAGATAAGTAAATCTTCCCAAACACTGTCAATGTCCTTTTATTGTATTTGGAATAATTTTATGGATGACAGTGCACAGAAAAAATCATACTTCTCTAATACGTATATATACTTCCCGGAATAATAAGCTTTGGCTGAACGGGACGTCTATATAAGTCTGTTGCATTTAAGAATTTAAAGTTGTATTGCAGATTTAGTGTTAAAGTACAGTGTTAGTGAATTCAATGCAATATTATTGTATGAAGGGGGTGCGAAGAAAAGTATGATTGAATACTGGATCGCAAATGTTAAAAGCTTGAGAAATACTGTACAACTGATTATATTTGAATTTTTACTTAGTAGCTGGTCCTTACGAAAAAACTCGTTGAAAACCTGAAGTCCATGTTATACTGTTCTAGAGCGAGTTCACTAAATTTAGTGTTCAATGCATTAAGAAAAGCCCGATATACTTAGCGGTTTTTATTTTCTGCAGCATAATTTTTCTTAATAGAATCTACAATTATTCGCAACACATGCAAAGTCTTATCATTTTCTTCAATAAAATAAAAATGCTGTCAAAAATAGTTTGTTTAACAAATTTATACATCTATACGGATAGTTCAGCTTTTCATACCTTTTAAATGTTGTATTTTGATTTAATATTTTTTTTTGGAGGGGAGGCTTCTTTTTTAGTGCGTAATTATGTTTGTTAAACAGTCAGGAATAATACTATCTCGTTTGGCATGTATGTTGCCATCAAGCTTTTATATTTAATTACAGTGTCCCTCCCATTTAGAAAAGCATTTTAATTAAAATAGGTGTACGTATTTTATGTAATGTTTCCTTTTCTTAAATACTACAGCCTGAAGCAGGACAAGACTATCTCGGAAAGTCATCTCCATTTATCACTATCCTGCGCATTATCCCTCCATTGGTTTACTCCAATTTTCATTTAAGTTATTTCAACGTTATGCAGCTACCTAATTGGTGGTTTTCTTTGCCATCTATTCTTGAAAAAGTAATCTTTCTACTTGAAAATTATTCATATATCTAAATACATCGATACTCCTAAACTTACTTGATCGGTGGAACTGAATTATAGCCGCGTAAGTCGGGGTACAATTACGCATATAAATACAAGAAAGTTACTTTTAGTTGGGTCTGGAGACGAAGGAAAATAACGATTTGAAATAAAATGTTTTATAAAGTCTTAGGTAACACAAATACAAAATCGCGAACTTAAGTTATTTTGATGTAGCAGGTTTCATAAATTGTAACAGTGTCTGCGGTTGGAAGATTTTTCCCCCGCAAAATTTCCTCTTAACATGCTAATAGTTTTTTTTATTCTTTGTTTTGTTAAAAAAATATGCTATTCGTTGGATTCTATATTTTCTAAGACTTGTAGCTAGCTCTTCTACCCAATTCCTAAACTTTATTCGATCTTCTGATTGAACTGAGTCTAAAGACTCAAGTCTTCAATGTCTCGCTCTTGCTCATGCATTTCTATGAACTCCTCAACTGTCCGCTTCTGGTTGGGGGAATGTAGTAGTTCTTGAAAGTCATTATTATCCAATTCTAAATTTATCTGCGTGGCTGAATTGACAACCTCTTCAATTACATAACCGATTTCAACATTTTTCAGCTAAATAGAAAACGATGAATGTGGCAGGATTTGGCTATTTTTGCAATGTTGTGGATTTATCATATTTTTTTCATAAACTTCGTAATTGTATAGTATTCTCTACACACATCATTATGCCTTACAGATGTAATAATCTTTCTCGGAATTTCCTTTCGAAAATTTAACAGCATGTCCATTTCTGCTTTGTTGAGGGTCCATCATTTTTTTCTGTAAAAAGCAATTGTCCCCATAGAAGTTTTGTAAATGTATATTTTGGTTTTTAAATAATTAATTTCTTTTGATTTAAGTTAACTTCTAAGGCAATAGAAAAACTGCAGTGCTTATGTTTAGGTAGTTATCTAGCTAAATCAGAATATTAAGGTCTCTTTCTTCAAACTTTTTGCCGGTCGAGGCGCGAATTCAGAATCAGAATCTTGTTAAGAACAGTCCGTAAGGTAATAACCTTTTGAAAGTCGATTTTGAGTTTTTGATATTTCTAAAATCTTGAGATCAGGATTTTTCCAATGATATAAGATACAATCCGTTATATGAATAAGAAGTACTTTAAAATGATTTTTAAAAAACAATCAGCTTATGAACCACGCCCATTTTGACAGATAGAAATGTAAACATTGTCTTTTTAAATCTGGGACAAAGTTGCAAAGCTACAATTTATTTTTATTCATACGCATTAAATATATGTAGAGTAATTGCAAGTTCAACTGTGCTAGATATGCAAAAAATTTAACAGCCAAATTTGGAAGCGTGGTTTTAATTTGAATGTTATATTTAATATTTAGTGATTTTACCTAAATTTAAGTCTGTTCTTCACTTTAAGTTTAGTTTTAATTAGTTACTATAACTGATTACTTAAACTTGCTAAGGCTTAGTAAAGAAATAAAAATATTTTAAAAATATTTGAAATTACAACTATGTGCTAATTTAAGCATTCTGCATAAAAAATTTGAATTAAAAAATAGTACAAAGGTAAGATTTTTTTATAAAAGTTTATGTTTTCTAAATTTATATTTTAAAATTGTGTAAATTTACTGTATGCATGTTTAAAATTTATATTTTTAAAATTCTGTAAATTTACTGTATGCATGTTTAAAATTTATATTTTTAAAATTCTGTAAATTTGCTGTATGTATGTTTCTTAAATGCAATTGTGTGTACTGAAGTGACATTTTTGAAATATTCTTAAAACATTTAAATATAAATCAGTTATCATAACAAAAAAATGACAATTTTAATAAATTAATAATAATAATTGTTCGGTGAACTAAAAGTTTGTCTTTGAAAAACTAACTATTATATTTTAAAAAAATTCACTTCAGTATAAATATAGTGTATAATTAATATAAATAAAAATTTGAGTCTTAAGTCTTTATGTTTAATAGTTTCTGAGAAAAAGGTATGAGATGTGATGCATTAAATGTGGAGTTTGTTGTCTTTGCGAGAAGCTTGTTACATACATAAAAATACATAAGTTTCATGTTTAAAAACATAAAAACAGTTTTATTTTGTCCGTTTTAGCAATCATTTTTCCAGTTTAGAGTAACTTTTGAAGTTTAAAACTTTGAAACTGTCTGCAACTACAAGACCTAATGATAAAATTACAAAAACGTAACAAAAACTTACGAAACGTAATATAATCAGGTATTTTTAAATACATTCTCAAATTCATACCAAAAACATATTGATAAAGTTTCACATAATATTTATGATGCTTTCTGATCAAATTTTATATCTTTAATGCATGAAAGCAACAAATTCTTCAAAAGTTGATACAGAATTTGAGAAAATTTTGACGCTATCTTCTTTAAAAAAACTGAAAAATGCTGTTCTGGACAATGTAATACTTTTTTTTCTATTTTATGCAAAATAAGTTGCAAAGATGCTAATTTTTAATAAAATCTGACAAATACATGTTTTAATTCATTATTTTTGTGATAAAGTGGTACACTTTATAGGGAAAATTCAATTTTCTCAAAAATCATCTTTTTAAAACTGTATGCATCTTTTTCTCAGAAAATAAAGTATGAATGTACATGAAATTGTTTCCCTCATGTTACTGATATGTAACTATAAATATTCATTTTTGGGGGGATTTCCCAACATATCTGACTGAAGTCCATAAATCGTGACATAAAAAGGCAATTTTTTAAAAAAATTCATATTGATATTTTTATGTTACATGTTTTTGAGGGAAAACTAGACAATATATATTAAATATTTCACTTAATTGCAAATATTAATGTTTATTTATTGTTCAGACAAGTTTTTAAGCTTTAATATTCAAAGGTTTTTCAATAATAGGTAACTAATTATAACTCAGATGTGTAATGCTTTTTGTCTTGGCGAGAAGCTTGTTACATGCATAAAAATACACAAATGTCATATTTAAAAACATAAAAAGTTCTATTTTTGACTTTTTTAGAAATCTTTTGTACGGTTTAGAGAAAATTTGAATTTTGAAACGTTAAAAAATTGTGTTTGCATGAGAATATACTAATCCATAATTAATTTTTTTGCAACGTCGTAAAGTCATGTATTCCCAAATAATGACTTTTACATATTGATACATGGTTACATTATATTTATGAGGATTCATGATCAGATTTGATATTTTTTTATGCGTAAAAGCTAAGAATTCTTCGTAGATTGATAGATATTTGAAAGAATTGATGCAAAATGCTAAAAAAAATCTAATTAAACAAAAACTGAAGAATACTATATATGTATTTTCTGAACATTTTAAGAATTTTTTGTTTCCTATTTTATACTTAAAAAATTAAGAAGATACTAATGTTTAATAAAATAGGACAAATACATGCTGTAATTCATTATTTCTGTGATGAAGTGCCTTTTTACACTAAAAATGTAATTTTCTCAAAATGATTGTCTTCAAACCGCGTGTACCTTTTTCTAAGAATCTACAGAATGAAAGTACTTGCAATTTTTACCGCACATAAATAATATGTAACTATATATAATAATGTTATTTTTCTGGAGATTTTCCCAAAATATTTTTCTGAAAAGCAGTTATCATAAAAAAGGGCAATTTTCCAAAATTTCATAGTGATACTTTTACCATGATTTTTTTTGAAAAAAGTAAGCTATATTTGAAACAGTTTAACCAAAGTATAAATAAAAACACCTAATTATATACAGACAAAGTTTGAAGTTTTTATATTTAATAGTTTCTTAGAAACAGGGATCTAAAAGAGCTCAATTCAACATTGTCGGTACAGGGGGTACCGACTACTCTTTAAAAAAGTAAAATTATCACTTTTCATATATTCTTCTTGTAAATATTAGTAAGCGCAAACATCATTGCAGTGTGTTCAAGATTATCCAAAGAATTCACATCAAATATCCTCCTTTTAAACACATGCTCTCTCTCACGTCTCTCTTTCTCCCCTAAGAAAGTGTTAGTAACAGTTGAAAGCTTCCTATCTATTGATATTAAAAAAAATTATTAAGCAAAAATATGAAATTTTTTTTCATATTACTTCTGAGTAGGGTTTATTTTTGCAATTTTTACTGGTAAATGTTTTTCAAACTGTCGATTAATAGTTTTGTAAGCACTATTCCAACATAAATATTTTAAAAGATAAAAAAATTATATATATATATATATATATATATATATATATATATATATATATATATATATATATATATATATATATATATATATATAATATATAATATATATATATAATATATAATATATAATATATATAATATATATATATAATATATATATATATATACACTCTGTCGCAAAAATATATGCACCCAGAAGAAATTGAGCTACATTCACGAAATTTGGTATGCATGTAGTGTATATGAAAATAAACAAATGATTAAAAATTCAGAACAAAATATCATTTTTATTAAGCGGTTACAGCTTGCAAAAGGTTAAAAATCAGTAAGTAGTAAAGCCACCTCTGGCAGCTATACAAGCCGAAATTCGGCGTGGCATCGATTCAATTAGATCACATGACCCCTGTGGAAGATCCTGCCATAGTCTTTGCATCTGCGCAGTTAATTCTCCTGTATCTCGGGACGGCTGCAGTTGCCTTCCCAGCGCACGTCCAGACATGCTCTATTGGCGAAAGATCTGGTGCCCTGGCGGGCCATGGTAGGACGTCATATCCTTGAAGACATTGTTGGGAGAGTCCCGCGCATGTGGACGAGCATTATCCTGTTGATAAATGGCACCTGGGCGACTTGATAGCATGGGTAGCACAATCGGCGTTAAAATATCGTCCACGTATCTGCGAGCTGTCAAAGTGCCTTGAAGGACCACTAAAGATGATCGTGTGTGTCCCAAGAAATTGCTCCCCCCACACTGTCACACCTTGTGAAATTGCTGTATGCCGCTCGACAATAAATGCCGGATCGGACCGCTGGCCGGTGCGCCTCCAGACACGTGACACGTGGTCATCAGCACTGAGACTGAATCGGGATTCATCACTGAAGATGACACGTCTCCAGTCTGTCACACTCCAAGTTGCCCGAGGTCGGCAAAAATCCAGTCGACACTGCCTATGATGTGGGGTCAGTGGTAAGAGTCTTAGCGGACGTCGGCTCCCTCCCCAAAAGTCGTCTCCTTATGGTTTCTCTTGATGGCACTGGATGTCTGGAAGGAGGTAAGTGGCGTTGAATCGATAATAGCGACGTTGTTGGTGCCGAAGTAGCCACTCTTCTGATTGCACGATCCTCGCGATCATTTGTGTTCCTGGGACGTCCTGACCCTCCGCGACGGTACACTCTACCTTCTGAGATCCACTGTTGCCAACACCGAGCAACTACCATATCGCTCCGACCGAGGTGGCGGCCGATACGTCTATTCGACCAACCTGCTTCTCTGAGGCCTATTATACGGCCCTATCAAAGTCCGTCAGCTGCTCGTACTGCCGCCGGTTACGTCTTAGAGGCATCCTAAGTCTCAATATCGTCTATCAAAGTCATCAGATTCGTTTGGATAGCCGTACGGCGCTCGTACTCATGCTTTTAAACTCTCCCAGTTGCGCAACTAATATGCGCATAGCACACTTAGCCTTGTCTCATTGGCTTCGAAATTTTAATCATTTGCATATCTCTTACCAGACTACATTCTTGCCGAGTTTCGTGATTGTAGCTTGATTTCTTCTGGGTGCATATATTTTTTTATGACAGAGTGTATATAATATACAGGGTGATTATAAAGAAACAACATCTGCACTTCTAGCGCCTGTTCTATTTAACCGATCAAGATGATATTTCAAATATAGTTCTTTTGAGATATGCGCTCGAGATTCTGTGAATGGCAACAAAGTGGCGCTCGCGGTTACGGTTATAGTGACAGAAACTCGAAATTTTCGAATGGCAACGCCTACGTTTTACCATCGCAAAATGTTCAGCACATGCGAAAACCTAAATAGCGTTGAAACGGCACCGATATGTCCGAAAACCTACGTGTTATACACATACAAACAGTTCTTCAAGGCGCACGGAGGAATAACGCATACGACAGAGACAAGACACTGCTCAATGATGAGAACACATAGAGAAAAAAAAAATCTGTATTAATTTCAAACATTTTCCACATGAGTGCCATCACAGGCAATTACGCATTGCATGCGGGAGACGGTGGACAATATCGCTGCACGCAATATGGCACGAGGGATGTTTCAATCTCACGCCGTATAGAATCCTTTAAGTCCGACAATGTTTGAGGATTG
Source organism: Trichonephila clavipes (assembly GCA_019973935.1). NCBI lineage: Eukaryota > Metazoa > Arthropoda > Arachnida > Araneae > Nephilidae > Trichonephila > Trichonephila clavipes. Next base: position 743,880 of record BMAU01021373.1, on the reverse strand, counting down.
CACAGATAAACTGTGGATTTGAGATAACCCCAAAACCAGAAATCCATAGGTGTCAGATCTGGGGATCGCGCAGGCCACGGAAAAGGATAATAGCGTGAGATGATGCGATCACTAAAATGCTGATCCAGGAGCCTTTTAACAGACCTCGCTATATGTGGAGGTGCGCCATCTTGCATCCAAACAATGTCATTGAGTGCATTCCGCCGACGCAACTCCGGTAAGACATAATTTTTCAGCATGGCTGCATACCGAGAGCCCGTTACAGAACATGTTGCAGGGCCAGTCGGGGTCGTTTCCTCAAAGAAGAACGGGCCCAGAACAAATGTAGCTGTAATGCCGCACCACACAGTCACTTTGGCGTCAAATAATGGTACTGGCGCCACAGCGTGAGGATTCGTCTCTCCCCAGTGCACACAATTCTTTGTGTTAATGCTGCCATTTAAGGTGAAATGCGCCTCGTCCGTCCATAGTATGCGAAGTGGCCAGTCGTTATCCGCATCATATCGTAACAAAATTCATTTGCGAAGTCCAGACGTTGTTGTGGGTCACCCGGCTCCAACATCTGGGCGCGCTTGAACCGATAGGGAAACATGTGAAGTACCGAGCGCAAGAGCTTGCGGACCGTTGAGTTCGAATATCCAACACGCGCGCTATGCCTCTTGCGGTTTCTGTGTCCTGCAGTCACTGTATGGTGCACTTCCATGACAACGTCCTCAGAAACAGTTGGCCGTCCGGAGCGAGGTTTGTTACAGGTGCAGCCTGTATCTTCAAATTTCCGCACTAAATCACGCAGAGCTTGCAGAGTACCTGGGCCGCGTCGTTGTCGATGATTGCGGTGATACACACGCAAGGCTTCCGCAGCGTTCATCCCATTTTGGTAATAGAGTTTGATCAATTCACCGCGAACTTTCCCAGGAAGAACCATATCGTCGGCATGTGCGAGTTCCCGAATGACGACTTCGCATACCCGCTTGGTATTTTATAGGTTTCCTACGCTGAATATCTGGCAACCGGCGTTCTGTGATTGGTATCTTGACTCTGTCATATGCAAATTTATTTGCGTGCGCCCAGATCGTGTTTTATTGGCCGGTTTTCAGAACTCTTTTTTGTGTTTGCATAACACGTCCGTTTGTAGACATATCGGTACCGTTTTAACGCTATTTAGGGTTTTCGCATGTGCTGAACATTTTGCGATGGTAAAAGTGGGTGTTGCCATTCGAAAATTTCGAGTTTCTGTCACTATAACTGTAACCGCGAGGGCCACTGTGTTGCCATTCACAGAATCTCGAGCGCATATCTCAAAAGAACTTTATTTGAAATATCATCTTGATCGGTTAAATAGAACGGACGCTTGAAGTGCAGATGTTGACAAAGTTTTTATAATCACCCTGTATATAATATATATATAATATATATATAATATATATAATATATATATATAATATATATATATATATATACACATACATATATATATACTGGTGTGCAAAAATTAGGGTCGAAGTCGAAAAATTAGCATATCAGCTGAACGAAGAGGCAGAGCGGACAGAAAACCAATCAGAGATTAAGTAAGGTGGTGTACGGTACTACATGCGCAGATATGCAGGTAGACGTAATGGGGGAGTGTCTGAGTAGTATAAAGCATGTTGCCGGTGTAAGATCAGTATTTCTGGCAAAGAGAATTCACGCCGTATAGCAGTTAAAATCACACCGAGTTGCTGCCTCAGCGAGAAATGGCAAATAATCAATCTGTTAGACGACATCTGGATGCTTTTACCCGAGGTCGAATCATTGGGAATTAGGAGGAAGGCCGCAGTGTGCAGCTATCCGGGGGTTCAGTAGTGGGCGTCCACGAGGAACCACACCCGCAGATGACCGGTACATTGTCTTACAGGCCAGAAGAAACAGGCGGCAGACAGCGGGAGAAATCGCTAGACACACGACACAGGCGACTGGACGACCGATATCGCATTTTACCGTGGCCAGAAGACTGCACGGTGGTGGCCTGTTTGCACGACGCCCTGTACGGTATGTACCTTTAACGCCTACCCATCGCAGAAGGCGTTCACTGTGGTGCCAGGAACACCGGAATTGGAAAGACAATGAATGGGGACGAGTACTCTTTACAGATGAGAGCAGATTCAGTTTGAGTAGCGATTCTCATCGCAAACTCATCTGGAGAGAGCGGGGAAGCCGCAATCAACCCTCGAACATCATTGAAAGGGACAGGTATGGAGGTTGCGGTGTTCTCCTTTGGGGAGGCATCATGCTTGGTAGTCGTACAGACCTTCACATATTCGACTCAGGTTCAGTCAACGGGACCCGTTATTGTAACGAGATTCTTCTTCTATATGTGCGTCTTTTTAGAGGCGCTATAGGTCTGCAGTTCCTTTTCATGGACGACAATACACCATGTCTTCGCACAGTAGCTGCGGAACAGCTCTTAGAGAGTGAGGATATTGAACATATGGATTGGCCTGCACGATCTGCGGATCTCAATCCCATCGAGCATGTATGGGATTTTCTAGGCAGACGCTTGGCAGCTCGTACCTTACCACCAGAAACGATTCGGGAGCTACGATTGGCGCTGCAAGACGAATGGACAGCAATGCCTCAACAACTCATTGACACCCTCCTTCTCAGCATAGGCAGTCGCTGTGAAATCTGCCTAGCAGTCAGGGGAGATCATATCCCCTAATAAAGACCGGATGTTTCTTGCTGGACACCCATCACAGGGATGTTTCGGCCTTCAGTCGCATTGCGCTCCATGCTACTTTTTCAATAACGCTTCTTTTTATCCCTCTGATTTCTCTTTTAGTAAGTGTTGCTTACATTACACATGTCCTTACGTATTGGGGATCTTACGGTATTAAATGTGTTGATTTGGAAAGCTTTTGTACAAAGTTATATTGAAAAAACCGTCTCGTCCTTAATTTTTGCACACCAGTGTGTGTATATATATATATACATATACATATATATATTTATATATATATAGATATCTATATATATATATCTATATATATATTTATATATATATATATGCATATATATATTTATATATATATTTATATATATATATATATATATATATATATATATATATATATATATATATATATATATATATATATATATATATATATATATATATATATATATATATATATATATATATAGCTGGTACACAGAATGTAACAGTTTTTAATTTTGTTTCATTTGCAGTATGATTACAAAATATATTTTACTTTAGACTTATTTTCGGCAAAATAATGTCAAACACATGGTCTTGATCTTCAAACTACTGTGCTAAGGAAATTCCCCAGCAGTTCAGAAGATGAGCCGGAGAAGCAGGGACAGGTAAAGAAACAATTAACCTCCTGCACAAAGGTCATATCACGCAGCTGACCGCTTCTAAGCCTCGCCAAGGCCGTCTAAAGAGCTCTGAAGCTCTTGAACTGTAAAGATAGGCGGCCAGAACTCTTGTGATGGGCTCATCACAATTTCAACTAATTATCCTCTGAGGTTCTTTGGGGTCAAAATGGCAATTATTTCCAACCTACTCGAGAAGAAAAGCGTGATATTCAAATTATAAATCTTATAAATAGTAGAAGTAAATATACGAGGTCAATGTGTAAAGTTTCCCTAGTTAAAGTGAGAGGAAAACACGAGTTCAAGATTTAAACTATCCGTACCTGTGCGATCAAGTTAAAGGTGGATACCATTCCACGAGAATAAAAGTCACGTCAGTTAGAATCAAGCGCATTGCTGTTTACCCAAGATATAGCGGTAAGACTGTTAAATTGAATTATTAAAGACTGTGTAGTTACTGAGATTAGAAATAGTCGGTAGAGTTAGATAAAGTGATCAGTAACGCGATTATTTTTGTGTCCTTTCACTTCAGATTCACTTGAATTGAATATTAGTACTATTATTGCATATTGTTTAAATTAATATCTTAATAAAGTAATATTAAGGTAAACCATATCGCTGGTTCTACGTTTGTTCCTACAGATTTAGGTCGTAAGGATAATGTAGAATTAGGGCACCTCCGATCAGGTGCCTTACACTCTTAGCTGCTTACCAATGGTAAGAAGAAAGTTTTCTCCAAGTCAAATATATTGTATCTCTGTGCAGGGAATAAATTTCCGAATGGCTCAAAACAGAGAAACTGGGATTAGGGAGATCACAACCCCTACCAGCCAGCTCATCAGCTGCCTCATTCCCAGGCACACCCTAATGTGACGGTATCCACTGGAGACATACTTCTTTCTTCTGACCAAGACCAGCTAATTTGGATAAAATACACTCAGGAACATTGAAAACAGCGACCCAAGAAGGAAGCTAAGTACAACCACGAAACTTTGCAAATAAGTACAGCGTAATGTGATATGCAAATGATACAAGTTTTGTGCCAATGCGCATGCTCATACACGCCGAGGAGGCACTACAATCAGGAAGAGGGTGCTATATAAGCCAGTGCCAATTCGAAGATTCATAAGCGTGACAATTACCCGCCGATTGCAGGAAGACTTTGGTAAGCGAAACATGCCAGGTAAACATGTTAGAAGATATTTCTCACAGGGTGGGGTGACCCACCCTATGAGAATACAGCCCACAAGAATCCCCCACAAGGGATTCTTGTGGGGTTTAGGAGTGGGAATAACGATGGCTGATTTCCACTGTCTTGGTAGTTTGCCAGTTTTCTAAAAGTTTTATAAGTAATATATGTATAAGTCTTTCTCTACCCAAAATTCTAAGGTAGGACAAGAAATTTTATTTGGTCTCTGGTGACCCTGGTCAAGTGTTCGTCAGAACTGCTGAAGGCAAACTTACTTTCAATTGCGTAGTCCTAAGACAGGATATTATATTCTTGAAACGTGAAAGCGGATTTTTTTATTTCATAGCATAATAATAACAAAACATAATATATGATATTTTATTTTAATAAAAGTTGCTAAAATAGTTACATTAATAATTGTTTTAATATTCTCTATCCTTTTCTTTTACTCAATTATGCATGAAACTATCACTCTTCAATAAAACCATTATCTGTATCGACTTCTATTACGACTAGTTTAATTAGGATCTTAGAATATTGAACAGAAGGATGCCGCCTGATTATTATTTAATGACTTTGTAAGCAAACATGCTTCAAATTCCCTCGATTGTATCAAGGTTATATTTGAATAATACATGTTGTTCTACTTAAGAGTATAAACGATGCGTAATAGGCACAATAAAGTAAATATTTTTAATTAAGGCGTTAAAATTAATGATGTGATTAATGAAAATAGAGTGATTATGACCTAGCTTGCTTAATTAATACACCAGACTTACAGACTATTCGGCCGCTTGTTCAATTAATACTACATGAGAGTTTCACTACATGTTGTTCGACCACACTATATGTATCGAAGTCATATTAAGAGATGAGGAAGACCACCGGCTCGCTTAGTTAATATTTAATTTTCAAAGTTTTACCTTGATCTGTATAATGGTTTTGAAACCTATAATTAAATTTTCGAAATAGCATTTCATATTACTTCTTGTGACGATTTTTGATGAAACATTGATTTAAATTTGAACTCTGGAGTTACTAGGGAATTGATTTCCCTACCAGATCCCAATGGATTAATAAATATGAGACTTCAATGAAACAAACCATTAATAAATATGTTTAAAATTATAACTTCTTCATATTTATTTATTTTGTCTGAAATATCTCAAGTAATTAAAAACATTAAATAAGATTTTATATTTTTTTAGTATATATGATTTTTCATTGTTTTATTTTATGCATTTTTGGATATTCAATTCCATCTGCTTCTCTTTTATTTTATTCAACTCAAACAAAAAGACTAAAGTTCACTGAAGGTATTCAGCTGGGTTCGGAGACAATTTTCTAAAATGTGACTTAAATTATTATTTAATGGTGATTTGTTAAAAAAAAAAGTAGGATACAATACTATAAAAATACAGCGAATATAATTTTTTGAAAAATTATTTTTCAAAATATTTAGAAATCTGAACCAAAATATTACAAAAATTTGCTCTTTTGCCAACAACTTTAAAAATATATATCGCAAAAACAAATAGCATTTTTACAAAAAAAAACAATTTTTTAATGTTTAACTATGATGTGTGTATGCTAAAAACACTCAAGTGTTACTATAAAATTATAAAGTACAGGTGTTCAACATGAAAAAACTCAGAATTTGTTATTAAAAACTTTTTTTCGTATAAAATTACATTAAAAAATAACTTAATTGAAAAAAAAAAAATATTCTTATCTTTTATCAGAAAGTATTCATTATAATACAAAGAATAAACTTAAAAAAATTTCATAAGTATATTTCAATTACCTTAAGAAATATCACTCTTACCGTTAACCATTATGTACAAAAATAAAATTCTTCAGAGAAAATGCAAAATAAAGTTTATATTAACAATAAAACATTTTGAAGATTTAGGAAGGCATTAAAACGCTTCAGGTGTGTACGTGGTTCTTTCTTAAACCTCATACTTCAAACTTTTATATTTTTGAAGGGCCTTTCTTCTTTTACGAGACAGTTTCTTATATGGTCTAGAATGCCTCGCTGAATCAACAATTCTCGTATGGCCAAGGTAACAGAACCATCCCTTCATTTCACACCCTAATTGCATTCCTTGCTTTTTAAGTAAAGGTATTAGACCAGAAAAGCCAAAATTAAGAAGTACTTTTGACATTTAATCCCCTAAGTGGAGGGAATGTAGCTGAAAAAAAGTATCTTTCGAAATTATACTCCACACGACATTGTTAAAACTTTCGTTGCAGTTTTGAGTCTTCTCGTGAAGACATTTTCTTTGGATATTTTGTTCGCAAAAATCCATATGTAAGTCTTTTTAGTAGAATTAATAAGTGAATTTGGAAAAATCGTTGATTTTTCTTTCAACGTTCCTCCAACAAATTCTGGTCTCTTGAAATCTCTTCATCTCTGATGTTTTTATTGATCAGAAAAGAACTGCATCTTAACTTATCTTGTTTTATTTAATAAAAAATAACTACAACTCTATATAAAAGTACTAATAAAAAAGATCTAAACAGCTCCAATTTTGCACGCAATTGCTAAAAAATAGCTTCTTATTCGCTTCATTTTGGTTTAAAAAATAGCTTCTTATTTAAATAAAAATGAAGTTTGCAATCAATTAATTGTAGCCTATTTAAAAGAGAAATACATATATCTAAAAATATTTATAGAGTAAAATAAAGTTTAATAAACATAAAGATAATCCGTTAAAATATTTTAAATGAAAAAAAAATCTTATTTTGCGAGTGAAAATCAACCCATAACTCATACTTCATTTTTCGATTTGGTCTTACAACACCAAACAAAAGCAATTGTATTTTTTTTCTAACTGACGCAGAGTTCAAAGTAAGATATTTTTACAAAGCTTATTAGAGAGGCTACAAAAACACACTAAAAATGCATTTCGATTTTTTTTATGAAAATGATGATTTTAAACCAGACGGATACCACACATCCTATTCTTCCTATATACATTCTAAAATGTTTTGTTACAGGCTTGGGAAAAACACATCCATATTAACATTTTAAGACTGTTCTTGAAAATTCGATAGAGAATCTTTTGAAAAAAATTATTTCATTTCCAAAATCAGATCACACATATTTAATAATTTGGATTTTTTTCCAAAGGTAAAGGACATTCAGTTATGTATCATTCCTTTGCACTAGATTATTTCATATATTTATCTAATTGTTATGTATTCAGATTGTATATTTTAAGCAAATGCGTGTGTAAGCGTTTATTTTTGTTTTACAAAAAAAAATTAATATTCTATATACAAAAAATTAGTATTCTATACACAAAAATTAATATTCTATATACCAAAAATTAATATTCTATATACAAAAAATTAATATTCTATATACAAAAAATTAATATTCTATATACAAAAAATTAATATTTTATATACAAAAAATTAATAAGACTGTATAATTAAGAGTTTCTGTTCAGAAATACTTTAAATTATTAGTAGGTAAAAAAAGTAAAAGGAAAAAGATTCAGTTATATATTTTATTTAGTTAACATGCATAAGTATTTTGTTATCTTAAAACATAACCATTTTCATTTTCGTCTAAAAATATTCACCATGAAAATGATACCATAGCATTCCCTTGAAACTCATACACATTTCATTTTTAAGCAAATTTGCTTACATTGCCTAATTTTTGAGTATCAAATTCATCCTGTAATAACTGGAGCTAAATACGGTATTAAATACACAAAAGATTAACACGAAGAGTTCTATCAATAACCCATCTCCTTCCCCTATTTCAGACGATACACGAGAGGACCCCTCCTCTGTCATGTATCAGCTCGTAATCTGTAACTGCTGATCAATATCCCATTTAATCACTTCCCAGGAGAAGAGGAAGCCATACGCATCTCCACTCTCATTTTCATGTTCCCGGGGAAACGAGGTGGCATCTCCTCTAACAAAAAGAAAAGAAATGTTATTAAAGTAATGGCATGAAAAAATTACTATTAGAAGAAGATCTAAAAAGACGCTGCCTGGAGGTTCAAATAAGATTGCAAAGGAGATATTTGAGAGGATTTATTGAGGGAACTCAGAGATTTGAATGCAATTAGTTAGAAGATGTTCTTATTTGTTAATGTAACATTATGTTCAATAAGTAGCTTGAAATTCATTGATTGTTTATTTAACATTGCAATTTGAAGTAGCAGTATATGAAATAAAACTTACTTTCATAATTTCAATCTCTCTGGAAGCAATTACAAGGTGTGCGAATGCAAGTATAAAGATAAAACAAAACAAAACTTATATCGCTAATAGAAGAAATGAAAAATGGTTGTGCATTATAAATAAAGGGTGTGTTTTTTTGGAGGTATAGAACTTTAAATTGCAATAAAACAACGATGTATTATTCGATTGACATGAATTCTTTTTTATTCGAAAGATATTCTTGTGGCATTACATTTTAAATATGATTTTTGGCATATGACTGCCACGGCTGGCTCGGATGTAGTCTAATCTGGACGTCCAATTTTCGAAGACTTTTTCCAATATTTGTGGCCGTATATCGGCAATAACACGGTGAATGTTGTCTTCTAAATGGTCAAGCGTTTGTGGCTTATCCACATAGACCAATGACTTTACATAGCCCCACAGAAAATAGTCTAGCGGTGTTAAATCACAAGATTTTGGAGGCCAATTCACAGGTCCAAAACGTGAAATTAGGCGGTCACCAAACGTGTCTTTCAATAAATCGATTGTGGCACGAGCTGTGTGACATGTTGCGCCGTCTTTTTGGAACCACAGCTCCTGGACATCATGCTGGTTCAATTCAGGAATGAAAAAGTTAGTAATCATGGCTCTATACCGATCACCATTGACTGTAACGTTGTGGCCTTCATCGTTTTTGAAGAAGGATTCCACCAGCCCATAAAGCGCACCAAACAGTCAGTGTTTCTGGATGTAACGGTGTTTCGACATACACTTGTGGATTAGCTTCACTCCAAATGCGGCAGCTTTGTTTGTTGACGTAGCCATTCAACCAGAAGTGCGCTTCATCGCTAAACAAAATTCGCTTATGAAAATCGGGAACAGCGGCAATCTCATTTTGGGCCCATTCGACGAATCTACGCCTTGCTTGATGATCGTTTGGCTTCAATTCTAGCACGAGTTGGATTTTGTAAGCACGCAAACCAAGATCCTTCCGCAAAATCTTCCATAAAGTGGATGGACACTGATCCAATTCCTGTGCTCGATGGCGGATGGACTCATTCGGGTCTTCCTCAATGCTACGCTCTACAGTAGCAATAGCTTCTTCTGTACACACCGTACGGCGTCTCTGGGGATGCGAGTTATCAATTAGAGTAAACGTGGTGCGAAAACGTCCCATGGTTAATCGAATTAACTGCTCTGATGGACGATTTTGTCGACGATAAAATGAACGTAGTGCGCGATACGTATTCCGCACAGAGAGAGAACCATTGTTTTCGAAATAAAATTGTACAATTTGAAAGCGTTGTTCAGGCGTGAGTCTATTCATGATGAATTGCCAAACCAAACTGAGAATAAATCACTTGACAGCTGTTAAATCGGTCGCCATCTTGGAAAATAATGCCAACTTAAACTTCTATACCTGGAAAAAAAACACTCTTTATATATAATTTATATTACTTATGATTACATCATTCTAGGTGCTTAGGAATTTTTTATTTAATTTGGGATAATAATGTCGATTAGTAAGTCGATCCCTTTCTAGTAATGTCGATTGAGAAGAAATTATGTTTATTTCACTGAGTTTTTTGTTTTTACATATAAAATTCTCAGAAGGAGGTATTGGATCCACTAAAGGTTAAAGTTGAAACAGATTTCATGTTATGGTAATTTTTAATTACGAATTATTTGCTTAGAAAGAAATAATAAATGGCTAAATGATAATAATAATTATAATTTCGGATTGACAGACACTATAAATATATGTATTAATGTAAATACAAAAAAAAATCAATGCTTTTGATTCATAAATAAAAACTATATTTATTTAAGACACATAAAACGTTGAAAATTTTAATAGGATTAACAAAAAGAATATATATATTACAGTAATTAAATATTTTACTTCTTTATAGTTTTATATAGAATATTTTAAACTAATAATTCATTATAGAAATACTAAGGCCACCCTACCGGTTTAGTGGTTAGTCACACTTACTTTTGTGCTGTTGTACTTGAGTTCGAATCCCGATTCGAATAGATGTTTGTAAATGTTTAATGCCTGTGTGGTAGGGGGCACACAAAATATTCGTCGTATAGCTAGTCTTTTCGAGAAGTGGATGAAAAGGAAAAAAGATCAGTGGCCCCTGACATCCTTACCCACGATGTTCGCACTCAAAATTGGGGTGGACCCGAGCTACATCGTACTGCCACCTGTATGGTGCTCAAAGCGGTGGATAACAGCAGACGTAAAGCTAGCCCCTTGCCTCAATGAATTTCATGGGATTCGAGCTGACATCGTCAATCAGGTGGCATTAGAAACATTGTAACAGAAATATTAAAAGTTTAACAAAACGGATAAGAAAATTTCAACAAATGATCTAAATTAAAAGCACTTTACTGAAACTCTGAAACATTACCCTAGAACTTTAAGCTTAAGATTTTTTCCAATTAACATATGACTTGACTAGCCAGGCTCTTTAAAGCATTAAATTATTTGAAAGAAAAATTTATAAGGCAAGATTGTTATGAATCAGACATGAACATAAATATACTGTTATAGATAGAATAGATCAGGACAATAGGGAAATAATTTAATTTATTACATCTGGGTAATCAAAAAAGGAAGATTTGCATCCAATTAAAATCAGTGCGTACCTAAATACTTCACCAAAGTGCACATCGTACCTTGAAGTATTTTATACATAGATATAAATGCATATAATCTATTTTACGAAATGTCGTCACTCATTACATACAACATTAGTTAATAATCAAGGATTTAAAGCGCACGATATTTTCTGATCCTACTAATCTCGTTAAAAATGTGGAATGTATGTATTTCTAGGTGCGAGTGCCAGAAGTATAAATAGAATGAAAGGATTTGGCTCCCCTCATCTTTTGTTAGATGTAATGATGTGATAGGAGTTTTTTGGCAAGTATTTTTTCCTTTTATGAATTTCTTTTCCAAGTTAGTTGATTGGTTATTTATAACTTATCCATAACCTTGCTAATTGCCAAATAATTGCGATCTATTTTTTTATGAAATAATAACATACGCTTTTGCTTAACATCTCTCTTGTCTTAAGTTTATTTCCAAAGAGATTTGATTCCGAATTTAGTCAATATTTCTTATATACAATTTAATGAAAACGAGTCATTTAATTCACTCCTATGACTTTTTAAAGTTATTTTTAATGCATATTTTTGTAGCAAAATATGCATCTTAAGACAAAGAGAAAAAAAAATTGTGCGTGTATCAGTGTGAACACGCGTTAGAAGTTTAACTTATTTTCCTTATATATATTGAATTGTATAATAAAGTTTTATTTTGAAGCAATCTTATATATAATGAACAAATTTATTATTATAATTATTATTCCAAACTGTATTTAAAAAAATAATTAGGATGGAAAAGGTATAAGTATAAACCAATTTTTTTTATTTTCAATACATAATACTAAACATTTTTTTATTGTACACATTTTTAGAAAAGTATCATTATTATTAGTCTGGTTCCATTACGATTATGGGTGCCTTGCGGTAGCTAATTTAAGAAATTTAGTTTTTGCACTCAATATCATTTAAGAATCTCGGAAACACTGCATCAATCGTAGGATTGGATTTTGTCGTGAATACCATTCTGTTATTTTGTAGAGATAAGGCAAAATTGTCATTTTGCGTCTTAATTTTTCCCCTTTTTGCGTTAAATCTGGAAACTCAGACCATACTGTCTTAACTAATCATTCATCATTTATTTCTACATGAAAGATTTCCAACTGCACCATTCGCCAATCCGTCTGTCACGTTAATATTTGTGGTAATCATGCAATAAATATTATTTGCATAAGTTGTTTGATAAGGCAATCCATTTGTATCAATTAATGACGTCTTATGTAATTTTTGACGTACTAAAGTTTCTTTTTCTTTTGAAGGGCAACCAATATATACATCTTTTGCAGTTAAAGTTTCTGTCCGTATAAGCATTCAATGTTTTATTATTATATTCATTAATAAAATTATTAGTGTTGAAAAATCGTATACCTTGAGGACACCTTAATTCAGCCTCTTCCACAGTATAAAAACGGGACTCAATCAGAGCTATTTTCTTTTCCTGAAGTTGGGCGCCGTTTTCGATTTTTGTAAGTATAGAAGAAAATTGTTCATTTGCTTGACTACATTTAGTCCATTACTCATTTAAATTTAATCCTCCTTTACAGCGGTTTTTCAAGTATTCTTGTAAAAATGCCTAGTTTCTCGATGAATGTGTCTTAATCATCAATAAACTAATAATTTGCGTAGACGATTCATTAATGAATTTTCAAAATATTAAAAAAAATAAAAGTTAATTTTAATTTTTTACATAAAAGAAATATAAACACTATATAATAGTGTTTGAATACACTTCTCGATCAAATAATTTTAGTGCTACACAAGGGTTGTAGACAACGCGCGTGTTTCTGATACATGAATTATAACTTATAAACAATAGTGAACGGGTATCTCATTTTTCAAATTTAAATATAATGAGCCCAATAAGAATTAATTTAAGATCTGAAAGCATCTCATTTTATGTCTAGTAGGATTTAATTTTAGCCTTTTACATGCACGTGATTTTCATGCAAAACGTTCTCTCGCAAATAATACTTTATTCTTGATTTCCTTAACCATTTTACAACCACACATCCCTACATAAAGAGAGGAAGGAGAGAGATAGAGTGAGATAGGAGAGATATTGAGAGTAGTCCAGTGTTTCTCAAACTGAGGGGTGCACTCTAGGGGGCGTGATAACCCTACAAGGGGGCGCGTGCACATTGAAAATAAAAGGTTTAAAAATTTAATTTGCTGGAGCGAAATAAACAAAATACTTTCTGACATATAAAAAAAACACATTTAAATTGATATCAGCTGACGATAAAGTTTCCACTTTGATACGTTCATTAACAATCTGATCCTATAACTAATTTAATAAAAGTATTTTGTTTTATTTGCTGTAATCCCACTATGAGAGATTTTTTATAACGTTTTCTTTTTAAACCTTAAATACTACTCTTTTAGAAAAAACTCAAACCGAGAGAAAAGTTATCGGAATATAAAAGCTCATTACTGTAATTATTATTGAAATGATGTTATAGTTGTATAAAGAAAAGGAAGACTTATTCAGAAAGCAGATGGGTCATCATCGTTTTCATCATTTCACTTTAGAATTGATTGGTATGATTAATTCTGTTCCTTCTATTATGTATTTGTTTTTCATTTCAGGAAGTTGTAATTAATTCTGTTATTGCTGTTGCGGTTTTTTTCTTGTGAAAGAGTTCTAAGATGTTTAGAAAAACACAGAGGCACTTTGAAAGATTATTTGGCTAAGATTTATTTTTATGGGTATTCTGAAACATATAAAGAATGATGAAATACGCATGTTACTCAATTTTCTCTTTAGAACTAACATCCATATTTTTATATTGAAAACCCGGGAGTAGTCGCTTGGAGCTCAAATTCAAAGGACAGCAAAACTACAATGATTTGAACAAAATAGGACTGTTTTGCTTGCAAATATAATTCGTGCAATGTTAGTGAAAAAAGTATGTGATTTGTGTTCTTTAGTAATGTTACCTACCTTTGAACCATTTTAGTTCAGTTTTAATGGTTTTTTTCTCAAATTATCGAAAAAAAATGAAAATTCCTTGAAAGTAGGTAAATATATTTTCTCTGTTACATTTTTTATTGTAATTGGGATTTATATCGAGTACAATAAAAATAATTGTAAAAGAAAAACATTGGAATGACTCAGTCACTTCGCGCGACTATATACTTTAGTATCTAGTGCGCGCCTGCTCTCCCAGGTTAAAATATTTTGAAGTCTTCTCGCTTTAAATATTATTCCCAAATGTGATGGATATGATAGAGAGCAACATACACTAGACTCTTTTTCTGATGACATTTATACTCTTAGAAATGGATGATGGAGGAAATAAATTTTTAATTAAATATCATTCTGCAATATGTTCCAATTTAAAAATTAGAGTAAAAAAAATATAACAATAAAATTATCATATTACTTTAAAGTAATTTGCTTAAAATAAATATCGCTTAAAAGTAACAAATACAAATTTAATACTTATCTTGTTAATTTGTACGGTTTATAATTAAAATCGTATTGTAGCTTTAGTACCAAAGGGTATTATTATCGTATAAGGGAGGCGCGATAAAAATTATGATTGAAAATTGGGTCGACAATAGTGAAAGTTTGAGAAGCACTGAAATAATCATTAGAAATAGTCATTTTTGGTGATACAAGCAGCAGTGGAACTCTGAGTAATGGGCGATCATATGATTTCTTCTACACTTCGCAGTTGGTACTAGGATTTCAGCTAGCCTAAGCAAATGACGGCCAATCACATCCTATAAGTGCTTGATCACTAACCAGGGAAATACAATGTTATCTTGCATATTTCTCTGCGCATGATTCCAAATGTGGATGTGCTCAGTCTTTCGAGAAACCAATACAATTGACTGCAGCATTTCAATCATGTCGTTTATCAAATCAAAAAGGCAGACATCTTGATGATGGCTCCTGCAATCCATGATGCTGTGTTCTCTCATGAGGGCATTCAAAGGGCTCTTTATGATTGAACCCATTTTTTCGTCATCTCTATTCTCTTTTTCGATGATTGTCAAGGGTTAAAAAGAAGAAAGGCTTGCATATGTACTTAGTATTGTAGCATTCGGTCCAAGGGGCTTTGGTCTGAAACCATTACCCCTTACAATCAGTCGCTTAAATGCATCTACGTCGAAGAATGTACAGGTAAAGGGAAGCCCGATGACCTTTTGCACTCAACCAGTCTTTGAGGAATCTTTCTTTAGTATATCAAAGTGCCTGCAACATGTTGACATTCATGGATTGAGAGATCTCCACCGCCTGACGTCAGATTCTTTGATCTGATGTCATCTGAACTAACAGCCAGCCATCTGATGCATCAGTACTCCTAGTACAATCCTTACCTTCCCTTACCTTAAATCATTTTATGCGCATCCTTTTGAACAATAAACGAGTGTAGATCTGCTTGAACAGTAATACGACTGAAGGATTGATCAGCCTTTGTGTGAGGTAAGTTTAAAAAGAACACTTTGGGTTTCTGAAGCTTACGGTGTTATCATCGGTCAGGAATCTGTACAATTGTACGTGTTTTGTGTGGGGAATGAAACTACACAAAAAATGATTTGGTTAAAGAAGGTAATTGTTGCTGACTCTGCTGGAGTTTCCTTTCTTGTTATTTTGCTAACTAATGATGCGACAACTTTGATTTCAATTCTCGTGCGTAATTTGCTCGGTTGTAAATTCCTTGCGCTTGTCACATTTATACAACCAGATTTTCACGCTGTTGCATTTTATGTATTAATATAAGTATAGTCAGGATACAAATATAGTGAATAAGCGTACTTACAAATAACAAAAAGTTCGAGAATCTTTTTATGTGTTTTTTATTACATATCCTTGAGCATAAGAAAAAATGAATAACTTAAAAAAATTTTAATTTTTTGAAAATTAGAGTCTTTTAATTTCAAGTAATTTTTGTTGTGAGATGAATTCTAAATTTTATTGAAAGTTCTGAATCATAAGCGAAGAAATTAAATAATTAAGTCAAAAAACTTTTTTAAAAAATTAGAATCTTTTTTTTCACATTTTTTTAAGTCATTAAATGTGAAATGTTTCGATAATGAACACTCGGCGATAAATTGTTACAATTACTGATAAAAAATGTATTTTCTGATAAGCACAAAATGATGTTACTCATAATGTAACACGATTTCGGTGGCATTAAATTAGTAAAAAGTAGAGTAAAACATTTAACGATGGGGTGCTGAACTGAAAAATCTCATCTACTTGTATGAACACTTTTCCTGCCTCTTTGATGTTTCCAAAAGGACATTAAACTTTAAATACTTTCCTATCCTAGAGCTAAAATAAATTTGTTTGATTATTCAAGCTCTAACTTTCAGATTAAAGTATGTTTTTGGTTCTTTAAATTGGCTCGGTGGCTCTGAGGTTACATGACCTTCTTGTAAGCCCTAGATTGAGAGGGGTTCGATCACGGATGGAGTCGATAGATGTCCTGGATAAGAAAGCCTTAGATACGCGTGTAAAATATCCATTGATTAACAATTTGACTCTGGTACTCTTGATAAAATTAAATCATGACAGTATATTACATTTGACTACTGAATTGAATAAGTTCAGGCGTGAAAAATGTTATAGCTGCAGCCGCCACTAGATGGTGCTACTAATGAAATTGTTCTCACACTTGGGAATTTGTCATGTCTGAAAAGGCTTAGCTACTAAAGTGCAACCCTATAGAAAAACATTTATTTAAAGAGAGGCAGTTTAGGTTATCAGTTAATTGCTATTAATATCATTTTATTCCACAAAGTTTTTTTTCTTCAAAATATGGAAATCTTCTTATCCGAAATTGGACGGCTCAACTTTCAGAACTAAACAAATATGTATGATGAATAAGAAAATAAAAAATGAATATATAATAGGGGATAAGGCGAAGGGGAAGGGTCTTTTTATTTTTTCTCTTTTATTTTTTATGTATAATCCTTCTTTATTTTTTAATATATATTCCTTCTTTATTTTTTACAATAGTTCTCCTAATATGCACATATAAAGTCATTTGTTGAAAAATAAAAACTTTTGATCAATTATTTTCCTAAATATTTGAAAGAAATGAATAAAAATATGAGCAGAATAATTTCTTTAAAAGACACCAGAGTTTCCGAAAGAGCAGGTTTTATGATTTTATCTTTATTATAAAATCTGTGTTTCCTATCCCTCATTAAAATGTGCGAGGCAAATTTTGAACGGTCGTTAAAGTTGAATCTGTTACATATTTTCAAAAACAAGTTTAAGTTTTTATGTTACTATTTAAAGCTCTGTTGCTCTATGTTTTAAGTTCGTAAGTATCGTAGTTTGAAAAAGGCAAAGGGAAATATATCTAGAAAACTATAAAGTGAGAAATGGAATGATGTAAAACAGAATCGGAAATACACTAAACTAAGCTCGTTTGTAAGAAAAAAGGCTTTTTTTTAGAAAAATTCTCAAACAAGAATTTTATTACCCCAGTATTTTATGGTTAAAGTGAAGCACACATACACACATAAATCCGTTGCCAGAGTCCGTAACTAGCTTTGAACGATGAGCATATTGTGCCCTAGAATCGAGGAAAAAATAAGATGAATACCCCAATAAAATTTACTGAACATTTATTTTATAGATCCTTTAGAAATAACTCAAGTAGAAATATTGAGACGAAACTGTTTCTGATTAAGGGAATATTTTACAGAGCAATTTTTACTCTGGCGTAAAACTAATGGGAAAAAACAAAATGGTTTATCGTATCATTAATAAAAATGATCCCTTTTTTGATAGAGGGTAGTATATGAATTAAAAAGAACTGTATTTGAATTATATTTCGTTTCTTAAATTAACATAAAATTGTTTCTTAAAATATGAAAAGTTTTTAAATTACGTAAAAATATTTACATAGATGGTAAGTTAACAGACTGACAGTCTTTATCAGCTTATTTTATTTAAAAAAAATTGAAATATACAGCTGCAATGTAGATATAAAAATATTTTGCAGGATATTTTTCTAAAACGTTAATGTAAAAACATCAGTTGTAGGATGAATGCTTGAATACAAAATATAACACATAATAGTTCTAATTTCTTTGCTATTAATTTAGAGGAATAGAAATAATGTATAATACAGGCTTCTGCAAAATATGAAACTAGATATTTTTTCTAGATTAAAAAAAAGACACTGTGTCAGCTTAGATGAAGAGCGAACGACATACAGATAGCTATCTAAATCATTAAAAAAACGTTATTTTTTAATTTATCAAAGAAATAGTTTTTTTTACTTGATAGATTATTCAAATTTTTTTGATTCATTGTGCAATCTCTTTAGTCTTTCCAGCATTACGTAAGCATTTAAAACAAAAATAAATTCAAAATATTAATTAGTAGAATCAGTAGAATAAGTATTACATATATTAATAATCTTTATTAATTAATATTTTAAACATTATTTAGTTAAATAAATAGTAATGTCGAAGAAATCTTCTTTCTTAATGGAAATACCATTTTTATATTACAAAGAGTAACTCCCCAAAAAAGATGAAAACACAATATAAAAAATATCCATCTCCCCCACTTTAAAAAAAAAAAACTTTTTGTGTTTTAAAACATTAAATATAGCTTTTCTTTTAAAATTCACTTGTTGAAATGAGCAAGAAAAGAACATAAATAAAATTACAAAATTGTTTTATCTATTTGAAGTTAAAATAAAAATAGAAGAGAAGTAAGTGCATTATCTTAAATAGATACGGGTTTCTTAGAATTTGTTTTATTTTTAGAAAAATGAGTTCAAATCCATTGGGAAGTGTTTCGCCATAACATACTTGAAATTTATTTTGGGTTTATATTCATTTCATTCCTATATTATCGTTATTTACAGTTTTTTGGAAAACTATTTGAGCCTGCCAACAATTGTTCTGAAAGAAAGGAGTTCCTTTATAACTATTTTAAAAAAGTGAAAGTTGATGACCTAAGCTATGAAACGTAGGGTAAAAAAAGAAAATGAAAGAAAGGAAAACAAACTTAAAACTATGTCTTTATTTTAAAAAGGTCTCTATTTTTTTATTGCTTTCATGACTGTCGATTCAAACTTTACTGAAATAAATTTCTAAATTAAATCCATTACATGGGTCTCTCTCATTATTAGTATTTTCTTTTGAAATTATGTTGCTGTGTTAAATGCTAAGTTTTCTTCTCCTAATAATCTTCTTTGGAAAACGTGAATGAATAATGTAACGAAGAGCACGTGTCAAGAACATAAAGTAGTATATCATCTGTTTCAAAATAGCTTGAGTACTTCTCTAGTCTGATTCATTTTACTATTTTTTTACAATTTTCCCTTGTAAGCAAAAAGTACTTCATACTTCAAGCATTAAATACTTTGCAATATTGATATTGATTATTTTTCTAGCGTCATTTTAATATGTTTTAAAATATTATCTGACATTTAGTTTACGCTTAGCTTAATGCTTGTGTAAATAAATATTAGTAACAGTGAAAATTTTTTTTTTGGTTTTGTATATTTCTCTACATTCTTTTAAAATGAAAAAAGCTTTTAAAAATGAAACATGCGTATAATTTTATTATCAAAAATTTACAGAGATTAAAATGAATAACTAAAAGAAACAAAATATGTAAGAAAACAATGTGTTCCCTTAAAAATCATTTTAAAACTTTATAAAGTTAATTAAATTTATTTAATTGCCTTAAGTCATTGAATTTTTATAAACTTTAAGAAATCTGAAGCATTCTAAAAATAAGTTAAGTAAAATGAAGATTGGAAGTCAAAAATTGTCACGATGCATGTGACTATAGCATACATTTTATGCATTTGATAACAAATGATTCAAAGTTTCTTATCATGAGCTAATTTTATTCTTTCAGGAATAGAAAATTTTTACTAAAACAAAGTTTCGTTTTTAATAACTTTTTTGTATTTCAAAACATTAGTAATATTAAGAAAAACTACAAATTAACTTATTATACTCTATGTAATCAAAACTATCCTTTTTGCATGACTTTTTGATATATCTCCATCTATATTAACAATTTTGTTAATTAGCTAATACTTCATTCCGTTTTAAATAATCTACACTATTAAAATTAGTAGGTAAACAAACACATCTATTTATCTATGCGTATATTATTTCATGACTAAATGAATTATTTGTTAATTAAAAAGTACATCGTCTATTATTTTGGATAAAAATACATTTTAGAGACATTTTTAAGCTAACTATATGTAACGTTTGATTTATTCATGAAAATCTGAATTCTATTTTATTATTTTATATTTTTAGAAACTAACTATTATTAAAAAATGATGAACTTTTTTGTTTTATTCTTAGCATCAGAATCGTTTTCTTTTTATTGCTTCACGTTAATAATTTTTTTAATTCTAACGCAATATTCTTTTTTATAAGTCATACATCGAAATTTGAAGCTATATCTTATTTGTGAGAAGGAGGGGAAAATAGAACAATAATTTTACACTAAAAAAACCGTGTTTGGGTTATAGAGAGGGGAAAGAAACCTGTCTTTTAAATCAAAAATAAGTGGAATCGAACAAATTTCGAAAGAGGGAAATTTTTTGACAAAATTTTAGAAATCACTCACAATGTGCGCGTACAAACATACACACAGAAATGATGGTGTCATGAGGAAAAGAGAAAGTCCGAGAAACGCTGAGCTAAGTGGTAGAGAGGAGATGGAAGTAATTTGAAAACGCGTACTAGAAATGGTGATTTTGTGAAGAGAAGGGAAAATTTTAAAAGTAGAGAAAGCCCGTACAACGCCGGGTCATGCAGCTATTTATACTTAAAATCATAAATTATTTTTAAGATATTTAATATATTATTATTTATAGATTCTTCTGTTTATTATTGAAAAATATCGTAGCAACTTCTCAAGAACACATTTTAAATCACACTCTTTACCGACAATAAATATAAGAAAAACAAAACATTGACATTGTCAGAAATACATTAATACTATGCACATTCTAAGAGGACAATGCTCTATATTTCATTCAGAAAAAAATTGTTTCATACTATACAAGAATAAAATATTACGGACTGAAATATATGTATAAAATGATCTTAGGCATAAAAAATATATAGCTCAAAAACTATTGACCACTCTATAATCAAACTGCTTTCCATTGCAATTATGGCCTTACTATAGTTATAGGACATGCATGATGTTGAGGAGGATAATTAAAAGTTAGATTATATAAGTGTATCAATGTAATTACCCATTGTAAGGACCCAACAACTTAATTTTTCAATGTGCATAAAATCAGCAATTATAAATAAAAAAAACAAAGCTTATGGGTAAGAATCAACCTTTTTTCGCTCATCATAGTCATGAAAATTCAAAGTATTTATTGGAGCTATATTATTATGTTTATGTGAACTTTAGGTATTGATCCTTACTTTTATTCTAAAATATTAAGGAAAAAAAAGCAAGTCCCATAAAAAGTCATCAAACTTGGCAAATTCGTTTAGTTTTGTAATTTAAAGCGCTTTTTCTAACTTTCATTTAAAAAAAAATTTGAAGCGTTTTAAGCACCACCATATTTTTTGGTCTCTGAAAATGCTGCAACAATAAGGCTTTTCAATTTGGCATTCATTTGTTTTGGTGCATCGAGCGCGTTGATGTGATGCGACACAAAATAGCTTTTCTGCGACTCGGTCAAACTCATACGTCGTTACGTGCGTGCTCAAACGTGTCTTCACCTCGTGCATGTCATATTGAAATACAAATATTTCTTTTGTATTGTGGCAATTTTTTCGTAGTATTGCATGCGTTTTGTGTATTTTATTAAAAATAATGCACTCAGGAACACCTTAATCAATCGGGGCTTTATTCTCTTTATGTAAATCAAAAAGATTCCTCAGCTGTTCGACTCCAGTTGAGATTACGACACACAAGTTCAAAAGTACATAACATATGGATAAGAACAAGTATAGGTCACAATCCAAACATTGAATGGTATTGCCATTGTAAAGTTGGTGCTAGAGTTGTTGGCTGCTGTGCACGTGTCGAATCTGTACTTTGGTGCTTGGGATACTAGCGCCATTATCACACTCAGACAAAAACGCCAAGTCTTGAATTTGCTGATGAACTTCAAGATGCTGCACCTGTATGGTCCAGTGAGGATTAAGCCAGTGAAAGCGAGAAGGAAATATAATCGAGAAGACATTTCTTACAAATAGTGCATTATGAAATTGTTATTTTTTTCCTATTTTCTCTGTTTAATAAAATATTTTATTGAAAAAAAATCTAACATTTTCATATCGACTGAGTATCAGTGTGAAAAAAATACATGATATGAATTTGCTGATGGGTCAAAAAAGGTCGATCTTTACCCACCTCCTTTAACAATGTTCACAGATGAGTACAATGGGATTTTATTCTATTGCTGATCATATAATATTATAATCAATATTGATATCAAACAAACACACGGATTTATTTATCGAATGTACAAATATCCTATTTGAAATGATGAAAATATATTTGTCTCAAAACTCTATTTCATTACAGGATTCTTTTTTATTTTCTAAAATTACTTTATAATCAATAGACTAATTAACGTATTATTTAATATTTTATGAATATCACATTAAATCAAGAATATTGTGTTATGAATGGGGCATGGAATTACAAATCCTTCGGTCTTAATCCCTTCATACGAGACATCATGCCTAGATGTCTATTTCCGTAGGCACTACTGGTTCATCCATCATTCAGAAGAGGAAATAAAAGCAAGCAAAAGGACAACACTGGCTGCTTTGTCATAATTTGGTTTCTCAACGTGCTTCTTTGTTATTATCCCTTTATTCGCGAGATTGATACAACATATGCTTTATTATGGGAACACCTAAGCATAAACAACATTCTGTGTTCTTCATCAAGAAAAGATAAATAAAAGTGTTGAGTGCTAATCTATTTATATATATATTACTGGGTGATTTTTTTAATTGAGTGAAAATATCATACTTAATCTTTAGCTGGAAAGTTCAGTAGAAATTTTTGATTCAACCCCTTAACAGCCACCAACACATATATGCGTCTCTCTCAACCAATGGGTGAAGTGTCTTGGACATATATATACCGAAATACGCTTCTTTTCCTTGAGCTGCTATCCGAAAAAAAGATTCCGATAGTTTTGGAATGCAATAAAATTACTTTGAAAGTGTTTGTGAAGGATTAATACGTATTTCAGAGAAAAATTTACTAATATGTATCTTTATTTTCAAACGTACTACAGACGTTCGCCTATCTGAAAAATGCTGGCACTGCAGAGAGAATCCTTTAACTTTTAAATGGCAGTTAAGCAGTTAAATTCAATCTTAAAGTTCAAGAAAATGTGTCAAACTGGTATTGGAACTAGTTGGAACCTTACTGTTTAAAGAGGTTTGTATATTTTAAAGATTCCGTGTCAAGTTTTGAGAGGATACTTTTAAATATATATCACCTTTTCTTTAAGGTATCTGTACACCTTCGAAGAAAATTTTTTTAAAAACTGTAATATTTGCTATTAAAACATTTTTTACTGATGAAATATAACTTAAAACTATGAAAAATACATTTAGTTTGTTACTTGTAGTACATAAAAAAATTTTAGGGAGTAAAGCATAGTGTACATAGTAATTAAATTGATTATTAGAATAACGCACATAACTCAAATGTAAACAAAAATATCCCTTTTCTGTAAATTTGATGATGATCATAATAACATTTTTTAGGGCTGGTACTATTTTCCTGATGATAATCAATTTATTACAATTTTTATCAATTTTTACAAGTTTCGAGTAAAAGAACATTGAAAATCATTACAAAATTATTACGAGCATGATATATACCTTAGTTACTAAAAACATATCAACTATATAATTATGAAAGTAGTAGGGGTTTTTAAATCTATAAAACAAATATATTTATAAAATTTGAACTAATTTGGTTCACAACTTTTTCTGATATTTACGTTGTCAGATGTCAATACGTTAAACAAATTCATTTTGAGATAAATCAGAAATAAACTTTCAACTGCAAATTTTAATATTAAACACAATTTGATATACTTAAAATGCTTCTGATTTATAAATAACACCTTCTTTACTCTCTAAAACATTGATTTTTTTCCCTTGTAGCTCTTAAAATTTTTCTACGCTGCTTTACATTTGATGTTGAATGTCGTTCTGCGTCGTTAATTCTATTGATGTCAAGATGTTTGTATGATTTTAAAGTAAAATAACCAGGAGTTATATTAAGTTTTTTAAAAATTTCAACACAACCCTTGTATCCATCATTAAATTGGATCACAGCATCCAATGCACTAGATTTTAAAATTTTGAGGCACACGAAAACTTCCTTGGGTACTCTCTGCCATATAACACCATTTAAACACTCTTTTGAATTTTGTGTTTTGCCATGCAGGCATTTAGTAAGCAGTTCTTTGGTACACAACTCTAAATATGTAGGATTAATCTTGTTTAGCACTTCATTTGATAAGCCTTTATATTTTTCTTTTGGCTTTTTGCCACAAGGCAGTGCTCGCTGGTAGTAGCACCAACTATCTTTTCCGATGGGACACTGCCCATGCATCGGTTTCTCGACACTTGATGAGCAATGAAACAAAGCCACAATAACATTTTGCTGAAGACCGGGGATAGGTTTCCAACATTGCTACGAACAGCAATCCCATAATAGTTTTGCAATCGGTCAATAAAAGAGTCGGTGAGTTTGCCTTTACCAGACAAATTTTTATTTTTAGACTTTAGTTTGCGCAATCTCGCACCTACTCTCTATTGAACATGACCAATGCATTTATATTTTGTGACGCTATCCTTCCCATAAGTATCTTTGATACTGATAAAGCCCTTAGAGTTCCCGTCACCATAATAATGTGCATATTTAAGGCCTCGTTTGACAATAGAACGTTGGAAGATTCTCATAGCACCAACAGCTTCCATTTTTAACGCAGAACCTTGAAAATTGCTATGGCACACGTGATCTGCTGAAAAGTTTCCGACTCAATGCTTCTAGGCATTTTAGAAATCTTTCTGCAGATGGGACAATATGACGACATTATTTCAATGTCTACTACTTTACCAGTGTCAACTATCAAAGCTGCGACACACCCATTCATGGAAGAGTAACCTCTACGCTGCCACGTTCCATCAACTGAAATGCCACATTCAATGTAGCACTAACAGTTCAGAAGCTGCTTTTTGCATTGATAGTTCACTAACTTCTGAAATCACGGACATGAGTTTATTCTCATGATTAGTGTACGCAGTTTTACTGAGCCTGGGTAAATTTAACGTAAAACATAATTTAAACCCAGCAGAAAAATCTTTCCCAATTTGTCTCATACCATACACAGATCTTGTATTTACTTCAGGACAGTTTAAAGTTTTCTTTGAACTAGAAAACCCTGAGCAAAAGTCACAATGTTTACACCTGATAACAAAATTTGAGCACAAACCATATGTGGAATCCTCAGAAAGCAGGATACCTTCTTCGAAACATCTTGGGCAGCAAAGTTGTAAAAACAAATTTAAAAGGACTTCCATATCAATTACTCTGTTACCAGTAAGTGGTTTACGTTGCTATATTCTACTATTTCTTCATCAAAGACAGCAGGTATTTTAATTTTTGAAGAACTGGCGTTGGTAGATGTTGCGCTGCTATTTTTTGAATGTTTAATGGTAGGTCCATTACCTGGAAATTGGCGTTTTCTCTTTGCACTAACTCAACGTTTAGCATTACCCATTTTAAATGACAAAAATTAAAATTTTCTGCTTTAAAAAAAAGATTAAACAAAAGCTTATAAAGAGCTACGCAATCATAAGCAAAAGTAAACAAACAGTAAAGCACTCTATTTTCTTGCCAGATTCTAGATAAAAATATAAATAAAAACCTGTTGCCAATTATATTTTTGATAATTCTGAAAACTCAAATTCATATTTTAAAAAGTTTAAATTACTTACTATTGCATATTTAAACGATATTTTGAAAAATAAAAATGTCAACAAAAGTTTTTTTCTACTTCGCAATGCAGACTTGTACTTCCGGGTTCAAAAAGGTGCTATCGAATGAAACTCAAATCCCCATAACTTAAGTTCTAAATAAGATAGAAACAAATTTTAAACACCATTTTAAAGAAAAAAGTTCATATTTTCAAATAACATTTAAATTAAAAAATCGAAAAATTTGACGAAAATGACGTTTTGAGGGTGTACGGATACCTTAAAAAAATTTAAGTGGTCTCAGGGGTGTTAAATTTTTCTAGAGGTCTGAAAATATAAACGATTTTCAAACGGGTATAATTCTTTTAAATTTAAATTAAATTATTCGAATCTTTTACACATTATTTACAATTGAACGGGGCTTAAAAAGTATAATATGTTTAAAATATAATATTAATTTTAAAAGTCATATGCATATGAAAATTATATAATAAAAATTAAGTATTTTTGCTTTGCGCACGCTATTTTCTAAAATATTAGACTCTGATGTATAAAACTTCATAGAATTATACAATGCATCATACTCTTTAAACCCTACCTAATTTTAGTATTATATATCTTTTGTATTCCAAAATATTTGTAAATTATTGCAATTTTTTAAATATTTTTTAAAAATGTATTTTTTTATTTATTAAAATATATAAGTTATTATTCTATTTATATAAAAGTAGGTACAAAGTATTAAGAATACATTTTTATTTATAAATCAATTTATATAGCCAGTAATTAAACCTACTCTTTTAGAAAATAGCATGCACGACGTAAAAAACTTAATAAATATTTCTTATAGAAAAGTTTCTTATTTTCATATGTTTATAATTTTAAAAATTATGATTATATTTTAAACATTTTATACTTTTCTGAAACCCCATTCCTTTATAAGTAATGTGTAAAAGATTCGAATTATTTAATTTAAATTTAAATAAATTAGACCTGTTTGAACATTGTTTATATTTTCAGACCTCTAGAGAAATTTAACACCCTTGAGACCCCTTAAGGATTCTCAGGGGTGTTAAATTTGCTGAAATGAGATTATATATGTTGCATACATAGGTTACACATATGGTTTTACTTGCAAATTTGTTTTTAGTGACGCCAAGGCTCAAACCCACAATTGGTTAGAAAACAATTACTCCAAAGAATTCGTATAGAAGTATTCCATTTTCATGATTTTCCTACTATATTGAAGGCTAAATATTTGTCAATGACTGATTTATAGCATGTTATGTCAAAATATGAAAAGAATAATTTCTACCCCTCAGAGAATAATTATATAACAAATTATTTTTTTACAAATAACTGCTTTCTAAGATTAATGTATTAATTACATATTTCTTTGTTAAGTTTCATTAATTAAAGATCAATGCTATAAGATTGAAAAAAATAAAAGAACAATATTCTGTTTCTTGAAATAAAATGTACATTGCAAAGCAATGTTATAGGTTTAAGAAAAGAGAGTTTTTAATTGCGAAAAATAGGGTATTAGGACTTCGTGAAATGTGCCTAATAAAGAGTTTTACTTTAAATTCTACAGATACCTATTCAAAAAATTACTGGCAAAATAAGGCTGTACTAACGCAAGAAACATTTCAAAAGGACAATCACAAAAAAAAAAAAAAAACTTTAAAAAACTCCTCAACTTGTTAAGATTAGTTGGTAAGTTGTTAGTCTTTATCAGCAAGTATCAGACAAATTTTGTGCAAACTTCGTAAAACCAATTTGTTATACTAATTCAGTTCTTTAACTTAATTACTCACTCTTGAGAACACGTTTGACCTTTCGATCTATTTTTCCAGGACGAAGGGAACCGACCTTAAGGAAGTGAAAATACTATAGTAAATATACCGTGAAATTTAGTGACAGGGTTCTGGTTCCGTTCAAGCATGAATTCTATTTGCATGCATTAGATTTTAATCAGGAAATATTTCTTGGGATTGACTTCTCTCTTTCAATAATAACTTATCCTCAATTTATTTGATATAAAGGTTAATGACATAGAATAATTTAATAAATTGCAATACAAATGTAACGTTATAAATAACGAACAGATTCTTGAAATAGTTTTATAGTTGAGATAAAAGTATACATTTACATATAATATGAATTAATGGAGTTCATAAAAAAAATTGAAATTTTTTTTTTTCATTTGTTTTAGAAAATTTATGCTCTTGATTTTTTTTATTTAAATCCGAGAAAAGTTATTATTGTTTTTCTAATCAGAAAATATTCTATTCAAACTTTTCACATTGTCTAAAAATTTATAATGCTTTTTTTCAAAAGTGTCTTCTTCTTTGAGAAATTAAATTTCATTTTAAATTTATTTTTGCCGTTATTTTATGTAAGAAAACCATGGATAACCTGGTGTTAAAGACCGGTTTCTGTAACTGGTAAAACCAGAACACATTTAACGCAAACAAAGCAATATTTTTATTTACAATAAAATATTGATATAATCACATCTTAAAAGATAATATTTATCATAAAAGATGGACCATTAATTTTAGCAATACTTAAGCACCTTTTTGGAATAGCAAAGCAACATCTCAATTTATAAAATTGCTATATATAAATACTTGCAAAAAATAATGATCTTTTTGCTGTTCAACTAATAATTTCATCATTTACAAATAGTTTACATTTACAGTTTAGAACATAATTATCCTGCTAAGTCACTTTATAGATATTGTTTTTAAAATAATGAAAAATATAGATTACCATAATATTAATTTTTATGCACTGTTCTTAAAAAATTTAGCCCTTTTAACTTTTTCCCATTTATCTCTTTTTAAAAAAATTCTACTTAAATGTTTTATATATAAAATAGTTACAGGCTGATTTCTAAGTAATACTATTTTCATTTTTATAACATATTTGTCACAATCATTTATTAGTAAATAGTATTAATAAATTTACCTATTACTAAATTAGTAAGAGTTTTTGGATTTACCTAATATTGAATATTTTGGTTTCGGTTCATTCATTATTTTCCTTGCACTATTATGTATAAATTTTCTGCCCAAAAGGGATAGTTAGAATCTTATAAAATACGCTATTTTTATAAAACAGTATGTGAAAACTTTAAAAAACATAACACTTTTGCGTTTGGTTTCATTGACTTTTTCTTAATTTTCTTATAAGTCTCGTGTTCTAGGTTCTAGTTAACAAAAATCTGCCTCCTTATTTTTTTTGTAGGATATAATTCCCTCTAAATAATCTTTCTTTTGCTTTATAATAATTTATTAAAGTCTATTTTACTTACTTAATAAAGTTTGAAATTATGGGATTCAACCCTATGAACTTCTTAATTTTTAAAATGGATTTTTTTTCTTTTTTGGAAATAAATTCGGCCTTATCCGACTTTACATAATCTACGCTTGTGTGTAGTCTGATTGTTGATTTAAGCTACCTTCTTTCCACACGACAGCAAAATTCTTGAAGAAACAGAATAAGATTACATAGTACATAAACTTAGTCAAATAAACCGAAATTTCCAATCTTAACTTACATTAAAATTAATCGGAGAGATAAGCATATAAATGTGAAATGAAATGACAAATTCAATAATGAAGTTTCCACTTATAAAAGTCACATTTATGAGATAAATTATGTTTGATTTTGTTTGGTTAGAAAGGGTAAAACATATATTTTCCTTTTTATGACGTTTGGAATGTTTGGGCAGTTTTTTGTTTATGGTATTCTCTGATATGGCACAAATTAACATTCCTTATGTTTCTGAAAAGATTTCGTAGGAAGGAAATTAAAAATTTTGTTAAATAATAAATTAGAAAGAACTCCTAACTCGAAATATATTATAGTGTACTTTTTTATTCATGTTTTACCTATTTCCCTATTTAACGTAAGATTTTGGATGTTTAGTAGAACAGAGCAGTAAATTTGTAATACATTTTAATCCATTACTCCTTTCCTTCCTCTATGTTACCAACGTTTTGCTGCGCTATGAATTACGTGCAAGGTTTCCATTGCGTAGGACGCTTTGACAGTACAAAACTGACGCCTCTGATTAAAATAAGTATACTAGCATTATCAATGGCACGCCGTTTGCAAAAAGGTCTTTGCAGACAAGTTTCGCTACAGTTTAGACTGTAACAATGGACTTGTATTAGTCAGATGTAATGATAGTAAACATCATCTTTTGGAGTGTCTTGCTTAGCTGCATATCAAATAAATACCCAGTATTACATGGATAACGTTGTATATCATGGGCCATCTCGTCTACTCAACATTTTGGTAAGCCTAAGCTGAGAGAGCATGAACGTTTATGAACTTGAGAACTTACCCTTCCTACAACGTATTATCGGGACTATATTTCCCGTTTTGACATGTTGCTTAAAATTCATATGCCTTATTCAGTGCATGTGACAAGTTTGGCTTCCTCCATTATATAGTACATAAATAGAATGAAGATTTCAGTGCAAAATTCCACCCTTACAGAGACTGATAGTGCAGGCTCGTTTGAATTTCGTTAGTCGCTAGCTTATCTATATTTATGGGCAACCCCTTACAATATTCAAATGAAGCTAAACATATTTAAACGCATCTAATGTGCAAGAAATAGTCAGTTTATATAAAAGTTAAGGGTGTCTTTTTTGGCCAACATATATGGGATCGTTTTATATAACTATTCTTTTTTTGATAACCTAACTAATTTTGCATTCCCTATGAACTTCTTTCAATTTACTTGATTTTTGTCATGAAGGTGAAATTTTCACAAGCATTAGTGGATTTAAATATTCAATTATAGTATACATATAAAGAATAATGAATACAATATTATATATATATGTCACGATTTTTAAGACAGAATCAGATTAAAGTTAGAAAAGTGAAAAGACGACCTTTATTCTTTCATTTGTACATCTGTTCTGCCACCGAGCAGGGAGGAAAAAGCACGCCATGGTGGTGGTTTCAAGTGAATAACACTTAAAAAACATATGGTAAGTATCGCTGCTTTGAATATGGTGCTTGCAAGTTGATGCTGACATATTTTGACTATTAAATCTAACGATCTGGAATTAGACAAGTTTATTGGCTAGGCCATATGTTCGGAAGAAATAAATGGGTGATTAGTTTGATACTTGAAGATGGGGAACTGAGAAAGATGAGTGCTAGATAGGGAATTTAGTTTTTAATCTAATTTAATTATCCTTACATTTGCCCCCCAATTTTAAAAGGGAGTCATGGCGTGGTTTTTTCTCTCTTTACAAATTTAATCAATTTTCAGCAAACACAAAACAATACATAACATTATTTAGAAAGACATATTAAACACAGTAGAAATATTTAAGCAATAGTAATACTAAAATCAAAAAGCAGTACAATAAACGAAACTATAGCAACAAACACAGTAATGACAATTAATTGATAAAAATGAATTTCCATACATATAATTGAAGATTAGCTTGTTTAAATCTATTCGACATCTAGAATAAGAGCACGCGTTTCCTCCTATTCCTTCATAATAATAGATTCGTATTATAGCTGGTAAATATTTTCAAAAAAAAAAATTATGTTGGAAAATAATATATCACACAATAAGATAGTAAATATAAAAATACATGAAATCATACAAATGTTAAAATAATAATTTTGTATAAAAATCTACTCTGGCGCCATCGTAGTAATACCTTATATTGTTACACACATTTTGCATATATGAAATACATTTTTTAAAAAGATAAAAAAATATAGACACTAATAAAATGAAATTATTAATATAATATGAAAACGGTGTATAACACACAACTTCCATGCACTATCCAACACAATAATCAATGTTTTATTTCATATGCGTTATAAAATATAAAAATTATAAGAATATAAGAGCTCTTTTTTATTATTTTGAGTCGGAAAAGTGGATTCACTTCAATAATAACTTTTAGTATTTCTGAAAATTTTTCACAATATTCATTGTAACTTAATATCGTATGCAATATTTTGAATCTTTCCGTAACCTTCTAAAAATACGATTCATAGTCAAAAATTCTTGAGTTTCCCTTGCATCACACATTCACTAATAAAACTGTATCACCTTACTTAATTTTGAACACATCTCTCTGAGAAATCTGCGTCATCAACTCACAGATGTTCAGGGATGCTGATAAGAAACAATGAGAGGTGTACATATCAAACTAAACAAGTTTGTCCTCTTAATGTTTCGAGACATATACAAAATTATAATGATTGTATTCTCGCTTATCCATTGTGTAATATCCAAAAATAAGCTTCAAGTTATTAAATTAATTTTAATTTTAGATAAGGAAAATTTGAATGAGACATAGTGAATCAAGATATATGGCCGGTATATCAAAACACACAATTTCAAAATAAAAAAAATTAAATGACATGCACTAAGATTACTGCTGAATAAAATATAATTAACAAAACAATTGAATTCACTGGAGGAAAAAGAATACAACTTGACTTTACTTTTGTGTCTTATAAAAATCAATATCTCTAGTATTAGTTCTCTCATTAGTCATTTTTCTAAAACTTAATTTATATCTTTCACTTTAAAACACCAATTTCTATCATAACTCTTAACTCATTCGACATCTTAAGGTATCCGACTACTTGCGACAACTTTTTTGAAAAAATGGTATGGGGATTTTGTGAAGATTTAAATTATGAAAACAAAAAGAAATTTGTTATATTAAAATTTCAAAAAATTACAAAATTTTGTTTTGAACAAATTTTAAATTTTTTTCAATTTTAATGTGTTACTAAATCCATGTTTGATTTTTTTTTAATTTTTACAAAAACTAGTTTTTTGACTATATTTGCTTAAAATAAAGGACTGTAAATTTTGAAAAAAACAGTGATTAATAAATCTGAAGATCAAAACACTTCTACTGTTATACGAAAACATTCACAAAAAATTTCTTATTTTCAAAACTTTTTGAGCAATCGCTGTCCCCGTTTGAGTTTTTCGAAAACAATCTAACACGCATTTTAAAGTTTGACATCTTGTGTATATTCTTCTTTTATTAAAACACATGTAATGAATACAAAAAAGCTACTAATAAAATGGTCTATATCATAAAATTATATATTAAAATTTCATATGACTAAACCTATATACGTACTTTTTTTTCTCAATTAAAATATAAAAGAAAATATCTCATTTATAACACAACTATATTATAAAATTAAATACCATATCATTGTTTTCCTCATTAAAATATAAAGAAAATATCTTATATTATATAAAAATTAAATACCATATCATATCATATAGTATTCTTTTTCATAAAGTTCTGTTCAGCAAAACTCAGTTCTTCAATGTTACTTAAATTGGAAATATACCATTTAACTGACCTCCACTTTGCAGCGCCAGAAACCCTTGGTGAACGGTAATTCAGATGCTGTTGTCACGTTATTTCACTAGTAAAATTTTATTTTTTTTCAATGTTGTTGCTTCACTATTTCACAGTATTACCGTGCAGACTTTCCGGCGAAAAATATTTTTTTTCTGGTACTGTTGGTCCTTCCATCATTGTATCACTGGAACTAAATCACAATACCATTCGGAGAAAAACATATTTTTTATCTATTCTGGTGGAAGGGACTGACATTTTTCATCATGGAGTTTAGGGGATTCACGCTTTCTCCTTTTTTTTTCTTTTTCTCTCCATTAGAATGTTTCTTCCATTCACGGTAAACTGGATGGCCTCTTCAGCAAAGACAGAACTGTAAACATTGTATTCTTCTCGGTGTTAAGAGCGATGTTCTTTCGGGGATCTCTCTCTCACTAGCGCGTTTCTTTTTCCGTACTATTTTTTATTCCGCCAATCTGACGTCCTCAGCAAAGAGAGAAATATCGTTTGACGGAGTCCCGCTATCGTTATGCGCAGCATTTATTTCGATAGCTGGCATAATTTGCGCTCGTTTTTTTTTAAATTCTTTAACTTTAAGAACTGATTTAAGTTAAACATTTCGAACTATATTAGCAAGTAAATCCTGCCGGCTTTAATTATGTCATGAATTTTAAGACAGAATCAGATTAAAGTTAGAAAAGTGTAAAGACGACCTTTATTCTTTCATTTGTACATCTGTTCTGCCACCGAGCAGGGAGGAAAAAGCACTCCATGGTGGTGGTTTTAAGTGGATAACACTTGAAAAACATATGGTAAGTATCGCTGCTTTGAATAGGGTGCTTGCAAGTTAATGCTGACATATGTTGACTATTAAATCTAACGATCTGGAATAAGACATGTTTATTGGCTAGGCCATATGTTCGGAAGAAATAAATGGGTGATTAGTTTGATACTTGAAGATGGGAAACTGAGAAAGATGAGTCAAGTGCTAGATAGAGAATTTAGTTTTTAATCAAATTTAATTATCCTTATTATATATATATATATATATATATATATATATATATATATATATATTCAGTTCATAGATATGATTTTGAAGATATTTTCAATTCCATTGATATCGCTGATATTATTAAAGTAATTTTAGAAAATCACGGTAATTGTAATCTTAATACTAATTTTTTAAGAAATTTAACATTTTGAGGACGGCTGGCCGATATAAAGGCCAAAAGGAACAGACCTTTAAAAGACGGCTCTGGCCGTTGTATCGGCCACGCAATGCTTTCCCCCTCTTAACAGCTTTCGAAACAGCATGAGGCCTATTACAGACCTGGAAAATCATTTGCTTGACCGGTTTCTTTTGTATTTAAAAGGAGGGGAATACAGTTCCCTCTTTCACCCTATCTAGAAATCCCTCTTTTTCCCTTATGCTTAAATTCTCACTAGCGGAGAGTACATAGTTATTTTTTCAAGCGATTTTGTCATCTCGATTACCTAATCATTTCATTTTAAACCAATTTGATTTTTAAAAAAATGCCTAAACGTAAAAGGGGACTTACCACTGATGAAATTCAGAAAGTTTTAGCAGATTTAGAAGATTAAGTTTTTGATGATTCTGATTCCGATTGTGAGTTAGAAAATGAGGAAGATGATCTGATCTCTGCTCAGCAAAAGTAACACATTGTTAAAAGTTTTGTGTAATAAACGCTCAAAATAGTGTAAATAATTTATTTCTAAAAGTGTAATATTACTTTCTGTGGTATTTATTTATGTTAAAATTTTAATATTCGCAAGCAATGCCGTTTCTTAAATTATAATGGCGATTCAATGAAAAACATAGTGAAATGTTATCGATAGAATCAAGTTGGCAAATGTCTAGCTACTGTCAGAACTCGAGCTTTATTAGAACTTTGTAAGACCCGCCGTGTAGGGGAAGTGATGCACGTTAATACTTTATCCACCGCATTAGGATTTACTGCAGGTTTTTCATACAATATATTTTTTTTTGGGATCACTACATTGAAAATTAAGGGATATACATAAACAAAATACTCCACTTTGGGAAATTTAATCCGTTAGAGCTAATAAAAATTAATTAAAGATATTCCACTGTAAAATTAATTGTATACACCGTTCACTTAAAATAAATAGTCAAATCGTTTTAAAGAATATTCCTGTTAAGTATTGGTAGAATATTCCTTCTCTAAATTGGACGGTGTGGTACTTGCGAGAAGGGGTGCCAGCTCAGGTGTCATCCACGTCACTTGACCATGGCTTAAAATTACGTGGTCCGTTGCCAAAAGCTTAACAGTGCGACGTTAATATTAACTAACTCCAAAAAAATACAGTACAGTATATATAATTATTTTTATACTTAAAAATGCAATATCCGCCTATTCAATTAAAATTACAGCGTTATAATTAATTACTAAACACAAATAAAATTTTGAAAACTTGTCCAAATGATGTAGTGTGGAAGAGAAAGTTTATTTACTTTAAGTACCATAACGGATAAAAGCATTTATTGTGAAAAATAGATCAATTTCTTAATTCCAAATGTGCATAATAAAATCATAAAAAAGGCATTCAAATAAAGAGAGATGTATAACAGCCTCTCCCTTCAAAAATTAGTTTTATTCTGAAATATAAAAAAAATTAGGGATTATGCTGATCACAGGAATTAATTAGAAGCGAGCGCCATGCGTAGCCAAAACAAAAAGGGTTTCTTTACAAACAAAAGATATATATATGCTGTCGTGGGCTTTTTTGCGGCGCACGCCAGAATTGCTTGGAATGGCAGAATTTTTTCCTACCTACTTGACAAATATCGTTATATTTTGGACACTTCACACAATATCTTTATAAATTATAGCCTATGCTATAAATTATAGCCTATATGTTATTCTGATGTATAAGCTATATTACTGTAAAATTTCATTAAAATCCATTCAGTTGTTTTTGCGCGAAAGACGGCCAAACATCCTCACAAACTTTCACATTTATAATACATATCTAGATTACACAATGTATTACTGTACAGAAACGTATTTTTACTGTTATCTTACGTTATGCTGAATGAAGAATTTTTTTTAAAAAAATTTATATTGAAGCATAAAAAAAGCGTATTTTTAATGGTGTATAAACAACAAAAAACAAAAAAAAAAGAAAATATATTTACAACAAAAAATTACAGAAATATTCGTTACAGATTCTTAAAATTATCCATTTTAATCCTTCGACTTTATTTATAAAACGCACACGAAACTAACTTCGACATTTTTATTATAACAATTGATGTATAAAAAGTCGAGTATTCGAACCAGAAACTCTTAATTCCGATATAATTTCTTTGAAATTTGTAGAAAACATATATTACAAGCTCTTCAACATAAGAAAAAAGCCTCGATTTATACAAAAACCTTAAAAGCAAAAATGAAATCCTTGCTTTTGTTACACAATTATTCTTTGAAAGTTCTACAGTGTTGGATTTCCTGATTAAAAAAATTAAAGTAAGTGTCCTTTATAATAATAATTACAAAAAAATTTGCAAAATGCTCTAAAATCTATCTGAAGAATAAATATAATCAGAACGTAGTCTAATAGATAGATATTTTGAAGTAAAAAAAAATGTGTTTGTTCTCTTTTTTTTTTTTCGCCCAGTTATTCGTGAGTCACACTTTTTTAGGTATGATAGTACAAAGAAAAAGTGTTCGTTTTTTTTTTCAACTCTAAGGCTATTCAACTTTTGAAACTCTGAATACAGAATCAGATGGTTCTTGTAAATGAGCATGAAAGCAGGTTGTAAAATCTTTTATATCGATAAAGAATGCTTGCCCTCTTGATTATTGTTGATGCTTTAGTTTTGGTCATTGTTGATTATCCTATGTCTTGTTTTGGTGTAATAAAACCTTGAAGTGCACATCTGCCTTCTTGTAAATATTCAAGGTTGCTTTCAAGTAGCCGGAAAACTATTCTTCCTCTTGTTGCCGTAATAAATCTTTAGAGTGCATTTCCTTTTCAATGAAATTATCGTACATAGGATAAATAGAAACTATGCCGACCAAGCCCTTCTTCAAGAATGTCCTATTCTACTTGGCGAACGTTATTAGGAGAATGAAAGTAACCCTCTTCGGGGAACTGATATTGTGTTAGATTTTGAGAGATAAGGTAAAAAGCACCCAATCACTTAGGGCAGTGATCCGCAACCCCCGGTCTGCGGATCAAATGGTGCCGGGCTATCTAAAGAACATTAAACTATTGCCATTTTATTTAAAGTGGTGCATTTCTCTCGGATTTGCGCAACTTTCAGAAGAAATCACTTTTATTCATTTTTGGTGTAGCTATATTTTATTCTGAAGGCATATATTTAAATGTAACTAAAATAAAATTGTTAAATCAAAACAATCTAAAATATAAATAATCAACGTGTCCCTCCCTTATGCACAAACTCACACACCAAAGTCAGTTCATTACCGCACAAAAAATCAGAGCTGTAATCTTAGAATTTAAGCAATAATATGCAATTATTTTGAAATTTTAAATAAAAAGTAAGGATTATTCAAAGGCTAAAAATATCCCTTTTTTGTACAAAAAGTGAAAAAAAAATTAAGAAGTCCCAATATGTTACCCTTACTCGCAAAAGAAACAATTAATTAGAAATAAGAATAATATAATCCTTTTGAATAAACAAGTTTGTCGAGATGCATGAAGCTCCTCGGCAACTTAAATATGTTTGTAGTCATAATATTTAGTCTTTGATATCAGCTTATTGTTTGCGTTTTACTATCAAGTATTCTAAGAATTCAAAGAATTTTCTCTTTTTTACTAATGAAAACAATTTATTAATGTTGGAAAAAATATAATTTTAAATTTCTAATGTATATTTAAAGAATTTATTTTTAGGAACACGAGGTATATATAAATTGATAAATTATTAATATTTCATTTACGAGTTCTATTAGGTCAAAGTAATAAGACGGACCTCGTAATTTAAATGACGATCAAGTAACGAGAACAATAGTCGAGCTAGAGCCCCCACTTCTTATTTTCACACCACGGCAACGTAAGGACTTTGATTTTATGCGTATCAGCTCTGTTACACAATGGATCCTCTAATCATGACCATTTTACAATAAAAACATGTAGTGACTACAATGTCGCACTATCCAACAAGGGCCAACACTTATAGGCTTAGGATATTCATATTTTATAGCATAATGCGAAACACTTAACTGCTATTAATTTCATATATTTGGCACAGTAAATGTTTTATCATAATTTTCTGTATATATAAGAAGAATTAGATCAAAATAAAAATCTTTTATTTTGAAAGATGCTTGTTATAATAAAATGTAGATTTAATCTTAGGATTCCTTGAGTACTATGAATTCTAATGTATCATAATATAATGGATTATGGAAAAATAAAAAATGACAATTATATACATCAAATCTTTCATTCCTTTATGGAAGATATATACGAAAATCCTTAAGAGGATTTAAATTTTTAAGATTTTTCTGGCATGTTCTAAAAAAAAAAAAACAATTATAAATTGAGCAACAATGAAGTTTCAAAAAAGGATTTATGGCAATATGTTTATTGATATGCAGATGCTTGTAAGAGCTTTTAAACTCATTTTATTGTCGATTTGAGAAAGTCTGAACTTTGCATTATAACATAAAGAGACATGATCAGCAATTGGGCTTTTTATTTTATTTTGTATTTTTGCTTATAATTATGTGCAAGTTATGAAGAATCATATTATTTACTTCTTATTTCTAATTTGACTATTTTAAATTTTAACACCAGGTGTGTATCAAATTCCAGCATTTATATATATGAATAAAAAATAAATTTAAAACATTTTATAACTATTTTAATAAGTTTAATTGAAAATCAAAATATAAATATTTTTCCTTAAATAAAATCAATTAAATTTAGATTAGTTTATTGCACCTTTTCCTACAATGATATAGGCGTTTAATTTTTATGAAATTCTTTTACATTATCACCTCTGTTTTGTGCTAAAATTTCTTGAATTTTCTTGAACTGAAAACATTAGTAATTACTACATTGGATTCTTCAAGAAAACATGTTTCCCTAAGACAGGGGAGACTATTTGTGTTAAGGGACTTTCTAAGCCGTGAACATCCCCACTATTCAGCGGGGTATCAACGACTGCTCTGCTTCTTTTATCCGCCGATGTATGGTGTCATAAATCAGCTCCGAAAAAGGGGAGTAAAGTTCGCTAGAAGCGCCGTCTTTAAGGGCATTTTTCTCACAAAGACCGCCGTCTCCAAAAGGTTAAAACTCTCATAGATTTAGACTTAAAAGAAAATTACATTAGTTTTTTAATAGTTCATTACATAAACAAACTAAAGGTCTGCCTTAAGGAGGCCCTGCTAGCAATAATTTGGCTAACTTAAATTTGCACTTTCATAAATATAATTATATTATAAATAATGAGTATTACACTTTGAGATATTCTGATGATCTAATTATTTTTGAAAAAATAATAATTTTAATCCCAGTATTAATTTTATCCGGATTACTTAAACTTAATCACAATCCAATTAAACTAATTACTTAGATATATCATTGTATATTAAGGATTATAAATTACATAGTAATATTTATGATAAAAGAGATGCTTTTAATTTTAACATTCTTAAAGTTCCCCCCCCCATACAGGAATTCAATTTTATCTATATCTATGCATAGAAATATTATTTTTAACTATATTTATCGTAATAATATATTAGTTAGCGATAAATCAAATATATATTTAAATTTTAATAACTTTATTAAACAATGTATTGAACATGGATATCCGGCAAACTTTCTTTACGGTTATATTTCTAATAGTTCTCAGTGAAATTACAACATATATTAATTATTATTGACACTATATTTTAATAATTGTATTTTTAATTAACTATACAATTATTCAATAGATGGCGTCACATATTTGATAAATAAATAATATTATACTTTTTTTAAATATCCTTGTAATCCTTTATTCTCTATAAAATTTTATATCAATAATTATGGTTTTTTAAATGTACATATATGTATATATATATATATATATATATATATATATATATACAGTCGACTCTCGCTAATTCGAAGTATATGCTCAGCCCCTAGAAAAAATCTTGATATTTCGAACTAAAACCATACGTTTTGGTACTCTCAATATTTCGAAGTAAAATTTGTGGTTGGCCAGACTACAACACGCGATAATTCGAAGTTATCCTAAAAAACTCTCGATAAATCGAACCTTAAATATTATGAAGTTAGATTCACACTTCCTGTACCTAATTATCCCACGGGCGGTTTTTTTACTGAACTTATTTGCAGTCCAAATTGTGCATGTTGATAGAATAACTACTTTGTTTATTATTTTTCCGGTATTTTCTAAGCAGAATTTTGATTTATTCCTAAGCCATCTGTTGTTTTCTTTTTCTTTGATACCCAAGCTTTAGATGGATGAAGGAAAAACTGCTTTATTTTTTATTCACTGTGCAGTAAAGAGTGATGCTTTCTTTTACAAGTATTGCACAATAATTTTGATTTGCGTTGAGTATTTATTACTAATAATGAGTCACATGTAAACAAATGTTGTTTTTTAAAATAAAACACTCAAACTACATCCAAGATAATTCAGCAGAATCGTTTTATGACAGAGAATTGAAATCGAGAAATAAAACCTTTATATAAAAATGTACGAGGCAAAGACAGGAGAGACAGGGATTTAACTTTATTCTACTATTTTTTAAAAAAAAGAGCGGTGATGTGCCACTAATAATTGCTCCACGTGCTATAGTTGTCGACCCCTGCTACTAAGTTTATCCCGTAGCTGAGTGTGAGCTGTGAATACGCCCTGTGTTCATTTTAGATTCCAAATTTTAAATTAGAAATATTTATTTTACTTAAGTTGTAGTGATTTACGTTTCCTACCTGTTAATTTCCATAAACCTTGAGCCACTACTTTACACCTCTTCTCAGTGTCGACTTATCACACGAAAGGAACGACATGTCTTCTTTTAAAAAGTACAAGTGCTTAACAATTTCTGAAAAGCAAAAGGTGACAGAATCAGTTGAAGAAGGTGAGAGGAAGGTCAATGTAGCCAAAGCATTTGAAATCGCACTGAACTTGCTCTCCACTATTCTGAAGAATAAAGAGAAAATCTTCAGTGCATCTTCGAGTTAAAAGTAAGAAAACGTGTTATTAAAGGTAATTTTCCACGACTTGAACAGTGTTTAGTTTCATGGATGAGACAGTGTCGAGGACAGAATAAACCGATGGGTGGCTCTTTATTGAAGGAAAAGGCTAAAGCATCGCCAAAGTATTATGAATCGAGTTTTCGGCTAGCGAGGGATGGCTTACAAATTTTAAGAAAAGGAATGGGATAGTCTTAAAAAAATGTGCAGGGAAAGCTCAAGTGTCGACATGAACGTTTTTTCCAAGTGGCAGAACTCGCTTTTGGATCTAATAAATGAGTACGAATCAGGTAACATTTTCAACACGGAGGAAACCGGACTCTTTTTCAAGTGTTTGCCAGAAAAAGCATTTAAAATCAAAAAAGAAAAATGCCATAGAGGAAAACATAGCAAGGAAAGGTTAACTATTTTACTGGCTGTAAACATGGATGGCTCAGAAAAGATTACTCCTCTCGTAATAGGAAAATCTGCAAAACCTCGGTGTTTGAAGGGCATAAACTCGTTCCCTATCAAATACCGCTCAAACAAGAAGGCATGGATGACCGCCGAACTCTTTAATGAATGGTTGGTCTCACTGAACTCGGATATGAAAAGAGAGAAACGACACATTCTCTTATTTTTAGACAACTGTACTGTGCGCAATGATGCACCACCTTTATCAAATGTGAAACTTCAATGTTTCCCTCCAAACTCAACCTCCAAACTTCAGCCACTCGACCAGGGCATTATACATAATTTTATAACTTTTTATCGGCGTGAAGTCGTTAAAAGCGTTTTGGGTAACCTCGAAAATCAGCAGAATGTAACTACTATTTCTATTTTAACAGCTTTGATCATGATTGACAAGGTTTGGAAAGTTGCTACTCCTTTGACAATTCACAGCTGTTTTAAAAAGCCAGGCTTCCCCTCCCCGAATCTGGTTGATGTGGACGATACACTCACTGAATTTAATGCTGAACCATCCTTTGAGAAGCTCTTCCAGAACAAGATTTGACGACTACGTGTTGGTTGACACGGACATTGCTGTATGGGGAGCTCTATCTGACGCTAAAATTGTGGCTTTGGACCACAATAAAACAGAAAGTGATGAAGACGAATCGGAGGGGTTGACTCCGATAACTCTGTCAGAAGCTAAAGTGACACTAAATAAACTACGCAACTTTTTCCTTCAAAATCATGTTGATGCAGACATTTTACAGGCTTCATTTGTTCTAGAAAAATCTATTGAAAAAGTTAGATTGAATACCTTAAAACAAAAAAAGATAACAGATTTTTTAAACAAAAAGGATTAATTATATATTGTTGATGTCTCTCAAATGGGTTTATTTTGACAATATTTATAAAACAATATCGCTAACATTGAGCGAATGGCCCGCACAGCTTCTTTCTATTTCTTGTTTTTACATTATCATAAAACACTAACATAAAAAAGTATCGCTAACATAGAGCGAATGGCCAGTGTTACAGCCTCCTTCCAATCGTTCTTTTTTACTTCTCCCGCGTAAACAATAATACACACCTTATAATTTAAATAGCACCATCTGGTGGCGTACATGAACCCTAACATACTCCCCCCATCAAGAAGTTATTCTTGATCTAGAGGAAGTTTACAAAGCTTATGAATTGGTCTTTTCAATCGACCTTTGACAGTTCTAAGAGTTACTACTCTTACCACACCATCCTTACCTGGATGTGCTTTTCAATTAATATCCCTAAAGGCCAGGTGGCTGGAGGAATATTATCCTCCTTAATAATTACAATTTCTCCAACCTTAAAATTATTGTTAGGAGATTTCCATTTAGTTCTGTTTTGCAAATTACTCAGATAATCAATTTTCCACTTTCTCCAAAAACCTAACTTCATTTTTTGGACGATATCCCAACGGGAGCGAAGAGAAAGTTTATAATCATTGGTATGCTCAGGGGAAGAGGTAATAACCTCACCTATGAGAAAATTAGAAGGAGTTAAAATATTTAAACTGTCTGCATCATTGTCACAATCCAAAGAGACTAGAGGTCTTGAGTTCAGAATTGCCTCTACTTGTGTTAACAAAGTGCTGAACTCCTTAAGGTATGAGACTACCCCAAATTCCTCGGTTTGGAAAAACATTTCGAATTTTTTTTTTATGTTTTTATATTATAGCCCATACGCTTAAGATTCCAAAATTACTTTATTTTAGTTCCTACGATATTTAGAAGCTAAGTTATAGCTTATTTAGTAAACCGGAAATGGAATTTTCAAAACCGGAAATGGGTGTATAAAGAGACATTTTCTAAAGAAATTTTGATCTTCTTGATCAATTAGTATTTGTATATACATCT
Organism: Trichonephila clavipes; assembly: GCA_019973935.1. Taxonomy (NCBI): domain Eukaryota; kingdom Metazoa; phylum Arthropoda; class Arachnida; order Araneae; family Nephilidae; genus Trichonephila; species Trichonephila clavipes. Next base: position 699,568 of record BMAU01021373.1, on the reverse strand, counting down.
GTTGGATGTCAGCGGAAAAAGCAATTTCATTCAATCTAAATTTCACTAAAATGGTGAAGAGGTCAGGCTATAACATTTTACCTATTCCCAAAATTGAATTAAGAAAATTTCCATTTGAAGGTTTACAAGTGCCATCAAATACAACACGTAATTTCGTTGAAACACTGTCACCTTTCATAACAGCATGATGAAGAAGAAAATAAATTTTTTGAGTCCATAGATTTCACATTGTTGTCCACGGGTATCATATGCCCCAATGATTCGTATTCTATCATAAAATTTTTATACAGCCTTTGAAAGTCCTTATCTACTTGAAATCTTCTCTCCATTGCAAGCAACCGAGAAATTGCTACTCCCTTAGTATTACCCAACCGTGAGGTGTCTCTGTATATCGGTAATTTTACTAAAAATCTACCCTCACCATTATATTTAAAATTTGATTTAAAATGGTTTTCACAAAACTTTTCCTCATCGGATAGAATTTTTTTTTAACGGATAATTCCTCCGGTTCCCAAAATCTCTGAAGAAGCGAATCGGTACTTAATTCGTTTTCAGTACTTAAAAAATGAGAATATAATTGATGTGGTTCCTTATTTTTAACATTACGTTTTCCTGCAACAACCCATCCAAACATAGTTCTTTGTCCAATTGGTTCATTTTTAGAACCAACAATTTTTCCACTGCGAAGAAAATCAAAAAAACAATCAGATCCTAAAATTATACTCCGAAGGAATTTGTAAAGTGACTTTATTTAAAATGAAAGCGTTCACTTCCAAACGCTCATTCGAAGACTGTGATCCAATAACCAAATCAACGCAGCCTTTAGTTTGACCTGAAGTAACCCCCGCGATCCCGCGAAGAGAAATTTTACTGCTTTTTCTTTTTAATCCTAAAATATTTACAATTCTTTCTGAGATAAAACAACATTCAGACCCAGAATCTAATAATGCTCGGAAGATAATTGATTCATTAGAATTATTATTATAAAATATCTTTACATTTGCTGTGGGCAGAAAAGAAATATTTAATTCACTGTTTACCGAAGCCCCAGAATAAATCTGCGATTCTCCCGCTTGACCTTTGAACTCACTCGCTTCGTTGCGAGTCCCTGCGTTAGCTCCCTCCCCCTGTGAAGTTTCATTACCCTGTAACGAATTTGTAAATAACGCGTTTCCGTTAGGCCTTTTTTCATGTAAAAGAGTATTGTGGAACTTAGAAAAGCATAGAGAACATTTTAAATGGTTATTTGGGCAAGATTTATATTTAAGATTATTTAAACATAAAAAGCACAATGTGTGTGTGTGAAAAACGTTTCACAAAATCTTTTCTACAATTAACATCCATGCTCTTAAATTGAATACACTTAAATAAAGGGTGTGTTCCTTTACATTTCAAACATTTTAAGATCTTATCATTTTCTATATTAGAATTTGCATAATTACTTCTTATCGGAATTTTACATTCAGATTCTTTATTTAACATTAATTCTAAAGAAGAACACCTCACGTTTAGAAAATCAAGGAAAGCTTTCATGTTTGGAAATTCTTCTTCAGATGATTTAATAGCCCATAAACGTCTACTTTCTGGATCAATTTTTGTAATAATAAATAAATTAACCAGCAGTCTTTACTAGAAGCTTGCTCACCTAAAGCATTAAGCCCTATTAGGCATTCATCACTCGTGTCCAATAATTTACGCAAATTAGAACAATTAGCTTCGGAAATAGATTTTTGCTCCAAAAACGTTTTAATTAATGACTGAACAATTTGTTTTTTGTTGTCATACCTATCTAACAATTTTTGCCAAGCTTCTTCATACGAATCATTAGATATAGGCATATACTTAATTTACGAAGCTGGCTCATTAGTAAGTAGACCTTTCAAATACTGGAATTTTTTAACGTTCGATATTGACACTTGTGAATGCACAGTAGAAACAAATAAATCTTTAAAAATTATCCAGTCCTTAAAATGACAATCAAACTGTGGTATACTCAATTTTGGTAATCTAAAATTACCAACATTTGAGTTCGAAGTAATTGAACTCGCTACTGAATTTTGTGTTCTACCTTGATTCTGAACATTTAATTCATCTAATTTATCATTAAATTTTGCATTCAAATAAAAGTATCTCTCTTCGAACTCTTGGAGTTCAGATTCCTCTAAACTCAAATTCGAATCTAATCGTTCGAATTCTTTGAATAAGTCATCCAATCTGGATAACCGAATAGAAATTTCATTTCGAGTATTTATCTCATCAAAAGTATTTTCTAGCCTGGTCAAAGATGCCTTTACGCGACCTCTGGCTGCTCGAATTTCAGCTATTTGAGCTTTCTCTGTTTCACTCATATAAAAAATTTATTCACCAAAATATCCAAATCAATAATAAAAAATATGCAGTAAAATCATGAAATCAAAAATAATTCAGTTCTTTCATTCAAATTAGTTCTATGCACTATAAGTCCTAATAACAGTTTCAAATATCAAAAATATTATTCAAAATGACTTATCTCTTTGTATCTCGTCCTGGTGCCTCAACTTTTTATGTTGATGTCTTTCAAATGGGTTTATTTTAACAATATTTATAAAACAATATAGCTAACATTGAGCGAATGGCCCGCACAGCCTCTTTCAATTTCTTGTTTTTACATTATCATAAAACACTATACATAAAAACGTATCGCTAACATAGAGCGAATGGCCAGTGTTACAGCCTCCTTCCAATCGTTCTTTTTTACTTCTCCCGCGTAAACAATAATACACACCTTATAATTTAAATAGCGCTATCTAGTGGCGTACATGAACCCTAAGATATATATAGTATGTATATTCTTTTAATAGTTGTTTTCAAGACATAAGTGATTTCTTTTAATATATATAGTATGTATATTGTTTTAATAGTTGTTTTCAAGACAAGTGATTTCTTTAAAAATATGACTTTTAACTTCTGTTTATTTTTATATTGCATAAAAAAATTATGTGCAATTGTTGCTTTATTACATACTTTTAAATTTAAATGTGTTAGGAAAAAAAACTTCTCTTCATGTATTTTGAGAGTTTTTTTCCTACCCTCTTGATAATTCGAACTCTTGATAATTCGAAGTTTTTCATTGGTCCCTCCAACTTCGAATTATTGAGAGTCGACTGTATATATATATATATATATATATATATATATACAGAGAGAGAGATAGAGACTTTTTTTATTCTGTCACTCCTGTTGTATTTGGCCGAAAATATAACATGTTGTCATACTAACGAAGTAATCTTACTATCTACTTTATTGCATTTACTTTAAATAAATACAAATAAATATTAGCAGGCTATAATTTTATCATAATATTTTAATGGTATAGTGTATTTTATTTGTAATATTTGAATTTCTCATATTATTATTCTTTCCTTTCCCTTCGGCTCAGTGTATAGGCAAATTGCAGGTGAAGGTTTGCTAACCATAAAACTTGTTTAAACCTGCAATCTTGGTTCATAATGCCAGGAGTTTGTTATTGTACTACTGTGGCTAATATTTCCTATCTTAACTTGTGATACTTCGGTTTTTTAACTATTTGTGTACATATATATATATATATATATATATATAATAATAAGAAATATTTCTTTAGAAAGTACTAAAAATAAGCGATTATTTCTATATATTCCTAAATATAAGATAAGTCATGTATAGGCCGAGAGTGAGCAATTATTTTTTTCGAAAATTTATCCACAAATCAAAATTTGTATACATGCCGAATTGAAAGAAAATCCTAAAATGTTCAAATACATTGCCATGAGGGGTAACATGTTGTCAAATTAATGGAATATTTTCCATTCAAATTGCTGTACAGTAAAACGCCAAACGACAATGACGACAGTTATATTTCCAGTAGCCCTCTCTGAAGCTACTATTTCAGTCATGTGTTTTTTGTCTTGAACACTGTTTGCGTTAGTCACACTTTCTATATTCCCTTTCTTGTTTAGAAATCAAAAGGTAGGGAAATTCGTATATACATTATATAATCGTCAGGTTTTGTATCACGCTCTGGACAAAACACTCGCTTCATGATGATCATTTGCTTTCAGAACAACAGAATAAGTGAAGGCGAATTTCATGAATTCCAAAATTCTGACTCAGACACTGAATTTAAGGGATTTATGTGACTTTTTATCTTTTAAAATAAAATTTTAATTTAAAACATTCAAAGGTTAAAACTTTAAAATTACTTGCTTATGACTAACGGAAAATGTTAAAAAAAATTATTTTTTCTCCAAATATATGTTTTTTACTCTAAAATTAGCAGATCCATATAGAAGCTAAGCACCTTTCGATAACGTTAAAAATCCAAAAAATTATCAGCTTATACACAAAAATAGACAGCAAATTACAAACATCGTAAATAATTAGTAAAAATAAAATAATTTTTCAAAACTACCTTAAAAAACTAAAATTAATCTTAAGTTCATCACAATGCAAAATAGAATGTATCTTTTGGTCTTGAATTTAAATAGTGAATAAAGAAAATTAAGTAATATAATTTGGAAAATGCGTCATTTAAAATTTTATAGCTTTTCTTAATTAACTTAAGTTTTAAATATCTAGTTGAAAATAGAAGCTTTTTAAAATTTTCTTTGTAATTTTAATAATTAAATCAATGGTCTGTAAAAAATTATAAGAATTCAGTACTTTGTTTTCGGACATGAATTATTTTTAAATGATAAGAATAATGCATTTTTAGAAGCGTAAATCCGGTATATTCATTAATTTAAATGGATAAATAGTATAAAAACACTGAATTTATATAGTATTTTTGTGACTTTTTCTTTTTAAAATTGTTTTAAAACATTCAATAACTAAAACTTTTAAAATTAATCATTGTTTTAATCATCAGTTTGAGGCGCTCAAAAAATAAGCAAAATGAGCTGAGTGTAAGAAGTTTGTATATTCAAGCTGGAAATATGAAATTTAATTACGCAAATTCTTCTTGAATAAGTTACAAGTACAAAAATAATGTTATTATAAATTAATTAAAACATATTTAAAGTTTTTGAGTTCGGAAAACTTTTAAAAATTAAACAGCCGTATACAATATCCTTTATTGACAATTTCAAAACACAAATAATGTAAAAGCAATTCTTTTAAAATGTACATAAATGAACTTGAGAATGAACTTTTTTTGAAGGAGATATTGAAAATAAAAAGAATTTTAACAATTCTGCAAATTTATATAAGAAGCAATTAACTAATGTCTTTTGCAATAAGTGAAATTTTGCATGAGAAGCATTTGATTTTTAACACATTCGCTGCCAGTAAAACTGACATAACCATCAGTAGAAGCCGAATAACAAAACAGTGTTTAATGATAAAAATATTCCTTTTATTTTAGTAATAAACTCATAAAGACGGAAAAACCTTTTATTTTCATGTTTCACTCTTTTCTAGTAATTCTAATATTTCGACTTCACTCAATTTTTTGTTTACTTTTCGTTTCTTAGGCTGCAAAGGCCTTGCAATACTTGTATTATCCGGCATTTTCAAAAACAGTTATACAAATGCTTCACTGAGGTGTCTCAAAAACCTCTTCATTCAACCTACAAAACAGCACTAAAAATACAGCATATAACTTATCATAGTCGATCGTTGTGGTCGCAAACTCGTGGTTGACGTCATTGAGTCACGTGATCATGACTTGGTGCGACTGAAGATTCATCGAAAAGAGGGGCTCATGCATGTTAAACTAGTCAAAGCTCAAAGTTAAGTTTTAACTTTGGTATAGAACAGAAGTTTTGAGAGAAGAGAATCAACACAATTGTCGTCCTCCACTCTTGGCTTAATGAGAAAGTTTTGAGTTAAGCCCACAATAACCTACAAGAAGCTTCGAAGAGTATGTATGACGGTAATAAAAAATCAAATATAAAAAACCGGGATAAATTAAGAATAATCCTTATGAATTATTATCTTATCCTAATTCCTATTATATTATTATCTTATCCTATGAATTATTATCAATCTTATATTTAACGTGAACTAATGGTTGAAAACTAATGGTTCATTTCACTAAAAGACTATTTACAAGGCTTTTAAATCTTTGATTTGATTTATTATTTTTATTGAAAGTTTAAAGAAATATCATTATCTAACAATGAAAAATGAAATACCGGAAGTCCAACATGATAAATGTTTCCCAAGTTTTAGAAGATCATTTATTCCTTAAAAAACTTTAACCACATTTTTCATTACAAGAAGCTTTAAAGTAGTTTTAGAGAATTTGGAAAATAAGTGGAATAACTTACACGCGTTATTATTTGCATTTGCTGGATCACAAAGTTTTGATTTATTGCTTTGAAACTTTAAGAGAAATATTGAAGGATTTTTCAAAAGCTTCAAAACTACTTCACAAACTATGTGAAAAAATCAAATTTAGATGACTTTTTTGTCTTTAAAGAACTTAAACACCAACGCTTTTACTATAAAAGTAAGCTACACGAATATACGCATTAAAAATTCCAATAAAATAAAAGATTTTGTTTTTTAAAGAACGAACTTTTAGGGTTTTATGATATATTATACATTAGACTGGTCATTTTAGGTAATATGTCTTGATAACAAACCGCAATATAAGAAATTAACTTAATATAGCTCGATTTTTTTTTTGAAAAATTGCTTACAGTAAAACGAATGTAAACCATTTTTTGACTGATTTTCAAGAAATCTCCTGTTGTTCTCCCCCAAAATCGAGGGGGAGGAGCAGCCAAAGCGTATTGTGACCTGTTTGGTGCTCAAAGCTGCGGTTAATATCAGGCGTATCATAGTTCCTTACCACAAAGAAATTCATGGGCCTCCTTCTAACACCTTCGATCGGATGAAATTAGAAACGACAACAAAAATGATTATATATTAATATCTTGAGAAAAAGAAACACACAAGAACGCTTATTGATATGTATATATTCATAGATCCGGGTATTAAGTAATATTTTTTCTATACGAATTACACTTATATTTTACAAACTCTCTAATTCGTTTTCGTTAGAGACATTTTTTAGGATTTTCTATCATAACAGACCTTCAAAAGTAAAGGATAGCACGCAAAGGAAAGTTCAATTTTTATAGCGTATTTGCAAATATCATACGTCAGTGCTTCTCAAACTTTAAGTACTAGCGACCCAAGTTTCAATCAGAGTTTTCATCGTCCCCCTTCAAACAATACCGATGTATTGAATTCATTAATAATGCACCTTGAAGCTAAAAACTACCACACAACCTTAATCATAAAAAAATACAAATTATCAAGATAAGTATTACATTTTGTGCATGTTAATTTCAAATAGTAGATATTTTAAATAAAATATTTTTAAGTAATAAGAAAAAAGAATTATGTTACTTTTCTTTTCTAATTTTTAAATTGGAACAGATTACATTAAAAGCGCGAAGTGTATTATTTTTATGTCAGAATGTATTTGTTTTGCTTCCTTTAAGAAAATTTACAATTTATTAAAAAATAATCTTTTATTTTCAAACTTTTGATATGCTTTGGCCCCACGCAGGGTTATCATGCCCATCTAAGGAGGGAGCGTCCCACAGTTTCAGGAACACTGTCATATGTGGTAGTCAATCATGATCAATTGTCCGGAGATACACATTTCGGCACCGTTAAAGACAACAGCATTCTAGAGGTTTGAGGAGCTAAAATATATTACAAAACAAACTATAAAATAAATTTGAAAATAAAAATAAGTTAATATAAAATAAATTTCAAATGATTGTTTTTGATGATATTCATGTTTTTATACCTGAAAGAAGGCATAAGGTAAATAATGAACGATTACAAGTTGTCCAATGCATTGAATTAGGAGTTTCGATCAAAGGAGTCATTTTTCTTTTCTTTGGAGTTGATCATTCAATAATTTCTCAGTTAGAAGATGAATTCCAAGCCAGTTAAAGAATTTCTCTTAATGATCAGTGTATTGATGTAGTAGACAAGTGGAATGAACAGGAGGCATTCATATTGTTGTATCAATAATTGTAACGTTCACTGGTAAGAAAATATATGTCAATTATGTGAACCCAAAATCCCATATGAAAATATTATACATTCGAGCAGTCAATGTTAATGTTCCCCTAACCATCTAATCCAAAAAATAAGATTAAAGTAGTGTTATGGACAAACAATGGGCTTTATTCATAGTTGTCATATGATAAATGCAGTTATGTGTTGTTTTTTCCCATTGAATTTAAAAATGGCATTAAACTTGAAATTGTAGTTCTACATGTTGTAAAGTTTAGATAAAAATCCAAATTTGACAATTTGTTAAAGATGCGGAATTATTATGCACTTTTTAAACGGAAATTTCTGTAAAAAGTAAAAGCCGGCGAAGTAAAACACATTAACTGATTGGTTGGAAGTATGTAAATGTGTGTATTATGCGACCGTCTCTTCGTCTGGTATCACTCCAGGAAAGTTCCAAAAAACAGATAACATGATCTTCCATGCTGCTTTCTGCAGTTTAGCATTTTTCGGAAAGTTTGGGGGGGGGTAGCGTTTATTTCTCTCCTTTCACATTGGTCTCTGAATCGATTCAAGTTTGTCTACAGTTAAAAGGCGACAAAAACCCCTCTTCAACTTGCATCCCTTCTGGAAGATTGTAGCACAGATGCTTCTGAAAAGGGAGTAAAAATAGTGAAACGTAGTGTACTGATACCTTTTACATGTTAAGTTATCAGAGAATAGTTTTCTACACACTACCGTATGTATATATATATATTGCTACGAATTTTGTGTAAATAATGTAAATAATTTGTATTTGGATGTGTAAAGCATTTATATTACTCTACGTTATATTTATTTTATGTTAATTTTTTGTAATATCCTTAAGCAAACGCCGTCTCTTACGCTATAGTGGTGATTCAATGAGAACTTGGCGATACAGCCAAGTTAGCATCATTTTTAGTGACTAAGTTGGCGGCAAATTTTGCGACTTTGGTGACCATTTTGGCGTCGTTGTCGACCCTGTTGGCAAATTTGGGAACCTCTGGTTTCTTATAGAAATTCCTCCACAAATTCACGCTCTATGCGACGTGCGTATTTTTCTGGAAGTTTCCACCGTGTTTATACATATAGCGGTGCTAGCCGCGGCAATTAGTCTTAATTCAACCAACGAGTAATGGACATTGTTTTGATTAGCTCTGCTGTGCTTGTGAATAATCTTTTACATATGTGTATTTTAAACACTGATAATTGTATTTGATTACTGTTGACAGTGTGAAGACCTGCGCAGATTTACTCTGTGAATATTGCAGCGGAATCCTATATTGAAAGCATTGTACTTCCGATAGTAAATTCGCATGCTCTTAAAGAACTGTTATTTTCTTTGTGACTGATTTGCATAAAATCCTTCATTCCGTATCAAACACAATTGCGGTACATTGAATAGAGAAACTTTCAACGATTACTAAAAGCAGACAACGACGAGCAGCAGCAGCGGTTATTTACATTTTTACATGATGAAGGCAAGCAGAGAAAGAGAGCGATTACAGCAGAGTTTTGCTTTTATATCAACAGTGGTTATAACGTAATAGTAGTTCTGATTGGCTAGAATGGGCAGGACAGGGATTTCGAACTAGCGGATGACGATTAAGATTACGCTGTTATTTTTAAACCTAAGATTTAAAGTTATTTTAAATTTTAGTACAAAGAGTTAATTGATAAAAATGATACTAGAAGGAATAATTACACACACATATATATATATATATAATCTTCTAGCTTTATAACATCGACTTTATCTCTATAATAGTAAGTAGTCTATTAAATTTTATCGTTATATATAGATCGTGTTGTGTATTTTATTTATTAATAACTCTGAACTGAACTCAGCGGCGCAACAGCCCTTTGAAAACCAAGGCCTACTGTGCCTACATAAGTATTCGTAACCTTAGAAGTTGAGCTGAATGTGTGAATGTTTTGATTAAATGGATTAGTAATAACTATATTTCTATAATATTTATTCCTCTCCGTATGTCCCAGTGTAAAGGTTAATTACAGATGAAGGTTGACTAGTTACAAAATGTTGTTTAAACCTGCAAATTTGATTCCTAAGGCCAAGAGTTTGCTATTGTACTAATGTTGCTAATATTTCTTACTGTCTTTACTGGTTATTTTTAGATTTATAACTATTTGCACATATTACTTGAATTATATACACTGCTCAAAATAATTAAAGGATATTGTAAGTTTTATATAAAATAAAGATATAAGCGAAATTTTTTTTGCTAAAAATGGAAGAAGAGAATCATAAATGCAAATTTTTCTGATTTTCAAACTGTGGAGTATGCTAATTTTGAGTTCGACGTCAAAAACGTCGAATTCAATTTGACTTTGACTGAAATGACTAATTTGACTTTTAACTGAAATGAAGACAAGGGTGATCGGCATTCAGTGACTGCTTTGTTTCGATGAGTAGGATGTCTCTGCGAAGTCATTTAACCGATTCAGAAGCTTGGACAGTTGTTGGTAGGTTAGAAGGGGGCCAAACTCAAGCCGAAGTAGCGCAAGCCATTGAAGTGTCACAAAGTGGGATTTCCAGGATCTGGAACCGTTTTTTGGAGACTGGAAGTGCAGGCCGAAGACCAGGACAAAGTCGTAGACGGGCAACAATACCAATGAAGATCGCTATTTAGTGTTAACGGCTCGGAGACACCGAAATATGAACGCTACTCTTCTCCAACAACACTTTCGCTCGGCTACTGGCACCAGGGTTTCAACTCAGACTGTCCGAAACCGGCTCCATGGTTTACGTCTGTATGCTCGCTGACCGATGGTATGTGTTAGACTAACATCAAGACATCGTCGCGACCGCAGGGAGTGGGCAACAGAGCATGTGAACTGGAGGAGAAATGAATGGAGCAATGTTCTTTTTTCTGACGAGTCCCGTTTTCTGTTCAACCGGATAATAGACGTATTTTCATCTGGAGGGACCGTGGCAGTAGGAATAATCCTGCGTTCGTGCACGAAAGTGTCAGATTTGGTGGTGGGGGAGTGTCGGTGTATTGTGGCATCTCCATTGACGGACGCACAGACCTCTACATCATTCGAGATGGACCTCTGACTGCTCGCCGATATAGGGATGAGATCATCAGACCTATTGTAGTCTCTTACGCTTCAGCAATCGGAGATTACTTCCTTTTAATGGACGATAACTGCAGGCCACATCGTGTTAACTTGGTGGAGGATGTCTTTTTCGAGGAAGGAATCGTACGAATGGAATGGCCAGCGTGTTCTCCAGACATGAATCCAATACAGCACGTTTGGGACGCTTTAGGAAGACGAGTTGCTGACCACCAACCACCCCCCAAAACTCTACAATAACTGGAAGAGTGAGACGGAATACCCCAACTCGTGATTTAGCCTCATTGACTCCATGCCTCAAAGGTGTTCAACGTTGCTGGTCGTCCGTGGAAACTATACCCTCTACTGAAAATGATTTCCTTTGAAGAAAACACCTTTTCTTATTCTTTTTTTCTCATATGCACAAACTGTGTTTTTTTTCCTTTTGTACACAAATGCGCAATAAAATGCATTTTTTTCTACCAAGCATGTGTAGTTTATTTTCATATAACCTACTACGACTGTCGACCATGTATCAATCAGCTAAAAAGTTTCCCAGCCACAAGATCCACATAAAACCGCAATATCCTTTAATTATTTTGAGCAGTGTATATATAATCAATCTCATTCATAATCATTTGGATGTTGCTAATGTGGAAGAATAGGGGTCATAGATTCGTATAACAGCTCCACTTTGCCAGAATTATCCATGTGTGATGGTCTTCCACTTAGATCATCTGTGTAAAACACAAGGCTAGTTTGAAATTTGTTTTCCTTCTCACAGTATTGTTTAGCAGGTCCGTCGCCAAAAGCCTTCTTGCAGCTGAACAGTGATACGTCAATATTCATTCACTCACTCACAATATTGTTATTGGATGGACTGTCGTTATAGTAGATACAGAACCTGATAGAGTTGTCTGGTATAATACTCTTTTAATTTTTTACAACATGATAGGGTAAAGACTTTGAGCCTCTACGGATGTAACGTGTATCAATCCTTCTATTCCTCGAGCGGTAGTGGAACATGTACTCGAATGAATCACTCAAATACAACAACGTCAATGCTATTATGGTAGTCAACATAAATTCCAGTGATTGAACAGAATAAAAAACACCACCACTAATGAATTCCTTATTATGAATCATATGATTTTTGCATATTAGTTCAAGAACCTGAAGGAAAGAGAAATAAATACTTTTGCAGATTTCTTCATTGTTCCACGAACATCAAATAAATGCTTTCAGGAATTGAGGCTAATTGAAAATGAGGAATACTGCAGAATGATAATGCTCTTCAAAATGGCTGTAGTAATAAAGTATTTCAAAACAAAGATATTAAATATTTGATCTCCAAACATAAGATCTATTAACAGAGAAACTTAATAAAATAATAATAAATGTCTAATAGAAAAATTGTTATACAATTTGTATTACAAACCTTTTGCATTTTTTGCTATGGGATTTTCAGCAGAAGAAAACATTAAATAAGGATGGGATTCTGTTGCGTTTTCAACACAAGCTTTTCTAAACTTGGTCACTCAGTTTCTCTGTATCGACAAAAAAAATAATATCTCTTTTCTTTTTGTCTCAATATAACTGACCCGTTTAATCAGGCTGGATGAGACAGAAGTGCATCACAAAGGAAAAAAGTCGGTGTAGAAGTAAAAAAGAGATATAACTATTTGCTAGGATTTCCTAGGCAAAAAATCAACAAGAAACAAAAAATAATCAACACAGAAAGTAAGATAACTAACCGAAGGCTAAGAAAAAATGAATGAAAATGGTAGAAAGATATGGACTAAAAAAGAAATTAATTCCACATGTTTTATATTATATCGTAAAGTGAGCAGAAAGGGAGGAAGGTTTTCTAATAATCTAAAGATGGGGAATTGAAAAGAAATTTTAATCCGGAAGTGGTCACGGTGGGGCACAGAGTTCACGCCGGACTCATGAAATCTTTAATTTTGGTAAAATTGTTTTTTTTTTTGTTACCAATGACCTTATCAATATCTTCTTGTATGAGTCTTCATCAAAAATAAAATGCATTTGTCACATCTCTCTCTTATTTCGGAATGACAAAGGTTTTTTTTAAAACAATTTTATGGTACTCGGGGTGACTGAGCTCAATCCGCAACCACCTTTGTTCCAAAATATTTCCTATTAACTGGCACATTTTCCCCCTGTGAACAAATGAGAAGTTTTGATTGCTGTGTTGTATGACTCATTATGGTTTATAAATGTAAATTAAAAGAATATAAAGGATAAACTGGGCATCTGTAAGATCTCTAATGGATGAAATAAATCAATTAAGTAAAAACCTGATGAAATAATGTATTTTAATCATGATAGTGAAATAAAATTTGAGAAAAGTGATGAACAAATGAAACTTTTGAATCGAAAGGAAGGTTTTCAAATGCTACCTAAGGAACTACCGATTGATTTAAAATTAGTGCGACCAATTTTAAAAGCATATAACTATTTATGATGATTTTCTATTGTTTTACTATTGGTTTTATTTGAAAAATGAAACATTTAAATTACCAATCTGAACATTTTTATTAGTGGGAGTAAATTACAGTAATGAAATTAGATCCTCAAACCCGGAACGAAAGTTAACAGCTTTTGAAGGATGATTATTTAAATTCTGTGAATAATAAAGCATTTAAAAATCAAAAAAGACATTTTTCTATTCTATTACTGTCTAAACTTCAAAAAGAAATAAAATATGACTCGCAATCAAAGGCTCCAGAGAAAAAATGCGAAAGAAAGGAAGTACTTAATAAAAAGGAAAAAGAAGTTGAAAAGAATTATTGCTGCAGAAAATTATTTGTCTCAAACACCTATGGCAAAGAAACTATAGATATAGCAATCGACAATTTATCGTCAGATAAAGAAAATAGTTTATAAAAAAGTAAAGTTTCCAGTCTGTCATAAAATGTCTGCTAAGACCGTAGAAAAGCTAAGAAAACGTTATTGGCCTATGTATTTAATGTTACGCAAAGGTAGTTACAAACCATGGATAACTTCTGATGAAGCACTGTTTCATCTACGACTCACAACTGGCAAAACGAAAACTCAATATATTTCAAGCAAAAAATCTCGCACAGACACAGCTGTTTAGAAAAATACAAATTTTCCGTCAGGTATTATTGTATAGACGGGGAAATGTCCTCTAAAGGCTTAACAAAACAATTTTTGCGAAACCAAGCTTTAAAATTGGTGCTAAATACTATCAGAATAAATATTGATAAAAAAAAGTAAACGGCTTTGCCCTCAAGGAAACTTTGTTTTTCCCTTAGATTCTGCACCGAGTCATACTGCAAAATCCACTATAAAATGGCTGAAAGATTAAAAACGAAATGTTCTACCTCCTGATGACTATCACTATTCCCTCTCTGTGTTCCTTTTAATTAATTTTTATGGGATACTTAAAAAATACTTGAATAGACATAAAGTAAAAGCCTTTCAAGGTCTTCAAAAAGCAATTGAACTTGGAAAAATACCCCCAAAATGATCTAAAAAACTCTTTTAGCTTAGCCGAAATGTTTACGAAAAGTGCATTGTGCTAGAGCAAAGCACATTGAAAATTTCATGTAAATAACTTTATTCAATAAAAATTTATGATTCTCTAAAATTGATCACACTATTTACCTGTATGAATCAACCGGTACATCAAGAATGAAATGAAGCTTTTTTTTTTTTTAAACTGTACCACAAGACACACTGCACCCTGTCAAAAAATACAAGCAAGAATAAGTTCAACATGCTATTTGACAATCATCGAAGAACAATAAAAATTATAATAACCTGTACAAAACATGAGAGTTTTGAGTGCAAATATCATTCCTATAGTGTTAGTGAAAAGTGTATGTGATTTGTGTTCTTTATAAACGTTACGAACATTTAAAACATTTTAGTTCGTTTTGATTGGATTTGTTCTCAAATTTATCAAAAAAAAAGTGAAAAGTCCTTAAAAATTGTTAAGTATACTTTCTCTTAGTTAAGCTATTCACTGGAATTACGGTTTTTATCTTGTGCAATAAAAATAGTTATAAAAAAATATATTATGGTAGTTCTATCATCTCGCGCGACCACTTACGTTAGTACGAGAGCACGCCGTCTTCCAGGTTAAGAAAATGTATCCAATTATATTAAAGATTTTCTTTTTAATGGGATCAACTCATGTGACGACATAGTCACATGATCAAGATAACCCTGTGTTTTTAGCCAATCAGTACAGCATCAGTTTGACATCATAGTCATATTTTATGTATGTGTTAATTATAATTTTTCACACATAAAATGAAACAATATATTTTATAATTTTTAAAATTTCTTGAATCCTTTTGTTATCATATACAAATTACTACTGACATGCATTGAAGTATTTGGTGATTATTTTAAATTTCAAAATCGACCGAAATATAATAATATTTATGATTACGTTTCATCTATTAATTTTTTTTTAAAAAAGGAATATTTCATTGAAATCTATCCAAAAAAACAAGCTTATTTTTTTAAAAAAATAATTTATTTAAAAAAATACTATACAGATCACACACGCTAAAAATCTCTTTTCGCAAAGTAAACTAATATATAATTGGTTGGATCATCAAACGCGCTTAGTTATTAATGTCTCAAAATTATAACAATTATATTTTTTGTTTACTTTTTGTAGTTATTACCTTAAAATATTACACAAAGGCTATTTATATTTGTAATGCCCTAGCTAAGCTTAAAATTTTTCTGATCACGTTAACCCATTAAATATGCATCATTTTCCCAATCCCTAGAAAGGGTTTACATAAATTCAAATCTGCTGCATTTTAGACAAGCAGTATTAAGAGTTGTTTGTGTAACCCTGATGAAATAGCAGTTATTTGCCATTTTTCTGTGAAATTTAAGTTATATATCAGGGAAAGTGAAATAGATATATCACAATTACGTGAACTTAATTACTTGATATCCTTAAATATTTCAAAAAGCAACAAAGCCCTATTTTTTATGCAAAAAAAAATATTTAACCTGCTTACACAACATATAAAAATTACAAAATTAAGAAAAATGATTTTTAACATTCTATGTATCTTCAAGTATGCATCAATATTTAAATATATTTTTCAAAATGTAAAAAAAAAAATTAAATTTAACTAAACAAAATGACAATTATTGTTTTGAAAACACAAAAAAAACTGCTTAAATATTATTTTATTGATCATAATCTTCTAAAAGCGTCATTGAACAAGGACTATTCATTCATAATTTTCTGAATGAATAAAATATGTAGTTTTAAATATATATATGTCTAAATCTCTTTCATAGAAATATTTAAAATTTATCTCTCGGCAACCGAACCAGAAGCATAAAATTATATCTCTACAAACGGTAGACACATTTTGAGACAATTTGAATATAAAGAGAAATATGATTTAAATATCTTTTAGGTCTGATGAAATTGGCACATCTGTGATTTAGATTAGGATTTCGAAGCCGGCACATGGGGTCTATTGTCTCTTGTGTAATAGAAATTCGTCATTCAGAAATTAGCTTACAGTTTCACGTCATGAATTTATGTCTTTGAATAGGAACAAACAAATATATTGAAATCTACTTCAATAAGTCTGTTTATTTAAAGGGGAATGCTAATGAGTGAATTGCTGAAATATGAAAATAGTTCTTTCTTGCATTGATTGAATTTCGATTCTTCTTTTGACTATAAATTTGAAGAATTTAAGTATTTTAATGTGGAATTATTTTAAATGGTTTACTGAAGATAACTTAGTATTTACAAGTGAAAGATTTTTTTTTTGAGAAAATCCTGAATCAAATCTCTACTTTTAATGACTTGGAGATACATTTGAAAGGAAAAGGTTAAATGTAAACAAAATATTCCTCCTTTTTATTTTTTATCATTATAATTATAAAACACACATTATGTTTTTATCTACAACTACGAAAAATTTCAAATAGTTTCTTCAATAGTTTTGACGAATGCTTTATACTTAATTAAAAATCTCAAAGTCTTCGTAATATAATTTCTCTTTCAGATTTTCTTTTTTGAATTTATTCATTGCCGAATAATTTCTTTTTTGACGAATTTTTGAACTTGGATTTTTACACCTTTTATGAAAATGCATATTTCTTATATGATTTGTTGTGTGCCGAAAATATTCAGGAATAGTGAGTTGTTTTCCTTCATCAGTATCATTGTAGCATATTCGCTTCAATGACATTTTGAAGTCGAATACAAGTCAGCAGGATAACCATCTGATTCTTTTAAAACAGCTGATCCTAGAGGTGACAAATGATATCCTCTCTCCGAGGCCTTGACTATCAATACGGACGGCAGCGAATTTTAGAATGGTACAGAAAGTGATGTCTTCGTCAGCCTTTATGAGGGGTATAATGGATTTAGTATCCGAAACCATGACTTCTGCTCTGTTTTTAGGTCAGAATTAATAAGCTCTAGAAAGTGTTGTTGCTACCGATAATTGCAATATTCGGATATTGACTGACAGTTAGAAATACCATAAAATATCAAAAGAATTGGTTGAAACTTTGTGATAAACCTGACGAGGATATTCTAGTACCTGTCTCTGGACTTGGTCTTAGCAAATCGGTATGCCTCCAGTGGGAAACTTCCCATTTTGGGGTGTACGGTAACGAGATTGCAAATACATTTGCAAGAAATGGATGTGATCATCTGATCACAAACTCAGCAGATCTAACTCTTTTTGAAAATCTACTCCCTCAATGAAAGTAAATTACTCTCCATGTGGAGCCCTCCCACCAGATCAAAACTGGTATGCTGCTTGTCACCTAGGACTATCTATATCGTGCAGTGGCCCCAGAGATATTTAATCGGCCTTGGTGGTGGTTAAAAGTAGACAGTTAAGGCCTATGAAGTTCCAAAATTGTGAAGGGAGTTTTCTCCGTGTTCCTGATTTCTCCCTGCCAGCCCTACCATCTACTTGCTTGTTTTGGTGTCTTCTAGTGGCATTTGATAGCTGAGCAGAAGAGAATTATCGAGCTACTTGTGCGACGAGGTCTTTTGGATCTGGTGTAAGCTTTCCTACATCAAAGGGATAAGCAACAGCCAGAATAGTAAGTAAAATGAGTTTTTTTTATCCATTCGACTATTTAGTTGTTAGTCAGAATACTATAAGAGGGAATGAAAATGCACTTACTAACGACTTCTTAGATTTTCTACAAAACATTTTGAAAAAGCATCATTTTTCTTTTGAATAAATTATCGGACAACTTTCAAAGCTGTATTTTATTACTACAGTTGGGAACTAACACAAGAATATAATGAATTAAACAGTTTAAATGTGTCTGATAAGTTGTTCTTTAACCCTCGGTAATGACGCTTACGCACTTAAATGCCAAGAGCTGTTAATAAGAAATAATCAGTACAACTTTCGGGGCAATTTATCTACAGAGATGTCAAAACAAAGAAATTTCAAAATAGGGTTTTAAAATTTTGTAAAATTAGGAAATTTATATAAATAAAATGCATGGGATGCATCTGCTTCTTTAGACTTAGAGATTTAAGATATATAACATTTTGAATATGTAGACAAAAATTATTCAAAGCAATCACAAGCAAAACATATCGAACCTACTCAGGTTTCACAGCTACTCTTCTTCATAAAAAATCGTAATTTTCATTTCTTAGTTCATAAGCACTTTGCAAAATCTAACTATCTTACCTTGCAGCAAAAACAGAATCCTGGACACACTGTATCCAAGTCCTTACAAAAGGGACAATAACTATTTTTTTTATTTTTATACCATATACTAAAGTTAGAACTATAGTTATTAAGTACTGGCTATTGTTTTACTAAGACAATGACTCGTTACATTGGAAGCGAGAGTTTAACTTTAGATCATGTAATGTAACCTTTACAAAGTTTTGTAAAAGTTTAAATTTTTCATACATTTAATGTGCACCATCAGTGTATATTTCGATGCAATTTTTTCATCTTATGTTTGCCTTTTTTTATAAAATCGCTTATGATAGCATATAGTGTAAGTTGTATTGATTGTATTAAAAGTAATTCTTCTACTGATGACAGATTGTCACAAAATTGAATATAGGCAATGGAATGAGAGAATCTTTATAGCTTAATGTAGAATTTGTCACGCAATCTCCCGAAACGCTGATGCTGTATTGACATCAATTCGACAAAAACACTATAATTGGTTAGAGGTGAAAAATGCAGTTGTTTGGAAAAATTATCTCCAAACTTTGTTTCTACAATCACAATTGCATCTGACAAAATAAGCACTTCATTAATAGAGTCATGCTTTCTACATCTGTCTATTTTATATACAACTTTGTAACACAGAAGAATAAAGCTTTTTCATTCACAAATAAAGGTTGTTTTTTCTCGAGTTTTGCTTTAAGCATGATTTTATTTGTAATTCAATGAATTATCACGGTTTCTTAATATACGAGAAATTTTACCCGAATGTTATTTAGAAGATTTCATACTATCTGCTGCTAAAAATGTTAAACAAATGACGCAGAAGGATATTTCTCCTTCATTTATTTCAGTGCTGACAAATCTAAAGTTCAAGTATTCTTGAAAATATAATGCCTATTCTGTGCACTTATTGATGCTTCGATATCACGTAGTGCTTGCTAGGGCCACATCAAAGTTTTCCCGAGATTCTTCTTAAACCTACTATTGTAAATAATTAATACCTGAAATTATAATTAACACACAAAATACTAGATGCACTTTTACAATACATTTGATACCATAGAAGGATCGAATCGACAGAAAATGGCTCGAATTGAATGAGGTGGAACACATGCAGAGTTTACTTCAATATCGTGCAGTCCAGAATGCTTGAAAAAAATTGTAATATGTTGCGAAACCATGATAATGTCTGCTACAGTGGACGTAAGAGACAGGAAACAGAAAGAGATAGAAAAGCGTGAAATTAGAGATTGAGAAAGAAAGAGAAAGTGTCATCGATTCTAGTTTTATCAATACAGTAAATCACAGTTAACAAATATGAATAAGTTTACTTACTCCTGTTAATATGTACGGTAAATAATTCAGGTTTTGGTGTGTAACTTTAGTTTCAAATACATTACTATTGTGCATACTGAGGAGTTCGAATGAATGTGAATATGAGATTTTATGGCGCAAGAGCCAAATCTGGCTATACTGCGCCAAACATTTGTGAAAATCTGTGGTCTAGACGGGAAAAGAAAGATAGGATAAATTGAATGACAAGAAGGATGGTCGAAAATAGAAAAGGATCACTAGGGTACCTCAGGTTCATGAGACCCGTGTTTACCAAAGGTAGTAAACCCCTTGGGAAAAGGAAAAGATCACTAGGGTACCTCGGGATTGTGACACCCGTACTTGTGTTACCCGTACTCACCTAAAGAAGGTGAGCCCCTGAGGGGCAAAGTTCGAATGAAAATTTCAGCTTTATCTACTGTAGATTGAAAAAGCTACTATACGGTAATATATATAAATATGTGCAATAGAACATAATACACGAAAATAAATATCCCATAAATAAGCGCATTTTCTCAAACATCTTGGCTACTCTATGATGCGGCTTGGTATAAGAACATTTTGTGAAGGGTCAATGATAAATGCCAACATGAGTTACTACGAGTATATGTATAGAGTTTACCAGGGGAAGATTTGAGGAGGATTGTACCTGAGAATACCATCAAGTGTTACATTATATTTGTTAAACAATCAGCGAAATTTCTTAAGTTTTCAATAATATAACATTGAGAAGAATAGGCGTTTTGACAAGGGGAGTGCTCGAGGAAAGAAATTAAATTAGGGATGAGACTTGGTGTAATAGTAGTACTCTTTTAGGGTGTTCAAAAGTCAATGTATTAGCGCCGAATGGTCAGTTGATTCGAAGAAAATAGCCTTCGAAATTCCTACTTAGCTTTTATACAATTAAATTTTAATTACCTCCAGCGACGCAATGCGATAGGTGTAAATTACCTGCTCTCAACGTGGGCGGATAGGGTTCGGGTCACGCGATCAACTTTTTTCAATTAATTTAATTATTTTTAAAATTAAAAAAATGTCAGATTAAATTTAAATGTCTGTAAGAGTTCGATCTTAAAAGAGTTTCCTTTTCGTTTAACATATTCTACCTTGTCACTCAATAGCCATTCTAATTTTAAAGTACTTAGAAACTTAAATTTGTAAAACATTCTTACCAGATTATAGTTAAAGGTTTATTGGAAACGAATTGATTAAGGGGCAAAAATTGTTCAAAAAAATACAAAATGAGATTTCTGGAAATATCTCTTCTACATATAATTAGTCAAGTAGCTGTATTTTAATGTTTCAGAATCTCTTCCAAATATTTACAGTAAGCTTTTGAATAAAATTCAAGAGACATTTCTAAAATATATGTATTCAAATATCCCTCCCCATTATTTAAATCGAAGCATAACACTGTGTTTTACGGAAAGTCGTCATAATTTTCGAGACTGATTTCAAATTCGGATGGAATTTTAAACCTTTTCGAGGCTAATTAAAATGGAATAGTTACGATCGAAATCATAAGTTCAGATTTCTTGCTTGGAAGTAGTTTTCTTTAATTCAACAGTAACTCTTCACGGGGAAATTACTGATGCATCAGTCACGCTGTTTCATGCGGGATTGAGTGGAGGAAAGTTTTAAAATATGCATTCGACGAAGCTTTATGTAAATGAGAAATATTGATGAAGCGCGGTACTGGTAAGCTGAACTGTGATTTTGAAGGATTATAATGAATATCTGACAAGGGGATGTGTGAGAAGTGGAAATAATTTCAAAATTTATAATAAGGGTTTATTTTGGTTGCTTTTACAGTGAAAAGTGCAAAATTATATAGCGTTTGCATGGAGAATTTGTAAAACGAAAGGAACTGACAGAAAAAAAAAGTTTTATTTTTTTAAGATATTAAAGGAAATTAAGCGTAATAAAACTGCCTATATAGCTTAGCGAAAATTTTATAGTTTCACTCTCAGTTATCCTATACGGATGATAATGATTCGAAGTAATTAAAACGTCTTTTATAATTGTACTATAAGAAATTAGAAATGAAATTTTTCAAGCGATATAAAAACTTCACAAATGAGAAAACTCTTTAGAAGCTTACATCCACACATTTTCTTTAATATTGAAATCAATATGCCTTACCATAATATAGCAGCTAAAAATCTTTTATTAAGGTATCCGACTACTTGCGACAACTTTTTTTGAAAAAATGGTATATGGGGTTTTTTTGTGATTTTTATATTTATTTGGTATAATTTAAAGAAAAAATTCTAAAATTGATAAAAGAAAAAAAAATTATTGTTATTAAAATGGGAGAAAACTAGTAAAAATGTACAAAAAATTACTTAAACGGGGCCCCCTCCGTACAGAGATTTTAAGAACGAATTCACAATTTTTCAATTTTGATGTATTACTTTGTTATTCCTGTTTGAAGTGACCTTCAGGATAAGAGATATTTTAATTTTTACCAAAACTAGAGCACTTTATCTTAGTCATTATACTAAATTGCTTAAAAAAACATTGACTATATTCACATAAAGGACTGCAAATTTTGAAATAAAACAGTGTGTAAGGATCTACTGCCTGCACCTGGCAACAGGTCGAACGAGACACACGATATAGAGAGAAGGACCTGGCAACGAGAGGAGAAGGGGTGGGAACGAGGGAGAAAAGGAAAGCGGTGGCGAAAAAAACGTGGTCGGAAAAAGAAGATACGGCTGGACGATGTATTGTAATCTGGTAGCATCTTAATATATTTTTTATTTTAAGAAATGTCCCATAGAAGGTGTGGAATAAAAAAGGACAAAATCCTGACTGCAATTATTTTCTTTTCACAATTCGAACACGATCCGAAAAGAACCCACTAATTTACACTGGTGACAGAAGTGGGATGCAATGGAGCAGAAGTTAAAGGAACAAAATATTTCAAATTGATCGGTGTTCGTACTACATAATTGTGAACAAGGTTCTAGTGGACATTCAGTTTGAAAGAAAAACTTAACAAGGAAATAGAACCCTGCAGTGTATTTTCAAGTTGATGTCCAGCAGTTTCAAGCGAAAAAAAAAAAGAACTTCTTCATATGGAGTTTTACTATCATCTGCCGAGTTGGGCTAATTAATGAACAGATGTCGTATTTTTCTTCATTTTCTGATTAATGGAGCCGTGACCTGAAACAACGAAGGAAATTCCAGTAGTGTTCAAGTACAGAAACAGCGTTCATGTCGAGGTAAGTGGCAATTGTTCCCCTAAGTTAAAATGTTGTGTAGATGTTTAAAAGAGTAATGGGATGCAGTCATATTTAATTTTTTTTAAAAAAATAAAGTAGAAAAAGCAGATATATCTGGAAAAGAAAATTTCATTGGTTTAT
This sequence comes from Trichonephila clavipes, assembly GCA_019973935.1. Lineage (NCBI taxonomy): Eukaryota > Metazoa > Arthropoda > Arachnida > Araneae > Nephilidae > Trichonephila > Trichonephila clavipes. The sequence goes on along the minus strand of BMAU01021373.1, from coordinate 676,059 downwards.
TGCAATATTCTATGCTGTTGGATTATTGTGCAGATGAAATAAGAAGATTATTGTGTACTTATTTTACCTGGAAATAATAGAGTATCATTTTAAATGTTGTAAAATATGTTATTTAGAGTTCTACATAGTGTTAAACTATAATTTCTTTTTTTTTATCATCATTCTTTACTGTAATTTTATTTTTTTTATTGATCATCATTCTTTACTGTTTTGAAGTTGTCTCAAAAATTAAAATCTGTGTATAGAAAGTGTTTTGCATAACAATTCAGTTTGCAGAATTTAAAAAAAAAAAGAATTAGATTAATTTATCTTGAAATAATGGTTGCGAAAAATGTATGTTTGAATCGGTGAAAAGTATTAAAAAAAATGTAGTATATGTATTTCAAGTAGACTTCCTGTTAAAATGTTGTAAATAAGAGATTTTGTAGGTTATTTATGACTCAGAATATGGCATGTTTTTTTTGAATATTATATGATAGTTTTTCATCTTAAGAAAAGTGTTGCAATTTGTCAGTTAGTTGATGGTTTAATGCAATCTGAGTTTATTTCCTTTGCTCGTAATTTATGATTTATATATATATTGGTTTTTTGTTTCCTGCATAAGATTCTTCTTTTAATTAAAAAAAAGAAAGAACCTAAGATTAGATTTAGGATTTGAAAAATAATTCTATGGTAATGTAGCTTAAATATTTGGTTAATTGTGCTTATTTTTTTAAAAAAAATGTTCTGCGTTCTGATTAGTAACAAATAACTGTGTCGCATATAAGTTTTATTGTAAACATATTTTGTATTGTGTTTCTGGAATTTGAGTACTCTTAGAAAAAACGAGTGTATTATTTCTTTTGCTTGTTAAATATATAATACTATAGGTCATTTAAGTGTTTGTATTTAAATTTGTTAGAAGGTAATTTGGCATTAGGTTTAGCTTTATTCAAAATGGCATTTCTCATTAGAAGTAAGAAAATTGACTTTATTCAATTAGCGCGGGACTTAGATGAGTCACCTGATCCGTCTATGTCTAAAATTGTTTTAAGGGATTTAATAATCTCTAGTAAATATTACAAGGAGGAAGAGGCAAAAGAGTTATTGGAAGTTATTACAGCCGAAAGGTTAGAGACAGAACAGCAGCAAAAACTAGAACAACAAGAAAAATTATCAATTGAAAAATTACACTTGGAAATAGAATTATCTAGGAACGCTATAATCAGAGTGCTACTCAAAATAATGGTCAAACCTCACGTGTGAAATCTTTAGATGAAATAGTTAAAATGGTTAGGCTCTTAACTGTAAAGGTACCCAATAAATCAGACGGGTGGTACTATTTCTTTTCTAGTCTTGAAAAAGCTTTCGCTAGTGAAAATGTCAGCGACGAGTTAAAACCGAAGGTTTTGTTATGCCTGTTAGGAGACAAAGTGTCAAACTTATTAGTTAACCTAGGCGAAGAAGAATTAAAAGATTACGAGTCTTTAAAACAGGTTGTGCTCAAGGAGTATGAACCCTCACCCAAAATATGTTTAGAAAACTTTAGAAAGGCCAAGCGTAACTCTGACGAAACTTTCTCTCAGTTCGCGTCCCGTTTAACATCGATGTGGTTTTAACATCGATGTGGTTATACTACTGTAAGTTAAGAAGAGCGAATGATTTTGAGTCAGTTAATCAACTGATAGTAGCAGATAAAATGTTTGAAATGTTGGATTCTGAGACGGCGACCCATATTGGTGTGCTCCAAGGGGAAGAATGGTACAAACCCAGGGACTTGGGCAAACAATGTGATATATTTTACGCTTCCAAAGGGAAATCCTACGATGGACCTGCGAGAGCTAAGTGGAATGATAGTGAAAAGAGAAGTTTTAATGGTAGTTGGGGTAAACAGCCATTTGGGGAGAAAAAGTCAGAGAATTTTTCTTCTAGGAAAAACTTTGATAAAGGTCAAGTAACTCAAAATAAAAAATTCGCTTGTTTCACCTGCGGATCAGATAAGCATTTTAAGCGGGAATGTCCAAAAACAAAGGGGTAGATAATAAAAGACTTAATGTGAATAAGATATCAACGGAAGGGACAGAATTGGAAGATGGGACGGTCGCTGCTAGAGCTGATTTTCTAGGTAAAGTCATTCCTAGGCAGGCTATTGAAGACAAATTAAGTAAATTAGTGAAAACATCTATCAGTGTAGATGGGAAATTAGTCCAAGCGTTAGTGGATTCTGGTACGGAAATTCCTGGACAAGAAAGACTTAGTTCCTGGAATCCCGGTTGAAGGAGCTTCCACGATTTATTTGAAAGGTATTTTCGGTCCAGCGGTTAAATGTCCTTTAGGGTATGTTCCAATTGGTCTTGCTACCGGTGGCCAGGTTAAAGTGTTGCACCAGCAAGTGTTATGTGCTTTGGCAGAGGTTTTGGTAGAAGACGTGTTGCTTCCACCAGATATTTTGGATATGTTGGGAGGATCCCAGAGTGAAGAGAATTCACTGGCTCAAAGCTCTCAGGACCTGAGGGTTGACTCAGGAAATGTAGATGAAACCGAGGTTTCATTAGGTATTCTGCCAGAGAAAGCACAGAAGCACATTGAGGATTCTCAAAGGGATATAACTTCATGTCGGAATGAAGTGAGAGCATATGGTACTAAGGATGAGGAGGTGACCGCTGAGATGGATAAAGGAAGCATGGTGGCTGATAGTTTTCTTTCCTAGCAGGAGTGTTGTTCCGAGTTAGCATTGGCTTGGAAGCATGCTAAGGAAGGCAAAGGAAACTACTATGAAGTAGATGGGTATCTATTTCATAGAGATAAAATACTCGGGGAGAGTATTGGGCAACTGATAATTCCAAAATGCAGAAGAACTGAGGTGTTGAAACTAGTGCATACTTCCGTGTTCAGCAGTCACATGGTTACCAAGATGACGCTTGAACGAAACAAGTTTTCTTTCTTTTGGGAGGGTCTGAGGGCCGATGTGAAGAAATTTTGTGAGTCATGTAAAGAATGTCAGCTCACTCGATCGGTTAGGATTAAAGACCGATCACCCATTACACCTGTGGCAAGGCCTGAATCGTCATTACAGGTGGTGAATATGGATCTGATAGGTCCAATTGATCCGCCAAGCTCAAAGGGACATAAATATATTTTATCTCTGTGGTTGATCAGCACACTAGGTGGGGCGAGGCTGTGCCGTTGACTTGTCTCAGTGCGAAGGTAACCCGTGAAGCTTTGTTAAACATATTTTCGAGAACCGAGATTTATCTTTTGTTGAAAAGGGAAGGTTTTGTAGAAAAGAATAGCGCAGCATCGTGGGTCACGGTACTGGATTTGTGGAAGTGGTATTTCTGTTGTTCTCTCACGATGAGATGTCTGAAGTATGCCGCATGCGTTACGCCGTTTCAGATTTACATGACTAAAAAAGTGAAGTTTAAGATTGTATACACTTCTTATGGATGTAATGTAACGGCTCAGGTTTTAAGAATGTTAGAGCAGTTTGTTGTATCTCGAATAGTCGATATAGACATTCTGATGCAAATTTGGAAAAATCGTGTAAAGCAAATTAACTTTGTACTAGAATGGGTGAGATGGGTTGCGTCGGAAATCATACCGGCCGAAGGCAAATTAGAGCGGTGGGAAAGCTTTTTTCCGTGTACTTAATATAGATTTAGGAATTCATTGAGCATTCATTCATGAGCTAATGAAGTAAACATGGTCCTGATTAAGATTAGGACTGTATTGTATATATTTAGTGTTGTTGTTGTAATCTGGTAGCATCTTAATATATTCTTTATTTTAAAAAATGTCCCATAGAAGGTGTGGAATAAAAAAGGACAAAATCCTGACTGCAATTATTTTCTTTTCACAATTCGAACACGATCCAAAAAAAACCCACAAGTTTACACAGTGATTCATAAATCTGAAGATCAAAACACTTCCATTGTTATGCAGAACATAAGCAAAAAATTTCAGCCAATTATTTTTAAAACATTTTGAGCAATCACTGTCCCCGTTTGAGTTTATAAAAAAACATTTTGAGTAAAACGCATTTTAAAGTTTGACACCTTGTGTAAAGTTAGGGCATCTGCTTTTACTAAAACAATTGTAGTTTTTGTTTCAGTAGAGGGAAAATAAAAAACTTGGTATTGTTATTAAGCTAATAAGATGGCCTTTGAAATAAAGTCATTAAAAAAATTGTCAATTTTTGAAAAAAAATCATGATTTTAGGGTAGTCGGATATCTTAATCCACAAATATACGTATTTGTCCTTATAATAAGATACTTTTTATCCTTCAAAAATCATAAGTTTTTTTTTTTTTGTTTTTGAAATAAATTTGTGTGGCATTAGAATGATTTTATTATATCTATCCCTACTGTGATTGATTTTACTGAAGTATTCATGCAACATGATCATAAAAAATGTTCTAACGCAATTATATGTTGCATTATTTCTTAAAATTAAAATACTTCTAATAATGTTGTATAAGAACTAGCAAAGTTTTGTTGCTTGCAGTTTAATATCCTGTTCGGAGAAGAAAAAATATTCTATACAGAATGAAAAATTTATAGAAACCATATCAAATGATCGAGTTTATGGCAATATTAAAAATACGAGGAGCCACACGTTTTCACAATTTAATTCACACCCTCAGACATACACACCCATATAGTGCAGTGTTTCTCAAACTTTCAATTTATGATTGGATACCCAATATCCAATCATAATTTGCATTGCGCTCCCCCTTTCTTACAATATCAATGAGTTGAATTGAATAATATCATTCCTTGATGCTAAAGCCACAATACGACTTTAACTTCTAAAGTGTCACCGGCGTATATAAACGTCTCGCTCACCCAAAACGTTAATTGCCCCGGACGTATATATACGTGTTTCCGAAATGCGATCTTTAGTGTGGCATAAGATTATTCCAAAGGCGTTGGAATGCAATAAAAGGACCTTGATAGTGTTTGCGAAGAATTTACTTATATCAGACGATTTCCTTTTATATATTTATTCATTTTCTTCCACCTCCCAATACATCCCATACGCGCGCCTGTGTGAAGAACGATGACATTGGAGACCGAATCACGTGATTTTTTATCATCAGAAGGAACTATACTGATATGTGTTAATTTCTGTATATAATTTTATATTTGATAAGCTCATGGGGTCAATGATAATTATTAAACTTGTTCTTATAGTATTGTTGAATTAATTATGAAATACACTGTGCAGTATTGATATATTTATAAGTTTATTATATCAGACTCAATGTGCATCCCCCATTTGTTATTATGTCAGAATGTATTTTCTTTGTTTACTTTCAGTAAATTAATAAATTTTTTCAATAATCTTTTGTTTACGACTTTTCGATGGCCAATCGTGCCCCCTAGTAGAGTTGTCACGCCCCCCTTGGGGGCGCACCCCACAGTTTGATAAATGCTGCCATTGTGACAAGCCCGAAGAGAAGCTACGATTCCTTTAGTAACCAATTAATTGTGACGGATCTATCCGCGAACTTTCATTAATCATCTTGTGAAATCTTTGATCTATCAAGTCGCGCTTATTCACAGTCAACTCTCTGAAGAACAAAACCTGATTGTTCAAATTAGGTCTACTGTATGTAGTGTAGGTTTTCTAGCTAAAGAAAGAAAGTGAGGAGATGGGATAGATTACTACTGATCAGGTATTATTCCAGTTTGTAGTCTTATTTCAAATATTTGATAGGTGACAGAATTAAAGTGACGATTGATCCCTAGGGTTTAGTTAGTATTCAGATAATTAGGATAGTAGATTTGATCCTATAATAAGATGATCGATAATGTTAATCCACATATTACTCAGAATTGATGATATTTCGTCTCTTTGAAAGTACTTGAATTGACTTGTAAAGTGTTTGATCAATAAATAGATTGATTTTCAATGTCTGGTGTTCCTACTCTTCCTATCACATCTCTCGATGGGCAAGAGACAGGAACAATTCCATCGCATAATTACTTCTGTTTTATCTTTTGAGGTTATTTAATCAATTTACATTAAGCAAAAACGTTGTCACGTGCCATAAACCGAACAAAATTATTTTATTATATACCATTACATTGTTGAAAGTAAGTATGTCTCAAAATGCTTTGGTGTCTACTGTAATGTCTAAAAATTTGTCTTCTCACATAAGAATTTTTGAGGTGATACCTTCTTTATCTACGTTTTGCGGAAGAGTAAATCTAAATTTAACGTCCGGTTCGGCTGCGTTACACTCAATCAAATTTACTCGGCTCCAGTGGCAATCGTGCTTGGGTTGGCGATGCTCGCTTAGTTTTGAATTGAAAGCATTTTAGGCGCATGTTTTTTTTTCTTTTGAGTAAAAATTTAATGCACACTTTGCCCGTGAAGTTTTATTTTCTTTATTTAAGTGTTATTGGCATGCAGCTCACTTCCCCTCAACACCAGCGAGTGAAAGAGAAAAGAGAAACGCAAACGAAAATAATCAGAAGAAACATATTATTCTTTTGTAGAAGATCGAAAGAAGGACTCTCTTATACAAATATCACCAAGTTTATTACAAAGCGGCCACTCTCCGTTGAGAACTAGAGGTTTCAATGGATTATATCAGCGTTTCTAAAACTGTGGGAGGGGGTGAGAGCTTATGGAAAAGTCGAAAAGAAAAGTTTATTTCAAAAAGTTATAATTTAATTAAAGTAAACAAACAAAAAGCATTTTGACATAATAAAAAATAAAATACAGGTCTACACTGATATATTACACGTATAAATGTATCAGTGCTACACAATGTATTTCACAAGCACTTTAAGAATACAAAGTTAAGAACAAGTTTAATAATTACCAGTGATCCAATGGGATTGTCACATATAAAATTATATTAAAAAATTAACGCTTATCTCTTGATAATTTGTATGGTTTATTATAAATATCATAACTGCCAGTTAAAATTTACGCCATTCGCTTCCCAAAGGCAGCCTTTTCCCACGTAGGTATGATATGTGATGTATTGAGGGAGGGGGGGGAAGGAAATAATTTGGAATAGGTAAACCCTTCACAAACATTCTCAAGGTCCTTTTATTGCATTGCAAAGCCTTCGGAATAATTTCATAGATAACAGTGTACGGAAATATCATACTTCGAAAAGACGTTTATATAAGTCCGGGGAAATTAACGCTTTGGCTGAGTGAGACTCTTTTATACACCGGTGGCACTCAAGAGGTTAAACTCGTATCGTAGTTTTAGCATCAAAGCATAGTAATATTTATTTTAATACATTGTTATTGTATGAAGGGGGCGCGATGAAAATTATGATTGAATATTTGGTCACAAATATTGAAACTTTGAGAAGCAATGGATTATATAGTAAAGGCGAGTTTTATTCTTCTGTTGAACACTGTTTATGATCAATAATGTTTCAAAATGTTACAAAAGTTTATTTGGTAGCCGCATTAGAAGAAATAGGTGAAACAGTACATGATTCTTTTAAAATTATTGAGCTAAAATAAACTCCATTGAGATCCTCAGAATATTTAAAAGATATGGAATTAGTCTTGGACCTTACTGCGACCATAACGTAAAAATGAAAACGAGTTGCGTAGGATAAGTTTCCAACAACAAACGGAATGTGTAAGTTCAACGTATTTTGATATTTAAAGTGTTCCTTTATTAGATAAACTGCTTACAGCACCTCAAATAATGGTGCTTTCTGTGCCAAAGAGAAACCAGACATAGAATCTATTTTTGATTTAAAAAAAGAGAATATTTAAAAGCATCAAAGCACCAAAAGAATGAAAATCTGAAATTTTAATAAAATTATCAGTATTTTGTTTATAGTAGTGATGAGACAATTAAGAGAAGAAGAAAAAATAAAAACATTAATTCAGTGCTTCTCAAACTTTCAATACTGGCGCCCCCCTTTTCAATCACAATTTTTATCGCCCCCCTTATCCATAATAATTTACTGAATGCAATAATAATGCACTTTTACGATAAAACAACAATATTTATTATAAACCGTACAAATTCATGACGTAAGTATTAAATTTTGTATATGTTACTTTTAAGCAAAAAAAAGTTAAGTTATAGGATAATTACTAAGTTATTTTTCCTTTCTTTGATTTTTAAATTGGAACATATATTACAAAATGCGGTAGTTGCTTAGAAGACAAAATATAGATATCAGCTAAATATAGAAAATGAACTCAGAGGGTCAATTTCTTATCTTAAAACTCCTTCAAAAACTTTGCTCTGTAAGACAAGCCCATGGAAGTAGCTAATAATTATTACACTTGTTCTTAATTTAGTAGTAATTAATTAGTCATAAAATACTCTGTGCAACCTTCATACATTAAAAGCAGTGTTTCTCAAACTTTCAATACTGGCGACCCAATTTTCAATCATAATTTTTTGCTCGCCCCCCTGTACAACAATAATGTATTTACTGCAATGAAAATGCACTTTGAGAGAGAGACGCTAAAGTCACAATACGATCTTAATTATAAACCGTACAAATTAATACGATAAGTATATTAAATTTTGTGTATATGTAACTTTTAAGTAATATATATATATATATATATATATATATATATATATATATTTAAGAAAATTACTTAAAATATATATAAGAAAATATAAAATATATATTATTACTTAGGATTATGTTATTTTTCTTTCTCTAATTTTTAAATTGGAACAGATCGCAAAATGATGTATTTAATTAAAGATTTATTTCCTTCAGCATTCATTTCTCAAAGTACAAATGTCATTAGAAAAATAGTCTGGTCAATGTCGCTCTCTATCAGATCCATCACATCTGGCATTATAGGGTACGTTTGCGTGAGTCTGGGCAACCTATCGGACGTCTGCGCAAAACATGTAAAAATGCTTTTCCTCGTACAATTCCAGTCAGTTTTGGTCGACTCGATACTCCTATAGCTACCGAATCTAGCTTGAATGTACATTTTTTTAAATTTCCACGTTAATTGTAATTCACGGTAATTAAGTATTTACGGCAGTAGATTAAATCAATATCATACATAAGCAAACATTCGACCATAATAAAGAATCAACAAGTACACAGACGAACGAGCATGGTTCCGAAAATTAAATCAAGGCAATCTTCTCAAAAATACTTAAATTTTGGATTTACCACTACTGAAGTAAATGATGGAAAAAAAGCCCCAGCTCGATTTGTGTTAAAACTTACAAATCTGTAGAACAACATGTGAAAGTTGTTTTTAAAACATGTAAAATCATTTAGCTATGTTGGCAAAGAATTTTAAAAAGTATTTTCTGGATGAGGACAGCTTGGTAGCAAGTTACGAGTGGATTAGGGATCTATTTCAAGATACTCCAGAATGGCTCTCATCTTCCGAAGAAGAAATCTTCATAGATTTCACATTCAGTGAAAAATTAAAAGGCAATTTTGTAATAAATCGCTCTTTGAATTTGGGGTATAGGTGGATGAGGAATTATCTGTACTGAAAACAAAAGCACTTCGTATTCTATTACCATTTTCAACATCCTACCTTTTTCAAACCGGATTTTCTGCAGTGGATGCCTTGAAGACAAAATATAGATATCAGCTAAATAAAGAAAAATAACTCTAAGTGTCAATTTCTGATATTAAACCTTCCTTTGAAAAACTTTCCTCCACAAGACAAGCCCGTGGAAGTCACTAATAATTATTAAACTTGTTCTTAATTTAGTAATAAGATTAATTGATTGAATATTAACGTCGCACTGTTCAGCTGCACGAGGGCTTTTAACGACGGACCACGTAATTTTGAACCATTGTCAAGTGACATGGATGACACCTGAGTTGGCACCCCTCTCTCCTAACTACCACACCACACCAACGGGAAAACGTTTCAACTCTCAACAGATTTAACGTGCATCGCTGCCCTACACGGCTGGTCTTTAGTGGTACTGGGCTCGAACTCGTGACAAGGCAAGCCACGATCCGATACCTATACCACTCGGCTACCGCGGTCAAATTCAGTAATAAGAAATTATTTATAAAATACCTTCTTCAGTACTGATACATCAAACGTATACTGGCTGAAATACCGACTCTTCGCACGAGTTCATTTTTAAAAAAAATAAAACGTTATTCTTGATATAATAGTTGAACTGTAAGGAGAGTAAAACTCCGTGCACGACATTGTATACAAAAATGTAAGATGATTTTTTTTTAGATAAATGCTATAATTGTAAATAACTGTTTAAAAGAACTGTAATTTTAAACCTCACAGAATTAGCATTTAGAATTAATGTTAAATAATGAAAAAGAATATAAAATTTCGATGAAGAATAATTGCGTTACTTTTTAATATTTAAAGCGAGAAGACTTCAAAATGTTTTAACCCGGGAGCAGGCGCGTACTCAATACTAACATTAATGGTAGTGCGTGCGGGGGTACTCAGTCACCCCAATCATTTGTTAAGAATTATTTTTACTGTACACGATACAAATCGAAATTCTAGTGAATTTTTTATATTATAGAAAGTATACTTACCTTCTTTCAAGGACTATTCAATTCTTTGATGATTTAAGAAAGAAAACGATAAAAATGAACTAAAATGATTCAAAAGTACAAGACCATAATAAAGGACGCAAATCAGACACTTTTCAATTATCCTACAGAAATGTTAAACCAATCCATTCTTTTCCAAATATCGCAAAACTCAATTATACAATTTCCCTAAGCGAAAAGCAAACGCATAAAAGATGGGAGGGAATTAATATTGATAATAACCATACTATAAGATTGAAGGTCAATCAAATTATTAGCAAACGCACTATGCAGCCTGGCTGAAAAGTGAATCATGACTTCCTTTTCTTTTTCTACAACTAATGTACAGTATTTCAATAATAATTTCAGTGGTGAATTGTTTATCTTCTTAGAATTTTTCTCAGGGTCTGGGTTTCGTTTTTTCTCTTTTAACGAGTAATATTTTATGTTAAGACGTAATAAAAAAATCTCTCTTTGAGGAAATACAGCAAATAAAACAAAATGGTTTTTTTTCTTTAATTTGGTTTTGGGATCAAAGATAGCTATTTGATGACGGAAAAAAGCTAAATGATAAACATAAATTATGTCAGTGTTGTTGTGTGTATGTTTTTTATTATGGAAGAAAGCATTTTGTTTTACTTCTCTTTCCGGTTATTTTTTTAAAAATCTTTAAAATTTTGATACGCTCACGCCCTTCCCCCTTGTAGGGTCATCGCGCCCCTCCAGGGGGGCGCGCCCCACACTTTGAGAAACACTGCATAATTGCAAAACCATTTCCTTTTGTTTGCTTAGAAAATTTTAAGAAATGTAAACGACTATCAGTGCACAAGTTTTTTTAGTCTTATATCCCTTTAAGACCTAACCCGCACGATCGTGTGGGTTAGATATTCTTATGCGTTTTTGCTTCTGGAATAGTCGTAGGTAAGAAAATTGTGAATCTAACAATTGAGCAGTTTTACAGAAAGTGTAAAGTGTTACTTTTTATTAACAGACGATGGTTGTGGTGCATGTTTTACTTTCAGCTGGCAATAAATTTCTATTTTTTACTCAGATAAAAATTTTTGTATTAATGTTTAAATTATTGTAAAATAGGAAAAATATTTTATTTTACAAATGCCAGGCCATTGACCATCAGGTCATTAGGCAACGGGCTCTCCAATACCTTTTTACAATGCAGTTAAGATCATTCAGTGCAGAGCACTCGTCCAAATGAGCGGCAGTCATGTCTTGTCCAGTGTCACACAAAACGCAGATAGGTGAAGTCACTAAATTAAAACGAAACAGATGAGCACAAAGGCAGTCATTTCCGGTTAAAAGTCTAAATTTAGCCACAGCAGCAGCACGAGGAGAACTTGGAATACCGTGGGATTTCTTACATAGTGAACTCCAAGGCTTATCACGAGCAACACGAGAAGCTGTAAGGCGAAATGATTCCCTAAAAATCCTTTTAATTTCCAGTTTGGCAGAATGAAGTGTCAGGTCTCTTCGAAAGTTCTGAAGGATACCCGTTCCCTTTTTTGCCAAAAAGTCTGCCCTCTCATTTCCCCAAAGACCACAGTGGGATGATACCCATTGAAAGACGATCTTTCCTTTTATCTTTCCCAGGAGTTCTCTACAGTTCTGCACACGTAAACAATTATTCTCATTATAGTTGGACAAAGCCTGAAGGGCAGAATGGGGGGAAGACGAACAGCAAGTTGCTGAAGGGCTATATGTATCGCTTCAACCTCACCATCAAAGTGAGTTGTCAAAGGGCCGGCATGTAAATAATAGGAAAAAATATTAATTATACTCTATTAAAATGTGGCTTGTAGGACTCACAATTTCGTTACCCGCGCGATCGTGCGGTTTGGGCGTTACTTGAGTCACTGCAGTTGTAAAGGTAGGTACTTACCCTGCGAATTTTCTTTTTTGTTTCAATAAATTTGATGAAAGCCTACATAAAAATGAAATTTATAGTTATATAATTAATACCAAATTTTCTTGGAGGTCACCATGGATGAGTCCATTTTTTTATTTATTTCTCTTTTTTTGCAATTAATTTTCTTTTTTATACATTTGTTGAGGATTATGGCTTTTTTATCCTCTACTGCATCCTTATCTCTCCCCCTCCCCCCAAAAAAATCTGGGTTTTCCAGTGGTTGTTAGTATTGTGTGATTTAAATGTATATATATATTTAAATAATAAAATTTTCTGATACATTATACAATTTTTCATGGAATAATGTGTTAACTTTTAACCAACATCTTTTTCAACTGTCTAAAAGGAGAAGAATTCTCACAGAAGAAATGTTTTCAATTTATGAACAAATCAGATTGAACTTAGATCAGAACTTAGTGATATCTCGTATGATGACAATGCTGCGAACAAAACATATGAATCGCGTATATTGGACGGAGAGTCAAGTTCAAATGAGAGCAATGAACCAACTAATGGGAATATTTAAAATGGAAAGACAATTTTGGATCATTCTTTACAATAAAAGTATATTGAACACAGTCATTACATTGATTTAGCTGTTGCAAATTCTTGATTTTTGTGCTAGCAAGATACAATATCATATAAAATTCCTCTAAAAATCAAAATGATTCACTTAAAATTTAAGTTTGAGATGAAGGCATGACATGTATAGTCATTTTTGATGTGTTGATGACATTTCAAGGTCTCGCAAGTGCAGATTTGAAAACTACGACAGCAGTTCGAAAACATGCTGTGAAAAATGCAATGGTTATTTATACTTGTCAAAAACAAAATAAAAGATTGTCGCAGTAAATAAATAATGAATTAATAAAAGAGTTACTTAAACATCAATGTTATGTTGTTACTGGGATTAATACGTAAACTCCTTTGACTGAATAATCTGTTTTTTTTACAATAAGAATAAACAAAAATGAAGAATAACAATTAATTAATTAAGTGAACATTTAAACGTCGTTACCTAATTGGCTTTCATTATTTAAAAAAATATATAACGGTTCTGTCGATATGCGTCTGCTTCCCTTGCGGTCTAAACGTCTTCTACCGTTCTCACGTCTTTTCTCTCGCTGCCCCTTTCCGTCGGAGTCATTGCCCTCTCGTTTCCTTTCAAAGCCATCTTCTGGGGGCTACGGGGGCTTGCAGTAGCGCGTAGCGCCTTCTACTTCACATCAATAATTTCCTTATTTGTAACAATTTTATTTTTATCAGGATTGTTTCTTCTGTCAACTTAGAGCTAAAAATGTATACTTGGGAAATTTCATATGTGACCTTTTTCACAGATAACGCCGAACCCGCACGATCGTGCAGGTGCCGTTTACGTTCAGGGGGGGGGGAACGGGAATTTTTTATTATTATTTTGCCTAAAGTCATTGAGGTCCATATAGTATTAATAACCAGAAGAATTTAATGTTTGAAGAAAAAAAATAATTCGTGTCTTAAGGTATCCGACTACGTTCGGAACCGTGATTTTCAAAAGCGCATAAATGGATAATTTTCATGATATTTAGTGTCACTTAGATTAGAATATACGTATAAAATTGTTTTAAGGACATTTTGACAAAAACAATGTATTTAAATACAATATGTTGGCAAAAAATTAACTTAGAATAATCTTTTTTCCAAATGTTCTTCTATTGTGAAAAATGCTTCTATTAGAATAATATTTTACCTGTACATAGCTCAGACCTCTATTCAGAAGCTTAACTAGAATTTTTGAAATTTATAACTTAGAAGTGGGTTTATTCATATTTTACGACAACAGAGAGGATCAATTTTAAGAAAAAAACGCCAATAATTATTTCAATTGGTGGTAACTCTGAAAATAATGTGAACTTTTCAAAAATTCTAATTGAGTCTCTGTATAGAGGTCTGAGCTATATACAAGCAAAATATTATTATAATAGAATTATTTTTCACAAAAGGAGAACAGTTGGAAAAAAGATTATTCTAAGTTAATTTTTTGCCAAAATATTGTAGTTTTTTTTTTTTTTTTTTTTTTTTGTCAAAATGTCCTTCAAACAATTTTATGCATGCATTCTAATCTGAGTGACACTAACTATCATGAAAATTACCCATTTATGCGCTTTTTTTTAAAATCACGGTTCCGAACGTAGTCGGACATCTTATAGAGATATACTTTATAATCTAGTCATATATAATATATACTTAATTAATAATAATTTTATATAATACAAGTTTTTATAGTTTTATATAAAATATACTATATAGTCTCATATAGTATATATTTTCTAGTCTTATATAAGTTACATAAACATATATATTACATAAATATAATCTACATAAGTAATCTACATATAAATACTTTTTAATAATTAGACTAATTGACATTTATAAATCGCGTATACTCATATACAAAAAAATGAATGCATAAATATTTAAACATTGCCCTTTTTAAAAAATGGAGGAAATAATCGAATTCACTGATGAACTACTTCAGACCCGGTTTCGAAAATGTCGTAAAAGGAAACGTAGTACATTCGGATCATTGGGTTCTCTTTCCCAGAATAAATCAGCATTTTTCACTTCTATTGTGTAGTCGTAAGCACACACACTTTTTCTCTTTATGAACACTTTCCAAAAGACTTAAGAAAGTTTTATATATTAAAGTTTATATATATATATATATATATATATATATATATATATATATATATATATATATATATATATATATATATATGGAGACAACAAGGGGTCCAAGACATTTGTCTTTCTTCAGATTTATTTTAAACTTAACAAAAATTAATTAGAAAAAAGATAGCTATTCTACAATTGAATTTCCATGATGTGACGACGGTAACGCCTGCTCGCGTACCTCAGTCTTTCTCCGCTCTTTTCTCAAATGTCCAAGTTTTTGTTTCAGTTTTGATTAACTGCGCCTGCGCGCGAAGACTGCGTGCTTTGCTGACGATTGGATTCCACAACGGCCAGCCTGACTGTCCGCTGTCCGCAGCGGTACTTATTCCTTTTTCCTTTTTCATGGAGACCAGAGGAGAATCTGAAACATACAAAAAAGACGGAACAGACAAGGACTATACAACAAATACACAAAGATTTAACATATCATAATTTTGCTGAAATAGACAGTTTCTCCATCATGTAAAGGCACCTCTTCGACATCCGGAAGATTCAACAGAGAAACATTGTGTTTCACAGGCATGGCACGATTCTGATATGACGATAGTACGGTAGGATGAGCGGAATCATTTATTTTACTATCTTGGTCTTTATCAGTTCCATCAGGCATAAGAACGCCTTTTTTCATGAGCTCTTCTTTAGTTGAACGCATCGATATTTTCCTCTCTAGAGTTCTGGACGTCTGTTCAAAGCGATCGCTCTTTTTCTTCCGTTTCCACTTCCAGGGCATCGGAAACCGACTATGTTTACTCTCCATAGGTGAAGGGGTGGGTGACCGGGAGTTGGAGCCCACGGAACTCGTTTTCATGACACCATAGACTTTCTTACACAAAACTATAGGTGAACAATAATCAGAATATTTTTCTCTTATAATACCCTGTTGTAACCAATCATCAATTTGATCGTTTACCTGTAATTTCTCAGAACAAGATACACGTCTGGCTCTCTGACATACAGGAATATCATCTTTTAATATAATATTCATTTTAACTTAGTACTCTTAATTTTATTAGGTTTATAATTCTTAATTAGAGAACTCAAATCATTTCTAATATTAAAGTTTTTAACATGTGACAAATCATAACTAGAGTTTTCTATCACATTTGCAACAGATAAAAAAGAAATGGCACCTAAAGAGGATTCACTTTCATTCAATAAAACATCGCTCTTTGCGTGGTTTAGTTTCTTTATTTCAGTATATACACTGGGATGTATAATAAATTCTTCGGTCAAGGTCGGTGATATTGCCGTTCGAACACTCAAACTTGGAGAGTGCTGAGTAAGAGAAATATTTATCGGCTTAACTTCTACCATACGCCTTTCGTTAAAACACGTGCTTAATGTTATCCTCTCTTCGGAAGGTTTGTTCACTCTAATTAGTGAGGAATTTAGAACTGGGATCTGGCAACCTGAATCAATCAAGGCTGTTACGGGCCTATTTTCTACAAAAATGTTTACATATTGGAGCTGTGCGAACTCATCGCTTTTTAGTTTTTCGCTCTTGACTTTCAAACTGTTCACGTTTTTTCTATTATGGATGTGATATTCTTTAGGCTTAAAACGCTTCTTACAATCTCTTGCGTAATGAGATGAATCACCGCATGTATAGCAATTTTTATTTTGTCTTTCGAGATTTCGGGGATAGCTATCTTTAATCTCTGGTTTATAGTTTCGTGGTCTATTTTTAAAGGGGTCTTCGGTATATCCACAAGCAATAGGAGTTTCCTTACGTGATCCGCTTCTAGATGAAATATAAATATCGCACTCTTTAGCTAAATCAATAGGCTTAAACCAATCTTCCGCTTCTCGAATGCCAATATGAGTTGCGGTTTCCTTATTTAAAGTTTCAAATAATTTATCAGAAATTAAAAGATCACATAGAGATTCAAAGGAATTAACTTTTCTTAACGAACAATAATATTGGAAGTTTGCCGTCAATCTTGCAGCAAATTGGATGTATGTCTCGCCTGATGATTTTACAGCATTTTTAAATGAGTTTAAACACTCGCGAGGGGTTACTTGGAATTCTCTGAGTACTATAGATTTTAGTTTTTCATAGTCATTTAATTCCTCCTTTTTAATATACTATAAGACATTAGGAGCTCTTTCGCCCAGAAGATTTATTAAAATTTCAGATTTATATTCGTCATTTATTTTCTTGGTTAAAAATGCGCGTTCTAATGATTGGAAGAACAGATTAAAATTTTCAGATCTGGTGGTAACAGGAAGAGATAAAGTTTTAATGCTTTTGATCATGTTTTCTATGTTTGTTTCGAAATGTTTCTCTTCGACTTTAGCTGCAGGATTTAAACTTAATGCTTTATTTTTAGCCGTTTGAAGTTCGACTTCTTTTTCTAACTGTGCTAACTGTAGTTTTGCGAGCTCAATTTTCTGTTTTTCTAAAGTTGCCTCTCTTTCGTTTCGCGATACCCTCTCATCTATACAGTTTTTAATTAAAGTTTTAACGAAATCTGCATCACTTTCAAATGTACTACTCTTCTCAATTTTAGTCTTTAGTTTAGCTATAGTGTCCGTACTCTCCACAGTACCGTCTAGATCCTCAACAACTCTTATAAGATCCTCTTTAAGAGCGTTTTTATACATTTTAGAAAAAATATGGAAATATCCTACCTTTTTTTTTCTAGCTCCCTTGTTGCTCGCACATACGATGTATCCAATAATTGAAGAAAAACGTTGTTTCCACAGATTTCACCTCTTCGCAGGTTATATCGTTAGATGAAATATAGTTCTTGAACAGATAAATAGTTCCGGCCTCTACACAGGCGGAATATTCACACTGGGTTCGAATGAAAAATTCAACCTCTACACAGGTTATATTGTTAGACGAAAAATAATTCTTGCAATAGTTCCAGCTCTACACAGGCGGAATATTCAGGGTTCGAATGAAAAATTCAACCTCTACACAGGTTGAGCCAAGTTTCCAAAAAATGGCGCGTCTTCTCCACGGACGCTTCTTATGTTCACGTTCCAAACTTTGATCAAAATCGAAATTTTATCGATCCCGGCCGAGCCCCCATAATTTGTGGGAGACAACAAGGGGTCCAAGACATTTGTCTTTCTTCAGATTTATTTTAAACTTAACAAAAATTAATTAGAAAAAAAGGTAGCTATTCTACAATTGGATTTCTATGATGTGACGACGGGGTAACGCCTGCTCGCGTACCTCAGTCTTTCTCCGCTCTTTTCTTAAATGTCCAAGTTTTTGTTTCAGTTTTGATTAACTGCGCCTGCGCGCGAAGACTGCGTGCTTTGCTGACGATTGGATTCCACATATATATATATATATATATATAAATTGAATTGAGTTGAAGCAAAATATATTAAGTATAAACATTTTTAATAATTCTAAAGGGTAAAAAATTAATTCATTGCAATGTTTTTATTAAAACTCTCAGTAATATATTGTGTTAAAATAAAATTGATATGCTTTCTTAATCAGATTGACTCAATTAATAAAAAATGCTATTTTAATGTTCAAAATGTTTGGTATAAAAATACTTTTTTTTTTAAATATTAAGTCAGTCATTGGAAAAATAAAACAAAAAAGGGGTTTTTCCTTTTTTAATAACAATAAGAGGTTTACTTATGCTATAAATCCACAAAACGCTCTACAAAGATTGCACAAATTTCCTTTTTTAATGGCTTTTCTACTACTCTCATTGTAACTATGCCTAAATTAAAATTTTATAATAGCTTCTTTCTTACACTTTAAAGCTAAGATTATCCACACTTTATTTGCATAACATAGCGATAATTTGTTTATAATTAGTAAAATTAAATTGATTAAAACTATTTATTTAAAGAATTACAGATTTCAGACAGATGCCATGTTGGCTTTATTTTTGGCGGCCAAATTTGCATACTTTCGTCAAAATTTTAAAAGTCTTTTTCTCACATTTTAAAGTGTTCAATTGCGCTGAAATTTTCTGCACGCTATTGCTTTAGATGATAATACGATAATTTAGCTATAACTAATAAGAATTATTTGATTAAAAGTAATTATTTATATAATTAAATTTTTTCTTGGTTCCAATTGTTTACAACGCGAAACAGCTGAGTATTGAAACCAGCAAATTAAACTATCCCATCGTACAATTAAATTGTTAAAACTGATTATGGAATAAATTCAATTTGAGACTCAACGTTCTCTTTTGATCTTAAAATTTAAAGTATAAAAAATTATGTTACTCAAAGTGTCAAGTTTTAAAGAAAATATATGTGTAAAAAGCTCTTTCTTACCGGTGTTACTGTATTTAAAATTATTGAAAACTTATAAAATGAACTTTTATAAATCTACTCATATTTAAAATAATCACTATTATATCTTATAGTGCTAGGTTTATTATTTAAATAATAGT
The DNA here is from genome assembly GCA_019973935.1 of Trichonephila clavipes. Lineage (NCBI taxonomy): Eukaryota > Metazoa > Arthropoda > Arachnida > Araneae > Nephilidae > Trichonephila > Trichonephila clavipes. The sequence goes on along the minus strand of BMAU01021373.1, from coordinate 656,557 downwards.
AATTATGAGTTTTGTATAAATTAAAATGATTTTATAGTAATAAAATTTGTAAAATATGTTCAAAAAATTTTTTAAATAAAAATAAATTATTTTTTATTGAAAGTTTGCTTTTATTTTCTTTCATCATGACTTATATTGTTGGAGAATAAATACATTTTTACGATAGAAAAGTTCAAGCTAAATATACAATATCAATATACCCTTCTAATTTCAGTTAAATGAATTTTGATGTTTATATAAAAAATGTAAATAAACAAAAGTATGAATAATTATTGTTACTAGAGTTACTGCTACTGGTGAATGAAAGTTTTGTTCTGAAAAGTACCTGACCAATCGTAATATCAAGAAAGTCAATAAACGCATATCTCGACCTCAAAGAACGCTTTCAACGGTTCAATGGGACATTCCTGTTCGATCTCAAGCACAGAGTTTCAGTGAAGTACCACTCATATGGAATATAAATCATTTGAAACTTCCTTGTTTTAATTCTTCTAAATTGCAATAGTTTTCAGTTGTTGAAATGATCCAATTTCAAAAGGGTGAAATGACACGAGAGCAACAAGAATACAAAATGGGTTTCCAGAAATATTTAGAATCCGAAAGTGAAAGGGAAATGTTGGAAAGGATCGGATTCACAGAAAACAGCATTTCAAAGAAGCGTTTGTGAAATATTTACTAGATTTATAAATTTTACAACGTAAATGCATAAATGTTTATCCTATTTATTCATCTTAGATTGCATTTTGTTATTATCGTTTATTATTACATCTTATAACTAAAAGAAAAAACTTCGAAAAAGATACTTCTGTTTTCTCAAGATGGTGAATTGTTTTGAAAAAAAAAACACTCTGATTAAAATAAGTAGAGGGTATTTATGCTGTAAAATATTAGCTTACATTTATTTTTAATTTAATATCCATGTCTATAGAGGAATCGCCCTTACTTATTAAAATGAGCATGCAATTTAAATAAAAGAAAAATTTCAGATATTAATTATAAAAAAAAATGTTATTGAACATTTTCACGTTATTCGTACTTAAAATGGGAAAATTTGATGGATATGATCACTTTGAAAATATATGATACACTCTTGCATAGAATACACTGCCAACGCATTTTCATTAGCAATACTTAACTTAAACTTTCTATATTAACCAGTTTCGTTCTATCAACATGAAAAGAAATTGGAGATGATTTGGGAATGATGTATAATTTTCTTGTGTTTCTCTCTGTCCTTCTTTCAAAAAATGGCCAAAACAAATTTTGTAAAAAAAATTCAGAAAGGAAAAGTAGGTAATATTAGCTTCAAGTGATAAATATTACCATATTCTAAGTTTTAAAACACAGAAGTGCTCAATCAGTGGTATTCTGAAGAGTTATATTAACGAAAAACTACAAATCACATTATGTAAGTGGGGTAGTTGTGCAAAATTAGATCAGATAAAATGAAATTATATTTTTAGGGTGTTTAACTTACCTAAACATATTTTTTTTCAAACCAGCACACGTACTTCCCAATAAATTTAGGAAGCGAAGATACAATTTAAAAGAGGTTAAAGGTTGAAGTATAAAACATATAAGTAGTTATGAATTAAAATACTGGAAAATCACCAACAAGGAGTTTTAAACAATTAGCTGTGACGCCCCCATTTTTGACAGCAAGCAACTATGTGTATCATGGAAATTGAGCAATGACGAGTATACTTGTCAATCACAAAGTAAGTGTCGTTGTTAAAATATTGGATAAAAAAATGGGTTTATTTTATAAAATTGCCAATTTTGTTACGAATATTTGTTTATTTATCTCGTTCGTAGGTTCATGAGACTGATGGCCCTTCCAACCGTAAGTTTTTATGGATATCTATGGATTTTAGTGAATTTCAAAATCCTCGAACCGAGAGATCAAAGTAGTGATTTACTTTCTTCTTTACTGGAAAAATATTTTCTACCTGTCTTAACACTAGGGAAGTTCGGAGTGAGTGAGTAAATTTGAACGTCACACTATTCAGCTACTCAAGGGCTATTGGTAACGGACATCAAAATTCTGAACAATGGTCAATTGACGAGAGTGACATATGAACTCCTAATTTCCCCATCACAACAACGGGTGGACATTTCAATCTCGACAGATGTAAAGGGCAGCCGTCTCCGCTACATGGCGAGTCTTAATCGGCACTGGGGTCGAACGCATGACACCCCAGCCAAGAGTCCGTGACCTTGACTACTAGGCTACCTCTACCCACAATGGTATTCGGAGAAGTGCTAGAAAATTCAACAGAAAATTAATAAATGGAAAAAAAATTATTGTTTAATTTTTTCGTATGCTCATTTTTTTTATCAATGAGGAACACAGTTTTCCTTATATTTTACGTCGCATGTTTCTTAACTTTTTACATAATAAAAAAGTCATTTCCAACTATTATAAATACATTATTTCAGTGCTTCTCAAACTTTCAATGTTTGTGACCCAATTTTCAATCATAACTTTCAACGCCTTCCCCCATCACTTCTGCAATAACAATGCATTGAATGCAATAAAAATGTACTTTCACGATGAATCTACAATACGAATTTAATTATAAACCAAAAAAATTATCAAAATAAGAATTAAATTTTGTATACGACAAAATCTCGAAAATCACTTCTAATTATTAAGCTTGTTTGTAATGTTTTGGTAAATTAATTACCAAAAATATTGTGCAGTACTGATTTATTTATAAGGATATGTAATCAGTGTAATTGTGCATTTAATTTTTTTATATCAGAATATATTTTAATTTGCTTCCTTTAAGTAAATTAATACTTATTTTAAAAATACTTTGCTTTCGACTTTTCAATATGTTAGCACCCACACAGAGTGATATAACGCTCTCCTAGGAAGCGTGCCTCACAATTTGAGAAATTTTTTCATGTATTCACATGTAAAAAAAAATCTGCTGGATCCGATGACAATGACATTTGAAATTGATTTTAACTATACAGGGTGTCAAATAAATAGCACCCAAATTCTGCACATTCAGATTCCTCGTGAGAAGTACATGAGAATTCCCAAAGAACTATACCTAAGAAATTCCCAGTCAAAAGTTTACAAGAAAAATATGGTAGATGATGAGGAATGAATGTTGATTTATGTTGGTTCATGATGAGCCACCGGTGCATTTTCATGCTCATGGCTAAGTAAAACATATCCCGGCAGTCTGATAAAACGTTGGGATCTGATTCTATCGCCACCATGGTCCCCAGATCTCACTCTGTTGATCATTTATATGTGGGAAATAGCGTATCGAGACATAGTGACTCACAAGTGGACAGAGTTGCTCATCTGCATGATGCTTGTTCTTCTGGGGTCACCATGCTGCGGCTACGTGTGCACGCATCCAGTCCACTGCACATTCATGCCTACCTCGAAGTGGAAGGTGGATGTTTTGAACACCTGCCTTTTTTTAATACAGTGAAATACTTCTAATGCGAAAGACAAAATATCGGGTTATACGAAATAATACAACATTTCCTACAAACTACAATGTATTTCTATGCAGTTTTTTTTTTCTTAACACGAAAATATTTCCCTTCTTGGAATGACAAAATAAGAAATACCAGATTAGACTGTCCTAATGTATCATTGGAAGAATTCGTTGCAATCGATGATGATAACGTGAATATAGCTCTGATTAAGGCAGACAAATACATTTTGGATTTTGATAAAAGCCGAAATATATCATTGATGCAGATTCCGATGATGAAAAAAGGAAATGAATAATGCAGCTCCAGTCCCTGACTGCATCCGAAATGAAAAACATCATCAAAAGTACGGGAAATTATTTAGACATACATTCTAATGGTGAAATAAATAATGAAATAGATGTTATTGTACATCCCTAGTTCAGTAAAAAAACAATGTGCAACATAGTAAGTGTAACAGAGAATTTTAAATTTTGTGAACCAAAAAAGAGAGAGAGAGAGAGAAATGACATTATTAGTAAAGGCGACAAAGTGGTTGTATTTTATATTCTAGAATAGTGGTATGCAGAACATCGTCGGTAAAACGGTATTTTGAAACAAATCACAAACCCTCTTGTCAAAAAAAGTGAACCACAGCAAAAATAATTAATTGTTTCGAAACTGTTTTCCAGATGATTTAAATTCAGCATGTATTCTACTAAAATAGTAAAGTCTTATAATCCCAATATATAAGTTATTTGTCTTTCAATCTGTAACAACAGAAGTCACTCTAATGTTACTTTAATTTTAATTACAGGTATAACTAAAACATTTTTAACTATACAGTGCAAAAAGTTTTTTTGTTGTAATAAATAAGAGTTTTCTGTAGTGAGTATTTAGTTTATTATTTTCCCAATAATCACAAGTTAAAATTATTTGACGGCGCATCTATACCTCATTAAACACTTCTTGAGAAAAAAATGGCACGTTGATTCCAAAGGTTCGCCACCCCTGCCCAAGGGTGAGGAGTCGGTTCAAAATTACGAGAGAAAACCGTCTAATTGTCAGTGAAACAAGAAAACGAAGATAACAGAAAGCTTATTTTAGGTCTGCGCGTGCACACTCAAAAAAAGAGGAGGGAGGCTCATCCAGCTATGCTAGCAATGAAAATATACCTTTACCTAAGATAATGCGATGAAATATACAATATACATGGGAAAAGGGAAGATTTCCAATAATAAATGGTGTTTTTTTAGAGGTATAGAACTTTAAATTGCAATAAAACAACGATGTATTATTCGATTGACATGAATTTTTTTTTATTCGAAAGATAATCTTGTGGCATTACATATTAAATATGATTTCTGGCATACGACTGCCACGGCTGGCTCGGATGTAGTCCAATCTGGACGTCCAATTTCGATGACTTTTTCCAACATTTGTGGCCGTATATCGGCAATAACACGGCGAATGTTGTCTTCCAAATGGTCCAGCGTTTGTGGCTTATCCGCATAGACCAATGACTTTACATAGCCCCACAAAAATAGTTAGCGGTGTTAAATCACAAGATCTTGGAGGCCAATTCACAGGTCCAAAACGTGAAATTAGGCGGTCACCAAACGTGTCTTTCAATAAATCGATTGTGGCACGAGCTGTGTGACATTTTGCGCCGTCTTGTTGGAACCACAGCTCCTGGACATCACGATTGTTCAATTCAGGAATGTAAAAGTTTGTAATCATGGCTCTATACCGATCACCATTGACAGTAACGTTGTGGCCTTCATCGTTTTTGAAGAAGGATTCCACCAGCCCATAAAGCGCATCAAACAGTCAGTTTTTCTGGATGTTACGGTGTTTCGACATACACTTGTGGATTAGCTTCACTCCAAATGCGGCAGTTTTGTTTGTTGACGTAGCCATTCAACCAGAAGTGCGCTTCATCGCTAAACAAAATTCGCTTATGAAAATGGACCATTATTTTCGAAATAAAATTGCACAATTTGAAAGCGTTGTTCAGGCGTGAGTCTATTCATGATGAATTGCCAAACCAAACTGAGAATAAATCACTTGACAGCTGCTAAATCGGTCGCCATCTTGGAAAGTAATGCCAACTTAAATTTCTATACCTGGAAAAAAACACTCTGTATATCTTGTACATTCAAAATCATCCTGTACTGTGTTAGAAAAGAATTCTGTACCTTTAAAGAACATGTTTCATTAAAGCTGTACGTACTTATGAATATTATGCTGGGGGATCCAGTGAAGAATCCAATGAAATATTTATGTACTCTATTAGCCCAAACATAATGCGATATATTTTGACTTATTATTTCCTGTTAAAAAATTGACTGGCGCATATGTGTAGCTATAATGAAATGTACCTTTTCCAATTTGCTTCTTGTTACCTCCCTAGTAATGCATAATTATTCATTACGTTACTTAATTTTATTCCCATGAATGTATAATTGTTTTTTTATTATTTAATAAATGCTTATATGAGTAATTTTTTTTCAATTGATTTCAGAAACAGGGCATGGATCGCACTTAATTCGGATGACTTTTTTCACCAGATAATCTTAGTAATCGCTTAGAACACAAACATGGCACGTTTTCAATTCAATTTTAATTATGATTGAATTAATACAATTTTCTAAGATGTAGTTTAGAATAAACGGAAATAGTACTTTTGAGCAATTTTAATTACTCTGACATGAAATGTTACTCTTGGACAAAAGAGGTCCAAATTCTTGAATAATACATGAACGGTTCTCTAATGTTGTGTATTACCACGTAATCTGTCAGTCGTGATCGATTCTCCATTTAATTAGCTCCCACAGGACAAGAGGATGGCCGTACATATTAAGGAAGGTCTAATTCTCCTTTACAAATTGAGAGGGCTCTTTTCTGTGCCAAGGAAAAATTTAATTAGTGACATTAAGTCAAGTATTGGTTTTCAATGATAGGGCTAATTAAAAATCTAATTTATTGTTTTTTAGATGGAGGCCTGAAAGAATTCTTAAATTATTTGTATATGAAACTCGTAGAATTAATTGACGTTTTATCAATATCTCAGAATTGACATATTTATCCATGAACAATTTAAAAGAATTCGATGAAAAATAATTTGAATTTCTTTGAGCAAAATGCATCGTGATTTCTTTTTCATATAATGACATAAAAATATCCACAGTTTTACGTACTAATTAAAATGATTTTTATTGAATTGTCAATAAATATTTTCAGAAGCAAAAATTATTTCTTAATTAAAAAACTTATTACTTAATTTCTATAATCTATTTAAAAGCCATACGGCATTTTTAAATACCCGAAGAATTTAATTAAATATCTCTGCAGAATTGTTCTTACTTTTTTTTAAATTTAAAATAAATAAAACGTATGAGAGTCGATCTTGTAAATATAAGAAAGAAAATCAAATGGCAGAAATATACAATATAAATATTTAAGTCAGTTTTTAAACTATTAGTTTAAAGGTTAAATCAATAGTAATGGTTATACACATCTAATTCTTTTTAAAAAATACCAAGTTTGTTAGAAATGTAGTTATATTTTTGATTCCTTTAAATTTAGAGTATATATATTTTGAAAGTTTCTTACAAATAAACTTACAAATTGAATGTAAGTTACACAAAATGCTTACAAGAATATATGAAAGAAGCTTTTTGATATACAAAACATGAAAATGGATATAAATTTATAATTGATTTTTTACGTAAAATCCAGCGTATAAAAAGTGCACTTTTAACACAAAAAATAAGAATGAATTTGGCGGGTGCGCGTTATACGCCAGGTTTAAAAATGAGGGCTATAAAAACAAAAACAACAACAACAAAATAAAAGATGAGCATTGAAGAAAATTAGACTCCTATGTATATCGAAATGTTTTTTATTTAAAGGTAATAACATACCTTTTATGAATTTATGGGTTGTAGCTCTAGAACAAAGGTTTCCAAACATTTTTATCTCATAGACCCCTTGACGTGTGTTTCGGTTAGGGGTAGACCCTGCTTACCTAAGATTGAATTCTTGCAAATTTATCAACTTAAATGACTTTTGGACAGCTGGTGTACAACAACTTTAAAAGATTTAAATGTCTAATTGTAGAGAAGAATAGTTTTTAAAACTTGTAAAACACACATGCTAATTAATTAAATAAATATTTAATTAATACAGCAGTAGGTATTTAACTGAGCAGCAAATAAATGTTTTTATTTGGAGATATAACAAATTGTCAACATTTGGCATCGTCAAGTTTAACTCTAAATCTCCTTGGTCAGTAGTGTCTAGTAATTTTTTTTTGAGATTGGCAACCACCCTGAAGCTCCTTCTTATTAGGAAAAGCAATTAAAAACTTTTTCAAGGTATTCCATAATTCGGGATAAATAACAGGCTGAATGATGAACGCTGAAATAATGGTCCTTATTTTAATAAATTTATGTCACCTTGTTATTACAAATTAAACTCATTAAATTTAGGAAATAGATCTGTTAAATAGGTAAAATCAGGTTTCCAATTGATTGATTTTTTTTAAAAATTAAAGCTACATCTCATTTTTAATGCGAACCACTATCATAGGCATCTATTTACACCACATAGACCCCCTAATTATTTAGTTGCTGATGTGGGTTAGTTTTCACAAAATTTTTCTTGTAGCGTACAACTTATGAAGGAATTGTGCTTACCAATGAGCTAATTTCAACTCTGTAGGTAGAACAGTTCAAGAATGGGAATATTTTTAGGTATCGTCCCTTAAGCTCTCGCAAAGCCCCTTGGGACAATCTTCGCAAAATCCATTATTGGGGATCTTAACTCTATAAAAAGAACATGCCCACCAAATTTAAGGTCTGTAGTTCTAATAGTGGCGAAGATATCGTGATGAGTGATCCAGTGCTGGTTACGCTCACCTGGGTGTAGAAGATCTACAGATCCCTTTGGCACTGGCGGATCCAAGGAGGGTTTGGTTATGTTTAGGCTATTCAGGCAATTCAAGGCCACGGGCTTCTGGGCACCCGACCCAAGCACTCGATGGATAAACCTGCACTGGAGTGAGTCCCTTTTCTCCTTCATATATATATATATATATATATATATATATATATATATATATATATATATATATATACCGTAAAATCCGGTGTATAACGTGCACCCATACTTTCAAGATGCATTTTTTGATTTTGGGGTATATTAGCCGAAAAACGTACACCCTTTTTTTTTGGGAGGAACCTGAAGTGTACGCGAGTAGTTTTGTTATGTTATGAAGTCATTTATTCGAGATTTATCTCCAGAATAGAAAAAAATATATAATTCTATAGAACTACAACACTTTAAGTTCATTAGAAATGTTACTTATTTTAAATAAAGAGTATTCCAATCTATTTAAAGCCTTAATTTTTTTTTATCCTCATCTTATTTTTTTTATTTTTAAAGCTCTCATTTTTATACCCGGCGTATAACGCGCACCCTTAAATTTCGATCTTTTTTTGTGCGTTAAAAGGGCGCGTTATACGCCGGATTTTACGGTATATATATATGTGTGTAATAATTCCCTCTAGTATCCTTTTTATTAACTCTTTGTACTAATATTTAAACAAACTCAAATCCTTTGGTCTAGAAATAACACTGCAATCTTAATCGTAATCGACTAGTCCAAAATCCCTGTTCCGCCCATTCTATCTACTCAGAACTACTATTACATGATAATAACGCGCTTGCTACTGCTGGTATAATAGCAAAAATCTTTTGTAATTGTTGTATTTGTCTTTTTGTTGTGTCCTGTAAGATGTCGCTGTTGCTTGTCTCTTGTCCACTTTGCTTTTTCTAATCGCCGCAAGTTTGTCTCGTCAAAGTGAAAATGTACCGCAATTATGTCTTAAGCTATTGATGTGTGCATCACAATAAAAAAGATGAACCTCCGCTGAAGAGGTTGTCTTAATGAAAACCTACTAAAACTCGACACACTCGGTCAATACGTTATATATATATATATATATATATAACGTATTGGCCGAGTGTGGAATATATATATATATTCCAGTAGCTAAATGGTAGTGTATCGCGTTTCCATGCCATAGGTGCGGGGCTCGAGTTCTGAGCAGGGCAAGGTCGACTCAGCCTTTCATCCATTTAGTAGGTCGATAATACCAAGTTTGCTTGGGAACTGAAAACTGAGGTTTTCAAGTCAGACGGACCACTTGACCGAAACCTCTGTACATGCACATCAATGCCTACAATCATGTAAACTGAGATAGGCACGTTAGGCCTTGGCCCTCATGGGATGTTGCGTTACTGAGTTTAGTTCATAAGTTCACCATATATATATATATATATATATATATATATATATATATATATATATATATATATATATTTATATATATAATATATATATATATATATATATTTATATATATATATGTCTTTGAAACAATACCATATATATATATATATATATATAATAACTTTGAAACAATGCCAACGAGATATCACAAAAAGATATACATATTTCCATATATGTATATCTTAACTTTTTCTTCTAAAATCAGGATCAGAGCCTCATGCTGGGCATAATCACTTTGCAGTTACAATTCCCATAGTGCAGTTACAATGCTACAATTAAACAAATTTCCATTGCTGTTATTTTACTAGCCGATCGAAACAATTCTTTATAAATTTATATTATATTATCGGTAAATAAAATAGTTTTTTAAAGTTACTAGTTCATTTTACAATTGTCTTTGCTTGGGGAGCCTCAACAATAAACTATTATAAAAGATATAAATTTTTTCATATTGTCCTGACTCACAATGATCTAAGAAACTCAGATTGAATAATATTACTCATTTATATAAACATTGTATATATATATATATATATATATATTGGGTGTTATTCTTATATCCATATCTCTCAAATATCTTCAGAGAATAATGTCGATGCAAATCAGCTTCAACAGATAGATACGAAATGTTGGAAACAGCATCAGAGTGCATCAAATTACTTATTCAACGGACACCAGACATCAAATACTTCAGAGTTGGATCTGAAACTCAGTGGAGTAAATCGAGTTTCCAATGAAGCGGAAAGGATCCCCCAAATTACTATTCGTATCCTCGAATCTCGTAATCTGCTCGGTAATCAATCACTTTCGAAGAGAGATCCTCGACGTTCGTTACGCGATTCACATAATACGCTTAAAACATACAAGTAATTCGTAAAATTACATTTATCTTGTGATGAATGTAAAATTGTTGAAATCTCGCCCAATAATAACTGTCATTTTGATCCAAACAGAACATAAACGGGACTTTCGAAATTATATTGCCAGCAGAATGTAGGCATTGGAAAGTTTATTTTAAGAAGTATACAATTATTTTTGTATACTTTTCCCACAAACAGTAATATTTTATTATTTTTATCTATTTTCTTCATACTACATTTTCTTTTGTTACTCTACTTCTAAACACACAAGCAGTTAAACATATTTTTTTTTCTAAAATTCTGCTGAAGATGATTAACATAGAGTTAGTAAGCCATTGAAAGATTAAAAAAAATGACACTTAATTTCGTTTAATCAATTAGCTTAATTATTTTGCTGTAAAGCTTGCAACATGTTACAACAAATACAATAAAATAGTAAGCAATAGGATACAATAAATGCGATAATAGACGCTTTGAATGCATATATATAAAAATATGTTATTGAGAAAATATGTGAATAGGAGAGAGAAATTCAGACAAAAATATTTAAAAGCTGACATATATTAGTTTATTAAAAACTTTTTTTCATTCTTACATTTAGAAAAATATTGATTACAAAGTTTTTAGGGCACCTTTCTATCTTTCTAACTAGGCACCCAAAAATATTTTAAAATTTTTTAGTGGTGACCAAAGATTTTTATAAATAAGTTTCCATTTTTTTTAAATTTATTTTTTTTGAAATATAAAAAAATACTTTATTTTTTTAAAAGTTCGTCAGAGATAGAATAAAGAAATAATTCATTCAAGGCATGCAAATTATTTCAAACATTCATTTTTTTAGTGTCCGGAGTTTGAGATTGCTACTGGGTTACAAGAAAATTTATCAAAAAATATTAAAATGTTTCTTTATTTTAAAATTCACTGAAAAATAACTATTATCATCAAGAAATTCGTTTTAATTCTTTAGTAATATTTTGAGATATTTTATATGAATAATCTTAATTTTATATGAAAACCATTAATGTTTCAAGTTTATTAATATTTCTTAAGAATTTAATACAATATGTTAAAAAATATAATTAATACAAATTGCATTTTAACGAGGATCATTCAGGAAGCTGACCATTTATACAGCTTGTACCAGTATTTCAGGTTAATAGTCTCTTTTAGACGTATTTATCTCACTAGGCTTTTATGTAATCATTTCTTCTTTTACGTTTTAGAAGTAAAACTTATTAATATTCTATCATCATCTGCCCAAAAGTAGTAATAAAATCAGTTTTCTTCAGTAAGTAACTTTTTTTATAAAAAGAGAATGCATGACGCATTAAACCCATTTAGTTTTATGTATTGCATGTTGCGGACAATTTTGAGGTATCTTTTTTGTAGCACATTTATTAATTTTCTCTAGTGATGACGATGCAAGAAGACGTCTTTAAGCTTCCATCGGACTAAAAATGATTTGTCAAGCAATCTAGAAACGTCAAAGGTCGGAGAAAGAGGGTTGAAGGTAGGGTTTAGAAAGAATGGGGTAATGGAGAAAATTTGATTAAGCAAAATTGAAAATTTGCGTTTCAGGGAACGATAATTAGATTTATTGCACAGATATTCTTGGCAGTTCGGTTTTAAATAAAATATTTCGGTTTGATTATTTTACTTTAATTTTGGGAAGCGACAGTTACTGAAATAGCTTCGATCAGGGGTACTCAACCTTTTTTCTCGCCGGGCCACATACATATGACAAAAATTTCATGCGGACCGTAACATGAGGATTAAAGAAAAAAACACCACAAAACCAAGACAATATTGGACACTTAAAATGTGGAAAATTGATCAAAATATTAAAACTCATTTTTGGCTTTTAATACTGTATTAATCTCTATCAACTACACATAAAAAGTTTTCTTTGATTTTATGCATTTTTTCTGAGTTATGAGGTAGTTTTGGCTCTCTTTCATTCATAACCATGCAAATAAAACTACCAAGCTATTGGATAATTTGATTTTTTTTCTTTTGACAAAGCCTCCCTTATTTGTATTGCAAAGATTAATTTGTCAAATGCAGAATGGCAGCAAAGAGGAGTTTTAACTAAAATCCAGACTGAACTGAATATTATTTGTTTATATTTAAAAATCAATTCCACCCTTAAAATGGTCACTATTCTGGTTTATTCTCTATTTCAGTGCTATTTGTTATTACTAACCGTTACAGTTTCAAATAAAAATATAAAAAAAAAAAAAATTTTGCAATTCGCACCCGTACGGCATCGACAGCAAAATTGGTACCTTTGACTGATTGAGATGATTTCCCGTTAAATTTTTAATATATTGTTCTAAAATAATGAATTTTTGTAGGGAAATAAGAGAGCCATTCAGAAAAACCCGGTGGGTCACATGCGCCTCACGGACCGCAGGTTGATTATCGCGGGATTAGATAATAATCACATTAAAGGTTTTAATTACTATTCTGTTGATATATTTCTATTTTTTTAGTTGTGAGTGAATGACAGTAATATTAACATTGACTTAAAAAGCTACACTAGGGCTATTGGCGATAGGCCTCATAATTTTGAAAAGATAAACGTAGTTATAAACGTCTGTTACAGTTTATTTTCTTACTTTACAGAACAGTACTAAATATATTAAAATACGAACTAAAAAAAGCATTCACGTACCACGGGGAATATTTTTTGCACGCATTTTCCGTATTATTAAAAACTAACCATTATCCACATACAATCCATTGAGTAGTGTTACGAGTTTTGTGTAATGAATGTTTAAAATAGTGTAAATAGTTTATTCCTGAATGGAGACGTTTATATTGTATGCTGTATTTATTTTATGTTAAAACTGTAATATGCACAAGGAAAACCGTTCCTTACATTATACTGGCGATTTAATGGAAACTTGGTCGAAATCTTGGTAATAGAGTCAAGTGGGCGTCTTTTAAGACCTCTTGTTGGAAGTCATATGGATTCTTCTGGAAATTTTTGGAGAAATATACTAATATCACGATCCATGATGCATGCAGAGTTTTTAAGAAAAGTCCTTGAGTCCTATAATTAGGGAGTTGCTTGCTACAACTGAGTTACTCTTGTTTTGACCAAGAAGAGTCAACCAGCGATTAGTTATTGCATCGGATGTTGAGTAGTACGAGGGACAGCTTGTGAAAATTTCTTTAACATACTTGTATTTTAGACACTGATAATTGTGTCTGTGAGTTGTTGAAGGCCTTCTGAGATTTATTCTGTGAAAATAGCTGCCATATTTCAAGGATTTTTTTTTGGACTATCGCTCCTGAAGGATTGTCATGCTCTTTGTGACTGATTTACATAAAATCCTCGAACTCCAATCTACGTAACAATATTTAAGATGTTTTTTATGACATATTATTTTAAAGTTATTGGTATCTACGTCTTGGCATTGAACTTTCAATTGTATTGAAAAACACTCCTTTAGCCTTCGCTTCTTGATTAACAAAGGAGAAGACTTGAATTAAAAAAACAGAAGCATATTTTTTTCTTACAACCCCGAAACCCACTCCCTCGGAGTCAATACATGCAAACCCTCTATTCATCAAAAGAAACCTGCTTGATAATTTTCAATTGTCTAAGTCTAATAGTTAAAAAAGGTAAGTTTTGTCTATAAGGCTCCTTTAACCCTGCTTAGGAGATGATTTCTTCAAAATTCATTTTATATAGCGGAACTTACTTAACAAAACAAGCATTTTTGCCGAATTTAATGTTTGGGAATTAAATAGTCCGGTGATATCGTGATGAGTGAGTGAGACGCAATTCTCAAAAAAATAGATGAAATTCCTTAGTGCTATTTATTGAAAAAATAATTAAACTTTCTTCGAAGATAACTATTTTTATATCTTACTTGACCCATTAATGTTTGTTCTAAATATAATTCCAAAAGGTGCATAAATGGAAAATTAAAGGGCAAAAATGACTTCACAAAATATGAAAAAAACACGTGAATACATTATACCAGCTATTTTTAAAAATAGCAATAAACTACTAGAACGAAAAAAAATGACTCCTCATAGTTTATATTTGTTTATATTAGGGGCCGTGATAGCCTAGTGGTCAAGGTCACGGATTCTTGGCTGGCGTGTCATGAGTTCGAGCCTAGCACCACTAAAGAGCGTCGAAGGACAAGGGGCCAATGCACATCAAATATGTCGAGACTCAAATGTCTTCTCGTTGATGTATAAGGTAAGAGAGGGGATGCCAGCACAGGTGTCATCCTCGTCATTTGACGATGGTTCGAATGTACGAGGCGCGTCACCTATAGCCCTCTTACAACTTTATAGTGCACATTAATACAACTCTATATTTCAATTTAAAGAATTATTATAACACAAAATAGAGTACCAAACTGTAGAATATAATAAGAATCGTCAGATTTCTCCATATATTTCTATGGAATTCTAATAAGAATGCATATAAAAAGCAGCTTTTATTTTGTTAAGGATAATAATCTCTTTTTCTAAGACTTAAAAGAAAGTTTGAGTATTGTATTAATTGCCTGAAATACTTCGAACGCATTCTATATACATCATTCTAAATTTCTGTAAAATCTCTTTGCTCCAATTTCCGCATGAGGAACAAAGAAACAAATCTTTTAAAAGCCGTTGAGAAATGAAATCCGTAAAGCTCAATTCCATTTTACTCTTACCATAATGTTTAAGTTTTTATAAATCTGTCTGAAGCACTTTAATATCTGCTGAACATAATTCAACATTTATGTGTATACATTTTTAAAAACCTGAAGTTAAAAAAGCGAGGAAAAGGATGATGTAAAATTACTGAATTGAAATTATTCATCAAATGTGTGAAAAATTGCTGTTTTTACAGAGATTACCAAAAAGACATTTTATGTCTGTAATATTTATTTTATGGTGAAAAGTGAAGTAAAATACGCATTTAAAAGCCATAAACATCTTTTAACGAGGGAGATATTTATAGACACAGTTAAAAACTACATAAAGACCCTAGTAAAATTCTTTTGAGCATTTATTTTTAAAATCCGTCAACAATAAAGCAAATAAAAAAATCAAGATGAAAAAATTCTGGAATAATGTTATGCTTCACATTTTTTTTTTTGTTGTTGTTGATCTCTTGCAAAACCAAAATTAGAAATATTAATTTTTTAAAATCTACATTTATGAACCAATCTCTTTAACAAAAAAAACACTAAAACAGCAAAAAAATATGTTTCTATACTTTTCCTTTTCGCCGGTGAAAATCTCGCCAAGTTTGTGTTATTGGCGACATTAGACAATATACACACAGCAAAAAATCAATAAATATTAGTTCTCATTGGTTTTTCAACTATTTTTAATCTGTTATAAAAAAAACATTACTGATAAAAATAAATAAATAAATAAATAGACCACGTTTCGTTTTAAAAAGGCGATGCTAAGAGATTACCTTGTAGAATATTCGGTTTGGTGCTGCTTGTGGCCACGGTAGCCGAGTGGTATAAGTATCGGATCGTGGCTGGCTTTGTCACGAGTTCGAGACCAGTAACACTAAAGACCCGCCGTGTAGGGCAGCGATGCACGCTAAATCTATCGAGAGTTGAAAAGTCCTCCCGTTGGTGCGGTGTGGTAGTTTGGAGAGGTGGTGCCAGATCAGGTGTCGTCCACGTCACTTGACCATGGTTCAAAATTACGTGATTCGTCGCCAAAAGCCCTCATGTAGCTGAACAGTGAGGCGTTAATATTCACTCATTCACTTAGCATTGCTTCTATAAGTTTAGCGACTTCATCGCATGCGCCGGCGAAACGGAAAAGTATCTATAATTCTTAAGCGTATTTAAGAGCTCTTGCATAGCTCTCAGGTGCGACACAAACCTTTCAATTTCGATCTTCATTCAAAATATACCACTCTCAAAATCTCTAAATGACGTCTACGTGTGAATTAATAAATATTTTTTAACGTGCATCATCCTCTCTACATGGCAGGTTTTCAAGTAGTACCAGGATTCGAACCCACGACTCCCCAAAGCAAACCATGAGTTCGCGAGCTAGTCTATTCGGCTACTCTTTTCAGATGGGGGATTTTTCAATATTTATATATTCTCGTATGGTTTCAAATTAATGTTTTATTCTTTTACAAATATATGACTGTGTACCCTGTTCATCCTATTCTAATTCCGCCAAATAGGCACATATATTAACTCCCAAAGTCATGTTTAAAAATATGCAAAATGTTAAACTCATTCTCTACTTCAGTATTTAAGCAGTTGTTAGAAGCAAGCTAGAGGGAAGAATGGTAAGAGTTATGAATTATTCTGTATATAGCCGAGGTTCCACTTGAAGTTTTGAATTGCTCTATTTAGCAGCTCTTCTCTGCTGTATATATATATAGCGATTTAATTAATTTAACTTAAGTAGTTCTACTTTATAAATAGAATAATTCTGCCTGAGAGCTATTTAGGTGCAGTTTACATTATCTTACCTCCTTTTGTTACTTATTCTAATTATTTCAAGTTGTAGAAATATAATTACATTATTTATTAGTAATGGTAAAATAATTAACTTTATTGATCTTGAGGCAGTGGTTCTCAAACTTTCACTACTGGCGCCCCCCTTTTCAATCACAATTTTTATCGCGCTCCCCTTATACATTAATAATGTACTGAATGCAATAATAATGCATTTTGACGCTAAAGCTACAATACGATCATAATTATAAACCGTACAAATTAACAAGATAAGTATTAAAATTTGTATATCTTACTTTTAAGTAATATTTTTTTTTTTTTTGCTTTTTAGTTCGATTCACTATAAAAGCGTGTTTTTTAGTTTGTTTTAAAACTATAATTTATTTTATAGTTATTTTTACTGTACACTATAAAAATCACAATTCCAGAGAATAATTTAATTAAGAGAAAATATACTTACCTACTTTCAAGGACTTTTCAATTTTTCGTAGAAAATTTCAAAAAAAATCCAATAAAAATAAAGAAAATGTTCCAAATAAATAATGCCCTTAATAAAGGACATAAATCACAGACACTTTTCGCTAACAACACAGGAACATTATTTTCCAGCTAAACTCAAATCAACTCAAACGTTTCATATAACGCTTTTCTGATATTTACCTTCGCTATCTTGATTAATATGCATTATTTCAGTCGGTTCTTCAATTGCTTGATCAGTTTCAACTTCCTTTAATAGGGATCACAGATACCCATTTTTTTAATATTCTGCTTATTTACATTTATAAACCAGAATAAGTCGTACAACACAGCAATCAAAACTACAAAATTGTTCATGGGGAAAGTGTAGCATGTTCTAAAAAATAATTGTGTAAAACGCTTTTCATTATGCATTATATGTTTCAGAATACTCATGTTTATCCATATATCATAAAACTCTTTCACATGGAAAAAAGATGAAACAGAAATATATTATATATATTTACAACTTCCCTAAAAAAAAGATGGAGATAACCATATTAGTAAGTTCGAAGGTCAGCTAAAGTAATATTTTAGGGTAAAAGAAACGTAATAAAATCTCTCATCGTTTGATATCGTTAAAAGAAACGTAAAAAAAAAAAAAAAATCTCTCATCGTTCTCATATTGATCGCAAAGCAAACAAAATATTTGTTTAATTTGGTTATAGGATCAAAGATGGCTAATGAGTGTTTAAAGTGGAATCTTTTATTTTTGATGATCACCAGATGATAAAAATAAATTATATCAGTGTAAATGTGTATTTTTTATTATGTCAGAAAGCATCTTGTTTTACTTCATTCCAAAAAATTATTTTTTAACCCTGTTATTTTAAATATGCTCGCGCCCCCTTCGCAGGGTTACCGCGCCTCCCCAGGGGGGCGCGCTCCACAGTTTGAGAAACACTGTCTTGAGGAGTTTTATGCTCTGAAGTTTGAGTGTTTTGATGTACAGGGTCTGTATCAGTTTAACAATTATACACTTTCAGGAGAGATTGAGAGAGAGACTATCCCTAGTCGATGGTAGGAATGCATAGGGTCGGAAATGCTTTCCTAGTGCAGTAGTGGTAACACAAAATACAAGGATGACTAGACGCATATAAGGTGAGAAAACATGTTTATTATCCTTAGAAAAGCAAAGCATTTAGAAAAAAGAACATCAAAGAGAATACGGGTGCATGTCGGGGTGATAGAGATTCACGCAGGTAGTATGCATGATCCCCTTGACGTACATATGGCAAATCCCGACGTGAGTTGCGATATCCCAAATATTGATACAGGGAGTGTTCTGTACCAGATCGAACACATTCCCTCTGTTGTTTCGTGTTCTTACACTTCGCTCATGTTCTTGTGTCTCTACGATGAAGGATATGTTGTCGGACAAATTCTATAGTAAGCGTTCGAAGAAGGATTGACTGGGAGGTCACCACTAGGTTTAACTTTAAGCGTACTACCGATGTGTGGCACTTCCGTTGCAATCAGCGGTTCCGCATCCCAGAGGCATATCAACAAACTCAGTTTCATGTAACGTTCCATTCCACTACCAATTAGTCAGTAGGTACAATGAAGCTTCACAGCGAGAATGGTTGTAAAAGCCGCTTATGCGCATGTGCTATCATCTGATGCCTCGGTTTACTTAACGTCATTTAACACTTACACCAACCAAAAACTTCCCAGCATTTTTGCAGCACTAAGAATAATAAACATGATTTCTCCTCTTATTCTTGTCCTGTCTTTCTTGTGCTGTGTTTGTCTCTCTATGCCTTACCGCGGAAGGAAAACGTTTCAGACCATGTTATTAATTCCCATTGTCTATGTGTACTCTATATGTCCGGAAAATTTGTAACGGTTGAACTTATACACCATGTATATTTCTAGATAAATACGATAACTGGTTTTAGTTTCTGGCTCATTTTATTATGACTGATACCTAATTTATTAACGATGCACCATGAGGACTATTGGTGTTGTATCTCATATTTTGAAATATGGTCAAGTGATGAGGACAACACTTGCACCTTATTCTCCAACACATTAACATGAAAATCTCCCTGTATGATTAAACTGGCATTCGGGACTCAATAGCTGCAACGCCTACTATTACTTCATGGCTGTGAATAATTTAATACCGTGGTCTCTACGATCACGTTCCTTTGTGTTCACGATGACGGATCCGTTGTCGGGCAATTTCTAGAGCAGGCGTTCGAAGGCTGGTAGATTGCCTCCAGGTTTAAATTTAAGCGCACAACCGATGTGTGACATGTCCGTTGAAGGGTTTCTTTCCCGGGAACCCAGGATCCCGGAAAATCATAAGATGTCTATACTTTTTCTATTCTCGGGAATTATATATCGTTCCCGGAATTTCTCGGGAATCGCTGGGACTAAAACACGCTAGGCTTATTTGTTGGCAATGCTTGAAAAACTTTTAGAAATAAAGTCAGCAATTTTAAAAGCATTAATTGGCATTAAAGAACAAATGATGGCCAATGTAGAGTTTGAAACTGTGACTACTATTGTTGCAGGCTTAAAGTCAGCAAAAATTGGCTTAAAAAATTATGCTGTCGAAATGGAAATTTACTAACTGCAGAAGGTGAATTTTGTTTCTTTATTGGAGAATTAAACGACAAAAATTTAGAATTTGCGAAAAATATATGTTCTCTAATCCAAAGATATTAATGGGAACGGAACATTAATTAAATAGGATTAATGAAATACCTGAGTTTAGGGAGAATTGGGGAAATTATTTTATAAAATTTTAATTGATTTTACTTAAAAATTACTTGTTTTTAAACTTCTCCGGAGCGACAGTTACATCTCGGGATTTTCGGGAATTGAAACACCCAAGAAATTAGAAATCCTAGTCCGTTGCAATCAGTGGTTTCGCATACCAGAGGCATATCAACGAGCTTAGTGTATTCATGTAACGTTCTATCCCACTCTCATATTGTCCGCAGGTTAAATCAAGCTTCATAGCTAGCGTGGAAGCAAAAGCTGCTTTTGCGCAGACATCTCTCTCATCGTCTGATGCCTGGGTTTATTTTATACGTCATCTATCACTTACACCAACCAAAAACTTCCCAGCATTTTTGCTGTACTAAGAACCATAAGCTTGTTTTCTCCTCTTAATCCTGTCCTGTCTTTCTTGTGTTTTATGTGTATGTTCATTAATGCGCAAGGAGAATGTTTCCGACCACGCATTTCTATGTGATTTGTCATCGCGTAGGTCTACTCTACACATCCTGAAAATTTGCAACCGTTGAACTGACACACCCTGTGTATTTCTAGATAAAAGAAAGAGAACTGGTTTCAGTTCTGGCTCATTTTATTATGACTGATACATAATTTGTTAACGATGCACCATGAGTGCTATTGGCGATGGATCGAATGGTTTTGAAACACAGTCAAATGACACTTGGCCCTCACTCTCCAACGTACTAACTATTAATATGAAAGCATCAATATATGATTGAACTGACATCGGGACTCGATAGCTGCAACACGCCTACCATTAGTTCGCTCTGATGTGACCAATTTACTACCGTGGTCCTATTCGTTACAGGAAAACGCTTCTTAATGTCAAATTCTGAATCAGCATAGTATACAAAAAATAACTTTAAACAAGTAATATGAAAAAAAATTAAGTCAATTCCTAATTAGGTTAAAATTTGTTTTTGTTTATAAAATTTAATTAATGAATTAATATTTAAAAAACTAAATGAATTTCAAATGTCATCCACTACAAGTTTAAAAAAAAATGTATTTGAAGCCGGTAAAAAATTCCTTAGAAAACATGCTGGCGCTATCTGTTGCAGGTAGTTCTAACTACGACAGAAGTAATGCAGAAATATTTAAAATTAAAAAAATAAAATTTAATTACGGATATAATATTTGAAAAAACTATATTAACATCAAGTGTCATGCACAACAAGTTAAAAAATATATAATTAAACTTCAATCATTGAATACAAAGTATTTTGTTAAGGATTGAAAATTTGAACAAGATATATATATATATGAAATATATATAGCGAGAGTGTGAACTAATAAATTAGTAAGGGATTAAAAAAGAACATTTTGTTATCTTTCGACTTAATATAAAACATGTATAATAGTCAAGACACGTATTCTTTGTTACGATACATAATTGACTAATATTTATAAGTTTCTTTAAGAAAATGAACAATACATAATGCACGAATTCCAAAAATACATAAAAATTGGAAAGTAAAAAACAGACGAACTCATAATTAAGAATTCTCCTTAAGGTAATTTTGTTCATTAAGTTGCATTAGACGAGACTTATTTCTATTTTAATGTTACTAGTTTTACATGTAGCATAATGACCTTAAAAACAAAGAATTGTTTTTCTTCCGAAAATCGCTAATGAAATATTTGGGAAAAAAGAAACTTCCAACAAGCAATGAGATTTCCTCGACATTAAGGGAATGCGTTATTGATTGAAATTTTTTTATGCTTGTTGAAAAATGAATAAGAAAGATCACTAGCCCCAGTAAAGTGTATGTTGTTTAGATGAGAGCGTGCTGCATATCTTGAACGTGTAGAACAAATCTAGTACAAATATATCTTATGATTAGTTTTCTCTATGATTTGCTGAATTTTCACTCTTTTCAGGTGATTGGGGATCACATAAGAAATGTTATTGGTTTCAATTGTGTCACAGGAAAATAAATATATTCCATAAGTTCCTGAGTTAATCTTGCAATAAAATGACAACGTTTTTTTGGAAGTGTTTGTAACGGAATTCTTACTTCCAGATAAATATATTCCTTCTATAAAAATAAACGAATTTTATGGTAATGTTACAATAAAACTTATATCAATTCAGTTTTCTTTCTGTAAAATTGAAAATATTTTAACAAAAAATTTACTCAATTTTTTTTCACAAGATTTTTAGTGCTTATAGCTTTAAAACTTAAAAAAACACAGAGAATTTTAGAAAGTGTATAAATTTTCTTTTAAAAACCTCACATTTTCTATGAAATTTGTATTAACATGAAAAATAAGAGAACATTGCAAAAATGAAATTAGTAAATTTGATAAGAGCTGAAACAATTTGTTAACGTCCATTAACGTATTCAAAGCAAACTTTGATTCTAATTCTTACTGCTAAAGCATGTTCTAATTCAATTATTTTCATGGACACACTAGATCTTAATTGATTCTTCAAGGAATTTTACTGATAAATAAAATAGAGGGTAATGCAATAAATGTGCCGTTAAATTGCGTGAAACCTTTGTCTTCCCTTGCACGAGCTATTTGAATGCACTAAAATTTAATCAGAAATGTTTTTCTTTTTCTGGTTCTAAAGCCATAACTTTCTGAAATTACGTTTGGCATATAAAGAAACGCACGAGTATATGGAACTCTATTAATGAATTATGATGGAAAGTCAAAGCGAAAAAAATGAATGGACTTTGAAATATTGCCCGAGTTGGAGGTATGCAGCAGGAATACAATAAGAGTCTACGGAATTCGTAGGGAGGAAATGGAATTTAATTTCCATTTTTTGGAACAAATTGGAAATATTAAAAAGAATTTTTTGGAAACATTTTTTTATGATTATTTTCTTTGGCACAGATTGCTATTTTTTTACGTATTGACAAGATGAATTTAAAAAGAAGTAATTGTTTTTATATCAAATTATATTTTTAATTCAAGAAGAAAATGTTTTTTTCTTAGAATTTATTACTTATGGATACAAATTTACTAATATAGTATATTATGTTTCCTTTTGTTGGTAATCTTATGAGACGAATTTCATTCGAATGGACAAAAAGTTTATATCAATATCGAATGACAGTGGGAAGAATAAGGATAACTCAGAACATTTGCTTTGAAATCGTAGATAATTGAGTTTCAGATTATGTATCACTTCTGCCGTTTAACTGTCGAATACAGAATATAAAGTATTTAAATAAAATACATATAAGTTAGTGTGTTAATGGGTAAATATTTTTAAAAGAAAACTGAGTAATTTTTAAATAGAAGAAATGCTTAAAAGAGTTAAATGCAAAAGGCAACTATAAAACTTTTAATATGAATAGTTACAAGGTTTCAAAATTTGAAACAAATCCTACTGAAAATAGGAATAAGCTTTAAATTAAATCATAATTTAAAATTTTTTTTTTAATAAAGTATGGATTAGAGAATATACTACTATTTATATATATATTAACTTTTAAAAATTTCTTTCGTAAAGGATTAAATTAATCTCATTTAGGAATTCAAAAATAAACTGCATTTATTGCTCAGAAAGAAAAAAACTGCAAAAACAGTTTTTAGGCCAAATAATACAGAATTAATTATAAATATTATTCATGGAACTCTAACAAAGATTCATTTTATTCAAAGCAGACATTTCTTTGTTATTTATTTTCGTACGTTATTGAACGTGATTGTGTGCATAATTATTTAATAAAAGAATAATTTCGTATTTTTAATAGCATATTTGTATGCTTTCAATGTAACGTAATTGCTTGGGATTGAAAAATGTGTTTCCCTTCGAAACGATTAGATAGTTATTTTTTCGAATTATCTTTTGCCTAACAATTTTCTCGTTTATTTTCCTTCACTTACAAGTTTCTATGACAACGTGGTATTTAAATGATGTAAAGTAGGAAATATCTTTCGTGTTAAATGATACTACTATTATGTACAAAATGATTTTAGTTCAATCACGCAAGTTACATTTCATTTTCTTCAAAAATGGATTGTAAACAATAGTTTGCTTAAAATAAGAATCCAATTTTTTTAAATAAATTTCTTAAACATATAAAAACAATTTATTTTGGTAAATTTGCAAGCAAAAAAAACCCCTTGAAATTCTCTTTTTAGCACGAAATATAAGAATGCAAGAAAATAACTGAAATAAAGAAATATCTAAAAATAACCTTCTAAAGAGTATAAAATAATTCAAAAGTTTTACGAAGTGTAATATATATAAATACCATTTTCAAATTAATAGCATAAAACGTATAATCCAAATTGCAGTTGAGTTCGATCATTAGTTCTAGGATTGTTCTAGAAAAAGAATTTGAAGAATTTCTTTTCGGAAAATACAATAAATTGTTTCTCGAAAACAATACATATATTTTCCTTATTTTAACACCTCACGATAAGGGTTGTTGTTACTACAGCCACCTGATTAGTGAATGCCAGAGCAAGGCCCATGAAATTCATCATGACAAAGGGCTAAGTGACGCATGTCGTTATCATTAGATTTAAGCACCATACAAGGAGGTGACAAGGCGATTTAGCTCGATTTCACCCCAATTTTGAGGGAGAACACCCTTGGGGTGGTCAAGAGCCTCCCACCTCCCTTCCTCTTCCCCCAACCTCACAAGAGCCTACTCACAACTTATACATTTACAAATATTTATGTCTTCTCCGGAATTCGAACCCAGGGTCAACGGCACAGCAGTCAGAGTCGCTAACCACTGTGCCGGATGTTGATCAATAACATTATAAATTTGCTAACGGTATTTTACAAATTTTTTAATTCTTAGATAATAATTTTAAAATTAAATATTCTCGAAATATTATTGCATATTTTCGAATCCAGGATTTTAAGATAGAAGAAATCCAACTGAAGAAAAATTTTGATTTATTCGATAACACTTTTTAATAACGTTATAAATCCAATATTTTCCATTTTTCACAATATATATATATAACATGAGTTTTTTTTTAATTCCTTGTGTTTTTAGAAACGGAAATATATTGTCATTCCTTCCATCGCTTGGTTTAACAAATTTTCACTAGCATTAAATATAATTGTTTTATCCGTTAAATGATTAATAGGATTGCTTATATTTGATGGAACTCTAACATAAAAAAACATTCAAGCAAAACCTTACAAAATTTGAAATTTATTGATGCGAAATTTCTTCAGTGAATTGAGAAGTCAAGTTGTATATATTGTATATATGTGTAGGATTTTCCCTTTGAAACATTTTGTTAAACTGTTGAGTCATATCCTCTTCAGAGGACCATAAATCTCAATTTTATTTATTACTGCATTCCGAAGCAGCGCCATCTAGTGAGCTTTCGTAGCTCCGGCTTGAATAATTTTTTGGCAGAGGCCTACTAACCACTGCTTGTTCAACACGTCGCGTCTTTACCGCATTTCCGCGCCCTGCGCGGCACCACCAGTCCTAACGTCCAAGAATGAGAAAAGTTTATTTCCCCGTCTTCTAAAGGTATAACTCAACTTTTAATTAACCTAATTCCTGCATGTCTTTCTCTTTGTAAATATCCCCTTTTGTAAATATTTCCCTTTAACTTTAAATAAATTCTTTTTTACTTAAATGAAGTATCTGTGTTTAAATGACTTTGATTCAATTAATTCATCACTCACCTTTAAATACTTACCCCTAGACAAGCCACCTCGCCAATCTAAAATCCCGCCTTCTGAAGAGTGATTTTTATTCGAAGATTTATTCGGACTCCCACAGAAATAATTGGGGGCTCGGCCGGGATTTGATTTCCAAAATCTTCTCTAAATAATAAGTTGATAACCTTCTAACCCTCTTCTTTAAAAAAAACCATTTTTGGCTGCACGGCTAAAATAACAAACGGACTGAATCGAAAATGCGGATTGCCTCTCATAACATACTAACATTTAGGTGAATAAAACGACTCCCGGAGTCAAAAGTCACAACTCAAGATCTTACAAGATCGCTCGCCGAAAACACGTTATTTTCTGCCGTGTACAACTCCATTTCAAGTCCAGTGAACACATCCAGGAGCCTTTGAAGTTTGTTTTCAAGTAATTAATCACACGTCGTCAACTGTATCAGGTGTGTACTGTTTTTTATTTCGTTTTCCTTGCAACAGGAAAAAAAAGGGAATCTTCATAAAAGAATACGTGAGCAAGTGTTAATTTACTTATAAAAAAAATTGGTGCAGTTGATTTCATGAAGTAATTTATATTTTTTTAAATATCATGTGTGTTTTTCTGAAATACTTTTTTTCTATTTGTGCATAGGAATCGTATCAATTAAAATTTTCTACAAGTATATCTTTTAAAATATTAAGCAAGTCGTACGTAATATTCAAGTTTTTATCTCATTTAATAAGGAATTGCATTTCATATGAAAAGTTTTCGTTTCTTCAGTTACGTCATCGACCTTGAACTGAGAGATTAATGTTTCCCATTCCTAAACATTTGGCAATTTCGATTACTTATATAGTGTAACATTTCTTTTTGCCGCAGCTGTTTAGTAATTAATTATTTTTTATGAGTATTCGAGAAATATATTTTGAAAGAATATGCTATGTTTTTTTAGAATTGATGAAATATCATGTATACTCTTATTTTTAATGGTGTAATTTATCATTCAATATATAAGTATTTTGAGTTCATTTTTGACAGAATTATTATGCTTTCTATTGAAACATGTGTTTATCCTTAGAATGTTCTGAAGAGATCCTAAAAAGATTTCATTTTTATTAGTGTAATAAAAAATATATATGAGATTTTTCTTAAGTGACTAACTTCTAATTGTTTGCTTTTTTCAGCAAAGAACTTTAAATGATTAACTTTTTCATATCACAAAAAATTTAATCACAGTTCCTAAACAAGATTTATATTAATTTATTTTTTCTTTCAAATTCTTTTTGCATTTATTATAACGAAATGAGATAACTGATATAGCAAATGGTTTAAAAAAAAAGGTTTTGTTTTTATTTGAAATTAATGATTTGACTACTTTAAATTAAGCATTACGTATTTTAGCTCGCACTGTTGTCTTTACACGTTACTGGTTTAAAATATTTCTAAATGAATAGAATTTGAATATTTCAATGTATATTTAGTGTATTTTGATGCAATATCATTTTAACTTGTGAATTTTTGCAAATGCAAACGAGAATTGCCAATAGCAACATCATTATTTTTGTTTGAACGCGTGACAATTTTGTTTATTCCTTTGGTTACTATCTAAACTTAAATTTATATTTTAAAATGGCGTATCTTGGCAAAGGTGACGCGAAGATTTATTTGTCTTAGCCACGGAATTAAATTTAAAATTCGATAAATCTATGACCATCGCCACACTCAAAGATCTAATTATTAGTAGTGAAGATTATGACGAAGAACTGACCAAAAACATACATTCAACGATTGTTGAGGATCGCAAAGCCAGAGAAGAAAATTTACGCATTGAAAAGCAAACTAACTTAAAACTAACTTCAACTCTAATTCTTGGATTTAGACTTGCATCTTATTAACAATAATGTAGTCAGTAACATTTTTGACAAAAGAGATTCGTTTACGTTCCATATAATTAAAATTCCTGTATGGAATAGTAACTTACATATATCAAGTTACAGAAATACCATTTTGAATTTTTTATTTAGAAATGATAATTTAACTACCCACAAAATAGATAAATACAATAATATAAAAAAAAATTTCAATGTTGTTTAGATCATGAATACCCTTTTAATTTCTTAAGAACTTATATTCATCACAAATACATTAACCGTCTTGCTACTTCTAATTCAAGAACCACCACACAACAATAGGATTTCAAAGTCAGCATGTTAGTGGTCTTGCTGTGAAGATTATATCATAACACTCATATCACAGTTTTTCCACACACATCTTGAACATCTTACACATTGTTGACAACCAACCAAATTAGGGCCTAGCAAATTTACATTTTTGACAATCAACCAATTCAAATTCTACCATATTTGATTGTCGTCTTTTTTGATATCTGTCTTTGCTGGCTGGATTAAAAGTTAGCGCAAAAGATGTGTTTATGTATATTTGAATTTTTTAACTTGGTGAATAATTGATTTTCATTGATGTCAAGACGCTTGATTCTCTTCGTAAAAGCTCTGTGAGTAAAGAAATTTTGTTAAATTATTTTCGAAAAATACTTTTCTTATGTAATTTTTTTAGGATTTTTCTATTTTTCTCTTACGTAATTATTTTGCGATTTTTCTGCATTAAGAGTTTGGGAGAGTTTGTTACATAATAGTAGTGAGTGGTTTTATCATATTCTCTGAGTGTTCCATACTCTGAATTTTTGTTTATTTTATTTTATTTGGTTTTTCCTACCGAGTTGCAAAGGGGGAAGGTTGGCGCCTTCAAACTAGTTTAACCCCACTTATTCTGTCCTAAGTCCGAAATTGCTTTCTGACTTGCTAAGTTCTTCTTTTTTTTATTTCTCTTTAATTTTGTTCTTCATGTTCAGCTTTTATGTTTTTATTACGCTATTTCTTGTTATGTTCATTATCTATTATTTCTTTTTTTTATATATAATACATATTTCTTTCATATATATATATATATATATATATATATATATATAAGGATAATTAAATTGGATTAAGAATTAAATTTCCTAACTAGAGCACTTGACTCATCTTTCTCAGTTAACATCTTCAAGTATGAAACTAATCACCCATTTATTTCTTCCGAATATATGGCCTACCCCAATGCTTCTCAAACTTTCAGTGTTTGCGACCCAATATTCAATTATAATTTGCATCGCGCCCCCCTTCCATGGAATAACGATGTATTACATTCAATAATACTATAATTTGATTCTAAAACTACAATACGACCTCAACCTCATATGTCTTCCGACGTATATAAACGTTTTGTTCAGCCAGTGTGTTAATTGCCCTAGACGTATATATACGTCTTTCCGAAGTACGATCTTTTCTGTGCACTCTATCCATAAAATTATTCTGAAGGCTTTGGAAACCAATAAATTGCCCTTAACAGTGTTTGCGAAGGATTTACTTATTTCAGAGGATTGGATAATTTATTCCTTTTCTACCACCCCACTCCCTCTCAATAAACCACATACGCTTACCTATGCGCTAAACGGTGGCATTGGAAAACGAGTCGCGTAATTTTCAACCAACATTTAAAGCATTAATTTCAAACCGTACAAATTATCAAGATAAGTGTTAGTTTTTGTGTTTAATTTTATATATGACAAGCACGTGGGGTCATTGGTAATTATAAAACTTGTCCTTTAACTTAGTATTGTTAAATTAATTACAAAATAGATTGTGAAGAACTGATACATTTTTAAATGTATTATAGTGTTAATGAGTATTTTATATTTTATTATGTCAGAATGTATTTGTTGGTTTATTTTCTGTAAGTTCATAATTTTTTACATAATCTTTTCTTTTCGACTTTTCAATATGCTCGCGCCCCCTGGTACGGTTATCACTCCCCCTAGGGGGCGCGCCCAACAGTTTGAGAAACATTGGCCTAGCCAATAAACATGTCTAATTCCAGATCGTTAGATTTAATAGACAACATATGTGAGCATTAACTTTCAAGTACCCTCATTAAATTCGCGATACTTACCACATGTTTTTCAAGTGTTATCCATTTTAAACGAAACCGTGGCGTGCTTTTTTACTCCCTGTTCTTATCGTCAGAACAGTTGTAGAAATGATAGAATAAACAACTTCTTTTCTTTTTTCTAACATTTAATATGAGCCTGTCTTCATAATCATGAAAGAATTAAAGACGGCAGGACTTTATTTGCCAGTAAATTTCAAATCTTAATTTAAAATTATTCTTAATAGAAAATAAATTTAACATAAAATTAAAGCCAAAGAACGTAATATCTGATAAGGAGAATTTTATGGAATACCAACGGTGCTCTACATATCTTCGCTAAAGACGTCGGGTTGCCAGAATTAATATATGGAACAGAAAAAGAAACGCGCTAGTAATCCCGAAAGAACATCGTTTTACCTCCGAAGAACTAGAATCATCGTCTTCTCCTAACAAAATTGTAGAAAAATGTTTCAAAAATAGAAGCAAAGAACGAAATTAAAATTAAGCAGGAACAGAATTTAGATGCAGAAGACGAAAAAGTAAGACAACCTATAACCATTATTAAAAATGAGATTCGATTTGAAGATCTAAAGACTTTTTTCCAAAAATGTAACCTGGAAATGCCCATCCAATTATTCATTAGAAATTTTGAAAGTACGTGCGATTCCTTCGATATACCAGAGAAAAAGAAAATCTTATTTATAATCAAGTTAGTAAGTGGAGCTGTGAAGACTTACATCAAATCACAATAGATCCCTAAAAGTTTTTACGAACTGAAAAATAATTTAATACGTGAATTCGGAACACAAGTCAATCCAGCAGAGATTCGTCTTCAATTATCTAAAACAGAAAAAACACCAAAAGAGACCCACATAGAATAGGTCTACAGAATAAAAGAAATCGCATCCCGGATAAACATGGAAGAAGCAGCTGAAAAATATTACATCATAAAAGGAATAAAAGAAAAAAGAGCCATAGAAATACAGTTACAAAGCTGCAGCAACATAGAGGAACTGAAGGAAAAATGAAACTTTTAGATATCCAAGAAAAATCAAAATCAAGTAGGAATGAAGTTATATACCCAAAGTATCCAATGACAAGAATAACTCATCATACGAATCAATTTGCCCATAGACAACAGTATGGAGGATGGAATTGGAGAAATGATCAATCTCAACATACGGATACCATAACCAGTACAAGATATAAGGTATACTCTCCTCAGTTTTCATAACCTTCTTATCATCACCCATCCTTTTCTCTTCAGCGGCCGACCCTATATCCGAAAAACCAACGATTTCCACAACGATCAACAGTTTTGCGTCCGGATGTTCCAACTTTCTACCTCTGTCAAAGAACAGAAAACAATAATACGGTATACCAGCCTAATCAAACAGGATAACTTATGATCATCCAGGGAAGAATCAGCTTCAAACAAGGTGAAGTCCTCTTGGATACAGGATCAAGTGTCAACATTATTCCAAAAAATATAATATCACACACACGCACACAAATCAAGGAACATCACAATGTGGAGTATATCAAAACAAAAATTGCCACCATCAATGGAGAAATTAAGGTGAGTGAGGCAATTAATTTACAATTAAAAAAGGAGAAATTATTAAAGATATTAAATTCCTCATAGTAAATGTAGAACTGAAATATTTAATAATTTCTAATAAAACTATAAGTATTTTTGAATTAAATATTGATTTTAGTGATTATAAAATCATTCAAAGAGGAAAAATTTTTTTTAAAATTATGAATCTAAGAAAAATAATTAAGAAAATGAAACTCTTATGTTTAGTAATAATAAAATTATCACTAAGAAAACTGATAATGTCTTTAAAATAGAAATAATTCCTAATAGCGATTATGATATTATTAAT
Source organism: Trichonephila clavipes (assembly GCA_019973935.1). Classification (NCBI taxonomy): domain Eukaryota; kingdom Metazoa; phylum Arthropoda; class Arachnida; order Araneae; family Nephilidae; genus Trichonephila; species Trichonephila clavipes. Next base: position 624,701 of record BMAU01021373.1, on the reverse strand, counting down.
GTGATTATTGATAAATATGAACATGTCTTTGCTAAAAATAAGTTTGATGTGGGTGAGTTAAAATTTAATTCTCCTAAAATAATACTTACCTCAGAATTACCCATTGCAAATCGACCATATAGAAAATCTTTTAAAGATGATACGGAAATAAAAAAAGCCATTAGATGCATTATTGAAAGCAGGAATAATTAAACCATTTTATAGTTCTTACTCTGCCCCTATAACGTTGGCTTTTAAAAAAGAGGATAATGTTCCTACACGAGTATGTATCGACTACAGAAAGCTAAGTGCTATCAGAAAATTAGATGCAGAGCCAATTCCCCGAATAGATGCAGTTTTACACAAATTAACACATGCAAAATTTTTCTAAACGAACGACCACTGTAGTGAATATTGGCACATTAAATTAGATGATAATGTATCTGAGAAACTTGCACTTACATCAAATTACGGTCTTTTTCAATTTAATCGTTTACCTTTTGGACATAAAAATTCCCAGCTATATTTCAAACAGCTATTAGATAAAAGATAAAGAGATTTTAAATAAATAGCAAATAAAATTTGCATTAAATTACTTTGACGATATAATAGTATTTTCGGAATCAATTGAAGAACATGCAAAATATTTAGAGAAAATTTTTAAAATTTGTGAAATAGAAAATATTAAATTAAAATTCTCAAAGTATAAATTTGGTAAAGATACAATGGATTTCTTAAGATTTTAAAATAAACCAAGGGTTATACGCTCCAAATAATACAAATGTCGAAATAATTAAAAGAACTTTTACCCCCTGGAAATGCACATGATTTACAAAGACTTATTGGTAGTATTAATGTCTATTATACACTGCTGGACAATTGCTAAGGACGGATAACACTATCATCCATAGCAACCACAAAATGAAAGGAAGCAAAATGTGGAAAATTAGAATAAGTGCGGGATATTAGTAAGAAAAAGTATGAGTATGCAATTTTTTTTTCCACGTCTGTTCATCACGTGATAGCGTTCATAAGAGCTTTAAAGGTTTCGACTCGTGGGGACAGTTGTTGTTTCAAGTCAAAGTTTTACAGGAAATATTTAATAGACGAACTTAAAATTTTTGGCATGTCTTCCCGACATCACATAGATTATTTTATGCGTGGCCGAATTATTGGAAAGATCGAAGAAGGGCGAAATATAACAGATGTTGCCAGGGAGTTCGACATCGCTCACAGCGTTGTTTCATGGCTGTTTAAGTCATTTAAAACTACTGGAATGTGTAGTAAACGGCACGAAGGAGGTCGTGTTAGAAGTACGACGCCTGCAGAAGACAGATATATCGTCCTATCAGCAAAAAGGAACAGGCGCACCACAGCTCAGCAGGTAGCAAATCAGTTTCTTGCTGCCTCAGGAAAGCAGATCTCCCGAAAAATTGTTGCCTGACGTTTGAGGGGAGGAGGACTATACGCACGCAGACCTGTTGTGTGTGTCCCATTGACCAGACAGCACCGTACTGCCCGTTTGCAATGGTGTCGTGAGCATCACAATTGGACTGAACAGGACTGGGCATGCGTACTATTCTCAGATGAGAGTAGGTTCAGACTGTCATCGGATTGTAGACGCCAACTGATCTGGCGCGACAGTGGTACTGCTTATCGTCCAGAAAATATCCACGAAAAGGACCGATATCCGACATGCACTATCATGGTGTGGGCCGGCATCATGATCAATGGCCGCACGCGCCTACATGTGGTTGCGAATGGGACTATGACGGGCCAACGATACATTGATGAAGTTCTACTTCCTCATGTTCGTCTTTTCCGTGGTGCTGTCGGTGATAAATTTGTTTTTATGGACGACAACGCAACATGTCATCGAACACTCGCTGTTTAGGATTGTCTAGACAGCGAGGGTATTCAACGTCTCGTATGGCCAGCGCGTTCTCCAGATCTAAACCCCATTGAAAATGTGTGGGATGCTTTGGGAGGCAAGTTGCTGGTCGAAACTATCCTCCGACAAACAAGAACACCCTCATCCGTGCACTCACAGAGGAATGGGATAAATTGCCTCAACAGCTGCTGGATAATGTTGTGCAAAGTATGGTACGACGTGTGGAATATTGCATCACACTCCACGGTGGACATATCCCGTACTGATACCTTTCTTTAAGGTGCCTGCTGACTTTTAGATGCATTGTTCCATTTCTCCGTACGCAGATCAAATGAACATTTTTTTTCTTTCAGATGTTTCACAGCTTTTGTACTTTCCAGAACAATAAATATTCTTTATTCTAATGTCTGAACAGTGTGGCAACTATATTTTATCCTACTAGGCCTCATGTCTCGCTTAATGTTATGCTACATAGCAATTTGTGATCCGTCCTTAGCAATTGTCCAGCAGTGTAAATTCATTCCTCAATATGCAAAATCAGGAATGCCCCTAAATAATCTTCTTAAAAAGAATCAAAATTGGAATTGGACCCCAGAATAGCAACAATCTTTTCAAACACTTAAAAGCTTAATTTCAAAGCCCATTTTAGCTATATTCAATAAAAATTACCCCTGTCATCTTTATGTAGATGCATCGAAATCTGCGATCTCATGTATCCTCAAACAAAAGAACCCTATGTAAATCAACATCCGATTGCATTGCATTCGAGACGACTGAGAAATTATGAAATTAATTATACAATAACTGAATTATAATGCTTCGCTATAATTGATAGTTTAGATAAATTCCATTGCTATCTTCATGGATCTCATTTCACTGTTCATACCGATCATAATGCATTAGTTTGGCTTAAAAATTTCAAATATCCCTCGGGTAGACTTTTTAGATGGTCTTTAAAAGTTTCTAAGTATGATTTTGATATAAAATATAAGAAAGCAGCACTGATATATATATATATATATATATATATAAAAGAAATATGTAATATTTATCAAAAACAAGAAATAATAGATAAAGAACATAACAAGAAATTACGTAATAAAAATATGAAAGCTGAACATGAATATATATATATATATATATATATATATATATATTTATTATATATATATATATATATATATATATATATATATATATATATAATATTGAAGCTGATATGTTAACAAGAAATCCTATTGCTTATCATATAATTAATACACCTCCAGAACCATTTATTAGATATCAATGAAGTAAAACATTTTCAAAATATAGAAAATACATCAGCTCCTAAATGTCTAAGTAGTTAAAAGACAATGTTTAGCTAAAATAATTGTACCCAAAGCTTTAAGAGGGAAATTAATAGAAACAACTCATAAAAAATTAGGCCATCCTGGTGTAGATACTATGTTAAAATTAATATCATCACAATATTTTTGGATAAACATTATTACTGACATACGAAATTATGTGAAACACTGTGAAACTTGTCAAATAAATAAGAAGTCAATCAGAAAAAATACGGACTGATGCAATCACTTCCCCTTTGTGAAAAATCATTTGAACTTTTATCCATAGATAAGGTAGGTGGTTTAAATTATTACAACTCTGTTAAAAAATATTTGAACATTATTATCGATCATGCAACTAGGTACATTTGGACTTTCCCTTAAATGCAACAACATAAACTTATATATATATATTGTTTAAGAGAAATCTTTCAGAATCCTATACCGGAAAAATTTTAAGAGATAGAAATACTGCGTTCACCTTTTCAAAATTTAAGCATTTTTTAAAACATAAAAATGTTACTCAATTATTAACTACTTCTCACAGAGCACAAACCAATGGAAAGGTTGAACGTGTAAATCAAACCATCATTATCCGCTTAGAGTGTGAAATTAGTAATAGTTCAAATAAAGTCCGATGAACAAAAATTCTAGAAAAAGTAACCCATCAGTATAATCAAACTCCACATACAATAACAGGTTTCCCTCCAATCTACTTAATGTATGGTAATTTACCTTTCGAAATTTCACTAAAAGATAATGAGATATATTTTCCCTTAGAAGAAGCAAGAAAATTAGCCAAATAGAGAACCGAACAATATTATAAAATAAATAAGATTAGATATGATAAAAATTTCAGGAAGCTGATTTCAAGGTTGGTGACTTAGTAATGTATGAGGAATTTCAATACCCCAATACAAGGAAAATAAGTCCCCCTTATTCAGGTTCTTATACTGTTTTAAGAAAATGTTCTGATGTATTATTTGAAATAGATAGACTCAATGACCTTAATAAAATTGACACTGAATTGGTTCATTCAACTCGTTTAAGACATTTTCATCCGTCTGAAAATTTTCAGTTGAATTACATTCAACAAAATACCCATAATAATGAGAAAAAGATAATAACTAAACGAAACATCTTACGTAATACAGAAGTCACTGAGTTTTGCTTAACAAGACAAAGAACGTCAAAGCGAAATCTAAGTGTTTTACCATGTAAGCCATCTGTGTAAAGTAACTCGTATTTTTTTATGTGTTCTTGAAAGTTAATGCGGCCATATAGGGCTATTAAATATAATGATCTGGGATCAGAAATGTCTAGTGGTTAGGCTATATGTTTCGAAAAAATAATTAGGTAATTAATTTAGTACTTGAAGATGTACTGGAAAATACAAGTTAGGTGTTATATTGGGAATTCAATTTTAAATATAATTTAATTATCCTGATTTATATATATATATATATGACATGTTTCAATGACAGAACCAGACTCAGTTTTTTTTTTAAATTGATCTTTATTCGATGAAATCGGTACAAGTTCTGACGCTGAGAGGGAGAGAGAAAAAGAACGCCAAAGTGAAAACTAAGTGTTTTACCACTTAAAAAGCAGATGTGATAAGTATCGCTTATTTTATGAGTGTACTTGAAAGTTAATGCCGACATATGGGCAATTAAATATAATGATCTGGAATTAGACATGTTTATTGGCTAGGCCATATGTTCGGAAGAAATAAATGGGTGGTTAGTTTGATACTTGAATATCAAATGAAAAAAAATATGCGTTATTTGCAATCTGATCAATATAATCAAACTAACATATATGAAGTTAAGTGATCAAAACTTATTAGCAAAATGTTTACTAGGAAAAACACAAAACTCTAATGAATGTTTCAATGGAATCCTTTAGAAATTTATTTCAAAAGATGTTTTTGTTTCATTAACAATACTGCGATTAGGACGATAAATGGCTCTAATTGATTTCAATAAGGGATTTCAGGGATTGATAGATATCTTGAAACATTTCGGAGATACTGTTGGTGTATTAATATTGAAAAGTTTTTCAGAACTTGATGAAATTCGAAAAACAGATTCTAAACGACAGTATCTGACTGTGGCAAAAGTTGCCAGAAAAAAATAGATTAGCTAAACAGAAAAAAAGAATTAAAAATGTGCTGATAGAAGGTGTAAGCTATAAAACTGGCGAATTTTAAGTAAGTAATTATGTGAATAAAAAATTATGTGATAAATTGTACTAAAAATGCATTTTTCTCAAAATCACTTTTTTCGTATATTTTGAAAATTTCAAAAATGATAAATCAAAATATTACCATTAAATAACTTTGAAACTTGGTACCATTTTTTCTCACAATGGTTTCTAGGGCCTGAAGTAAAAGAATGATCATAATAAGAATAATTTTTAAATAATGGCTTGGTATTTGTATGACGGTGTTGTAAAACATGGTACATTTCTTGTTTTGGCTTCTCGACTAGTGGAATTTTTATTTATTTATATAATCAAAAGATTTTACTCCAGGCCCTAGATAGATACATAATGATTATTTTTATACTAAATTTATACAAATTGGGTCAATGGAATTTCATGTAGAATTCTATAAATGCCTTTAAAAAATTTTCAAAATGTCCAACAAATTTACCAATTTTCTGAAACTTAAAGGATTTATTACAAATATTAGATAAGTATAGTTTATTTATTATATACATATAAACTGAAGTTTAAAAAGGGTTTAATTTTTTCTAAATGATGTTTTTTTAAAAAAAAGGGCTCCGAACGTATTCGTTTACCTTAAATTATTAAATAATTAAACGAAGAAAGCGGTATAGGAAAAATTATCTATTTAAGAAAGATATACTTTTATTGCTGAAACTATGGGCCATATAACTTTAAATTATGAAAGGTGGCTACAGTTTTGTTAGATTTACCTTGAATTGGGCTTTGGAAATTAGAAACAAGAGGACATGATCATTCAATCTTGGTAAAAATAAGGATCAGTTAAGAAGCAGTGAACCTCAAAGCAAAAATATCAGCGCCAAATATATATATATATATATATATATATATATATATATATATATATATATATATATATATATATATATAAAGCTATAAAACTTTCTGTAAGTAGTCCAGAACAAAGACAAGAGCACCTGGGAAAAAACAGTAGAATGTGAGTATGAGAGATAGGATAAGTAAATCTTGGTAAGCATGAAAGAAAGAGAAATATACAAATAAATAGGAAATAAATCATATAAAGGAACACCGGAAAGCTATAAGAGAAGGATAAAAAACTCTGGTTTTTTGTAATGTTTTCTTAGAAATCTAATTAAAGAGTATAGACACGATAACTTCAAAATAAAATTAGAATGAAAATGGAAACAATTTATTTTCATTTATTGACTCAAGATCATTTAGTAATGCATAAGTATAACTCTATTTACTTTAAAGCAAATACTTCATTCTGCAACTACAATAATATAAAATTCATTAAAAACATATTGTGGTATGTGTGTAATTTTTTTAGAAAAATTTAATACATTATCTGAGGGGAAAATTGTTATTAAAACATGTCACGACATAATTTAGCTAAAAAATGTCTTTCGTTCCTTCAATTTCAATGCACCTAAACAAACTGTATTCAAATTTATCGCCGGGTTCAGTAGAGATAGTTTTTTCTATGAAGAAAAACATTTTCAATATTTTTCATTTTATTAAATTTCAATTCTTATTCTCAGAGTGTCATTTTACTTAAAACATCCAAGTAAAATAAATATTATTAAATAACAACAGGTTTCAGTTTTTAACTTTATCCCGCAAGTGAAAGTTCTGGAATGGTAATCGACACATATTTGTAAATGTGTAACGATATGACCAGAGATTAAAAATTAATAAAATAATTTATTATTTATGATGAAAATTATTGAATTTCATTAGAAACACAATTGTCCATCTATAACGAAAACTATAATAGTTTTCACATATATCTTATATGCGTTGAATTAATAATTATTTCTTAATAATACAATTAATAGCTTAATTAAAATTTATATTTCTTATTTCTTAATAGTTAAATAATTTCTTTCGTATAAAACCATTTATTTCTATATTATTAATTTTTGCATATATTTTACTTTTAAAGGGTTGTAAAAGCTGTACATTTTATACATTTATGTCTTAAATTATAATATTAATTTATCCGTTACACATATTTATTAAGGGACTGATGATATCACAATAACACACAAGTAGAAAAAATAATATACAGATCAATTTCTGTTAAAATTATCTTCTTGTTTCACTGAGGAATCAGAATATTTCTAGAATAAGCACTGAAATCTGTAACATACTTGAATGCCTTAACAAATATATACATTTCTATATAAATGATGTAAATATTATGATGTTGAAATATGCATTAAAGTTTGAAATGAAAAACTTTATTTCAATACCTTACTATTCTTAGGGAATAAAAATCATTTGAAACTGTCTTTATTTGAAGCTACTCTACAGATTTACTAAAATACACACTTTAAGAGTCAGAAATGATCCAATTTCAAAGAAATAAAAGCAGTAAAAATTGAAAAAGTGTTTCTAGAAAAGGAATACGACCATGAAAGGGAAAAATGGAAGGATATTTGAAACTGTGTGAATCTAAATTTTCAAAAGAGTTTTTGTGAGTGGATCAAGCATGCTCAGGTTTAGCTGTTGAATTCTTTGAATTGCTACTTTATATATTTCTTTATCTTGGGTTCCAGAACTGTTTTCTATTTAATTGTGCAATATTATATTTTACGGATAAAGTTCTTTGAAAAAAGGCATAAATACCTGACTTAAAATCATAATTTTTTGCATGAATTTATAAATACACTACTGGACATTCAAATTTCTACACCAAGAACGCAACGTGCTACATACCTGAAATTTGACAGGAAGAAGGTTCTGTGATATGCAAATAATAAGCCTTCAGCGTATTTGTACAAAGCATGCATCGACAAGATACCTAAAATGTGTTTAAATGAGGAAATTGATCAGCCAATTTCTCACCCTTAGCTACCCTTGAAGCTGCATCACAGACAGGAGCGTTTTCAATGGTGTAATCAACGACGAACCTGATGCACGATTGGCGAGACGTCATTTTTTCGGACTAATCCAGGTTCTGTTTACAGCATCAAGATGGTCGCATCCGTGTTTGACGGCATCGTGGAGAACGCACATTGTTCCTGGCAGCGTGCATTCGTCATCGTCATACTGGCCCAACACCTGGAATTATGGTTTGGGGTGCTATTGGATGCACGGCTCGATCAACTCATGTTCGCATTGACGGCACTTTGAACAGTTTACGTTACATTTCTAGTGTGTTGCGATCCGTAACTCTGCTCTTTATTCGACTCCTGCAAAACCCTACGTTTAAGTAGGATATTGCATGACCGCATGTTGCCGGTACTGTACGGACCTTCATTGAGACGGAAAATGTTCGGCTGTTGCCCTGAACTGCACGTTCACCAGATCTTTCACGAATAAAGTCTGGTCTATGGTTGCCGAGAGACTGGATCTTCACCATACGCCAGTCACTACGGTTGAAGAACTGTGGTATCTCATGATGCAACCAAATTTCTTGAAAATTTACTCATTTGTTATTTCTAGTAAAATATACTTTTCGAAAAATATCATTTTTTTCTGCATTTTTTCCAGGTGTAGCATTTTTAATGACCAGTAGTGTAGATAAAACACTTATACTTATAAAATTAAAAGAAGAAATAAAAGTGTTAATGTAATGATAAAATACATTTTAGACATTTTTTTCAAAAATAGAGTTAAAATGTTATGAATATTATTAAAATATATTTTATAACACAACTTAAAATTATAACAATGTAATATAGGGTGTCCATTATTTATTCACTAGATAAAGATTTATACTCAGCAATACAGATATACGGCAAAAAACTGATAGAGGTTTATATAGCATTTCAATAGACTTTTATATTGATACGCATTTCAATATGAGCTTATATTACTTTCACGGTGAATGTCAAATTTATTCTTTAATTAGTTCTCGATTTGTTGTTATTTACAAAAAATTTACATAGTCTGTGAGGAGATTCAATTTTTCAATTCTTCGATGTTGTGTATCAGTAACATATAAACTTGGTTCTTCAAATATCCTTAGAAAAAGAAGTGGTAACATGTTGGTAATAAAAATAGTATATTTGTATCAATAGAACAATCTGGGAATGTATTATCAATTTTTAGAAGACATTGATCTTCTTCACTAATATAATACGGTCAACAAAAGTCTACAAAAGTTCTTTACGAACTGCCCGATAATCAGGTTGGATTTCTGCAATTTGTGTAATCAGGGAGAACAAATTTATGTAGAAACGATCAGAAAGTTTCTCTTTGTAAGCTTGAATGGAGTTATCCTGAACACACCCGACTAAGCTCAGGAACACTTTTTTAGAATCCCCCTGTTCACTAATAAAGATTCCTGCTTTAGGAATTAAAAGCGTTTATTGGGTTGCAGTCATTGACAAAATAGAGATAAAGCCTTTTTTAATTACTTATGTTTATTTTTGAACCAAAATAGAGATGCGCCAACATTACAAGCATGACAACAAACATGAACATACAAGAAGTATCAGCATCCAAGTTATTACGGCCACACGTTTTTCAGTATTTTGAATCCGATTATAAAAGGAACATTCTACAACTTTCGACCTTAGATTTAGTCTGAAGATGGTATCTCTCCAGAGGAAAAGATCAGCAACATGGCCGTTAGAATTGTAATTAATCAAAATTTAAGGACGTAGCACATGCCCTAACGCGCTCGAATTATTGTATGTGGTGGAAGATTAAGGGAGTTAAAGCTTTCAATAATAGCAGTCACTTTAGTAACAAATACCTTTGACAAGCTCAACTACGATAATCGAGCCATTTAGAAAAAAATCGGGAAGATCTAGAATAATTATTTGAAAATAAAGCTCTAAAGGGTCTCAGGTAATTACTGACCTTAAGAAGAAAAATATACGGAAACAACATTTGAGTACTTCTGTGTGTTTCGTTTGTCTTATGAGAAACTGTGATCCTGTGTTCAATAATTCCATGGTTTCATAGTTCGTGCTAAATTGGATGGATATTAGTGTATTAATTACTACCTATAAGAAGAATACATACTTTAATTACAAGATTTCTACAATAAATTAAGATTTATGCAGCCTGTAAGTCGATCATCGATCATTTGATGAAAGAACCAGCATATTAATTGCGCTAATCTCTTCTGTACTTTAAAGACGCTTGACCACTTAACTGTGTGTGCGTGCGTGTATATGTGTTTATGCGTGCGTGCGTTTGTGCCTAATTATTCTCCATTTAAATCTTCTTTTAAAGAAATTCTCTTGAGGATAACTCTGTTAGCTTAATAACCTAACGGAATGTATCCTTCTTAACTACAACTTTATCTCCTCAAAAACTGCCACGTTGACACATGCCAAAGTAAGATGATAAAATGTTGCATTAGCCACCGATTCTGACCAATCACTGTATAAACTACAAAATGTATCATATAATTGTCAAAGCTACCGTTTGGGAAAGATATAAAAGCCGAGATATCCAGAGTGAAGAAGAATGATTTTGTATACTGCTTAAAATCATTTGTGTATGTGTTGCTGCTATTTAATTTGTCCCATTATGTGTTAAAAACAATTAAATGTACAATTAAAAAAAATAAATTATTTCCTCATGCATTCAATGATTGCATCCATACAACAGATGAGGATGTCCAAGTAACTGGTTCAATTGCAGTGAATGCATTACACATATGTATGTAGTTATTTTTCTTATAGTATTTTTACAGATAAGAAATAATAATTTAAAAACGACTAAAAAATAGATAAAATCTTGTTTTTTTAGGAATTGCAAGTATTTTGTTTTTAACATGAAAATAACTTTCGGATTCAGAAAATACAATTCAAGCATTAGTCTAAAGACCCTCTTCCTTCATGTTTCGAAATATATTTATTATTTAAAATAAAACGAGTTTTTACCAAAAATTTAAAGACTGACACGCATTTAAATTACAATAAATTTTGGTGATATAAATATATAAATATGTAAGCAAGGATAATTAAATTAAATTAAAAATAAACTCCCTATCTAGCACAAGTATCAAACTAATCACCCACTTATTTCTTCCGAACATATGGCCTAGCCAATAAGCATGTCTAATTTCTGATCGTTAGATTTAATAGCCCTATATGCCAGCATTAACTTTCAAGTACACTCATAAAATCAGAGGTAATTCTCAAATTTGGCTAAGTGGTAAAACACTTAGATTTCTCTTTCTTTGGCGTTCTTTTTCTCTCTGCCTCTCAGCTTCAGAACTTGTACAGATTTCATCGAATAAAAAGATCCTTTTTTAAAAATTAAGTCTGATTCTGGCTTCAAAACATGTGATATATATATATATATATATATATATATATATATATATATATATATATATATATATATATATATATATATATATATATAACGGGTGGGCAAAAAGTCCGTAAAAACTTTAAAAATTCTTAAAATCCGGAGAAATGAACGAAAAAAAAAACTGTTTGCAGGATCAGCATTAGTATGTCACGGGATTTTTTTTAAGCCAGAAAAAAAAGAATTCGAAAATCATCCGGTAGGTGGCGCTGTTACAAGCGTCTGTGGTGGAAATATGCAAATTAGACGGATATAAAAACCTTTGCTCTCAATGAATCCACATTCATTTCAACATTACAAACAGTGAATGTGAACAAGGATGCTCAGGGCGCCGAATAAAGCTTTGCTGGTGAAGTTATTTTACATGAACCAGGAATCAGCGACCATTACCTTGCATAAATTTCGAGTTCAGAAAAATTTGAAGAGTGGAAAAGGGCCTTTGACACCTGCAGGTCTCTTAAAGCTTGTTAAACGTTTTGAGGAAACTGGAAAGTTGGAGGATCGAGCACGAGCCGGACGACCATGCTTGAAAGAAGCACGTGCACCCTGCATTGCTGTCGGAATGGAAGCGATTGCGTCCGAAGCAGCTTCAGGGACCAGCAGTGCTAGTGAAGCTGCCAGACAATTGGGCTTACCACCATCATCTGTCCGCAATATTCTTCGTCGAATCCTCCAGCTGTACCCATACGAATTGCAATCGTGCCATGAACTTTTGCCAGCAGATACCGCACAGAGGGAAGCATTTGCGAAGTGGGCCTTCTGTAAAATGGAACAGGATCCCACCTGGGTTTTTAACATCTTGTGGACAGATGAAGCTCATTTCTCGCTTCATGGTGACGTTAACAATTATAATTGTCGCATTTGGGTGACCTCTAATCCACTTGAGTACACACAGAAGCCATTGCATTCCCCAAAAGTGACAGCATGGTGTGGTTTCACGGGTTCATTTATCATAGGACCCTTCTTCTTTGAAACGCAGTGCCCAGTAAATGGATGGATATCGGAAACGGTAAATGCTCAGCGTTATCTAACGCTTCTGTGGGAGACTGCCGTGCCATGTTTAATTCAACGAGGTCAAATTTCGAATGTCACGCTCATGCAGGATAGAGCAACCAGTCACACTGCTAACTCGGTTAAGCCATTCCTGATACAGACGTTCGGGGAAGACAGAATCGTTAGCAGACGCTGCAGGTACCCATGGCCTCCTCGGACTCCAGATTTAACACCGGCAGACTTCTGGTTGTGGGGATATTTGAAATCTCGCGTGTATCTATCCGGTCCATCAAGTCTGTCGGAACTGAAAGATACGATCCGCAGAGAAGCATCCTCCATACATCCGGACATGTTCCACTCTGCCGATGCTGGATTTGTCACTCGTCTGGAATGTCTTCTCCCCGTGGTGGTGGTCTGGTGTACTAAAGTTGTGAAAGTTTTCTGTTCATTATTTATACATTGTTTTTTTGATTTGCGTACATCAGCGCCACCTACCGGATGATTTTCGAATAATTTTTTTCTAGCTTAAAAAAATCCCGTGACATACTAATGCTGAGCCTGCAAACATTTTTTTTTCGTTCATTTCTCCGGATTTTATGAATCTTTAAAATTTTTACGGACTTTTTGCCCACCCTGTATATGATTTTTTATTGTATTCTGTGTGTATTTTCATCTTCGTCGAGCATTACTTTTTAAACACATTATCCATAGAAATTTTAAAAGTTGATATTATTTTGCTCAATGTTCTTTATTCTGCCTGCAGATAAGTTAAAATACGTTTATTATTAATAAGATCGGAGTACAATTGAATTATGGAATGTATTTCAAATATTATCGTTATTCTTATTTTTGTTGATCTCATTAATAATAGAAAGTTAGAACAATTCTGGAGATTATATGTGTGTGTTTTTCAGAATGATTTTTATGTTTATTACAAAGAATTAAAAATATCTAACTCATTTTTGATTATTTTAAGATTAGAAATACATTATGATATACTGACGATTATTGTGAAATAATTCTAATGATAATGAAATTATTTTTAACTTATCATCATTATCATGTGTATTTTCAAAAGTTTAAGCTTTGTTTTATTCTTAAATGAGACTAGTGAAAAAATAATTTTATGAACAATACACTATTTAATTTTCATGTAATTATATGTTACAATTTAAATGCGAAATCTATTGTTTGATATAATAACTAGATATTGCCTAAAAATTCCCTAACCAAGTCAGCTAAAGCAGTGCGCTCCAAACTTTTTATCGCAGTATACCGGTCAACATTTGTAAATTTTACCCCTGCCAGCTGAGTATGTCACATTGATTGTTTATATTTTAGATTGTTTTGATTTAATAATTTTAGTTTAATTATATTTAAACATGCCTTCAGAATAAAATACAGTTATACCAAAAAATGAATATATAAAGTACTTTGACATGGAATATAAAGATATTTACATGGAATGTCAGACACAAACCCACCACAGTAAATAAAATGAAAGTAATTTAATATTTCTTGGCTGCCCCGGTAACATTTGATGTATTGCCTGGTAACCATCCGCGGCTCTGGTTTTGGGGACCACTGAGCTAAAATAAACAAATTCATCCAAATCTTATAAACTAGTTATTTTAAAGAATAAGAATTACCTAATCGTTAAAGTGTTAAAGACGGCTTCTAGGGACTAATCTTCCAAGAGACTAATAATTATAAGATGTAAGAATTTAAATACAATAATTACTGCAATATATTTTGTTGTTTTTATTACTGTTAACTAATAGCAAACTATTATATTATATGCTCTATATTTTTCTTTAATATTCATAACATGTAATTTATCCTTAATATATGAAAGGTACTTTAAGAGAAACTTTCAAAGTGTTTATTCTCTATTATTTTATAAAAAATGAACTTGATTTAATGTCAAATTAATTATATTCACTCCAACGTTATATGATTATTTAATGTATTGAATAGTTGATTATTTCGTAGAATAATTAGGTGAAGTATGAAATTATTATTCTTTTAACTGATTTGAGTTAATTCTTTTCATATAAAATATGTACGTATTCTATGAATTTACTGAATTCAGTGGCGCACACAAGGAGGGGTCCTGGGGGTCCGGACAACCCTTTTTCCGAATGATTATAATTCTAAGTACATAGTACGTATCATTTAATCAAGTATTTGTTATTAATGCTTAATTTTATTAATTAATGCTAATTATTTATTCAATAATTAGTTTTTTACTGTTTTGTTCCCGAAAATCGACAAAATCAAAAGGAGCATGATACAAAAATAGTGAACTTTCGACCCTGGACCCCCCTTGAAAAATTCCTGTGTGCACTACTGACTGAATTATAAACCCTTTAGTACAACAATCATTTCATGATAAAGTTATAATCTAGATCAATGAATTTATCACCTAAATAAATTAGTGAATAAGTATTATTTTTAATTTAGTTATTGTCAACTGTAACCCTAGTTCCTTACGCGAGAAATTTCTCAATTCCTGTTATGTATACTACTTTCAACCATTTTATCACAAAACATAATTTTCTTACCCAATTAATTTTACACGTTTCCTTGTTTGGTAAGGTGCTTTATAAAAAACTTGATGCTTGGAAAATATACGAGTATCAAAAAAAAAAAAATCATTTTAGGCCTAGTCTTATGATGATCAATAAATTTGCCAATTGATTGATGGATGGTAACATTAGATGCAGAGCAACAAAGACTGTAATCCCCATTGGTCAGGTTATTTTTTGTTTCAGTTTTATGTTACAACTAATTTCTGCTTCAGAGCAATAATCAAATAAATTTTAACTATTGTACTCATGAAAAATTTATTTTCACACAGTGTTCTATTCAAATTAAGTGAGTGTTAAATAATATAGTCCTCCTTTCAGAGACTAAAACCATTCTTTGTAGAACTTTGTATAGAACAGTTATACATGTTGTAGCTTAAAATCTTTGACGTATGTGCCAAAAACCTCACTTGTATTCAGATGACACTTCTTTTGCTAAAGTGTGGTTCTAGCTAAGCTGCCAACCTCGTCATTTGAACAAGTTTAAAGTTTTCTTTGTTTCAATTTCTTTTTACACGACTTTATTACATTCATTTTTTAACAATTCTTTATTTTTATCATCTTACCGCTAAAAGAAGATAGACTTGCTATTTTCTTAGTTTTTGGTGCTAAACTTAAGGCCTCAGATAAAGAAAAATGAAGAATATTAATTTTTAAAGATAAATATCTGCTGTATTTCAAATTTCCTTTAATTTTGTGAATAAAAAGTGTAATATAAGTTACATCGTTCTACCTTAAATTTTCAAATTATCCTTAACCTTTGAAAAATGTATTATAATTTTGATATCATTTTAACAATACTTAATAATCTTTTAATGATTATCATTTTTTAACTGAATAACTTAACTGGGTCTTGAAACAAAGCAATCTCAGAAAGAAGTAATCATATAGAATTAGAATTTTGGTTCATTTTTTATGGAAAATGGTATTTCTTTTGAATAATGACTTAATGCAAGCGATTACTAGTGTTGTTAATTTAACATATGGAATTTAAATAAGTAAAATGCTGGATGTTTAAAGCTATCTCTCGTAAGGTTTCCTTCTTTAAAAAAAAGTGTTAGTGTACTTATGTACGCACGTAAGAAGTTATACTTCTTTGGCGTAACAAGAATAAAATCTTTCTAAAAATCTTTAGCAGGGCAAGCTGAGCCAAGGACGAAAGGCAGTCACGAGCAGAGTTGAACGATACTAACCTTCAGTCAATCGGACCACTAAACCTGAGATAATCACGATTTAAACAAATTTAAACACCCCCGCACGCGGACAATAGGACCAATAACATGGGGTATCAGACTGTATCTGGAGATGAAGTGAACCGAATGTGACACCTCAGACCTCTGTTTGAATGTTTCGGCGCGAAAAATCGTTCCTGAGAAAATTAAGATATCCACCTGAAGAGCCCCCAAGTTATGGTCAATTTAAAATCATTAAAACAATTAAATAAAATAGAAACAGGGCACCCAGCAACTCGAAACTCCGCCTGGTTGGTGGGAAACACACGAGGAATCCACTCGAACCCGTCCGAAGTCTGTAGTGGAAAATGGGGCGGCGCTGCCTCGGGAAAGGAAAACGAAAATAGCTCCCCCGAGGAGAAAGGGACAACTGTGACGTAAATGGTCACATTCATCCAAACGATTCACAGAGTAGTACGTGATCCCAAAGTTT
The DNA here is from genome assembly GCA_019973935.1 of Trichonephila clavipes. Classification (NCBI taxonomy): domain Eukaryota; kingdom Metazoa; phylum Arthropoda; class Arachnida; order Araneae; family Nephilidae; genus Trichonephila; species Trichonephila clavipes. Next base: position 607,764 of record BMAU01021373.1, on the reverse strand, counting down.
CATCCTTCTATCTCTGTAATAACGTTCCCTCATTGAAAGATCGAACCCCATAGGAATAACATGGGGATTCTAATTTTAATGATAACAATAATCTAATTTTAATGATAATAATAAGTCCACTATCTACACACGAATTATAACAGATGAAACAGCTCAACGAGGAGTACCTAAGGTCGGGGTTTCATTAATGAATCTCAAAAATCCTCGGAGCTATGCGGGAGTTAAAAAAAATTGTAACTAAAATAATTTTAAAATGTTAAATATAGAGGTAAAGAAATAGGGCTATGTGGTCCTGAAAAAAATATATCTAGGATGCTCATAGGAAGAACAATCGCATCCTGCATGTGCGGTCGACTAAGGAGGCATAGTATTCGAGTTATTTCTGGGAAAGCCCTGTAGGGAAAGGCGGCAAATTCCACGTAAATCTCGCGCTAAACGAAAATATGGTGGACCTCCAAAAATCAAGTTCCAAGCTTAATTCCTGGAGGAGGGGGGTGAAATTTTTTCCAGTCCCCATAGGATTAACATGGGAGCATATTATAGTGCTTAAGCCCTTCCCATGCTTACACAATGGGAATGAAGCAGATGACTGGATGGTTCTCGACGAGTAGAACATTTGGTTCAAATCTCATGTCCGAAACTCGAACAAGAGCCAAGATATTGTGAATATAAACAAATTAAAAAGCTTAAGACAATTAAAAAGCTATGGAAAAATAGCCCAATGAGCACACACACATGAAATTATAATAACTGGAAGTGCAAATAGAGAGGGATTGAATGAGCCAGGTCCGAATGGACTGTGAGGCACCAGATATTCGCCAAAAAGCCGTAGCGTGGGGGGGGAATACGACACAGCAGATATGGTTTATAACAATAGTTATTATGATCCCCCAAATATCAGTCCCATAGCACCAAAAAAGTGGAATGTAAAAATATTACACAATGGTGTGCGCGTGCGCATCGTAAAAATTTACCCTCATCATTTTTCCCTAACGCCGCAAAAGAAGTATAATTTCAAAAATAAATATACTAATTCAGAAGGCTCTTATAATTTGCTGCAATGCAATAAATGTGTTTATGTTCATCGCAATGCATTCGTAGTAAATACATCTATAATCATGTACTTGCAATTGCTATTTAAATAGATAAACTAATATTTACTCTTATGTTTTATGTACATGAAACACAAATTAAAGATTAATTTATATTATTTTTTTAAAAAAATTCCTGTAAGTATGTTTAGTTTAATAACAAAAAGTGTTCAAAGAAATGCACCAGAAAAGCTACGTAGGCAAAGGACGATCATTCCCTACTAGTAGTGACTCACAAATCAGTGCAAAACAAAGTTTCACAAACATGGGGGGTATAGCTCACTGGTAGAGCATTCGACTGCAGATCGAGAAACACACGGTTCAAACTCGGGTGCCCTTTCCTTCAGGGAAGTGAAGAGAAATGTTTTTTGAGGATTTCGAAGGCGGCAAAAATCTGTCCCGTTCTGAAAATTCCAAGACAAAGCATACCTAATGAACGCAAAGGAAAGATTCGCTGACGCTGGGGTATAGCTCAGTGGTAGAGTATTTGCAGATCGAGAGGTCCTCGGTAAGAACCCGGGTGTCTCTTCTTTTTCAGGGAAGTGAAGAGAAATATTTTTTCAAGATTTTGAAGGCGGGAATGATCTGTCCCGTTCTGTATATTTCTAGACAAAGCATTTTCGTATCCGTTCCTGCGGAACGCAAAGCAAAGTTTCACTAACGCGGGTGTATAGCTCAGTGGCAAGGCATTCGACTGCAGATCCAGACGTCTCCGGTTCAAACTCGAGTGTCCCCTTCTTCAGGGAAGTGAAGAGAAATATTTTCCTGTGAATTTCGAATGCGGGAATGATTTGTACCATTATGAATATTTCTAGAGAGAGAAGAGAGAGACAAAGAGTTTTCACAATTGTGACGGTGTGGCGTCACATCCGTGAGGGTGTGCACACGGATCGTAAAAATTTACCCTCATCCCATTTCTCCAACCACCCAAAAGAAGTATAACTTCAAAAACTTGGTTTTTTTTAACGTTATTAAAATTTTTAAGCTGCAAACTACTTGAAGAGCAAACATGATTTGCAGAATTGTAGTACTACAGAAAATAATTTGAAATGGAGAATGATAATAATAGTAATATTATTGTCAGTCATATTATTTCCTGTTAGTTATTTTGAAGAAGGATTTTTTTCAATTTGCTCAAAAGATCAAATTAATGTTTATGGGGATTGTAGCAAGCCCTAGCAATCCCTTAAGGTTAAATGAGATTTGTAGATTTTTAATTTTTCTTACTATTTGTAATAATTGATTAATAGACTATGATGAAATTAGATTGCTTGATAAATAAAGTGTTTTTTATTAGATATATTTGTCTCTGTAATTAGTTATAGCTTCTACACCTCTTTCCATCTCGGGTTCAGATATAAAATCCTCGAATTAGTTACAAAGACTTTGGAGGTATTTTATAAAATGCATATTCTCTTAAAATTTTATGGTTTTTTTGCATTAATTCTTTATTAAAATTACTCGCAAATTATATATTTGTATGCACAATGCTGATCAGCCTCATAATATTTCAAACAACTCTCCGATGGAGATTTGACAAAATTACTAATTGGAAATTATGTGAAGTTAACATATTCTGAACATCAGATTATTACTTTATTTTCAATAACTAAATTTTATGCATTTAATTTTCATAAAACCTTTTTCTTAAAAAAGAAACACCTTTTGCATTCAGTCAATAAAACACTTAAAAATAATGCTTAGACTTTTATTGCTGAAATAATTTAATCGTCAGTGTTCCTTCCAACTGAAGAAACAAAATCGGGAAAATAAATTACTACTATCACTAAAAACATTGCACAATACATTTTATTTATTATTTAACCTTTAAGAACTAGTATATTAAATGTTTGGTAAATTACTTGAGTGATAGAGATTCTCCTTTTATCCTTAAGTGTGTTTCATGTTTTTTTTCGAAGCCTACTTGTTTTCCTAGCTATTTTACGAGGTAGGACCGAATAGAGCAAATTATCCTATATATTTTCTCATTATGTTCAAGAAATCGTGAAACCCAGAATCCCAAATCAAAGTTTATAGTTCCTCATAAGTTTTTCATTTACTGAACGTAGAAAAAGAAAACAGCTTCTTTAAGTCATTATTTTGTAGTTTTTCTATGCTAACAGTTGATAATCTTCTACACTTGAATTCCAGTTTTAATATTGTTACACTTTTATTTATTATTATCCACCATCAATAAATTCAACTCTGTGTTTAGAAAATTAACTATGTTTTTTTTTCTTCTCTTTATTCGGTACATTCATAAAAAGTGAAATCACAGTAAATTTGATAAATGTTGATGAATGCGTTGCAAAATGTTTTGTGAATAAGGAATTACGTATTGTTTCACTGAGTTTTTTAAATGTTGTCCAAAACATGCTGCACCACATTTAAACTACAATAACACAAATTATTTGATTAAAAAGGAAAAATACGCGTTCTAAGAAAGAGATAATAAGGAATGTTTATTTCAAGACGTATTGTAAAACTTTTTACGCGTATTGAATTCTTCCAAATGATGAATCAATCATGCTCTGTACATACTCATTGGGTGAAATCTCTGGGCATGACAAAAACCTGATAAAATTTACTTGCAATGATCTTTGTTGTTGTATTCATTGTATTTAGAGGAAAAAACGGAATTTTTTTTATCCCATATTTCGGCACAAACATCATCTATTACGAATTAAACGGAGCTACCTCAATTGAATCTATCTCAAACTGAAATAAAGCATTGAAGAAGAAAATTTCTTATTATTTTAATAATCTAGTTAAATAGTACCATTTGATATAATGTAAATGTAATTTAATAGTTTGAAATCTTATATATAGAGAGAAATAGAGAAAGAGAAAACAATTTATGCATAGAAATCACTCTAATGATTTAATTATATCTTCTAAAATGTTAAAAAATGTATAATATTAATCCAGAAAAACATAGCTTAATAAATAAAGATATTAAAAAAAAGATTGAAAAAAACCCCGGTTATTTGACCGTTTGATCTACCAGAATTCTTATCATTTTAACTAAATTATAAAAAATTATATATTTCTCCAATTAGGAGTTAAGAATAATAAAGGTAATCTATTTTAAGTAATTATCTTAATGAAAGTTCTACTGTCAAAGAAGAATTTAAATATTTTGTTTAGTTAATGAAATAAGAATTGTAAAAGCAATAAGTAAATTTTCTAATTTTACTTTAGTACCTAAGAATCGAATTTATTTTATTTAATAAACAGAAGTTCTGTCATTATGTCTTTTTTGTATGTGTAAAAAATAAAAGCGAATAATGAACTTTAATTAAATCATCCTCTGATTAATATTTACTACATGGAAACTTAGACTAAGGAGCAGTCATTGATATGAAAATGTTGAAGCTCTTTTTCTTATCTATTTTTTGAAATTCACTAAGGATAGTTTTAAATATGAATTTAATTATATTAGTTTAGATTTACCAAAGTCTTTTTTTTTATTTTCATTAAGGAACTGTAAGGTCTTTTTTTCAATTAAATGAATAAAATCAAAATATTGAATAAAATTATTCTAATAAACTGTTGAGATAATTTGAAATGGCACATTATATGTACATAATTTTACCATTAAATTTCACGTAAGGGCTTACAACGCAAGTAACATAAATATCTAGAGCTGAAAGAATTTCTAAAATTATTTAATATATAGCTCTTTACTATTAATGATATATATATATATATATATATATATATATATATATATATATATAACGCCGATTGTGCTATATATATTTATCAACAGGATAATGCTCGTCCACATACTGCGTTCCAGTTAATAATAGTTTGCTCGCCTACCTTTTAAAATTCAAAAATAAACAATTTACAGGAATGGCGACCTTATTAATCAGAATCAAAGAAAGCTTATTTAGGAGTATTTTATAAAATAAATAATTTCAAGCAGAAGCAGAGTAATTTTTTTATCCTTAAACTTAACTATTTTTATTGTAATTACCCCATTACCTTCTTTGAAAAATCGGATGTCATTTTAGTTTCCTGCATTCCTAAATGATTTAACTAACTGTATCACTGTGAAAATGGTACAACTATAAACAAGAAAATTGGTGGTATTTCTTAGCAACCTTAAACAGAAATTAGAAACTCATATATATATAACTGTGGAAAATAATATCAATATATTCAATATATAAATATATTGATATCAGTGTAATAGGATTATTTTTCTGGGTAAGATATTTTGTTTACAAGAAGCCAAGATCGAGATTTTTCATTATTTGGGACATTAAGTTTTCATAAAAAGAAAAATTTATTCATTCGTTTGTTTCTTTATTAATAAAAAAAGTTATTCTTAACTTAATCAAAATCATTGTATTCATAAATATTATTTCTTTCAAGTAATGATTTTATAAAAACATATAGCTATTGTGAGTGTGTAATCAGAAGTCAGTCAATAACCACAAAAATTTACTTCTGGGCTCATAGATAGCATTTCCTGTTCATAAATTGGCATTCTTCTAGCTATTAAATTATTTACAGTTCTATATTCTTTGCAGCTAAATAAATAGAAAAAAAACAACATTGGCAGGGATCCCCACGCGAAGGTGTACCCGTTCCTTTGCCGTAGCGAAACCATACAAGCGCCACCTAAAGGCGCACTGGCAATTGTGATAATGATACATATTAATAAATAAGCACTTATTACAGCGAGGGAGTAAATATTAACGACGCACTATTCAGCTACACCAGTGCTTTTCAATCTTTCATTATTTGCGACCCAATATTCAATCATAATTTTCACAGCGCTTCCCTTCCATACAATAACAATATATTGAACTCAATAACACTATACTTTGACTCTAAAGCTACAACGTGAATTCAACCTCTTAATTGCCATCGATGTATATTAACGTCTCGTTCAACCAAAACGATAATTGCCTGGTACGTATATATACGTCTTCCTAAGGTACGATCTTTTCCGTGAACTGCTATCCAAAAAATTATTCCGAAGGCTTTGGAATACGGTAAACTGAACTTGACAGTATTTGCGAAGGATTTACTTATTTCATAGGATTTTTACTTATTTATTCCTTTTCTTCCCCCTCCTTTCCACAATACATCACACGCGCATGCGTACGTGGAAAAGGGTGACTTTGGGGAGCGTTACTTTTAATTAGCAGTTCATGGATTTATTTTTAACCATACAAATTATGTAGATAATTATTAATTTTTCGGTATAATTTTTGTATGACCAGCAGATGGGGCTACTGGTAATTTTTAAACTTATTCTTAACTTAGTATTGTTAAATTAATTATAAGATACATATTGCGCAGTACTCTGGTACATTTATAAATTTATTATATCAGTGTAAATGTGTATTTTATTTGTTCTTATTTATTTGTTTGTTTACTTCCTACAAATTAAAAATTTTCTTAAATAATCTTTTGCTTTCGACTTTTTAATACGCTCGCCCCCCTCATACACTTATCACACACCCCTAGTTTCTCGCACCCCCCTAATTGAGGAACGCTGAGCTACACGGAATCTTTTGGCGATGTGGACCTCGTATTTTTTTACCATGGTCAAGTGACGAGGGCGACAACTGAGCTAGCACCACTTATCTTAACTTCCACACTGCACCAACAGGAGGACGTTTGAGCCTGGACATATTTGATGTACATTGGCCCCCTCTGCACGGCGGGTCTTCAGTTGCACCAGGCTCAAACTCATGACACGATATTCACGCGTCCATTGCCTTGCCCACTAGTCTGCCGAGGCCACTACCACTTGTTACAAAATGAATAAATAGAACAAATGCCCATTCAATATATTAATTCAAAATTTATTGGTTTTTATTGAAAAGACAAAAATGTAATAGTGATGCTAAAACATATTTCTACCTACGTATTAATTTACACAACAAATGAAAGAAAAATGAATGATTTAGTTATAAACTTAAGTTACTGTTTTTTTTTTTTTCTTAAATATAAACTTATTACTCAAATAAGTTTATGAAAATCATAAAAAAATGAAGATTTCAAGAAAATACAAAACTTTTTATTAAAGCAACAATTTTCTTTTTATCAAATGTAGATCAAAGTTACCTTTTTTTTAAACACTGAAAACAATGGTGTCACTTGGAATTAATTTTAAATTATAATTACTGTTCCAAAAAGCAAACGATTTTATTTTTATACACGGAATAGTTGTCTTGGTAATTTTCTAACGTTTTTTTATCTTAAATTATATAAGCATGAATGTCAAGGTTATGAATGTAATTTTCAATTCACAAAAAAAACACTATCAATTAAATTAAAAATTAAACTATCAATTAATTTTTTATAAACAACATTATCAATTAAATAAAGTACAACAAAATGTGTAATCAGTCAAACGTTTATTTTATTCTAAATCACAGACTTCTGTTATTTGTTTGAGTAAGGCAAGTACATATTTCTATTAAAAAACCTCCATGATTCAGCAGCAATTTTTGGTCAAAAAACTAATTCTTTAAAAAAAAATTAAGAGTTTAATAAATCATCAGCAGACGCAATTATTCTAAGGTATTTGTTTGCTATTTTTAACTTGCTCCAACTCTATAATGTTTGACAAAAATTAAATTTCTAGACACGAATTTAAGTTTCAGTGTTAGAGAGGTAATTGTCTTTTAAAGTAAAAGGACTTTTCTGAAAATCTAACTAGCATAAATTAAAGCTTAAACGACAAAATTAATTTTGAATTTTGACGCTTCATTTTACAGAACTTCGAAAAGGAATTTATTTAATAACTTCAAAAAAAGTGTGTTTTAACGTTAAAAAACTAGTCAAATTAGAAAGTCCACATGAAGTTTTCAGGACATATTTTTTAAAGAGGATGGTTATCACTTTTTTAAACTGGCAATACTTTATTAAAATATTGCATACTTTGCACTTCACTAATTTTTTTCTGCAACTAAGGAAATTCTAGTTACATGTATAATTATAAATTTAATTAAATTCCTGAATAATTTTCATTTTTTTTTCAAAAAAAATTAAGAATGATATTTTTCTTATGAAAGGCGTTTAAATTTGTCAATGACTCACGAGAACAAAATATCCTAAGCAAATTAATTCACTATTCCAGTAATAATTTAATTACACGAAAATATATATAGGATACTTTTTATTCACACATTTTAAATTTTATTTGAGCTACATTGCTCTATTCTTCATTTGTAAATATTCTGCATATAGTTAAGATAGTCGCATATTATTAGCATTGTGGGTTATCGCTACCTTATTTATTTTAATTTATAAAATATTTCATAACTAAATCTTCATACGTGAAGTTGCAAAATGAGTTCCTCAGTTGAAGATTTTCAACTCGTAGGTAGTAAGTTGAGTGGATGCCTCATCTAAAATTCATTTCAACCCTAAAGCATATGGCAAGCATAAGCAACGCTGGAACATATGGCTGTAGATGATAAAATTCATTACATCACTCGATTATAACTTTTACAGAAGGATATAAATCTCAGTTCACTGTTTTACAATAATATAAATTTTATTTTTTATATAATAGAGTAAATCTGTTAATGTATATGATGCTACATGTTTCTGAAACTAAGATTTACAAAACAGTCACCCAGTCAAGAACCATAAACATTTGAAAAACGTACATTGCATTTTCCATGTCAGATCACAATGTGTCTGTTTTTGTATTCCTTTAATATCTTACGAATATTGGTACTAAATTGAACAATGTCTCTTGGCTTATCGGAGAAAATATAATATTCCTAGAGCCCTGAGAGTGAAAAAAAAAACCATATTTCTTAAATGAGAATTAAACACATATGTCTGAGGAAGAACAAAACAATTTGTGGAAGAACAAGATTATTGTGTTATCTGAATAACTTAAAACGATTTCCAATAGTCGTGCTCTTGTGTGTGTGTGTGTGTGTGAATTTTCCTTTACATTTTTATTTTTTTTATATATATAAGTCTTAATTCTCAGATTCGAAAAATAAACCAAAATAAACTAATTTTCCCAAAAATCTCACAAATTACCGTTAAAGTGTATAAATTCATTGATTTCATTGACCAACGATATTTCATGAAATTACGAACCAAATCAGTTGAAGTGTGTAGCAGATTAATAGTTTTACATTTTACCAAGTTTTTCAATGAAATCATTAGATATTCTATATATTAAATAATGATAGCTTGTTAAAGTCAAAAATAGACAATTTGACAGAAACAAGATTGTTGTTATGTCCTTCCCTTAGGTTAAGGAAGGAAAGTTACCAGAGCTTGAGACAGGTTGGACTTCTACACGATAGATGGCGACACCACCTATCTTCACCCACCTCCATAATTTAGGCATGGGCTAAAGAGGAGGGAGAAAATATTCCTCAGCATCCTGCACCAATAGTTTCAGCAGCATCCGCCCACAGGACTTCCGGACACACTGATTTAACGAGCACGTACTCCGTGAGTACTCGAAGGGTATTTGGTGGGATCGGGCTTCGAACCTGTGCCCTCCGATCTGGTATCCGATGCTCTAACCACTAAACTGGTAATAAATTGTTTGTTTTTGTAGGGTCATAAATTTGCTATAAACATTAGTTTGAAATTTTTTTATTTTACATTTTTCAGACGTTGAATAAATAGAAATCCTTAAATATATATATATATATATATATATGACACTATGTATTTTGTTTTCAAATTTTACGAGAATAGAATAGAATTATTTGTCATTATCAAACATTTTTTCTCATTTGTTGAAATATACCTTATTATTGCACAAACTTATATTTGCAGAATTACATTTAACATGTGAGAAAACATAGTAATATATTATTACACGACACAATAAATAGAAGCAATAAAAGTGTAGTTCGTGAATGTTTCATCATTGACGCGATTTAATTTGTCAGCTCATTTTTTTTCCAAAACATTTTTGCGTTTGCCTAATTACATTCCGAATATGTATTATTATATAATTCTGTAAAAAAGGGCTAATAAGGTTATAGTTAAATACAACAATCATCAGGTTTAAAATAGGGTAAAATGTTTCCTTAAGTCATAAGTGTCCAAGTCTCTCGAAAAACATGCATTTCATATTACTGTTAGATTAATAAATATAAAAATATATGCTTTAATACTATTAGCAGATTAGAGAGAGTTAAATAGTATAAAGAATAACATAGTGTAGAAAAATCATTCGATTTAAACTTATCCAACTGAAAGCTATATAAATTATCGGATTATTTAGTCTTGCCAGAAAAAACACGCTATTCAAATACTATTACAAAATTTTTATTCAAAAGGTAAAACATGCCGCATTTTGTACTTCAACTATTAAACAATTTTTCTCCTGTAACATAACTAGTTAAATCAAAGAATAAAATAAGGTTATATACTATTTTAATTGACATATTGTAAATTATATCACGGATTACTTACTTATTTCATGAGATAACGAATTTCAAGTAAACGCTGGAATTTATACTTTTTAAGCAGTAAAGTAAATTTTGATGTACTTGATAATTCAGGTGTCTGTCCCAACATCTAACTGTACATCTATAATCTAGGGTTTATTAATAAAATCAAACTGATCATGTTTTATAACAAATTTGTACTAAATATCTTAACGAGTTTTATTCTTATTAAAACATTGATAAATAATTATCTTAATTTGTTTTTAAAGTAGAGGTTTACATTTAAAAAATTAACTTTGACTTGATTCTGTAACAATTATTTTGAAGTACAATAATTAACATTTTTAGTGGTTTTGCTTCAAGACGAATCGAAAATAAGGAAATACCTCAATATAACATTGTATCAAATCTAGTGGAAAGAATTTTGATATTTTCCTCCTACCTTCCTTTTCCCGTGATATGCTGAAACTATAAGGATCTTTTTTCCCCTCTTTGTCAAATCTTTTCAGCCTTTTTGAATCTGGAACATTTTTCTCTCTTCCTCGAAAAACTTATATTTAGTTAACAATTCGGTTGAAAACCAGCTTCTTATAAAACTCCCCAAGTGGCTATTCTTTGTAATGGTGTCTTTTGAAAAATCGTTTAGACTATGATCTCAGATTAGATTCATGGTTGGGATTTTGAAATGAAGGTGTTCCAAGTGAAAAATGAAGCTTATTTAGAAAGAGTAGCATTTAGAAAAGATACGGGTAAACTTTCGAACTCTTGAACTCTCTATTTCTAGAAAAGTATATATATTTAAGGTATAAATATCCCAAAAAATAATACATAATCTTTCAATGTACATAATATGTATGGAGATTGTTAAAGAAATCTTGGATTTTTTTTTCAAAAGAAGCATAAACTGTCATATTCTTTGTAAATTATTTACTAAGCAGACATAATGTGCCTCCTTTAATAAAACTTGTTTTGCAAAACGAGTTCTTTGAAAGCTATTGGTAAATTAGAATGAAGTTGTTACAGAAACTACCCTGTTCATTCTTGTGCATTAAAAGTTTATTTCAGCTAAGATTTTCATTTGTCTCCATATAACTTTTATTCAGTATATATAAGTACGTAATTAATATTTAAGTCTCCAATCAATCACCCCATTTGAGAATCTATTGTTAAGGTATGGAAATTAAATTTCTTTCCTCACATATTAGTCTAGAGCAGTGGTTCTTAAACTTTCAATCTCAGCGAACTCCCTTTAAGTATCAGCGTGACCGCAAGATTTTGAACATCCATCCCCGATTTAATATTCTTGCTCAAAATACAAGTTCTAGTAGCAAGGCCGTTTTTAACTTCCCCAGCTCTCTAGACATTTAAAATTATTAAGCCCCCCACACACTATTTCCAGAGTCCACCCCCTCCTTCAGAAGAACCAACATTGCCAGTTTTGGTTCAGGAGAGGTATTATTTTATTACAATCTTTTCTTTTCTAAGCTTTCCCAATTTTTGACATCCCCAAATATTTTGCTTCTTAAGCACGGGCCTATGATGCCTAAGCGGAAAAGTGGCCTTGTCTAGTATAGTTTTTCCGTAGGGGACAATTTAGTGATCTAGTCTAGTATAGCACATCTTTCAACTTTTCCATGAGGCCTTTCAGAGTCAGTAAAAGAAGAATATCTCAACGTTACATGAGAGACTTCGCGTACCCCCTAGAAAGCCGCTGTGGACCCCCAAGGGTCAGCGCAAGACCACAGTATAAGAACAGTTGATTTACAGTGTAATTCAAAAGTATCCCAAACATCAAAAAATGATAAAGTTTTCTTACGGATTAAATTTTTTGCCTATGTCTAAGAATAGCTCTAAATATTTTTTAAAAACTTTTTGTGGTTTTTATATTTTTAAGAATTATTTTAAAAAAACTTTTAAATATCACCAGGAAAACAAAATGGGCTAAAATCCTGGTAGTTACATGGTTTATGGTGGCTTGTGCATTAAATTTTTTTGTTTCAGCCAATATTGTTTGGACCAATAAAGGTTTTCGTGTAATAAATATCGTGTAATAAATTAAGTCTCTCAACTTTAATTCATAAATTTAATGCTAATCGTATAGAAATTCATCTTCCCTCATCACACGTAAGACTTAAGTCTGAATAAAGGGCATCCTGAATAGCAAAAAGATATTATAAAGGTTTCATTTTAACATAGTGTGCACCTTTTCCACCATGTGATGCACCTTTTTCGGCCTTTTTCTGCTTTGTTTTTTGTAAATTTACCTTCTGACATGTTAAATAAGTCTTTCAATCTCCAGATGTAGTCACTGAACCAACCACCTGTCTTGCAATTATAACGTAGGAAAGACCACTTTCTCGTCATATATCTCTTTCTAAGTGTTCAATCTACTCTTTTATTTGATGTCATTGATTTTTGACTAAATATCATTGTAGTCCTGGCCAGGAAACAAAACAATCCTATTGAAAATATGTGACACTGTTTGAAAATTTGGTCCGAAAAAGATGAAAAAAAGGAACTAATTCATGATTAATTGTTTCCTGGCATCATTTTATCATGAAGGAATAATAAACTATTTCAGCTCAAAGAAACATCGATGTAAAACTGTAATAAAAAATATAAAGGCTATATCCCTAAGTACTAATGACTCACTACTATCATCAGTATCTAATGTACACGGTGGCCATAATTAAACTGCAAGTGTTCAAGAGGTGCTGGAGAGAAAACTATCTGGAATATTCCACTGAAAATATTTATCTACTCGTTTCAGAACATGCGCAAGTCGCATATGCAACAAAAAATTACCATTTGCACCATATAGATGGCGCTGTGCCGTGTTTTAATGCTTATCGACGACATATATGCAAATTTTAAGTCCGTCGAACAGTATACAAACAAGACCACTTTGAGTAGCGATGTTGAGAAAACAATTGATTCCAACATTGCAAGAAGGTATTACCACGGAATAGAAACCACGGTATTTATACAGGATGGAACACTGTCTCATATCGCTAAACCTGTTAAAAAATTGCTACATTTTTTTATGCGGATTGAGTCATAACTTGAGGTTTCAAAAACGTCTGGCCCTCACGTTCACCGGACCCTTGCGATTTTTATCTGTGAGGACATCCGAAAGATTTGGTTTAAAGATAACAACATTTCTGTTGCTGAATTAAAATCTAGCACAACGAGACACTTGAGTTGTGTTGCAACAGAGATTTTAAATGCGACGGTGGACCATACTGTTTTACGTTTTCAGCCTGTGATTGCATCAGCCTGGAGTGCCTGGGGTGAGCCTGGGGTGCCAGTTCAGGTGTCGTCCACGTCACTTAACCATGATTCAAAATTACGTGGTCCGTCACCAAAAGCCCTCGTGTAGCTGAACAGTGTGACGTTAATATTCAATCAATCAATCTGTGATTGCATCTGGTGGTTTGTATATTGAACACATCATGTGATAGTTTCATTGAATAAATAATGGTTTAATTGTTTTCCAAAGCATCTTTATGGATTGTTTAATTTATTATCTTAATTTACGTTAAAGTTTGATTACATAATACTAAAGCAAATTGTATGGAATTTTGATAAACTGTAAGGGATTTTGTATATTGTTTATACGCCTCTTATAATGTCATTATGCTCTGTCTATCGCTTTTGTAAGCTGTATATGCCACCGGTGAGCGTTGAAATACTGTACAGTACCATCTATCGGGTAAAAAGGGCGATTTCTTGTTTTGCATATTTAATTTGCGCATGTTCTGAAACGTGTAAATATCAAATTTCACTAGAATGTTCCCAGGTTTTCTCTTCCGTATCCTTTGAACACTTGCAGCCTTATAATGGCCACCCTGTATATCGATAGCTATTGAAGCAGAATATTTTTAACTTTGCAAATATTTGAATTCTTTTTTATTGTAATCAATATTAAATTCTGTTTAAATTGTTGTATAAGACTTTGCATTTTGTGCAACGTAACATTTACTATAAACATACAAACTTTTAAACCATAACATTTTCAAAATGTGTCGACCACTATATATTAGTTTGACATCGTTTCTCTAAATTACTTTTGAAGATAAGCATTTTTTGTAATCATTGAAACTTTACCTGTAAACCTAGGAATAAGTCCTTTAAAATTTAATTCACTTTTTCTAACTACTCCACGATTAATTCCTACAGGGTAAAATTTTAGAACAAATTAGGTTGAATTTAAGTTAGTAAGCAATGCAATTAATTCTATTTGAAAGCACATATGTTTCAATAATACATAAGTTCCTAGGAATAAACCAATGACTAAATGCAATTACTTAATCTTTTCTATGCCAAGAGACTCATTACCTCCGTCTCCAGAGAATCTGAATAAGAATATTTATTACGTATGTCTTTCTCTTATCCCAGGACAGATAACTGAATTGGAATTCGATCAAGAGTTACAGATTACGAGGTAATGTATAGTAATGAGAAAAACAGAATGTACAATGTCCAGTATCGAGTTTTATTCTAGCACCATTTATATCAGAACCTTAATTCAAAGTCATCGTTTGCCCGAGCAGGAGCTATTTGATCTGACATTTTTCTATTTTAACCCTTTAGCGGTCATTGGCTAATAGGTCTAGCCACATATTAAAAAAACATTCAAAGCGGTTGTTGGATATTTAGTTTATTTTCCATATGCGATAATTGAAGCTAAAACACATACAAGTTAATACGGATGGCTAGCACGATACCTTTTTTTCTGAATTTCATTTCCTCTGGTGGGTACTTAAAAACAGTTTTTTTCGGTGTAAATCTACAAATTGTATTTTGATTACTATAAATAACATTTATGATCTTTTAAAAAAAATTAGATATTTCTTAAGTATACTTTTCTCTCATCTGAATGAAGCAAATTTGCAATTATAAAAAAGCTTTTATTTAGGTTTTTGGAAAGCTTTTATATGTGGATAGAGGTTCTATCTACTGCCCGCAAAGAATAGAAAAATGACCCCAAAATTTTCGCTTTTCCTCCACTCCAGTGAGAGCACTTGGAATCATGTGAGAATATTGGGTGTCGGCAATATAAGCAAACTTTGTTAATAATATGTAGTATAGGAATCTCGGGTTCAAAATCTTTCATTACAGCTTTTCTGCTCGGAGAAAACGTTTGCATAGTATAAAGTTCCACAGTAAATAGCGCATCAAATTTGTGAAATAACCAATTTAAATTCTCGAAATTATTACACACTTTATTTCTAACTTTTTATACAAATATTAAATAAAATATAAAATGCGGATAAATACCAATTTGAATGTATATTCCAAGTATTCTATATATATATATATATATATATATATATATATATATATATATATATATATATATATATATGTAAATTATAAGTACTCTATATATATTTTAAGTAAGTATTCTATATTGTTCAATTATATTTAATTACACTAATATTTGTATTTAATTGTTATTGAAATAGTTATTAGCATAAATGTTAATTTTTCATAAAAAGTTTATTGTGATATAATTCATTATTTCTGTCTTGAAAAATAAGTTAAGTGCGCAGTGGCTATAACGTCTAGCCATCACCCAGGGGAAAAAAACCTCGATCAGATATTTTTTGTGACTAAATAACATTTAAAGGATGAAAACATTTCATTTATCAAGTACTTTACCGCAAAAAAATTGTATTTTAAATGTGTGCTCGTTAAAGGGTTAAAATAGTACAATGAGGTTAAACCAGTGTTTCTCAAACTGTGGGGCGCGCCCCCTGGGGGCGCGAGCATATTGAAAATAAAAGGTTTAAAAAATAATATTTTTGGAATGAAGTAAAACAAAATGCTTTCTGACATAATAATTCATTTTTATCATCTGGTGATCATCAAAAATAAAAGATTCCATTTCAAACGCTCATTAGCCATCTTTGATCCTATAACCAAATTTTAAAAAAAATATTTTGTTTGCTTTGCGGTCAATATGAGAACGATGAGAGAATTTTTTTAGCGTTTCTTTTAACGATATCAAACGACGAGTGATTTTTTTATTACGTTTCTTTTAACCTAAAATATTACTTTAGTTGACCTTCGAACGTACTGGTATGGTTATCTCCGTCTTTTTTTAGGGAAGTTGTAAATATATATAATATATTTCCGTTTCATCTTTTTCCATGTGAAAGAGTTTTATAATATATGGATAAGCATGAGTATTCTGAAACGTATAATGCATAATGAAAAACGTTTTACACAATTATTATTTAGAACATGCTACACTTTCCCCATGAACAATAATGTGGTTTTGATTGCAGTGTTGTATGATTTATTATGGTTTATAAATGTAAATAAGCAGAATATTAAAAAAATGGGCATCAGTGATCCCTATTGAAGGAAGTTGAAACTGATCAAGCAATTGAAGAACCTACTGAAATAATGCATATTTATCAAGATTACGAAAGTAAATATCAGAAAATCGTTAGACATGAAACGTTTGAGTTGATTTGAAATTTTCAAATGCTGTCTAAAGATCTCTATGAAGAAAACTATGAAGCAATAATGTAGCACTTCGCCTTGTCAAAAAGACACAAGGAAGAAAAAGTTCAAAATGCTTTTTGTAGACCATCAAACAACAGCAAAACTACAAAAATGGGCACAAAATATCACAGTTTAGCTGTAAAATAACGTTCCTGTGTTGTTAGCGAAAAGTGTCTGTGATTTATGCCCTTTATTAAGGACACGCGCATTTGGAACATTTTCTTTAGTTTTATTGGATTTTTTCTGATATTTTCTAGGAAAAATTAAAAGTCCTTGAAAGTAGGTAAGTATATTTTCTCTTACTTAAATTATTCACTGGAATTGTGATTTTTATCGTGTATAGTAAAAATAACTATAAATAAAATTATAGTTTTAAAATAAACTAAAAAATACGCTTTTATAGTGAATCGAACTAAAAAGTAAATATATATATATATATATTACTTAAAAGTAACATATACAAAATTTAATACTTATCTTGTTAATTTGTACGGTTTATAATTATGATTGTTTTGTAGCTTTAGCGCCAAAGGGCATTATTATTGCATTCAATACATTACTATTTTTAGGGGGCGATAAAAATTATGATTGAAAATTGGGTCGCCAGTAGTGAAAGTTTAAGAACCACTGAGTTAAACAAATCTGAATAACTTAAATTTAAAATTGCTTAAAGTGCTGGCTGATTTGTTTATGTTTTTGTAATGCTTTATTTAGTAATTTATTCGTTATATATCTATAAAAAATATAATATATTTTCAGATTATATTTTAAGTCGGAAATAATAAATTTGTGATTAATTGTTGTTACTGGCCCACCTCGCTGAGTAGCATTTGGGTCTAACAGTTCAAAAACAGGACATTTAACAATAACACCTCTTATTCTATTGTAACTCCCTTTTGGAGTTGATTTTCAAAAAACTCGTTTTTAGCGAAACTCTAATGACCTAAAGAAGCATGTGAATGGGCTTTATCGCGCCTTTCAGTTATCCTTTTGGGGAATCTTTGGGGTCAGAATGGCATTTCATCCCAACCTTCTCAAGAAGAAAACGCGATATGTAGATTAGGAATGATTATATGTATTGGAACTTTAGCATTCGTGAGGAGGACTTAGAGAAGTCGGATGGAGAGCAGATAGTATTATGGGAGCCATATAGAAGTCGGTTAAAAGTCAGAAAGCTGCCCAGTAGCCGATCAAGTTGGATTATAGTAATATATAGAAGATATAAAGCTCTTGGTAGCTGATCACAGTGGAATGGCAGTAAGCGATATATTATTAGACTTCAATTATATAGCAGACTAGTTAGTTAAGGAATCGGTTATATATAAAGATTCGGAGGTTAATTTACTATAAAGATAGTGAGTAGGATGTAATGCGCTATTTGCTAAGAATTGTTAATTGCGTCATATCACTCCTGATCTTTTTCCTATAAGACTGTTGTTGCATTGCTTAATACACATTGAGATATAATAAAACAGTTTTATTATGGAAGGTTCAAGTGGTCAATCGTTTATCCCTACAAATCTAGGTCACGTGGATGAAGAGATGATACCCTCAGCCCGGGGGTGTCAGAAGCATACTTACCAGATTTCAAGTTTGTACGTCTAAGAGTTCAAAAACTGGACTTTTTTCTATAATGCCTCTTGTAACCCTTGAGAAGAGCCCTTGGAAATCAATTTCAGATAAAGGCCATTCCGCACATGTCTGTTCCTTGAACATGCTTTCCAAATTGTAAGTCTGTGGGTCTAATAGTTCCGGAGATATTGTTATGAAAGAGTGAGACTCTTTTCTTCTTTATATAGATCATATTTTAATACCTTTTAAAAATTATTTATTTATCAATCATTTCTTTATAAAAATTCATTACTATTCTATATAAGTTTAAAGCAAGAGTTATAAGAAATTTCACAGATTAATATTTCAGTTATCATTTAATTTTCTTAATGCAAGTACACTTGAGTATCTTTTGGCGAAATAATATTTTCGAACTCAGGGTAAAATCAAGCTATTGATTTCAACTAAAAAAAACAAGATTTGTTATAAACGTAGAAAACTATCGAAAGGGACTTAAGAATACATTATAAAAATTTATTTAAAATATGATAACATAAAAATAATTAGTAATTAGAGCAAATGAAAAATAAAAATATTATAGCACTTAACATAACGATAATTCGAAGAGTTTTTAAAACTTTCATATGTGAATTTCAGGTGGTTCAATTTTAAAGATTTTCTCTAAAATATATCTTTAGAAAAAGTTCCAAGAACTTTTGATAAAAATGAAAGATATTACTAAAAAGTAAAAGATAAAAAAGAACTAAACGTAAATTTTTCGTAGTAAAAGAGAAATAAAATGAATTAAAGCGAATATTTGAAAATAAAAAATTATAAGCAATTAAGGAAAAAATTTTAACATTTTTCATGTTGAATATTCTGTATATATTAAATAAACCAGAAAAATAAATAGCTCACCTATCAAATAATCTCCTAAACTGTCCATAAAGCAGCTTTCGAATATATTCTGCAACACGAATCTGGAGAAAAGCAAGAATAGAGGCAAAGAAATAAAGATATCAGAGATAAGCAAATGCTGAAATGGCAAAAGTAAAAAAATTCTTTGAAACTTTTGGTGATTTCTAACGTGTTTTATTTGGTAGCAATTTTATCGTAAGGGGTGTAATAGTTGTCAGCACTTTAGGTATGTTAAAATCAATGATATAGCAGTTATAGATAGAGAGGGATTTTATATTCGTTACCGTTGCCATTTGAATGTAAAAAATATATATTTTTAAAATTTACTTTGAAAAATCCTATTTTTATGAAGTAAGAAAAATAGAAGGCCAAATCAAACATGTTATATTTGGCAAAATTAATTTATCGGTTCTGATTTTCAAAAATCATGTAATTATTTCGTAAAGTAATTTATGTGTGTGTGTGAATACTATATTTAATCATCCAAGTTTGTAATTTTTTTAAATTTTTGTAGAAATGCATTTAAAGTCATTTTGATTAAATTCCGATCTATATATTCGTTTAAAATAGAATTACTTTTGTTCATTCATAGAAGAGAGCCATGGTAATTTGATGATGGTCAAAGAAAAAGTGAATTAAAGAAATATGAAGAGGAAATGCTTCATGTACATACATACTTGAAAAAAGCAAATGCAAAATGTTAACTGTAAAAATAAGTAAAAAATTCAACTTTAAATTTCTGCGACGAAAATGAAATATTAGAACACACCAAATACCATTTCTGAAGGATTTACTTTTAAATCAAAATTTGAAATTGCTTTTTAATACATTGTAATTGAAATGTAATTGTAAAAAAATTATAATCCGAAGGAAAGTACATTATGATTCTTATTTAATATAAAAAATGAGGCAAAATATCATTAAAAAAATTCAGAAAAGTAAAATAAAAGTACAATTGAAATGCTTTATTTAAATGTAAGAATGAATCATGATAGAATCAATTTCATGGTCAATTGAAAAACAATTACATTTTGATTTCAATTTATATTAAGTGAAATCGATAAAAGGTAATCGTAAGAAGGGTAAAGTGATTCATTTCTTCACCAATACATCAAAATAGTTTGAAAAATGTCTTAAAAATTAATTAAAACTCATTTAAAGTGATTCTTCAGAAGTCCAATTTACAATTTCTTATGTATGTTTTTACTTTAAGGTTTAATTTTCTTTGAAATTATTGTTGCGCTCCTGTGTTAAATTGTTATAATGTCCCTGTGTTCCTTAACGCTCCTGTGTTATAATGTGTATATTATGTTATGAAATATTTACAAATTATTGCATAACTACCAGGAACATCATCAATGTACAATATAATGAATTTTCTTTTGAATTTTTTATCGTGTGTTCGCATCCTTATAAAAAACACATCATTATAAGTTTGAAATTTTGAGGCCCTTTATAAAATATTGCCCTTACCTGTACACACGAGTACACATACACACTCAGAAAAATATGTTAATATACAGTGACATATTTTTAACGCGAAAACGCTTAAAACGAAATATCGATTAGCATGAGAAAAAAATCTGTCCCGACAAACTACTATGTACTTCCATGTATTTTTTTCTCTTAAGACGAAACGAAAATCGCTTAACACGAGAAATTTTCCTTCTGGGAATGAACAGAATACGGGAAACACTAGAAATGCTGGCGAGATTTAAAAAAGTAAAAAATGAAAGAGAGAAGGTTTCCCTTGTTTCATAGAAAGAGGCTAAATTGGCTTTAAATTACACTCAGAATAGCCTATGACACGAGCCAATTTTGTTTAGATAAGCTAGTTAAGTTCCCTTTGTGATGGTAGGTTCTTTGTTCTAACTGAGATTTCATTTCTCCACCAGGCACAAATAAAGTCAGTCTATCTTTAGTGGCTAAAGATATATTATTCCAATTACAGCCACACACAACAGAAAACAACATAAAAAACTAACTACGATACCATTAAGATACGATTAAGATCATTTTGCTTCTATGCTCGCGAAAGTCACTGTCATTCCACTCATTCCTCCATGTTGTCCTCCTCTCTTCTGTTGATTCCGATGGCAGCGCAGCCAATATATATATATATTTTTAACTCCAGGGGAATCTTACAAAGCTACTTTTATGCTCCATCCCTACAAATGCTTAATAAAAACATCTCATCAGTTGCCTTCGGGATTCGGTGGCGAGTACAACGCAGTGTAAGTAAATATCAGTGTTTGTGGTTTGCTTTTTTTTTTTTACTATTATTATTTTAGAAGAATTTTTAGCAGAATGACAAAGAGCTCATGTGGAAAGCAAACTTCTATTTTTCTTAAAATGGAGCTACTTGAAGCTGCTTATCAAATGAGAAGATGAAAACGGAAATCCGTAAAAATTTGGGTATTGCTAAATTTGTATTAAATTTCATTAATTTCTTGTGAATATTTTTGTTTCATTGGTTTTTATTATCTATATGCATATGTACATATCTTATGTAAATAAAATGAACTGAAATAAGCTTAATTTTGTTGAATATATGTTTTTTTGCAATGTCCTTTAAAACGAAATTCTTTTAACACGAAAAAATATACCAGACACCTCAGTCTCGTGTTGAACCATTTTTACAGGAGTAGCCTTGTGAGTGAGGAAAAAGGTAACAATGAAATTATTCTTTAGAACACACAATTTTTATTTTTATTGAAGTTAATTTTTTATGGCACGTTAGGTAAAAATTTTCGTTACACGTTACTAGTTACGGTTACGCAATGAACGTAAGGTAGAAATGTATGAAGTTCCGAATTTCCCCACGTTTTTTAAATGCAGTTTGAAATAATAACGATAATAATAAATTTGTTAATTATATATAATATTACTTTACAATTACTCGTATATTTAGTATACAATTCAATTCATATAAGATGCAACAACTTTAATTCTTCTAAGATCGTAGATGGTTACATTTGACGATCAACCTAAAGTATCTCAAAGTATGCAGCATATAATTTATAATCGATGGTTTCACAGCCTAGTTCACATATGTGGTGAATATATTCCCTCTCTCTCTCTCTCTCTTCCTTTAAAAATAATTAAATCTCAAGTTTAGGTAGTCCATTAAAATGGTCACAACCGAAAGTATATCGAAAAAGTAATGTATTTCTCAGTATGTGGTTGTACTGTCTGAAAACCATATGAAAAATCTTGTGACGTAGTACGATATCAAAAAATAACACAACGCAATTATATCGCCAACCATTCAAAAACTCTACTAGTACCCAGAGACATATTTTCTTTACATTTAAAATGATTGACATTATAATGAGCTATTATAAAATATTATATGTTTGTTTATCAAGTTATCATCCTTCCAGTGATCATATTGAAAAGTGCATAATTCAAGCTTCAAAATTTTTCTTTATATACAGCTGCACATTAAGCCTAATTGGAGGCCTCATACGTTTAACCTAACAGATTCTTCGAACAATCTTCGCCAAGAACACCAAATAGAATCTCGCCAAAATTAACTCATCAACAGTATCAGGTATTAAAAATATATCATTATAGTCAAGTAAATAGTAGTTTATAATTATAAAATGGCGAAACGTTATGCCTAAGTAATCGCACTGTATTGTAAAATTGTAATGCGCTAGTATATAATGATATATGTTTGTTTATCCAGTTATCATCCTTCCAGTGATCATCTTTCAGCATACATTTTACGCTGCAGGAAAGTGCAAAATACTTCAAGCTTCAAAATTTCCTCTTTGAATGCAGTTGCATTAAGCCTAATTGTAGGCGTCATACGTTAAGCCTAACAGATTCTTCGGACAATCTTCGCCAAAATTAACTAATCATCAGTATCAGGTATTAAAAAGATATCATTATAGTCTTCCGTGTGGTGACCGGAGTAGAATAGTCCCAACGTAAGCTCATGCGTGTCGTAAAGGCGACTTAAATGAGCAGAAGTCCATCCTCTCAGGACTCTGGCAATCTTTAATTAAGATAAGTGTACCTCTGCACTTCGTCCTACAAGACAGCAACAACAATACATGTAAGCCAAAGAAGTTAACTTCTGCCGCGCGTTCACACTGATTCACACACATGTTTTTTTTAGTAATTACTTAGCCACACATATTCAAACGAGGTAAAAAAAAAAGTTATAGAATAGAGACTGCTATTGCCCTAAAATTTGTACAATTTGTTTCAAGGTCTTTAATTAGAATGGAAAGAACATCGTATTCATTTGTTTTATTAATATCCTTTCCGCGCTTTCTACTGTACTAATGAGTTTAACTTCCTGTTCTTTGTCATATACTTTTTTAATTTTCTTGTAAATTCACCTCGTTCAGGTAACTCTTTTTATCGGCTGCGATAACATTTTACTGAAGTATGGATATATTTTCACCCTCTGTAACAATGCTGCGCAACTATGATAGTCTTGTTAATTAGATGGCTTTTACCTGAGGCTTTATTTTCAAAATGTCAGACTTCGCTTGTTAGGAATCGATAAAATATTTTTATGACTTTCAAAGGCGAATAAAAGACACAAAAGAATCGATTCAAAGCTATCCGAATTTTCTATTATAGAGAGTTAGGATGTTAAAGTCCTTAAAATGAGCCATTAGACTGTTTTGAGTGAAAATTAATTTATCTGGTTTTATTTTTTGATACTATAAAATTATAATTTTTTTAAATTTGTGCAAAGACAAATTCACATTGAAATAAAGTATGCATATGTAAAGAATAAATGTGGGTTCTTTTTAAAATCCTTCTTCGATCTATTCCTATTTTTCTAAATGGGAATTTATATTTTTTATATTGTCAATTTATGAACTAAAGCATTTTTCTAGAAAGTATTACAAATGTAAATATATTTTTCTGCATATTCGATGCATATTATTCGATTCATTTTAACATATTACAATGCATCAAAGCATTACTTCGTATTAGTGTTGAAAACATCGTAAACATTGAAAGATTAAATTTTGGAACAGTAATTTTAAAATATAAATCGCAAGAAACCTGTTTCAAATTTAAAGCTATTAAATCTTAAAAATATAAAAAAAGAAACAGTGATGTGTCAGAAACTGATTTCAGATTGCACTGTTATAATAGTAAAATTTTTATTCTATCTATTTTAAATATCTTTAAAACATGTTATTTTAAAGCATATTTTGATTTGATATATGAATTAGAAATGAGAAGACAGGGAAATACTTAGGACTTTTAAGTAGAAAATTTATTCAAAGTTGCATATTATTGGAAAATTAATTACATTCCATGTAGGGATTGAAATATCGTACCAAAAGTTCAATACCGATATTCGGTATTTCTTAGATATTAATTCCGGGATACCGGTTTTAATACCGGTGGCAGAAATTTTAGAAAAAGAAAGAAAACACGGGTGTTTCTTTGTTTTATTTGCCAAATTTATTAGAGAGTGTAAATATTGAAAAAAAAATAATTTTTAACTTATAAATTATTACAGTATGTAAAGAATCACAGAAAAGTAAAGGAACATCTCATTTATTTAACTCACAAAAAAATGTAAATGTCACTACTCAGCCTGGAGCACTATTACGTAATTTTTAAAATGCGATCTTAAAAAAACATAATGAATCAGTTGTACAGTATGATATGCGAATACAATGTGAGTAATAAATTTAAAAAATACCTAAAAATTACGCACTTTCTTCACAACTACAACCTTGTTTTTACAGATACGAATATCAGACTACGAATCATGTGCGTGTGCAGTATCGCTCTGAGCTGTGATAGGATATTTTTAGCCCGTCTCCTTGGATGATTCACATATTTTATCACTTCTCTTCATTGTATGATGCAACTGTATATTCACCGTCCAATTAATTTCATCCGTTAGGGAGACTTAAAAAACATAAACATATACTATTTTGTAATGCTGGTGATGCCTGAACATGCAGTGGAGACAATTTATAAAATTTCTAGTAAATACCGAAAAAACGGTATTTAAACTTATGAATACCAGCATTACAAAATTGTACAAATGGCTCAAAATACCGGTATTCAGTATCCCGGTATACCGGTATTGTAATCCCTAATTCCCTGTGATGAATGCAATTTAAGGGGGTGATGTAAACCATGTGATGGTTTCAAAAAATCAAAAATTTATTTTTTCATAAATTACTTTCTTAACATGTCTAGAATACGGCGGTAAAATTATTTTTTTAAGTTTGAAGGCGTTATTAAGAAGCAGGTGTTTGAAGAGCAACTGTTCGGAGCGCTGAGTTAGCAATCGAAGGCTGAGCTTATTGGGTACACTCGGCGAGATAACATTACAAATATACGTTCATACATGCATAAACAAGTTTGTATAGATTTAAAGGGAAATACCTATATTTGTTGAATATTTCGTCAAACTTGTTTTAGGCATTGCCGATTGAGGGTAAGTTAATATTTTCACTTTTAATCGGACTTGAAACTTTAAACGTGTTTCTCTCAAAATTGTATTTTTCAAACCTTTCTCAATCATATCTGAAGAACGGTTTGACCAAATGACTTCAAATTTAAAGGGCAAAAACGGCACATCTATTTGCACCAAATGAACTACGATCATTCCAAAATTCATAATATTTCTATTTTTTATAACAAAAACATAACAAAAAATCCATGAAATTTGAACAGTTTTCTTCAAGGATCTACCAAAAATTCAATTTTTGAAATTTTGAATTGATAATAGTCCATTCTGTGCATTTAATCTTGTAGATTAAAACCAAGTTAATTTTATTTATTTCAGATAAGCCGATCAGCCGGAATCGTGAAGGAAGTGAGCGTCTTTTTTTCGAGACAGGTGTGCTATAACTCACTTTCTAATAGATATTTTCACCTAAACATTTATATACATATTCTTAAAATACATATATAAATAAATGATAAGAACAATTTAAAAGTTCTATCTCTTTACGGGTCATCGAAAACAATTCCCCCAAAATGCTTAAAAAACGGGTCGTCACATGGGTGAACCCTCCCCCCCTTAAATAAAGAAAAGAAAAAAAGAAGTCAAATATCTTTATGGATTGTATTTCCTATCTAACTTACAAATGTTATCAAATTTTCATACATTTAAAACATGTTAATGTGTGCCAGTTTTTCTTAAAATATATTCTGGAAGGTTCATGCAATTGAATACTTTGAATTTTCAACATAAGATAGTTCTACCCACTTTTAGAAATGTAGATTTTCACACACAGTTGAAATACCTCACATGTGTGTGAAATTGTAATGGAAGGAAAAGTTGATTTCTCAAAGTAATCACTTAGTATTTACACGTTGATTCTAATAGAGTTTGTATATCATATAAATTCCCGGCGTTTTTGATAAATCAATCAACATTTGTGAAAACATTTAACACTGAGTTACGTAACAAGTAATAAAATGTACATGAAACATTGATTGTAGTATAGCCGTAGCATTCCGTTGTAAAGAGTAAGTCAAAATGAATTAGCGATTACAAACAGCTATAACTATTTATGGAAAAGAATTTAGGGTTAAGACTTACACAGAATGTAGATAGAACTTCACAATTTTGTATGTATACGTCATAGATGTTTTATGTGACTTCCGTGAGCCACACATGTAATATCTAGGCGGTACTCCATTTCACGCCATCCATTCTGAAGCATTTATACAGTCACCAACGCAAGCGCATCACAAATGTGCACTTTCAGTTCTTCAATTGTTTTGGGCATGACATGTGAAAGACAGGGTATATTTGCTTCCCATGTCAAAACAATTGAAGAACTGAAAACACACATTTGTAATGCGCTTGCGTCGATGATTGAACAAACGCTTCAGAATGTATACCGTGAAATGTAGTATGGCCTAGATGTTGTCCGTGTAACCAAAGGAAGTCAGAACATCTATGATGCATATACACAAAATTTTGTAGTTCCGTTTACATTCTGAATAAATCTTATCGATATATTCTTTTCCATTAAAAAGTTTTAGCTCTTTGTAATCGTTGTATAAATTTTGACTTATTCTATGTGTCAAACTTTTGAAGAAGACGCAATCAATGACGGCATATGTAAGCTAGAGTTTTGAAAATTCCGAGGAGTCAGAAAATACTGAGATAATGCAAGGTGCTGGACCTTCATCATTCGTTACAAGAGCCTTTAGATCAAGCCATACAATAAATGCGAACGCAGTAGTTGTACCACGATTAGTCTGTATTCGGTATTCATCGGACAACAATAGAAAAACAATTGGAAGCAACGAATTTCATCACAAAGTTGGATCGTAGGCTTTTGTCTTAGCTTATTTCAAATAAACAACCCCTAACAGTGTTTTTCTGTTTTTTCGGCACCAAATGAGCCATTCTTGAAACGGATTGGAGTTGGAGAAGAGTGGTCCAACGAAAAAAGTCCATGGACTATTCAGTCTTATTAAAATTGAAATTAGACCTCTTGCGCCGAAGAAGAGTTTGCTTAAAGAGTGAAAGGATGTGCATGAAATAATTTTTGGAGAGATCCTGGTCATAATAAAGCTATTAATGCTTCTTCCTACTGCCTTCTGTAGTCCACATGGGTCGCGAAAGGAGCCTATGTCGTCAATAGGTATGATTACATGAGCATTACATATTTCATGCGTGGATTAATTCTTTCAGTTGAAGAATCTTTTATGATATTGAGGATGTGGAAACGGACAATTTTTTTTTCCACTTCAACCACAAGTCTTTCGATGCAGGATTAATCTCCATCCAGAAAAACAGCAAAAGTTCTCAAATAGCAGTAAAAAATAAGCGCAAATATGTATTACATATTTCTATGCTTCCTGTCACTTCATTATCACATATAAAGGGTGTTTTTTAGAGGTATAAAACTTTCAATTGCAATAAAACAACAATGTATCATTCGACTGACATGAATTTTTTTTATTCGAAAGATAATCTTGTGGCATTACATTTTAAATATGATTTCTGGCATACGACTGCCACGGCTGGCTCGGATGTAGTCCAATCTGGACGTCCAATTTTCGATGACTTTTTTCAACATTTGAGGCCGTATATCGGCAATAACACGGCGAATGTTGTCTTCCAAATGGTCAAGCGTTTGTGGCTTATCCGCATAGACAAATGACTTTACATAGCCCCACAGAAAATAGTCTAGCGGTGTTAAATCACAAGATCTTGGAGGCCAATTCACAGGTCCAAAACGTGAAATTAGGCGGTCACCAAACGTGTCTTTCAATAAATCGATTGTGGCACGAGCTGTGTGACATGTTGCACCGTCTTGTTGGAACCACAGCTCCTGGACATCATGATTGTTCAATTCAGGAATGAAAAAGTTAGTAATCATGGCTCTATACCGATCACCATTGACTGTAACGTTGTGGCCTTCATCGTTTTTGAAGAAGTACGGACCAATGATTCCACCAGCCTATAAAGCGCACCAAACAGTTTTTCTGAGTGTAACGGTGTTTCGACATACACTTGTGGATTAGCTTCACTCCAAATGCGAATGTTTTGTTTGTTGACGTAGCCATTCAACCAGAAGTGCGCTTCATCACTAAACAAAATTCGCTTATGAAAATCGGGAATACGTATTCCGCACAGAACCATTATTTTCGAAATAAAATTGCACAATTTGAAATCGTTGTTCGGGCATGAGTCTATTCATGATGAATTGCCAAACCAAACTGAGAATAAATCATTTGACAGCTGTTAAATCGGTTGCCATCTTGGAAAGTAATGCCAACTTAAACTTCTATACCTGGAAAAAAAACACTCTTTACAAATAGGTATAAAAAATTTTGTAAGAACTTCATAACAGATGTATAATTATCTGATACAAATCTATACCTAGAATTTGTTTGAACTGATAACTTCCTTAGGCGTTTTCTTTTGATGAATTAATTAAAATTAAGGGTCAAGTTTGGCTGCGTTACACTGAATCCATTCCAGTAGGTTCTAAATGGCATCAATCGTGCTTGGGTCGGCCAAGCTCCCTTAAATTTGAATTGAAAACTTTTTAAGTGAGTGCTTTTTAAAGTAAAAATTTACGTGCACACTTTTTCCCGTGAAGTTTTATTTTATTATATGAATATTATTGACATGCAACCCCCTTCTACTCAACTCTTCAGAATACGCATGTGAAAATAATTGAAAAAATATTGTTCTTGTGTAAGAGATTGGAAGATGAACTCTGGGTATTATTAAATGAATATTCAAAGTTTATTATCAAGCTGCTTCTCTCTTTTGAAAACCAGAACTATTAACGAATTATCTAGCAAAGGCAAATTGTTCTTGATCAATAATGTTTAAAAATATTACAAACATTCACGTATAACCGTATTAAAAGAAATCGAGGAAACTCTATATGAATCTTTAAAATTGTTAAACTAAAAGAGATTATTTTGAAATCCTCAGAATTTATAAAGGATCAGAAATTTGTCTTTGATTTCCCTAAGACCACAGTTGAGCAACGTAAAAATGAAGACAAGATGTATAGATTACGCTTGCAACAGCAAACGGAATGTGATAATTCAACGCAGCGTTTCTCAAACTGTAGGGTGCGTCCACGAAGGGGGGGGGCGTGATAACTCTAGAAGGGCGGCACGAGCATATTGAAAAATAAAAAAAAAAACAGAATATTTTAAAACAAATTATTATTTTACAGAAAGTTAGTGAACGAAATATATTCTGACGTAATAAAAAATGGAATACAAATTTATACTGATATAAAACACTTATAAAATACGTTGCGCATACTGTTACATTTATAATTAATTTAACGATACAAAGTTAAGAAGGAGTTTAATAATTACCGGTGACCCCATAGGCTTGTCATATATAAAATTATATACAAAAATTACCACTTATCTTGATAATTTGTAAGGTTTATAATTTATCTCTTAACTGCCCATTAAAACATAAGCGATTCGCTCCCGAATGTCACCGTTTTTTAACACGTAGGCGAGTCCATATGGCGTATTGGTGGAGAGAAAAGTAATAAATAATCAAATCCTTTACAATATATAAATCCTTCGCAAACACGTCCAAGGTACTATTATTACATTCCCCCAAAGCCTTCGGAATAATTTTAGGGATAGCAGTACAGAGAAAAGATCGTATATCTGAAAGAAGTATATATACATCCGGGACAATTAACGTTTTGACTAAGTGAGACGTTTATATACACCGGTGACACTTAAGGTATCCGACTACGTTCGGAACCGGGATTTTGCAAAAGCGTATAAATGGATAATATTTATGATATTTAGTGTCACTTAGAATAGAAAATGTATATAAAATTGTTTTAAAAATAGTATTACAATAAAAAATTATTTAAGTACAATATTTTGATAAAAATTGAACATAGAATGACCCATTTTCAAAATATTCTCTTTTAGTGAAAAATGCTTCTATTATAATAATATTTTGCCTGTATATAGCTCAGACCTCTGAAAAGAGGCTCAACTGGAATTTTTGAAATATGTAACTTAGAAGTGGGTTTATCCATGTTTTACGACCACAGAGAGGATAAATTTTAAGAAAAAACCACCGATAATTATTTCAATGGGTTGCAACTCGGAAAATAATGTGAATTTTTCAAATCTCATATTTGAGCATCTGCACAGAGGTCTGAGCCATATACAGGCAAAGTATTATTATGATGGAACCATTTTTCACAAAGGGAGAACAGTTTGAAAAAAAGTTTATTCTAAGTTACTTTTTTGCCTAAATATTGTATTCAATTACTTTTTTTGTCAAAATATCCTTAAAATAATTTTATACTTGTATTCTTATTTAAGTAACACTAAATATTATGAAAGTTATCCATTAATGCACTTTTTTAAAATCACGTTTCCGAACGTAGTTGGATACCTTAAGACGTTAAAGTCGTATTGCAGCTTTAGACTCAAATATTAAAATATAATATTTTTGAATTCAATACATTATACTTTTTTGCAAGGGGAGAGGGCGTGATGAAAACTATGATTGGATATTGGTTGGCAAATAGTCAAACTTTGAGAAGCACTGATTCAACGTATTATGATGTGGAAAGTATTCCTTTATTAGATAAACTGCTTAAATCTGTACAAATAATATCACACTGTTTCAAGAAAAAATGAAACATGAGTATATTTTTGATTCAGTAGAAACAGCATTTATATATAAGCATAAAAATGTGTCAAAAGAATTAAAATCCGAAATTTCAATGAAGTTCATTGACGAGAAAGTTGCCCAAAATTATAGTTTTTTGTAGCGATGGCAACTAAGAGATTACGTGAAATAAAAACATTAATTGTGAAAGATTTCAAACCCCCTCTCTTTCTGTTTACTTAGAGAATTTTAAGAAATGTAAACGGCTCTCAAGGCATAAGTTTTCTTAGCTTTAAATAGTATACGGCGTAATATAAACATATGTATATTTGTGTGCGTGTGGTAAGTCTGAACTTACAATTCAAAGAAATCATTCATGTGTTAAAAAATCAAAAACGAAAGGCAAAACTGAAAGCCTAATTTTTTTTATTTTTGTAAATTTAAAAAAAGGAGATATTTGAATTTTCACTATTGAGTAAACACTATTGAATTAAAATATCCAATATGCAATTTAAATATATTTTCGGTAGAACAAATTCTTCAATAAAATCTTCTCAACATTCAAATAATTCTCCATTTCCGGCAGTTTCGTCATGAGATTTCTTATCCATGTCATCTGTGCCATCATCCATGTCGTAATCTCTCATTCGGTACTGCAGAGCCTTCAACAACCATTCATTCTCAAACCAACTTAAGTCTCTTCAAGCCATTCTCACTACAATGCGTAAATTATTCTTCAGGCATAATAGTCACATAAATAGGAAAGCCTACTTTGAGGCGTATAACGTCACATATATGGGAAAGCCTACTTTGAGGCGTATAAAGTCACTTAAACGGGAAAGCCTACTTTGAGGCGTATAAAGTCACTTAAATGGGAAAGCCTACTTTGAGGCGTATAAAGTCACATAAATGGGAAATATGTCCATTGTCCCTTGGTGCAAGACTTTTGAATGCAGAATTCACACATTTTTATGCGGTACTGTGAATCGTATTGTAAAAGACGATTGCTATCCAGTATTTTAATATCTATTAGATGAAACATGCTTAAAAAAGATAATCTGTAACCTATCCGTGTCTTTATTCTGTGACTTTGATCCTTTATCCAGACAAGGTAAATATTTATTGCTCCCTTGCTTTTACTTGAAATATATTCCATTAAGAAGCAGTCAAGAGCAAGACAGGATTTCTTCCGTATTCATATCCGTTGTTATATTTCCAGCGTATCGGCGCCAGTTTCAAACTTTCACTATTTCAATGACACTCGAGTCATTACTTAGAGCCACTTGCAAAAGTTTTGGTTTCAGCTATTGTCTTGCGTGATTTTTAAAATGGCTTGCATGTATGGATAGTTCCTTTTATTTTATTCTCTCTCTTGCTTTTATGTATATGTAGATGAGATAAACGTTTTATGGAACAGTTTCATCCGGATACGAGGGAGGAAAATCGTTACCGCAAAAAGGGTTGTTGATGTAAGCGTAGGCGAAGGGATTATTGTCCAGACGTGGCGCCTGTAATATGTCAATTGTTTCATAAGTCCTCATTTCAGGTTGTTTAAATCCATCGCCTATTGCTTTAGTGTCATATTTCTTAATACAACATTCAGCTAGTATTACATAAAGGATAAAAGGGACTGTATAAAAGAATGTCCCGCTACACAACAACTCTGTCATGCCAAAGCAAGCCAGCACAACAACCAAATCCGCAAAAGTGACTTGGAAAATCATCCTTGATAAGTTTTTTTTCAAGATTTCTCTCAAAGATTTTTTGAAACTTCAATTCGTAAGATACAAACTCACAATGAACAAAATAATCAAAAATAGATATAATTGCGCCTTTGTTGTTCTATTGTTGCGCCACATTATTGGTCTGCAACAGAATACTTTAATTATGTATATACGTTTATGGAAGCTTTTTCTATTGTTGTAACGCTCAATGGAAATAATTCTGTTATGCAATTGTTTAACTGAATTTTGACATTATACAAAAGTGATCAGATATTTTTTTATAGATAAGAGTTCTTTTTAATAAAGTTTAAATTGCATTTAAAGTTTTTTAAATTAACTGAAGTCTTCTATAAGACATCTGCATAGATAAATATAGTTAGACTTAATAAGATATAGAAAAAAAAAAGGTTTATAAAGTATTGAGAAATATTACTTTCAAATATATTTTTAGGAAACACGTCGTCAGCTAAACCTCTCTATATAAATCACCCTTATTTTTTTTTTTTTCTATTTTGTCTCAGCACATGGTTTAAAAAATGACGTCGTCGGAAAAAAAACTAGTATTTTATTTTGAACTGTCTCTGTAAAAAATTGAAAACACCACATTTTGCATCAAAGATTGAGTAAGAATTTAAAGTTTTTAGCTTAATAAACATTAAATAAAAAAAAAAAAAATCATGAAATATTATTTCTCAGAATATAAATATTATTTTCGGAAATAAGCGTATTGTATTAAAAAGTGTGTACTTAAGTGTTAATAGGAAAAATATGTAACTAATAACTTAAAGTGGTATTTTTTTAACTTTATTTGTGTGTGTGTTTATTATAATTTTTTTTTCAGAATTATAAACTTAAAAATAGTTTTTCTCAGTTTGTGTTTTTGGAAACATTAGTGCATTCAAAATGAGGCTCCCTCCACAATTAATTACCAATTACTTCCATTTTTTCCTGTGTGTTGCATATAAAGCATGTAACAAAATTAGGGATCCATTTTGCTGTAAACTGAATAATTCTTTTTAAAAAAAATTTAATGTAAGAGTTACTGGCTTTTTCGTTGATTTTTAGCATGCATATCAATATTTTATATTTTTTTCTC
Organism: Trichonephila clavipes; assembly: GCA_019973935.1. Taxonomy (NCBI): domain Eukaryota; kingdom Metazoa; phylum Arthropoda; class Arachnida; order Araneae; family Nephilidae; genus Trichonephila; species Trichonephila clavipes. Next base: position 573,367 of record BMAU01021373.1, on the reverse strand, counting down.
AAAAATAAATAAAGTTATTGCAAAATAGATCCCTAAGGTTGTTTATAACATCCATAAGTATATTACAAAAAATTTCATGTCAAAAAATTAATAATTACAAAATAAGTAAAATTTTAAAATTTTCCAAATTTTCTTCAAAAAATTAAAATTTTTAAAATTGTGTGAATAGTATGTGAAAAATTTCATCTTGTATCATTTCTTGAATAGAAACATTATATAAAATGCTAAAATATAATTTTTAAAAACATAAAGGAGGAAAGTAGCTCAAAGGGTACCAAGTCCTCTTAATTTTGTCTCTCTCTCTCTCTCTCTCTCAAGAGCTGAAAATATAAAATTATCTCGTCTGGAATAAACTCCTTGGGATTACCTTTCAATAATTTTATTCTTTTTCACATATTTTTATAAAGGAATAAGGTTTCAAAAAGTGTTAATTTTTTTCAAATATAATCATAATTTTCAAACCACATGCACATGAAAATAAGAAGCATTTCTGTAAGAAATATTAAGTACTTTTTATGCGTTGTGCATGATATTTTCTAATATGGTAGCTTTTGAGGTATAAAAATTTGTATAACTATTAAATGTATCATACTATTTAAACTCTACCTAAATTTTACCATTATATATCTTTTTTTTATTCAGAAAATTCAAAAAAATTTTTTTAATTTTTAAAAACTAAAAATTTAATTGTTCTTTTTTAACTTTTTGGAATATTATTTTTTATTTTATGTATATAAAAATGCTTAAGTATAATAAAGATATATTTCACTTTATAAATCAACTTAATGTTATATAGTAATTAGAGCTACTATTTTAGAAAAATATCACGCGAAAAAACTTGCTTAGTAATTCTTACAGAAATGTTTCTTATTTTCAGGTTCTCGTAATTTTATTTTAAACGTTTTACATTTTTTTAAAGTTTCATTCCCTTGTAAAAAATGTGTAAAATAATCTAATTATTTAGTTTTAATTCAAAGAATTAAATCTAGTTGAAAATATTTTATATTTTTAGCTCTTGAGGAAAAATTAACATCCCTGAGAACTCTTAATTATTTCCCTCTAAGGATCCCTACTGTAATCTTTGAAAGAATAACGGTAGTGTATCCCTGGTTAATTTAAATATTGAATTTATTTACGTCACAACTATTGAACATTATTTACTGAATTATACATTGAAGTTATTAAACTTAATTAAAGATTGTTAGAGTCCAATAATTTGTGAAAGGAGGAATCGTCTGGCCACCGCTCCCGAGTAAGTTCAAAGCATCTCTCCTTCATCTTCTGATCGACGGCGTTCGATTCCTCGGGGGTCAAAAAAGGCGTTGCGAGGTCGGCCACGCCGCAACCTTATATCTGCAGCTGCAAGAGGCACGTGTGAGTGTCGGGTCCACCAAAGACGCCAATCCCCGTTGGAAGTTACGACGTTACAGCTTTCGTCCTCTCTTATAGAACTTTTCCGTTGAGAAAAGCTTAATGGAATGACGATGACAACTGACAGATTACCGACACATCCCTTCATTAAGCACCACTATATTTCTGAGCTACAATTTTAACTTCTAAACAAAAACGCTGAACTAAATTTGGAATTACTTATTTCTAGTGAGTGTGTTCTTGCTAGGGAACTTACACAAATCCATATTACGAAAATGATCAATAGCAATATAAGAAAACATACTATAACATTAAATAAAAATATAAACACCCCTATCACTATGCCTATTATCAATTATGCTAACAACATGTCACATCAAATGCTAGTGTAAGACCTTACACATAAAATATTCTTTGCCACGATACTTAATAAATATTATACTAACGACATGTTGATATGATATGCTAAGTGTACAACCTTACACACAAAATATTTTTCACAATATGCCTCTTGCGTAAACTAAATAATCATATATATTTTAAAACCCGATACACAAAATTAAGCACATCAATATATTTTCTTTTAATGACTTTTTATCTTTTGACAAGCATCTCCATTCGATATGATATACAGTACTAGTAAATAAACAAAATTATCACAATTATAAACCCTTAACTAAAAAAACATTATAAGCAACAATTATTATTCATGAGCAAGAGAACATTGTTAACAATTCCTAAATATCAATCACCGATCTGATGAGACTATCTGCACTTTAGTGACTTTTACCCGACCGATGTACAATTCTAAAATTATATGGTTGCAAAGCCAAAGCCCATCGCAACAATCTAGGATTAGAACTAACGTTTCTATTCAACCACACCAACGGGTTGTGATCGGTCATAACTAAAAGTTAATTTCCATCTAAGTAGTAATGTAACTTTTTAATTACAAACACAATACTAGTACATTCCTTCTCCGTCGTACAATAACGCTTCTCTACCTCTGAAAATTTCTTACTCAGGTAAAGGATTGGATGCCATTCACCTTGTTCATTTAATTGAGTTAAAACTGCTCCCATACCTGCGTTTGAAGCATCCGTTTGAACAATGAATTCTCGTTCAAAATTTGGCGCGTACCATACGGGCTTATCAGTTAGTTTCCCCTTTAGTTCTCGAAATGCGTTTTCACATTCGGTCGTCCACGTAATTTTATCCCTCTTTGCTCTTCCTTTCAACGCGTCAGTCAACGGAGCAGCGATTACCGAGAAAAGATTTATATATTTTGGTAATAACCCGCTAGACCTAAGAAGGCACGTATTTGAGTTTTCGTGCGAGAGGTAGGGAACTCTAGAACAGCCTGAACTTTGAACTCGGAAGGGGTACGAAAACCCTGACCCACAACGTGATCCAAAAATTTGACATTTTGTTACGCAAACTTACACTGTGAAGGTTTTATAGTTAACTTAGCTTTCTTTATTCTCTGCAGAACCGTTTCCACATGTTTAAGTTGTGACTCCCAAGTATCTGAGAAAATTGTGATATCGTCTAGATACGGAACAATGAAATCCTCTAGTCCGTTAAGTAATTCTGCCATGAGTTTACTAAAGAAATATGGAGCATTCTTTAATCCGAAACATCCTTAGGGGTCTGTATGTACCAAAGCTAGTACAGAAGGCTGCGTATCGCTGTGTAGTTTTACTCAAAGGGATTTGCCAACATCCGTTACATAAATCTAAGACGGTAATAAATTTAGCCTCCGATACTTTTTCTACGCGTTCTTCGATATTCGGAAGGGGAAAATATTCCGTTCTAATGATCCCGTTTAATTTCCTGTAATCAATACATGGACGAGGTTCTTTCCCAGCTACCTCGACTAAAATCATAGGGGACATGTAATCCGATTCTCCTACCTTAATGATTCCTAATTTTAGCATTCGGTTAATTTAGTTTTTTTTAAATTTCATTTTGTCGGTGCGACTTTCGATAGGGCTTCGTCCTAACTGGTTGATCACTAACTAACTGGATTTCGTGTTCAACCATATTAGTTAAACCGGTATTGTTTGAAAAGCATTTTGAGTATTTATTTAATAATTCGTGCAGTCGATCCATTTGTTTGTCATGAAGGTATTTGTTCAACTCGCTAGCCTAGATTACGTCATCGAAATCATAAACGAGGGAATTGTTTTCTAAGTACGGGATTTCTAATTCCTGGTCTGCGAGAGAGTTTTACGTTTCATCATTAATAATTACGTTAAAGTGTTCTGGCCTTTTGTAATATGGTTTTAGCATATTTATATGATAGATTTGAAATGTTTTTCGTCTGCCGGGGATTTCGACTAAATAGTTCGTTTCCGAAATTTTATTTAAAACTGTCCCAAGGCCTATCCACTGCACTGCTAATTTATTTGCTCTGGATGTAGCTAACACTAGGACTAAATCTCCATCCTTAAATTCGCGTTTTACTGCGTTTTTATCATACCAAGTTTTCCGCTTTACTTGCATTTCCTCTATTTTATTTATAGCTACTTCTTGACATCTTTTTAATATATTTATTAACTTAAACATATATTAAGTGACGAGATCACTTTCTTCTTCCGGTTCCATCCAGTGTTCCATTACTAACGTCTCTGGGGTTTGCAAATTTTTCCCATACACCAACTCTGACGTTGTATACCATGTACTTTCGTGAGATACAGTCCGCAACGCCAAAAGGATTGACGGAAGATGTTTGTCCCACTCGAAGCCTGCATCTAAACATAAGACTCGTAAGAGTCGTTTCAACGTTCGATGAAATCGCTCAACAGGGTTACTCTGTGGATGATACACGGAACTATGACTGACAAGTATTCCGAATCTTTTAAAAAAACACGGTAGTCATAGCACTAGTATAAGAAGTACCCTGGTCATATTCTTGGAGTTCAGGTATTAAAATTTCGTCCTCTGCATCCGAAGAAACAATTATAGCCTCATCTTCCCCTTTCTTAGCATCACCACTATCTACCCCCTTTTCTTCTCTAGCCACTTTAACTTGAGACCTCGTCTGGACAGCTTTCAGTATTTCGACTGGCAGGAAATTATAGCCTAAATTTTCTTTTATTAGTTCGGCCATTTTATTTCCAAGCAAACATCGACCGTGTTGGTTTAAGTGATTTCCACAAACCACTGCCTTAGTTTGCATCTTTCTGAAATTTCCGGAAATTTCCACGACCGCAAAATGTAAACAAACCAATTCTGGGCTTAACGGTTGTTTTACCCAAACATTTTACCAGAGAAAGAAGAAGGATTAATGTATTTTGCACATACCAAATCTATTGTCGCTCCCGTATCTCTAAGAATGTCTATCTCGTGACCATTCACAGAGCTCTTTGTTATATACGAATTAAGAAAATCAGGGTTTTCATTTCATTCAATATTATTGAGAGTTTCCGTCGTTTTGTTTTTCATTAATTTAAAGCAAACGACTTTTATATGTCCGTGTATATTGCAATGATAACATCTCTCTGTCACGCGTTTTTCAAAAGTTATCTCTCTAGTACTCTCCGGAACAGAAGCTCCTAATCTGGGGGAAGTTTTCCCAAATCTATTTTCTTTTTCCTTGACCCCTGAGTATGTCAAAATTTTATCATTCCTTTCCAACCTATCCATGGGTTTCGAATTTACCTTTCGGACGTCCTCATAATTATCAAAGAATTCTGCTATTTGAGTAGCTGATTTAAGGTTTGCCCAATTATCTAAAAAATGATCTTTCATGCTGGCATTGATGCGTTTTTTTAATTGATCTACCACCATTAGATCTTTAAGATCTTGAAACGTATTTATTTCTAAGCCAATCAGCCACTCATCTAGATAATTCGTAATTTCAAAAGTGTAATCCTTCCAGGTGCTATCGGATTTCTTCTGGTGTTGGACAAATTTTTGCCGAAAGACCTCCGGACTTAACTTGAATCTTTTAAGTAATAATTTCTTTACATAATCGTAATTTTCGCGAGCAATAAATTTCATGATCTCTAGGGGTAACAAACCCAATAATTGCCCCACCCACTCTTTCTTTTCTATTGACGCCCTTTTAGTCTGGCGTTCAAAGATCACTAGATATAAACTAATATCTGACTTCTTAGGATCGAAATCTGGGATCAATTTTTTTAAGTTTAAATTAGAGGTTACAGAACTTGTATTTATAGGATCGTTTGATTCATCGCTTACCCTAATTCCGGATTCTATTTTAAACATTTCTAAATCAAATTTCAGCTGTAATTCTTTCTCTTTTAATGCCTGCTCCTTTACTAACTCCTCCAATCTCATTTTTTCAGCCATTTCTAACTCCTCCAATCTCATTTTTTCAGCCATTTCTAACTCCTCCAATCTCATTTTTTCAGCCCTTTCTAACTCCTCCTCCCTTTTCCCATTTGCAATGATATTCTCATACAGATTTTTAACAAATTCCTCTTCATAACTCTCACTGTTAGTGATTGCAATTTTTTGCTAGGGACAGTCATATTTAAGGTGGCATTTATTCCTAATTCCTCAGCAAGTAGCAACGTATCTTGCTTTTTCCCTTTACCAAGGAAAGCCATTTTTAAACAATATCAAATAAATGCCATGCTAAATTTTGCACTATTATTACTATTCTCTATTAATACAATAACACTGGTCCCATGCATCCACAGAAATACACAAAGAAAAACTTAACACTAAAAATAATCAAAATCATTCAAGAGACTTAAAATACAATAAATCTTAAGCTAAAATTGCTCACAATGCTTGAAATACAAGTACAATTCTCTAGAAACAAAATAACACTGTTCCCATGCAAGAAAAAACACTAAGTATTTAAAAATTTGTAAAGAACATTTTAACCAAAATTCCTAATACAATATGCAGTTTGTAACTCAAAAATATAACAGTACTCACCCATTTGAAGTGCTCAGCTTGCTGCCGGAAGCAAATTATGTGCAGTAATATGGCACTCGTGGTTTTGAAATCTTCAGTACGAACAATAGTCCTTTTGACCAATCTTGAATTTTTCACCCCTAACAATAAGTGTGGTCAGTTTTACCAGTCATGAATTCACTCGTGGCACGGCTTCAAAGACGAATTAAATCTTAGCACTGTTTCCGAAGATATGATTCCCTCCGGACGCTCCGTTCGTCAACTATTTAAATCGGTTTGATCTTTCTTTGAGCAAGACGCTTTCCTCCTTCGAAGCTGAATTCAATCGCAGCATGGCTTCCGAAAATCTCTTTTTTTCCCCTCCTTGCGGTCCGTCAGTAAAAACTCAAAATTTCCTCCTCTCATGGATCCTGAATGCTAACTTTTTATCCAAAGCACTGCCACCAAAACTCTAAGTTGTAACGTTTGAAAGAATAACGGGAGCGTATTCCTGTTTAATTTAAATATTGAATTTACTTACGTCACAACTATTGAATATTATTTACTGAATTATACATTGAAGTTATTAAACTTAATTAAAGATTGTTAGAGTCCACAATAATTTGTGAGAGGAGGAATCGTCTGGCCACCGCTCCCGAGTAAGTTCAAAGCATCTCTCCTTCATCTTCCGGTCGACAAGGTTCGATTCCTCGGGGTTGAAACAGGGATTACAAAGTCGGTCACGCCGCAACCTTATATATGCAGCTGCAAGATGCACGTGTGAGTGTCAAGTCCACCAAAGATGCCGATCCCCGTTGGAAGTTACGACGTTACACTAATTAAACTATAAGATTTGGCCGATGTAAATAACGATAATACAGTGGTATCTGAAGCTAAGAGTCTGGATTCAATTCAAAAAATGTCATTTTTTTAAAAATTTTATAGTGACAAGTATAGTTTATATTGATCAATTTTCTCATATCATGAGAGAATGTGCGCAAAAACTGATTTATGTAAGAGCCATCATATATTCTTTGACCAACACTTAACTCACATAAACAATTAGTAACTGTGAATTATTTTTACAATTTATTTCGATAAAAAAAAGGAATGGGATTGACAGATAAAAGAAGCCAAACATAGTACGGATTAAAATTCAGGCATGCTAGTAATCAAATATCATTTAGCCAAATTTTTGATTGCCTGCAGTAGTTTCCTTAATGTGAGGATAGAGCTTACGTAGAGCCTCCCGGGACGGAGATACAAGAAGCAATAGGCCTATCAAAACAGCACATGAGTGCAAGAATGTCTCCACTGGGAATGGTTCTCCATTTCCTGACTGTTTGCTACAATTCTAAACGCAGAGGGGCAGGACATGCTTGCGGCACTATTACAAAAGAAGTCGTTTGTGCTTTTTCTTCAATGGCAGCCTTCCTAACAGATGCCTTAAATAGACCGGATTCTTGCAACCAATTGACATATAATGGTTCCGATTGATATGGGAATCCCAAAGATGTCCAATATATACTTAAAAAAAACAAATGGGACAAAATTGGTTTGTTGGGCCACGTGTTAAGGATTGCAACAATCCACAAAAGTTGGCATCATTTTGGTCACTCCGATACCTCTTCAACTATCAACATTTTTTTTGTTCAAAATGTCGTTTCACATCTTAGTTGTTGCCTCTTGGACTCGCTTATTGGGTGTCAGCTGAAATTTGACAGCAACCTGAACCTTCTCAGTCCAATCACCATGGCCTTCACAAAATCCTCCCTCTATTGACCGATGGACCACCAAGACATTTTGAGGTGACCGTTTTCACTAAGACTTAATAATCATTTCATCATACGAAGGTCTAGAAAAAACGTGTTTATTTGAATCTAAGCCGACATCGATTTTAAGTAGTGCCCCGAATTCTCAGCAAGATTTTGTAAAAATTAAAGGATATTCTACGGTGAAAATTATAAAATTTTCTTGGTTCCAGAAAAAAAAATTAGCTAAATAGAGAAATTCGTAAAATGGAAGTCCAACGACCTTGTATAATTTCTTTTAGCCCACTACACCTATGCCACTAGGTGGATCGCAACATTTTGAAAAAATTAGAAGTAGTCCGCACCCTGGAAAAGTCTGCCCACCCATGCTCTACCGGAACTGCCTCTGATGGCGGTAGAGGTTGTGCATTCTTTTCCCATACGTTTCCTCTGAAACAAGAAAATAATTTCCACAAAAATATTTCTGTAAGAAATAGCATCCCGTATATTGCTCATTCTTCGAATTTCTTTTCTTATATCTACTTAATATATACCAAAAAGCTGCTTAATGCGAATAACAAGTGAGCCTGTAACGGGTTTATTCTCGCTTCTACTAATCGTCTTGGGTAAAATACTCTTTTTAATTGGGATTTCAGTTGCAAACCTGTTTCCGTAGAGAGAACTTTGTTTTTGTGTTTTAGAGCTTCTATTTAAGTGCTAGTCGTAGGATTGGTGAAATTATGGTTGAAAATTGAGATAGAAGAAAGCATAGCGTTAGTGACAGGTGGTCGTACAGTTAATTCAAGAAGGAACAATTAATTAAGTGTTGAAGCAAGAGCGCTCAGGGTAATAGATAAGTGCTCTTATTTCTATTATAACAAATTTAATAACTTGATTGCTCCTCGGGTTTTAATGTTGTTTTTCTTTAAATCCTAATTTCTTTGGGTCAGTTAGGCGATCATATCCAATGATTTTTTGTTTCCAGTAATTAGTCCAAGTCCATTTGTTAGTTGATTATACGAAGGGAACACTTGATAGTTTATACATTCGGAAATAGACAACCAAAAGAAAATATATTTGGTGTGGTCAAGGTCACAATTAGCAATAAAAACATCCAGAGAGGACCGCGGAATGTGAACTATTAATTTCGGATACGATAACAAATGCAGTCATTCCGACACCCAATGTTTCTATAGAAAACCTAATAAAATCTAACCACATAACTCATTTAGATTTATGTCTTTCTCAAAGCAATAAAGAGATTAATGTTTTAATAGGAGCAGATCATTACTCGCAGTTTCAAACTGGATGTGTTAAAAGAATAAATAAAGATCTATTTTGTGTTGAAACATTATATGCCTGGACGTAAACAGGAATAAATAATGTAAGAAAAAGTACCGATTCTATTGTAGAAAATTTACGTTTTTGTGAAAATCAAACAAATTGCAATTCAGAAGATTATTAATTGGAAGATATTAATTCTCAATTGCGTAATATTTGGGAAATTGATAAATTAGGTATAACGGATAACATAGTTAAAGAATTATCAGAGGAAGAAACGTTAAAACAGTTTGAACAAAATATCAAATTTAAAAATAGTAGGGACGACGTTAAATTGCCTTTCAAGGATGACGTAAATATTAGTAGTAATTTTAATTTGTCAAAAAATAGATTAAAAAGTTTAGCATCGTGATTTAAGGAAGATAATTCTTTGTTTGAAAACTATACTAGAGTTTTAGTTAATTTTTTTTATTGGACGAAACACACTAAGAACATTACTTAAACAAAAAACTACCTCTACAAGCCAGACAATGTATATATAATTTTAGCTGACTTACAGCGCCATCTATATTAAAGAATTTAATTTACAACAGGTTTAGTGATATAAGTGCATTCTCAATTAAGTTGATTGAGACTATCAAGTGATACAGGAAATAAAATGTCTTAGATTGAAAAATGGTTGTTCATTACTCAAACCCTCAAATACCCATGATCGAAGGACAGCGACAAGCCTATCATAAAATTTGCGTACTTTTTGTACCACTCATTTCGTGTTCCTATTAATATAAACGTAAAATCTTGCTTCCATTAATAAATTAGTCACAATATAATTGAGTCAATAGTTATTTAAAAACAGATTATGCTTTTTTTCAAACTGGTATTAAAAGACTTTAAAATAAAAATAAAAACTATTTTTTATTTTATTAATCTTGTTAAAATGAGAAACTGAAATAAGCAGAAGATATTTTTTATGTGGAATCGAATTTTCACATAAATAGTTAAATACTTATCAACAGTGATAAAATAGTGCTGATAAAAAAGTATGATTTTAACCTACTATTTAATTGATTTAAGTAAATAATTTTGTTCAAAATGTTGATTCAATGCAGATTAAATGTAATTTTAATGTTATATTTAGGAAATAGATGATAAAATTACAAAATAGGTGAAGCATAAAGAAAACTTATTTCAAATTGCTTTACTTTATTCTATAGATTATATTTATATTTATTTTGTTTCGAAGAAACTAGAAAAGTTAAATTTTACCAAGCATGAAAAACAACCCCTACAATTCTTCTATGGTCGGCAGAATATTTCTTCTATTTTGACAGGGGGGACCCGAGAACACTCAACACTTTCTATTAGTTACTAATGAAATTTTCTTAGATTAATGGAGCCAATGGTAATTATATTCTACCAGAGCATGGTTGAAATCAATTATTTACTGAAACTCATTTTTTGTGCTGTTTACACTAACAAATCAGCAAACGATACATTAAGGATAGATCAAGAGGTTCGAAAAAACCTATCAGTAACATTTTCACACCCAATAATTCTTAGAGATTAATTTCCACTAAGAATATGAAATATTAACTAAGCAAAAAAGATTTAAGCTATCCGAATACTTTGGAACCGGGATTTTGCAAGAGCTTATAAATGGGTAATATTTATTATATTTAACGTCACTTAGATTAGAAAATCTATATAAAAATGTCTTAAGAATATTATGATAAAAAAATTATTTAAGTACAATATTTTGACAAAAAATGAAAATAGAATGACCCATTTTCAAAATATTCTCCTTTTGTGAAAAATGCTTCTATTATAATAATATTTTGCCTGTGTTTAGCTCAGACCTCTGTACAGAGATTGAACTAGAATTTTTCAAATATATGGCTTAGAAGTGGATTAATCCATAATTTATTACAACAGAGGGAAGAAATTTTAAGAAAAAAATGCCGATAATTATTTCAATTGGTGGTAACTATGAAAATAACTTGAGATTTTCAAAAAAATCCTAGTTCAGACTCCATGCAGAAATCTTTACTTTATATAAGCCAAATATTATTATTATAGAAAACTTTTTCTATAAAAGGAGAACGTTTTGAAAAAAGGTTGTTCTAAGTTAATTTTTTTTGTCATAATGTCCTTAAAAGAATTTTATACATGTATTCTAATCTAGGTGACACTAAATATGAAAATTATCCATTTATGCGCTTTTTTAAAATCACGGTTCAAAACGTAGTCGGATACATGAAAAAGAAGTGTGCCGATTTTGTATGAGATTATTCTGTACATATTACAGGACGACTTTTTCTCTTTCAACTCCAACTATTAGTTCACACTCTCCCTATATATATATATATATATATATATATATATATATATATATATATATATATATATATATATATATATATATATATATATATATATATATATATATATATATATATATATATATATAAATATATATATATATATAAATATATATATATATATATATATATATATATATATATATATATTTATATAAATATTTATATATATATAAATAAATATATATATATATCATATGTCATATATCATATATATCATGCTCAAATATTCATTCGTTATAGTAAAATACTTTTTATTTGTCCATTAAAGTTCAAATACATTTTTTAAACTTGTAGTGAATGACACTTGATGTTAATTCAGTTTTTCCAAATATTAATTCATTAATTAATGAATAAATAGTAACAAACAAAAATAATCGTCCAAGACGATATATAAAAAGAAAAAATTACTTGTTATGTCCCTATAACACCATAGGTAATTGTTGGACTTGTATAATCCAAAGGTCATGGATTGGAACTCCGACTGAGAATTCTGAGAAATTCATATAATTTTTGAGAATGAGATTTCTTTTTACTATACTATTTTATCGGAATAATTAAATTTAATTAATGAATAAATAGTAACAAACAAAAATAATAGTTCAGCACCATCTATAAATAGGAAAATCGCTTTCTATTTTGTCACATAATATTGTGATTCTGTTACATGTACATACATGTTTATATTAATTGTAAGTATTTAATAAAAAGTAACTAAAATAAAAATTTTCTTTGCTAACCTAAGTAGAAATTGACTTATTTTTTAATATATACACTGCTGGACAATTGCTAAGGACGGATCACAAATTGCTATGTAGCATAACATTAAGCGAGACACGAGGCCTAGTAGGATAAAATATAGTTGCCACACTGTTCAGACATTAGAATAAAGAATATTTATTGTTCTGGAAAGTACAAAAGCTGTGAAACATCTGAAAGAAAAAAATGTTCATTTGATCTGCGTACGGAGAAATTGAACAATGCATCTAAAAGTCAGCAGGCACCTTAAAGAAAGGTATCAGTTCGGGATATGTCCACCGTGGAGTGTGATGCAACATTCCACACGTCGTACCATACTTTGCACTACTTTATCCAGCAGCTGTTGAGGCAATTTATCCCATTCCTCTGTGAGTGCACGGATGAGGGTGTTCTTGTTTGTCGGAGGATAGTTTCGACCAGCAACTTGCCTCCCAAAGCATCCCACACATTTTCAATGGGGTTTAGATCTGGAGAACGCGCTGGCTATATCGAGACGTTGAATACCCTCGCTGTCTAGACAATCCTGAACAGCGAGTGTTCGATGACATGTTGCGTTGTCGTCCATAAAAACAAATTTATCACCGACAGCACCACGGAAAAGACGAACATGAGGAAGTAGAAATTCATCAATGTATCGTTGGCCCGTCATAGTCCCATTCGCAACCACATGTAGGCGCGTGCGGCCATTGATCATGATGCCGGCCCACACCATGATACTGCATGTCGGATATCGGTCGTCCTTTTCCTGGAAATTTTCTAGACGATAAGCAGTACCACTCGCGCCAGATCAGTTGGCGTCTACAATGCGATGACAGACTGAACCTACTCTCATCTGAGAATAGTATGCATGCCCAGTCCTGTTCAGTCCAATTGTGATGCTCACGACACCATTGCAAACGGGCAGTACGGTGCTGTCTGGTCAATGGGACACACACAACAGATCTGCGTGCGTATAGTCCTCCTCCCCTCAAACGTCTGGCAACAGTTTTTCGGAAGATCTGCTTTTCTGAGACAGCAAGAATCTGATTTGCCACATGCTGAGCTGTGGTGTGCCTGTTCCTTTTTGCTGATAGGACGATATATCTGTCTTCTGCAGGCGTCGTACTTCTAACACGACCTCCCCCGTTCCGTCTACTACACATTCCAGTAGTTTTAAATGACTTCCACAGCCGTGAAACAACGCTGTGAGCGATGTCGAACACCCTGGCAACAACTGTTATTTTTCGCCCTTCTTCGATCTTTCCAATAATTCGGCGACGCATAAAATCATCTATGTGATGTCGGGAAGACATGCCAAAAAATTTAAGTTCGTCTATTAAATATTTCCTGTAAAACTTTGACTTGAAACATCAACTGTCCACACGCGTCAAAACCTTTAAAGCCCTTATGAACGCTATCACGTGATGAACAGACGTGAAAAAAAAAATTGCATACTCATAATTTTTCTTACTAATATCCCGCACTTATTCTAATTTTTTACATTTTGCTTCCTTTCATTTTGTGGTTGCTATGGATGATAGTGTTGTCCGTCCTTAGCAATTGTCCAGCAGTGTATTATGTTCAGCACTGTTTTTAAAAGACTTTCCTTGCATCAAACTTCAATAAACTTTATTAAAATATTTTGTAGGGCAATAAGATGCGTATGTTATATAAGCAAAGACATATTATAGTTTTATAGATTAAAACATTTTGGGAACAAAATTCATTATTTTTCAAGAAATAGGTGAGTTGAAATTCAAATCTAAAGATAAAAATAACTTTCTATAATTTATTATTTCCTTGAAAATTGTATAATTTTTTTTTCTAAAATAAGCTAATTTTAACTATTCCAGAAAAATAAAATAATTGAATGTTCTATGTGCAAGAAGTACTAAGTGCAAACATCTGTTTCAGAACTGCAAAACTAAAGAGAAACTTCTAAAGCAAATGTTTCTGTTGTGTTCTCATTTTCGCATTCTCAAAAATAAAAATAAAAAAAAGGTACAACTTTTTAAAATTTCCTTTTAGAAATGGCATTTATATACCGGGTGGGCAAAAGTCCGTAAAAACTTTAAAAAACATAAAATCCGGAGAAATGAACGAAAAAACTGTTTGCGGGATCAGCATTAGTATGTCACGGGATTTTTTAAGCTAGAAAAAAAATTTCGAAAATCATCCGGTAGGTGGCGCTGATGTACGCAAATCAAAGAAACAATGCATAAATAATGAACAGAAAACTTTCACAAATTTATTGCACCAGAATATGTTCCACATGACCACCACCACAGGAGAGAAGACATTCCAGACGAGTGACAAATCCAGCAACTGCAGAGTGCAACATGTCCGGATGTATGGAGGATACTTCTCTGTGGATCGCATCTTTCAGTTCCGACAGACTTGATGGACAGGATAGATACACGCGAGATTTCAAATATCCCTACAACCAGAAGTCTGCCGGTGTTAAATCTGGAGACCGAGGAGGCCATGGGAACCTGCATTGCCTGCTAACGATTCTGTCTTCCCCGAACGTCTGTATCAGGAATGCCTTAACCGGGTTAGCAGTGTGACTGGTTGCTCCATCTTGCATGAACGTGACATTCGAAATCTGACCTCGTTGAATTAAACATGGCACGACAGTCTCCCGCAGAAGCGTTAGATAACGCTGAGCATTTACCGTTTCCGATATCCATCCATTTACTGGGCACTGCGTTTCAAAGAAGAAGGGTCCTATGATAAATGAACCTGTGAAACCACACCATGATGTCACTTTTGGGGAATGCAATGGCTTCTGTGTATACTACGTGGATTAGAGGTCGCCCAAATGCGACAGTTATGGTTATTAACGTCACCATGAAGCGAGAAATGAGCTTCATCTGTCCACAAGATGTTAAAAACCCAGGTAGGATCCTGTTCCATTTTAGAGAAGGCTCACTTCGCAAATGCTTCCCCTCTGTGCGGTATCTGCTGGCAAAAGTTCATGGCACGATTGCAATTTGTATAGGTACAGCTGGAGGATTCGACGAAGAATATTGCGGACAGATGATGGTGGTAAGCCCAATCGTCTGGCTGCTTCACGAGCACGGCTGGTCCCTGAAGCTGCTTCGACGCAATCGCTTCCATTTCGACAGCAATGCAGGGTGCACGTGCTTCCTTCAAGAATGGTCGTCCGGCTCGTGCTCGATCCTCCAACTTTCCAGTTTCCTCAAAACGTTTAACAAGCTTTAAGAGACCTGCAGGTGTTAAAGGGCCTTTTCCACTCTTCACATTTTTCTGAATTCGAAATTTATGCAAGGCAATGCTCGCTGATTCCTCGTTCATGTAAAATAACTTCACCAGCAAAGCTTTATTCGGCGCACTGAGCATCCTTGTTCACATTCACTGTTTGTAATGGTGAAATGAATGTGGATTCATTGAGAGCAAAGGTTTTTATATCCGTCTAATTTGAATATTTCCACCACAGACGCTTGTAACAGCGCCACCTACCGG
Source organism: Trichonephila clavipes (assembly GCA_019973935.1). Classification (NCBI taxonomy): domain Eukaryota; kingdom Metazoa; phylum Arthropoda; class Arachnida; order Araneae; family Nephilidae; genus Trichonephila; species Trichonephila clavipes. Next base: position 557,490 of record BMAU01021373.1, on the reverse strand, counting down.
ATGATTTTCGAATTATTTTTTTCTAACTTAAAAAAATCCCGTGACATTCTAATACTGATCCCGCAAACAGTTTTTTTTTTTTTCGTTCATTTCTCCGGATTTTACGAATTTTTAAACTTTTACGGACTTTTTTATATATATATATATATATATATATATATATATATATATATATATATATATATATGTCATGATTTTGAAGACAGAATTAGATTAAAGTTTAAAAAGGAAGGTCTTTATTCAATCGTTTCTCGACATCTCTTCTTACGCTAAGGGTAGGGAGGAAAAAGCACGCCATGGTGGTGGTTTCAAGTGGATAACACTTGAAAAACAAATGGTAAGTATCGCTGCTTTGAAGAGGGGCTTGCAAGTTAATGCTGACATATGTTGACTATTAAATCTAACGATCTGGAATTAGACATGTTTATTGGCTAGGCCATATGTTCGGAAGAAATAAATGGGTGATTAGTTTGATACTTGCATATGGGAACGGAGAAAGATGAGTCAAGTGCTAGATAGGGAACTTAATTTTTAATCTAATTTAATTATCCTTACATTTGCCCACCAATTTTAAAAGGGAGTCATGGCGTGGTTTTTTTCTCTCTTTACAAACTTAATCAATTTTCAATAAACACAAAACAATACATAACATTATTTAGAAAGACATATTAAACACAGTAGAAATATTTAAGCAATAGTAATACTAAAATCAAAAAGCAATACAATAAACGAAACTATAACAACAAACACAGTAAGGACACTTCCAACATATTAATTGATAAAAATGAATTTCCATACATATAATTGAAGATTAGCTTGTTTAAATCTATTCGACATCCAGAAAAAGAGCTCGCGTTTCCTCCTATTCCTTCATAATAATAGATTCGTATTATAGCTGGTAGATATTTTCAAAAAAAATTATGTTGGAAAATAATATATCAAACAATAAGATAGTAAATATAAAAATACATGAAATCATATAAATGTTAAAATAATAATTTTGTATAAAAATCTACTCTGGCGCCATCTTAGTAATACCTTATATTGTTACACATATTTTGCATATATGTAATACATTTTTAAAAAGATAAAAAAAAATATAGTCACTAATAAAATGAAATTATTAATAATATGAAAATGGTGTATAACACACAACTTATATGCACTAATCAACACAATAAACAATATTTTATTTCACATGCGTTATAAAATATAAAAATTATAAGAATATAGGAATAAAAGAATACAAGAATATAAGAGCACTTTTTTATTATTTTAGAGTCGGAAAAGTGGACTCACTTCAATAATAACTTTTAATATGTATGAAAATTTCCTCAATATTCACTGTAACTTAACAATATCGCATACAATATTTTGAATCTTTCCGTAACCTTCTAAAAATTCGTTTCATAGACAAAAATTCTTGATTTTCTCTTACATCACACATTCACAAATAGAACTGTATCACCTTACTTAATTTTGAACACATCTCTCTGAGAAATCTGCGTCATCAACTCACAGATGTTCAGGATGCTGATAAGAAACAATGAGAGGTGTACATATCAAACTAAACAAGTTTGTCCTCTTAATGTTTCGAGACATATACAAAATTATAATGATTGTATTCTCCTTATCCACTGTATAATATCCAAAAATTAGACTTTAAGTTATTAAGTTAATTTTAATTTTAGAAAAAAAAAATTTTAAAAAATAGTGAATCCTGATATATGGCCGGTATATCAAAACACACAATTTCAAAATGAAAAAAAAATTTAATGACATGTAATAAGATTACTGCTGAATAAAATAATTAACAAAACAATTGAATTTAATGGAGAAAAAAGAATGCAACTTGACTTTACTTTTGTTTCTTATAAAAATCAATATCTCTAGTATTAGTTCTCTAATTAGTCATTTTTCTAAAAACTTAATTTATATCTTTCACTTTAAAACACCAATTTCTATCATAACTCTTAACTCATTCGACATCTTAAGATAAAATTATGAGAAGTATATTAAAATTTCTCAAAATTTTGTATGACTAAACCTATATACGTACTTTGTTTTCTCAATTAAAATATAAAGAAAATATCTCATTTATAACACAACTATATTATAAAATTAAATACCATATCATATCATATATTATTCTTTTTCGTAAAGTTCTGTTCAGCAAAACTCAGTTCTTCAATGTTACTAAAATTGGAAATATACCATTTAACTGACCTCCACTTTGCAGCGCCAGAAACCCTTGGTGAACGGTAATCCAGATGCTGTTGTCACGTTATTTCACCAGTAAAATTTTATTTATTTATTTTTCTTTCAATGTTGGTACTTCACTATTTCACAGTATTACCGTGCAGACTTTCCGGCGAAAAATATTTTTTTTCCTGGTACTGTTGGTCCTTCCATCATTGTATCACTGGAATTAAATCACAATACCATTCGGAAAAAACATATTTTTATCTATTTTGGCGGAAGGGATTGACATCTTTCATCATGGAGTTTAGGGGATTCACACGCTTTCCCCCTTTTTTTTCTCTCCATTAGAATGTTTTTTCCATTCACGGTAAACTGGATGGCCTCTTCAGCAAAAACAGAATATCGTTCGGCTGTAAACACTGCCTTCTTCTCTGTGTTAAGAGCGATGTTCTTTCGGGGATTACTAGCGCTTTTCTTTTCCGTACTATTTTTTATTCCGGCAATCTGACGTCCTCAGCAAAGAGAGAAATATCGTTTGACGGAGTCCCGTAATCGTTATTCGCAGCATTTATTTCGATAGCTGGCATAATTTGCGCTCGTTTTTTTAATTCTTTAACTTTAAGAACTGATTTAAGTTAAACATTTCGAACTATATTAGCAAGTAAATTCTGCCGGCATTAATTATGTCATGATTTTGAAGACAGAATCAGATTAAAGTTTAAAAGGAAAAGGTCTTTATTCAATCGTTTCTCTTACATCTGTTCTTACGCTACCGGCAGGGGAGGAAAAAGCACGCCATGGGGGTGGTTTCAAGTGGATAACACTTGAAAAACAAATGGTAAGTATCGCTGCTTTGAAGAGGGGCTTGCAAGTTAATGCTGACATATGTTGACTATTAAATCTAACGATCTGGAATTAGACATGTTTATTGGGTTGGCCATATGTTCGGAAGAAATAAATGGGTGATTAGTTTGATACTTGAATATGGGAACGGAGAAAGATGAGTTAAGTGCTAGATAGGGAATTTAATTTTTAATCTAATTTAATTATCCTTACATATATATCAAGGAAATAGCATTTATTCCCCAGAAAATTTATATAAATAAAAATTTAATGTGTGTTTGTTCAAAGTCACTAATCTCCGAAAGCACTGGACTATTTCCTCTGAAATTGTGACATAATATTGCATTGACATCCGGACAGGTTTGTGTGTACTTTTTTATTCAAAAATTCACTCTATTTTTTTAAAATTTAATTTATATTTGACCGTTTGGTGTTATGATGTCATATGATGTCGCGATTCTCACTGAATTCGAAAATATTTGCATTACATATAGTTTTTTCAGGTTTATTACATATTTTTACTATAGTTATATATATATGTTTATTGGTGTCATATTTATTTATCTATTGTTCTTTGATACATAACTGGGATTATTTTTCTCGAATAAGTCTTTTTTTTAAAAATTATTCTTTCAAAAACTCAAATTATGTTTTGTAGTTTCGGCAACATTCAGATAGCTTTAACGCGGGATGTTTATGATTTTGTTTGTATATTACATCGGGCTTTTTTTCTGTAATTTAAAGCGAAATGTGTTTGTTTTTATCAAGCGGTGATTATAATTATATTTGATTTCTGTACGCTACTTATTTTTCTGCCAAATAGTGGTTAATTCTTAACGATTTGACGTTAACATTAGACTTTGTGTGTGTGTGCCACGCATGATTTCTACAAACGAGTAGCCTACTGATTGAAATGTATTTCTCCTTTTTTTATCTTTCTCCAGTAATCCTTGATCAAATTATTTATTTTCTTCTTTTTTGGTACCTACGCTTTTTTCCGTCGCCAATTTACATCAAATTAAAAGACCTCGCCAGATGCCATGATTTGTGCATTCAATGTTGGGAAACGTTCTCACGCATATTTGAACACAATATTTTTTCCACTTGGAGACATTTTAATTTGGCGAAACAAATGCACGAGATTTTAAATAAGTATATGTTTTTTTTCTCTATTTTAAACAATTTTTTAAATTTCATTTGATGTTATTTTTGAAATACAAGTGGTAAAATTTAGATTTTCTGATATGGTATTCAAAATATTAAACCTTATTTTGTTTTTGGTGGCTTTTTTTGAAAATAATTTTATGTTATAACTTTCTTGAATAGATTATATTATAGTAATTTATTAACAGAATATTTCAAATTATTACAGTTTCCTGGATAATTACTTATTATCGCAATAATTACCAACGTTCAAGATAATGAATCCAATGAATAATTCAACAGCGAATCAAGATACAAAGATACGGTTTTGCCCAAAGGGATGGAAAAGAAACCAGGTTTTGTGTGGCAACGAAAAAATTAGCAGTGTTGGCAACCAACAGATAGCCCTATAATGTTTTATTGCACCTAAAGATGATTTACAAATGAAAAAATGTTGACAACTTGCAAGTCAGCTTAATTACAGTTACTTAGTATTACAGTAAATATTCAATGTACTGCCCATCATTGGAGAGTGAGACGAGTCACCCCACCGTTCGCATTATTTAGTAGCATTTCTTACGTTATGGCAGACACCTTTAGGCGGATGGAATCTTTGAGTGCTGCTATAGATGCTGGTTGGTCACGGTACACTTTTGACTTCAAGAATCACCACAGCCAAAACTCACACGGTGTCAGATCGGGCGATCTTGGAGGCCATGCGTTATTAAAGTAGCTACTGATAAAGTGATCCTCCTTAATCTTGAGCATATTAGGTGCTGCACAGCAGAACAATATGAAGTGGTTATCCATATTGCATAAAGGTGACTGTTTGGAGTGCCTGTCGCGCTTGAAATTCAGGAATACTGTTATTTTTTAACTGTGTTACATATCGCTGAGCAATAACAGAAACTGTTTTGAAATCCGTTTGTGTGACTTCGTCGGGAAAAAATGGATCAATTATGAAATCAACAGCGAAGCCACACCAGACTGTCACTTTAGGCTGTTTCAAGGGTACCGCAACAAATGCATGTGGATTTTCTGTGGTCCACACTCGACAATTGTGGGTGTTAACAGCGTCGGAGAGTGTAAAATGCACTTCATCTGTCCAAAGCACAGTGTGAGGCCAGTTGTGCTGCTCTTCCCTCTTATTGAATACCAAATTCGCAAAATCTCGGTGAGAGTCGTATTCAAGAGGTTTCAGTTCTTGGTTATGTTACAACTTATTGTGATAAGGTCGCAAGGTTATTCGCAGTGCTCTCCAGACACTTCCGTATCACACTCCTGTCTGCCTCGAAACTTCTCGAGCACTGCCCTCTCCATGGGCAGCAATCGTCGACATGGATTGCACCGTCTGCTCAACTGTTGTGGCAACAGCAGCGGCTGTTCAGGGACGTCCATTTGACGTGACGCTAAAGAACCAGTTGCTTCGATTTTCTTCATCATTCTGTTCAATGCAGAAGACATTCTTGTACCTTTGCTATCTCGCATACCCTTTATGTAACTATATACTTGCAATGTCGCAATGACACCTTCCGAATTCTTATACTATAGTTTAACTAAAAGAGTTTTCTCAACTATGGACAGCATTTCAATACATACAAGCTTCGACTACCATTACCTGCTGAGGTTGCTCCCTTTTATATAGATTGTTGCTTTGCCATTTGATTTATATTCGTAAATTACTTGATGACATACTGTACTTAGTGGCTCAGCAGCGCAAGACAAACAGCACCTGTAGTGCCTATCGCAATTTTCGTGACCTTAGGCACTGAGGTGCATGAGCAGATGCTCCAATCGGGTGGTCAGTCTGACGCAAAACCCCCAGTGTTTAGTTTCCAAGCCAGCTTGGCTCATTTTTATCGATCCACCGAAGAGATGAAAGGCTGAGTCAACCTTGCTGAGCCCGGGGTGTGAACCACGGATCTGTGGTGCGAAAGCGTGATACGCTGCCACTCAACCACTGGGCTTCTACTTGATGAACTATGGCTAGAAATATAACAGTAGTGTCATTGTTTCGAGTCCTTATTTCACATAACAATGCAAAATAGCAATGAGGTATATCATCAATCTAAAGAAAAATGCAGATATAAGTCTTAGTGAGGAGTAATGATAAAGTTATCAGCCCATGGTCATTTGTTATGGATTTGATCATGGTTCTAAGCTATGAAGTCTTTTGGTTATCGTATTACTCTTGTGTGTGGAACATTAATTCAAATAATCAAAATGTTGTAACTTCGTAGTACAGTTGCATGTCACTAGCTTGATGCATTTACTTCAGTGCTTCTCAAACTTTCAATGTTCGCGATCCAATATTCAATCATCATTTTCATCTCACCCCCCCCCCCTAAATAGAATAACAATAAATTCCATAATACTATACTTTGGTATATAAATGTCTCGCTCTGCCAAAACATTAATTTTCCGGATGCATATATACGTCTTTCCGAAGTACGATCTTTTCTGTGCAATGCTGTTCATAAAACTATTCCGAAGGCTTTGGAATGTAATAAAAGAACCTTGACAGTGTTTGCAAAGAATTTACTCATTTCAGAGGCTTTGCTTATGTATTCCTTTTCTCCTGCCCCCCAAAAACATCGAAATATGCGGGCCTATGTGGAAAAGGGTGGCATTGGGGAATGAATCACATAACTTTAAATCGGCTGTTAAAGAATTAATTATAAACCGTACAAATTATCAAGAAAAGTATTAATACAAGCCCATGGGGTCACTGATAATTATCAAACTTATCCTTAACTTAATATCATTAATAATGAAATACATTGTAAAGTACTGATACATTTATAAGTGTATTATATCAGTGTAAATGTGTATTTTATATTTTATTATATCAGAAAGTATTTGTATGTTTACTTTCAGTAAATTTATTATGTTTTAAATAATCTTGTTATCGACTTTTCAAAATGCTCGTGACCCCCTCATAGAGTTATTACCCCCCTCAAGGGGGCGCGCCCCACAGTTTGAGAAACACTGATTTACTTGCATCAATACTTCCGAAAGTTTTTAAAAAATAATTTAAAACTATAACGACATGTACAGTATAAATGGAGTTTAGTATATATCTATACAATTTGTTAATAATAATTACTAGGAAACATTTGTAATTTTTATTTAATTATTTTATTCATATATGCATATAGATGTTTGTATTTGAAATTGTGAAATTAACTGTGATGTAAAAGATTGTTGTTGTTCAGAAGTTCTTTTCGGTCAGAGATGGGCCTTTTCGTACCACTCGGGCAGAAATAAAAACTGAATTTCATAACCATTTTTTAGTAGTCATGTTATGCAGCCTTATGGAAAACTCACAAATAATTAGTACCTATAATAATCACAGAATAAACTCTTAATATATCTACTTCAAACCTGTAATCTAGGATTGCACAGCTGTTTATATTTAAAACAATTAAAATAGCTTTTCTCGGACATTAAAAACAAATATGTTTTTTTTTCAATTACGCAGACTCTTGTTCTGGTTTCTTTTAATTAAATGAAATTTCTAATTTCTGCATAACGAGAAGTATAAAGATTATTTTTGTCTAGAATAGAACTCTTTAACTCTCTTAAAATTAAAAATTCTTTCTACTTAGGATCTCTGGCATTACTAAATATCTTTCCAGCCAGACGTTTAATTTTTATCCTTCATCTCATATCCTTCATCCAACAATTTATTTCACGAGTGATAAAATTAGAATGAAGTCATGCAAAAGAACCACTTAATTATTTTTTTCGAGAAAGGGGCTCCTGGGAAAAAGGGGTGGGGGGTAAGATAATTTTTTTCTTTACACCGTCTACTTAAGAATCTTTTATTTCATCGGGTGATTAACCATTGTCAAGAGTTTTCTGAATCAGAAAATTAAATAATAAGATGCATTTATAAATATTTCGCTCTTGCAACTCTTTAATTAATTATTTAATTTATTTTGATGAATTTTAATCTACGTCGTGATCTGAAGCAACACGAGGGATTTTAGTGATGGATTTCATAATTTTAAATCATAAACAAGTGAAAAGGACGACACCAGAGCTGGCACTCCCACTCCCTTATCTTCCACACCAAGCTAATGTAATTTTTTAAGGCATCCGAGTGGGCTAAGAGAAAATTTTTTTAAATATGTCTTAAGGTACCCAACTACGTTCGGAACCGTGATTTTAAAAAAGCGCAAAATAGATAATTTTCATGATATTTAGTGTCACTTAGATTAGAATACATGTATAAAATTGTTTTAAGGACATTTTGACAAAAACATTTATTTAAATACAATATTTTGGCAAAAAATTAACTTAGAATAATCTATTTTCAAAACGCTCTCCTATTATAAAAATGCTTCTAAAATAATAATATTTCGCTTGTATAAAGTAAAGACTTCTCCAGAGAGTCTGAAATAGAATTTTTGAAAAATTCACATTTTCAAAGTTACCACTAATTGTGTGTGAAATAATTATCGGCGTTTTCTTTCTTAAAATTTTTCTCCTCTGATGTTGTAAAACATAGATAAACCCACTTCTAAGTTATATATTTCGAAAATTCTAGTTGAGCCTCTGTACAGAGTCCTGAGCTATATAAACAGGCAAAATATTATTAAAATAGAAACATTTTTCACAAAAGGAGAATATTTTGAAAAATTTTTATTCTACTTTCATTTTTTGTCAAAATATTGTACTTAAAAAAATTTTATTGTAATAATATTTTTGAAACAATTTTATATCCATTTTCTAATCTAAGTGGCCCTAAATATAATAAATATTATCCATTTATACGCTTTTGTAAAATCAAGGTTCCGAACGTGTAGTCGGATACCTTAAAAAATTATTTAATTGTTATTTCTTAAGAAAGTATGTTGCAAAATTATAAAAATGCAGCAAAAAGAATTTTTTGAAAAAATATTTTTTTCAAAATATTGAGAAATTTAAACCAAATTATTACAAAAATTTGCTCTTTCGCTAACAACTCTAAAAAAATTAATTTCAAAAACAAATAACATATTTGCAAGAATTCAATTCTTCAATGTTTAACTATGCTGTCTATTAAAAAGAATATCAAGTTTTACAATAAAATTATGAAATACAAGTGTTCAACATAAAAAACCCAGAATTTCTCTGAAAAAAAATTTTTTTTCATATAAAATTGCATTAAAAATAACTTACGAAGACTTGGTACCCTTTGAACTACTTTCTTTCTTTATGTATTTAAAAATTATATTTTAACATTTTATGTAGTGTTTCTATTCCAGAAAATGATACGAGATGAAATTTTTCACATATTATTCACATAATCTTAAAAAATTAAATTTTTTTGAAGAAAATTTGGAAATTTTTAAAATTCTACTCTTTTTGTAATTATTAATTTTTTCATGTGAATTTTTTTCGTAATTTTCTTATGGATACTATAAGCAACTTTAGTAATCGATTTTACAGTAACTTAATTCATTTTTGAGAAAAAAATGTTGTTATACATGCTAAAAATCAACGAAAAAAACAATATCACTTACATTTTAATTTGTTTTTAAAAAAAGTATACAGTTTACAGCAAAATGGATCCATACTTATGTTACATGCTTTATATGAGACACACAGCAAAACAATGGAAAGGATTGGTAAATAGTTGTGGAAGGAGTAGCATTTTGAATGCACTAATGTTTCGAGAAACACAAACTGAGAAAAACCACTTTAAAGTTTATAATTCTGAAAAAAAATTATAATAAGCATAAATAAACTTAAAATACAACTTTAAAATATTAGTTACATATTTTTCTTGAAAATAATTGCATTTTCGTATTTTTCAACCCATACATTTTTATAAATAATCAATTTTAAGAAGGTATTAATTGTAGAAGAAAATTCAAGCAAACTGTTAATTTTTTTTTTTCATTCTCGACAAAAAGTTTAGTTTCTTTGTCTTTACATAATTTTGAAGTATTACATTTGCATGAAACACATATCAGGAATAAGAACTGAAATTATAAAATTATTAATATAAAATGCCTTAATTAAAAAATTATACATGCACACACTTCACAAACAAGAAAAATTGCATTTTTGTATTGCCTCGTAAATATTCTGTTTCATATATTACACATTCTTTTTTTATAGTTATTGTGTTTCTCTTTATAAAATAGATTTTTTTTTTCTAAAAAGGGAGCGTGACCAAATTTCCTAATTTATCTTCAAATGAAGTTTTCTTTAACTTCTAACTTTCCGACTTGCACAAATGATATATCAATCGAAAGATAATAATGTAAAGAATAAGATTAAATAAAAATAAAAAAAACTATAGGTCGGTCATTTTGGGGGTACCAAGTCTTCTTAATTGAAAAATTATTCTTAGATTTTTTATCAGAAAGTATTCATTATAATACAAAGAATAAATTCAAAAAAAATTCGTAAGAATATTTCAATTACTTTAAGAAATATCATTCTTACCGTTAACCATTATGTACGAAAATAACATTCTTCAGAAAATGCAAAAAAAAAATTATATTTACAAGAAAACTTTTTAAAGATTTAGGAAGTAATTAAAATCCTGCAGGTTTGTACGTGGTGTCTTCTTGAACCTCATACTTTAAACTTTTATATTTTATAAGGTCCTTTCTTTTTTTACAAGACAGTTTCTTATATGGTTTAGAAAACCTCGTTTAATCAACAATTCTCGTATTGTCGTGGTACCAAAAATATCCCTTCACTTCAGGCCCTAATTCCATTCCTAACTTTTCAAGTAAAGGTAATAGACCAGCAAATCCAGAGTTCAAAAGTATTATTACAATATAAATTCCTAAGTGGAGTGTTTGTACCTCAACAAAGGTCTCTTTTGGGATTATACTCCACACGACATCGTTAAATCTTTCATTGTACACTGCTCAAAACAATTAGGGGAGCACTGATTTTTAACAAAAGTTTATAAATAAGTAACATAAAATGAATCATCCATTGTAAAGCCTACCAGGAAACGGAAGAAGAAAAACTTTATTTCATGACGTCAAAAACCAGAAAAAGGAGATAAGGGCGAGGTGTTGCACCAAAAGATTATTGAGAATTTAAACAACGTTTTACCGGAATCCATGGCATTGTTATAGGCAAAAATCCAACGGTGTCGCGGACGCTGTTGGAGTCGCCAGAAGTGTTGCAAGGCTTGGAATCGATTCCACAGGAAATTTAAACGTCGACCAGGGGCAGGTCGGCCACGAGCCACTATCAACTGATGACCGATTTCTACGCAGCTGCAAAGACAGTTGCTCTTGGCAACAAGACGGAGGGTGTTCAGCCAAACAGTACATAATCGGCTTCATAGGCTAATGGTCTCCATTCCGTTGACCCCACGCCACCATGCGGCCCGAAGAAGATGGGCTGCTGAACATCGAGATTGGGAGCAACATGATTGGAGCCAAGTGCTGTTTACAGACCAGTCCCAACAAATGGAGGGAGTTCGTGAAAGGTCAAAGTTGGAATTACGGACCTGCATATCATTCGGAATGGCACTATAAAGATACTTTCATGTCATCCCTTTCGCTGGAGCCATTGGAGTGTTTGCTAATGCCCGACCGCATAGAGCTCGTCAGCGTTCTCTCCTGACCTGAACCCAATCGAGCATGTTTGGGACATGCTCGGACACATGCTGCGCGACTTCTGCTACTTTGGACTTGAATGCACTTCTTGAGGAGTAGAACAGTATTCTTCATTTGATCGATAACCTCATCGCATGGCAAAAGGTGTGCAGCAGTCTTAGCTGTTCGAGGAGACCACACGCCCTATTAAAACACATGCATCATGTCTAAACAGTACCTTTTTTATCGTTTACATGTAACCAAATTGTTGCCCTAAATCATCTTTTCATGTTTTTCCATATTTTCAAAGAATTAAAGATTAATTCCAAATTTTTTACGCCTTTTTCTGTATTGCGCAATACGCGTGTTAATGCCAATACGTGGCTGTCTCAAAAATTGTTTTGAGCAGTGTAGTTCTCCATGAAGACAAGTTTGATCTTTTCTTTTAATAGAATTTATAACTAAATTTGGAAGATTCGTTGATTTTTCTTTCAAATTAACTCCAACAAATTCTGCTTTCTTGAATTTACACCAGCTATTAATGTTCTTGCTCAATTTCTGCAGACGCCTTCCAACCCTCTTTTGCACATGCCCAATACATTCTAACTTTGTAGCTGAATCTATAGCGTATGTATTTTTCACGGTTTCAAATGCTTTCGAATCCCCATCTCCATAATATTCAGAATACTGTAATTTTCGTAGATGTTTTGAGCACTCAAACATTCTGAAAACATCGACAGGCTCCATGTTTCCAGAACTGCCAGCCAAATTTGAGAACACATGATTTTCCTTCGAAATATTCGGTTTCTTTACATTACATATTCTGCAATGAGAAGATAAAATTTCCGTATCCAACACTTTACCAGTGTCAATGTATATAACTGTTGCACAGCCATTTAAAAAGGAATAGCCTTGACGCTGTCACATTCCATCCACTGACACACCTCAGCTAATAACTTTGTTTTTCTCGTGCTTTATTTCCCTCACTTCTTTCGCAGCCCATGTTTTCTTCGGCAACAAGTGATACGCATTCTAAAATGTATTTCTCTTGCTTTCGAAAAGAGAACTTCGAAATGAATGGAAGGCTAAGTGTCGAACACAATTGTTTTCCTGCGGTGTATCCTTTGCTTACAAATCTTAAGCCAAGGACAAAACACATATTAATAATCCTGTTCTTCCCAACTTTTTCAGAAGCAGAAAGGCCTTTTGTAAAAGAACATTTACTATATTTTATAGAAATTGGAACACAGGCCAAATCTTGAGTCCTCAATGAGCAGTAATCCAGTTGAATAACAAAACGCACAGCATAATATGGAAAAAAACATACAATAAATTAAATATTTAATTTTTAAATTAATAATACGTTTTTCCCAGCATTCTTCAGAATTAGTGTTATTAGGAACATCTGTATCTAAATGGAAGCGGCTCTCTTTCAGTTTGGTCACACTTGCACTGGACCTCGAAGACTCCACCTCCCGATTGCGAGTTGTAACGATTACCATGAAATCTCTTCTTTTTTGGCCTCACTGATCTTGGTTTTGGCAGGACAGTTTAAATTTAACAAAAAATATCTATAACTCTATATAAAAGTACTAATGAAAAAGATCTGAGGAGCTCTTACTAAAACGCAACTGACAAAAAGATAGCAACTCGTTCGAATCAAAACAAACATTGCAATCAATTAACTGTTGTCAATTTGAAAGCGAAATATATCTATTAAAACATTTATAAAGTGAAATAAAGTTTAACAAACACAAAAATAATTTGCTGAAATATTTTAAATGAATAAAAATCATATTTTACGGTTGAAAACCAACCGAAAACTCATACTTACGGTTTCGATTTGGGCTTACTACCCCAAACGAAAACAGGTATAATTTTTTTTTCTATTTGACACAGCGTTAAAAGTAAGATGGGGTTAGAAGTCTTAATAAACAGGCTTCAAACCAGACGTAAAATAAATTTTGATTTTTTTTACAGAAAAAAATGATTTCAAACCAGTCGGATACCTTAAACATGATTACAAAATATACTTATGTTTAAATAACGATGCACAGCAATTTCAATTAAAATACTATTCATGACTGTCTTTTGTATTCTTATTCATACAAAAAAATGTATTTATGCAGGATTATTCCATGATTATTCCTAAGAATCAATGATGAAAAGAAAGCTTTTAAATTTAGGTATTATTCCTAGATATAACTCATCTCTTTTTTTATATATATTTCCTTTGATCTTAAGATGAAAGGTAGCCCATTCATGGAGTATTAGTAAAGGAACGTAGTTATGGTATAAATCAAACCCATACATCTCCAGAAAAAATTATTTCCTCAAAAAAAATTCCTAAGAAATTTTAAATAAAATTCAAAGCAAAAATCTGTCTTTCTGAGAAAAGAATTTTTTTTTTTTGACTTCGGAAGTCCCTGAATATTTCTTTCAAAATGCTTTAATATAACTTCTTTAAAGATAAAATTTTTAAAAAAACATCAACATTATTTGGTTCCTTTTTTGTTGGTATTATTTATTGACAGTTTTTATTTCATTTGTTAATTCTTTGTTTGTTTCTTTCAAAGATACTTAAGGTGTCCGATTACGTTCGGAACCGTGATTTTAAAAAAGTGCATAAATGGATACTTTTCATGATATTTAGTGTCATTTGGATTAGAATACATGTATAAAATTGTTTTAAGGACATTATGACAAACAAAATTATTCAAATATAATATTTTAGCAAACAATTAACTTATAATAACCTTTTTTCAAAACGTTTTCCTTTTATAAAAAATGATTCTATAATAATAATATTTTGCTTAGATAAATAGACTTCTCCAGAGAGTCTCAACTAGGATTTTTGAAAAATTCACATTATTTTCAGAGTTATCACCAATTGAAATAGTTATCGGAGTTCTTTTCTTAAAATTTCTCCCCTCTGTTGTAGTAAACTATAGATAAATCCACTTTTAAGTTATATGCTTCAAAAATTCTAGTTGAGCCTCTGCACAGAGTTCGGAGCTATATACAGGAAAATTATAATTATAATAGGAACATTTTTCATAAAAGGAAAATGTTTTAAAGATTGGTCATTCTATGTTACTTTTTTGTAAAAAAATATATTTTATATATATATATATATATATATATATATATATATATATATATATATATATATATATATATATATATATATATATATAATGGTAGGTTTTATATATTTTTGTTCATATGTTATTAGTTTAATGATTTTTTAATATTTAAATTTCCTCATATGTAATTCTTTCCTTTCCTCTTGGTATATAGTATGACAAACTACAAGTGATGGTTGGCTGGCCCCAAAACATGTTTGAACCTGCAATCCTGGTTCCTAAGGCCAAGAGTTTGCCATCATACTACGGTGCCTTCTTCTTCCTATTTATAGTTATCTTAGGTTTATAACTATCTGTTTATTTTTATATTTTCATTTATATATTTGTGTGTATATATGTTCATATATATATATATTTATATATATATATATATATATATATATATGTATATATATATATATACATTATATATTGAAATTTTTATATTTTGATTATATATACATATATATATATATGTATATAAATATATATATACATATATATATATATTTATATGTATATAAAAATATATATACATATATATATAATATATATATATATATATATATATATATATATAAAATACTTTTTATTGTTAGTAATATTCTTAAAACAATATTATATACGTCTTCTAATCTAAGTGACACTATATATCATAAATATTATCTATTTATATGCTTTTGCAAAATCACGGTTCCGAACTTAGTCTGATGCCTTAAATAAACGTTCTTATGTTTTTATTTAGGCAAATGGACTATAAATATATTTTCTTGGCCAAATACTATGTTCAAAATTAATTTGCATCATTTAAAACCATGAAAAGTATTTTAAAAATGTTACTGTGTTTCGATTATTCGAGTGATCGCTTCTTTTTCAAGTATGCTTTATAATTGCATTTTCTATTTTAAACATAGAAAACAAACACCTACAAAAGTTTACATTAAAGTTTACATCTGTTTAGAGTTAATTTCTTTGTTTACTAGTATTAAATATGTTTTTTTTAATTCTCAGATTTAATATAACAGCATATCTTTATGTAAAACATTACGAAATGGTGCTTTGAAAAGACAGAAGACTTAATTTTCATTGTTTTGGTCTTAGTATCAAAGGGAGAGGTATGATAAAAGTATTTCTTAATTAAGTTATTTCCAATGCAGTATTCAAACGTCTACATGATCTATTCCTTTGTAGATAATTAGTGTTAAATGACGTGATTTTGAAATTAAAGAATTTCTGCATTATCTTAATGGTAAGTGAAAATTTTCAGTTGTATGAATATTCCAAATGGCTTAATGATTTTCACATTAAGTGTTTAGTAGGTTTTGTTGTCGGTCCATCGGTAATGGACTTACTGTTCGGCGTCTTCGTGACGAAGGTGCAAAACGCCAAGTGAAGTGCGAAGACAACAAGACATTACATATTTCATTAAAAAAAAGGTATCCAGTTTTTGCAAAGTCGGCTACTAAATTTTTTTATCAACAGCTTTTTGCATTCATAAATTATTGTTCTGAGGTGTATTGGATTAGAGGTAAAATACAGTATACTATATAATTAATTTCCTTTTCCTGTAGTAAATGTTCTATGTCTTCATATACTGTGTTACAATATTTTCTGAGGAAAAATACTCACTCTTTTTTTTATCCCAATCTCGATAACAAGGTATTTTCAGAAACTCGTCCACTCTTCGGTCCACATTAGATTTAGTTTTCGGGACTCTACTGAAGGGCTGACAGGGCTCTTAAATTGCAAATTGTTCCAATTTTTTGAAAAGAATATATGTTAAAGCCTCAATATTTCGGAGTTTGGTACCAAAATTGTGTTCATGCTATGAAAACTTCCGAAGTTATTGAGAAATAAGTAGTGAAACTTAAGCGAAAACCGTATCTCTTTCTTCATTTTTCATAAAACAAGAAATTTTAGCTTCCACGCAGGATTTCTCAGAAACTATTTATATCAAATTGAAATTTTGTACACGTCTTCAAAATAAGGCTCTTCATAAGTTATACAACAATTTTCAAAAAAAAAAAAAATAAAGATTTTTTTTTTTTTAATTTTAATTTTTTTTTCTTAACATTTTAAAAGTTTCGTTATAATTGTGTTTAATTTTTTTTCCTCTAAATTTCTTAAAAGTTAGTATAACTTCAAAAGTAAACATTTTTATACCAAGTAAAATTAACTTTGTAAATTTTGATCAAGTTTCTACTTCAGAATCCTGCGCGGTGTAAAATACTGATTTTCATATTTTTGAAAAATTGTCCAATGTTTATTTCTTTATAACTTTTTAATATTTTCTCAAATTCTCTGAAAATTTGAGAAATATTGTAAATATAAATAATTATCATGTGGTAAAAATTTAATATTACTGTTTTATTGCTAGGTTACATTGGTTTGAAGAAGGATGTTTTTTTCGAGTATACGGATATCTGTTAAGGGTCCTCGTGAATCTCGGAAACAAATTTTATTTTAGACTTCTCAAGATATTGAATAACCTTTACTTATCTTACGAACTACATTAATGCTTTCATTCAGAATATTTAAAAGGTAAATACAAGAAATAATACTCACCTTCAAAAGAAAATCATGAGTAAATGACTATATCATGACTTAAAGCTCGAATACGGTAAGTGTGCCTTTAATTCACAATTTCTGTAAATTCATATTTTGCACAAATTATACAGCTTTTAGGTTTTACTTCATGAAAAAAAAATTATTTCTTAAGCGAAGTAAAAAATGTCGTGAAAAGTTTTTTATAAAGAGAAATAAGGGGGAAAACGATAAAATTTAAAACGTAAAATTATTTTAAGAAAAAAAACTTTAAACATATGTTAAACAGACATTATAAATTAATTGAGCAGAAATCAGAAAACAATGTTTTTTGCATTTATTTAGTTGCATTAGCAATCCATTTTTTGTTAAAATCTAAGAAATTCTCTTGTTAAAAAAATAGTTGATAAAATACTTGATTTAGCTAAATCAAGAGCAATTTAATAAAAATTTAACTGCGATGAGATGAGAAAATATTTTAATTTAAGTGGGAGATGTATAGATAGAATTTTTAGATATATTCTAAACGTCTAGATAAATTTATAGATGTGCTTAGAAGATTGTTGGTTTTGATAGAAATCTAAAAAATAATTTTTATTTATGTAGCATCGTTACCCATAATTAGTAATAGCTGCATTACTTATTTAATAAATAATAAATATGTATTTTCCTTAAATCAAATAAAAATATTAAAATACACTCCGTTCTTAATTGTTCTTTTTACATTTTTGGAAATAAAAAGAAACACAATTTAGAATACCCATATTCTCTAGTAATTCAATTCTTAATATTAACTCACACTCTCTATATATTTATTTATTTATTTATCTTGATGGAATTTTCAATCGTTAATCAAATACATTTTAAAGCGCTCAAATGAGCTGAAATTTTATATACATGATTATTTGGATGACAATACAATAATTTATTTATAATTAATAAAAATTAATTGATTAAAACTAATAATTTAAAAAATTACAAATACAGCCACGTTGGCGACTTAGCAACCATTTTGGCGATTTGTGTCAAAATTTGAAAATGTTTTTGTCACGTTTTAAAGCATTCAGTTGAACTGAAATTTTATATACACGATTGTTTTGGATGACAATACGATACTTTAATGTTAATGAATAAAAATTAATTACCACTTGATGTTGTGATTCTGTCAAATGCATATATATATATATATATATATATATATATATATATATATATATATATATATATATATATGTATTACTATAACTATTTAATAAAAGTAGTTAAAATAAATTCTTTTCTTTGATCTAAATAGTAATTGACTTTAAAATTTTTTTGTTATTTGTTTTTCTACTATTAATTATTATTTATAAATGATTTGATCTCTTATTCAATATACCACAACTGATGATAAAGGGATAATTTGTATTAAATATTTAAAAGTTCTTTAATTTATGGACATAATGAAATTACTGCATTGCATAAAATATTTTTTGAATAAAATTATAAATACATCTGCTAACTATAATTAGTTAAAATTGCATTTTATCACTAGTTTAACAAAGTTTTCTATGGTTCAAACTAGTTTTAGGTATAATTTATGCTCTACATAAAAACGAATATTTCCTTTCCAAGGATTCTTTCAAAACTATTTGCGAGCTAGAGAGAGTCAAGTGTCTCCAACATTTAAAAAAAACAAGTGATTGTGTATCTCTCGTAATCTATAAATTACCTTTCCTCGAAATCTTAATCATCATAATCTAAAGTTACCTTTATAACATATCATAATCCACTTTTACCTTTTAAAAGGATATCTGAAAACAATATTTTGTTAAATAGATTGTAAAACACGACATTAAACATTTGAGTTCAACAAACATTTAATTCCTTCGATAAAAAATTGCTACAAAATTATTTACATCAACTTATGAACGCTCAATTTTCATGTTAAACTTAAGTATATGTTTTAGGCAAATATGCATGTAAATTTGTAAATAACATCCCTTTCCACTTTAAATGTTCCACTATTTGAGAAATCCTTATATTTCATATTTCTTGATATGAAGTTTATAGGGTTACAATTTATCCTATAATGAACATTATTATTAAAGTTCAATTGACTGTAAACATTTGTAATGACAGAACAGGAAACCAGCTAGGAGAGTGAAATAGCCGAGAAAATAGTTATCTCACTAGAGTATAACTTAACTAAAACCTTGGATGTGTATGTGAATGCGATGTAATTCCCAATTTGATATTATATTCAAGGATATATAATATATATCTGTGAACATATTATATCAAATTGGAATTATAATTGGAACTATTATTGAAGAATATTATATAATATTGTATATATTATCATAAATATATTCAATATATTACTTTGCATATATTTATGCAGCGAGGCCTCCATTTTGCGAACCTTAAATTTGTCCTTTATTTTTATGAAACCAAGAACATTTTACGATCGAAAGAGGAATACAAATATTCACCGAATTTACCGCATAACGAACCTTTTTTCCGGGCTTACAGATTTGGTTCAGGTGTCCGCCTACGTTCGGAACCGTGATTTTGCAAAAGCGTATAAATGGAAAATATTTATGATATTTAGTGTCACTTAGATTAGAAAATGTATATAAAATTGTTTTAAGAATATTATTACAATAAAAAAATTATTTAAGTACAATATTTTGACAAAAAATGAACGTAGAATGTCCCATTTTCAAAATATTCTCCTTTTGTGAAAAATGCTTCTATTATAATAATATTTTGCCTGTATATATCTCATACTTCTGTTCAGAGGCTCAACTAGAATTTTTGAAATATATAACTTAGAAATGGGTTTACTCATGTTTTACGACAACAGAGGGGAACATTTTAAGAAAAAAACGCCGATAATTATTTCAATTGGTTGTAACTCTGAAAATAAAGTGAATTTCTCAAAAATCATAGTTGAACCTCTGTACAGAGGTGAAATCTATATACAAGTAAAATATTATAATAGAAGTATTTTTCACAAAAGGAGAACATTTTGAAAAAGCTTATTCTAAGTTAATTTTTTGCCAAAATATTGTATTTAAATAACTTTTTTATGTCCCAATATCCTTAAAACGATTTTATGCATGTACTCTAATCTAACTGACTCAAAATATCATGAACATTATCCATTTATGCGCTTTTTTAAAATCACGGCTCCAAACGTAGTGGAATACCTTAAATAGAGATATGACCATATATAAGTGTATACAAAAAAATAATCGTTTTTTTCAGGCTGTGTATAGTATCCATCATATGTTTATTTGATGTGATTCAAGATACTTATCGTAAGCCACATTTTCAATTACTTTTCATAATAGAAACTGTGTGAAAAAACGTAGTCTATGATCTCTCATGATGGAATTTCATATATTCTCCAGTAGTGTGTAAAACAATAGCTTTAATCACTTTTCATTCTAAAAATCTCGAGAGTAAATTCTTCAAATTAATTAAATTTTATAATTTGTAATGTAAAGGACTCGCCTCACTGAGACTCTTAAACAATTTAGTTTTTAAATATAGCTAATAGTAAGCTATGTTAAAAACTAAACTAAATAATAAGTTAAGAATATTAAGAAAATGACTTTTCCACTATCTTAAATATCTTTATTGATTATTTACTCATCGAGTTCTTTTTGGAAAGCGCCGGAATGCTATGAAGTGTACCACATAATTTACAAAAAAAATGTTAAAGGAACACAAAATAACTTTTTAAATAGTCTACTTATATTCGTGTTTAACGGATCATGATGGGTCTTTAGTGGAACCATGACTCGAAAAAATGACTCCTAAGCGCCTGCAATGAGTACGTTACTACGACCACTTTGCTATTACGGCCGAAAAGTCTGAGAGTATACTTTAAATATAAGGAAATATAAGTGAACTGAATAAATTATATATATATATATATATATATATATATATATATATATATATATACAGAGTCCAGTCACATTAATGTGGCCACCTGTCAAAAGCCAGTATAACCACCTTTCGTAGAGTGGACTGCTGCGAAACAATTAGGTTCTTGAAGGTGTTCACTGGGATGTTGAGCCATGCCGACTCAAGTACCGTTGCCAGCTACGCTAGATTACGCGTTTCTGGATCCCTGACGTGATCAACCCGATCGAGACGGCCCCATAGATTCTTGATTGAATTTAAATCAGGTGAGTTTGCTGGCAAGGGGAGGACAGTAACTCATCCTGGTGCTCTTTGAACCAAGCACGTGCACGGCCAACTGTATGACACTTTGCGTTGTCCTGCTGGTGGATGCCATCATCCTGAGGAAAAACAATGCGCATATAGGAGTGGACAGGGTCCGCAAGTATAGATACGTATTTGTATTGATCCATCGTGCATTCCACAATGATGAGTGAACCCAGAGAAGGCCAGGAAAACATTCCCCAAACCATAATGCTCCCGCCTCCATCCTGGACCGTTCCGGCAATGGTTGCAGGGTGTTTGCATTCAGATGTCTCATGCCGTACACACCAATGTCCATCTGTCCGATGGTTTCCATCTAATCGTGATTAAACGCTACCTGTCACCACTTAGTGGACGTCCAGTTGCGGTTCTGGCGTGTTTTCTTTGCCGTTGAACCGCAGTTAGCATAGGTGCATGAACTAGGCGTCTGCTTACAGCAACGTTCGCTTAACAGTAGTTTGGAAAGCACTGTTGGTAGCCCCTTGGTTTATGTTGGCATTCAGTTGCTCACCGGTAGCACGTCTATTCGCCCGAACACATCTCCGCAGCCGTGGTTCGCCTCTGTCATATGTGGCCCGTAGTGCCCCACATTTGCCAAATCGCTGAGTTTAGACAGTCACATTTTGCCATGCATGGTATGCTTTTATCACGGCGGCAAGTGAACAGTTCACAAACTTAGCCGTTTCGAAAATGCTTCCTACTCTTGGCCCGAAAGCCAATTATTATGCCCTTTTGGACATCGGATAAATCGCTCCTTTTCTTCATTATGCCAACGATTACAATGTTTTCCGAAGCCCTCACACACTTTTTATATGCGCTCAACTGCACTGTGCTGCCATTTGTCTTCTGTGATTGGTTATTTAATGTCAAAACAACATGGTGGTCACATTAACGTGACTCGACTCTGTATATATATATATATATATATATATATATATATATATATATATATATATATATATATATATATATATATATAAAGGGTGTTTTTTAGAGGTATAGAACTTTCAATTGCAATAAAACAACGATGTATTATTCGATTGACATGAATTTTTTTATTCGAAAGATAATCTTGTGACATTACATTTTAAACATGATTGCTGGCATATGGCTGCCATGGCTGGCTTGGATGTAGTCCAATCTGGACGTCCAATTTCCGACGACATTTTCCAATATTTGTGGCCGTATATCGGCAATAACACGGCGAATGTTGTCTTCCAAATGGTCAAGCGTTTGTGGCTTATCCGCATACACCAATGACTTTAAATAGCCCACAAAAAATAGTCTAGCGGTGCTAAATCACAAGATCTTGGAGGCTAATTCACAGGTCCAAAATGGGAAATTAGGCGGTCCCTAAACGTGTCTTTCAATAAATCGATTGTGCTACGAGCTGTGTGATATGTTGCGCCTTCTTGTTGGAACTACAGCTCCTGGACATCATGATCGTTCAATTCAGGAATGAAAAAGATAGTAATCATGGCTCTATACCGATCATAATTGACTGTAGCGTTGTTGCCTTCATCGTTTTTGAAGAAGTACGGACCAATGATTCCACCAGCCCATAAAGCGTGGATGTAACGGTGTTTCGACATACACTTGTGGATTAACTTCACTCCAAATGCGGCAGTTTTGTTTGTTGACGTAGCCATTCAACCAGAAGTGCGCTTCATCGCTAAACAAAATTCGCTTATGAAAATTGGGAACAACGGCAATCTCGTTTTGGGCCCATTCGACGAATCTACGCCTTGCTTGATGATCGTTTTGATGAATTGCCAAACCAAACTGAGAATAAATCACTTGACAGCTGTTAAATCGGTCGCCATCTTGGAAAGTAATGCCAACTTAAACTTCTATACCTGGAAAAAAAACACTCTTTATATATGTGGAATCGGTTGTGGAGTCGTCATCCAATTGAATCTCTCAACGAAACAAAGCACGCAGTCTTCACGCGCAGGCGCAGCTGATCCAATGTGAAACAATAACTTTGACAATTGAGAAAAAAAACGGAGAAAGAGACGGAGGTGCGCCAGCAGGCGTTCCCGTCGTCACATCATGGAAATCTAATTGTAGAATAGGTACCTTTTTTTAATTAATTTTTGTTAAGTTTAAATAAATCTGAAGAAAGACAAATGTCTTGGACCCCTTGTTGTCTCCCACAAATTATGGGGGCTCGGCCGGGATTTTGATCAAAGTGTGGAACGCGTGAACAAAAGAAGCGTCCGTGGATGAGACGCGCCGCCATTTTTTTGGAAACTTCGCTCAACCAGTGTAGAGGTTCAATTTTTCATTCGAACCCAGCGTGAATATTCAGCCTGTGTAGAGGCCGGGACTATTGATTTTACACCTGCGAAGAGGTGTCATTTTAACAATTTCAAGAACTATTTTTCGTCTAACGATATAACCTGCGAAGAGGTTGTGGGATCTGTGTTCATCTGCGTAGAAGAGAATCAATGTTTTTCTTCAATTATTGGATACATCGTACGTGCGAGCAACAAGGGAGCTAGAAAAAAAGGTAGGATCTTTCCATATTTTTTCTAAAATGTATAAAAACGCTCTTAAAGAGGATCTCATGAGAGTTGTTGAGGATCTAGACGGTACTGTGGAGATTACGGTCACCATAGCTAAACTAAAGACTAAAATTGAGAAGAGTAGTACATTTGAAAGTGATACAGATTTCGTTAAAACTTTAATTAAAAACTGTATAGATGAGAGGGTATCGCGAAACGAAAGAGAGGCAACTTTAGAAAAACAGAAAATTGAGCTCGCAAAACTACAGTTAGCACAGTTAGAAAAACAAGTCGAACTTCAAACGGCTAAAAATAAAGCATTAAGTTTAAATCCTGCAGCTAAAGTCGAAGAGAAACAGTTTGAAACAAACATAGAAAACATGATCAAAAGCATTAAAACTTTATCTCTTCCTGTACCCACCAGATCTGAAAATTTGTATCTGTTCTTCCAATCATTAGAACGCGCTTTTTTAACCAAGAAAATAAAGGAAGAATATAAATCTGAAATTTTAATAAATCTTCTGGGCGAAAGAGCTCATAATGTCTTATTGTATATTAAAAAGGAGGAATTAAATGACTATGAAAAACTAAAATCTATAGTACTCAGAGAATTCCAAGTAACCCCTCGCGAGTGTTTAAACTCATTTAAAAATGCTGTAAAATCATCAGGTGAGACATACATCCAATTTGCTGCAAGATTGACGGCAAACTTCCAATATTATTGTTCGTTAAGAAAAGGTTATTCCTTTGAATCTCTATGTGATCTTTTAATTTCTGATAAATTATTTGAAACTTTAAATAAGGAAACCGCAACTCATATTGGCATTCGAGAAACGGATGATTGGTTTAGGCCTATTGATTTAGCTAAAGAGTGTGATATTTATATTTCATCTAGAAGCGGATCACGTAAGGAAACTCATATTGCTTGTAGGTATACCGAAGACCCCTTTAAAAATAGACCACGAAACTATAAACCAAAGATTAAAGATAGCTATTCCCAAAATCTCGAAAGACAAAATAAAAATTGCTACATATGCGGTGATTCATCTCATTACGCAAGAGATTGTGAGAAGCGTTTTAAGCCTAAAGAATCTAACGGCCACATCCATAATAGAAAAAACGCGAATAGTTTGAAAGTCAAGAGCGAAAAAAAAAGCGATGAGTTCGCACAACAGCTCCAATACGTAAACATTTTTGTAGAAAATCAGCCTGTAACATCTTGATTGATTCAGGTTGCCAGATCCCAGTTCTAAATTCCTCACTAATTAGAGTGAACAAACCTTCCGAAAGAAGAATAACATTAAGCTCATGTTTTAACGAGAAGCGTACGGTAGAAGTTGCACCAATAAATTTTCTCTTACTCAGCACTCTCCTAGTTTAGTTCGAACGGCAATATCACCGACCTTGACCGAAGAATTTATTATACATTCCAGTGTATATACTGAAATAAAGAAAATAAGCCACGCAAAGAGCGATGTTTTATTGAATGAAAGTGAATCAATTCTATTTTTACTGAAAATGTGATAGAAAACTCTAGTTATGATTTGTCACATGTTAAAAACTTTAATATTAGAAATGATTTGAGTTCTCAATTAAGAAATATAAACCTAATAAAATTAAGAGTACTAAGTTAAAAATGAGTATTATATTGAAAGATGATATTCCTGTGTGTGTCAGAGAACCAGACGTTTATCTTGTTCTGAGAAATTACAGGTAAACGATCAAATTGATGATTGGTTACAACAGGGTATTATAAGAGAAAGTTGTTCTGATTATATTGTTCACCTATACTATTGTGTAAGAAAGTCAATGGTGCCATGAAAACGAGTTCCGTGGGCTCCAACTCCCGGTCGCCCACCCCTTCACCTATGGAGGGTAAACATAGTCGGTTCGCGATGCTCGGGAGGCTCTTCAAGCCCTGGAAGTGGAAACGGAAGAAAAAGAGCGATCGTTTTGAACAGACGTCCAGAACTCTAGAGAGGAAAATATCGATGCGTTCAACCAAAGAAGAGCTTATTAAAAAGGCCGTTCTTATGCCTGATGGAACTGATAAAGACCAAGATAGCAAAATAAATGATTCCGTTCATCAGAACCACATTCCGCAAATCAACAGGTTTGGGCCCGAGAGTGGCATGTCAGAAACTGAGAAGCAGCGTAACTCTCCGTCGGTAACGTACACGTCGTCCTCTGTTTTAGAAACCTACAACACCGTTGTGGTTACCAACTCTGGCTTTCCTACCGTACTATCGTCATCTCAGAATCATGCCATGCCTGTGATACACAATGTTTCCCTGTTGAACCTTCCGGATGTCGAAGAGGTGCCTTCACATGATGGGGAAATTGTTCTCTCTGTTCTTCCAGAACCTCCAATATCGTTGAATGATATTGGGCCAATACTACATCCACAGCAGCAGACCACATGAAGATGTGGGGAGAAACTGTCTAGTTCAGCAAAATTATGCTATGTTAAATATTTGTGTATTTGTTGTATAGTCCTTGTGTGTTCCGTCTTTTTATATGTTTCAGATTCTCCTCTGGTCTCCATGAAAAAAAAGAATTAAGTACCGCTGCGGACAGCGTACGGTCAGGTTGGCCGTTGTGGAATCGGTTGTGGAGTCGTCATCCAATTGAATCTCTCAACGAAACAAAGCACGCAGTCTTCGCGCGCAGGCGCAGCTGATCCAATGTGAAACAAAAACTTTGACCATTGAGAAAAAAAACGGAGAAAGAGACGGAGGTGCGCGAGCAGGCGTTCCCGTCGTCACATCATGGAAATCCAATTGTAGAATAGCTACCTTTTTTTAATTAATTTTTGTTAAGTTTAAATAAATCTGAAGAAAGGCAAATGTCTTGGACCCCTTGTTGTCTCCCATATATATATATATATATATATATATATATATATATATATATATATATATATATATATATATGACAGATGACGTGACGAGTGGGCGAGTGGTAAGGAATTTCTTTATCTGGATCATCATTTTTACTATGATGGTGGATGTTGTATATTAAATTGATATTGACAAGGCAGTACCTTCGTAGCAGGAAATATATTTATTGCACATCTTGAGCCACAAAAGCATACAAGCATTAAACACAACATAGAACAAAGACAACTAGACACTACGCGCAGCAGCTGGCTACATGGTGAAAGGACAAAGAACAGAAAGTTGGAATTTCTAGAAACCTTGGTTCATATAGGAAGCTAAAATCACATGATCTGGTGGGTGGATGGACGTAATTCAAAAGACTATATAAAAAATTTAAAACTGATTGAAAAATAGAACTATATAAGAGAGGAATAATGCATGCTGGAATTACAGAAAATTTATGAAAGTAATGTGAAAAAACAAAAGTTGTTTTTTTTAATTGACTATCAATTTGCTGGAGCACAAGAAACAAAAAATTGTTACATGTTCATTTCTTAGAAACTTAATCTCTTCTTATAATTTATATAGTAACTAGCTGACACGACCACGCGTAGCTGTGGCTTTGTTTTAATACGTTGATTTAATATTATTCTAAGCCATTCAATGAAGTCAAAATAGTATTCGCTTACAATTTCGGAGATTTGAAATTTAGCATAAAACAACATAATGATTTTAATTTTGCATTTTATTCATCTCCTAATTGATTACAGTATAATACATAAATTACTTATGAAGTTGTTAAATAATAATATAAGAAGATTTAATTTTATGAATGAGATGACTATATATATATATAACTTTGATTTTTATCAATTTTTAATATTATTTCCATCATTTTAAAGTGCAGCAATAAATAAGTTTTATAACTAATTGCTAAGCGGTGCACAACATTTTTCGGTAATCCGTCCTTTGCGAATTCAAATAGAGTCGAGGTTCTCCCCACAAGTGAACACGTAACTTGATTGGCTTTGAGATTTATTTGCGGTCAACGCGAAAACCAAATGAATTGGGAATTGAAGGATTTCGAATGGTATTGTAGATTCTGGTAATATCAGTGGAACACGTGGCAAAAGGACGATTTCTCCTTTAAACTTTGCAGTCAAAAGTTTGCTTCAAGAAGTTTCCTGGTAATTCTTTTGATGAATAGACATGTACCATTGCAAAATGTAGGTGGATTTATTTTGCGCAGCAAGGTAACCAGTGAACCAGTCTTCAACTGATAATTGTTTGGTGGCATTCCTAATATATGCATATAATTCCGAAACTCGGAACATTTACTATTTTGTTTTAATCAACAATAGTGTCTATCTATTTAAAATGCATTGAATCACCTAGCAACAACTCTATATCTGGAAGTTTATTTCGTTAAAATCAACATATTTTCTGCCTAAGTAATAGGATTACAGAGCCAATCATTACATAGATAATTATTCAGTATATCCAGAAAAATACTCTCAATCAGTTCATTTTTTGTTTGAACAGCAAT
Organism: Trichonephila clavipes; assembly: GCA_019973935.1. Taxonomy (NCBI): domain Eukaryota; kingdom Metazoa; phylum Arthropoda; class Arachnida; order Araneae; family Nephilidae; genus Trichonephila; species Trichonephila clavipes. The sequence goes on along the minus strand of BMAU01021373.1, from coordinate 528,921 downwards.
GCAGAAGTTGTTTGCAATTTAGGATACAGTTCTTCATCGTTTCTAATATTCACCTTTTAGAAAATATTTGCACCGATTGATCAACTTGCAATTGTACTCGCGTGTTAATGGATTTATGGTCAATCGAAGTGTTTCGACCTTTCACTACAAAACCGATTGTTTTAAACATGCGTTGAACTCGTGAGCAAAAGTAGCTTGAGGATTTTTTGGCAATGTCTGTCGGAAATCACCATACAGTAGAAGGACAGTGCCACCAAATATTTTTTGCTCCCGTTTAAATCTTAAAAAGTTCTGTGAAATGCATCGAGGGAATATTTATGGGACATTGTACAGTCATCTGATTATGATTGGACTCCTTTGCAATACCGTTGACAATACTCTTTTTTTTTCAATGGTACACATTGCCCCTCTGGTTCCTTATGAATGTCTAATGGCTGCGCTTGTATGCGAAATGTGTAGTTTGTCCACCATCTAACAAAGTGATAACAATGCCTGAAAATGAAATTGCCCATGTAATTTCCTATTGCAATTGTATTTTTACAAGGGTATGCCTGCAAGTTTAGTTGCTACAGGACATGGACATCCAGACGCAAAACTAGAACGCAAAGCCATACGACCTCAACCGGCAATATACAGCTAAGTTAAGGGAGTTTCTGATAACCAAATTGAGATTCTAGTTCCCCATACCAAGATGCCCTCGGTGACCACTTTCGGTGCACCGACCCCTGCAAATTCAGTCTCTGAAGGAGCATTATCCGGCAAAAATTATAGGAACTTCTAAAATTTTATTTCAGATTCTCACTCCACACTCTAAAACGCACACGGGACTGACTTTTCATGCCCCAGCGAGTGTACCTTCAGTCGCTGGAGGGAAGGAAAATCCGGACGTGGGACTTGAATTCAAAGTCTTTCCACCTAATTCCAGTAACATTCTGCAAAAGTTACGGGAGTTTCTGAAATACGAGATTTTCGTTTCTTGCCCCTGGACGCAATCGGAGACTACTTTCGTTGCCAACGAGCCTGCAAGTTCAGTTCCTGGGAGGGGAGGGGCATTAGGGTCGTCCAGCATTATTCGACAAAATTTCGGAAACTTCTAAAATTCGATTTCAGATTCTCGCTCATCGACCCTAAGTACACCAGATAGGCACTTTTCAAGCACCTAGACTTTTAGGGTAAGTCCCTGCCACTGTATGCGTAAAATATGGTCGTTCGGATTTATCCGGAAAAGTTACGGGAGTTTCTCGAATTGAATATCAGATTCAAATCTTTCATTTTATGATAAGTCAGGGACCAAGTTTTCTCTCGCGTTCCAAGACTTTTCAGGTAAGCCCCTGCCACGGTGTGCCTAAAATGTGGTCATCCGGCATTATAAGGCAAAGTTATAGAAATTTCTAAAACTCAATTTCAGATTCTCGTTTGCCATTTCGAAATACGTTTTTCCCCTCTAAGACTTTTAGGGTAAGCTCCTGGTACGGTTCGCATTATAGGCGGCCGTCCGGCGTTATCCGAAAACTTAAGATAAATTCTAAAACTCGATTTCAGAAACTCGTTCACCATCCTGAAATACACCAGAAACGCAATTTCTTCGCTCTAAGACTTTTAGGATAAGCACCTGCCACGCTTCACGTAATGGACGGTTATTCTGTATTATCCGGCAAAGTTAAGGTAATTTCTCAGGTAGTATATTAGATTTGGATTTCCCTTTTTGAAACACGTCAGGGACCAAGTTTTCGTTCTCCAAGCTTTTAAGGTAAGCCCCTGTGCTACGGTGTGTCTAAAATACGGTTGACCCGCATTATCCGGCAAAGTTACGGGTATTACTGGAAACATTCGAATTCCAAGCCCCGATTTACGCCAGCCATTCGCTTTTCGTGCACTTTGGTCAGTAAATTCCGCTTCTGCAGACACACACGCATTGCGACATTTTGCAAATTTTCCGTCTCCCGAATTTTTCACATTTTCGGCAATAAAAGAATTATGACGTCATTAATTGAAATAAAAACAATCCTATATTTTAAGTTGGACAAAGTCACACACAATACATAAAATTATATTAAAATCGGTTGAATAGTTTTGGAGTTTATTGCAGACAAACACTGTGACACGTAATCTTTATTTATAAAGATAAATATTTTCTCTCACTATGTTCATATACAACGGTGCTTTTGCATCAACTAAATCTAGAAACGCAAAATTTAGAGGAAAATTTTGGAATTCTTGACCTTTTAAATATTGAAATGTTTTAAAATCCGTTGGAGATTTCAAGAATATCAATTTGATTTCTTTTTGATACGATTTTTTTTTTTAGGAAAATCAAGAAAGCTTGGATGTATATAAATTATGAAGGAAGTTTGTTATAAGATTTTAGTTTTCTTAAAATTGTTTCTTGGAAAATGTCTTTCGTATTCAAATATTTAATTTTATAGTGGTTTTTCTTTGTTGATTTTGCTAATATATCAACTGCCTTTGATTCAAAAAATCTGTTATGACTACGAAAATGGGTGAATATAAAAATATTGCTTTCTTTCACATCACAACTTAAGCCATAATCACAGCTTCTCAGTAATATATATGTCCTATTGAATACAGTAACTCTACTTCAGTAACTTGCTGCCATATTAATAAATACAATAAACAGAATTTTTAATATCACGAATGCTGAGTAATTAATGATTCAAAGGAAAACTTTTCGATTCTAAGAATAGCTGTGATATTCGAGGGATTGTTCCCTCACAAGGAATTCGTTGTGATTTTGATGTTATTCGGGAAATAAAAAAATACTTTTAGTTCGAAGGAAGCGGAGATACTAAGAAATTTCAAAATTTTTCTGGTATATAAAAATAAATTTTTGCAAAAATATAACTTTATTTCGAAATAATCTGCTAACTTTCACTTTAAAAAGTTTTTGTCTTTGCTTTTAATATTTACATTTTAATTTGGAAGCCTCAATTTCTCATATTTTAATTAGACCACCATTCTCAGTTGGTTGATTTGCCATATTTTTCTTAGATTTATTTTATATTTATGCAGTTCTGATAGAAAAAAGTTCTATGTATTTAAAAAACACATATGCATATATTGCTGTAATAAAAACATTGTTAAAAAACCATAGTATTTTATAGTCTTGTAATATAAATAGCATATTTTTCCCTTTAAAACTTTACTTCTGAAATGTTGTCATTCCCAATTTCTGCCACATTTAAATACAAACGTAGAAAAAGAATTTCTTAATTACAATGATCAGAGAATAAAGGAAATATATGTGTTTTAAAAAATAAGGAAAACAGTTCGAACTTAGTAGTTTTTTAAAGAAATGTAATGAGAAAACTGACTTGATTTTTTTAAAAAAATCATTATATATTCTTAAAGTTCTTTTTTACAAATATTTCACCTCAATATATACAAAAATAATTAATGGGTAAAGAAAATAAAAAATAAAAATGATTTCCTTTTATAATTTTCTTAAATAAATGGGAATAAAATGTTACTGTAAAACTAATCTTTTCCCCTAGAATTACAAAATAAAAGTGATACAAGAGTCCATGTGGGTCAAGGCCTTCTGTTCCCATCTCAGCTTTTAACCTTGGGCGTTGTGGTACATGAGCAGATATTCCGAACAGGTTGTCAGTCTGACGTGAAAACCCCAAATGTTTGGTTCTCAAGCAAGCTAGGTACTCATTTATCGACCCACTAAAGAAGTGAAGGGCTGAGTTGGCCTTCCCCAGCCAGGGATTTGAACCCCGGACTTGTGACAAGGAAACTCGATACGCTACCACTCAGCCACTGAGCTTCGATCTGGAATTATAACTCAATTAAAACATCTTTATGAATATAAATGAAAACATAAGCATTAAAGAACATAATGAAACAAACGATATAATCTTATCCTAGCAATGAAGCCTACAAAAGCTTTAGTTAAAGACTAACACTCATTTTTATCAACAAGGGATAAAAGGATCAGACAAATAACCAACATTGAAAGAAAATGGTATCGATAAGGAATGATCGAACAAAGACTTTTCGTGCAGCCTTTGTTTGAAAATTCAAACAATAGGTTGTTGTGTCGAGAATTAGTCAAGTAGAAATCAGCAACTCTTTGACTCAAAAACTGAATGAAAACTGCAAACAAAAAATGTAAACTTTCGTATCTATTTTCATGGAACCACCATAAAAACGCGCATTTATCATTGTTCTATTTTAGTTATGAAATATATATTACTTACTACGAAAATTTTTATCTTTCCGCTTCACCAAGACAGACTTAAACCGCTTTTTGTAAACATTCTTTATACGCTTCAAACAACGACGAAGAAATATTTTGAATTATTTTCAATAAATGGTTTTGTTCTGCTTATGTCATCTCCATTGTATGGGTAGTTGGATGGAATATTCTGAGTAAAAATGTTTGAAATATTAGTAACACAACAGAATGCTATTCTGATGGAAGGTTCAAAATCTGTTAAAATTCAGTAGATTTTTGGTTGATTTTTAATCTTCTCAACTAGCAGTTCAATCTTTGAACGGAATAAAAAGCTACAATGGTTTAAAAATGAGCGAAGGAAGAATCGTTTATGTCTTACATGCATTTTTCTTCGCCGGGAGATGAAATTTGGTACAAAATTTCATTTCTCAAAATTTATTGTTTGATTTTAATAAGTTATTTAACTTTTAAAATATTTTTCTTATTAGCAAAGTAAAGTTTTCCATATATAGTAGAACCTACTTTTGTCCGGTCATTTTTTATGCGATTTTATTTTTGTGAGATTTGTTTTGTGCGATTAGTTTCTGCTATTTTTTTACGCGGTTAATGAATTTCAACGACTTAAGTGACATTGAAATGTTTTCTATCAATGTACAAATATACACTTCAAAATGCTATTTTCATTTATTAAAAACAATCTTTCGACAGTGCACGTTCAATTGCTTTTACTCAATGCTCTAGCAGCACGCTTTTGGTTGAAGACGAAACTGTCAATGACAGTGACATTATCAATAATATGATAGATTATGAAGACTGACAAGAAGAGCCGGATCCTTTGAGAGCGGATAAAATGTATGCAGCGATCAAACTTCCCAACAAAACAGTACTTTCATAAACTAGATACCAATTCCGAAAGAATTTTGAAATTCCTAAAGGAGCTTCGATCATACACTTCTGGCTATCGTGACATTTACAAACAACTGACCAACCGATCTTCGACACAAAAACTTATCGTTTACTTTATGGTGCCAAAGAATAGATAAACTGAAATAGTGTCTTAAAGTAAAGAAAGCTATTTTTAACTAATTCATTAAAGAAAGATACTTGATTTGGATTACGGTGTGTAGCAGTGAATTATGTATATGCATTTTGAAAACTTCTCCATGTGTAAGAAATTAATTTTTTAATATGTTTCCACGTGTAATTAAATTATTTATTTTGTTTGGAAGTACTTTCTCATAAATTTCATAAATAATTGATGCATTTTTCGAAAGGCGACTTTTTTTATGCAATCCCCCTCTACTGCAGAAAAAAAAATTCTGTAGTATGTCAATCAAGTTGTTATAAATTAAATTTTCGAATACAGTCGAACCTCTATATTGCAAGCTTTTCTATATAGCGAACTTTTTCTTGGAATCTTGAACATTTCACGATTTTATTCGTTGAATAACATCTACATAGCGAAGTGGAATTTCTGTATAACGAACTTTTTCTTTTATGATTCAATTTTTTTCTCCCTATTATTTAACTATTTCTGGACATTGCAAGTTATTCTCTCCTTAACACATTTTATGGAGGTCATAAATCATGAACTGGTTTTATAAGTTGCCCAACTCACCGAGAGCAATAGAGTTCTGAACGTTTCATCGAAGAAATTCAACCTTTAACACCAATTGTCCAGTTTACTAGAAACATCTTCGATATCCCCTTTAACAGCTAGTGGAGTCATCCCTTGTCCCCGCTTTCTAGTTATAAAATAATGTATGTTTAATATTACTTGCAAGTTTTAAATCAGAAAATGTCCTTAAAATCCGTTAATTTTAATATAAAATTATTTTCTTAGTATTTAAAATACTGTGTATTCTTCGACATTCTCTTTCTTGTTTTTCTTGAAATTTTCTTTCTTTCTTTTCTGATGGGTAATTTATATAAAATAAACATATACTAATTTAAAAAAGGTGTAAATAATTACTTTTTTTAATACTTAAAGCTTAGAAATTTAAAATTTGTCTTATGTGGTTTATAAAGTATATTAAAAAATGATCTTCTATATAATGAATTTTCCATATAACAAACTTTTTTCTTGGATTTAACGACTTAGTTATATGGAGGTCCGACAGTATTTTTTGTGTGCTTTATTTCTATCGACCACAAAAAGCATGTTTTATTGTATACATTGTCACACTTTTTTAAATATTATTGAGCAAGTGGATTCCCTAATGTTAAGCGAGTACGTTCAGTATTTTAAGGTTTAAAAAAATCTATTGAGCTGTTTTCTAATCTATTGTATCAAATGTGTGTGTGTGTGTGATAAACCTTTTATTTAAGTGGATTCCCTAATGTTAAGTGAGTATGTTCAGTATTTTAAGGTTTAAAAATATTTCTTTTGAGCTATTTTCTAAGCTATTGTATCAAATGTGTGCGTGTGATAAACATTTTATTTATTTTTACCAATTCATAAATCAAAAAATAATCAAAAATAACATTATTATGAAAAGTATGGTTTTCTAAACACAGTACCGAAGTAGTAACAATAAATTGTAATATATCAACTTTTTAGATATTTTTAAATTACTCATATACTTAAACGTTGTGAACAATGACTACATGTAAGCATTTCAGGAAATACTTATGGTCAAACTTTAAGGTAGAAAATTACAGTCTTAAAAGGTTGTATACTGTTTTATAGAACGTAACTTTCAATCCATATATCACGCGGTGCTTAAAACGAGTAAATTATGAATCGATTCAATTTATGTATCGTAACATATCTCTCACACCGTCTCAATAGGCCTGATTAATAACTTTTGCAATTTCAGATACAAGCTATACTTCAAATGAAGAGAAACATCAGTCATTAATTAAAAGAATAAATACCGCGAAATGTTAGTAATTTTGCGTTACAGTAAGGCATTCAAATTAGAAATAAAATGTCTTGATTTCTTAAAACGAAATTAATTATTTTCTGGTGTAGTGGAAAAAAATATATTCTTAAATTCATCCATTATTATAAATTAAAAATATATAAATCACTTAAAATCATACTTCTCTAAGTTTACAATTCTTTGATTTTATAATAAAGTTATTGATTTTTTGGAATTATCAAGGATAAACTGCTCCACTGTGAAAAGTTATCTGAAATTTTTCTTTAGTAAGAATCATATACACTCACATAATTAGTACCATATTTTATGGTGGTGAAAACGTATGGTAATTTGTGAATTTAATTATTGGATTTTTTTTCAATATATCTCAAATCATTTTATATATTGTTATTAAAATGGTTAAGGTCATCTATTACTCTACATTTTCAAAAAAAACCCTTGTTAGTATATGCATATATAAATAATAAAAATAAAGAGAAAGAGGGAGAAATACAACATTAATTCACAGTTTGAATCACGTTTTTGCATTCTGATTTTAATTTAAGTTCAGGAAAAATTTTAGAACACTTTCAGCAGAGAAAATATCTTCGAAATGGGAAAAGAACACGAGTAAAGTTAAGTAAAAATGAAGAAAATGGCAACCGCGAATGTGCTTTCAGTTGCATCTAAAATGTCTCAAACGGAAAATAGTCGAGGGAATCCTTTTGGTAAAATGTTTCTTGTGGTAAAATAAATGACATTCCTCCTTTCCGTTTTCCTTATATTTTTTTAAGAAAAGTGTCTCCGTATTTGCTTTTTTAAAATTTACTTGAAAGTAGAACTTTCCCTTTTTCTCATTAGGAAAAACATTTTTAAAGGAAGCTGAAAGGATCCGTTTTATGGATGGTAGGTGAAACGGGAAAAAGTTTTGTTAGAAAACAACTTTTGGAATTTTTTTATACTCACAGATAAAACGTGAAATGGATAAAAAGGAAAACAAAAACACGATTTATGACTTTTTTATTCAATTATCAAGAAGGTTTCTAAAAATTCTTTCCACCTCACATAATGCAAACGTACTTAAAATTACACCATTCATAGCACAACAGTTTTTTTAAAAGATCAGCCATAAAAGGCATCAAAGAAGGAAAATTTGAGGTTTAAAATTAATCTAAAGACTTCGATAGACAGATCAATTCAAAAAATGGCTCTTCTTTGCAAAGGATCTTTTACAAAACTTTTGAGGTTATGATTAAAGGATATCGAATAAAGCTGGGAATAGTAATAGTAGTGATTTATAATGATCATAAGGTAGAACATAAAAATGTTTTTAAACAAGTAAAGGGTGTTTTTTAGAGGTATAGAACTTTAAATTGCAATAAAACAACAATGTATTATTCGATTGACATGAATTTTTTTTATTCGAAAGATAATCTTGTGGTATTACATTTTAAATATGATTTCTGGCATATGACTGCCACGGCTGGCTCGGATGTAGTCCAATTTTCGATGACTTTTTCCAACATTTGTAGCCGTATATCGGCAATAACACGGCGAATGTTGTCTTCCAAATGGTCAAGCGTTTGTGGCTTATCCGCATAGACCAACGACTTTACATAGCCCCACAGAAAATAGTCTAGCGGTGTTAAATCACAAGATCTTGGAGGCCAATTCACAGGTCCAAAACGTGAAATTAGGCGGTCACCAAACGTCTTTCAATAAATCGATTGTGGCACGAGCTGTGTGACATGTTGTGCCGTCTTGTTGGAACCACAGCTCCTGGACATATGATTGTTCAATTTAGGAATGAAAAAGTTAGTAATCATGGCTCTATACCGATCACCATCGACTGTAACGTTGTGGCCTTCATCGTTTTTGAAGAAGTACGGACCAATGATTCCACCAGCCCATAAAGCGCACCAAACAGTCAGTTTTTCTGGATGTAACGGTGTTTCGACATACACTTGTGGATTAGCTTCACTCCAAATGCGGCAGTTTTGTTTGTACAACGTATTTGTACAACGTAAGATTTTAGTACAACGTAAAATTTTCTATAAGCATACGAACATAAAAAACCTAGCAATTTAAAAAAAGTGTCTACAATTTTGGCCACTACAGTACGTACTTGCAAATTCGTTAACTAACTACTTCTTCCATAATTTTTATCCTGGATAATGTAACTGACATAATTTAACCAAATGAAATTAGAAAAATTGCACTCATGCTAAGAATTTTCTCATATTTTTATTTTGTTTATTTGTACTGATATACTTTCAAAAAATAATGAAAGATTCGATATTATTTGAGAGTTTCACTTTCTCTCGTTAAAAGTCATTCACATACAGTATTCACTCTTAAACTAGTAATTAGTACACTCTTATTAAAATGCTTCATAAAATAAGTACCTATAAATAAAGCAGTTTATCAATCTTCAATCTGTTGTGTTTCTTGTCGTGTTTGACAAAGTGCAGAGCACTTGTCATAATTGAGGGTTGCCAGAGCCCTGAAAGGTTGGGTCGCCTTTACGACAAGCATGAACTTACGTTGGGACTGGGAGTTTGATGTATTTTGCACTTTTCAATTTCTTTTAAACTCTGCAGCGTAAAATATATGCTAAGAGATGATCACTGGAGGGATAACTTAATAAACAAACATATAACATTTTGTAATAGCTCATTGCAATTTTACGATACAGTGCAATTACTTTGGCAAAACGTTTCGCCATTTTATAACTATAAAATTTTAGAAGCGGTCACCTGCGTTGTATGACTTTTGTGCAGCGAGTAAAGTCTTTCTTTACCTGTCCCTGCCTCTCCTGCTCATCTTCTGGACTGCTGGGGCATTTCCTCGCGACAGTTGCATGAAGAGCATGACCTGGTGAGTGACACTATTACGCGGAAAGGTCAATTGGACTGGGTGTAGGTTTTCCTGCTCCAAGGGGATTGAAAACAACAACATAACTATAAACTACTATTTACTTGACTACAATGATATCTTTTTAATACCTGATACTGATGATGAGTTAATTTTGGCGAGATTGTATTAGGTGTTCTGGCAAAAGAATATGTTAAGCTTGACGCATGACGCCTCCGATTAGGCTTAATGCAGATGTATTCAAAGAAAATATTTTGAAGCTTGAAGTATTTTGCAATTTCTTTTAAAATCCGCAGCGTAAAATATATGCTAAGAGATGATAACCGGAAAGAGATGATAAGGATGTATTTTTCTATCTACCAGCAGTAAATCAGCTGTTAATTGTAATAGGACTTTAAATATCAATATTTAATTTAAACTAAAAAATATCATATATATTTTGTTCCAAATTATTCTTAAAAACTCTTTTGCAGCAAGACAACTTTAAAATTTGCAATTCGCTTGTTTTATACTCCTGTATAATTCTTTTATTGATTACTTAACAATTTTGCTACAAAAAATTTATGCGATATCAAATTATTTGATTTAAAGATATTAGAGTAATCCGTTCGAGTGGTTTTATTATAAACAAAAACAAAACAATAATAAACATGCGTGCCCTCTTTGAATATGATTTTACGATCAAATTATTACATAGTATTTAAAAGCAAGATAATTCATTGAGGGTTCTTAAAAGGTTACAACTTTTTTAAGAAAGTGAAGAGTTAACCTACAAATTTTTAAGATTGTATAAACGAGTCAGGGTTAAGGTTAGTATTTTTAAAATCCGCTTCAGTGACGAACGCGATGCTTCAACTGCCTTCTACTCTCCAAAATGTTTTGTCTCACCAACACGTGCACTCTTTTGAGTTTCTACTCATGAATTATTCATCACAACTGTTGCATGGGGGGTCTTAAGTAGGGTCTCCCCCCCTCCGGAACATGGGATCCTGGGTTCCCGAGAAATCATAAGATTTTTTACCCTTTTTGTATTCCCGTGAACGACACAGGGCTGAAATAATGCACGGTAGCTAGTTTCGACTGGACTGCAGATTTCAATCTTCAATATAAATTTTAGCTCAAAAAAAGGCAGCAATTTACGATCACTTACCCAAATTTCTTAAAAGGAGAAATGTCCCCCAGCATTGGGGAAAGAGTCTTATAAGAGACGTAGGGCTGGGGAGAATTTTTGCAGCTTGTCGTATGAAAGAGTTCTATATGACCTGATCAGTTCCTTTCTGTCTTTTGCTTCGCTAACTTAAAGTATGTAATTTTTCAGGGAACATCATTTCTCTCTCTCTCTCTCGTTGGCTACCAGCAAGATTATTCTCATAAAATTATGATATTTTGATTTACGCTGGAAACGTAAGTACTTGCAATTCAAACTGCTAATTATTTAATTTGCTATTTTAAATTTTTTTTGGATGCTTGATTTCATTATAAACTGTTTAATTGAATCGGCAGTTTGAGGAAAGGAATGAACCGCCAAACTATTTGATGGAGAATATTTTTAAAAAATCGCATAACTTTTCTTATTTTCCATTTTTTTTTAAATTGAACTTTTGTGTGATTCTTACATTATAATTCAGTTATTTTTAAGTAGCAAAAATATAGCAGTTCCACATAAACAAGAATTTAATTGCACAAATAAAATCTCTTGAATACAAGAATTCAGATTTTTAACGCACTTGATCGTTACTCCAGCAGGAAATAAATGTTCAAGTATTTATTATTAATACTTATCTCTTAGAGTATCAACATAAGAAAAATAATTTATTCAGAATTGAATAAAAAATAACTGAAAGTCGATGAAATTAGGTGAAACTTTGAAAACAATTCCGTAGATATCAGCTGAAGCTGAGAGAGCAGTTTTTGTAGCTGGGTTATGTATAATAAATCTAAAAACTAGGCAAAGTGATAAAAGTATAGATTGCTTGCGTTTTCTCAAATCATACTCTCTGAAAATGGATTTAATTAAAATATTTTATATATTTTGAATTTTTAACTGAATGCATAAACGAGTATAAATTTTGGAATTTATATGATCCTTGTTTTATATAATTATTACTGATATCAATTAAAAATAACACGTTTTAATTATTTTTTTAAATTTTTGAAAATTCTGGAAATGAACGTTAAGTTCCCCAGAATTCCTGGGACTGAAAAAAGCTGGAAAATCACAATCCCTAGCCTTAAGTAGTACCAGGACTCGATTCAAAAGAAACGAGTCAGCCACAAGTTCTAAGTTGTTAGCACTAGGTTACGGGGTCCATAGGTTTTATTTTGGAAGAGAAAACTTGAATTTTGAAGAAATGAGATAAGAAAAGTATCGAGGGAAAAATGAAGATTGATTATTGCATAATTCCTTGCATTTAATGGAAAAATATTTTACTTATATAAGTAAAGCAATTATTAACTACGAATTAACTTATAGAAAGTTCTATCAATTTATATATAAATAACCTTAAAAAATCTAGTTTTACCTCAAATCATATATTTCGTTCAATTACTTCGTAAGGCAAATTGTATTCAATAATAAAACATTGTCTATTGATTATCTAAAATCCAAAGAGTATTATCAATCAATCATTTTTTAAAGCACAATAAAAGGCCTTTTAAAAACTTAACAATCAATAAGTTCAAAGCTTGAAAAATATGTGAGTAAAAATAATTACAGAAATACGAGTAACACATAACAGATATAAACAGAGTTTAAAAACTTTTCTCAGGTTTATGTATCAAAGCTTAGGCCCTAATTTGTAGGTGTAATCTCTTTGGAGATCATGAGAGTCATTAATCATTGAATTTTGAGCACAAAACTCTGTGCCCCGCCGGTCTTTTATTCCCAGAACATACACTAACTTCATGTTCCTAATTAAAACCCTAATTAGCCCTCATTAAAATGGTTTTGACAGTGGCAAAAATGAAAATGATGCGTAAAGTTGAATGACGTTGCCAAAAGCGCTGTTCTTTGATAAAACTTTTTTTTCTTTATAAAAAAAATAATTTTTTAATTACAAAGAGTTTTCTCTTTAACGAAAATGCTCTCCCTTGTTAAGTTGCACGCTTATTTGATCATTTTTTAAATTGTAAATTTTTAGTAAGCTTTTCATTGAAAATTTAAGTTATATGAAAGGAAAAGAAATTTCGACTGAATGTATTTGGAAAATCTCAAAGCCAATTATATTCTTCTTAAGATCAATAACTGGAAATGTCATCCATATAGAAAAGTATAACGTTTTACAACGGATTTTTAGTTGTTACTAATGCTACATATATTACGGAGACAGATTCAGTCTCATAAAATTCCTCAAGATTTAAGCACCCTACAAGTGAAAGTATGATTTGGCACGTATTTCATCCCAATTTTGAGGGAGAACACCCTACGGGGAGTTCAGGGGATCCCCCTTCCCTTCCTATTCCACCAACCACAAGAGAAGATTTGCGGTTCGGTGGCTATTCAAAGTACCTCATGCCGCGAAGACACTATACATTATGCCTTATACACATTATGATTTATATACATCCATGCCTTTTTCGGGATTCGAACCCAGGTCCTACGGCACAATACTCAGCGTCGTTAACCACTATACCGAATGGTCGACACAATGGTTTTAAATATTTTGAAGGGTTCTGTGGATGGATCTATCTAAAACGGTTTCTCATGTAGAGCCTTTTATTATGAAATTGTTTTAAAGAAAAGAAACAAACTTCCTGTTTTAGACAAAATTCTCTTCAGTTATAGAAATTGTCTTCTAAGACAATTAGAATTAAACTGGCAAAATATGCCTGTTTGTAAAATGATTTTACTTCCTTGTACATTTAAGAAATAATTAAATCATAAATAACAGGATAAAATGAAACCGAGAACATTAAAGTCAAATGGAGAAAAGTTTTCATAAATTCTCGTAAAGTTTTCATACATTGAAAGCATAAATAATATCTGAGGAGTTCTTCCATCGTCTAATGAAGATTTGAGTCATTGTGATGAATTGTACTTCATCGAGCTGTTCTTTCTAAGCTATCTAATATTCTGAGGAATGAGTTTTAAAAGAAAAAACTCGCACCTAATACCCATGAAGTCCTTTCGTGTAGAGGAGGCTGATGTGCATTAAATATGTTGCGGCTCAATTTCTTCGCATTTATATGGTGTGGTAGTTAAAAGAAGGTGCCAGCTGAGGTGTCATCTTCGTCCTTTGACCGAGGTTCAGAATTACGCTCCGTTGTCAATAGCATTTGTGTTTCTTTATAGTGCTACGTTAATATCTCTCCAACTCGCAGTTATAGCATTCTATTCGCAATTCTTACTAATCCTCTAGAGAAAATTCTATCGATTACGTTGCATGATTATGAAATTACTTTATGTGGAGGAACCGTGATTTATATGTTAATGAGTGTTGCTATTCAAAGTGAAGTGAAATGGGAAGTCGACAGGTGTCGGCAGTTTTTATTCTAAATCTACAGAATTATAAACGCGGAAGCTACCTTGGTTCAAAAAAAGGGACTTAACTTGCAAAGGGCGATTTGTCTGCAGGGAGCTTAGGTATTGAATCATCTATTATAGGTATTTAAAGTAGTAATTAAGCTTAAAAGCTCCCTCCGCTTAAGTGTAAATTTGATAGTGATGTGACAGTCGTAATAAAATGAAATGTTTGATTTTATTAAAATGTCTCTTAATTCGATGCACATACACACATCCATGGATAAGAGTATATATGTATAATGTTTAAAGGTTGCGGGTCCGACCCCGGTGCAGTAGCCTAGTGGTAAAGGTATCAGATCGTGGCTGGCTTGTCACGAGTTCGAGGCCAGTACCAATAAAGACCCACCGTGTAGGGGAGAGGTACGCGTTAAACCTGTCGAGTACTAAAACGTCATCCCATTGGTGTAGTGTGGTAGTTAGGAGAGGGGGTGCCAGCTCATGTGTCATCCACTTCATTTGACCATGGTTCAAAATTACGAGGACCGTAGACAAAAAAGCCTCATGTAACTGAGCAGTATGACGTTAATATTTACTCACTCACTCACTCATGATGCAGAAAACCGACCGGTAGATTTTCATGAAGCAGAAAACCGGCAGGGTCCATGTAGCATAATTATGCGGCATGTAAAAGACTTGAGTGCCTGTTTGGCTTGGGTGCTCTCAGCAAAATTAAACTCCTAAGTACGGTCTCGCATCGACAGAGCTCAAAATTCCTTCCTCTGCGGAGGAAACAGGATGTCAAAATTACCTGTAGCGATTAGTATCCGCCTATTTAGCTCCACACTAAAAAAAATACCAGCTTCCGGGGAATGTACTAAGTCTGCAAAGGATAAACACCAACCCACAGCCCAATAGAAAAGCAGAAAATATTTCAAGGATAGATAAAAAGTACGGTGCTATCATATTTTTTTAATACAATTCACTAAATGTGGGGATAATTTAGATTGGAAGGAAGGAAATAAATGTGTTTATTTTTATTGATCTAAGTCAGGGATATCCAACAAGCGGCCTACCAGTATATAAGTTGCGGCCCACCGAATCTTTTTAAAGTTTTTTTTTAAATATCAGATTTTTAAAGTTTTTTCATTTTAAAATTTATTTAAGGGGAAATTTATATATAAAGGGTGTTTTTTACAGGTATAGAACTTTAAATTGCAATAAAACAACGATGTATTATTCGATTGACATGAATTTTTTTTTTTTTTTTTTTTATTCGAAAAGATAATCTTGTGGCATTACATTTTAAATGGGATTTCTGGCATACGACTGCCACGGCTGGCTCGGATGTAGTCCAATCTAGTCGTCAATTTTCGATGACTTTTTTCCAACATTTGTGGCCGTATATCGGCAATAACACGGCGAATGTTGTCTTCCAAATGGTCAAGCGTTTGTGGCTTATCCGCATAGACCAACGACTTTACATAGCCCCACAGAAAATAGTCTAGCGGTGTTAAATCACAAGATCTTGGAGGCCAATTCACAGGTCCAAAACGTGAAATTAGGCGGTCACCAAACGTCTTTCAATAAATCGATTGTGGCACGAGCTGTGTGACATGTTGTGCCGTCTTGTTGGAACCACAGCTCCTGGACATATGATTGTTCAATTTAGGAATGAAAAGTTAGTAATCATGGCTCTATACCGATCACCATCGACTGTAACGTTGCGGCCTTCATCGTTTTTGAAGATGTACGGACCAATGATTCCACCGGCCCATAAAGTGCACCAAACAGTCAGTTTTTCTGGATGTAACGGTGTTTCGACATACACTTGTGGATTAGCTTCACTCCAAATGCGGCAGTTTTGTTGGTTGACGTAGCCATTCAACCAGAAGTGCGCTTCATCGCTAAACAAAATTCGCTTATGAAAATCGGGAACAACGGCAATCTCGTTTTGGGCCCATTCGACCAATCTACGCCTTGCTTGATGATCGTTTTGATGAATTGCCAAACCAAACTGAGAATAAATCACTTGACAGCTGTTAAATCGGTCGCCATCTTGGAAAGTAATGCCAACTTAAACTTCTATACCTGAAAAAAAAACACTCTTTATATATAAAACTACAATGTATTTGCCTGGTAACTGTTCTTGTTTTAAATAAAATCCTTTTTGATAATAGAAAATAGATTATAATACAAAATAGATTTATGTTTTATCAAACAGTTACTTTGATTTTACTATTAATAAATTACTTTTTAATAAATTCTGAACTGCACTATGCATATCATTTACTATGGAGGATAAATGATTCTCTGTGTGTGCGACTTTCATTTCTCCTCCTCCTTCTCTATTTCGAGTGCCCGAAAAGCAAGAGGCAACCAGAGATGTTTTTAAAGCTTAAAAAAATTATTCCGGACGGTTAAGATAAAAGGTATTGTATACTTAATCGTTTGAGAATGATAGCACAATCAAATTTCAACAATGAGTAACGAAAGATCAATTCAAAAGAAACTCCGTAATTTTCACGAAAATGGTAACTGTAACATTTTAAACATTATTTGATCATTTTATTATTATATTATATAAATATTATTATATTATATATGTCTGTATACATGAAAAATAATGAAAACAATACTAATAAGTCATTTTACTATAAATTTTCACTCCAATAAATGTTTTTTTATTCCAAATCTGATATAAATGTACATATTTTAATGTGCGGCCCGCGAGAATATAATGTTTTATCGAAGGTAGGTTAGACACCCCTGATCTAAGTTTTATCACTATTAAAACATCATGGAGAAGAAAGATGTGTAGAAAATTTCTTAGAGATGTTTTTCTCTACGGATAAGACACCCCAGGAAATTTATCAAAACTCGCCCCTATTCGGTTATATCAAACTATTGTCTTGTCGCGAAGATGCCACTTTATCAGATTTTTTAACAATCTTTTTTTCTTCACGTCTTTCTTCACTAACTTGATAATTTTTCTTCTTTTATCAGCTTTTCTTTCATGTTGTTGAACAACGTTAATGAATAATGGCCAGTATAAATTAAAACTTCGAAGTAAATTTAAAGTACAGTGAACACATTCCTCTTTATCTTCTTTTTTTTATTCTTATGCACTAAGAGAACGTAACTTAATTAATCAAGATGAATCTTTCTCGATCGATCGATCGATTGAATATTAACGTCACATTGTTCAGCTACACGAGGGCTTTTGGCGACTTACCACGTAATTTTGAACCATGGTCAAGTGACGTGGACGACAACTGAGCTGGAACACCCTCTCCTAACTACCACACCACATCAGCGGGAGGACGTTTCAGCTCTTGACAGATTTAACGTGCATCGCTGCCCTACACGGTGGGTCTTTAGTGGTACTGGTCTCGAACTCGGGATTTGGCAAGCCACGATCCGATACCTATACCACTCGGCTACCGCGGCCGAATCTTTCTCGAAAGAAGTCACATGAGAGAGATAATTCACCTTTAATAATTTATAATTTTATATTAAAATTTCTGTTGCGCAAAAGCATATATACATATACATGTATGAATATACAAATAATCAAATACATATAGATTAGCGTGTAATGGATAATAATCGTGCACGGAAAGATAGATATTAAGAGGACACATTCGCTTACGAGCTATGCAATGACTTGATGCTATTTCATGGAGTAGGCATGACACAGATGCAAGACGACTTTCACAAATCATAAAGTCAGTAGAAGTAACATAAAAATGTGTGAGGAAATCGTGGGATGAAAGAAGGAGTTCTCATTTCAACTTAAAGCTTTCAGAATAACTAAAATTAAATGCGAATCTCTTGAACATTTTTCAGTAACACTTGCAGTATTGCATCAGCTCACTGTAAATTATGACAACGTAAAACTATTTCATACTACTATTACATTTATTTTACTACACTCTTTAGAAGGTTGTTTAAAAATAATTAAGGATAGTACTAGGTTTTAGTGGGCTTAGAACCAAAATGAAGTAAATCCATTTCAGGGTAGTTCTAATATATTATATATACATATATTAATTTACATTATATTTTTAAATGTAAATTAAATGTGAAACTCGAAGAACGCTAAGAATATGAAATTTATGAGTGGACCCTTACTATAAAAATAAATTCATAAAAGAATCGGTAATTATAAGAACTTTTCAATAAAAACTTATTTGCGGTTCAATACACATAGTGAGAAGAATATTTTGTACTTCTTTCTTTTGTTTGATGTGCTATGGTTGCTGTGAAGAATAGACGACTTTTGCATAAATTTGATTCATGACTTCGTTACTGTGTTAAATCTTTTACTCTTATTCTGATTTCACATTACGGAAGCCTTTAAAATATTGGTTTCCTTGAAAGCAGTTCTTTTTTTTTATATTAACAAGTAATTATTTTAGTATTACTTTGGCAATCTGTGTATTTGCACATTCTCAATTATTCCAGGTTTTTTGATATCATATGATAATATTGTTCTAAAATTTTGTCCACAGCTATTTCGCAATAAATCATATTGTTCTCTCAGAGCATGTGTCTAAATTGTGTAGGTGATTCACGACAAATTTTATGTAGCCTGATTACAAAAAAATATTGGACTTATATATATATATATATATATATATATATATATATATATATATACTGCTAGACAATTGCTAAGGACGGATAACACTATCATCCATAGCAACCACAAAATGAAAGGAAGCAAAATGTGGAAAATTAGAATAAGTGTAGGATATTAGTAAGAAGAAGTATGAGTATATGGAAATTTTTTTCCACGTCTGTTCATCACGTGATACCGTTCATAAGAGTTTAAAGGTTTTGACGCGTGTGGACAGTTGTTGTTTCAAGTCAAAGTTTTACAGGAAAGATTTAACAGACGAAATTAAAATTTTTTGGCATGTCTTCCCGACATCACATAGATGATTTTATGCGTGGCCGAATTATTGGAAAGATCGAAGAAGGGCGAAAAATAACAGTTGTTGCCAGGGAGTTCGACATCGCTCACAGCGTTGTTTCACGGCTGTGGAAGTCATTTAAAACTGCTGGAATGTGTAGCAGACGGCACGGAGGAGGACGTGTTAGAAGTACGACGCCTGCAGAAGACAGATATATCGTCTTATCAGCAAAAAGGAACAGGCGCAGCACAGCTCAGCAGGTGGCAAATTAGTTTCTTGCTGCCTCAGGAAAGCAGATCTCCCAAAACACTGTTGCCAGACGTTTGAGGGGAGGAGTACTATACGCACGCAGACCTGTTGTGTGTGTCCCATTGACCAGACAGTACCGTACTGCCCGTTTGCAATGGTGTCGTGAGCATCACAATTGGACTGAACAGGACTGGGCATGCGTACTATTCTCAGATGAGAGTAGGTTCTGTCTGTTATCGGATTGTAGACGCCAACTGATCTGGCGCCAGAGTGGTACTGCTTATCGTCAGAAAATATCCACGAAAAGGACCGATATCCGACATGCAGTATCATGGTGTGGGCTGGCATCATGATCAATGGCCGCACGCGCCTACATGTGGTTGCGTATGGGACTATGACGAGCCAACGATACATTGATGAAGTTCTACTTCCTCAAGTTCGTCTTTTCCGTGGTGCTGTTGGTGATAAATTTGTTTTTATAGACGGCAACGCAACATGTCATCGAACACTCGCTGTTCAGGATTGTCTAGACAGCGAGGGTATTCAACGTCTCGTATGGCCAGCGCGTTCTCCAGATCTAAACCCCATTGAAAATGTGTGGGATGCTTTGGGGAGGCAAGTTGCTGGTCGAAACTATTCTCCGACAAACAAGAACACCCTCATCCGTGCACTCACAGAGGAATGGGATAAATTGCCTTAACAGCTGCTGGATAATGTTGTGCAAAGTATGGTAAGACATATGGAATGTTGCATCCCACTCCACGGTGGACATATCCCATACTGATACCTTTCTTTAAGGTATCCGACTACGTTGAAAATGTCATTTTCGGTCAAAAATGACATTTTCATTTTATTTAATATTTTTAAAATTCAAACAATTATCTTTCTAAATCGGCCTTTGTTTTGTCTGTGCGATAATTAGAAAAAAAGTTACAGGTGTTTAAAATATTATTACAGCGGTGAAATTGAAACCGGAAGAGGTGAAATCGAAACCGGAAGTTGGCTGTTGAACATGCTTTTTACCCATAATTTTTGCAATTTCAACCCATTATAATTTTAAAAACAATTTCTGACATTTTTTAAAACTATTTTATTGATTGGCAACAATTTCAATCTTTTAATTGGACTTTTGCGATTGGCAACATATGTTTCTTCTGACCTCACATGTTTTTGTTTTGATTTGAATCTTTCGAATGTTGCTCGCAAATTTCTTCAAAAACCTGAATTTTTTTTGCTTTAATTGTACAATTTTTAAATTGTTAATTGTTTCTGAACATTCTGCTTTTGATATTATCTGCTTATAAGGGTTAAAAATGAATCAAATTAACCTCTTGAAGACGCAACTATGCTCGTGAGACATTTACAAAAACAGTGGAAGTGGTGACTTGTAATGTTCTTGACTTGAAGTGCTCAAACTTGTAATGAACGAAAACTGGGATAAGTAAAGGTATTTTTCACAGAACAAAGAATGTTTTAGTGGAACATTAAGAGGTAATAGAATATTTTATTTAAATTGGGAGGTGTGTTTTCAACTTTGTGTTTCTCCAATTGTTTTGAGAACAATCTGTACCTGCATGAAGATTACCTGTTTGGACTGACTTCTAATGTGACTTCAAAAATGCTCCGATTAAAGTTTTATCGTCCTTTTGTCAGCTACTTAAAAGCTAAAAAAGCAAAGTGTTATTAATTTGCAACTTATTTGTGGAAGGTGAGTGATTGAAAGATGACATTCATCTGTGAAAAAGCTATGTGCTAAGCTGAACTGTCCTTGTATGACAAAAGGAGCATTTAGACTTTGTGAAAAGAAAGTCTTGTCTGTGCTGCTACACCAACGGCTAAAGATGCCATGAACGACACTGCTTTTTAAGCGAAAAGCATTATACAATGTTTCAAAATGTCATTTGAAGAATGTGGAACATCCGTTGACGGCAGAGACACATGGACTTTCATCGCTAAATGTGGTTTCTATAGAAACTTTATACATTGACACTGGGAAATTCTAGATTTGGAAATGTTATCAAAGTTTTTTAGAATTCTATAAGTCCAGTCATACATGCGTGTTCCTGCAATCATCTGGGATTTACTTCAAACAAAGTGCGTACAAAATCTTTGTATGGTTTTACGCTACGAAATCTTTAAAATATGTATTTCTTTTGTGATGGTGATTCCAAGGATACCTTTCGGTTAAAGATGTGTATCGTGTCAACAATGTCATCATATGAGTGCATAAGATACTTCTAAGAAAGATGAAGTAGTTGGAAAAGAAAATCTTTAAAAAATGCGAGAAAAACCTCGGTGAGAAGGAAAAATTTATCAATGTTATGTTTAATAAAATTCTACACTGTTTTAGCACTAACACCAATCACGCCAAAGCTATGCTAAGTGCTACAATAGCAGTATTTTTTCACTGTTGCTCCAACAGGGAGAAACCCATATATGGGCCGTGCCCGATTTGAGCTGAGAACTGGTGTGACTATCAACGAGGAAACGACACCAGAAAACAATAAACAGAAAAAATTGTATGTATTTCTGTGAAACTTTAAAATATTGTTAAACCTGTGTACACAAAGCAGAGTGATAAGCAGTTATTATAAAATTGCCTCCACGGTAAGACACAAATAAAAATGTATCATTTAACGCCTGTTTGTGGCAAATCATTTTGAAAGAAACTTTTTATCGAGCTAAAACCATTTTTCTTTGGGTACCCATATATTACCGTCATTATTTTTAAAAAGCTTTCATTGATGTGTTAGGTATTTTGAAAGCATTTGGCATAAATGCAGGGAATTATATACTGCGTGATGAGAGATTTGTTGACATCTTTCGAGTCAGTGACTCGAAACAACATTCTTTGCCTTTTTTAAAATCAACCAGAAAAAAAAAGGAGGCCCAAAGAAAGAAAAAATTTAACAAACTTCCAAAGAGTGGGAGTGTTACTTATAAATCAGGAGAGTTTTAGTAATATACTTTTCATATTTTGTTTTGAAATTAATTTTATAAATTTTAAATGCATTTTTCTCAAAACCATTTTTTTGTAAATTTCATGATATTTCAAACATGATATCTAAAAAACTATTTGAGATACTTGTATGAAATTATACACAAATGTTATTATTTGTATTATCTAGAGAATGACCTACAAGCTAAGAAATTGAATAATTTTTAGTTATTTTATAGTGTTGTATTTCTCTCTGAATGTTACGATAATTTGATTGAATTTCCTAGTTCGCAAGCTCGACTGGCCATAACTTTTGATTCAAAAGAAGTAATTTAACACTTATAGGTCATTCTCTAGAAATGTGTTTTAAAAATGTATTGCAGCAATATTTTATGGAAAATATATAATATTTTAAAAAATAGAGTGTTTGAAAAAATTCCAAAATTTGATTAAAATTTCTTTAAAAATTTAAATTTTTGCAAATTTTTATGTACATATATTATTTCTAACTGTACTTTTATTATTGTGTATAAAAGTGAAACTAAAAATGTAAAAATATTAGGGATTTTTTCAAAACTTAAAAAAAAAGTCTCCGAACGTAGTCGGATACCTTAAGGTGCCTGCTGACTTTTAGATGCATTGTTCCATTCCTCCGTACGCAGATCAAATGAACATTTTTTTTTCTTTCAGATGTTTCTCAGCTTTTGTACTTTCCAGAACAATAAATATTCTTTATTCTAATGTCTGAACAGTGTGGCAACTATATTTTATCCTACTAGGCCTCATGTCTCGCTTAATGTTATGCTACATAGCAATTTGGGATCCGTCCTTAGCAATTGTCCATATATATATATTTATATATGTACATACATATATATATATATGTGAGTATATATATATATATATATATATATATATATATATATATATATATATATATATATATATGTTATAATAAAATAAAATACTATGTGTCAGAAAGTTTTATACCCCATAAGGCCAAAGAAGAAAGAAATTGGATTCCAAGAAACATAACAGTTGTGAAGATACAGGAAGAGTCTTTGGGCTGAATTGGAAACCTATTATGATTTCTAAAGCTGTCATTGAATTAGGCCAGTGAATCAGGGTTAAGATGCTTTATGGTACCACCTTCTCTGTACAGCGGAAATTTAAATTCCAAACTTACACTAATAAAGGATTTCATATTTTAATGTAAACATCTTGAGTTCTCTTATTTTAAAAACATAAGGAAAAAAATATCAATTGGGCTTATTTTATTTATATGATGTCAGTGAGTGAGTGAGTGAAGATTAACGTCGCACTGTTCAGCTACACGAGGGCTTTTGGCGACGGACCACGTAATTTTGAACCATGGTCAAGTGACGTGGACGACACCTGAGCTGGCACCCCCTCTCCTAACTACCACACCACATCAACGGGAGGACGTTTCAGATCTCGACAGATTTAGCGTGCATCGCTGCCCTACACGGCGGGTCTTTAGTGGTACTGGGCTCGAACTCGTGACAAAGTCAGCTACGATCCGATGCCTATACCACTTGGCTACCGCGGCCACTATGATGTCAATGAAGGTTTAAATCATTTGATGACAATGCATATATATATATATATATCATTTTCGTTTAACACGTCATTTAACACTCGATTTTTGTATAAGACGCTTCATCTTTATATTTCTTTATGGTTTGCATTCATACATGTAAGTCTTTTTCTTAGTTTTTCCTATATAATTTTTTCTTAAAATTTTTATCTAAGAGAGAAACCTTATTTTTCTCTCTTCATAATTTCATTTAATTTTATTGTCTGGTTTATCATCAAAATCAGAATACGGAAATTCTTTTAAATAATCATTCAATACAAAAAATGTCGGTGAGCTTTGAGCTTCCAGTAAGTACACTTTAGAGACACTAGAATTTCAGGAAATGGTCCTTGAAGAACTTTTACTAAATAAAAAAACTAATTGAAAGCAGAAAAGAGAAGTAGCGAGTTCAAGTTCTTTCACATTCATCCAAAAATACTTCGGAAGAAAAGAATTCTGGAGAATCTTTTGACAAGAAATTATAGTTGTTCTTATTTTATTTTCGCTTTTTTAACAATATTTGGGTTTTTTTTTAATATATTATTGTGGAATAAAAAAAAAACTTTTACCTTTCATCATTAGGAAAAATGATTTCAACGTCGACAGACAATTACTAAAGTCTGAAGAAAAGTAAGCGAAGTGAAAAAGTTTTATTTAAAAACAATTTTTGGTATTTTTTTATTCATTTTTTTACTATATTGATGAATGCTGGATGAAAAAGAAGAAATAATAGTTAATAGTTTTATTACTGTACACATAGCAGTTTTCACAAACAATCACAATTTGGGAATATTTTTTTAATTTTACTTTTTTTTTCCCTTCTGAGCTCTGTTGTTTGTATTTTTGGTACTTTGAGAAATTTCTGTCAAAGATTAGAACCAGACTTTTCAACTAGATGCGTTATTGAACTATAATACAAATTATTTCCATTAAACCTTGTCAACACAGAAAAAAATTATAATTAAATTAAGGTAAAATAAAATATAAATATAAGCTTAAATATAAGGTAAAATAAAAATATTCATCATGTTTACAAACAATCAGATGTACAATTACTTTTTGTAGTTTCTTTCATTTTGTAAAAATATATAAATATCTTCAAGAAACTTGAGTATCTTGTAAATTGCAATAATGTTCACCTCTCACTGACAAATACTGTTTGAATAACATAAAATTTTAAAAAAGTGGTATCAGAGACTCTAGCTATAAGAAAGACTCTCTTAGGAATTTCAATAAAATGTCCACAATGAATGACTTTCAATGGAATTTTTCAAGGCACCCTTTTTTTTTTACATCCCCTCTTCCTTGTTAACAAAAAAGGCAATTGATCAGCTTTTTTTTCTTCTATTTTTTCCCCTCTTGTGATCGTAAATAGTTCAAAAATTTTCTCTTAAATTTATAGTACATGTTCTCTCTTGGTAGGAAAACATGTTGAATAATTACAAGAGAAAAAAGATTTTGGCACACAAAATGTTTAAGTTTAAAAGTCTTTTCCTCTTACTTTGATTCTTATCAGATTCTTTTTCTATCATTTTTTCTGGCAATTCTTTCAATGTAAAGGGGGGGGTATTTATAGCATACAAGTATCTTATTCTGTCTTGATATCCGAACATGTTGCGAAATAAATCACATGAAAATAAATTTGGAATAAAATTTAGTTTAATGTAAAATGTGTTCCTTTTTCTTTTTTATATCTTGTTGTTGCTTAGACATTGGACGATACTTAAAAAATAGCTATAATCAGTTGTAGTTTTTTTTTTATTTTGTGAAATATATTTTAAATGTACTAATCCTTCAAGAACTAATCCTTAATCGATATTTTTTGCTTGGAATCGTTGATGTTTTTATCATGGAAGTAATATTTGTTTTATATTTTATTTATTCTGATAATGTTTGAGGCAGTGCTTCTCAAAGTTTCAATATCTTTATATTTAAAAATCTTCTATGCATGTGTATGTGACTAAACTCCTCCTAATAGGCTGGACCAATTTTAATGAAACTTTTTGTGTGAGTTCAAGTGGATTCAAGTGTTTTAGATTCAACATTCGGTCCGATATCTCTCAATTAGTTAAAAAGATATTAATTTAAAACATTGAAAACATTCAACTCAATATTCACCTGCATTGTTGTAACAACGTTATTGTTACAAAAATGACGAAGTTGGCGTCGAAAATCGATTTTCAGCCAAGCTGGCCAAACCGGGTCTTTATTGTTACAAAAAAAATGCAGTGGAATCACGCGTTTTAGCGTTTTTAATTAATATCTTTTCAAATGATCTTTATGTATGTAATTCTTCTGTGCGGTTGTATGTGACTGAACCCCTCTTAAATGGCTGAACTGGTTTGGATGATATTTTTTGTGGGGGTTCAAGTGGATTCGAGAATGATTTAGATTCACAGATCCCAGTAATTCTTTCAGACTCATCTACCTATTCAAATGTTTTCAATTTCCATTTTTATTGGTATGTGATATAACCATTAATAAGTCACAACGTCAAACAATGACAATTTGTGACTCAGATTTAAAAAACCCTTGCTTTTCACACGGCCAATTATATGTTGCATGTCCGATGCTTGGAAAACCCTCGCATTTGTTTGTTTATACCCCTCAAGGATTAACCAAAAACATTGCACATTCAATGTCATTACGATACTTTTATTTTTTGTGCATTAAAAAAATATACCTGTTATAAAAATAGCTTGATTTTTTATCTTTTTTTACCCTTTAATCAAAACAAGTTTCAGTTTCTATTCAGATATTTAAACTTATTGATTGGGTAATCAAACTTGAAACTCCACCTATTATTGTGAATGTTCTTATTATAAAAATATCATTTTAAAAACGTTTCCAGAGATCTCGGGTTTATATTTTTTAATTTTGATTTTGAATGTGAGAAATGATGCTATTATAGTTTTTTTCAAGTGTTTTTTGAATTCTTACCAATGTTTTGATATTTTTATTTTGAGAATTTTATGCTGATGCTATTTGATATATTTTATGGGGTATTAAGAATTTTTATTATAAGATTTAATCTATTACAATGATACAATTTATTTGATATCAAAATGAACAACTTTTAATGTGTATAAAATTATAATGGTTTTGAGAGCACTTAGGCTGAGAAAAAATAAATAAATAAATAAATGTAAAAAAGCAATTTTTTAACATATAGCAGAAATACTAAATAAGAAAGGTTTTGTAAGGATTGTGCATAGTGAGTACCTCAAGAGGGACTACACCTTTGACTGTCAAAATACTATTGCCTCCTAACTTGTACCGTTTCTAAGATAAAGCATAATATGAATAAAAATAAATCATAAATAGTATTTTTAAAAAATATATTCTTTTTTGGTTGACTTACAATTTCCAGTCTTGGGAAATTCTGTTTTTGAAGTTATGGTGCAGTATTACACGATAAGAAGGAAAACTTCTCTTAATGATTGTGCAAAGCGTGGGTCAATCTCCTAAATTGTTTTTCAAGCCTGTTTTCACCCTCAGTGCTCTTTCTTGTATACAATTTTAGATCTGTTTTTAAGAATTTATTTTTGTATTTTAGAAATTTTAATGTGAATGTATATTCAACAAGGTACTCCCAATGCAAACTATTGGAAACAACAATGACCTTTTAATTAATCTCAGTTTAGGCACCCCAATTACTTGTGACTCATCCTTGATTACTAACACTGCTTCTCAGAGCTCGGAGAGCCTTGTTAAAATTCAAAAAATCCCAATTTAGAGACAAGATTCATTTGCTGAGGTCTATGGTTCAGCATATTTATAATTACAAGTGTCCGGACACGTCTCAACCTTGTCAGGTCTAGCTAAATTGGACAAGGCCACTACTTCCCAAACAAGACCAGGAAAGAAAGGACTTTCTATGTCAAATTTTTTAATACCTTTACATGATGTGTGCAATTTACAAATGTTTTTGAAATTTATTTTCTATTTCCATTTCATTTCAAGTGCTTAATAACCTTATTTTGATATTTTCGTAGTGTGCAATCTTATATTTTATAATTTACTTAATTATTTTTGTTTCATATTTTTCTAAGTCCATATTCTCCGTGTCCAAAATCATATTCATGATAATGTTTAAGTGAAGGGAAGTTTTTAAATAATGTTAATCTGAAATTTTTAATTTAAAACTTGGTATCTCTGTATGATACGGGTGTGAACTAAGGGTCCTGAAACACACACGTCTCTTGCTGAGGAGGGGAATGTAATAATTCTCCCTAGCATCTCCTTTTAATTAACTCTTTTGATAATATTCAAATAATCTTTTAATTATTTAGTTCAAAACTTACACCCTGATTTTAATCGTAATCGACTAATAATATTAAATCATAAATCCCTTTCCCGCCCCATGTAACCAATCAAAGTTCTTATTACAAAAATGTCACGTGGTCTTCAACGTCAGGTATAAAAGCCGATGTCTCTGGAAATCTCACTCTCGGGCAGCCAATAAAGAGCTTACTCACTCGCTAATGTTATCCAATGTCAGTTTTTCCACTTCATCTCTCAGTTCCTGCTATAGATACTTTTGGACTTGAACCGCCGAGACCATGAAGACCCTCCCATGACTCTGAGGTCACCCCTCTGCCATCCTAGTCACCCAATCAGACTCCCAGTACCTAACTTCTCAGGAAAAGACTTTTTCAGTCAGGACATCCACATTGAAGGCGCCATTACATATTAGATAGGAGGATGGAGGATCATTACGATCCATATCCCCACGACGTTTATCGAAACTCGAAATCTCACTCTCTCCTCTCTTCTGTCTGTAGTCATGTAGCCGGCTGGTTTGTGTTGTGTGTTGTAGTTTCTTTGTCTGTGTTTGTGCTACGATGTTTGCTTCTTGTATGAGTAATGCCGTCCCTACTGGATCTTTATGTGTTTCCGGATGTGAATGAAAAGGAATAATGATTTACACGAGTGCCTCTTCGATAATACCGTATTCAACCACACTACACGTAACATAGATCATCACACCACCGGCCACGCCCTATCTATGGTTCGCTAAAATAATAACATCCATTTGCCACGTCTTACAATAGTTTTACCAATCTTCCAGAAATATAATAGGAATATTAATTAATTTTCTTTTGCGCCCCCTCCATACAATAACAATGGGGTGAATTCAATAATACCATACTTTGACGCTAAAGCTACTATACATCTTTAACCTTTAAGCGCCACCGGCGTATTTAAATGTTTTGCTCGGCCAAAGCATTAACTGCCCCATGACGTATGTATACGTTTTTTCTGAGTACTGATATTCATAAAAATATTCCGAAGGCTTTGGAATGCAGTAAAAAAAACCTTGACAGTGTTTTCGGAAGGATTTACTTATTTCCGAGGATTTTGCTGACTTATATTCCTTTTCTCTCCTCTCCCCCAATAGATTACGTTGAAAAAGGTGGCATTGGGGAGTGAATCATGTAACTTTCAATCGGCAGTTAAAGAATTAATTATAAACCGTACAAATTATCTAGATGAATGTTGATTTTTATCTATAATTTTATTCATGACAGACCACGGGGTCACTGGTAATTATTAAGGTATCCGACTACGTTCAGAACCGTGATTTTGAAAAAGCGTATAAATGAATAATATTTATGATATTTAGTGTCACTTAGATTACAAAATGTATATAAAATTGTTTTAAGAATAATATTACGATAAAAAATTATTGAAGTACAATATTTTGACAAAAAATGAACAAGAATGACCCATTTTCAAAATATTCTCCTTTTGTGAAAAATGATTCTATTATGATAATATTTTGCCTGTATAAATCTCAGTCTTCTCTACAGAGGCTCAACTAGAATTTTTGAAATATATAATAACTTAGAAGTGAGTTTATCTATATTTTACGACAACAGAGGAGAGAAATTTTAAGAAAAAAAACGCCGATAATTGCTTCAATGGGTTGTAACTCTGAAAAAAATTTTAATTTTTCAAAAAAATCATGGTTGAGCCTCTGTACAGAGGTCTGAGCTATGTACAGGGAAAATATTATTATAATAGAAGCATTTTTCACAAAAGGAGAACATTTTGAAAAAGGTTATTCTAAGTTAATTTTCTGCCGAAATATTGTATTTAAATAAATGTTTTTGTCAAAATGTCCTTAAAACATTTTTATACATGCATTCTAATCTAAGTGACACTAAATATCCTGAAAATTATCTATTTATGCGTTTTTTCAAAATAATGGTTCTGAACCTAGTCGGATACCTTAAAATTTTCTTAACTTACTTTTGCAAAATAATTATAAAATACTTCATGCTATACTGATACATTTATAAGTGTATTATATAAGTGTAAATATGTATTTTATTTTTATTATGCCAGAGAGTTTTAGTTGTTTACTTTCTTTAAATCAATAATTTTTTAAAAAATAATCTTTTGTTTTGGACTTTTCAATACGCTCGCGCCCCCTTGTAGAGTTTTCACGCCTCCTAGGGAGGCGCGCCTTACAGTTTGAGAAACGCTGGTTTCAGGTATAGAGTAATTAACATAGTTTATGACGTTTTAAAGTTAACGGACAAAGTATTTGAATTTCTTGTATGAGTTGAGTAAAAAGTTCGTTTGAACTTTAAAAATTCATAAAAAAGGAGGAAATGACAAATGATAAAGAAGTGTGATTTTTAAGAAAACGTTCACAAGGTATTTTCTTAGCAGCAAAAATATTCTTAGTCGTACCGCGTTAAATCAAAGATGTGTGTTATCTGTAATAAGTTTCCTGCAAAATGGGTCACCCCCCATACTATGTAAATACAGTAAAGCAATTCCTGCTGAATAACTTTTGTGAGGATAGAGTAATTGGTCGGGGCTTAATTGTGTCGGGCAATGTTTTGGAGGTATGTTGAACAGTTGTTCTTGGAAGAATAAATTAGAGCTTCTGTCTTATACATTATGTTTCAAATTGTCAACGCCCTCTATAAGTGTGTGAAGGTCTCCTTGGACCTCACTTTGAGAACGAGAATAAATAGGAGTCATGTAAGAACCAGAAGCCATTTCTATAAACAACTTTCTTTATTTGGTTATCTTATCAAATAGAATCAAAGACTTATTAACAAATATGTCTATCTAGTATTATGAGGTTTTAAAGGTAATATCCTTTAAATTAACTTAATTAATTATCAAATTAATTAACAATTAAATAACGATCACGCAGAGATTACCACGATAAGCGATCCCAGAATTATATTTAATAATGTTCATATTGAACATTTAACTTTAATCTCACTCTTAAAACTTTAATGAGACTTTAATTATAAATCAATAATTACCAACGGAATCTCAACTCTTCTTGAGAGTAAATTATCTCCAACAAGAAATCTTCAATTTAACTTCACTATTACTTTCTGCTTCAATCTCTATCTCCTACTGCTCTAACTTTACTATTCCGTTTTACTTAAATAATTTATCTAATCTGCATATAACAAGGAATCCTGTCCGCTTTTTGGAGTTGATTGGAAATAGGTAGGGCATTAAATTTCCCTAAAAAGGTCGACTCAGAAGGTTAGTGATAAAGTTCCGTAAAGATTTGTCCCAAGTGATATTTTTAAATAAAAATATTTTTGCCCCTAAAAAGAAAAAAAATCGACTTTCTTCTGATCACTTTCTTGCAAACCATACTTCTTTGTCATCATTTCTTTCATTTTAAGAACTTTTATATTTAAGCGAACTTTTGGCTAAATCTGTGTATAAGATAGAGTTAGAACGCTCTCAAAACTGACGATTAGATGGTGCTGTAATTTTCACAGACATCAATAATACGTGACTAGTAATGAAAAAGAAGCATACATTACTCATTTTTTTCTATAAATACGTTTTTACGTCTCCGGAATGAATAATTTGCTAGGATCGAAATTGTATTACTATTATTATTCTTAAATTAATTAATCTAAGCAACACAAGACAGCCAATCTTAAAAATACCACAGCAATTCAATTAACTGAATTTGTTTACCTCATTATATACAGTATTTTTAATACGATTTTGAGAGAAGTCACTGAAAGGCAGCACATTGCTAGTTTGCCGAAAAAAAGTACTGCCAATTTGTTTTGTAGTTCCAGGAGAGTTTAGTTGTTGCAGAAAAAGTGTAGCTTTTTAGTGACAGCAATAATCATAGGAAAATTTTTTTGTGATTGACCTTGTAATAATTAGTGGAGAAGGTGGGAAGTTAATCAATTATTTATTTAGTCTGCCACTGAATACAGAAAGGGGTTTCATTTAGATATTTTTTTGTACTGATGGGTTTTAAAATTTTGATGCACGAAAACATGTAAGCAATGCATTTTGTGTTATGTGAGTAAAAACAAATTTTTAGACCTTTCCGATGAGGCATGAGTTTTCCGATGTTAAAGAAGACGTGGGAATGAACCCATAAAAAGACAAGTGTTCAAATATCACAAGACATTTCATCAAAGCTATGCAAGTGTTGAGGATAAAAGTGGCAGCTGGCCTAAGAGATGAGACAAATGAAAACACTGAGAACATTCACCAAATAATTTCCCCCTAAACGGCAAGACTGTGAATTAAGGACTTGACGGGAAAATTCTTTGCAACG
Organism: Trichonephila clavipes; assembly: GCA_019973935.1. Lineage (NCBI taxonomy): Eukaryota > Metazoa > Arthropoda > Arachnida > Araneae > Nephilidae > Trichonephila > Trichonephila clavipes. The sequence continues at coordinate 496,245 of BMAU01021373.1, read as the reverse complement.
TACTAGAGGCTATTAGAAGGAATTGTCCTGAAATATTATGCTAAAAATATTGAATCTTAGCTCCTGATATCACCCTGCATATCATTCATAATTGTTAAAAAATTACCTAGCATACTTCTACAAACCTACTGATGGGACACTTGTACATCCATTCTACTTGCCGAAAACGTATTTGCTGATTCGTATCTGTTTCTATGGCTAAAAATAAAATTTAAGAGATAACGTATCAGAACATGGGAAAAACTTATGGAAAATGCTACAAAGCAGTTTTCTAAAAAAGATTCCTGAAGTATTTTTCATTGCAATAATTACATGCAAATTGGAAACGTGCATGAATTCAAATGGAGACAATTTCGAAGGGCAAATAACTTAGATTGTTTGTACAATAAACTAATTTGTATTTCAAAATTCTGCAACATTTTTAGTTATGATTTGTGTTTGATAATGACAGGAGTATCCCCCCTACAACGGCTATGGAATGGAACACGGTCCATCTAAAGATAAAATAACATTTGACATCTCTTCTTTTTAGCTTCTCGTTGAACTTAAATTCTATTAATATAAACTCGTTCTTAACGTCTCCATCTTATACACCCTCTGACATTTAATTTGAGGTTCAGAGACTCTTCTTCTCATTATTCTTCCTACATCTCTTTCGGCTTGATTTTAATCTTTTATTATTTTTTTCAGATTCTTTTTACCACAAATAGTTATGTATTAAAAATATCAAAAACTGATGTTCCTGAATTATATCTTGTGACGAGCTCATCACGCTTTCTACTAAAAACTCCTCTTGGGTTCTTTGGAGTCGAAAAGGCAAACTCTTTCCAACCAAATCTAGAAGCGAAGCGTGATTATATAAATTAAGAACTTTTTAAATAGCAGAAGTTAAGCGTCAGCAGGGTGACCTTTGGGAAGTGATTATGCTAGTTTGTGGTTAGGAGTGTTAAAGTTAAAAGTGAGAAGTTATCCGACATTCAAGAGTTCAGCTATTCGTGCCAGTGCATTCAAGTCAAGGTGGATACCATTCCAAGCAAGATAAAGAAAAGTAATTTAGGATTCGAGTGTGTTGCTGCTACCTAGGATATAGAGATAGGACCGTTCTATTAAATGCTAGGAACTGTGTATATACTGAGATTATGATAAGGCGTTAAAGTTAGATATAGTGGTCAGGGTCGCGCTTATTCGGTAGTACGTATTGTGTGTCTATTCACCTCAGATCCGCTAAGTTAGAATATTAATATCCTTATTGTATATTGTTTAAGTTAAGATCTTAATAAAGATATATTAAGATTATGGCAACGACTGGTTCTTCATTCACTCCCACACCTCTAAGTCACGAGGAAAACGCAGGAGTAGGGCATCACCCATGGGCTAATGCCTTACAATCTATACAAAAAATCATGAATGAGTTATCAATATAATCAATAAAAATGTGTAATATATCATTTGAATATTCAGAAATTTTGATTCAAATATAAAAACATGAAGTATATTAATTTGTACAATTTTCTATAAGGTGAAGAAAGCCTAAATTACGGAAGATGTTTTTTAAAAATTAATTTAAAATCTTTAAATATTTTTCTTTGAATTTATGCGTTATCTTTTTTAGTGCGGGAAAGGTGCCAAAATATAAAATCTAGAAAGGAAGAAATTCAAAAAAGGTGGTAAGAAAAGAAATACACAGAGTATGATTACACAAGAAAATCAAACATTTTTCAATCTCGAGCTCCATGATAACACGGTTTCTTTTTAGAGAACCTCCTAAATAAATATGACAATTTCTTATCACTTAGGCTTACAGAGAGAGAGAGAGAATTTTTAAGTTTCTTTCACTTATTTTTAATGTAAATTTCTGTTGAAAACTATGAACCAAAATATATTTTATTCAATTTACGTCTTTATGAGAAAATCTTAGATTAATTCTACCTTAAGAAAAGGTGAATTGCATTAACATAAAGAGTTCAGAGTACGAAAAAGCAAGAAAAAGAAAACAAAGTCAGAATAATTAATAAAATAGCTTATATTTAAAAGATAATATCTTAATTTATGATTGAAAAATTGATAAAGGGATCTTTTAGAAGAATTTAAATTTTTAAATGGCATTTATTTTTATGTGACATATTTTTAAATTAGATTACAGTTTATTTCGACTATATTGAAAGAGATACGAAATGGCTCAACCGAATAGAAGGAAAGTTGAATCGTATTATTTATGTTCTTGCGGATGTCCAAAATTTTCTCGGACTATGGTCATATTAACGGAGGTTTATCAAAAATTTCACCGGTATTGCAAAACCGTTACATAATTTGTTAAAGAAAGATGCGTTTTCTGGGGAACTCGACAAAATGAATCATTATGGAATCTTAACAAATTATTGACTAGTGGCCCCGTTTGAGGCCATTTTCTTCTAAATGTAGAACCAAAAATTTACTTTGATGCTAGCGGGTATGGCATCGGCTCTGTACTAGTACAGGTCCAGGGTGGTAAAGAAAGACCTATAGTTTACGCATTCATGTCCATGACAGCTGCCGAAAAGAACTTAATCAACGACCAAAATTGAATGTCTTGCTGTCAATTGGGCTATCGGTAAGCTTAGAACGGACCATTCTTTATGTTGGCTAGCCAATGCCAAAGATCCTCCAGAAGACTTACACGCAGGGCTTTGAGGTTGCAGGAATATAACACGGACATCGCCTACAAGAGCGATCGTAAGCCTTCAGACGCTAATTTATTATCAAGAAAGCCTCTTTCCGAAACCATAGCTGAGAACTTTGATGAAATCCCTGCCCTTGCAGCTATTGCAGATTACAGGAAAGAGCAGCTAAAAGATAAATCCCTCAAGTCCATAATTAAAGCTCTCGAGAAAGGTGACACGGTTACTAAAATTATCAAATAAGACATTATGTGTTGTACAGGAGAAACTATGAATCTATGGGACAACAATGGCTTTAAGTAGTGCCAAAACAAATTACGCCCTGATATTTTAAGTAGTCTTCATAATGCACGAACCAACGGTTATCTCGAATTTTCCAAAACGTATGATAGAATAAGGAGAAAGCACTGTTGGCCAAGACTAAAAGGTAGCATGAGCCGATATTTGTGACATTGAAGGAATGCCAAAGACGGAAATCTTCACCCTAACTTTCATCAGCACAACTTCATCCAATAAAATCTTCCAACATACCATTTGCAAAGATTGGAATAGACATACTCGGACCCGTTCGAGTTACATGAAATGGAAACCGATGGATCATTGTTTGAATTGCTTGATGAAATTCACGGTTACAAAAGCATTACCTATAGCTGAAGACTTTGAACTAGCTTAATTTTTTGTTAAACATATCATACTGACGCACAGAGCCCTAAAGAAATGATAAATGACCGAGGACGTTAATTTTTATCCCATCTTATGAATGACATCAAGCAATTGTGTCATACGTCTCATCTTCTAATGATCACCTACCATCCACAAACCAATGGTTTGATAAAAATATTCAGAAAAAATTTGCAGACTTGCTCTCAATGTATGTAAACGTCGAACATAGAAACTGGGATACAAACTTACCCTTTGGGATGTTCGTCTATAATTCGGACAAACAAGATATCGCTGGTTTTAGATTATTCTTTCTCGTTCATGGCATAAATTACGACACTCTTTTTGACGTAATTCATCCACATGACCCAGAAAATCATTGCGATAATTATGTACAACAGCTGATCGCTAGGTCCAAAGAAGCTAAACAACTCACAAAATCACACAATCTGGAGGCTCAGTCCTCATATAAGCAATGGCACGATAAAGAAACATCGGTCAGTTAGTTATAATGTTAACTATTTAGTTTGGGTCTTCACTACAGTGCGAAAAGTTCAAAGCGTATGAAGCACAAAGTATGGAAGTGAACAGTAGACGACGAAATGAAAAAGATATAGTCCACGTCCTGAGATTAAAACCCTACCTTGTCCCAAAGAAACAATTGATGAGAGGGTACACAGTATTCGCCGACGTTTTAGGAGAAGCCAGACCATATTACAGATGGACGATGTTTCTTCCTAAGGAGGGAGAGATTTAGCAAAAATAGTTCACTTCTATCGTAGACACGATAGCTCGGTGGCCATGGACACGATCCGCGGCTCGGACTCACGAGCCCGGCTGCGGGTGACGTGTCAAAAGTAACATATGTTTTCTTTGTATTGATTTTAGTATCTATAATCTCGTGCTTACTGTTAATAATTGTAATTCTTCTTTCTCTCTCGTGCTGATTATCATTAATAGTAATTGTATTTTCAAAAGCTAACTATAACTGTAATTGAAAATTTCTGGAACTTTCCATGGTTGTATATAAGCTAAAGATATATTCAGTTCTAGAAATAAGTCTTGAGGTGTGACTAGAGTGAGTTGTTTACATTTCACTTAAGTATCCAATTACCACATTAGTTAATCTTTGCGATAGTATTTATCGAGCAATACAAGCTCATTTCAAACCGAATTGTAGAGTTATGATTCGAAAGCTATGATCCAGCATATTATAATCAAAACAGGGACATTTATTGGGAAAAGTGATAAATTCAACAAAGCAAGAAATAATGTTCGTCACAAGTCAAAATAAATACCCAGATATAATGCATAACAAACGCCAGGATTACATTGTTCGCAATGTGTACATCCTTTTATTATGTTTAGAGATAAATTCTCTCGGTTTTTTTTCGTTTTGTGGTTGTTGCTGCTAATGTCATCTGATCGACTGTACGAGATCGACGCCCATGAAGTTCATCACTGCAAAGAGCTCAATTGTACGCTTGTAGTTAGCCGTGGTTTTGAACACCATGCAGGTGACAGTATGCTTTGTCTTGTTCACAGCACAATTTTGCGGTAGAACACCCTGGGGCAGGTGGGGGTCAGTGTACTTCCCCCTCTCTTCCTCTTCCACAAATTTCACGAGAGGACTTTATCAACTCTTAATTTAGTAAACAATTTTTCAAAGAATCTAATGCATACTTTAGTACTGCTCGAACAAATATGCTTACTGGAAAGAAGCTAAATAGAAAGAGAAAATCATGCGCAGTAAACATTAATTCAAATTTTGAACATTTTCAATAAATTTTCAATCCCAATTCATTTCCAATAAAATCAAATTTTCCCAGACTACGAACAAAATTTAAAAAATTTTAACAAGTTGAAAAAATAGTTGAGAAAAGTTGAAAAGATAGCGAATCATGGCTGCATTCATTTGCATCCAAAAAATACCCCCAAACTAAAAGAACTCGAAGGAATTACCTCACTAAGAAGTTTTAAAAAAAAAACTCTTTTTTTTCTCTCTTCCTATTTTCTAATACTTTTTGAGAATGCTTCCTTTTTTTATTCTTAGCCTGTTAAAGTTTTCTTGAAAGTTCTTCGAACTTTGGAGGGGGGTAAAGGAAAAGCGTTCTTAAAGAAGTGGGAAGGGAATTGTTCCTGTTTTATAAATGTTAAGAAAAGTAGAAAGCAATTTATAGTTTGAAAATAACTTCGGGTATTTTTTCGTTGTCTAATAAATGAATAATGGATGAAAAAAGTTTAAAGAAAATTCACAATTAATGCTTAGTTTGATTTAATAAACAGCAATTTTTGTAATACAGATTGAATATAACTCGCCCTACTAAAAAGTAATAAAAATTTTAAAAATACTTCGCTTTTATTTATTTTTCCTATTTCTTAAATGAAATTGTTATCCGAAAATATTTTATTCCATTACTTAAAATTGCCTATACTTTTTGATAATGTATAGAAGATTATTTTAGAGCTTATCCAAATGATTTATTGGATTTAATACAGATGAAATGAATCTCATTCATATAAACAATATTTTCTAATAATTAAAATTTTATTTCTTAATAACTTTTAAAGTCATTAAAAATATTTCTTTTGAAATCAATTAATTCCCTCATTGCATTATTTTTCAGAAATAAAAATGAAGGAATAGATTTATATTATACTATCACAATATATACTTTGTTTATATGATAACAATTGCTCTCAAATTCTTCAATAAAAACAAGTAATACGAAAAAAAATTGTCAGTCAATTCCTACTTAGATTAACAAAGAAAAATTTTATTTTAGCAAATTTTTATTTAATAGTTACAATTAATATAAATATGTACAGGTATACATGTAACAGAATCACAATATTAAGTGGTAATAATTTTAATTAATTATCATTAAAGTATCGTATTGTCATCCAATACAATCGTGTGTATAAAATTGCAGTGCAACTGAATGCTTTAAAACGTGGAAAAAAAATTTCAAGTTTTGACACAAGTCGCCAAAACTGCTGCCAATGTGGTTGTATTTGTAATTCTTCGAATAATTAGTTTTAACCAATTACTTTTAATTAATTATAGTTAAGTTGTTGTATTGTCATCCAAAATAATCATGTATATAAAATTTCAGCTCAATTGAGCCCTTTAAATTGTACTTTATTAACGATTGAAAATTCCACCCAGATAAATAAATAAAGAGTGTCAGCTAATAGTAGAAATTGAGTAACATTAAGAGGCACAAGAAGTGAATTAATGTTGCTTCTATTAAATGATTATTAATTAATAACACATTCAAAAGAAGCATGAAGGCTATTAGTGATGGACATCATGATTTTAAAGTATGATTAAAATTGATAACTATACCTCAGATCACCCCAATATCTAATTTTAAAACCACTCCAAGGGGATTTAAGCCTCGTCAGATTTCACATGTTTCAAACTCACAAATAAATGGGTTTTTAGTGGCCTTAAGATTCAACTAATGACTTGATTAAAATATAGCTGCGTGCGATTAGGAGAATACTAAGCTACTACTGACGTATGATGTTTTAAAAAAGATGGATATAAATTGACATTGTCACTGTAGATTAGAAATTGTCCATAAAAGTTTTAAGAGTTTATATAGTAATTTACAAGACTCTCAAATTATCTGATAGTTTAATCTTAAAGGCATTTTAAAGGAAATAAATAATTATAGGAAAAAGGATTTATAACGATGTCGATGACTTATACATTTTTGAATAATTATCATAAATCGTTCACGTACTTTTTAATTACGTGGGCTTAGAATTTCGAGAATTTCTTCAAGCCATTTCGTTTGAATTGGACTGTTAAGAGTTCATATTTTGTCGTTTTTTATGAAAAACAATGTCATCCGAAATGTGAGATGTTGATAATAAACGAGACTTTACTTTTTACAAGATGATTAAACAAGACTTTAGGACTACATTTTCCACAAACCTTTTTTTTGTTTTATGAACAGCTTTAATGTCAAAATACAAGAAAAGATTCAACTTATAAACGATATATTGGCCTATTTGAAATGTGTTCAAGCAATATTTGATTTGTTTGTTGAACGACTTTGTAACTCTGGTCCAATATTCACGATTCCTACTAATCTCTTGAAAAAAATGCATCTTAACTTTTGCATGATTATGCAATCACTTTCCGTGGAGGAAACGGGGCTTATGTAATTGTAAAATACTATTTAAATAATACGTCAGGCTGATTTTGAAGCTGGAGTATTAGAGTTATAATAATTGAAACTGTCGGTGTTTCAGGAAGGTGATCGGGGATCCCAACCGAGAAGTATTATATGAGTTCCGAAATTAACCGTCAGATAAGTGGTATAATTAATTGTTATTGATAGCTAGGTCAGTAATTAAATTAATCTCTCCATTTACTTAAACTAAGATTTAATAGAAAATTGATACCTCAAAAAAAGGTGTTGATTTTATTGAAATGTCTCTTGATTCTGTGCATCCAAATCCGCAAGCGGCCGATGAGTCGTGACAGCTTGTCTCCTTTCCCAAGGTAAAATTCAATACCCTGATTAATTAATACAACTGCATTTTGATTTTGGAACTTAGATGTAAAGATTTTAATGTCATTAAAAGTGAAACACGGATATTTTCACTGAGACTTTCGTTGTAAATTATGAAGTAGAGAGGCCAATGCTGTAGCTTGAATTGAGTTTCTATGTAACAATTGTCTTAGTCAATAGTTTCTCATTGTTCCAAAGTTAGTTTTACAAATCGTTATCGAAAGCAAGTTTTCTAAATTTAACTACGCACATCTAGTAAATTAAGGTTGTGTTTACTCTATCTTATGTATATACACTGCTGGCCACCGTAAATGCAACACCCTGAAGGAAGCAAGCAAATAACATGAAATTTACAACATGCATTAGCGGAGGTGAGATATGCAAATGAAATTAGAATTTCAGCGCAGACACACATAACGCGTGCCTGTGGCGCCACCTCAAAGCGCTATTTAAGGCTTGGAGATTTCGACCATTTCAAGTTCGCCAATTGTGTTTTTTTGTGTGTGGTTTTTTCAAAAAACAATCAGTTATATCTCGTCAGGCGATCAGCTTTTGATCAAGTATCCAAGTTCGACAGAGGAGGGATAGTAGCCTACCAAGATTGTGGATTACCTTTCAGGTAAATCGGTAGTCGTGTTGAACGAAACCATCGTGTTGAACGTGGTCGATCGCATCCATCTCAGTACACCACTTCGCGTGAGGACAGGCAAATTGTGCGCATGGCAGTGACGGATCTGTCAGTCACATCACGAACCATAGCACAGCACATTAAGTCTGTAACGCATCATTCAGTTTCTGCACCTACCATTCGACGTTGTTTACAGCAGAGTGGTCTGTCCGCAAGACGTCCATTGCTTTTTCACTCCTTGACGCAGAATCACAGACGTCTCCACCTCCAATGGTGCGATGAAAGAAGGATGTGGGCGGCAGAATGGAATGAAGTTGTCTTTTCTGACGAGTAACACATCTGTCTGCAACACCACAATGGTCGGATTCGAGTCTAGAGACACCGTGGAGAGTGGATGCTGAACAGCTGCGTTATGCACTGCCACACTGGTTCTGCACCGGGTATTATGGTATGGGGCGGTATTGGATATCACTCTCGCACTCCTCTAGTACGTATTGCCGGTACTTTAAACAGCTAGCGCTACATCTCAGAGGTGTTGAAGCCAGTTGTCTTTCCTTACCTTTAGGGCTTGACCACAGCCATATTTCATGGATAATGCACGACCACCTATGGCACGCATTGTCCAAAGGTTCTTCGTTAATCACCAGATTGAATTGCTTTCCTGGCCGGCTCGCTCTCCAGATCTTTCACCAATATAAGACATGTGATTCATAGTTGCTCAACGATTGACCCAGATTACACCACCCAGCTGCCACACCAGATTAACTTTCGCAGCTTGTGGAAGCTGCTTGGTCTGCTGCAGTGGTGGTCTCCAACAATGGCGTCTACTCTGGCTACTGATTCTGGCAGGAACCACACTTCACAGACGTCTATGAATTTAATCATTTGATACTTGGTCAACTTGTTATCTATAAAATAAATGTTGTTGTGCTCTCTCTTGTCTTTCTTGGTGTTGCATTTTCTGTGGCCAGCAGTGTATATGTAAACACACAACTTTTTTCTGTTATGAAACGTTAAGAATAACTTTTTAAAAGAAGACTGGTTTTAACATCACTTCTAGGAATTTGTTCATCGCATTGAGAGCCGCAATATCAATCGTTGAGGTGAATGAAGAGCATTTAACCATTACGGGCTTAAATTTCTAATCTTAAGCAAGTCAGACAATAAAATCATTTTAACTGTACGCAGTGTTAATTAAATTTAGGAACCAATTCGAAAGTTAAAATTAAAGTATAACACTTCATACTGTAAGGTAGTTGAAAGTTCTAAAATAAATTAAATTTATTGACATTAGATTTTAGTAGAAAATTATCAAGATATTATGGATACACTTTTAAGAATGCCGTTGAATAGTTTAATCCCCCTCATTAATATCCGTATATTGTTTTTAATTAATTAATTCATAAGTTATATTGTAGGGCCTGCTAAACGTTTTCTTTTGTTGTCTGAGCAGCTTCCAAAAAGTCGTGCATCGCTTCCCCTACACGGCGGGTCTTTAGTGGTACTCGGCTTAAACTCGTGACAAGTCAGCCACGATCCGATATCTTGACTACTGGGCAACCGTGGCCGCTTTTTATTTTTTTAATAAAAGCTTCTACAGTTTTTAATCATGAAACAGCAATAATTAGTTAAATTTTTCGAAATTTACTTTTTTTAATTTATTATTTCAAAAATTCATTTTGTTTGCCCTATTTTCTACAATATCTTGGAGTGGAAAGATAATTAAGAATCTCACGTATTGAAAATCTTCTCTTAATTCTTCTGAAGAATATACAATAAAAATATATATCATAGGACTCTCAGCACAGAAAACAATACCAAAACAAATCAGGATGTGATCTGATTAGTTGAAAACTTACATTCCTCCCCAATTCTTTTGTTTCATCATTACTTACATGTAGCGGCAGTGCCAATAAATCTCAGGATTTCTTTAACTTGATCTCTTCCTCTCTCCATTTTAGTTCTGACCATTAATTCTTTTTAAGCTCGATCTATTTTCTCGTTTCTTTTAGAACAATTATAATGTACAGTGGTGAAAAGTAATGAAATAGGGGAAAACATTAAGTAAAAAGAGTTTTTAATCTTCTTTCCATACATATGTAGTGAATGATTTATAATTAAAAAAAGTTTTTTTAGTGTTGATTTACATTTTAGCAATCTTGAAAATTTATTTATCAAGTCTTCATGTTATCATTTAATAATAATAATAATAATAATAATACAGCTTTGAATAAAGTGAATGATATGTGTTATTTTCTCTTCACTGTTGCGCATTTCTGTTATGATTTCATTCACTATTATTTTCTTAATGCATGTGTAATCAACTTTGATGATTAAATAAACTTCAATTTTTAAGGAAATCCGTTAAGTTAATTGAACTAAATGATATTAGAGTAAACTGTTTTACGTAAAAATAATAATCGAACAGCTATAATTTCATGAATAAAAGGATATTTTGAAACCTTTTTTGTCATTATTAATCCTTAAGGATTTTTATCATAAAATGCTAATTGAAATTTTTATGCAAATCACACTTGTTCTATTGGGGGTGATCTTCATAATTTTACAAAATTATTTTATGGATATGTCTACGATTCAGAAAGCGTGTTCATTCAAGCAAACATTTAGACTGATACTCCTGAAAGACCAGTGAATTCGTTGCAGTTTGTTTGGTTGAGTATCGCGAGGGAAGTTGATATTAGGTAGGGGGAAAGGAAATCGATTATTTTTTTCGATAGATGGCTGTAGTATCGATATCTCGTGAAGTATTGATCAAACAATTTTAAATTTATGCTCGTTGTCAAGGTGACATTCAATTTAAAAAAATATTTGCTGTTTTTCGTTTGGTCCATTCAGTTGTGAGTTACAAACAAAGAAGTCAACAAAGAAAAAATTTGGTACAATTTACAGTTTTCTTTTTTAAAAAGGCAAAAATGCAAGCCAGGTGGCTTAAATAGAGAATGGTATTTATAATACCGATACTGTAATAGCTTGCAATTTTGGTTTCGTCGATTCCATTCCGTCATTCTTGATGTTAAAGTTGTCCCGCGCACGTCTTTGAAAATGTCAATAAAATCGCAGAAATAATCAAAGTTGACCGGCATGTTAACAGTCGTAGCAACTCCCAGGAGCTAAATAGTGACCATAAAACAGTTTTAAGCTATTTGAGCAAAGTTGGATTCACAAAGAAGCTCCATGCTTGGGTGCCACACCAATTAACACCAAAAAACATAATGGATCGAACTTCCATCTGCGAATCCCTGGCCAAACCGAATGAAATCAAACCATTTCTTAAGCAAATGGTGACTAGGGATGAGAAATGGGTCACATACACAATATTGGGCGAAAACGATCGTGGTTAGAGCGCGGTGAAGCAGCTCAAAGGGTGATAAAATCCCGGACTAACATCCAGGAAGGTTCTACTGTGTATTTGGTGGGACTGGAAAGGAATCATTTATTATGAGTTGCTTCCGTAAGGCCAAACACTGGATTCAGATATCTACTGTCAACAAATAGACCGTTTGAAGCTAGTGACTAACCAAAAATGGCTAGAATTGGCCAACAGAAGAGGTGTTGTGTTCCATCAGGGCAGCGCCAGGTCACACACATATGTAGTGACTCGCCAGGATCTCTGGGAGCTTGATTCGAAGGTTTTAATTCATCCACCATATAGTCCAGACCTGGCACCAAACGATTACCACCTTTTTCTCGCATTGCAAAACTTCCAGAGTGATAAGAAATTGGGTTCAAGAGAAGATTGTGAAAATCGATTACTAGAGGCTTTCGCCAATAAAGGCCAAGACTTCTAAGAGAGAGGCAATATTAAGCTACCATTTAAATGGCAACAAAGTATACAACAAAACGGTACATATTTGACCCAAATCGGACAATCCGAAGCATGTTAAATAAAGTTTTGAATTTCATGCAAAAATAATGGATTTCTTTTTCCCCAACCTAATATTTAACATGCCTTAATTAAATTTGATCCAATAAAAAATTACGATGTCCAAAATGCCTGATTAAATTTCCCGTAATTAGTAATATACGGTGTGAGAATTTGAGTTAAAGTATCTGACTACAATAAAATCAATATATATATACTTTTTAAATTGACACATTTTTTTATGATTTTAGTTTATAGGCCCTCTTATTGGCTTTATAAATACACGAAGTTTTTTTTTTTTTTCATTCGCTAGAACAAAAATTGCAAATGTTTTGGTAAAAGTAGATGCCGTAACTTTACATAAGGTGGCAAACTTTAAAATACGTTTTACTCGAAATATGTTTTTTTTTTCGAAAAGCGCAAACGGGGACAGCGATTGCTCAAAAAGTTTTAAAAATAATTTGCTGAAATTTTTCGTGCATGTTCTGTATAATAGTAGAAATCTCTTAACCTTCAGATTTATCAATCACTGTTTTATTACAAAATTTACAGTTCTTTGTGTGAATACTGCCATTGTTTTTTAAGCAACTTCATATAATAACTAAGACTAAGTGCTTTAGTTTTTGTAAAAATTAAAATATCTCTTATCCTGAAAGTCATTTTAAAAAGGAATACCAAAGTAATGCATCAAAATTGAAAAAGTTATAATTGTTTCATTTATTATTTATACAGAGCGGCTCCCCATTTGTGTAATTTTTTTATGTTTTTATCCATTTATTTCCATTTTAGTTTTAGTAGTAATCATTTATTTTTCTCTTCTTAATTTTAGCCTTTCTTTTTTCTGAAAATGTACTAAATAAATCTAAAATCCTTAAAAAAGCTCCATATCTTCATTTTATAAAAAAAAAAATTGTCGTAAGTAGTCAGATACCTTAGAAAAAAAAAGTTCTGTGTTGGCTAAGCGGTGAGCATTTTTAGCAAAATGTTGATTTGAAAAAAAAATGATCTTCTAATGTATATATTGAGCCTGACATACAACAAGTTAAAATTTCTTAAATATCTTTTGTATTGTATGTTTTTAAGATACAAGTTTCAAGAACACGATCCAAAATGCGTAAATTCGAATTAATTCATTTATTTGTCAGTTAGACGTGCTAAATATCATATATACAAACATGTTAATTGAATCTATTTTTTCATTCAGAATACTAATGGGCATCACCGGTCTTAACAAAAATGGAAACACTACATCAATGATCAATGAATCAAAGTGTATTGTTATGTTCAGAAATGTAATAATATAAAGTAGACTATGACTATTTTATAATTTTTTTTCTCGTTTAACTTTCAGTTTATTGCAACAAGATATTACAAATGAAACAAAAAATCTTTAAAATATACAGTTATTAAAAATAAGAGAAAAAAATAAAAGCAATAAATAGGTAGAGTTGTCATAAAAAAATTTTAATGTTATATTTCACAAATTTTGTTCATATTTTTAAACAGTTACTTACACGTAAAAAAAATCTATTGTTCTGTTATTCGTACTTTTTCTTTCTCTTTCACTTAATTTAAATATTAATTGTGCAAACACTTTTACGAATAATTATTATACATTGGTACAGCATCTTTTTTGTGCCTTTATGAATTTTTTACGTAGAGATCTATTGAAGAAAACCAGATTTTACAGGAATGCCTTTATTATTAAAGATCATATTAAAACTGTTATCTTTTGCTTTATATTTATGTATGGCAATTCCTTTAAAATAAATATTCAATTATGTTATCTAAGACATAACACATTATGGAACTAGCTGCCGATTTTTTATTCGATGTATTATTTTTATTGTATCCTCAATAGGAAACAGCTTTAGTTATATAACGTATGAAATATGTTCAGAGTAAATAAAACGGTCCTAAACATCATTAAAAGGAATTTTTTATGAATTTTTAAGCCGTACGACAATCTAGAAAAAAATCGGTTATGATACTACCTTAAATGTAACGAAAATAAACTGAATTAGCAGGGCAATATAAGGCAAAATTATTTCTCAAGTTCAATTGTATGTTTATTTAAATGCACGTTACTTTACCATTGCTTTGAGATTATTTTCAACATAGATTCAACAATTCTATTTCAACTCGAAATTCAGATACGACGCAATATTTGACTCAAACATAGGTAAATTTTGAGAAACAGCATATTAATTGTCTCGCGTTATTAAATGTGTCTAATCCATTTAAATTTTCACCCAATCTGTTAATTTCTTCTGGGTAAATCTAATTCTAACTAAAAGTTTCAGCATCGTTTAATAAACTTATTAACACAATTTCTCTTTGGCTGAAATCTGGACATCTACTCGAGAATATTTCATGCTACTCAACATCCAGCTTATGGGACATCAGGTCTTCAATAGCAAATGTAACAGTTACAAACTGAATTGATGGAAAACAATTCTATTTGGAGAATTTCTAGGAACTGCACAGAGAAATACATTTACAGTTCATTCGATGAATTGAATATGAACATTATGTAATCAGTTTTGTCATAATCCAGTTTGGAGTTAGAAAATATGACCAGTTACCAAAATGATTGTTATTAACAACATGATAAATACCATGAATTGATTCAAATGTTTTCCATTGTGAAATGCTTTAACTTGGTTTAAATATAACTGAACGTCTTTTATAACAACATTGTAACTTCATTAGATCTACAACATTGAATGAAGTTTCCAATGCTCTTCCACAATCTTATATCCCGTTCACTGAGTCAATTATCAATGTTCATTGCAGTCACTGGTGTCTTGATTACATGGTAAATCATTGATAAGGATACGTTATGGGTTGTGAGTGCAGAAGTGACGATCTCTTTGTTCTCGCTTCCTGTCGTCGATTTTGATCACACTCTACCTTCTCAACACTTCTCACATGATTACCCCATTCCTGCCCTAATCATCGAATAATAGAATCACCCCCCCCCTCCAGCCTTTGCTATTGAACCCCTATTTCTTTATCGTACTGAGATTAGAATATTTTAATATACTGCATATTTCTGATTGAATCAACACTTGATTTTTTTTCAATAAAAGTTGTTAAGTATTCTTTAATTTTTGTTTTAAAGTTGAAAAAAATACGCAATTTACTTTTTAAAATAAACTATTATAATTTTATTAAATGTTTGTAAATTTTGATAAACGTATAGATGTATCACACAAGAATGAAATTAGACGGGTATTGGAGCATTTCCTTTTTTAAGAATAAATTTCGCCTTTGTATTATGCTCAATAAAATAAATTGAAAAGGAAGCCAATTTTTTCTTTCAATAACACTTTGACTACTAGTCATGTGGGGCGTTTCTACATCATTCCATGACATCGAAGTAGATTGTTCTCAGGGAAGGTCCGTTAGTAGCCCAGTGGTTAGAGCATCGGACTCCACACCGGAGGCCTGAGCCAAATACCCTCAAGTGCACACGAAGTACGTGCTCGTTAAATTAGTGAGTCCGAAAGACCTGCTGGTGGTCTCAGCAGAAACCACGTGTGCAAGGGGCTGGAGAATATTTTCTTCCCATCCAGTTTCACGTCCAAATTGTGGAGGTGGTGATAGGTGGTGTCGCCATCTATCGCGTAAAGGTCCAACATGTCTCAAGCTCTGACAACTTTCATTCCTTCTCTTCGAGAAGGACACGACAGAACAGCAATTCACTTACTTTATGATAAATAAGATTTTCAAAAGGGATAATAAAAGATCGTTATATTTATCGTACCAATTACAAAGTATAAAAATCTTTCCTCACACAATATTTTTACTACGTGATAAAATACCAGAAGTAAAATTATTCCTTAAATGCCACATATTGTGCTGGTGTATGATATGTAAAAAAGAATTAAAATAAATTAATAAAAAATTCATTATTTTTGTATTAAACTGCATTAGAAGTATTAAGTGATTATAAGATATGATAATATCATTATGAATTATACATTCCAGAATGCTGTTTGTGTCAATTTTTGTACAAATCGCAGCAAATTCTTCATAAAATTTCAGACGTACTCGTAGATATTTTCTGAATGAAATTTTTTTAGGAACAGGAACTTTGGTACTGTTTTTGTTGCATTTCTCCAGCTTTTTTTTGCCGAGGTTTGTAATCTAAATGGAATATCACTTGAATAGGATTGCAGCTAAATACACTGATTTGGCGAAAGAAAATTTACGTCATGGTAATACCATTTCCCTCTCTAGCATATTACATGTATTTAACGTTTAAAAGAATTTTTGTTATTTTTTTAGCGTAGCACTCTTCAATTAAACAACCAGGGTCTACTGAATGGATACATAAAAACTGCAAAGTAGATCAGAATGAAAAAGTTCATTTTATGCAACTATCAAAAATAATATATCATTAAAGAAATTTAAGTACAAATGTGGAAATGTGAAAAAATTCGAATTAAAGATAAGTAATAATGTATAAGTAATCATAAAATTAAATTTCAGATTTAAACATTGAAGTCTTATATTTTATTTAAAGAAGCATGAAAAGTAAACTAAAAGATAAATTAAACTGAATTACTTTTTATTTATTAAAGATAAATTGTGAAACTGTGATTGATTTAGTGCAAAGTAAATGCTGAGAAAGATGTGCGTTTGAACACTTAGATTTCAAACTCTAGCAATCGTGATCTTTGAATTATTAAAACTAAACATTTATTGATTTATTTCACATAAATAAATATTGTTTAGAAGATTTGTACATTTTCTTTAAGTAGTAGTACACCGTTATCAATTTTATATTTTACGAAATAAATGTTTATTATTAATTTTTAATTTTTATTAATATCTGCTCCCATATTTAAGATTATTTTTATAATATATAATTTTCAATCTCACATTTAATGGCATTTCAATTTCTTCTAGAAATCTATCAGTTATTTTGTCACTATGTGACGAATCTATACGGAACTTTATCACTAACCTTCTGAGTCGACCTTTTTAGGGAAATTTAATTCCCTACCTATTTCCAATCAACTCCAAAAAGCGGACAGGATTCCTTGTTATGCAGATTAGATTCAGTATTTAAGTCAAACGAAATAGTAAAGTTAGAGCAGTAGGAGATAGATATTGAAACATAAAGTTATAGTGAATTTGAATTGAAGTTTTATTATTGGAGATAATTTAATCTCATGAAGAATTGAGATTCCGAGCGGTAAAAATATAGATTTGTACTTAAAGTCTCATTAAAGTTTTAAGAGTGAGATTAAAGTTAAATGTTCAATAAGAACATTATTAAATATAATTCTGGGATCTCTTATCGTGGTAATTTCTGCGTGATCGTTATTTAATAAATTAATTAATTAGATCATTAATTAATTAAGTTAATTTAAAGGATATTACCTTTAAATCCTCATAATATTAGTAGAAATATTTGTTAATAAGTCTTTGATTCTATTTGGGAAAGATAACCAAATAAAGAAAGTTATTTATAAAAATGGCTACTGGTTCTTTTGTGACTCAAAATTATTCTCGTTCTCAAAGTGATGTCCCAAGGGACCTTCACAATGGCGCCCAACGTATAAATCCCGAGAATAGAGTCGGATCCAGTTTTAGAATCATTCCGGAACAATATTTTTCGGGAATTGAGAACATAGATGATTTTTTGGAGAATATTGATCATAATCTCGCGTATTATGAGATACCTGCACAACTGGCATGTGCTTACTTGAAGGGTCATCTCAAAGGACGGGCACTCAACTGGTTCGAAGTTCTTGGTTATAGAGTCATTGAAGAAAAGACAACAGACTAGGCGCACTTAAAACAGGCATTGTCGGAACAATTTCCCGTGGTCAGAAACAGGTCAGAACTAGAAACGCGATTTCATTCCTCATCACAAAGACGAGATCAACAGCCTTCGGACTTTATTTATGAATTGTTGAAAATTCATAAAGTCCTTAAACTAGAAATGTCGGAGGAAAAATTAATAGATCACGTCGTTAGTCGATTAGAACCTCAAATTTTGGATTATGTCGAAGTTAGACATCCACGAAATACTGCCAATCTCCTACAAATCGTTGATAAATACGAAGAACGTTTTATGCATAGACAAATCAGAGGTTCGAGTGAGGGATTTAGAAGTTCAGACCCTCATGAAGACAATCGTTTTAATACCAGGCATAGACAGGAAAATTGGAGGGAAAACAGAAATAATGAGAGATACGCCAATAATAGCCGACCACAAAGGGAATTTAATCGATTCGAAAACCTAGGTTTCGCAAATCGCAGATTCGAGGGTAGACGCCAAGGTGGACAAGCGGATCAACCATTCCACAGTCATGGCGGTCGACAAAGTGGGTCGAGAAATAGTTCATTTCGAGGTCAAAATGAACGAAGTAGAAATTTAAACTTTTAAGCGATCGATGTGAATATGGGGGTAATCGATCGCGGGGTACGGAAAATCCTCCAGTTTGGGATCATCGGCCTATCAGAGTATCCTCTATAAGAATGACCCCAGTCGAATTACCGTATGTCCCTATTCTATTAAATGAAACCTTTATTACAGCACTATGGGACACGGGAGCGGAGAAATCTTTTATTTCGGAAGAGGTATACCGCAATTATTTTTCATACCGACCTCGTCAAAAGACGAAAGACAGAGTCGTGACAGCACAGGGAGCCCCGTGCAGTCATTTGGGTAGAGTCGAGTTACAAATTAGAATCAGGGAATTTCAGAAACCCTGGGAATTCCATATACTTGATAACATGCAGTATCAGTGCATTTTGGGGATAGATTTTATGAAGGCGTCGCGATTAACATTAGATTTTGATCAGAAATCCTTGATCATTCCCGATCATCTGATCAAACAAATGCCTAAAGAGGAGAAACTCGTTGATATTGATCTCACAGAATCAAAACTTGATAACGAGCAACAGAGGCAATTAAAAGCCTTATTTAATAATTTTAAAGGGTTATTTTCCGATCAACCGGGATTAACGCATGTTGTATATCATGAGATAGATACTGGAGATGAGGGACCGGTAGTGTCGAGACCATACAAGTACGACCGGGTCAAACAAGGCATTATTGATTATCACATAGATAAGATGTTACGGGATGGTCCAATTTGTCCTATTAATTCGCCCTATGCATCTCCAGTAGTTCTAACTCGAAAGAAAAATGACCTTCCTCCAGATTCTCCCGAGGCGTATCGTTTCGCGATCGATTATCGGAAACTAAATGGAATTTTCAAATATCCTCGATATCCATTACCGGTTATTGATGACTTACTCACCAATATTCCTCACACCAACGTTATGTCCACTCTAGATCTCAAAAGTGGCTATTTTCAGTTGGCGATTAGTCCAAGGGACATAGAAAACAGCGTTTATCACTCGCAATGGCACTTTTTGCATTCCTACGCATGCCTTTTGGTCTTTCTGGGGCGGCGCCCAATTTCCAAAGGGCTATTGATATAATTCTCCAACCTGTTATTGGGCGTTTCGTGTCAGTGTACATGGACGATGTTATTATAACATCTCCATCGTTCAAAGACCATCTCGATCATTTAACTCAGGTTTTTACCTTATTACGAGACGCAGGGCTAACGTTAAATAAGGAAAAATGTCACTTCGCTCGTGATAAACTCAAATATTTAGGCCTGATTATTAGTAAAGAAGGAATCGAAACTGGCAATAAGAAAATTCGGGCAATTACGGAAATGAAACCTCCCAAAAATAATAGAGAAGTGTCAAAATTTTTAGGGATGACGCGTTGGTACCAAAAATTTATTCCGCGATACGCAGATATATGCGAACCATTGTACCAATTAAAAAAGGGGGCGAAGTTTAACTGGTCGGGAGAAGCACAGGATTCTTTTGATCAGATCAAACGCACACTAACGGAGGCACCGATTTTGCAATTACAAATTTTTCTGAACAGTTCAATTTATTCACTGATGCTAGTGGGGTCGGAATTGGTGCTGTGCTTCAGCAAAATCAAAACCCTATTGCTTTCACGTCTCGAACCCTTAATAAAGCAGAGCGTAATTATACGGTTACCGAAAGAGAATGTTTGGCGGTAATTTGGGCTCTAAATAAGTTTAAAACTTATTTTGGACCCCTACCTGTGAAAGTGATTACAGATCACGCAGCGTTAACGAAGTTAACCAATGGTAAGAATTTATCAAGTAGGATGATCCGATGGGCATTGAAATTGTCAGAGTTTAACATAGAAAGGGAGCACAGACCTGGTGTTCAAAACGTGGTCGCAGATCTTTTATCAAGAAATCCAGTAGACAGTGTCGAGGGGTCGCAAATTTCGTGCGCAGCTCTTAGAGCCCTCGCAATAAATTCCCATGAACAATTCATTAAGGAACAGAGGGAAGATCCTGAATTAGGACATATTTATCGATACTTAGAAAACCCTGATGACGGTTCTGTTAATGCGACGGTATGCGAGAGTTGGTCCCAGGACTTCAAGTTAATAAATGGTCTCCTCTTTTACGCGAAGTATTTTTCTAATCTGGGAGAACTAAGAGTTTATATTCCTGGTTCTCTTCGAAAAGATATAATGAAAGAATTTCATGATCTGCCACTGGCAGGACATCTCGGAAAGAGGAAGACATATCTTAAACTTCGTGACACGTGCTATTTTCCATTTATGAGAAAATATATATTTGAATATGTTTCAACCTGTGACCGATGTCAAAAAGTTTAATTATAAAAACGCGCTACCAGCTGGTCGTTTAATGCCTATAGTTTCGAAATATCCAAATGAAATTGTAACGCTAGACTTATTAGGCCCCTACCCCGCATCCCGACCCGAGAGATATAAATTCGTATTAGTTATATCTGACCACTTCACTAAGTGGTGTGAGCTGATTCCTCTTCGTAAAGCTTCAGTCCAGGCAATAGCTAATGCTTTTTTGATAACTATATAGCGCGTTACGGAGCTCCGATTTCTTTGATAAGTGATAACGGCCCCCAATTTATTTCTGACGTGTTTGAACATCTCAGTCACAGGTTGGACATCAAACATATGAAAACGGTAACGTACCGACCACAGTCTAATCTCACGGATGTGAATAGAAATTTAGTTCAAATGATAGCTTCTTTTGTTGAAGAAAATCATGAAAACTGGGACCAATTTCTACACGAGTTCGCTTTCGCATTGCGCACGGCGGTAAATGAGACGACAAATAAAACTCCGGCTGAGTTGTTTTTGGGAAGGAAAATCATAACTCCGTTTAGCAAGCTCATAAATGTTACGGAGGATGCGAAATATGTTGGTAGGAACATCGAAAGATTATTCGATGAGGCAAGACGAAATATGCGAAAAAAGCATAAGTCTTGGGAAAAACATTACAATCTCAGAAGGAGGGATGTTCACATCAAAGTGAACGATTTGGTTTTACTTCAAACACATTCCTTAAGTGCTGCGGGTAGGAAACAGGTTGGAAAATTTATGCCTAAGTTTGAAGGTCCCTATAAAGTTTTAGAAATAAAAGGAAATAATTTAGTTATTTGGAAAAACGGAAGAAATATAACTGTTAATATTGATCAGGTTCGAGTGTATCGGCCTCGTCAGTCAGACACGATTAGTTCGGATAGTCCGGTAGAAACTCTGTATGACGAACAAGAAGTTAGTCATGGGGTCGAATAGATCACATCAAGGACAGTTTAAAGAGCATAGTAAAACCTCTAGTCAGGAAAGTGAGGGTGTAGTTCACGGCAGGGTAACACCACACGGGAGATCCCC
The DNA here is from genome assembly GCA_019973935.1 of Trichonephila clavipes. Lineage (NCBI taxonomy): Eukaryota > Metazoa > Arthropoda > Arachnida > Araneae > Nephilidae > Trichonephila > Trichonephila clavipes. Next base: position 474,137 of record BMAU01021373.1, on the reverse strand, counting down.
AGAAATAAACGTAAAATTAATAGTACTGCGTCGAAGGACCAAGCTTTAAAACGATCCAAGATATGTAAGAAGAGATCACGACAAGGATCTGATCATCGGGACCGGAAAGACGCGCTCCTGAGCAAGGGCAGGGAGTCAAGAGGTCGATCCCTTCCTCGATCTCGTCCAGGAATTATAAGTTTCAAAAACATAATACCTCTTCACCAGGAGTAGAGACCATTGCAGATCCATCAAGGTTGCCTGATCGCAGGACTGCTACGACTACAGGCGGATCCCGAATGGAAGTTAGTGGACGTGATAACCAGACCCGTCAGACCAGAGCGACAACGAGAGGACGCAACGAACAAGCGGAGAAACCAGTCCGGTCGAATCAAACCAATACAAGGAGACCTTGCCCATACTATCTACGGAGCCGTATACAAGAAAAAGACGGAATTCCTGAGGAGCTGAGCAACATCGAAATCAACGGCATACCTGGAAGCACATTCCGCAGAAGAAGCCTCAGAATGGAAGCGTTGGATGGAGATCCAGTGCATAGGATTTAACAGACAAAATCCAGGTTGTATTGTTTCTTTATCTTCACGATGCGAACAAGTGAAGAATTTTGCAATTACAGCAAGTCACGGGCGGACTCTAAAATTAAGAAGACTGACAAAAGTGGACACTGCATTGTGTGTGTTTTTTTTCTATACCAGAAAAAAACGGCTTTTGTGTTACTTTTTGTATTTTAGAGAAAACATCTGTAAATTTTGCATTTGTTTACTTCGATGTATGACTTCCCTAAGATGCGACAATTCATTTGGTTGTTTGTGTTATTTGTTTATTGCAAAATGATTATTATTGTATGCTGTGTGTGTTTCTATGTATGTTTTGTTTCACATCTGGTGACTTGGAGCGCGGCGAAGTTAGACAGGATTAACCATTAACACTAACTAGCGCATCAAGTTTTTCGAATGGGAAGGCAAAGGAACCAGATATTTATTGTATATGACATTCATGTAGCTAATGTATAAATTCATGTCTGATTTTACTACTTCTCAAATGGATATCAATCTTTCAGGGTAGCTGACCCTGAAGTCTTCGATGTTCCAGTGCCACAGAAGATTGTATTTCTTTTTTGTATAATAACTATAATACTCTATGGGGCTGGTTTTTGCCACCACTAGGTGGTTTTTCCCACGCCTCCATAGCCAAATGGATAGAGTGCAGGGATTAATTTAAACTTGTAAAGTATTATGAGGTTTGGCAATTAATTCTAAATCGTAATTTTGTCGTTTTCATTACGGAAGATGTTTCAGTAATATACAGTTAGAAATTAATATCGTCGGAACTGTAAGACAAAGATAGGAATTACGTAATTTATTTTAAGGACGTATGAGTCCTTCGAATAAATCCCGTTTTCTTTTGGAGGGGTGTGACGAATCTATACGGAACTTTATCACTAACCTTCTGAGTCGACCTTTTAGGGAAATTTAATTCCCTACCTATTTCCAATCAACTCCAAAAGCGGACAGGATTCCTTGTTATGCAGATTAGATTCAGTATTTAAGTCAAACGAAATAGTAAAGTTAGAGCAGTAGGAGATAGATATTGAAACATAAAGTTATAGTGAATTTGAATTGAAGTTTTATTATTGGAGATAATTTAATCTCATGAAGAATTGAGATTCCGAGCGGTAAATATAGATTTGTATTTAAAGTCTCATTAAAGTTTTAAGAGTGAGATTAAAGTTAAATGTTCAATAAGAACATTATTAAATATAATTCTGGGATCTCTTATCGTGGTAATTTCTGCGTGATCGTTATTTAATAAATTAATTAATTAGATCATTAATTAATTAAGTTAATTTAAAGGATATTACCTTTAAATCCTCATAATATTAGTAGAAATATATTTGTTAATAAGTCTTTGATTCTATTTGGGAAAGATAACCAAATAAAGAAAGTTATTTATAAAAATGGCTACTGGTTCTTTTGTGACTCAAAATTATTCTCGTTCTCAAAGTGAGGTCCCAAGGGACCTTCACAACTATTTTTACATTTTTGATTAATCGTAAATGTTATTTAATTTTATTTACTTTTTTTACGCATTCTTCTTCTATAAATATAAAAGTTTTATTTATTGGATGTATATAGATTTCCTTCCACACCTTTCAAAATGTTTGAATCATTTAATCCTACAATTACTAAAATAGGCTTCAATAAATCGTTTTTAGGTAGAAAATACTGAGTTAAAGGAAGAATTAGAGTATGAAGTCTTATTAATATAAAAATGGTTAAATAAAAATAAAAATAAATTAAAAAAATAAAGCGTTCTAATAAGATTTTGCATTTTAATGTCTAAAGTTGATGCACTTTGATTTACTACTACAATTCAAAAAGATGAAAATTTCTCAAGAAGGCTGTGGTTCTGGAAGAACTTTAGCTAAAAATAACAAAAAGTAAGTTAAAACACAGGGAAGAAGACGAGTGCAAAAGCTTTTACCAAGATCCAAGAATCCTTCAGATAAAAAGAATCGTGGAGAATTTCTTCCGTAAAATATGTGGTGAAAGGAGCTATTTTTTTCTCTTCTACCCTTCAGATATTTTTTTTTTGAATTTTTTATTCTCCTTTAAGTTTATCCTAGAGGAAAAATAAATAACTTTTGTCATTAGGACAAAAATTTCAAAAAGAAGCCAAAATACAATACCTTTCTGTTTGGAAGAAAGCAATCAAAATGAAATAATTGTGTTTAAAAATTTCTTTGGATACCTTTCTTTTATTTTTTACATTCACTCTGTTAAATAATTAATGGAAAATAGGGAAAAAGCGCATTATACTTACGATTATTATGTTGAATAAATATCAATGTTCCTAAGCGAACCACTAAATTCCCTTTATACAGCAACCGCTGTATAAAGTGAATTTAGTGGTAATAGTTACGTATGTATCTCAGAATGAAAACAAACGACAACAATGCCAACAGTAGTATTAGTATTAGTGTTTACTAGTATTAATTTCTACTTTAAAAATATATTCAGATCTAACCTAAACTTCGTAATTAGATACTTCAAGTGTAATTAGGGATTGCAATATCGGACTAAAAGTTCAATACCGTTATTCGCGGTATTTTTTATGTCTTAAAACAGGTAGTAGAAATTTTAAAAAAGAATGAAAACACAGGTGTTTCCTTGCTTTATTTGCCAGTTTTGTTAGAGTGTAAATATGACAAAAAATAATGTTTAACTTATAACAGTATATAAAGAATCCCAAAAAAATAAAGGAACAGTATATTTATTTAAATCACAAAAAAAAGTGTAAATAACTCTATTCAGTCTGTGATCTGTGAATTTTATCACATAAATAATAAATCCAAACCAAATTATATTATCAACTAATTTTTATGTTCTTTAAAGTTATTCTTATTCATTACTATGGGTTATTATTTAAGAGTATATAATAAATCTGAAAAATATTTTGAGCCATAAAGTATGATATGCAAATACAACGTGAATAACAAACACCCCAATTTAAAAATAAAATATCAAAATATTAAGCACTTTCTTCACCACTACAACCTTGTTTTCAAAGATACGAGTATGAGACTATGAGTCCTATGAGTCCGTGTGCAGTATCGCTGTGAACTGCAATATGATAGTTTTGGCCCGCCTCATTCGATGATTCCCATATTTTATCAAATCTCTTGTTTGTAAAGGGTGTTTTTTAGAGGTATAGAACTTTAAATTGCAATAAAAGAACGATGTATTATTCGATTGACTTGAATTTTTTTTATTCGAAAGATAATCTTGTGGCATTACATTTTAAACGATCATCAAGCAAGGCGTAAATTCGTCGAATGGGCCCAAAACGAGATTGCCGCTGTTCCCGATTTTCATAAGCGAATTTTCATAAGCGAATTTTCAGCGCACTTCTGGTTGAATGGCTACGTCAAAAAACAAAACTGCCGCATTTGGAGTGAAGCTAATCCACAAGTGTATGTCGAAACACCGTTACATTCAGAAAAACTGACTGTTTGGTGCGCTTTATGGGCTGGTGGACTCCTTCTTCAAAAACGATGAAGGCCACAACGTTACAGTAAAATGGTGATCGGTATAGAGCCATGATTACTAATTTTTTCATTCCTGAATTGGACAATCATGATGTCCAAGAGCTGTGGTTCCAACAAGACGGTGCAACATGTTACACAGCTCGTGCTACAATCAATTTATTGAAAGACACGTTTGGTGACCGACTAATTTCACGTTTTGGACCTGTGAATTTGCCTCCAAGATCTTGTGATTTAACACCGCTAGACTATTTTCTGTGGGGCTATGTAAAGTCACTGGTCTATGCGGATAAGCCACAAACGCTTGACCATTTGGAAGACAACATTCGCCGTGTTAGTGCCGATATACGGCCACAAATATTGGAAAAAGTCATCGAAAATTGGACGTCCAGATTGGACTACATCCGAGCCAGCCGTGGCAGTCCTATGCCAGAAATCACATTTAAAATGTAATGCCACAAGATTATCTTTCGAATAAAAAAAATCCATGTCAATTGAATAATACATCGTTGTTTTATTGCAATTTAAAGTTCTATACCTCTAAAAAACACCCTATACAACTTTGTATTCACAGTCTAATTAGTTTCACCCATTAGGCAAAATATAGCATGCTAATTAATTACGTTATTATTATTTAATTAATATTATGATTAATTTATCCCACAAAATAGTATACGCTTTTGTTTTTCTGACATAAAAGCAAAAGCGTAAACAATTTTTCTATGTTGGCGATCCCTGAACATATAGTGTAGACAATTTAAAAAAATTCTAGTAAATACCGAAAACATGATATTTAAACTTGTGAATCCCGGTATTAAAGAATTGTACGAATGGCTCAAAATACCGGTATTCGGTAGCCCGGTACACCGGTATTGCACTCCCTAATTGTAATTCAAAAATTGTGGAGTTATATAGCTTCACTGTTTTTGATAAAATCATGAAATTGATATAGTTTTCTTTAGCAGAATATGAATGTCTTTCCTTGAATGGCATTGAATAGCAAATATTTCGCAGAGTTTAATTCACGCACCATTGAAGCCATTAAAAATGCATTAGCTTCTTGTGCTTTAGACCTTTTTCAAACCTTTAGTGTCTATAAACCACACACTGCTTGGTCTAGTTTTAGTTAACGTATTAAGACTTCAGTAAGCAAGTGGTTTTCCTTTCAGCTAGAATGTTATTTATAACAAGAGTCGAATTTAAGACACCCTTCTTTAAAAATTAATTCCTTTTCTTGGATGAATGGAATGTTTTGATTATATAGCTAATATTTTTTGTAGCTAATATTTTTTGTAGCGAAATATTGTTTTTCAAAAATTGAATTTAGCAGTCAGGCATATTTATGTCAGCTTTATTACTAAAGTATTATTTTCACAGCAGCATTTAGTTTTTTTTTAATCTGTTATAATAAAAATGGCGTGGAAAACTAGGGCGTAAAATAGTTTTCCACAATAATTAAAAATTTTCACTAATAATGGCATTCATAAAATTTTTTATTTAAATATTTTGTAGAAGGGATAGAGCACGATTTGAGAGTCCAATTTGAAGTACAAAAAGAATTACTGAGAGTGTTTTGAATATTACGATAAAATCCATAACTTTGATTGTAGATTGAATTCTCTAGATTGTGAAACTAATTTCAAATCAGGAAGGCCCTTTAAGGTCATCAAAAAGCGATGACATCTTCACATAATCACTACATGGCATCAAGTACATGACATCATAGGCAGGTAATACATACAGATATGTCTTATGGCTTTACTGCAAGCGTTTGGAAATAGGAATTCTAACAAAAACAGTATACAAACCTCTTGAAGAGAGGAATATTTATACTTAGCGTCTAGAAGTGTGTCTTTCTCTAACTTCATCACACAGAAGAGCCCGTTAGTCGTGGAACCGAACACACCAATAATGGGAGCCCGTATTTTTATAGGTGGGTTGTGTGTGAGAGATTCAACACACAGATCTGTCCTTAGCGCAGGGTTCCTGAAACTGCGGGACACGCTCCTTTAGGGTCCGTGATAACCTTACGGGGGGGGGTGCTAGGATATAGAAAAATCAAAAATAAAAGATTTAAAATAATTATTGATTTACTGAAAGAAAGCAAAAAAATACATTCTGACATAATAAGAAATAAAATAACATTTATACGGATATACTTATAAGTGTATTAGTACTGCAGAATGTATTTGATAATTAATTTATCAATACTAAATAAAAACAAGTATAATAATTAGTGACTCCAATGGATTTGTCATTTACAAAATTTAATATTTATCTCGATAAGCTGTATGGTTTATAATGAAAGTCGTATTGTAGCTTTTTAGCGTCAAAGTACATTATTCTCGTTTTCAATACATTATTATTGTATGGGGAGAGGCGTGAATAAAATTATATGATTGAAAATTGGGTCGACAAAATTTAAAGTTTGAGAAGTAATGCTATAGAGAGTCTCCATCTGGAGAGAATGTGGAACTAGCAGTTCACCTTCCAGCGAAGAGAAATGTACTAATTTGTTGGGAGAGGCAGTGATAAAGCAAAAAATGCTTCCTTTTAACACTATTAAGTTTACGAATACTCCTGATTTTAACCGCCCTACACAGGAATGTGTACTGTCTTTTTGAAAGACTAATTTCCTCCATCGGGAAATATATTTTCCCCTTACTGAATCATTAAAATCCATAATTAAAAGTAAATGTGGTACAAAAGTAAATTTCAAAATCTAATAATTTCTTCTTTACTCTCTTTTAAATAAATAGGTATATGATATTATTAAAAGTAATTAACCCACCAATTAATTAAAAGGGATATATCTTCAGAATATTCTAAAATTTTCATCTTAAACTTAAATTTTTGCATAAACAAGAATGTTTTTTTTTATTTCTGATTTGCAATGTTTCAGATAAATGTTATCTTCTTCTGGTTTATTGTTACTAACATTTAACACAAATTGATAGAAATTCTCAATTTATAAGTATTTTCATTAAAAATATGTTTTACAAGCAATGCAAGAGTTTTTATAACTTATAATGGGATATAATATTAAGAATTAAATATAAAGCTTACATTTTAGTAGGGTATTTGTGTTATAGCATTAAGTTAAAAGAGAATAAAAAGTATAATCAAACAATAATGTTTTTGTAAAATAAAATATTTGACGTATTCTGCAATACTAAGCTCCCACTTGACACACTATAAGGCATTGAATACTTTTATGACTCTATAAATAATTCAGTGATGCAAATGGAGTTCTAGAATGGGTAATACTTGAAACCTACACATCTATCAGGATTACGAACGATAGACACTATAATCCCTCACATTGAGTGACTATTATGCAGTACGATTATGTTCTAGCATTACGATCTGAGTGATATATTGTACTTCAATTCAGTATAACTGTACTTTCCAATTGTATGGTTAAGCGGTCCATATCTTAAAGAGAAATTATTTGAGATACCTCAAAATAAAGATTGAAAATAAAAATAAAGTTATATTTCTGATATTTGATTAAAGTTTAATACCAGTTTGTGAATAAATTTTTTTATTATCTACTTTAATTATTCGACATAATACTTCACTTAACTAAAAGTGTGTTCATTTAACTTCAATAATGATGTTTTTTGATATTTTTACAAAAATAATAATTGTTTAAATTTGCGCAATGCCATATAAATCAAGCATTTCATTTTTTTATGCTTTTTCTTTGTTTTAAAAATGCATTTTTTGTTATTGTGTTAATTTACAATGTGATGCCGTTGCTTGAGTTTGAATAACAGACAGAGATGGAGATATTACATATGTTTAAACTACAAAAAATAAATATTTACAGTTAAAATTTACACTTAAAAGTAGTAATGAGGGTAAATGAAAATTACACCTTTGAAGGTGCTGCGGATTGATGCAGAAAAAGACCTAAAGTTTGAGTTGGAGTAGTAGAAAGGTGGGAAAGTATGGCGCGCTCAGTTATATTGCAGGGAGAAGTGTGTAGGAAACACAATGCTTCAAACTAGTTTATTTCCTGGTCCTTAATTTTCCTAAATGATCATGAGAAAACTTATATTCCAATATTGTAAAGGGTGTTTTTTTAGAGGTATAGAACTTTAAATTGCAATAAAACAACAATGTATTATTCGATTGACATGAATTTTTTTTTATTCGAAAGATAATCTTGTGGCATTACATTTTAAATATGATTCCTGGCATATGACTGCCACGGCTGGCTCGGATGTAGTCCAATCTGGACGTCAAATTTTCGATGACTTTTTCCAACATTTGTGGCCGTATATCGGCAATAACACGGTGAATTTTGTCTTCCAAATGGTCAAGCGTTTGTGGCTTATGCGCATAGACCAATGACTTTACATAGCCCCACAGAAAATAGTCTAGCGGTGTTAAATCACAAGATCTTGGAGGGCAATTCACAGGTCCAAAACGTGAAATTAGGCGGTCAGCAAACGTGTCTTTCAATAAATCGATTGTGGCACGAGTTGTGTGACATGTTGCGCCGTCTTTTTGGAACCACAGCTCCTGGACATATTGATTGTTGAATTCAGGAATGAAAAAGTTAGTAATCATGGCTCTATACCGATCACCATTGACTGTAACGTTGTGGCCTTCATCGTTTTTGAAGAAGTACGGACCAATGATTCCACCGGCCCATAAAGCGCACCAAACAGTCAGTTTTTCTGGATGTAACGGTGTTTCGACATACACTTGTGGATTAGCTTCACTCCAAATGTGGCAGTTTTGTTTGTTGACGTAGCCATTCAACCAGAAGTGCGCTTCATCGCTAAACAAAATTCGCTTATGAAAATCGGGAACAACGGCAATCTCGTTTTGGGCCCATTCGACGAATCTACGCCTTGCTTGATGATCGTTTTGATGAATTGCCATACCAAACTGAGAATAAATCACTTGACAGCTGTTAAATCGGTCGCCATCTTGGAAAGTAATGCCAACTTAAACTTCTATACCTGGGAAAAAATACTCTTTATTTGAATTGATTTATTAAAAGGAAAATAAAAATATTAAAATAAAGAGGAAATCATCAGGACTATTGACATTTTTAACTACACTTCTGTCCACTCAAATGCTATGCAACCAAGAAAACATCCGTGAAATTTTTACATTGCTTTTAACATGATATATATATATATATGCATATGACTAGCCTTTCAACACAGACGCACACTATGGAAACATCTAATGTTATTGGGAAGCGTTATATGAATGAATAGAAAGGCCATTTTAAAGCAATGAAATTGCTTTTTCGAGCAGCTTCAATATGACTTCACAAAAACGAGTATCATTCGACCTCTCTCTTTCGCAAGTTGAATGAGGAAGGATTGTTCCCTATGAATAATGGTTATTATTTTTCGCAGAAAGCACTGATCATGCTGGAAGTAAGCATCAGTAATAATCGATAAATGCAGGAGGAAAACACTGACATGCAGTTCCGATTGCACCAGGTGTAGTATGTCGATGATCCTATTGAAGGCATGTATATTCCTTCTATTGCAGAGATAGATCCCTTTACCACTGTATCATAATATTCTGCCACTTAATCTGTGTTGACACGCATCATTCAACGTCGCTTGCAACACAATGAAATGCCTTTAACACACTTCCATTGTTTTGGTCTGAAATCTATATTTGATAATTTTTCTAACACTGCACTCAATGGTGGACATACTTATAGAGCCAAAAGATTTCCGGAAGGTCCCATACTTTAACGTAGGTGTTCGTTAGAGGGGAAATACCTGTTTTGGGAGTTGGCAGCACTAATAAGGAAAACACACAGCCACTTATAATTCATTTCCTGTACTGCTGTAGTTAGCTTCAGATCCTTCTGACAAAGCGAATTTTTCATTCGTCAGATTTTGCTATGTCGCCTTTGGAGCAAAATGCAAATATCAAATTCTGTGTTTGTCTCGAGAAATCTCCCGAAACTCTCGAGATGCTGAAGAAAGCATACGGAAATTATTCCAGCACCATAGAATTTGTACTTGTTTTCATGGCTAAAAATGAACTTGATGGAACCTACTTTTGGGGAATCAGATGAGGTGATCCAAAATGCGGTGAAGCAAATGAAGGACCTCACAAAAAATTTATCCCAGAAAAGTTTTGAACAGTTATACGAATGCTGGAACATGTGTGTGGATGCAGGAGGGCAGTACTTTGCAGGCAAACAAGATTCAAACTCGGTTTCATTTTTTTTCAAACAAAAATTGTTCTTTACCTATTCCGGGAACTTTTTGATCCTACCATGTAGATAACTGAATGGAACAAACTTTTACCATTGAATCATATCTCTTCCTCTTAGTTCACGTTGTCAAATTAAAGCCTGAAGAACATTATCGAGAGAGGTTGTTTATTGTTTCCTTATGGAGCCTTATTTTAGTCTTAACCCAAGTATTATAGTTAGGAGTGAATTTGGATTCCATTTTTGTACCCGTATTAGACATTGCCGGTACAATGACCAGCAAGAGGTAAATCTCTTAGGCTTTGGCAACCTGTTATCTGCTGTAAAAAGGGTAACTACATGTAACAGCAATGTTCAAAACATCTTTGCCAAGGATAGCATTAGTACCTTAGCCTTCTGTTTAACCCCATTAATCGAATATCCAATACATCAAGTCTGTGACCTGGAAACAAAAATTTATACAACATCGTTGTTGCACCATATCTGTTATGGTATTAAGAAACTCTTTTTTGGAGCATACTGTACATTTATTTCTATTTAATTCAAATTATATATCTACAAAAGGCTTTTTTAACTATTCATTAACGAATACAAGTTCTATTTTAAATAAAATATATACATAAAGTAACAAAAAAGCATAAAATTTTATCTGCTTTATGATTTACTAAAATATGGATTATGAGTAATCACGCTCAGCTGCAAAAAAACCGAGTAAATTTCCTGTGGCAAAGAATCAATTAACCCAGTGGATCTCAAACTTTCACTATTGGCGACCCAATTTTCAATCATAATATTATCGCCCCCGAAAATAATAATGCATTGAATGCAATAATAATGCACTTTGGGCCCCTAAAGCTACAATATGATCATAATTATAAACCGTACAAATTAACAAGATAACTATTAAATTTTGTATATGTTACTTTTAAGTAATATGTATTTTTATTTTTTTACTTTTTAGTTCGATTCAATATAAAAGCGTGTTTTTTAGTTTGTTTTTAAACTATAATTTATTTCATAATTATTTTTACTATACACGATAAAATTCACAACTCCAGTAAAAAATTTAATTAAGAGAAAATATGCTTACATATTTACAATGACTTTTCAATTTTTCTTTGATAAATTGAGAAAAAAACCGATAAAACTAAAGAAAATGTTCCAAATGTGCGTGACCTTAATAAAGGACATAAATCACAGGAACTTTTCGCTAACAATACAGGAACCTTATTTTCCAGCAAAACTGTCATATTTTGCTAACGTTATTGTAGTTTTGCTGTCGTTTGATGATCTGCAAATAACATTTTAAACTTTCTCTTCCTTGTGTCTTTTTGACAAGGCGAAATGTTACATTTATGGTTTCATAATTTTCTTCATAGAGTTCTTTAGACAGCATTTGAAAATTTCCATTCAACTCAAACGTTTCATGTATATCGCTTTTCTCATATTTACTTTCGCTATCTTGATTAATATGCATTATTTCAGCAGATTCTTCAATTGCTTGATCAGTTTTAACTTCCTTCAATAGAGATCACAGATGCTATGTTTTTATATTCTGTTCATTTACATTTATAAACCATGACAAGTCATACAACACAGCAATCAAAACCACAAAGCTGTTCATAGGGAAAAGTGTAGCATGTTCATAGAAAATATTTTTGAACAAAAGAGGTCGCGCAGGATACTCAATCAAAACAAGTACCTTGATTGTAAAAAAAAAAACGTTTGCCACTCTCAATAAAGAGGCATACCTGTGACAAATTCATTTTTCAAATATCGATGTCAGTTCTAAAAAATAATTGTGTAAAACGTCTTACATTAAGCATTATATGTTTCAGAACACTCATAAAAATTCATCTTGGCCAAATAATACTTCAAAGTGCTCAATATGCTTATCTATATATCATAAAACTCATTTACATGGAAAAAAAAGCAACAGCAAAATATTATTTACAGCTTTCCTAAAAGAAAAAGAGACGGAGTGAAGCATCCCAGTAAGTTTGAAGGTTAAATATATTAATATATGATGATCAAAAGTTGTAATTTAGGGGTTTAAAGAATCGTAACAAAAAATCTCTCATTGTGGGATTGCAGCAAAGCAAACAAAATGTCTTTCTTTATTTGGTTATAGGATAAAAGATAAATAATGAACGTTTGAAGTGGACTCTTTTATTTTGATGATCACCAGATGATATATATATGATATATCAGTGTAAATGTGTATGTTTTTATTATGTCAGAAAGCATTTTGCTTAACTTCATTCCAAAAAATTATTTTTTTAAACCTTTCACTTTCAATATGCTCGTGATACCCCCGCAGGGTTATCGCGCCCCCCAGGTGGTGCGCCCTACAGTTTGGAAAACGCTGAATTAACCTAATGTTTCTTAAAACTACAAGTTTCTGCAAATATTGTACGAACAAATTCCTTTGGTGCGAAATTAAAATAAAATAAATTCATTATATTGAAAACTTTTTTCAATCGCTAATAGCTATTTAGTAATTGTATTTAGGGTATACAATTAGGGTTTATTGGATTTTGATAAACGGAACCTAGTACCTTTTGAAATGTGTTTGGAACTATTCACAAACAACAATTTAGAGTAACAACATATACTACTTCCTTCAGCAAATTTGAAGAAAATTGGGGAATTTGATTTGATTTATTATTAACCTCGCCCTGTTTAGCTACACGAGGGCTTTTGGCGACGGACCACGTAATTTTGAACCATGGTCAAGTGACGTGGACGACACCTGAGCTGGCACCCCCCTCTCCTAACTGCCACACCACACCAACGGGAGGACGTTTCAGCTCTCGACAGATTTAGCGTGCATCGCTGCCCTACACGGCGGGTCTTTAGTGGTACTGGTCTCGAACTCGTGACAAGGCAAGCCACGGTTCGATACCCATACCATTCGGCTACCGCGGCCACGAAAATTGGAAGAAAGATCGATATTAAAATACTATTTCGACATACATTTAAAGATTGTTAAGCAATCTTTCTCAAGCATTTTGTTCCTCCTTAAAATAATGACTTATCAGAGCTACAGCTTAATTTGATCATCACTTTCTAAACTTCTCAACTTTATCCTAATTTGGATAACAAACAGATAATAACTATCGTAATTTTATTCTTAACCAAAATTAGTGTACATCAAAAGTAAAAGTTACTTTATTTCAAAATATTTATTAACATAGGTTTTAATTTAGCTTACATAAAAATCTCAACCTTTAGAATATTATATTTTTAGCTTAATAATAAAATTATTTTTAGACACATGTGCAACGTTAATCAATAAATTTCAAAAAAAATGCACTAGATTCAGTAGTGTATTATTCTTCAAGAACATACGCATACTAATTTCACGTTCCTAATTGTTTTTAATTGAATTACTTCGTCAGAACTGGATTAACCTGCTAGAATAAAAACATACTTTTTAAAGTTTTAAATTTGTAGAAATTCTTAAGACATTGAAACATTTTCCTTTTTTAATATATATAGAAAAAAAGGTTTTCTTATTACTTTAAAATATTCTCACCAAACAATTCTATTCTTTTAGTTAAATTTTTTACGATATGTGTCGTTCGAGATTACGATTCTGTGACAGGTTGTACGAGTACTTATACTTGAAAAAAAGATTAGTAATTAAGAGTGTTTAGTTAAATGGAAGCTGATTTTTTTTATTGAAATTTTAATTAAATTATGTTACTCCTTTTTGCTTTCAGTCGTAGAACTTCCTTAATCATTGTTTCTTTCTTTTCATGTTAAAATCGGGAACTGAAGAATTCATTCGTATGGGCTGTAAAGAGTGATTTAAATGAATGGCGCGTTTTCCTCAGAATTGAAATTTTTTTAAAGCTTGTCGCTTTAATAATTTTTTGTGGAAGCTAACCCTGCAATGAAACGGGTTATTCCTATAAAAGTAAAAAGATCTGAAAAAATTTAGATGTTTGCGCTAAAATTGATTTTTATAAATTTAACACTAGGATGCAACCCAAAGGATATTTGAAAGTGGCTTCAAAATTCTTAACCATAGTCAAGTGACTAGGATTACATCTAATATGGCACATGACACTAGTGTAAGGATTTTGATTCTTGACAGATTTAATGTGTATCAGTTCCTCTTCATCAGGACTAAGTAGACTTTTACATGGTATGGTCTATTTCTAATTTTTACTAGATATTGCGGTCCACCCAGTGGAGTTGGTGAGGAGGTTAGCTAAAAAAAGATCAACAATATTTATATTATAACAATAATAAATACAGAATATGTACTTACCTACGTAACCACAATAAAAAAAACTTCGCTTTAAACCCTTTTTAAAGCAAAACGCAAGATACAAACACAAAAAAATATAATACCCCCAAATTTAATAATATCACATAATGCATTTATTATCAAACAATTCAAAACACATTGAAAAATAAATCATTTTCATCTAAAATTAATTACAGTCAGTAGAAAACTTAATCTGCATACCGTCCACTAATCTTGAATATCTCAGTATATAATTACTAACTGCTAATCTTGCACAGGATTCTAAGTGTGGTCGTTTATGAAACGGAAACAATATGGTATCTTAATTATATTCAACTTTAAAAATGCAGATTGACACAGGAAGGTCAGTCGCATTGGTTGTGAAAACCCAATTCTCCAGTCTAGCTGACGTCATTAATATGTTTTTTTTAGTTTGCGCATCTTAGCTCTTGGTAAAGGCGAGTACCACAAAATGTCTTGGTGGTCTACCGGTCGACCCCGAAAGACTTAATGCCCACTTCTGCTCTACACGATGTGTATTTAGCGTCATCAGGACTCGATAGAAACAACTCCAGTCACGAGTTAACATCCATGATCACTCGGCTATTTCTCATGGTTTATGAATAATATTGGAAACTGTTTTTAAAATGTCAGGCATATAGAGTTTTTAAACTGCAATGCTACTCGGGGAACCTTTACAACTGCGCGCCAAACCATTTGATACGCAAAGAAATATGATACACAGTTCGAATTGGGATTTAAATTGAGTTTGTTTCTACTTTCTATTCATCAAGACGCTGTAATGGGTATAAAAATACATAGAGTGGTTCATAGTGTGTTCGTTAATTTCCAAGAGATCACTCGATTTAATGATTATTAGCGTAGCTGTTACAGAAAACGTGACATCTAATGGTGACGATTGAGGTTTACAAGAAGTTTGATATGAAAATAATTTCAACATATGGTTTAACACGAATATGTATATGACATTTACGTGTGTCTTTCCCCAAGTTTCGTTGTTTTCCAGACCTGGATGGTTCTGGAAGCTAGATAAGATTTGTAATTTATATAGTATTCCTTGAAACTTACTATCTAATGGTCACATGAATTTCACGGAACATCTGAGGCACTGTTCTTCAATAGACATACATCAATCTATTGGTCAATGCACCCTTTGCATAATTTACTTGGGGCTTTTATTCATAGGTACCGGACTCCTGACATCAATGGGTATTGCATTAAATTATAGATAAATATTTAATGTCTTGCCTTAGTTTTCCGACTATTTGACAATTCACTCCATAATCCAAATTGTGATGATTTTAATTTTAAAAGTTTATATTTTGATCCTTAATTGAAATTCTCAATCTGAATAAATAAACTATCCGTAGTATGTCAACAACGCAATCATTTTAGAAACAATAATTAAAGCTCTGGTTCCCTATTTTTGGAGTACATTTGAAGATTTAAAACGTAAATTTTATTAATTTTGGACTCAAGTGTATCAACAGATTGGTGAGGGAAAAATGCTAATTTACAACAAAAATACTTTAGATATAAAAAGGTTTTATTGTAGTGTAATAGAGAGATATTAAGATGAAATTCCATTCAATTTTAAAAATTTGTTTAAAAAGAAGACGCGAACAAGCATTAATTAAATATTTTTATACTTTAAATAAGTTAAAAGTAACGAGTATATAACTATAATTCAACATTTTGCATTCCACAGAATTGTAATATTTATTCCTGCATTTTCATTCATCCGAAAATGTTAAGAAGGAGGTAGAAAAATTTAAAAAAGAATAAGGTCAGCTCTCAGTTTTCTGATTATATTATAAATTCGTTCCAATATTTAATACATTTACGTTTAAAAATTAAATGTAATTTTTTTAGAAGTTCACCATTTAATTTTTATTTTCTAATATAAATATCTGTTACATGTACTAGAACACGAGATTATAAAATGTGACAAAAACTAAGTTCAGCGGTCTTTTCCGTAGTTTCATTAATGTAGGGGTATCTAGGGGTAAGAAATGTTCGGGATCTTGATATTTCAAAGAAATAAACAGATTAGAATGAAATTGCAGTTTAATGAAACATTAGATTATTTACAATGAATACTGATTAACAAACTTTGAGTTATTTCACGGAGCATACTCTCAATTGTCGCTAAGCCTATTTCCCTCCACGTTGACCGAAAAACGTGGCTTCTCGCCTGTAAAACCGGAGTCTCTTCTCTCGCGTCTGTCTCGTTCTGCGTCGCAATCATTCCCCCTAAAACTCATCATTCCTGGTGGATACATATATTCACTTGTAGCGCCATCTATTGGTGAGGTTGTAACCTCATTGATTGGAGAATATATTTAATTCTCTAATACTTTAAATCCTACAAACTCGACCAATCCTGACAGCTGATGACCTCAGCGACGCTTGAGAATGCTCTCATGATAACATATCGTATTACATTACAAAATGTAAGAAAAAGTACACAACATGCATAAGACATATAAAGGGAAGGGTATACTCTATAGTTATTAAAATTAAATGTATACATTTGTAATTACTATTCTATTAGTGAGAAAAATGCTTCATTAAACCAGCGGAAGTAGCAGTTACATTTGGCCCAGCGTGATCCCTTACTTTCTCAACTGTATATCTCTATCTCTAGATTTCACTTCCGTAATCCGATATGGTCCGGAAAATTTGGGTCTAAGTTTAAGGCCTCCATCAAATTGTGTACGTTGGGCCGCTACGAAACCACCAACTTGATACTCGGGAGTCTTTTTCCTTTTCTTATTATAAGTTTTCTTGTTCTTTACAATTACTATGGAAATAGCATACTCGGATGAACTTGGTCTGACTATTCCTTGTTCGAGCCATTCTTCAGTGTGTTTATACACACTTTTCTTTTCCACGTACGACAACCGACGTGCTGGTTGATAGACTGGGATATCATCCTTCAGTATTATCCTCCTCGTCACATCTGTGGATTCAGTCTTCTTAGGTTTGTACGATGAAGTTTTCTGGTTAGATCATTTTTCACTTGTGAGTCAAGGATGTGACTGTAATCTAACTCATCTTCAGGATGTACTCCAGATATTTGCCTTTTCCTCATGCTTATGGAACATAACACCCTCTTGGGTAAAATTCAAAGAAGCTTGTCCCAAAATGCCTGTACCTATAATGGCTTCAAAATTGAGCTGTTTGGTTGGCACCACAAGCCACGTTAAAGAATATTGATCTTTGTCCAAGACAAAATCGTACTCAAAGGGGCCCTTGGTTATTACTTCAGTTTGTCCTAAACCGTTCAACACAGTGTTTATTTTGGATAGTCTTGAATGGTCAACAATCTTCGTGCTTACATCTTAGTGGATTAGACTAACTTTACTACCAGTATCTATAAGTGACGATACAATTTCATTGCCTAACATAATGCTTTTTAAGTGTAGTCCCTTCTTCGGTGTGACATAACAGCTTTGTACTTGGGGATTGGGTTGTTCTCTTTTGATTTCTTTCATTGCTTTAGGGCAATTAAAACTCTAATGATCTAAAAAATGACATATGTAACATCTCCTAGGTGCTCTTCTATCAAAATATCTACTCGGAGGGGTGTCTAAATATCTTTTTTCAGGATTGAAATTTCCTGTTCTACTTGTATAGTGATTATCAAATTTCTCCTGAAATTCTCTGCTTGATTCGATCCTCTGACTTCAGGTCTTTGAACAGGCGTTAAAGTATGTGTTTTCTGTTGCAACTTCCTACGGACATCCTCAAATTCTGCAAGTCTCTCGGCTAATTCAACTGGATAGTTGATACTTGGCCATTCGTCTAGGCGACGTTCTTTGAATTCGACAGGGGCTCTTTTCTTCATCTGGTCAGCTATCATCAGATCCCGTAGTTTGTAAAATGTTTTTACGTCCAATCCTTCAATCCATCCATTAAAGAATATTTGAACTTCTTGGTAGAAATCCCGCCATGTTTTATCCGAACTACTCTGATATGTAACAAATAGCTGCCTGAACTTCTCTGGGGTCAATTTAAACCTTTTCAAAAGCAAAGACCTCACGTGGTCATAATATCTCGCCTCTTGTTCAGGTTCTCTAGCGATCAACTGTGTGATTTCCTGAGGGAGTAGGCCTAACAGGTGTGAGACCCAAAACTCTTTCGGCACATTCATCATACATGCTTGGCGCTCAAACAATATTAAATATAAGCTGATATCCTCTTTCATATCAAATTTATGTAACAGTTTGTTCAACTCATTCCTAGGTGTACGATTATTCGTACTCAATATTTCCTGATTTAATCTGATCTGAGCTTCGATTCTAAGTTTCTCTAACTCTAAATTATCCCGTTGTTTCCTTTCTTGTAATAATTCTCTCTCGTTTCTCTCTTCAACGATACCTTCGTACATCAATTTGGTGTCTTCCTCATCGTACCCTGCACTTTTGGTTATTAAATTTTTTAACATTGGCTTAGTCATGTCGACCGTCGCCTCTAAACCTAACTCTTTGCTAACTCTAACAAATCTTCCTTTTTCACTTTTAACAAGAAAGGCATGTTTTTCCCCTTTTTAATAAGGAGTTAAGAATTTATACAAGAATATTGTACTGGAGAATAACAGGTATAGTACTAAATACTGTGAAAGGTATAGGATGCTAGCTCTGCTACATTTTACCCACACTTCTACTAAATATATAAAAGTTATGCAAATAAAATTTTTCAATTAAAAATTTCCGAAACCAATGTAAAATTCAAATAATAATATATCATGCATCAATAATTTAAAACATATCAAGTAATAATTTAAATTGGATATATAATTCAAAATTAATAGTTATTAAATACAACTTCGAAAAGAAAGAAAATAATATGAAAGTATATAATGGCAACATTAGGTGAATAATATGTTCATACAAATTATAGAGAGAATAGAAATAACAAAAATCAATTTCGCTTCAAATATTTGCTCAGATTAAAAAAATATAGGTTCAGAAATGCAAATAATCAAAATACTGATTGTCAAAAAAAATAACAGATAAGTGAACATAAATAAGTTTGACCTTGATGGAGCTGAGGGTTTGGCACAAAAGAGGGAAGGAGAAACCAACACTCCCTTCTTTTCCTACGTCACAAAAGTAGGTTACTCCATCAACCTAATCCATCCTTTTGAATATTTATTCCTCCCGTGCAAAATGGCGGATACGAGGCCTTTACACAACCTTGAAGGTTTTTCACTTTCGCGCACACACAAATCTTTACAATTTCAAACGCAGGGACTGCACTTCCGCTTGGCTAGGACGGCATTCACTCAAGAAATTCTAATAGCAGGGTGGAATTCACTGTAGAAATTCTATTACCAGGACGGCATGTACTGAAGAAACTCTTTCACCAGGACGGCACTCACTGAAGAAACTCTTTCACCAGGACGGCACTCACTGAAGAAACTCTTTCACCAGGACGGCACTCACTGAAGAAACTCTATTACCAGGACGGCACTCACTGAAGGAATTCTAATACCAGGGCGGAATGCGCTGAAGAAACTGTTTCACCAGGACGGTACACACTGAAGAAATTCTAATACCAGGGCGGCAATCAGAAGTAAAAACAAATGTTATTCGTGGATGGATGGTGCATTACTTCGCGATGAAGAAGGTAATCCTTGGCAATCTGGAATCGATTCTGCTTTTTTTTCTTTAAATTAAAAAAAATTATTCCGGTCGAGTCCCCATAAAATATGTAGGGGTGTCTAGGGGTAAGTAATGTTCGGGATAAAATATGTAGGGGTGTCTAGGGGTAAGTAATGTTCGGGATCTTGATATTTCAAAGAAATAAGCAGATTAGAATGAAATTACTGTTTAATGAAACATTAGATTATTTACAATTAAAACGTTACGAGTTATTTCACGGAGCATACTCTCAATTGTCGCTAAGCCTATTGGCCTCCACGTTGACCGAAAAACGTGACTTCTCGCTTGTAAAACCGGAGTCTCTTCTCTCGCGTCTGTCTCGTTCTGCGTCGCAATGGTCCCCCAAAAACCCGTCATTCCTGGGGGATATATATATTCGCTGGTAGCCCCATCTATTGGTGAGGTTGTAACCTCGCTGATCGGAGAATATATTTAACTCTCTAATACTTTAAATCCTACATTATTAATATAATAATTAATTATAGTAATCTAATTCTCCCAATAAATATTGCGTTTTCAAGGTAATAGGAATTTTATCGAATTTATGTGATATTTCAAGTTAATGAATAATCATAATTTAAAGTACATTTGGTCAATCATAATGAACAATGAGATCAGATTTTTAAATTACTTTTTTAAAGGCGATACTAAAATTTCAAGAGTATTTAAGTTTTAGGTTAATTACCGTAATATTAAAAGTGTAGCCAATACTTCCAAGGATTACATAACAGTACTATTTACAGTTTTAGGATAACATTTTGTTTCGCGTTTTTTTATGTTACCGGTATATCTTGGAAAAAACATTTTATTACATAAAAAAAAAACTAACAAAGTTTTATAAAGAAATAGTAAAAATTAATGTTTATGAAGAGACTGGTAGATAAAACATTTATTTTCTTCTTGCAAAAATGTAGATAAAGAAAGACATTTTAATTAAGTTCATATTTAAATCAATATACGTTTCCAGAAATCATTCTGAAAGTAAACTTTATTGAGTAACATGGTATTATTCTACAGATATTCTTATATATATATATATATATATATATATATATATATATATATATATATATATATATATATATATATATATATGTACTGGTGTGCAAAAATTAAGGACGAAGTCGAAAAATTAGCATATCAGCTGAACGAAGAGGCAGAGCGGACAGAAAGACAAATCAGAAGATTAAGTAAGGGGATGTACGGTAGCACATGCGCACATATGCAGGTAGACGTAATGGGGAATTGTCTGAGCAGTATAAAGCATGTTGTCGGTGTAAGATCAGTATTTCTGGCAAAGAGATTGCACGCCGTATAGCAAATAAAATCACACCGAGTTGCTGCCTCAGCGTAAAATGGCGAATAATCAATCTGTTAGAAGACACATCTGGATACTTTTACTCGAGGACGAATCATTGGGAAGTTGGAGGAAGGCCGCAGTGTTACAAGTGTGGCTGCAGAGTTCGGAATTGCTCACAGCATCGTTTCACGACTTTGGAGACAATTTCAAACTACAGGAACAGCTATCCGGGGGTTCAGTTGTGGTCGTCCACGAGGAACCACACCCGCAGATGACCGGTACATTGTCTTACAGGCCAGAAGAAACAGGCGGCAGACAGCGGGAGAAATCGCTAGACACACGACACAGGCGACTGGACGACCTATATCGCGTTTTACCGTGGCCAGAAGACTTCACGGTGGTGGTCTGTTTGCACGACGCCCTGTACGGTGTGTACCTTTAACGCCTTCCCATCGGAGAAGGCGTTCTCTGTGGTGCCGGGAACACCGGAATTGGAGAGACAATGAATGGGGACGAGTACTCTTTACAGATGAGAGCAGATTCAGTTTGAGTAGCGATTCTCATCACATACTCATCTGGAGAGAGCGGGGAAGCCGCAATCATCCCTCGAACATCATTGAAAGGGACAGGTATGGAGGTCGCGGTGTTCTTGTTTAGGGAGGCATCGTGCTTGGTAGTCGTACAGACCTTCACATCTTCGACCGACGCAGGTTCAGACAACGGGACCCGTTATTGTAACGAGATTCTTCTTCCATATGTGCGTCTTTTCAGAGGCGCTATGGGTCTGCAGTTCCTTTTCATGGACGACAATGCACCATGTCATCACACAGTAGCTGCCGAACAGCTCTTAGAGAGTAAGGATATTGAACGTATGGATTGGCCGGCACGATCTCCGGATCTCAATCCCATCGAGCATGTATGGGATTTTCTAGACAGACGCTTGGCAGCTCGTACCTTACCTCCAGTAACGATTCGGGAGCTTCGATTGGCGCTGCAAGACGAATGGGCAGCAATGCCTCAACAACTCATTGACACCCTCATTCTCAGCATGGGCAGACGCTGTGAAACCTGCCTCGCAGTCAGGGGAGATCATATCCCCTACTAAAGACCGGATGTTTCTTGCTGGACACCCATCACAGGGATGTTTCGGCCTTCAGTCGCATTGCGCTCCATGCTACTTTTTCACTATCAAGCTTCTTTTTATCACTCTGATTTCTCTTTTAGTAAGTGTTGCCTACATTACACATGTCATTACGTATTGGGGATCTTACGGTATTAAAAGTGTTGATTTGGAAACCTTTTGTACAAGGTTATATTGAAAAAACGTCTCGTCCTTAATTTTTGCACACCAGTGTATATATATATATATATATATATATATATATATATATATATATATATATATATATATATATAAAGGAGAAAAGCGACTCACTCACTCGCTGACTCACTGACTAATCACGATATCTCTGGAACTATTAAACCTACAGACCGAAATTTGGTAGGTAGGTTCCCTTCATGGATCAGACGTCAGCTAATAACGGATTTTGCAAAGTTCGAACCCCAAGGGGCGTTATAGATAATTATTTCCATTACTTAACTATTAGATGTACAGTCGTGAAAAAAACTTGGTACACAGATTTCTTTCATAAAGTAGAGATTCCCTACATAATGATTTTTACGAAAATCGACCTCCAAGTGGCGTTGAGGGTGCTTAAGGTGCGTTATACGTAATTATTTCCATTTTTAACCTATTGGACGTACAGTCTTGAAATTTCGTAAGCGAATTCCTTTCATGGTGTAGAGATCCGCTACAAAATGGGTTTTGTGAAAATCGAACCCAAGTGGCGTTGTGGAGAATTAAGGGGCGTTATAGGTAATTAACTCCTTTTTTAAACTATTAGACGTAAAATCTTGAAATTGAGTAAGCAGATTCCATTCATTGACTAGATATCCGCTATAAGCTGGGTTTTGTGAAAATCGTTTCCTAAGTGGCGTTACGGAGGCTTAAGGGGCGTTATAGATAATTATTTCCATTTTTAAACTATTAGACGTACATTCTTAAAATTTGGTACGCGGAATCTTTTCATGGTGTAGAAATCCGCTACAAAATAGTTTTAGGGGAAAATTGATCCACAGGGGTCCCTGAGGAGGATTAAGGGGTGTAATAGATAAATATTTCCGCTTTTCAACTAATAGAACCACCTGCTTGAAAATTAGAAGGTATGTTCCGTTCATGGAATAAAGTTCCTTTTACAAAGATTTTTGCGAAAACGGACCCCCAAAGGAGTGAGGTTGCGAGGGATTAAGGCGTGTTATAGAAAAATTCCTGTTTTTGAATTTAACTCATTTACTTGAAATTTGTTGAGCACTTTTTTCCTTATATAGTTGAATAGAGTTCCACTAAGAATGGATTTTACGGAAATCAACTCCAGGGGGAAGCGGGAAGAGTTTTTGGGGCGTATTGATGGACAAAATTCCCGTTTTCGAACTGCTAAGACTATAATAATAAAATTTGGTTTGCATGCTTCTTTTTTGGTGTGTGGTGTTGAATTGGAATCCGCTAAGAAAGCTGTCAACGAGGTATTGATGATAAAAATTCCGTTTTTGCTCTGTTAGATTTAGACTTGAAATTTAGCACGCATGTTTATTTTATGGAGTAGAGATCCACTGAAAGTTGCTTTGGTGGAAATCCACTTGATTATTAGGTTAAGTGAGCGAGAAAAATCTTTCTCCTTCTATTTTAGATATAAATAGAAATTAGATATTATAATTTATGTTCTTTTTATATCAAGGGGCGAGAGTATAACAGCTATAAATATATTTTTCAATACAATCGAATTTTTATTGCTTGTTATCAATAATTAATATATATGTAAACAGTATACATATGTACAACATCATGAAATACCCAGTGAAGCGGGTGGGTAACGGCTAGTATATATATATATATATATATATATATATATATATATATATATATATATATATATATATATTGCAAAAAAGGAAAATTCTCTTTTTTATATATAAACTAAAAATCTTGTTAAATTGCATCGATCTTTCTTAATATACATTATCATTATCACTTACTATTAAAAACGTCTTAAGGAAAGATATAAATTATGTCAGTTTAGCAATACGAGAGGCATTCTTAATAGCACCAATAAAATGTTCTGCATTTGAACTCATGCAAAAAATTTTCACACTAGTTTTTTTTATGTTGCATCATCCCCTTCTTGTCTTA
Organism: Trichonephila clavipes; assembly: GCA_019973935.1. Taxonomy (NCBI): domain Eukaryota; kingdom Metazoa; phylum Arthropoda; class Arachnida; order Araneae; family Nephilidae; genus Trichonephila; species Trichonephila clavipes. The sequence continues at coordinate 449,392 of BMAU01021373.1, read as the reverse complement.
AAAATGGCTATATTCACTAGAGTTTTTCTTCTTTTTCCCTCCATTTTTTTTTTCGTTTATGGATCTAAAGAGTGCTCTCTCTCTCTTAAATTATGGTTGATTTTCTTGCCTCTTGTTAAACATACTACTTAATGAATGATGGTAAAAAGATTTTTGGGGGAACAAAATGAGTTGAAGTTTCTTTTATTTCTTTTTTGTCACCATCGATTATTGTCTTTAGGGGCACAAAAGTGATAGAAAAAGTTGTTTATTGCTGAAGAAGGATTTGAGAGGAAGATCTCTTAAATTTCAACAATGAATCTTCAAACTTCTATGATACTGATGCATTTCTAAGAACCTTTTTTTAAAAAAAATCGCTATAACACTGCAAATATTTCAATTAAAACCTTTTTTATTCTTCTCTCGTTCAGTAGTCAGCAGATTTTGAGAGATGAGCCAAGCTTTCAGTGAAAAAAAGACAACAATCAAAGAGACACTTATATACACGCGCTTGAGCACTTGGTGGGGAATGCTGTTTCCCCCCACCCTTTCCATGGCAGTTGTGATCAAGTCTATTCGTGCCGTAATTAATAATGCTTATATTATTTAAATAAAGTTTTACACAAAGTAACATTTCTAGTACCTTTAAAAATTACGAACAATCGAAGCTATTTTTTTTTATTTCTGTGGCTCAATGAAAGCACAACCAATGTCAAAGTATCCTTAGGATGAGAACTTAACTTTCAATCGTCGTAAAATTTTCCTTGCCAATTGTAATGGGCTTTATTTTAAAATTTCATTCTTGCCCTAACAATTAAAATGAATTTTAGTTGTTCTTGCATGGGAAGTTTATTAAAGAAACATGTAATTTAAATGTTTTTTTTTATAAAATTTATATTAATACTTCTTGAATTAAGCCATCAATTTTTAAGTATCATTGATTTAGATGTCCCTAGTTAGGGTTCTGAACATGCTGTGTATGTGCATTATCTATTGATTTATAACGCAAATTAAACATAGGTATGTGTAAAGTTTTTTTTTATTTATAGCTAAGAACGTGCGGAGAGATGATTTTATTTCTTTTGAACATGAAGCAAAGCGGTTCAGAACATTTTCTTTCGAAAGCCTGCTTGAATCGTATTATGCAGAAGTAAATTAATGCACTCACTACACATTTCGTCTGGATTACTTTAAATTGGCGACGATAAAATGGTTCGGATAAGATTGTGTTGGTTACATCAATAATGAAAATTATTATTAAAAACATACATCGGGATAAGTTTGGATGCACCTAGATTCTTGATGTATTATGCAATAGAACATGAGAATTGTATGGTCAAATTGCTACAGTCCTTTATTTATTTCTACCTTTCTTTTAACACTCTCAGTATAAATAGAAGAAAATTTATTTTCCAATGTGCTCTGGATATTTTTCTACAGCATTTTGAATATGTTATTCAAGCGTTTATTCCTTGAATGAGAGCAGTCCAAAAAGCTTTTTTAGATTTTGTGTAAACACATATATCGCACAAATAATGATACTTGTACAATATCATTACAATCGCATTACAGGAGTTGCAATCAAAATATGTTCAAAGTCAATTTAATATATTCAATTAGTTACTCTGTTATATTTGAAGACAGTTTGGCGCTCCTGTCTTGCATAGTTTTTAGAGATAAGGAAGATATCTCGTGTCTATATCATGATTGCTAATTTAATGTTAAAGTCGTTAACGAGCTCTTGAAATTCTTTCATAAAACATTCATTTATTCAATCACCGTCTGTGAACACTTTTCCTTTAAGTATATACTACAGAAAACCACTTTGAGGAATGTCTGTTATATCATATACTGCCTTTCCACGGTGACATTTTTACCAATCAATTGGAGTTTTCCATTTTTAGAAATTTCCAGTTTCTTCAGAAAATGAAAACGGTAATTCAATCAAGTTACAGGAACAGAACGCAATTACTGCTAACTAATACTTTGCGAAATGAATTTCAGATATTTTTTTAAGTAATGAGTAAAAGATTCATGTTATTACAGCATGTTAATGCAATTTCGAATACAGAAATATTGATGCAAATGAATTTCTCGAGGAAAATCATTTCTAAGAGATAGCATATCCACCCTCTTCTAATAAATTTGCAATGCATAATGTTTTTATACTAAAAAGAAACGTGAGGGTGCAATCATTAAAAAGATTAAATTTTTGAAACAATAATAGCATATTTTTCATCTATTCTATGAACTGAATAGTCTGAAAAATTTGATAATTGTTAAACTCAGCTGCAGAAGTGAATTCACTCTGGAGGGTATCGCTGCATAAATTCCAATAATTTAGCGTGTTTAGCTTGCTTATATATAATTTCTTCCGTTTTTACTTTCAAATTAGAAGCCCAGTGGCTGAGTGTGGTAGTGTATCAGGCTTAAACACCACAGGTCCGGGGTTCAAGCCTTATGACTGTGCAAGGTCAACTCAGCCATTCGTATCTTCAATGGGTCGATAAATGAGTACCAAGCTTGCTTTGTAACTAAACACTAGGACAGGGGTGGGCAGTTTTTTTCAAGGCACGGGCTACTTCTACTTTTTTTCAAGGTGTTGCGGTCCACCCAGTGTTAGGGGTTCACGAGCCCGGACGCTCCCTAATACCCCTTGACTTTTCCCCCGATTCATTATAATTCCATGTAATATACTACGTAAAATATAATTAAGTAACAGTTATTAATTAATGTTAATTATTTATTCATAATTTATTTTTTGCTGTTTTTAGTCCCTGCAATCAATAAAATCAAAAAAAATGTTAGGCTGCGTGTTGGGGTATGATACGAGAATTGTAGACCTTCGACCCTTGACCCCCTCCCCTTGAAAAATTATTGCGCTCCCCACTGCCCGATGTTGTAGGTGTGACGAGGTAATGAAAAAAGCTAGTACGCTCAGGAACATTGAAAATAGCGACCCAAGAAGAAAGCATCGGATTGAAATGAAATTTAATACACATAAAGACACAGATGAGAGATTCACTTGATCTCAAAAACAAGACAATTACACGAATACAGAGTGTGCAACGACACAAATACTGGGCAACTTCAATAGCGCGTTAGACAACCTCCAGCTGCAATACATGCTGCCACACGGTCCGGCATTGAGTTGATTAGACACCTTATGTTGTCCTGAGGCACATGGGCCCACAAATCTTCAACAGCCAACTCTAAATCATTTACAGAGTGACACGATGGAATCTGCCGTTTCAGATGATCCCACACGTGCTCTTCAGGGTGCGGGTCGGCCATGGAAGAGTCTTAAAATAACGTATGAAGTCTTGAGCAACTAGTGCTGTATGCGGACGAGCATTATCTTGCTGGAAAATTGCCCCTGGGAGACCATTTAGGAAAGGTCCTACATGGGGTCGAAGAATATCATCAACGTAGCGTTGGTCCGTTAAGGTTCCATGCATCACAATTAAAGTCGACCGGCTATCATAGGCTATGGCCCCCCAGACCCTTACATCAGCTGTGCGGGTTGATTTACTGTGCGTGATTGTACTTACCATCCTTCTTGGGTCGCTATTTTTAATGTTCCTGAGTGTTTATAGCTTAATAAATACAGAATATGTACTTACCTACAGAACTAAAATAAACAAACAACACCGCGTTTAAAGCAAAATGCAAGATCCTAATTGAATAATAATTGCCTCAAATATAATTATATCAAATGATGAATTTATTATGAAACAATTCAAAATACATTAGAAAATAAAACATTTTTATCTTAAGATAGTTTTCATTGTTATAGTCAGTAGAAGACAGTCTGCGTACTGCAAGCCAATCTTGAATTTTCCGTGTATACACTGGTGTGCAAAACTTAAGCAACAACGTAAAAATTAAGCAGATAACCATGAAATTGCAGAAAAGGAGGTCTGGAGATCAGTACAGTGAACACGTAAGCCAGTAGAAATGTCATGCGTATGCAAATATCAGGAATGAAACGTCAGAAGCGACGTGAGCGTACGCAAAAGGCGTGATGTCGGCGCGTGCTGTTCAACAGTAAAATAAAATGAAGGACGCAGACGCAATTCAACATATTCGCTGCAAGTGCCAGAGAGTCAGTTCGTGAAATATGGCTAGAAGAAATCACCTGGACGACTTCACACGTGGAAGAATGATCGGAAAGCTGGAGGAGAGGCGTACTGTCACGAGTGTAGCTGCAGAGTTGAGAATCAACAAAAGTGTCGTTTCGCGCGCTTGGAAAGCATTCGAAACCACAGGTACAGCTGTTAGAAAGGTAAGTGGTGGCCGCCCGAGGACAACAACTGCAGGGGATGACGGATATATCATCCTGCAGGCGTAAAGAGGCCGACGGCAGTCAGCAAGCGTCATTGCTCAGCAACTCTCTACAGCAACGGGGCGACAAGTATCGCGGTTTACTGTGGCCAGACGCCTTCACAAAGAGGGCCTATTTGCCCGCCGTCCTGAATGCTGCCTCCCGTTGAAAGTTGACCACCGACGCCACCGTTTACAGTGGAGCAGAGAGCACAAAAACTGGACAACTGCCAATGGAGTCGTGTCCTCTTTACGGATGAGAGTCGGTTCAGTACCAGAAGCGATTCTCAACGCGGTTTGATTTGGAGAGAGATCGGGGCACGGTTTTATACCTGTAATATCTAGGAAAGACACTATTATGGTGGTCCTGGAATTCTTGTCTGGGGAGGCATTATGCTGAACGGGTGAACTGATCTCCACATTTTCGATAGAGGGTCTGTAATCGGGGATCGCTATTTTGAGGAGGTACTTCTTCCCCATGTGCGTCTGTTCCGAGGTGTCATTGACCCAGACTTCATTTAAATGGATTACAATGCACGGCCACATCGGACTCTTGCTGTTGAGGAGCTGCTGGAAAGTGAAGATATCACTTGAATGGATTGGCCAGCATACTTTCCAGATTTAAATCCCATCGAAAATGTGTGGGATGCTTTGGGGAGACGCATTGCAGCACGCTTACATCATTCGGAGAACACTTAACAACTCAAATAGATGCTGATTGAAGAATGGGCACTCCTACCGCAAAAAAATGTTGCACCAGATGGTTCTGAGTATGCGGAGACCGTGCGAAGCAACCATTGCAGTGAGGGGAGGGCATATACCATATTAATAAACATCTGCTTGTTATTCTTCCTGTTGGATAGACCATCATGAGTCACTATACTATGCGTTCAATAAAACTTGTTTTTGTTTGATTCCATACCGTATGCATTGTATTCCTTTTGCCACGCCGATGCTTTCGTCATCCTTTACGTACATAATACTCTCCCTCATTTCTGAATTTTATGTCTCTCAGATGATTTTTTGTGAAGTTATGGCAATAAACCCACCTGTTGCTTAAGTTTTGCACATCAGTGTAATTACTAATTGTTAAAATCATCAGGCGATCTCCTAAATATGTCTTAGCGGTCCACTGATCGATCGCGATCGACGTAATGCCCACTCCGGCACTAGGAGATTCGCGTCAGACTGGCCACTAGATCAGAGCATTTGCTCATGCACCTCAGTGTCCAAGGTCATAAAAACTGCGATGGGCACAGTTGGTCTTGATCCTCATGGGCTGTTGTGCTACTGAATAGAGGTTAGTTTTATTTGTAAATTGAAAATAAAAAGTTTTTCTGACAAGATAAATATTAACAAAGGATGTTGTATGGCTCACATGGAATGTTGCATCCACCCGTAATGAAATTGCTCTAACTGTTTAAAAAAGGGCCGTACACCTTGGAATGATATGGAAATGCAAGGAAGATCAAAATTTTCGACCACAACAGACTTCGCAGAGTCCCGATCTTGGATTGCCATGCGTTCCGCTACCTAAAAAATATTTGGGAAGACACCGTTTCAACAAAGATGTCAAGAAAAAAAAAGGCTGAAAAGGCTGTATCAATGACTAGGAAGCCACCCATCCATTATATTGGTTAGTAACACTGACTGTGGTGCCGTAGGGCCTGGATTTGAATCCAGGAGAAGGCATGGTTGTTTGTATTGTAATCTTTCATGACTAAATTCCTACTTCCTTTGTAATGTGTGTTTCATACTATCTTCTGTAAGCCCCCGTTGGATACTTTGTGGTGCACGGGAAATTATATATGTTCTCAGTAAAAAAATGACCTAGAAGCAGGTTTCTATTTTTAAGGCATTTAATGGTTGGTAGTATAACTATGCTCTGTCTAACATTATTACTGAGCTGGTGATTTTGTAGAAAAGTAGTTTAGCATATGGGCTTTGCATTGTAAAGAGAGTTTTTTTCCAGGTATAGAAGTTTAAGTTCGTATTACTTTCCAAGATGGCGACCGATTTAACAGCTGTCAAGTGATTTATTCTCAGTTTGGTTTGGCAATTCATCAAAACGATCATCAAGCAACTCGTAGATTCATCGAATGGGCCCAAAACGAGAATGCCGTTGTTCCCGATTTTCATAAGCGAATTTTGTTTAGCGATGAAGCGCACTTCTGGTTGAATGGCTACGTCAACAAACAAAACTGCCGCATTTGGAGTGAAGCTTATCCACAAGTGTATGTCGAAACACCGTTACATCCAGAAAAACTAACTGTTTGGTGCGCTTTATGGGCCGGTGGAATCATTGGTCCGTACTTCTTCAAAAACGATGAAAGCCACAACGTTAAAGTCAATGGTGATCGGTATAGAGCCATGATTACTAACTTTTTCATTCCTGAATTGAACAATCATGATGTCCAGGAGCTGTGGTTCCAACAAGACGGCGCAACATGTCACACAGCTCGTGCCACAATCGATTTATTGAGAGACACGTTTGGTGACCGCCTAATTTCACGTTTTGGACCTGTGAATTGGCCTCCAAGATCTTGTGATTTAACACCGCTAGACTATTTTCTGTGGGGCTATGTAAAGTCATAAGTCATTGGCTTGACCATTTGGAAGACAACATTCGCCGTGTTATTTCCGATATACGGCCACAAATGTTGGAAAAAGTCATCGAAAATTGGACGTCCAGATTGGACTACATCCGAGCCAGCCGTGGCAGTCATATGCCAGAAATCATATTTAAAATGTAATGCCACAAGATTATCGTTCGAATAAAAAAATTCATGTCAATCGAAATACATCGTTGTTTTATTGCATTTTAAAGTTCTATACCTCTAAAAAAACACCCTTTATTGTTCCCTGTCTCAATAAAGTATTATTGACCTACAGTGTTACAGTGTAACCTACTTTCTGAACGTCCCTAGAGTATTAGACTCAAACCCAAATTTAACAAATTCATCGGGGCCGAACTGTTTTTTCGTTAATTCGATCGTATTTGGTATATTGGGGTCGAAACAAAATGCAGCTTGTTTGATTTTTTGCATTTACCTTTCGGAATTCTATAATAAGCAACTACACACAAAAATTTCCATAGTTAAAAATTACACACATTTTATTCAACAACTAAAAATATTATCAGTGAATTGTTACGCACCAGTTAATTGGAAATTTTAAAATACAGACTAATAGATATTTGACATTTTTTTTTTGTTTCCCGACTCGTAAGAGTTCTTTTAAGATTTTATTCAGAGAAAAAAATAATACATCGTTTACATCCTGCTGCATAAAAGTAACATATATTTTCCCAATTTCCAAACAATGTAAAACATCAGAAATTGTAGCAGCTTTGATAGGAGTTTCATTTTCGATCACTGCATTAGAATCACTGTTCATTGGCTTCCATAACTCAACACCTTTCTCAATTTCAGTTGCACAGATAGACAGTCCTTCGTAAAATTAATCATAATTGTTAAAACCTTAAAATATTCACTGCACTGTGGAGTGAGATGTGATCAAAAATAAATTTTCTGTCCTACTGAAGAGTCACTGGATATGTTACACTGATAACTCATCTTTACCCTTAAAGTATAATAATGGGCGTCACGTATTACAATGTAATTTGCTTCTTAAAAGAAGAGTATTTTTTGTTCTGTTCCTGACAAAAAAATTCATTTTTTTTAACACAAACTAAGAAAAAAATATTTTTCCAGCTGCTGAAATAGTTCGTTACTTCGGGGTTTCTTATTCACTAAATAGGTTTTTTTGTCTTCATTTTAATTGTGGAAGAGAGAAAATCGTTAAATCCTGAAATTCGTTAAATAGGGGTTCGTTAAAATGGGGTCCGTCTGTGTCTACTTATAATTTGTGACGGGCTCATGCGTCTTTTCTTTAATATGTCCTTTGGGTTCTTTGGACCAGAATTAATGGCAACTCTTTTCCAATGAAATCCAAGAAGTGAAGTGTGAATGAAAGAGGCAAATTAACAAGCTTTTAAATATCGGAACATAGAGTAAGCGAGAGTGCAATTTGTGGCAGTTGATGGCAAGTAGATGAATGTTAATATACTTCGTGTTTCAAGTTTGGATAAGGTTACGTGGTGGTGATTAGAAGTTATAACTGATAAAGATGAGAAAGATATAGTGAACCAAGGTGCATACCAGTGCACGGAAGTAAATACAAGATTGCCTTTATGATATTAGTGATTTATTCTTCAGACTGCAACAAGGTAGGATTGACTATTTAATATTAGAATCAGTGATTGTATTAGAATTGAGTTTAGGCGATTCAGTTATTGATAGTGGTCCAAGTTAGGTTAAATCGTTATTATCTATATATATATTGTGTTTTGCGTATTTTGCCATCGTAGATTTTCTCACATTAATTATTATAATTTAATTTGTTAGAAGTTTAAGTTGAAAATCTTAATAAAGAATTATTAAGCTTATGTATGTCTCTAGTTCTTTCGTTAATCCTACCCCTATACCTCATCCTGACACTCCGAATGATATTCTCCCAATGGGGGAATATCACAAATTTTACTTGCAAAATTTATTTGAGAAACTCGAAGCCTATTGACAATAAACTTTTGCAATTTTAATTAGAAGTTTAGTGATGAGACCTACAACCTACCTGATAGGCTAACTTTTACACAATTGAAGGATTCTATGGTTGATTTACATTTAATATTCTCAAATATCTCTTATGTTCCATCCAACATGTATCTCGTGAAATCAGGACTTGAAGAGAATTAGGATGGAAACGATTGATAAAGGAAACTTGATATATTTGTACTAAAAAATTTATCTAGCACTCGTTATTCTTTAAATATTTTTTTCTTCTTTAAAGACGGGTTTTTTTTTCAAAATATTACCGTCAGGTGGCCCTTTTAGAGTTAATGTATAAATAAAAATGCCATTATTCGTTTTAAAATTATAATTAACTTCCACTCTCTTTTTCAAGCTACTGAGTGAAGTAATTTTATTCATTCATTGTGAAATCAGTAGATAATTACTTTTGACATACAAATTCGAAGACTGTCAATTTCATTTGCGTCACGTTTGAAAAATAAAACTGTTTTAAGTAAGGTTTTGTTCCCTTTTAGAGATTAAGTGTCTAGAACGATTTGAGAAGAACTTAAAATTCTTCTACCGAAAAATTACCGGATCAAGTGTGGCATGAACTGTTAAACTGTGAAAACAAGTTTTCAGAAAGAATATTTTTTTTATATTCTACGCCACAATTTCAATGGAGATCTTCCACTTTTTAAAGTCAAAGTGATGCAATGCTTTAATTTCAAAACACGTGTATTCGTTAGTGCTACAAATGATACAAAAATTACTGAAATAAAACAGAAATCAAGTAGCTCATTTCCTAAGGTGACATCTGTAAAGTCAGACAAATTAGAACGAAGAAATTAAAATAATTGCTTAACATATTGAAAATCATAGTATGCTCGAAAATTTTACATGTGTATAAGAGTGTTTCTTGTATCAGCATCTATATGGGATTGAAAGTTAAAAGCACAAGAAGGTGACAGTAGCTGACCAATTTGACTATTGTGAAATTAATTATTTACTGCAGATGTTAATTATAGGGATATACTCAAGGAAAAATTAACAAAAACTAGGAAGAAAACGCTATTATTTCTTGACTTTAAGTGTCATTTCAATTAAAAGTGCATAACATGCGCAAACTAGAGCATCCTAATTGAAATGCTACGCGAGCATCAACGTATTACTTTAATTGTAAGAAGAAATTATCATACCACAGACGGTGAAGTGGAATATAAACTTTGTACATACCACATGCACTCAATTATTACGGAAACTGATTTCAGATGCGTGTAACAGGATTATACCTCAAGATACCTGTTTCGTGTTTTACCACCGTAAAGAATAAAGTCTAACACAGTGTTTCTCAAACTGTGGGGCACGCCCCCTGGGGAGGTGCGATAAACCTACAAGGGGGGCACGAGCATACCGAAAATAAAAGAAAAAAATTTATTTACTGGAATGAAGTAAAACAAAATAAATTCTGAAATAAAAAATAAAAAACCAATTACACTGATATAATTTATATATATATATATCATCTGCGATATTACGTCATCAAAAATAAAAACTTCTAGTTCAAAACCTCATTAGCTATCTTTGATACTATAACCAAATAAAAAACATTTTATTTGATTTGCTGTAATCTAATGATGAGAGATTTTTTATTACGTTTTCTTTTCAAACCATAAATGCTACTCTTTCAGAAAAAAACAAAACCCAGACCTATAAACAAAAAAAAAAAAAATTAGGAAGATAAAAAATTCATCACTGTTATATATTATTGCAATCAGCTGTAGGCAGCAGAATATATTTGATGCGGTTTGACCTTCGAACTTATGCGTACGGTTTGTTATGTCCCTGCTCTTATGTATTTGATTTTCCATTTAGGGAGGTTGTAAATAAACTATTTTTGCTGCACTTACGCCCTTGTGAAATATCTTTATTATTTTTGGAAAAGCACAGAGAGCACTTCGAAGGATTACTAGGCCAAGATTTATTTTTATGAGTATTCTCAAACATATAAAGGAGAATGAATAACGTTTTACATAATTTTTAGAACATCTATATTGTAATAAATACACTTTTAATCTGGGTGCGGTCACGCCGAGCACAAAGTGCGCGAAATCGGAAATTCTGGCAAAAGTGTTTAATTGTTACCAATAGCCCAGACACTTTCTTCCTGTTTGACAGTCTTAACGGAAACTAAAATATATTTGTCACATATCTCCCTCCTTTTTGGGAGTGAAAAACGTTTTTTTATAATCTTATGGTACTTGTTTTGACTGATTTCCCGGTGTGATAACTTTTTTTTTCGAAATATTTTCTGTTTCCTTGAAAGTAGGTGAGTATATTTTCTCTTAATTAAATTATTCACTGTAATTACGATTTTTACAGTGTACTATAAAAATAATTATAAAAAAAGGATTGGAGTGACTCAATAACCCCGCTCGACCATTAGTATCGAGCGCGCGCCTGCTCCAGGGTCAAAACATGTTGAAGTCTTTTTGCATTAAATATTAAAAATAATACAATTATTCTTCATCGGAATTTTATATTATTGTTCATTATTCAACATAAATTCTAAATGCTAATTATGTGAAGCTTAAAATTACAGTTCGCTTAAAACTAATTATAATTTGAGCAATCATTTAAAAAAAATCATTTTACATTTTTGTAAACATTGTCGCGCACTTGGCTTTACTCTCTTTACAATTCAGCGATTATATCAATAGTTTTATTTTCTTATATATAAATGAATTCGTGCAAAGAGCGGGTACTTCAGCCGGTATACTTTTAATGTATCAGGGCTGCTCAGAGTATTTTATAACTAATTAATTAATACAAAATTAAAAACAAGTTTAATAAGTATTAGCGACTTCCATGGGCTTGTCTTACAGAGCGAAGTTTTTTAAAGGAATGATTATGATTAGAAATTGACCCTCTGAGTTCTTTTTCTATATTTAGCTCATATCTATATTTTGTCTTCTAAGCAGCCACCGCATTTTGAAATATGTTTCAATTAAAAAATTACAGGAAGGAAAAATAACACAATAATTATCCTATTACTTAATTTTTTTTTTTTGCTTAAAAGTAACATGTACAAAATTTAATACTTATGTCATGGATTTGTACAGTTTATAATAAATATTGTTGCTTTAGTGTCCAAGTGCATTATTATTACATTTAGTACATTATTAATGTAAAAGGGGGGTGCGATAAAAATTGTGATTGAAAAGAGGGGTGCCAGTATTGAAAGTTTGAGAAGAACTGGCCTAACACCTTTCAGAATTTTAAGAAAATCGAAAGCAATTGAGTTTTTATAAATTCTAAGAATGTAGAAATCCCTTTGAGTTAGATATCTTAGAAGCTTAAGACAGAAAAATGACAAAATCTTGCTCAAATTTAACCTCATAGAAAAAAGGCATTAATATATACCAGAATTGAAGTAATTCTACTTATACGGTTTTCAAACTTTTTATATATTTGTCTGTCTTTAATATATTGAACCAAAAAATCTCTTATATCGTAATAAAGCAAATTTTTAGAAAATGAAAATAAACAGCAAAATAATTTTCAAGAAGGTAAATACCTAAAAATATATAAATATATTATAGATAAATATCAAAGTAATAATAATTAAGACTAAATTTGTGGACTATTTACTCGAAATGATTTAGCCTTTTCCTTCTTTCTCTGTGTCAAGATAACGGGCAAAGTTTACTCGTTCTCTTGATATTACTGGATGTGCTCTGGAGTGTTCAAAAGTAATGCTACCAAAATTATAGTTTTTACTTAATTTTATTTCTTATTTTACGTGTTAAACAATAGTGCCAGTCTATTTATAATGTAATTGGAAATATGTTAATTTTCAACTAATTTATTTAAAACAAATCTTTCTTAAACGATTTTCCTAAGTAAAAAACGTGTCTTTTTTTCCTGTTCTCTTGAAAATCATACGATTATTATAGAGTAAATATAATATTCATTTTTTAAAGTATTATAAAAATATCTTTTGACAAGTAATATTAAATATTTGAGTTCCTTAACAAAAAAATGTGCAAAAAAAATGTTTCTTTATGAAACATAGACTCTTTTTATAAATGAAGCTGGAAAATTCTAGGTTGCCTTAAAATCAGGTTTCGGTCGAAAAACGTAAAAAGCTGTTAAAAATTGATTTAGAAAAAAAATTAAAACAATAATTTTTAATCAGCTTCGACAATTAATGTATCTGATAATTGTATGAAATACAAAGTGCTACTTGTCATATTCATTGAATCTCTATAAACAATGAGGAAATGATCGCTATAAACCTATTCGTTTCTCCATAGACGAGCTATAACCCACCGAGTTGAATGAGTTCCAAAGCTATTAAGTATCGTTATCACACCTCAGAGATTAAGGCATGACAGACAGTTAATTCATTGGCTCTTCCAAACGCGATCGTAAACTCAGATGAGGCCGAGGGTGATTAAAAATAGAGAAGAGAGTTGCAAAACTAGTAATAAAATCACGAAGAGTCAAATCGAGTTTTACCTTGTAATAACATTAACGATAATTTTATTTTCGCATTAATACAAATACTAAGAAATATTTCTGTTTCATATTATTATATTTATTTAAATTGCTACTAATCCCTTGTAAAAACGCAAATTTTAACTATAGGAATCAACTATTTTATAAGGGGAAACAAATTTAGAAACCTTCAGGACTTCAATTGTGTAAATGTAAATACAGTTACTAATGCAAATAGCATAAATAGTATTGAATAATAACCATATCCAAATAAATCAATCAATGAGAGAATTACCAGGTGCGTTATATATTTTTTTCATCAAAAAAATGTTTTTGTAAAGACGTAAAAAAGGAAGGAAAACATTACAGGGTCTCAGGGCCAAAAGTATCCAAAGTAATGGCTTATTATTAATTAATGTCCCATCAGAATGTAATAAACTGTTCATCCGTGGATTGGAAAGCTCTCCGAGATTCTTTGGTTTTAGTCCGATCGGCCGCACGTGCGCGCATAATTCGGCAATCACAGACGATATACTTTTTACACTGATTTCATTAGTAAAGATGTGGACGTGACTGTAAAAGGTGCAGTGCGTATTTTGGTTAACGGAATTTATGTCAGTCACACGTGTACAGCGACGTGTTTGAACAAAATGGAATGTCGTCCCTTCGACAGCAAAATCGATCCACCAATGGGAAAGAACTTTAAAGGAGATGAGAACTTTGGTATATCAAACTTGCAATTATCTTAATTGTTCGTGATAGAAGACACAGTTAATTGTGTGTGTGATTCCTTTTGCAGGAGTCCTGTTAGTTCTATTAAACAAACCAGTTACGACATTCATTCCATTCTGCATTCGCTGTACACGCGTAACTGACTCAAATTTCTTTAACCAAAGTACGCACTTAATCCGTTACTGTCCCGTCTACATCTTTACTAATGAAGTCAGTGTAAAAAGTATATCGTCTGTGATTGCCGAATTATGCGCGCAGGTGCGGCCGATCGGACTAAAACCAAAGAATCTCGGAGAGCTTTCCAATCCACGGATGAACAGTTTATTACATTCTGATGGGTAGTTCCGTAATAATAAACCATTACCTTTGGATATATTTAGCCCGGACACCTTGTGGTTAAAAATTTTACAGACACACATTTTAAATCGTGCATGTTTATAATAATTTGTAGCTTCTTATCACGTACATTTGAACAATTTTTTCTAATTTAAATAATGTTTTCTAGAACAGAAAACTTAAGTTTATTGTTGCAAATATTAGTACAGTAATGTCTGACTTGCAGAAATTTGGCTTTGAGTGTAGTTTAAAAAACGCAAATTTAAAAAACGGAATTTTTTGCCCAGTTTATTAGTTTTAAATAAATTAACTGTTAGTGATTAGTAAGAGCAATTGCAACAAAATTGCATTATTTTTTTACCTAAATAAAATTTAGTAAGGATCTTATCTTGATTAAATCTGGCTATTACAATATTCGAGGAGAAAAAAAATGGAATTTTCAGAGTAATAACCAATTACTCGATATTCACCAAACTTACCTTAACGACCGAAAGAAATTCTTTCAAGAGGAAAAATAAAACTTCTGCCAAATGTAAAAAGAATAATTGATTACATGTTAGATATTAAAAATTCTATAGCCATAAATATTTTATCATTCCTTAATACAATACCATTTTTAGTTATGGAAAAATATGCTCAAAATTATTCAAATTAAAATTTATGCAATTTTATGAAGTATTTGCCTTAAATTCACATTTGAAACACGAACACTCTGCATCTATGATTGCACTATATCTTCTTCATTATTTTACCTATGAAACCTTCCAGAAAAAATATGCATTCGGATTTAGAAAGCTTCAGAGATCCATTACTGCAGTTTATTGCAAACTATGAACTGACATTAGGCTCAAAGTATGCTATTATCTTACCTGCAATTCAGTAAAGTAGTGAGAACAATTTCAATCGGATACAATGATACTCCATTCATCTATATATAAGAATATAATCCTAACACTATCTTCCTGACAGTCGATTACTGTCTTGAACAGTTGTGATTGCTTTCTGGAGAAAAGAGGTTAGAATTTCCAGATTGTAAATGCGCATTGTTATCTGTTCAAAGAAGGTTCATAAATTTTATTACATTTCAAGGCAACATTAAGTTGACTATCTTTGAGATCACCAGTTAAGAGAACAGATAACAAGCGTTAAAAAGAATTATTCCTAGCAAAAGTTTACACTTTAAAACCTTCATATTTTTAAATTAATGAATTAATTATCTTGTATACAATTGTGCCATTAATTGTATTACATTTTTTTTAAAAGAAAGAGAATACCTTTTCTTAAATACTATTAATTAATCCATGCTTAAAACCGCTATGTACACACATACACATACACAAGCACACATACACAAACACACTGTCACACACTCACATGTGAAATGGCCTCCAAAATTTATGGTACAAGATCTTTTTTGAAGTTTACTACATTAAAAAAAAGTGAAGTAACAATAAAACTCATAGTTTATAGGAATGCCTATAGCAAGCTTTTAAAAAATTTATACAATAAAACGAAAGGTGTTTTATCTACATAAAAAAGGCGACAATGTGCGAAAAGAAAATTTTCACTACTTCGTGAGTCATTTTATGTATGATTTTCGGTCTGGAGTAATTGTTGGTAAATTCGTTGACAATATCCAGGAAAGTCTAGAAATGTATAGAAGGAATCACCGATTTATTTAAGGGATGATCTGTTGGGTAGATGGATATGGGGTTGTCACAAGCTTTTGCTTCTAGTGTCTACATTTGTTTCGCAGTGTGGTTCAACGACTAAGTAATATGTGAAAATCTCTAAAGGTTTTGTGTGTAGAACATATATTCCAGGATGAATCCTGGTTGCAACATTTGCGGGAGACCATTTAATGGCTCTTACGGCTCGAAGAACCAGATGCGCCAGTGTAACTCAGCTGGTTTCAGGCGCTGTATATAGTGAAGAACAAGAATCTCCGTTGTTATGGTGAAAATACGCCTTCACATTGCAAACTGGGGTAAACGCCAATTCGTGTGTGCCCCCGAACTGATGACAGCGATGTACCCGTATTTCTTGGACAAGAGAGCATATTTCCTTGATGAGACCTCAATGCAAATCTCAGCTCTTAACAGACGAGTCCAGGGTCCAATTGGAGAGTGATTGAGGTATGACTAGAGGAACAACGCTCCAGATACAATCAATTCAACATTGTTGAAATAAACAATTACAGAATACGAAGAACCATGTGTTAGGCATGCTAATTGCCATTTTGACCTGCTTGTGTCCTTAGGAGAAATATCTGTTGCAAGTAATCGGGACGAGAACCATAACAGACATGTGCTCCCATATACCGCTATTATTGGTATGGAATTCATTCTGATGAATTAAAATTTGCGAACTCCTAAGGTTGTGCTTGTTGTGGACTATCTTGAAGCTCTCGTTTTAGTTTTAGCACAGCTCAATTTCTAGTTCTGAATCCAATTGAGTATTTGGAATTATCTTGTTAGACACGTTGCTAATTTAAGTGATATCTCCCCCCAAGGTTATTACATAAGCTGAAATAAGGTATACTTTGTGTTTGGATTTTATTTCTCATTTCAGTGCCCTACAACTTAACTGGTAGCTTGAAAATCCCATGCCATACACGTACTGAAGCTAGAGGGAAGGATGCTTTTTTTATTAGAACTCGTTTATGTAATGCTTCTACGACTATTTTCTTCATAAAGCTATCATGCTCCGCCTTATCTAAGAAAAGACTTTTCTGCCAAGAGTATGTTATTATTATAAATCATGTGTTAAACTTGTACAAATTTCGTTA
Source organism: Trichonephila clavipes (assembly GCA_019973935.1). Classification (NCBI taxonomy): domain Eukaryota; kingdom Metazoa; phylum Arthropoda; class Arachnida; order Araneae; family Nephilidae; genus Trichonephila; species Trichonephila clavipes. The sequence continues at coordinate 432,166 of BMAU01021373.1, read as the reverse complement.
TCACCTTTAATTAAAAGGTTATTTAGTGCATATTTTTTTTCTAAATTTCTACGATCATTTACTTTCAAATTGTATACAAAAACATGTTTTGTTTTAACCTTTGGAGGCACACACACACTTGTTAAAAATTGCTAGGGAACAACTTATTCATGCAAAACGTCGTCCCCCGAGGGCCAACGAATCTTTGCAAAAAATATAATTTATTTGAAAATAATATTAAAGCAACAATAATTAAATAATTGTTCTTGATAAAAAAAAATAATATTGCTTCTAATACAATCCCAAAGTATAAAAATCAAATAAAAGGTATCGTATACCACTTTTAAATAAATACTGACAAGTACAAAACTTTCAAAAACCAGCTGACAATTTGATTTAAAGTATCACTAAGCAGATGGTTCCGTCACGAAGCCTCGTCATAATAATTTCATCTTAAATTAGCAAACAAATAGAAGGTAGCTGTAAAATTTCTTAGCAGATGACTTCTCATTTACACTTTTTATCATGAGTAATTATTCTAAAAGAAGCATGAACTATACCGCATTTATTAAATTTAAAAGCATATCGATTAGAGTAATACTTTCGACTTCTAAATTGATTGGTAAAGCCAAGAAGTGAATTTTAAGTGGTTTCTAAAATAATGAAAGGCTTCGAAACTAAACGGAGGCAAAATATTCCATTTAAAACTGTGTGTGTGTGAATTCTGTCAGGTAATTCAATGTAATTATTTGATTGCATACGAACGGATGTTTGCAATTGATTACAATTGAATTTTTTTGAGAAAACTTGACTTGGGTGTAATACATTTGTGGGAGTTTTGAAATTTATTAGAATGAGTGAAAATAAATTATTTTACAATTCAATCGTATAACCAAGAAGTCACTATATAACCGATATAATAATATTTATGTAATTCCATATACTTTCTATAGAGATATTGCTCCTCATATTTTTTCCTTGGGTTCTTTGCGTATTCAGAACATTCCTTTATTTCATTTGATTTTAATATATTTAAACTCATTATTAATTCTTCTAAACCTTAGATCCAGATTGGGAGGAATGTATGAAAGTTTGCCTAAAATAATCAAAATAATTTAGAATATAAAGTTATCTATAACTTACTTATAAAAAGAATAATAATTAATATTGTTTAAAACTAATATATTTCGAAGAAATCTTCTTTCATAATATTTTTTTCTTTCATTATCCTCTGTTTAAGTACTGGCATTTTATGATAAGTAATTAAGGCAATTTTGTGTTTTTGTGAAAGAAAAAATTTAATTAAAACGAACTAAAAGTTAAGTGCAAATTTTAACAACATTTAAAACCTTAATTACTTAGCGTTGCTGTTTTCATCAAACCTTCGACTTTTAAAATTAATCGTAAGGCCTAAGCATAATTCTTCCCATGCGTAAAATTTTAATTGATATGTATTAGCTCCTGTTTCACACTTCAGGGGTGAGATATAGGGGTACATACAGGCTTAACATTATCTTAAGAAGATCGATAAGAGATTAACAAAACATTTCATTATACAGAAAGAATCTATTCGTAAAAAGGACAAACTAAAATATTTTAGAATTTTTAATGTACTAATAAAATTAAATTATTTGAAGAAAACAGCTTTTGAATTCAAGATGCATGTTTTTGATACATTGTAACATTATAGGATTTTAAAAAGTAGCTAAGTACACATCCATAAACATTTAAATTGGTTTTAAAATTCATACAATTTTGTAAAACACAATGCAAAATGTATAATAATAGTTATAGATTCAACAAATGTATTAATATGTATACGGTATTTTAAACTATTTAAGATATAATTTGATACTAAAATGTCTAAAATATATATTTGAATTTTGTAACAAATGGTAATTCTTTATTTCTCTCGTGCTTTATATTAATGATTTTATTAATGTTTTATATTAATGCTCACGCGCGCGCGTGCTTTTATTTATAAAATTAACTGTAATTTTAATAAGGAAAGTTCTGGAACTTGCGATGGCAATAGATAAGGAGATGGAATATTCAGTTTGTTAAATAAAGTCTTGAGTTGTATGTGGTAAGAGTTGTTGACATTTTTATTTCGTGTTAAAACTGGCGCCCAACGTGGGGCCAAAGAACTACGATCCCGTAGATGCTGTGACGAAACGCTGCAGAAAAATGAAAATTTAACCGGCTCTGTAAACCTTACTGTCCCGGAAAGAAAAAATTACTGGTATTGCGCCGCAATCCTTCTAAAGCAAGAGAAAATCCCTGGAAATCAAGAGAGAAAGTAAATCATCCTGACTTCAATTGTCTGAAGAAAAGAAAAAAAGAACATCTATTTCCTGTTAAAAGATTTTGCAATAGTGTTTTGTGCATTTTTCATATACAAGTGATAACAATCCTGCTACAGTGTGTTAGTGCTAGGGATAATTTTATTATTTTATTCCATTGATTTTTGGTATTCTTATTCACTGATAATTCTTAAATTTGCTGTATATTAATTTATTTCTTGTGATATAATGTTTCCTGATTAATACTTTGTGAATTGCACATTGATAATTACTATTTCGTTTGATATTTTACTGATTTCCTATTGAATTTAGGTAGCATTACATGCCTGATTATTTTAGTTTTGTTTAGTATTTTCATTGCATTGAATTTTTGAATGATGATTCCTAAATTTTCTTTATATTAGTTTATTATTTGAATTAATGTTCCTTGTTGGTATTTTGAATATGTTATTAATTTCTTTACCCATTTTAATTGTTTTTTGAAGTGCATAATAACTTATAAGGTTTTAAAGCTAGCCATATTTTAAAGTGTATTCCCATATCTGTAAGAGCTTTGGTGGACAATAAGGCCTGGACCTTAGTTATTTATTTTATTTATTTGCAACTCTTAAATTTCTCAGTCATGTCATTTCTGGGAAAAGGGAATAAAGCTGATCTCATTAAGCTTGCTATTGAGTTAGGTGAATGTGAGTCGAAAGGGGAAGAGCTAAAAATAATTGAATTAAGGACAAAAATCTTAACAAATGATGCTTATAAGGAAGACCCTGAATTTGTGAAATGTATATTTGAGGGAATCGTATCAAATAGGATAGACGAGGAAAACAAACAAAAAGAGCAAACACTGCGTGAATTTAAGCAGCAGAAAATACGACTGCAAAATGAGACTCAAAGAGATGTAGGTCCACAAACCCTACCCTAAACAAAAATTGAATTAAAAAGCTGCTACCAACATTCAATCCTGAAGTTGATAACATGGACCTGTTCCTCACCTCGAACGGCAAATGAAGCTATTAGAACTCGGTGAAGAACTGTGGGTACCCTATCTCATTGGTGCCCTACCTAGTGATGTAACCTCCCTCATTGCCCGTGAGCCTGAGGAGAAATGCAGGGATTACTCCCACATTCGAGGAATGCTTCTGCAACGGTTCAAATTAACCGCAGAAAAATTCCGGGAGCTGTTTTCACGTCACAGAAAAGCCCAAATGGGACGTGGAAGGATTATTATTTTGAAATCCGAGCATATTTTGAAGGTTGTCTCAATGAGCTTAAAATCGATTCATTTGACGGATTGAAGAATTAGATGATTGCCGATCAAATGAAAATGAGATGCTCTCCAGAGTGTAAGGAACATTACCTGGATATCTGAGAACTTATCTCCCCAGAAATGTTAGCAAATAAGCTGGAAGCTTTTGACAACATCCAACGTTCCCTACCCAGTGGACCTAGGAGATACGTGAAGGCAAGTGAAATCGTAAATGATGGAAGACAGGTATAATTCAGGAAACCTGAAAGCCCCCCCAAAAGAGGATATTCCCATCAGGTGCCAAATGAGAGATCCCCTCTCAGATGCTATGACTGTGGGAAACAAGGAGTGATAAAATCTAGGTGCCCCACCTGCAACCTCAACGCCTCACAAAGAACAGACGTAGCAACCAATCACATCAATGCTTACACAGCTCAGACCAGAAGCCCTCGATTGACCCTAATCAACATAACTTTATGTGGAATAAAGAGACGTGTATGTGCAGACACAGGATCTTCACATTCAATTGCTGGGAAAAGGATGCTCCAGATATTTAAGGATAAGGGACTCCTTTTCCAGGAAACCACATTAGCAATGGGCTTAGCAGATGTTCAACAGACCACAGGTGAGGCCCTCATAACCCAAGTAATAGTAGAAATTGAGGGGAGGTCAGTCTTGACCAAATTCATAATTCTCCCAAAGGCAAAGGGAAATAGAACACTTCTAGGAACAGATTTCCTTAGTTCTGCTGGTTTGGTTCTAGATGTGAAGAATACTTGTTGGTACTTTTGGGACAATCCTACCCACAAGTATCCATTTGGTGAAGAATTGGACCCCCGTTCATAGTTGAGAAGATGTCCAGCAACACCTGCCAATTAAGAGAAAGGGAAGGTGAAAGTTTGACCTCTGTGTGTGTGTGTGTGCCCAGAAGGAGAAACTTAACCTCCTGTTGGAATCCTTCCAAAATGTCTTCGAACCAGGGGGAGAAGCAACACATATCTTGGAGCACCACATTAACACGGGAACTAATCCTCCTATCTCTGTACCCCCATACAGACACCTGTGCTAGCCCAACGTTTTGAAACCTTGGCGATTGATCTCTTCGGGCCCCTATCTGAGAGTAAAGATGGTAAAAGATGGATCCTCATCATTGAGGATTGTACCACCAAGTGGGTCGAACTGTTTGCACTACCCAATGCCACAGCTAAAGAATGTCCCATTACTTCGATTGAAGAGGTTCTACTGAGGTATGGTATTCCTCGCCACCTTATCAGTGACAATGGAACCCAGTTTGTGTCAGCAGTGATGCAACAAATATGCTACCTATTAAACATCCATCAATCCCTGATTCCTGTATACCATCCACAAGCTAACCCAGTTGAACGAAAGAATAGGGATCTGAAACCATGGCTGGCAATTCTCGTCCAAGAAAAGCATGACTGTTGGTCAGAATAGCTACCCTTCATCCGCTTTGCTCTTAACACAGCCAAATGCGAAACGACAGGAAAGACGGCAGTCTTTCTGAATTTTGGTAGAGAGTTACGCACTCCAAGTGAAGTTGTTAATGATATCCTAGTCTTCATCCAGAATGATAATTTTATGCCAGAGATAACTCCCTATCTCAAGAAATTCGCTAAGTTTTCCACTCAGATTAGAGAGGTGGTTGAAGAGCATAGTAGGAAGTTTTACGCAGATAAAAAGATAAAAACTGCTCCAACACATCAACCTGGAGAACATGTCTTTGTAGCATCACATTCGCTGAGCAACGCTGCACAAGGAAGAAGTGCGGAACTAATGCCACGCAGAGACGGTCCCTACGTGATTTTAACACAAAGATCACCATCATCTTACGAGATTGCTAGTCTTGATAATCAGGAGCTACCTCTTGGTGTTTACCCCACACCTCTGCTTTAACTCTTTGTAATATTGACAAAGTAAAACCCATTATTCCTCTTCGTAAACGTGGCCGTCCACCAAAGGTCCCACTGACTCCTGGTTCCTCGTCAGGACGCCGTCGAAACCTGAGGGGGAGGATGTAACAAATGGTAATTCTTTATTTCTCTCGTGCTTTATATTAATGCTTTTATTAATGTTTTATATTAATGCTCGCGCGCGCGCGTGCTTTTATTTATAAAATTAACTGTAATTTTAATTATGGAAAGTTCTGAAACTTTCGATGGCAATAGATAAGGAGATGGAATATTCAGTTTGTTAAATAAAGTCTTGAGTTGTATGTGGTAAGAGTTGTTGACATTTTTATTTAGTGTTTAAATTTCAAAATAAAGCTTTGCAATTTACTGTTTTAAGTAAATTTTCTAGCAACTAAGTTAAATAAAAGTCTTTACAGATCGTTTTATCTTTATACATTCGTGTTTTATTGGAAACAGCTTTTAATGCTCTGCTCCATGGATTTACCTTAATTTCTAATGAAAAGTAAATAAATATTGGGCATGTAAGTAAAGTTTTTTCTCGTTATAAGGTTGCCTTGTTTAAGTTCAAAGAGTAAGTTTTTTAACTGAATATGTATCCGAAATATTGGATTTCCTGTAGAAAAATATCAACAAAAGGTTTTTAAGTTAGTGTTTCTGCAAGTCAAATGCATATATATATATTCTTGTTTTCTTCCTTTACAACTAAAATATACAGTCATTTCCTATGCACATAGTTTTCCGTCGAAAATATAAAGTTCAAAACGCACTCAGTACTACAGTATATGCAACTAAGTTCTAGAATAAATTTTATATGTGAAAAAATGGATTTCATTATGAACAAATATGCAGCTTGTTTTTCAGGTTCTTTATTAGAGGATGCTATCAAAATAAATGCTAATGTATGCATTTTGTTCATACACTGCTCAAAACAATTAGGGGAGCGAGCAAAAAAGTGAAGAAAACCGTGTGAGACAGCCACGTATTGGCATGCAATGCATAGTACACGCGTATCAATGCGAAATACAGAAAAAAGGCGTAAAAAATTTTGGAATTATGCTTTAATTCTTTGAAAATATGGAAAAAACATGAAAAGATGATTTAGGGTAACAATTTGGTTACATGTAAAAGTCTCGGGCAGTAGCAGGCGGCCTTGGTCGCGAAGCAATGCGTCGTCGGAGCATGTCCCAAACATGCTCGATTGAATTCAGGTCAGGAGAGCACGCTGGCAATTCCATACGCTGTATTGTTTCAGCTTCAAGCATGTTCTCCACCAGACGAGCTCTATTCGGTCGGGTATTATCATCCTGGAAAACAAAGGAATCTCCAATGGCTCCAGCGTAAGGGATGACATGAAGTCGAAGTATCTCGTCTGCATACCTTCGGCCAGTGAAAGTGCCATTCCGAATCATATGCAGGTCCGTACGTCCGCCTATGCTGATTCCACTCCATACCATCCAACCAGCTCTTCTGTATTGTGACCTTTCACGGACGAATGCGGGGTTATTTTGAGTGCCCCTGTCCCTCCATACAAGAACACGTCGCGTGTCACATTCTAGACTGTATCGGGACTTGTCTGTAAACAGCACTTGGCTCCAATCATGTTGCTCCCAATCTCGATGTTCAGCAACCCATCTTCTTCGAGCCGTACGGTGGCGTTGGGTCAACGGAATGCAGACCATTGTCCTACGTGCATAGAGCCCTCCCTCATGCAGCCGATTTTGTACTGTTTGGCTGGACACCCTTCATCCTGTTGCCAAGAGCAACTGTCTTTGCAGCTGCGTAGCATTCTCTGTTCTGTTTCGACGGGCTGTTAACTGTATATACCGGTCATCAGTTGATGTAGTGGCTCGTGGCCGACCTGCCCCTGGTCGACGTCTAACATTTCCTGTTTCTTGTGATCGATTCCACAGCCTCGCAACAACACTTCTGGCGACTCCAACAGCGTCCGCGACACTACGTTGTGTTTGCCCGGATTCCAGTCTGCCTATAACACGCCATGCCATGGATTCAGGTAAATCACGTTGTTGAGACATTCTCAAGTAACTTTGTTTCAAAAACAAAATACTGCGCAATCGAATTTCACAGTTACGGCAATAAAACAGACGTTTCTGCAACATCCCGATTTCTGCCCTTATCTCCTTTTTCTGGTTTTTGACGTCATGAACTTTGATTTGCATATAAAGTTTTCTTCTTCCGTTTCCTGGTAGGCTTTACATTATGGATAATTCATTTTATGTTACTTATTGGTATACATATTCGCTTAATTTTGTTAAAATCATGTGCTCCCCTAATTGTTTTGAGCAGTGTACATTCCAATGTACTTTTATACCTAAAACACATTCTATAAAAAAAACGACGCACCAAGAACGGGTTGTCTGATAGACACAAAAATTGGTGAGTAGAAAGATCACGTACAGAATAAGAAACGATTAAAATTTCAGAAAAATTAAATGATTCTTTTCAGAGTTACAAAGTAACGAGCTCAATAAGTACATGACCCACCTCAAGCCAGGATGCAAGCTGCCACACAACGTGACATAGAGTGAAAAAGCACTCTGATGGTTTTCGGTTTTCTGCGGTATTTTTTGCCAAATTTGCTCCAATTGTGGGGTTAGGTTATCAACATTTCCTGATAGATGCAGTCGCCTTCCCATCATATCCCAGACATGCTCGATTGGAGAGGGATCTGACGGTCTGGCTGGACAAAGAAGTGTTTAATAAGCTGTAAGATAGTTCATAGCAACGTGTGTGTGGTAGGTATGTGGTTTGACATTATCTTGCTGAAAAATAAGGCCAGGGTACTGCAAAAGGAATGGTAGCAAAACAGTTCTCAGAATGCCGTCGACATACCGATGTGCTGTAAGTGTGCCTCTAATGACGACCAAAGGGGTCCGGCTTCAAAAGAAATGGCACCCTAGACAATAACTCCTGGTTGAGGGCCTGTATGGCGTGGAATAGTGACAGCAGGATCGGCACGCTGCCCTGGCAGTCTCCAGACACGTCTTCGATGATCGTCAGAACACAGTTGGAAGCAGGATTTGTCACTAAACAGTGTACGTCCCCAGTCATCATGATTTCAAACTAATCGAGCCCTCTCAAGAAGAAACCGTAATATTCAGATTAGTTCGACTATATAAAGTAAGAGTTTTGTAATTGTAGAGAAAGAGGCAGAAATGAGCTATATTCGCTACGCAGGTAAGATTGAATAAGGTTTACTTTCGCATGTAAAGATTATGAGTGGTGTTTTGATACTGAGTTTAATAAGTAGATTTGGAGTTAGGAATCAACGATAGATTACGTTAAGTTAAATAAGTTGATTCCCCATATTTGCTTAATAATCATTGCTTTCTCCGTGCTACTTACTCATTTGACATTCACTTCGTGATTATATTGTTGTTAGTTTGTTTGTTTGACTAAATAAATAATAGTGATTATGGAATTCTCTGGTTCTTCTCTTCTCCTATACATCTAGATGATGATGAGAGAGGCTTGGGTCTGTTACACCTCTATTTAAATATTTTTTCAACTTTGCGAACTTTTCTTGAAATCAAGAACATTTTATTATTTCCTTCGTAAAATAACCTCCAAAATAGTGAAATTTATTTTCTATTTAACGAACCTTTTCTTGTGTGATTTGATTTTTTTTCTCCCTATTTTAAAAACATATTTGGTCATTTCAAATTTCTCTCTCTTTTAACAGATTTATGGTGATCAATAGCCTATAATTGGTTTTACTGGATGCCTGTCTCACCTACAGAAATAAAATAGCTGTAATGTTTCAAATAAAAAAATTCAAATAATTTTAACACATCTTATCAGTAACTAAATTTAAGGTTATAAGTAAAAATGTATGCTTAAAATTACTGATTATAAAATAATGTATGTTTATATAAAATTACTTGTAGGCTTAAAATTAGAAAATATCATTAAAATTAATTAATCTTTAAATAAAATTATTTTTTAAAGTTCAAAATTCTGTCTAATTCTGTGCAAATCTTCATTTTCCTGTTTTGCTTATAGGGTTCTTTTTGAATGGTAATACTTATAGAATAAATATATATGAAGGGGTGTGTATTTTATTTATATAGATGGCTATTCTTTTGTTGTCTAGGGGTAAGTCATTATGTCCAGGACCTTGATTTTCAAAGAAATAAGCTGATTAGAATAAAATTACTGTTTAATGAAACATTAGATTATTTACAATGAAATACTGATTAACAAACTTTGAGTTATTTCAAGGAGCATACTCTCAATTGTCGCTAAGCCTATTGACCACCACATTGACCGAAAACGTGATCTCTCGCCTGTAAACCGGAGTCTGTCTCTCTCGTTATCCGTCGCTATCCTTTTTTCATCGCTCTCGTTTTCTCCCCCAAAACCCACCATTCCGGGGGGTGCATATATTTGCTGGTGGCGCCATTTATTGGTGAGGATGTAACCTCACTGATCGGAGAGAGAATATATTTATATTTCCTAATACTTTAAATCCTACATAAATGATTTACCAAAAAAGTGTGAATAATTACTTTTTTAATAATATATAGTGTTAATGAATTTAAAATTCGTTTTATGTAGTTTTTAAAGTACATTAAACGGTCTATTTAACGAAATTTCCACATAACGAATTTTTTGGGGGGTTTAGTGACTTCGTTACGTTGAGGTCCAAATGTAAATTGACGTGCATATCTGTATTTACTACTATAATTATATTCTTAATAACAACCACTTTCGAAGACAACAATGTATTTACAAACCTATATTTAATGAAAAAGAAATTTATAACCGTACCTCACCTTAATCATAAAAAAGTTAAGATTTAAAGAAATTAATTCCCCATACATTTTTCTTGCTCCAAAATTCCAACGAAGTTGGAAATACAGCTAATGCCTTTAATGCTTACTTTGCAAAACCAGTTAAATTTCCTAAAACATTAATTTAGACCAGCAATACTCATCTTTTTTTTCGCCAGGCCAATGCAAATGATAACTATTTCCCGCGGGTCACAACATGAGGAATAATGGGAGGAGGGGCGCATAAAGATCAAGCAATCTTAAAAAAAAATTATTATTTTTAAATTAACTTTAAAAACTTTTATTTTTAACTTTTATTTTTAAATTAACTTATTTTGTGTGAATTCTATTTTAAAACTATTAATATTTTTAACACTAATATTTTACATATTTTTTAATTATATTTTGAATTCCATTTTAAAGCTACTATATTAAACTCCATCAAACTCAACTCACAAAAAATAGGTTTTACTTATTTTTTGCCTCATTATGGGGTAATTTCGATTTTCTTTCGTCAATTATCTCAAGTCCCCCCCCGCTCCCATACTTTGTTGCTGTTGCAAAATTTTTCGAAGAAAGCCAATTCATCCCGTCTTGAAGGAGATAAAAAAATTAGCCAGTGAAAGATTTGTGCTTAGTGATATTGTGACCAGAAAAATTATATATATTTTTAAATATAACATTATCACGATAAATTAAAGACATTGTTGGTCCACGGTATTTTTTTTGTTCTGCGAAATATTCAAAAATCCAATCGTCTTTAAACAACATATATTATTAAGAAATTTTTTTCCGTCGGAAGACATTAGGATTAATTAAAAATTAGTTCCACACACATAAAAGGGTCGCTATTCCACTTTTATTTGTTAACACTAACCTTTACAATTACAAAAAGAAAAAAAAATATCCCGTGATTCATGCCAGCATATCAATAGCAAAACTGATATAATTTCTTGCTAAATTTTTAATATATTGTTCTTAAATAATTGAATTTGTTAGTGCAACGAGCCATGGCCGGTCCACTCAGAAAAGTCCAGTGGGCCACATGCGAGCCGCAGGACGCAGGTAGAGTATCACTGAATTAGGCACTTTAGGCAATACTAATAATTTTATTATTGACAGGAATAGTAAGGATATAGTAAAGTACATGAAAGATAAAAACATGAAATCTATTAATAGCTTTAGCTTTGAAGATTTATTTAATTCCATTAATATGGAAGGTATGATTAAGGTTTTCAATTAAATTCATACTTGTTATTCCTTAAATAATTAATAAAATAAGCAAAATATAGTATAATTATTAAATTTGCACACAAAGAAACTTTTATTTTTCACAATGATTTATATTAAAAGCATATTAAGGCGCTGCTATAAAGGATGGGAGAGGGAACAACCAACACTTATCAGACTTCTATATATAATTGCACTTTGAAAATTATCACGTGGATAATAGTTTAAGACGCAGTTTTATGCACACAGATGATTTAGTTATTTTTAATAACTTAGTTATTATATATATATACCTAATTTCAACTTTTATCCAGATAATTTCAATGCAATAAAAACTAATCTTGACACAAATAATGTGGATTTTCTATGTCTGCAACTATATAAATTGATAATAACTTTTTAAAAAGTGATATTTATAACAAAAAAGCTGTATCTTTTAAATTTAACATTACTCAAATGTTTTTTTGGGAGAAATAATCCCCACGCTTTAAATTTTAGAAATGTTATTCTGAATTACTGACAAAGAAGTAATGATTTAGTTTCTAGCCAGGTAGAAAAACATAATAATTGCAAATATTTTAATAGATAGTGATTAGAACATAATTATATTGTTAACTTTCTGTACGTATATATTTATGAAAAACAACGTGAATAACGGATCATCACAATTCCTATATTTTTCGCGTTATAATTCGACATGCTCTCTTCATTTCTTTCAGTTTCAAATTTGTGATACATAAGGCTCCATTGTTGCAAATAGTTCACTATTTTATGTCTTTCACGCACAAGACAGGATACATGTAGTTTCCTACTACTATTTTTTTTACTTTACAAAATTTTAGGCAAGTTCTTAAACTCATATGTTTGCTCTTTTTTACTTTTTTTTTTACTACCATAAATTTTTATATAATCAATGAAATTCCTTCATTTCGTTCAAATTAGTTCAATCAGTTAATAGTTTACAGTTTGCTTAGACGAGCAAATTATAGAGCTATTTTTTAAATCGTGATTTATATTCAATTTCTAATTATTTATTTATTTTGTTTTATTATTAATTTTTTTTATTTATTTATTTATGCTCTATTCCATACAAATTTTCTACTGAAGAGGAAGGTTAGAATTCTGTAAGTTAAGCTTAATTACTGACTTAAATCAGTAACAGCTTTAACAATAAAAGTTTTCCATTTTGGTTAATTAACTTTTCTTCATATAATGGTTTTGTGCTCTTAGTTGTTGTTGTTTTTTTAGAATTTTCACTTATTTGCAAAAGGGTTTTTAACTCATCCCTCTTTTTTCGTATTTTAATTATTTATTATTATTATAAACATAGATTTTCTGTCAAAATATGTTAAAACATTTGTTATGGGCTTTATGTTATGCTACAAATAAACTATAAGCCCTTATTACAAAAAAGAACAAGCAAATTATGTATTTTTATAACCGATAGGATGGAGCAAGTATTTTCACTTGGATGTCTTTCATGCTATTATAATTCATTCGATAAGCGCAATTCAATTCCAAACATGATGCAATGTTACCTATTCATGTTGTTTTATAGAAAGGTTCTCAATGTGTTTCAAATCATTTCAAAATAAAATTTATTGCTTATTTAGTTTTTCGAACCGCGTCTGGTAAATCAAATTACATGTCTGAAGTGAAAACAATAGATTGAACATTATGTTATTCCTTCGTGGCATTTTGTTCGAAACGTTTTATTATGTACTGACAAAAAGAAAAAAGATTCGAAAAGCTTTTGATCGAAATGTATCATTTACATCATTTGTCATCACAACTACCATTTTTAGAAAAAAAAAATTACATTTAGAGATATTTTCAGATTTTAAGTGTTTACAAATGAGTGCAAGAATTTTTGAGTTCTTTTCCAACTCTTTATACATCGATGGAATAATTTGATATTGTTTCAGAGAAAGGAGAAAAGGAAGGAAAAACTTTAAGCTGAATAGGGATAAAAGCTTTCATACCATTGAATTGAGAAATGTCATCTAATAATGTTTGGGGTTCTTGCGGTAATGGAACTTTTAAGAGGTTGTAATTGAGTTATTTGATTAGTGTGTGTGTGTGTGTGTGTGTGTGTGTGTGTGTGACTTTGTTTCACACTTTAATTTAGTTATGGAGCTTGTTTTGATTAAAACATTTTTATGGGATCTTTTACTATTATTTAATAATTTTTTTGGCAATTTTTTAAACAAAGTTCCAACGGAGAGTTTATAGTAAATATTGATAATTTAATTTTGAAGAATTATTTTGTAAAAAGAAATGGACAAATGAGAAGGTCAAATAAAAAAATGTCGTTGATGCATTTAGTAGTTTCCTATATTCCAATTGTTTTAACATTTATTTTAAAAGAAAGTACCTATTAATTTTATAAATATTGATATAATGGTAAAAATTAGCATCTGTAATTATTGTACTTTTATTAAGCAAATATAATTTCCATTAAAATCTAATAGATTTGACAAAAGTAGTATATAAACTTTTTATTACTAGAAACTTATTTTTATTACATATTACCCTATTGTCCAAGATAATATAGTTGGCAAAATTGCTGAATATTTTGTACAATTGGAACCATAGTTTGAGTTGTAGATAAGTACTTATTCAATTAATTTCATATGATAGAAAAAACTATATATAGCATAAACTTTTAGTATAAAAAAAACTGCAATAAAACTTTCAAATTTTCATGAGGAGCATTTAATTCTTGTATCTGTTTGGAAAAAAGGTAAAAAATAAAATGTATTTCGTTTCATTTATTTACTAGCTGGTATGCCCGTTCTTCCCACGGGGGAATTTAAAAACTAAAAAATACAGACTGAAGGATAAAGAAGTTTTTAATGAGTTAATTTTACGTGAATTGTATAGATTAAACAAAAAAAAAGCTTTTTACATAACTCAGCTGAACGAAAAACCATGTTTGCTAAGTTTTAAGTCTTTAGATATAATTGCTGATTTTTTTTTATTGTTATTATTATTTATGACGCCCCGTAACTTTCTTGTGGGTCGATTTTTGAAAACACCTACCTGCTCAGAAAAAGTAACACATTGTTAGAAAATTTTGTGTAATAAACGCTAAAAATAGAGTAAAAAATTTTTATCTGGATGTGTAATACGTTAATATTACTTTCTGATGCATTTATTTTATGTTAAGTAGCTGTTACCCACGACTTCGTCCACGTGGACTTTAACAAAAAAGTGTTTATTCACTTCGCAACTTTTCTTCCACTTTGTGAATCTATGTTTCCTTTTTGTTTTATTTTTTTCTTTGCTTTTTGTTGAGCAAGGGGTGAAAGGGACGCATGACATTTGACACTGTCGATGGGTGAGGACTAAAATCTTTAGGATCAAAATAGGTCTAAGTAGCAAGTAGGGTGAAACGCGAACACAAACGAAGCCACAAGGAAGGGGGTGAAAGGGACGCATGACCTTTGACAATGCAGTTAACGACTGTAAAATCATTAGGATCAAGACATGAATGGGAAATGTGGCGAATGGCAGCAACCTAATCAGCAAGAAAAAAGTTTGATATAACTGCTAGCAATCGTTGAGACAGAAGGCTCGCGAAATAAAATAATTCCTATTAAATAAAATTAATACCTATTGAATAAAAATAGTCCCTATTGAAATAAATAATCCCTATTTGAATCGGATATCACTCAATTTTTCATTGGTTTTAATTTTATTTTCCCGGAATCCTAATTTTTTTTTCTAAAATAAAAGTAGCCTAACTTATTCCTTATAACTTTAGCTATATTCCAGTGAAAGTTTTGTCAAAATTAGTCTAGCCGTTTCAGAGATTAGCGCAAATAAACAGTCGGACAGAAAGACAGACAGACAGAGAAAATTTTAAAAATTTATTTTTTCATATAAGTACCGTATATACTTTTAAATGCATTTAGTAAAAAGCTGTTAATTTCAAATTACAAACAGACACTTCATTTTTATTTATATGTATAGATTTGTAGAAATGTTGAAAACGCGCGAGCTTCGGATTCCCTCTCCTCTCCTTACCTCTCAAATACCAATTAAAACTATGGAATAATTTTGAAATAATATCATTATTTCTTCTTTAATGTGGTATTACTTTTGTTTCTAGAATTAAATGTTTTTTATTCGATTAATCTAATTTTATTGTTGTTCTTTTCTTAATGTGTGTTTAAAGGAAAATGAAGCAAAGAAACCGCTTCAGTAATCCATTCATTGTTCTTACACAACTTATTACCAATGCTTGCAATTACTTACAAATACAGTCCCAAATTCAGAAAATTTTCATCTTCATGCACTTCAATAGTATAAACATTTTCAATTGACATTACAGATGGAAACTGCAAAGTAGCGACTTTACAATTTTGCGAAGTTTTTTTTTTCCCACCTAAGAATATGGAAAATTGGTAGAAAGATCAGATCACACACTAAAAATATTAATAATTTAGAGTATGAGTTGGAAACAGTTCATATACTTGTGATAATTTTCACTTTGACTTCACAGAAGATCGCTGTGTCAGCTTAGAAAATTAACTAAGAGACAGATCCACAGAAAACTTTTAATAGCACCGGGTGATAATAATTAAAGTTACACTATTCAGAGGTGTGTATAGCGTGTTCTGCTTATCGGATTTTGATGAAACTTGGAATATATGCTATATGGACCATGGGGAAAATGTTTCTGCAATAAAAAATAATTCAAATTTTGACCACTAGGAGGAAATGTGGTGCCCAAAGAAGGACAAAAAATATGTTAGAATCGTTAAAATTTATTCAATTACAGAATATTCTCAACATGGGCTCCATTGACATTACTAACATGTTAAAAGCATTATAGCGTTTTCAATGGTTGCGCAAAGCAACTCGCGAGGGATTTCAGACACAAGGCGTTTAATGCTAGCTTTCAAATCAAGTAAAGTCCTAATCCCTCCTCTATAAAGATGGCCTTTTAAAAATACCCACAACCAGAAATCACTGTGATTTAAGTCGGGTGAGCGAGAAGTCCACGCATCCGGAAAATATCTGCATAGTCACGATTATGTCAAAGGTAGTACTAAGCAGTTCTTTGACTTGGCCCCCAATGTGAGGAGTTACTTCAGCTTGTACAAAGATAGTGGTTTGCAAACCCTGTCGTTCCTGTAAATCAGGAATGATTAACGATGACAATCGCAGGCTGAATGATTCTCTTGCTATGAACCGCAAGTTTACATTGGGGTTTAACGGATTTTCATAAAGAATATTCGACAAAAGCCAACTTGTGAGCAAAATTTTTACAATTTTTTTTTTTTTTTTTTGCAGAAATCTTTTTCCCATGGTTCATATAGCATATATTCCAAGTTTCATTAAAATCCGATAATCGGAACAGATTCTACATACCTCTGAAGAGTGTAACTTTAATTATAACCACCCATTATATAAGAGTTTTCAATGAAGAATGCGTTTATATACCTGAGTATTGGCAGTACCTTCGGCAAATTCGAATTTATGTATCCCTTCCATTTAACCAAATTAGTTTCTAGGAATTTCATCAACAAACGATGCGCATTGAATTAGTTACAGCCCATTCTTCCATATGCTTAAAAGAAAATTAATATTTAAGAAATCACAAAGCAATGTTTTTACTCAATGAAGTCATAAGCTTCACATTTCTAATTTTGTAAAATTTTTCTTCTGAAATAAAAACAATAGCTTTGTACTTACAATAAGTTACTTTTATATATACTTTTTTAATGAATAGGAATAATCTTTTCAGCCGAATTTTGTTGATATACTTTATGAAAAATAATTAAATCTATGACAAATATATTCTTTAATTTTATAGTTCAATTACCTAATCGTGTAAATGATATCCATAAGAAATTGTATTTGCTTATTTATAAATTAATACAAAAGTCCTGAATTTGTTTAGTTAAAATTGTACATCTTTTACTTTCCATGCAGGAATGCATATTCTTTTCAAAATTTTGTATTTCTACTGAGGTTTTGATAGCAAAGACCAAATGATTTTATATGCAATCTAATACTTAATTTGAAAGGTAACAAAAGGTTAACAATGACAAATAGAACCTTAATTATAAAATAAACATAATATTATCCGTAATAGTTTTTTTTTTAAATTGGTTTTGATTACTGGTTACAATTTTTCTAAGAAATGGGGAAAAAAGGGATTGTAAAAAGTGGTTTAGTTAAACGATTTCATTCTCAAAGCTGTCAATAGTATTGAATGGCTTTACAAAGCACATATATATAGAGAGAGATTAAACGCCAAACTTGACACGACAACTTAATTAGCTAGTTTCACTATATAACATTCTCCTTTTTACCAGTCCTTCCTGAAATGTTTTTGTATTGGAAAGGCTGTAGTTTTGTTTTCCGTAACGAGAAATTTCACTGTTAGAAAACATAATACATAATATTTAACAAAAGTACCGTTATATTTGATTCCAGGTTTTAAATATTTTATACAGCTTTATATGAATAAGAGATTCATATACTAAAATGATATTTTCTAAAGTTGTACTAAATATTAAATAGAAAGACTTTATAAGAATCTATATTCAGAGTTATTGTGGATCACTTAGATCATCAAAAGTAAAACACGTTATTTAATATCAGCAGAAGATTACTCCGAAAGAGAGACAAAATACACTTTTCAGTATTCTAAACTTGTTTCATCAAAAAACTTAGTCCTTTTTGGACATAATAAAGTTTACAAACTTTTTCATCGTACGTATTAATCTTAAAGGCAGACTGTCATTGCCCATAAAATACGTTGTAAAAAGGAAAAAAATTGCAAGGCAACTATGTTAATAAATCTGTCACCTGTACTGATTTATCACCGACAATGATAAATATGTTACGAAAGAATGTACAAAGTTGAAAAAAGACACGTAACAGAAAATATTCTTTGACACGTTGAAACTTTAGAGAATTTATCTTTTTTTGTATCTTCTTTGTTTTAGAAATAACGATTAATCAGATTTTTTGTTCCACTTATCCTTATTTCTTGTCTCTAGAACGTTGAAAAACAGCACTTTTTCTTAAAATCCATCATGTACTTTTTATAATTTTCGATTAAAAGAAGGAATGATTGACTGCAGGAAGACATTTTGGGAAAAAATATTGAGACTTACACATTGAAATAATTTTTAAATCTGTTTTTAATTGATAAACCTCTCTATTATAGTTATTAAGTTTATGTGAGTGTTTGTTAGAGAAGTAAATTTACACACACACAAATATAAATACTGTTACTAATTTTGTGTTGTGAATTTTTTAAAATAGAGTAAATAATTTTTATCTGGATGTCTAATACATTTATATTACTCTATGTAGTATTTATTTTATGTTAAAATTGTAATATTCGCAAGAAACGCCGTTCCATATATTATAACGACGATTCAATGGAAACTTGATGAAAACATGGTGATAATGCCAAGTTCGCATCAGTTTTGGCTACTTCGTGACCATGTTGGGGATCATTTTGGGCGAATTTATGAACCCATGGATTCTTCTGGAAATTAGTGTAAAAATCATGACGCAAGCGGATTTTTCGAAATAATCCGTAAGGCCTATAAATAGGGAGTAGCTCACCAAATCTGAGTTATTATTGTTTTTACTAGTGATTAATAATACTGCCTTGACCATTTAAGAGTCGATCAGCGATTAAAGATTATTTCGGCTGTTGAGCAAGACGTGTGTTTGCTTGTGAATAATCTTTAACATAACTGTATATTTTAGTCACTGATATTGTGCCTGAGCGCTATAAAAGGTGTAAAGTTCTTCTTGTAATTATTCTGCAAATTTTGCAACTGAATCCTGTATTTCAAAGATTGTTTTTCGCCTAAAAATTCTCTACGCTTTTAAAGAACTGTCTTGTTCTTTGTGACATATTTGCATAAAATCCTCTAAATCCGATCTACGTAACAGTACCATAAGTAAACAAATGTGTAAATAATATAAATAATGAATGTATATAAATTATTTTAGTTCATTCAACCTTTAGTTTGCTTTAAACCTTTTTAAACCAGACCATCTAACGTAAAAAGAATGTTTCTTTATTCCTCAACGACTGCAAAAGGTCAATATCTAAAAACTTGTCTTTACCAAATCTGATGCCCTTAGAAAAAGATCATAACACACTCTATATCACATGTACACATATATTCACTGTTTCAATGCTCATTGTACGAATAACTTGCGAAATATCTCCACAACTGTAAGCTGACTTTACAGGGATGCCAAAACATAAAGTATTTTATATTTTAAGTTATTTTCGGTACGTTTAACACAAATTTATTTATTTATTAATGAATCTCCTCTGAAATCATGTCTAAATTAGAAATGAAATTCTAATCCAAGCATATTAGAAATTTAAATTACGGGAACTTTTTCAAAAGTTTTGCCGCTTACATTCAATCTTAATAAATAAGGTTAGTTGTATGGCAATATTTAATATCAATAAATGGTAAGGTAATATTAATTAATATTTTGATGTATGCTATACACGGTTAATATAACTTAGCATAGTGACACTTTCCTGAATGGATAAACCGTATACATTGTTTGGTGATCTAAACACACATAATTAATACATACTATAATTATGGTACATATACAATAAGTAATAACGCAGCGTATATGAATTACTCATATGACTAATAAATTGAATATAAGCAGTACTAATTTAATAGTAGTACTTAGTGTTGATAAGATTATTAAAGAGCAAGTTCTTAAAGCAAATGTAGTATTTTCTGATAAAAACACTTGCTGTATTTTCAGAAGTGCTCAATTAAATAGAATGCATGCATTCTATTTGGAGAATCTATAAATTTCAAATCTTGGCACTGATGTAATTTTTCTACTACATGTTTGAATTTTATCAAAAAAAATCATCTTTAAATTTTGCTTTTCATAAAAGTATAGAGTTAAGTTGGAACATTTTATACCGATTACAAAAAGTGAAACTTTTTTGCTTAGCCTAAGATGCTTCATAATTGATAAAACCTTCTTGAAATCCTCGTTTAGAAAATCTCTATTTTGCACAAAATAGACATCACTTTAGTCATCGAACCTTTCAGAAAATTTACCTAAATATTAGAACAATGCAAGTGTTAAGGAAGTAGATAGAACCTTTGGACGTTCAAAAAATTTAATTTTTCAAAATCAGTTTTGAAACTTAATATATAATGTTAAGAATGATTTAAATCAAACCGCTTCGAACTCCGACAATAATAACACTCTCAGCAATAAAAAATTTTAATGTAAAAAAATCTAAACAAAGAAACTTTTCGTTAGTTTTTGTTTGAAATTTTTTGATTTGATACTTGTTTTATCAGCATCGTGTCCATTAAATAAACATGACGTCTATTGGTGACTCACCTCCTAATTTTAAATCACGGTCAATTGATGAGGTTGCCACCTGGATTGACAATTTACTCTATAGGTTCTGTTCGAATTTAGAATATATTATTAATCTTTATATGATATATGAATATATATATATATATATATATAATGCTATTATCGTTCAATAAATAATGAAGTGAATCTTCCTTTCTAATGCTACTTCAAAATTTATTTTCTACAGCGCAAAATCACAAAAAAAAAACTATTTCTCCAACAAATATAGTTTTATTATGTTTATGAATGTAGCTTAATCATTAGTTATAGAATTATCTTTTCCCAACTTGCTAAAAAAGTATTTGGGTAGTAAGAGTCAAAACTAAAAAGAATCTCAAATTTACAGCTTGGAATTACTGATTAAAAATACCAGGATCTTCCAAAACAACAACCGATATTTGTCTGAAACGAAGCAACAGTGATGTTTAATGATGGAATAGCTAATCACCAAAATATTATGAAACATCCGGGTTTTAAAATCAAGTATTTTTTTGTCATTACTGATTTTTAGGTTAACAATGAGCTTGAGTTTTTAGGTTAACGTGAAAGCTGAGCAGATATTAAGTCTAGATATCTTCAAAATAGGCTCGTAAGACACAGAGAATGAGAATGACACTTAAATAGGAAAAAAAAGGCTCACAACATACGAAATATGTACATTTTAAGGCTAGAGGGATTTATTTTAATTCAAAAACATTAAAATTTAATCTTTAAACTTGATTTTCTTAGTTTCTAAATTTCACAATTTCCCACAAAATTAAAAAAAGATTCGGCTGCATAGCTAGGATATTTCACATGTATATTGTACTTGTAAATCTATATTCAATATGCCTGAAGTTTTGGAATGGGATCAACAGAATTTATTTTGTAACAAGATGAACAGGAAAAAATAGTGATTTTCTACTGTTGTAATTTCTTTTAATGAATAAAAAATACTGAAATAAAAGATAAATTTAAAATTTTAGGTATACAGAATACAAGCATTCTTTAGTTTTAATTTTGCATAAAAATGTAAAATCTGCTGTATATGTTTCAAATGCCATCTGGTGGGTAATAGAAAGAAAGCTAATTAATTCTTACTACTTTTTTGTTCATACTTAATGTTATTTAAAAAAATACAATAATTGCACAGAAAAACATTTTCTTTTATTTAATTCCTACTATTAGCTCTTACACTCTCTATACATTTATTTATTTATTTATTTATCTTGGTGGACTTTTCAATCGTCAATAAAATACATTTTAAAGCGCTCAATTGAGCTGAAATTTTATATACATGATTATTTTGGATGACAATACAATAATTCAATTATAATTAATAAAAATTAATTGATTAAAACTAATTATGTAAAGAATTACAAATACAGCCCCGTTGGCATCATTTTTGGCGACTTAGCGACCCTTTTGCGACTTGTGTCAAAACTTGAATAGGTTTTTTTCTCATGTTTTAAAGCATTCAGTTGAACTGAAAATTTTATATACACGGTTGTTTTGGATGATAATACGATACTTTAATGATAATTAATAAAAATTAATTACAACTTAATGTTGTGATTCTGTCAGATGTATGTATATACTCAGTCCAGTCACATTAATGTGACCACCACGTACTTTCGACTTTGACGTTAAATAACCAATCATAGAAGGATGCTGGCATCGCAGTGCTATTGAGCGTATATAAAGAGTGTGTGAGGGCTTCGGAAAACACTACAATCGTAGGCGTAATGCAAACATGTAAAGAGTTTTCCGAAGTCCAAAACGGCATAATTTTTGGCTTTCAGGAAAAGGTTGGAAGCATTTCCGAAACGGCTAAGTTTGTGGACTGTTCGTGTGTCACCGTGGTTAAAGTATACCGTGCATGGCAAAATGGGACCATCCAAAATCAGTGACGTGGCAAATGTGGTGTACCACGGTCCATAGGTGATAGAGGTGACTGATGGCTGCAGAGGTGAGTTCGGGAGAATAGACGTGCTACCGTTAAGCAACATACCACCCAGATGAACCAAGGGGCTACCAACAGTGTCTTCCAAACTGCTGTTCAGCGATCGTTGTTGCGTCTGGTTCTCCGAAGCAGGCGCCTGGTTCATGCACCTATGCTGACTGCTGTTCATCAGCAACGAAGACTGGAATTTTCATACAGGTACCGCAACTGGGCATCCAATGAGAGGCGACAAGTAGAGTTTTCTGATTAATCACGCTTTATACTCCATCGGACGGATGGTTGGTGGCAAATACGGCATGAAACGTCTAAAGGCAAACACCCTGCAACAATTGCTGGCAAGGTTCAGGCTAGAGGCGGGAGCATTATGGTCTGGGGAATGTTTTCCTTAAATTTTCTGTGTTTATTCATCATTGTGGAAAGCACGATGGATCAATAGAAGTACGCATCTGTCCTTTCAGACCATGTCTACCCCTTTATGCGCATTGTCTTTCCTCAGGATGGTGGCATCTACCAGCAGGACATTGCGGAGTGTCATACAACTGACAGCGTACGTGCGTGGTTCAAAGAGCACCAGGATCAGTTTATCCTTCTTCCGTGTCCAGAAAACTCACCTGACTTAAGTCCAATCAATAATCTATGGAACCCTCTTGATCGGGTTGTTCGCGTCATGGATCCTCACGCGCGTAATCTAGTGCAGCAATAGAGTCGGCATGGCTCAACATCCTAGTGAATACCTTGAGGATCCTAAATGACTATTTTCCCCTCTGCGAAAGATGGTTATTCGGGTTTTTACAGTGGTCACATTAATATGACTGGACTGTGTATTTATATTGATTGTAAGTGTATATATTTAATAAAAAGTATCTAAAATAAAATTTGTCTTTGTTGACCTAAGTAGGAATTGACTTAATATTTTTTATATTACTTGTTTTAAACTTTGTACTGTGCAGCACAAGCATTAAAATACTCTTATTAACATGAGAAGAATTAACTGATTTATGAGGGGAATCGAAAAAATACTTCAAAATATGCAATTTCTAAACTTCACAAGGTGCTATCCCTCCTTAAGTGAAACGAATTTTAATTATATTTCTATAAATCGATTGATTATTGAGAGTGTCAATTATGTGACTAAGGATTTTTGCGTAAAAAGAAGAAAGAACGTAAATAAGACACTAACAACATCAACTAAAACAATTTCTTAATAACCGCATGTTTTCCATAACAGTACTTGCTGACTACAGGACTAGAATCTTTAAATTCAAAATAATCTCGATTTCAAACGACTTTTTTGTGCCCGCCGTAACCGAGGGATCAAAGTCACGAACTCATGACTAGTGTCGCTTCTTTCGAATCAGGGGTTCGAATCCTGGTGTCACTAAAGATATGTGTAGAATGGTTAATGGATGTTATTACTCTTGACTTCCTCGATACATTCAGGGTTTCGGACTAAAAAGGCAATATTTACAATCTTCAGATTTCACTGATATACTAGGAATTGCCTCGTAGCTGCACTAGTATGACAAGTAAACAGACTATTTGTAATAACTTAAAGTTGGCGTTCTATGCAATAGTACATACTACAGATTGTCTCGTAGTTGATTGTCAATGTGTTAAAACTTCAGAGGCTCTAACTCTTTCCACTGGAGTGATGTGGAAGTTTGGTCAGTGTGGAGCTAGTTCAAGTGTCGATCATTGAAACGGCAGATTGCATCAGACATTGTTTACCGAGGTACTATTAGGAAACGAACGATTTCACACTGTCGTTTCCCTTGCTGAAACAACTCTAAAATAGCAGACCTTTTGCTCGACATTATTAAAAACAAATAAATAAAAGTACAAAATAAGAAATATATCAGAAGATATTTTATTATTAAAGTGGTATAAAAATGAAAACGCCTGTTAAAAGGAAATTCGTTAACTGTTCTATAAGGCAAAAAATTTGTCCGAGTTTTTTGCCTCACCCTGTATATTATTACTGATTACACCAGTTAACTACACCATATAACTTGAATTAGAGGCCAATATATTTTGCTATATTTTGAATAAATTTTCCCTCGCTTTATATTAAATAAAAACTAATGTATACTTTTCAGCTTCAAATAAAAGAACATGTACTTTTTTTATAGATATAACAATTTGAAACTTGTAACCCCTCAGAAATCGTAAAGGAAGAAACAGTATCAAAATTATTACTAAAACAATCGGAATGAAAAATAGCAATGAAAGTTTCTCTGAATATAATTTCTGAATTCTGTGAAGCAATTAGAATTCGTGAGTTTTGTCAAGATAAAAAAGATAGCATGACTTCTGAACTAGCACGGATTTAGATTGCGAGCCTCGTGAAATCAAGATAGTAATGTGGAAAGATTCGAGTGATAATTCTACTTAAGATACATTGCGTGGAATAGTGGGAAATGTCAAAATCATTATGAGCTGTGTTATGTAAGCTAGATAATTGAAGTGACAGTTCATATATCGTCTTCTTCACCTCAAAGTGATTAAGAGTTACAAGCTAAGCCGTATGCTTTTAGACAAATGGAGATAAATATACTGAGACTCTTTTTAAACATATATTGCAGAGTAAATTAAAATAGGTGAACACTATATTAATCTTTAAAGACAACCTTGAATATATGGTCATGGTATATCTAGCCTTAAAATGTCTTCACTTGATATTTACTTCAGAAGCATATATTTAGTTGTGTATAAGTTTCATTAATGAAGATAATAAAGAACTAAAAATATAATTAGCGTGTAATAACTTTAAAAAATAGAGACTTTCTAAATCCTGAGGATGCATTTTGTACCGGACTTTCATGGTAATTTATGTTTGATTACTAAAGCTATGTTAGAAACATTATGAACTCAAAATTGGCTGTTTTAATTGTTTTTCTCAGTTGCAACTATTTCATGTTTGAGTCATCGAATTAGTTCTTTGATATTTAAAATATATTAATTTTGTGAAATAATACAATCAAATAATATATAATAATTTAAAAAATAGATATATAAAAATCTCGAAAAAAATATTTTTATAAAATTCGGATTTATCTCGCATTTTTTAGTTTCCCGCCG
Organism: Trichonephila clavipes; assembly: GCA_019973935.1. Lineage (NCBI taxonomy): Eukaryota > Metazoa > Arthropoda > Arachnida > Araneae > Nephilidae > Trichonephila > Trichonephila clavipes. The sequence goes on along the minus strand of BMAU01021373.1, from coordinate 406,265 downwards.
TTATTGTAAAAATATTCAAGTTTACTTTTTCAATTCCAGATACGAAATACTTTGATTAAGATAACATTCCAAACAAAATCTTATCTGGAATGCTTATATGATCATTTAAAGTGTGCTGAAAAAAGTTAATGTGAATGAACTCTGTACATTTCATCAAGTGAAAAACGATCCACAAACTATAAATCATAATTCTGTATAGTGTTTGAAACTGTTTATCGGATTTGCAATATGATGGTGCATTAATCAATTTGAATTTATATATGTCGGACTCTATCAGTCAGATTTACAATAAATATGTCTTAGAATGCTTTCTATTAATGTCTTCGATTCAGTTTCCAAAAGAAGTTAGAACTTCAAATCTTTAACTAATTTTAAAATAGTCAAAAAAGTTTCAAACGTTTCTTTTACATATAAAAATACAAGTTTCAAAGAATATTCAGTTACTTATATGAGGAATTTAATTTAAATTTCTAAAAAGTGAGAAGTGACTAAATATCAATATATGCTTGCGAAAGGACCAATCCTTATTATCGGTTATATTAAGCATTTTATTTTCAGAAAAAGATTTTTCTGAAACGATATTAAGATTCAAAGACTTTATTAAAATGCAATCTTTCTGGATTTGAAAATGGAATAAGTCCATATAAGTTATATTATCATGTCACTCATCATGTATATATGATGGCAAGAAAAATTTCTCAAATTACTAATCAAAGTTTTGCATTTTGTACGTAATACTTCTTTTTCTTATTGAAAAAGCAAATGTTTTTTTTAATGTGCGTTTAACTTAATACTCAAATTTGGAATTTATATGAGTTGTACATATGTTCTAAGAAAGATTTTTTACAATATTTTTAAAAAACTACAAAACAGTTATCAGTAAGTAATCTGACATATTGAAAACTTAATCTCCAATGCATATTGAAATAGAGTTTGCGTGTTAATAAAAGCATGTTATAGCATATTAATAAATATAGATAAATATCTTCTGATAAATAAAAGAATGTGTTTTTTAAAGATACAGCTATTGAGGAATTCTGTGATATAAATTGTAATAAATACCGAAACAGTAGTTCCTTTGGGTAATAAATATACCGCAAATGCATTAAGTAAAAATTATGAATATAATGTACACATAACTGAGAACTGTAGTACGATTGATAGTGTGTTATATTTGATACAAAAACATTGTCTAGAAACAAAAGAAAACGGGGTTGTTAGACATAAATCACATATACAAAGAGTACTTTTTTTGTCTGATAATGGTGAGTAATGACTACCATGTTGATATAATCTTACAACGTTTTGACGTACAGAATGCTCATATTTCTTTTAAAACACATCTGTAAAAGCTAAGGATAGTTTTCTTTATTTTCCTCAATGGATTTATAGTTTTGATGCGTTTATATAAAAGTAGTGGATTAACAGATGTTCTTATCTTTCTGAAAATACCTCTAATCATTTGAAGAAAAGAATTAAACAAAAAATTTAAATATGTTGAACATTAATTCTTTAAAATAATATTGACAGAGAGATTTATTTTGGTACTGTTATTAAGGAGATAATCTTTTCATTAAAATTAATAATTTATATCAATTTATAGAGAGGAGAAAAAAGGATAAAATCCTAGTTTAGTTTACACCTGCAATAAACTGAACGGATAATTAACGGACTGCAATAAATTAATAAATTTTCGGTATTGAACTTCTACACAATATGACAATAATAATTCGCCGAGGTGAGAAATAAAATAGGATCCATATGAAATTAGTATTCCTCTTTTCAAATGTGGAAGAATATTGCCAGGTTATTACATTAGAAATGTAGAAAAACCTGTACAATATAAGTAATTATGCACATATTTTGAATATTTATTGATATTCGTTTATGAATTAAATTCTATTTATTGATATTCGTTTATGAATTAAATTCAGTTTAAATACAAAATTATTATACACTGCTGGACAATTGCTAAGGACGAATAACACTATCATCCATAGCAACCACAAAATGAAAGGAAGCAAAATGTGGAAAATTAGAATAAGTGCGGGATATTAGTAAGAAGAAGTATGAGTATGCAAATTTTTTTCCACGTCTGTTCATCACGTGATAGCGTTCATAAGAGCTTTAAAGGTTTTGACGCGTGTGGACAGTTATTGTTTCAAGTCAAAGTTTTACAGGAAAGATTTAATAGACGAACTTAAAATTCTTGGCATGTCTTCCCGACATCACATAGATGATTTTATGCGTGGCCGAATTATTGGAAAGATCGAAGAAGGGCAAAAAATAACAAATGTTGCCAGGGAGTTCGACATCGCTCACAGCGTTGTTTCACGGCTGTGGAAGTCATTCAAAACTACTGGAATGTGTAGTAGACGGCACGGGGGAGGTCGTGTTATAAGTACGATGCCTGTAGAAGACAGATATATCGTCCTATCAGCAAAAAGGAACAGGCGCATCACAGCTCAGCAGGTGGCAAATCAGTTTCTTGCTGCCTCAGGAAAGTAGATCTCCCGAAAAACTGTTGCCAGACGTTTGAGGGGAAGAAGACTATACGCACGCAGACCTGTTGTGTGTGTCCCATTGACCTGACAGCACCGTACTGCCCGTTTGAAATGGTGTCGTGAGCATCACAATTGGACTGAACAGGACTGGGCATGCGTACTATTCTCAGATGAGAGTAGGTTCAGTCTGTCATCGGATTGTAGACGCCAACTGATCTGGCGCGAGAGTGGTACTGCTTATCGTCCGGAAAATATCCAGGAAAAGGACCGATATCCGACATGCAGTATCATGGTGTGGGCCGGCATCATGATCAATGGCCGCACGCACCTACATGTGGTTGCGAATGGGACTATGACGGGCCAACGATACATTGATGAAGTTCTACTGCCTCATGTTCGTCTTTTCCGCTGTCAGTGATAAATTTGTTTTTATGGACGACAACGCAACATGTCATCGAACACTCGCTGTTCAGGACTGCCTAGACAGCGAGGGTATTCAACGTCTCGTATGGCCAGCGCGTTCTCCAGATCTAAACCCCATTGAAAATGTGTGGGATGCTTTGGGGAGGCAAGTTGCTGGTCGAAACTATCCTCCGACAAACAAGAACACCCTTATCCGTGCACTCACAGAGGAATGGGATAAATTGCCTCAACAGCTGCTGGATAATATTGTGCAAAGTATGGTACGACATATGGAATGTTGCATCACACTCCACGGTGGACATATCCCATACTGATACCTTTCTTTAAGGTGCCTGCTGACTTTTAGATGCATTGTTCCATTCCTCCGTACGCAGATCAAATGAACATTTTTTTTCTTTCAGATGTTTCACAGCTTTTGTACTTTCCAGAACAATAAATATTCTTTATTCTAATGTCTGAACAGTGTGGCAACTATATTTTATCCTACTAGGCCTCATGTCTCGCTTAATGTTATGCTACTTAGCAATTTGTGATCCGTCCTTAGCAATTGTCCAGCAGTGTACATCAGAAATTTATTTTTAAAGTAAAATGTTTTGTCATAAAACCCGAATAATCGTAAATATTTTGGACGATAGGAATTCAATTTTAAAAGCGTCCCCAATTAAATAGTTCTTCTTAAACAAGAGTAAAAATTAGAAAAAAAATTATTTGATATTAAATTTCAAACTTCAGAGAAATTTTAACATGCATTTTTCTGGCATAAATTAAAATCAGGCAAAGTACCTAATTGTCTATAGCCAATAGCGTGCATTTTTCTGAATTAAATCTGCAATTCAGAGCCAACTTACATAGTTAATCATTTGAAGTTACTTTTTTTAGAATGTTCATGAATTTCATTGACTTCATTAAAACTTCAGTTGAACTTCTTGATTTTTTTTTAAAATAGAAGGGGCAAACAAGGGTTTGTATTCAGTAATTACAAGTACAAAATTTCATAAAAATGAATCTACTTTACTTTTCTAATAACGAACATTATTTCCTTGGAAGAATCAAAGCAATTAAATCAACTCTGCGCAATTTTTTACATTATACCTTTGCTCATAGGCAGCCACATTTTTCGGCATTTAATAAAGTCATTTTTCCTGCAGAATAAGAAAGAAGAAAACTTAAATGCATGATTAAGTGCTAAGATTTAAAAGTTTAGGGCCTTAATTAACCTACGTTGTCTTTCTTTTTTCAAACTTTTATTCTTATATTTATCGAAAGAACAAATAATCCTCTCTTTTAGATTTGTTAGAACTTCATCATTTTATGCAATTAAAGTATCAAATGACTATCAAAAAACCCCTAAAATAATTTTTTCCCTTATCCGTTCAGTTTGGGATGTTATCTTGAATAAGTGAAGGAAATCAAAATCTCTCCACCACATTTCCAGAGTGAATGGAAGTGTTAAGGCGGAGAAAAACATTTTTTAAAGAAAATTAAAAAAAGACATTTATTAATCTTTTTTTAAGATATAATTCTGGTAATTTTTTTAAAATGTTGTCATTATAAGAAAATAATTGATAGGAAATTTATGATGTAGATTTCATTGTTATATAATCCCGCGAGTTTTACTGAGCGGTGATTAGTGATCACAATAGAATAAAAATTGGAGAACTAGAAACGTCTAGAATACTTAATGTCTATAGTAGCAAAACTGTCAAGATCTTTTAAAAAACAAAAAGTATCTTTTTTTGCTCTCCGCGAATTGAAATTTGTAAAGATGGAATATAAGTGTTTCGTAACTGAACTAGTTAAGCGCTCATTGTTGCAGTTGCTTAATTCGAATGTCAATGAAAGAAACTCCAAAAAATTCTCCAATTTGCTTTAAGATGTCTTAAGGGTGTTAAATTTCTCTAGAGGTCTGAAAATATAAATAATTTTCAAACAGGTATAATTCTTTTAAATTTAAACTAAATAATTCGAATCTTTCACACATTATTTATAAAGGAATGGGGCGTCAGAAAAGTATAAAATATTTAAAATATAATTATAATTTTAAAAATTATAAGCATATGAAAATAAGAAACTTTTATATAAGAAATATTTATTAAGTCTTACGTCGCGCATGATATTTTCTAAAATAGTAGCTTTAATTACAAGCTATAAGTTGATTTATAAAGTTAAATGTATTCTTATTACTTTGTAGCTAATTTTATATAAATAGAATAATAACTTACATATTTTAATAAATAAAAAATGCATTTTTAAAAAATATTTAAAAAAATTGCAATATTTTTCAAATATTTTCAAATACAAAAGATATATAATACTAAAATTAGGTAGGGTTTAAAGAGTATGATGCATTTTATAATTCTGTAAAGTTTTATACATCAGAGACTACTATTTTAGAAAATAGCGTGCGCAACGTAAAAAATACTTAATATTCATCATAGAATTTTCATATTCTTATGATTTTTAAAATTACTATCATATTTTAAACATTTTATACTTCTCTGGAGCCCCATTTTTTTATAAATAATGTGTAAAAGATTTGAATCATTTAATTTAAATTTAAAAGAATTATACCTGTTTGAAAATTGTTTATATTTTCAGACCTCTTGAGAAATTTAACACCCCTGAGACCTCTTAAGAACGAAAAACAATGTTTTCCGCCAAAGAGGTGACAAAGCACTAGACCAAGAGTGGACAGTTTGCTTTGGCTCACAGGCCGCATTGTGGGAGAGTACAGCCGCATCATTTTAAAAAAAATGATTGCAATCACTATAAAAAACAATAAATATACGCTAAGTAAAATAGTATCAGTCCTGTTTAATTTATATTTATTATGCTCATTTCATATTTTCTACAGCTGCAAGCACATTTAAGTTTAGTATCAGTTTATTGACACAAATGTACACTATCATACTTTTCTACGATTTTTTAAAGTGTGATTACTTGTTTAAATTATCATGACATCATGCACGCTTTATATCAGCCAATGGACTAAATTCATACGACGTCATAGTCACATGATAACTGAGCCATGTGTTTTCAGCCAATCAGTTCATAAATTAATCCGAGGTCCTAATTATGTCATAAATATAACCCCACGTTTCCAGCCAATTAGTTCATGTGCTCCACTGTTGCCAACGTTTGCTTTTTGCAGAAACTTTCTTTTAGAAAGTAAGTTTTCTTTCTTTTTAATTTTGAAAACTGTTTGAATTTTAACACGTGAACTCTTTACCCAATCATCAAATTTTAAATGTTATCAAAACTTTACAAGTTGAACAATTAGTATGTCAATTTTTAATCAATGGGAAAAAAGTGATTACCGTTATCATGTGACCATCATGAATTTAGTCCATTTGCGTCTAAATTTACTCTTGATGATTTTCGTATAAGACAACTTTGCCCACAAATGTATGTCTACTCTAAACAACTTCCCAGCAACTTTCTTCATACACATGGAACTTTTTCGGCTAAGAAAGGTTAGTAAAAGTCAGTGCCGGAGCATGAAACATTTTCTTCATGCTGTGATCTGACTTCAAGTCAATAGTTTAAGATGCAACTCAGATGCTTTATCAAAATCAGTAGTAATGGGATAACAAAGCAAATTGAAATGAGGCACAATATGCTTAAAATCCTGAAGTCTTATTGTGACCTCGTCTTCCAAACTCCGCAGGTGACATTTTAGCAGAAACACACTTTCATGCACTTTGTTTTCTTAATGGCTAAAAATCTTTCACTCTTAGAAAATCTAAGTAGTGAATTTTTTATCACGCACGGGAAAGAAACGTCCGTTCAAGGAGCATTTTCTGACTGCCTTGTGGGGGAGGGGAATGTTAGTTGCTTATTCCTGCACTAGACAGTAGTACATAATCTTCTTTGCAATACCCGTTGACTATATTTCTGTAATAAATAAATTCAACCTTAACAAATGCAGATCACTACGGAAATCACTACTAACGATGTAAAACAATGCTTCTCAAACATCAATAATTTGCGATCCAAAATTAAACCATAATTTTCATCGCGCCCCCTACATACAATAACAATGTATTGAAGGCAATAATATTATACTTTGACACTAAAGTTACAACACTACTTTAACCTCTTAAGTACCACCGACGTATATAAACGTCTCGCTCAACCAAAGCGATAACTGCCCCAGACGTATATATACATCTTTCCGAAGTGTGATCTTTTCTGCGCACTGCTATCCATAAAGTTATTTTGAAGATTTGTAATGCAATAAAAATCCCTTAATAGTGCTTACGAAGGATTTACCTTTTTCAGAGGTTTTGCTTATTTATCCCTTTTCTCCTCCCCCCCAATGCATCCCATACGCAGGCCTAATTGAAAAACTGTGGCTTTGGGGAGCAAATAGCGTAAATTTTAATCGGCAGTTAGATATTAATTATAAATCGTATAAATTATCTCGATAAATATTAATTTTTGGATGTAATTCTCTATATTACAAGCCCATGAGGTCACTAGTAATTGTTAAACTTGTTTTTAACTTAGTATTGTTAAATTAGTTATAAAAAAACATGGTGCAGTACTGGTACTTCTTAAAGTGTATTACATCAGAGTAAATGTGTATTTTATTTTTATTATGTCAAAATGTATTTTGTTTCTTTACTTTTTTTATAAATTAATAGATTTTTTAAATAATCTTTTGTGTTTTTGTCTTTTCAATGTGCTCGCGCCTCCATCGTAGAGTTATGCCGTTCCCCAAGGTGGACGTGCACCTCAGTTTGAGAAACTCTGATGTAAAACATTAAAATGTAATCGATCCAAGCTCTCGATTGGTGATTATCAGTAACATCAATAAAAACTTTACGGTGATACTCAGTAAATTATACTACGTACAACGCAGCAAATGCTAAAAAATCCACCTTTATCTATTTATCGTTTAAAATGGTCATCGAGAACACGACGCTCTTCCTAAGGGATTTGTCAACTCCTCTCCTATGGATAGAAATTAACAAGAATATAATAAAGGTGATTAAAAAAAACTTTCAATCAGCTAAATTCGTATCGGTCACATGATAAATACATTCACGTGTTCTCCATTGAATTGAAAACTGCCATTAGACTTGCGTATTTGTTGTTCTACTTGTAAAATTTAAATAAAATTTCAGATAAGATAATTGTGAATAAAAATGTTCAAATATTAAGTTTCTTCAAAATATTTTTCAAAATTAAATACTTTTGAGTGCTCTTTTAAATCAAGTGCATTTTATTTACCTATGTGCATTATTATTATTTACAAATATGTATTTTTAATAGAACCTACAAAAAGCAAAAGTTGGCAACATGGAAACGCATGAGTTGATTGACTGCAAACACATGTTGCATTATTGGCTGGAAACACTTGATTGCAATATGTTGGAAGCACATTGCTGTAAAATCACATGAATTTGGCCCATTACGCAATTTATTGTTTTTGTAAGGGAATAAAAAAGAAAAATTCGTCGCTGAACAATAATAAATTTTGTTTGGGATCCCCAAATGTAGAAAAATATTAATTTAAAACTTTTTTTTTTTCTAAAATGTCTGCGTTCTGAAAAATAAAGCATTTTATTATAAATAAATGTTAAAAAAGAGTGTAAACTTATTCTTTTTTCATTTTAATTACTTGTGGAAAGCTATGTTAACTTTTCCATGGTTAAAAGTCCTCACGTGGGTGAGTGTAAAAGTTTGGAGAGACGTGTTCCACTTGAAGTACCATACTCATCATTTGATCATGGTTCAAAATTGCGAGAAAGCTCTCGCACACTGTGATGTTAACAGCTAATCATTAAATAAAAATATGGAAATGGAAACTCGACTTTCAAATGATGGCTTTGATATTTATTTACCTTTAATATAATGGTAACAAAAATTGGTTGATGGACAAGTGCCATTTTCCGTAAATTATTACTTTTCAAGGACAAGAATTCTCTAAAGCACTATTTATCCCCAATAATTCAAGAACTGGTATTGAATAAAATATTATTATGCTGAAAAAATGTCAGATGTTTTTAAGACAAGCAGATTTTAGATGTCATTAATATAAACAACTTCATGCCTTTAGGTTTCCTTTTTTTTTTGTCTCTGTTAATCTTCTAGAGGAAATTCCAATTATACTCCTTACATACTTAATGCAATTTCGAAACTAACAACAAAGGTGTTTCTAAAACATGTAAATTTTTCAAACTTTGTGGCGAAATATTTTAGAAAACAGCTGTTTCTGAAGCCCCACTTTTCAGTCATTTATGATTTTCTAACAACTCCAATTACGGTGTGAATTTAATTATTTCACACAACTGGGATAGATGATTAGTTCTTGAAGTCTTTTCACGCAGTTTTTGCCTAGAAATAAGTGAGTAAAAAATTGCTTAGGTATATTAAATAAACTATCTGGACAGTTTCTCTTTTAACAGAGAAAATAACTTTTAAAAGATTTTAAAATTAATGACGGTCAAAGCATGATATACTGCAGGAAAAGTGCAAAACCTTTAATAAGGGATTTTCTTAAAAACTGTCATATCTATTTTTCTATTTAACAAGTAATATAAAAATAAAATTTTAAGTCAATTCCTACTTAGTTCAACAAAGAAAAATTTTATTTTAGCTACTTTATATGAAAAATAGTTGCAATTAATATAAATATGTATATACGTATGACAGAATCACAACCTTAAGTGATAAGTAATTTTTATTAATTATCATTAAAGTATCGCATTGTCATCCAAAACAATCGTGTATATAAAATTTCAGTTCAATTGAATGCTTTAAACGTGAGAAAAAAATGCTAAAATAGAAACCGACGTGGCTGCATTAGTAATTCTTTAAATAATTAGTTTCAGACAATTAATTTTAATTAATTATAATTAAATTATCGTATTTTTCCCCAAAACAATAGTGTATAGAAAATTTCAGCTCAAATAAGCGCTTTAAAATGTGAGAAAAATACTTTTCCAAGCTATGACACAATTCGGCAAAAGGGTCGCTAAGTTGCCAAAAGTGATGCCAACGTAGCTGTATTTGTAATTCTTTGAATAATTAGTTTCAATCAATTAATTTTTATTAATTATAATTAGATTATAATTGTCATCCAAAATAATCACGTGTATCAAATTTCAGCTCAATTGAGAGGTTAAAAATGTATTTTATTAACGAGAGAGAGATTGAAAATTCCACTAAGAGAGAGAGAGAGAGAAATAAATAAATGTATCGAAAATGTGAGCTAATAGTAGGAATTGAAAAACAACGTTGCATGTCATTGAATGCGTATTGAAATATTGGAATTATAATAACGGAATAATGAAAACTCGTTTAAAGTATTATGCGTCTTGAGTGTCTAACACAAGCAAACATCATTCACTTACAAATTATAGCTTATTAATTAATTGATATTATCACAACGAAAAAATGTTGAAGTATAATGTTAAGAATATTATTGTTGTTGGGTATAACAAGATAATTAAAAAATATTATCTTGTCAAACAAAAAGTTAAAAAATAATAATTTTCATTTTTTTTTTTGTTATTTTCAGAATCAAAATTATATTTAAAGCTCAATTAAAATATTTAAAATTATTGCATGAATATTTTTTGCAAGTAAATTATTCGCATATGAAAGAAATTATGAATGGAAGAGTATTAATGTAACATTTTTAGTATAAAAGGAAAAATATATGTAAAATAACTTAAAAAATAAGAGTTACGTCAAAAGGTTTCCTCTCTATAAAAGCCTGAAATACACTGTATATTTATAAATTTTAAAAGTAGCTATGAATAATGCCGATACCGATATCCTGAAAAACTACTTTGGAAAATTAACATATAAATATATATCAATGAACATAAATGAAATTACAAGGTTTTTAGTTTCACATAAATTAAAGCAAATCAAAAGTTATAACAAGCTCACTAGCTACTGTTTAGATTTTATGAACACTACTATCTCTTTATGGAAATTCTTAAAATGTATAGATTAAGTTATTCTTCCTTGATAATCCTGATGTTATAATTAGTATTTATTAATTATATTTTAAGGTCTTCCGTATAAAATCAAAAATAGCGATTATTGTATAAACATTTAAAAAACATCTATTAATAGTTTATTGTTATTATCCTATAAAAATAAATAAAACTATTCTTGAAATTGGTATGAATTTGATTTAATATTACTCTACCTTTACTTTAGATATCTTTTACAATAAAAAAATTGCTTGAGTAATACTTCTTTTTGTTTCGAGTGTTTGAATTTTGTCTTTACATGTCTACCAACAATTGGTTTATTTTTCTTTGATTCGAGCAGTAAGACTTATTTTGCCGTATAAAATCTTTTTATCTGTCATTCACTTAGAAAATTTATGCATTATATTCCTTAAAGTTTCGTTCAGTAGGTTCGTTCATGTTTTTATTAACGAAATTGGTTCTGATTCTACATAAGGAACAAGCCCTATTCTTTTATTTAAGGAGACCACTTTTTTTTAAAAGGAAAAGGAGGATATGAAAAAACTTTTAAAAAAATTACAACAAAATGTAGAGAGTGACAACGCCCAGATTAAGTTAAGTATACTTTTATTAAAGGCAATTTTTTACAAGGGAGGGCTAAAAGTTAAAGAAAGTCATTAAACCAGCGTCAGAAATAACTCGCTGGATTTCACGAGACGTCTAATTTGTCCACATCCACACGTCGTTTCTTCGTCTTCTGTTTCGTTTTCCGCACTATCGTGTGTGGGAGGGGTTATTAATCTGATAAAAATTAACCTGGGAAAAGCTTAAGAAATAATCCAAAATTCTAAAATTGAGGAAAAGATTTTTCAGAGAGTGTTTCATACTAATATATATATATATATATATATATATATATATATATATATATATATATATATATATATATATATATATTACGTTATTAACCGTTTTGAAACTTTGGTTCAGCAGCAATCAATTATGATTTAATTTCGCAATATATAAAGGTGATAATGTGTATCAAAAAGATACTCTCCAAACGGCAACTATTCCCTGAAACCATTCCCTTTTACTGATGATTGCAAGATCTTGTGGTTCTTTACTCTCTTCAGATATGTGTATAAATCCTTTTTTTTTGGCTAATAAAGACTAGTCTGCTCTCAGCTTTTAAGAGTACTAGAGTACAAAACCTTGTTGTTGATCTGTTTATTTCTTGTGTTTCCTATATATATTTTACAGAAACTTCCACACACACACATCTCTCTCTACGATAAACAGGAATCATTGATATAATTATGTTACCATCGGACCATCAATCTACAATGTCTTATTTCTTGTACAATGTACAATTGTATAATTACTTTATTTCTTTCTTGTGCAATGTCTTGCTGCAAAATGTGGTACCGTTAATCTAGAAGTATGTTGTTATGTTTTGTGAATTTTTGGTGGTTTGCAGTTAGTCTCTTTTCGTCTACAGGACAACATTCAGATCTTTCGCTGTTATGGTTGGTCGTGGAAAACTCCAATTGAACTCTCGAATTAATACTCTTATAGTTTTAAATGTTTTCCAAACTCGTAAAATATTTTTGTGCGCGATCTTCAGCTGCCCAATCGCACTTCGACCTTCCTCCATATGTCCAATGATTCCAACTCAGGTATGATCATCCAGGTATCTCTAACGGGACATATCTAACTGAAGCAGCAGCTGGACATCGTTGAAACTGAGGTACACCTTGAAATAAATTTCACAGAGATACTGAATCTATATCACCAGGATACTTAATACCAGCATGCTTTTTATTTCATAGAGGGTCCGATATAGTTAAATGGTGTATGAATTTAATGGAATATAAAATATGCGATGTCTTAAAAAAAGAGATTGAAAACATCCTTTACAATTTGATTTGTTATCATAGTAATAACTAGAATATTTTATATAATAACAATATTTTATGTAAATAACAATTAATTCGGAGTTCCGCTGGAGTATATATTCATTAACGTAACAGTGAGTTTCGTGTAAATAGTAAAAATGTTACAGCCTAGTAATAAAAAGATAATAAATTAATTAAATAATCCAAATTGTATTTTAGTTTAATAATTTTTTATACATCATCTTGCAGGTTAATGAAATTACGCAAAATACAAGGATTAAAAGGTACCCGAACACGTTGAAAATGACCAAATTCAGTCAAGATAGATATTTTTGTTTTTTATTTTATTAAATAGAGCTATATTTTGGCTTTACAAAACATACTTTGTTTTGCTTTTACACTGATTAGAGGCTAAATTACTATTAATTTTATAAAATTAGAAGAACCGGAAGTGGGTCTTTGATCTACCAAAAGTGGGCAGTTAAAAATTGTTCAAAATCTATAATCTGATTACTCAAAATATTACAAACATATTTCTATAAAACTTTTTGAACCTGATATTTATGCTATTTTCTAAAGAATGTACTAAAATATTTCTTATTGTATGAATACTTTTTGAGTTAGGGCTTGTTATTTAAATAATGGTATAAAAAATGTGACTTTTCTTATAATGTTTACTCAATCAGCTCTAAAATTTTCAATTTTTAATAGAACATTAAAATTTTAGTACATTCTCTAAATAAATGCAACTAATTTGTTTTAGAAATACTTTTACTGATATAAGTTTATTACTTTTGCCTCTAATTTCTTTGACGTTTTAAAAAATATTGCTAAAATTTCACTTAAAATTGTGATTTTTGTAAAACTTAGGCAATTTAATTTAAATATTATTGGTTGAATATTAGTATATTTATTGGTATTGAGTCCTAAAAATGCATTTATAATGTTAAAATATGCTATTTTGTGTTAAAAAGTATTCCGAACGTGTTCGGGGGGATTCCTTACTAATTTAAATTAATTTAAAATTACCTGTCTTGCTTCATTTAAGTGAAACATGGACCTTAAATGAAGATATAACGGGCTCACTGGACATGTGTAAGAGAAAAATTCTCAGAGCTATCTTTGACCCAATGCAGAAAGGAGGATGGTGGAGAACCAGACATGACTTTGAACTGTAAAAACTTAATCGGCAACCACAAATAATTCACGATAGTTAGATAACATTGACAAAAACTTGATTACTTGGAAAATTAAAAATTGGAGAGCAGTCGCTGGAAGGACCCTGTGGTTGAAGCATCTAAGACAGCTATACTCACCCTGCAGCCCTCCGAGCCTTTTTCAGTGCCGGTCATGGCCTATTGGTCAGAGAAATTCACTTATTTAAGATTAAAGTATTAAAAATTGGGTGGGAAAGTCTTTGTAACGAAATCAAATATATCAATTTTGCTTTTTCCTGTCGATGTCGTACGAGGCCAAATTAATAATCTTTTTAAGTTAGTAACAGTTACGGTTAGTGATACAGTGGGCAGACAACAGTGGAGTAGCGACCATTTTATGAGTCGAACTAATTTTTAACTATGTCCCTTATCTTACAAGGAAAAAAAGTTCGAAGAAAATAGATCGTTTCAAGACTATTAGGAAGTTGACTATTTTGTAATGAAAAACAAACCTGGATCAGTAATTGTTTGATTTGTCATGAAAGTGATTACCAATAAACAGGAATCATTCAATGACACTTTTCCTTGAAGATCTTTTTCCAGTGGTGAAAAATAGGCTTTCTTGAATAATCTTTGAAACAACAACAACGTTTTTTGTCAGTGGTAATGTCACAGGGGTAACAAAGACATCACGTGATGTTTGTTATGTTATTCTTCATCATACGAAACCATTTACTGATGCAGAAATTGTGAAGGAGTGTATCCTTAATGTGTATGCTTCTAATTTAATGTTAGTCACCAAGATAAAAAAAAATGGTGCGTGGAACGCCACGCGATAGAAGTGAAATTTCTTTGGCGACGTTGGAACATTGATTATTTGCTCTAATACTCCAAACTGACCGTGTACATGTCTCAATCACCTAATTTGCTTGAAAAGTATTCGTGGCGAATTGAGTCTTTCTGATACCAAATCCAAAGTAGGAAGATATGCTTGAATTTCTGGGTATACGAAACTATTATATTTTGATAAATTTGGTATACTTTTCCTACTTAAACTTTGTCAGCAATTGTAAGATTCTTTAATATCGTCTAAATTAATTTCCAGTAAAATATTTTCTGCTCCACAACAGGAGTTCTCAAATCATCTCTAAACCATAATCTATCACAAATCGAACACCCGTGACCGAAAGGATTATCAACGAATAGCTTCTGAAAATATTTGTGAGCATTTTTATGAATGAGTGAATAGTAATGGCACACTGTTCAGCTACACGATGGCTTTTGGCGACGGACTTCGCAATTTTGAACCATGGTCAAGAGACGAGGACGTCACCTGACCTGGCACTCCCACCTCTCCTAACTACTACACCCCACCAACGGGAGGACTTTTGAGTTCTCGACAGATTTAAAGTGCATCGTACCCCTACACGGCGGGGCTTAAGTGGTACTCAGCTTGAACTCATGACACGCCAGCCACGATCTGATACTTTGATCAATAGGCTACCGTGGTCACGCATTTTTATGGAAGTCATAGTCTTTGTAACGTAAGACAGAATTTACTATCGATTCACATGCATCAGTTCCAATACGCACTAGACTTGTTGCGGGTTATGTAGTTGACGGCACATGGTGATTCGCAAAGTCCGTATTAATATGTGCTGTCATAAGAAGAGTCTCAATAGTATTCCCATCCCTTAAATTCGGCATTAAGAAAGTATTTTGCAATGTTTTTTTTCCGTGCTCGATAGTCTCTCATGTGTACTCCGATGGAGATTTGGCAGTAGCACTTGATGAATTTGCAATATTTTTCTGTTGTTTTTTTTGTCACTTTTTTTACTGGACTTGATGCTAGTTTTTCTTCTTTTTTTTTCTTTCACGAAACTCGTTTCCTCTTTGTGCATTTGATTTAGACATTCTAACTAGAATTAATAATAATTAAACGCAGATAAAAATTAAAGAAATAAATTAGCCCCCGAAAGCTATTTTGTCCACACCGTAATGCTCACACAGCAACTGATACAACCGCTGATAAAGTTTCCTGTTCAGGGGAAAAGAACCCCTAATTGGAAGGTGGGCAAGTTGACCAATCAGAGACGTGGGCAATTGTCCAACTTTTTCACCGATATGACACAAGTCACGCGGTGTCTGCGCTCCCCTCCCCCTTTCCTCCTCTGATCTATCCTTAACGTGACGACGATTCGGGGGGATGGGGGGAGACTACTTCCGTTCGCTTTTTCACCGTTACACAAAACTGGGCAATTGTTTTCATTCACTCTCGAGCACCAAAAAGTTTCTTTTCAAAAACTAAAAAAATAATGATTAAAAAAAGCGAAGCAGGAGTTAAAATATTTTAATCAATTTTCCACATTTTAAAGTTCCAATGTTACCTTGGTCTTAAAGCATTTCTCCCTCCTCCCCTTTATCCACATGTTGCGACTCGCAGGAATGAGCTAACATATGTATGCGGTTCATCAGAAAAAAAAACTGAGTACAGTACAGTCCCGATAATCCGAACACGGCTAATCCGAACATCCGGTTAATCCGAACGGCTCCGCGGAAAAATTTTTGTAATTTTAAGGACGAAAAAATCGGTGAATATTTCAATATAAAACAGTGTAAACCTTAATTCAAAACAGTTCTTTATTTAATATTCACGCACTGCACATCAAGTTATGGTACAAATTTTAAAATGGAATAAACTACAGAACAGGACACTAATGTTTAGTATGAAAAATTGTACAACATAAGATTAAATATAAAATATGTACAGTACAGTACAGTACTGATAATGTAGTGAACAAGTACCCTATTACATTAATTCAGTTATTTTTTTCTGACGCAACGAAGACAGTCTTTTTCGATGATGCGTAATTTCGCCAGCGCCTCATAAATAACACATCAGCTGGTGTAGTGTCAGGCTGTTGCTCCAAGTAGCGCAGGGTAAGGTCAAAGGCAGCTTCGCCGTCTGCATGTGGCACCACGTCCTTCTTATCGCATTGCGTCTCGTCGTCACTCCCCTCCTCCTCCATTGGCTCTTGAGTCACTGCCGCAGCTATGTCGTCATCAGTCAGAAATTCGGCTGTTTCCCCGTCTTCTTTCCTGGGTAAACCAAATATGAAGCGCATTATCAACTTTATCGTACAGCGATTGCTTTGCTGTCTGTCTGTTTTCAAGAGTCTCGCCAGAAGAATTAGCACAGTATTGTTCAAGCTTTCTACGATTTTTTCTCCAATCACAAATTGTAGCTTTGCCAACATTAAACACTGTAGCCAATTTTTTGTCACACCTTCACCTTCATCTAAACGCTTTAGAACCTCTAGTTTGTCTTTAAGAGTAAGTGTTGAGTGTTTACGCTTACTCGCCATAACAATCTGTTTACGTACACTGTATCACAGATAAATGTCCAAAACACACAACAAACTGTTTTCACTGTAGAATATCACACTGTAACACTGTTATTAACACAGAGACAAAAACGGACGAGTATAGAACGAGCGCGGAACGACTGACGGCCAACAGTACGGGCACACGCACAGGAGTGGTGGAGGGAGGACACACGCGTCGAGGAGTGGGAATACAGTCCACGCGGCAAAAAAGCGGGCGCGTACGCTCACATTACAACAAAAAACATAGATACAATAGACCCGTACTCCCGGTTCAAATAGTGATTTCGCTGTTATTCCGGCTAATCCGAACAATCACGTAATCCGAACAGGGGTCGGTCCGATATTGTTCGGATTATCGGGACTGTACTGTACTCCTGATGTAAGGGGTTTTTATGCTTTTGAAGAAGAAGGAGAAGAAAACTATATTGTACACGAAATAACTTAAAGTTAATTTTCATCTTTTTAAAAATAAATTCAGTTTTAAGAGTGAACTATTAATATACCTTATTACAACAGCCAATAAAAAGAAAATAACTTTTATATATGCACTCAAATTACAACCATTAAACTTACTTAATTTTTTTTTCCAACCTGAAATGCTAAACCCGTTTTTTTTTTTTTAGTTTTTAGTTTTTTTTTTTTTAACCTAATTAAAATGAAGAAAATTGTCGGATAAAGAATTAGGAATGCGTAAAATAGTTATAATTATTGTTCTCTCTTTAAGTAATTCAGTTGATTGTTTGAATATTTAAAAAAAAAAGATTAGGTTTTTTTTTTTTTGAGTAAATAAGTTTTATTTTAATATTGCCAATTTTTACTGTACTTAATTTAAAATAATACTATTTTTTACATCTGCTCAAATATATCATGGTATACTCAACTAACATGGAGAATCAACTTATTTAAACTTAGAATCATTAAGTAATTAGAGAACGTATGCCGCGAAATATGTTACTTTTGTATTATATTGCTTTTATATAATATATTTCTTGAGTCTCTTGTTCTTTGGATTCTTATTAGTGTCTTCTTTTTTTTAATTGGACTTCTAACTAAAATCAAATTAAAAATGTTTGAACACAATTACAAAAAATATCTAATAAATAAATACTAATATAGTTTATAAAAAATTAAACTAACTTTCTGTTTTTATAACAGATCTTTTTGATACATTAAAAAAGTGTTTTATAAAGTTAAATCCTTATTTTCTCACTCTTTAAGATCCCCATCTTACTAATGAAAGTATGAAAAACAAATTATATTTTAAAGATACATGGAGTCTTAAGAAAGTCTAAAAATAGAATCCCGATATTTTTTTTAATAAAAGATAAGCATTGAAGAACTTAAAGGGAAAAAACGAAGATAATTTATACATGATAGCTGACTAAAAAATCAGATTCTACTAGGCTTAAAGTTATAATTAACTTTTTCTTATTCCACTCTGAAAATGTTTTTCTTCAATCTGAAAGAAATTATTGCTTTCTTTTTGACATTTAAAGTAGTAATTGGAAATCCTATTTGCGTCAGACTTGGATCAGAAAAAAAGGAAGATAAGAATCTTTGCTTCTTAAAGGATTTATGTCTTCTCAAAGACTTTGAGGAATTCACGCTCTGTCTACTGAAAATTAATGTGTTTTAAAGTGAAACGAACTGTTAAACCGTGAAACTAATTTACGAAAAATATAAAAGTGTTATTTTTTTACAAAATCTTTAGAATCTGATTTTTAATTGCAAGCTAGACTGTTGTTCACAGGAACAGCATTGAACAGCATGAAAGAAAAGCTTCGTGAAGAAAAAAGAACTTAATTTTTTTTATCACACTATACAAAAAAGTATGTATTTTGAACTTTAATAAATGGTAGCAAATTGTTTTTTACTGTGTAGTAGTGGTTCGCAAATTTTCACTACTGGCGACCCAATTTTCAATCATAAATTTTATCGCCCCCTCCGAAAGAAATTATAATGTATTGAATGCAATAATGCACTTTGGCTTTAAAGCAACAATAGGATTATAATTATAAACCGTACAAATTAACAAGATGTGACGGGCTCACGCGTCCTTTCTTTAACATGTCCTTTGAGTTATTTGAGGCCAGAATTAATGGCAACTCTTTTCCAACCAAATCCAAGAAGTGAAGTGTGAAAGAAAGATGCAAATTAAGAACATTTTATATATCAGAAGTTAGAGTAAGCGCGATAGCAATTTGTGGCAATTGATGTCAATTAGAGGAATGTTAACATGGTTCGTGGTTCAAGAGTGAAGAAGTTGCGGATAACGATACCCGCCGAATAAGTAGGAGTTATACGTGAAGAGATTTACAGAATCAAGGTGCATACCATTGCACTCGAATCACTGTACGATTTCATCTAGATGTTATATTCGTTACTTCAAACTACAACAAGGTAGGATTGAATATTTAGTATTAGGGTCAGTGATGTGGTATTAGAATTGAGTTTTGGCGATTCAGTTATTGATGGTGGTCCGAGTTAGGTTAAGTCGTTATTATACATATATTGTGTGGTGTGTGTTTTACCATCGTAGATTCTCTCACATTAAATATTATAATCTAATTTGTTAAAGGTTTAAGTTGAATATCATATTAAGATAATGTTTCCTTCTAGTTCTTTCGTTAATCCTACACCTCTAGCTCACGCTGATACTCAAAGAGTAAATCACCCTAGGGGGGATTATCACAAGGATGAGTATTAAATTTTGCATATGTTACTTTTAAGTAATATATATTTTTACTTTTTTACTTTTTAATTCGATTCACTATAAAAAAGTGTTTTTTAGTTTGTTTTTAAAATTTATTTTATAACTATTTTTAAGCACGATAAAAATCACAATTCCAGTGAATAATTTAATTAAGAAAAAATATACTTACCTACTTTCAAAGACTTTTCAATTTTTCTTTGATAATTTGAGAAAAATCCAATAAAACTGAAGAAAATGTTGCAAATGTGCGTAACCTTAATAAAGGACAGAAATCACAGACACTTTTCGCTAACAAAACAGGAACGTTATTTTCTACCACAACTGTCATATTTTGTTCAGATTATTGTAGTTTTGCTGTCGTTTGATGATCTGCAAATAACATTCTGAACTTTTTCTTCCTTGTGTCTTTTTGACAAGGCGAAATGTTACATTTATGGTTTTATAGTTTTCTTCATAGAGTTCTTTAGGCAGCATTTGAAAATTTCAATTCAACTCAAACGTTTCATGTCTATCGCTTTTCTCAAATTTAATTTTACTATCTTGATTAATATGCATTATTTCAGCAGGTTCTTCAAATGTTTGATCAGTTTCAACTTCCTTCAATAGAGATCACGGATTCTCATTTTTTTTATATATTCTGCTCATTTACATTTATAAACCATAATAAGTCGTACAACACAGCAATCAAAACCACGAAGTTTTTCATAGGGGAAAGTGTAGCATATTCATAGAAAATATTTTTGAACAAAAGTGGTCATGCAGGAAACTCGATCAAAACAAGTACCTTGATTGTAAATAAACTTTTGCTACTCTCAAAAAAGAGGCATATTTGTGACAAATTCATTTTAATTCGCATTAAGACTGTCTAATTGGAGGATACTGTCAAGGTCACTGCTAACGAATAAACAGTTTTTCCCAGAATTAAAGACTTCGTGAGCCTGGGTTGGCTCTGCGCCTCACATGCGACCGCTCCCATGTTAAAAATGTATAAACGCCCATGTTAAAAGTAATATAAAAATATTGATAGCAGTTCTTTCAAATAATTGTGTAAAACGTTTTTCATTATGCATTATGTTTCAGAATATTCATAAAAATACATCTTGGCCAAATAATCCCTCAAAGTGCTCAATATGCTCATCCATATATCATAAAACTCATTCTCATGAGAAAAAAAGCAACAAAAAATTTTACTTACAACTTTCCTAAAAAAAAAAGACCGAGTGAAACATACCCGTAAGTTTGAATGTCAGATATATGATAATCAAAAGTAGTATTTTAGGGGTTAAAAGAAACGAAATAAAAAAATCTCTCATCGTGGGATTACAGCAAAGCAAACAAAGTTTTTATAGGACCAACGATAGCTAATGAACGTTTGAAGTTAAATCTTTTATTTTTGATGATCACCAGATGATACATAAAAATTATAACAGTGTAAACATGTATTTTTTATTATGTCAGAAAGCATTTTGTTTTACTTCATTCCAAAAAATTATTTTCTTATACCTTTTATTTTCAATATGCTCGCAACCCCCCCTTTAGGGGGCTTGACCCACAGTTTGAGAAACACTGCTGTATAGGAAGTTTCTGTGGAATGTCACTACTATTAAGCATATGATGGAAAATCACTGTTCATCATCATATGCCATAAAAATTTAACTAGTGCTTATTTTGCGATGAAAAATTTATTCTCAAATGTCTGTGTTAAAAACATTGTTACTATTCACCTATGAAAAAAAGAAAAGCTTCTACTTTATGAGCGTTTAAAAGTTACTATAGATTGAAAAAGTCCCAGTACTCTTAACTTACGAATATATGTTACTTCTTTCACTACCTATTAAAAAACTATTATTGCTAACATCTAATGAAAAATTGCTACTACATATATTCATTTAAATAAATGTAGATTTAAACAAAGCATTGTTATGTACATAAAATATTTTTATATTTTGTATAAAGAATTTTAATTAACATAAATATAGATTTATGCAACACAATTTCATTGTAATGCAATTACTCCTTTTTGGTAAAATTTCCTGAAATATTGTAGTAGATCAAATTATCAGGTACTTAATTGATATTATTCAATTTATTTCTTAAATACAATGAAAAAATCTGTATTTATTCTTTTTTTTCTTATGTCTTATTTCTGAAACTAGTGCAACAAATTTTTGTTCTTTAAAAATATAACTTATAATCTTAATAACATAATTTATATATTTACCATGGAAAAGCTGAGATATTTTTTCGCATATTTTGTATTCAAAGCAGCAATAATAAAAATTATTAACAAGTATTTTACTTTAAATATGACACTAGTAATATATATTCAATTATAATAAATTTGAAAAAAATGTAAGAGACAGTTGTTGGTGCAAAATAATTATGCTAAATAGCAGAAAAAAACAGTATATGAAGTAAAACTTTATATAAAAGTATTACTCATAACTATGTATGCTTCAAATGGGAGGAATATAATAATAATAGGTGTAAAAATTTATGCAATATATTACTTAGTAGATTAATAAATCAAAACAAGTCAAACATTTTTACATTTTGGGTTTAGCCATCTCTCTCTCTCTCTCTCTTCTCTCTCTTCTCTCTCTCTCTCTCAATTATATATTCCATTCCTCTATTATTTTTACTGAGAAACTTATAATCATTATTGTTTACTATAAGCAATTTAATAATAGAATATCTGAGTAATACTCAAAAACAAAATGTAGAATGTAATATAAAAAAAGATTAAAAATTAATTAATCTATGTACTCTTTTCTCGATTATCGATTAATAATAACGAAAACAGCTGAATTACCAGAATATCTTACTTAGTTATGTTAATTGTTTCTAAATTACTTCACATTAAGTGAAACTGCACTGAGAAAAGCAGTATTTCTGAAGGAAAAGTAACTCTTTCTCATCAAATTTTGTTAAAAATAGCTGCTTATTTAACTGAAATAATTAAGCAACAGTAAAATAAAAACTAAAAATAACCGAGATTTTTTTTATTTAATGTTTAAGATAAAAATATATTGTTTCACTATATAGAAAATACGTTGAGGCTTTATTTTACACCATTTTTTCCTTTATACTTCGAACATCATGCAATAACGTAAAATATCATTTTCTATGACTAAGCAGACTGTATCTGATATGAGTTTCCGTTCTCAGTGAACAAGTTAGGATATTGGCTCGTACATGACAAATATTATTTTACTGAGAATATTTTAGAAAGTATATTTTTGCGCAGAATACTACCAAACTTCTCAAAACTGAATCAGTCAGTATTAATTGAAATTTATAAGTGTAAATGTATATATATATATATATAGAGAGAGAGAGAGAGAGAGAGAGAGAGAGAGAAAGATTTTATATATATATATATATATATATAATTGCAAAACAAATTTATTATAGTTTATATTGCTAAAGTGCCAGGAAATTTTGTCTTTATATGTAAAAACTATTATAATTTAATGATCAACAAATATTTTGATAATAATAAAGCTTTTATTAATGCATCATATTCTGATAGAGAAATAAATTATCGAATTTTGACTTTTCATAAACAATTAAGAATTCAAATTAATAATAATTTAAAATTTCCACATATATTTCTTACTCCCAAATTTCATAAAGACTCAATCAAATTTAGGACAGTTACAAATGGATTTAATATATATATCAGCAAAACAGGCAAAATTCTCCATGAAATATTACATGGTACAATAAATAATTTTAAATCCACAGCCATATTTAAAAATAGAAAATCATTTATTGAACAAATGAAAGATAATAAGATTTATTCAGTCTATAGTTTACATTTTAAAGAAATTTTTAACTCTATTAATATTGATGATATGATAAAAATACTTTTAAATTTACATAAAGATAATTTATTTAATAACTTTAATTATTATAGATTTAGTTCACCACTTAGGTTTGTACTTAAAGAGAACTATATTATCATAAAGGTAACTATTATATGCAGATTAAAGGTTAGCCATAAGGTGGCCCTGCGAGCAACTGTCTTGCCAATTTATTCTTACATTATTTTGAAAAAGTTGTTACATTAATAATTCTAAATATTATATTTATCGTTATATAGATGACATAATCATTTTTTGGCAAGAAAGTCAATTTTATACCTAACACAAATTTTTATCCACAATATCTTAATTTAATACAGACAAAGAGTAACAACAATGAAGCAAATTTTCTCGACATAAACATCAAATTAATAGATTATATAATAGCTTTTAATATTTATGATAAAAGAGCAGAATTTAGTTTGAATATTATAAAAGTTCCTCATTGGGAGAGTAATGTACATGTTTCTTCATTCAGAAATATTCTTATTAATTATATGCAATGCAATAAATTTCTGGTGACAAAAAAATCAGAAATAACAAATAACTGTAAACATTTTACTAAATATTGCTTAAATCAGAAATACACAATTAATCTTATTAATAGTTATATAAATAAAGCTGTTCAAAATAGTAAGGATTAAAAATTCTTTGATTAATAATAGTTGTTTTGACTCAACACAATAAACAACACTAGCAGTGGACTGTGATCTCTTTAATTTCTCTACTCCGTACACTACCTCTCGGAGTGATTGGTACACATACACTGACGTTTTATTTTACAAGCCGCTAGAGGGCACTGTTCATTAACAGAACTAACATACCGCCCCACATTGCACTGGTTTAACCATGCAATCATTGTTACTAAATTAACATTCATATTGGTTACATCTAGAACACTTTACACATTCAACACTTGACAATTCTCAAGAAATACAATTACATAAATCATTATATAAATTCAAGATTTCACCAATAACAATATTTTTTTTATACAAATACAAAATCACTTTACGAACAATGAGTAAATTTACACTCCACCAATGGTACACTAAGTGAAAAATTCAAATTATATTTAAGGATCTTCCTTTGGTAAAACACAAATTTTTGATATGGCTCTTTTACATGTACTATACTGAGTTTTAATTTTTACAACACGCACTTTTTTATCTTCGCCATAATACAATTCTACGATTCTACCTAATGCCCATTTATATGTTGGTAAATTTTCTTCAATTATTAAAACCAAGTCTCCAATTTTAACGTTATTTTTTTCAAACATCCATTTTCCTCTCTGTTGTAATTGATTCAAGTAATTACGACTCCAAAATTTCCAGATTAATTGAACTATCTTAGTTATTTTTTTGCCACTTTTTGAGATTACTCTCTTTACATTTTGTCAAATTAGGCTCTTCTAGCGAATTTAAAGACCTATTAATTAAAAAATGAGCTGGTGTAAGCACTTGGAAATCATCAACATTGTTTAATAGGGGGCAAAGCGGTCGAGAATTTAAAATTCCCTCAATTTGTACAGTGACCGTAAGTAGTTCCTCGTACGTTAAATTAATTCCATTCACAACTCTTTTTAAGTGATATTTACATGACTTTATGGCCGCTTTCCAAAGACCTCCAAAATTGGGCGACCTCACAGGAATAAATTTCCACTCTATTCCTTCTGCTGCTAAGTAATTAGCTAATTTTTCGTCTGGTTTTCTGACTATTTCAAGGAGTTTTTTAATTTCATTGCTAGCTCCAACGAAATTTTTACCATTGTCCGAAAACAGTTTTGCACATTTGCCTCTTCGAGCCATAAACCTTTTCAACGCGGCAATGGATGCTTGCGATGTTAAATCTGATTCTAACTCAATATGTACCGCTTTAAACACAAAACACACAAAAATACAAATATACACTTTAAACAAATTTCCTTTACGTTGTCCTTTATTTTTAATGAAAAAAGGACCAGAGAAATCTACTCCTAAACAATTAAATGGATAATCAGTAATAAGTCTCTCTTTGGCAAATTACCCATAATTTGAGTAGACACAATTGGTTTCGCTTTAAAACATACAATACATTTATATACAATTTTTCTGCACATTGACCTACCATTCAATGGCCAAAATTTTTCCCGAATATGATTCAGTAACGATACAGTTCCCACATGTAAATATTTCTTATGAAAATATTCTATTATTATTAAAGTTAATTTATTATTTTTTGGTAAAATTATCTGGTGCTTTTTATTAAAACTTAACTCTAAATTACACAATCGTCCTCCTACTCTTAAGACACCGTTGTCATCTAAAAAGGGATTCAATGTCTTTAACTTACTGTTTGGTAGCACGCTCCCCTTACTTTTAAGATGGTTAATATCACTGGAAAATTCTTGCTCTTGCACTTTTTTTACCAGAAATGTTTCAGCTTTCTCAAATTATTTTGTCGTGAGTGGACCAGCCACTTTATTTATTCCCTTTAAATTTTCCACGAACCTGAAAATAAAACTTAATACACGTAAAATAGTTATATAATTATTGCTTAGATTAAGAAGGTAGTTTAAAAAATCATTAACATGAATATTAAGCACCGATTGAAAGTTTTCAATTTGTTCATTAACACAGTTTTTCAGTTCTGAATTATATTCATCTAGTTTCTCTCTCTACAGTTTATAATTCGATTTGGATAGTCATCATCACCTGAAAGAAATGTTGGTCCATTAAACCATAAGTTTTGTTGCAAAAGTTTATCAGGATCGACTCCTCGGCAGACTAAGTCTGCAGGATTTTGATCAGATGGTACGTGTCTCCATAACTGATTATGATAGAGTTCTTGTATCTTGGCAACCCTATTTTGAACAAAGGTCTTTAAGTCCATCGGTTCCTTTCGAAGCCACACCAAGACGATCATCGAATCCGACCAAAGATATAATTAAGCAGTTTCTAGTTGTAAAGCAGCCACAACTCTTTTCACAAGTTTTGCCAATAGCACTGCAGCACACAATTCAAGTCTGGAAATTGTCAGGCTTTTAATAGGCGCTACTTTCGATTTGCTTGTGATTAACCGAACTAAAGTTTCACTCTTCAAATTTTTAGATTTGCAGTAAACTGCTGCACCGTAGCACCGCTCTGAGGCATCATCAAATCCATGGATCTCAATAACTTCTAGAAAAGCGACAAAATACGCCTTGATATCTCTATATTGTTGATATTCTCTAAGGATACTAGGAATTGTTGCCATTCTCGATATTCTTCAGCTGGCAGAAGGTCATTCCATCCCAATTTGCTTCTCCACAAACGCTGGAGGAAAATCTTTGCTTTGGAAATTACTGGTGCCATCAGTCCAACAGGATCAAAGATCTTGGCAATAGTAGACAAGATGTCTCTTTTAGTATAAGAACTGTCCAAACAGACTTTCACTTTAATCAAAAAGCAATCTAGGTTCGGCTTCCACGACACTCTAACGTTTTCGTCTCTGTTAAAGTTGCAAAATTGTAATTCTGTTCGGGATCCGGTGACAATTTCTCGTGATTGGCGCAAAGTTTATGCAACTCCATTCCAGCACTTTTCAAAATTCCTTTTAATTGTTGTCTGAGAACAATTGCCTCCTCTAACGTTGCAGCACCACAAAGGACATCGTCCATATACAAGTTGTTCCGTAAAACGGAAGCTGCTATAGGGAAGTTAGCCTCTTCATCCATCGACAATTGGGTTAAAGTTCTCTGTGCTAAGTAGGGAGCACTTACAGTGTCATAGGTAACAGTCGAAAGTTCGTAAATTTTGGGTGATTCATGTTCACTTTCACACCAAACGATTCTCTGCAGATTACGCTGTTTAGGGTTAATTAATATAGTTCGATACATCATTTTAATGTCTGCTGTAAATGCATACGTGTAAGTTCTGAACCTGAGCATTTGCGCATATAAGTCATCTTGTATCACTCCTCCATTATATTGAATGTCATTTAAAGATATTCCATTATCAGTTAACGAAGAACAGTTAAAGACAACTCTAAGTTTTGTTGTGGACTTTTCTGGACGATAAATTCCAGGATGGGTAGCGTAATATGTGATATCGGGTTCAGTTTCGTTAGTCACTTCCTTCATGTGACCCAGTCTTTCATAATCTCTTAAAAATTCACGATATAAATTTAAGTAATTTTCATCTCTAGCTAAGCGATTCCACAGCGATCCAAGTCGTTTGAGGGCTATGTCTTTCGAATTACCTAAACACGAGGGTTCCTTTTTTAAGGGCATAGATACTACATAATTACCTTCGTTAGTTCTAAAATGAGTATTCGTGTAATGTTCCTCACAAATTAGCCTTTCTTTATTTTTAACTATTGGTTCCTCTAGCTCCTCTAATTTCCAAAATTTTTCTAAATTTTTATTCAAGTCCTCATCACGAATCAAACCGCAGTGAACCTTAGTTTCATTTATTGAATCTAAATTACCCGTTACTATATAACCAAATACGCTGTTGACTAACAGTAATTGCGAATCTTTTATTTTAATTCTTTCCGGTTTCAATAACTCATAAAATATATTTGCACCTAATAATAAATCAATTTTGCCGGGAACATTAAAATTAGAATCCGCTAATTCCTCAAAATTAGAAAAATCGGAATTTATCTCTAATGCTTTCTGCGGAATAAAATCAGTGATTTTTTTAACTACGAGCACATCCAATTCCTTTTCGAAAGATTTTTTTTGATTAGAAATTGCCACTTTAACACACCCATTTACTACCATAGAATCATCATTTAAACACGAGATTAATGTATTTATTCTTTCGGTCTTAAGTCGTAATTTATTCGCGCACTCATTTGAAATTAGACATGTTTCACTTCCCGAGTCTAACAAGGCCCTAAATGTCTGCCATTCTGAATATTTATCTTTCACTAGAATTAAAGCAGTACTCAAAAGGAATTTGTTTTTAAAACATGCGGTTGCCACGATCTGTGTTTTGTCTACTTTTGGAACGAAAGATTCAGCATTTACACTCAAGGCGAATTGTGGCTCATCCTGGTTAACCTCTGTCATCGTCTCAAGGGGGAAGAAAGAATTCCCTTTCATTTCTCTGGGGTAATGTAATAATTTATTATGCGGCTTAGAGCAGAAATAATTTTTTGATCGGCATCTTCTAACGCTGCATTGAGGTGAAAAACATTTAAAACAAAGTCTATTATTTTTAACAAATTCTACTCTTTCGTTTACAGAAAACATTTTAAATTGTGGACAAAATTGTAAAGCATGAACTTCATTATTTTTGCACAATACACATTTATAATTTTTTAACTCGGAAAAAAATACATTCGATGCATCTCGCGGTATTTTAGCATTAAATTTGTTTTGTTTATTATAACTGAAACGCTTGGCATTTTCACAAAAGGGCTTAGAAATTATCTCATTTTTAATTTTGCCTTTCGATGACAAATATATATCGCACTCACGCCCTAACTCTTGTGGTTTAAAATATTTCTCTCCCTGTTTTATACTCATGTAAGACATTAATTCTTTGTCGAGTGTGTTCATTATTTTATCCGATACAATTAACTCACACAATGATTTAAAATCATTCACATTGCGCAGCTGACAATAATACTCAAATGTCGCGCATAATCGTGATGCAAATTGTACCTAACTCTATGAACTTATTTTTTGCGCTTTCTGAAATCTATTATAGCATTCTTGCGGTGTGGGAGAAAATTCTTTTAATACTACTTCTTTAAGCTTACTATAATTATTTAATTCTTCTTCGGAAACATGAACAAGTAAATTATTAACTCTTTCACCTAGAATATTTAAAAGAATTTCGCCTTTAAATTGTTCGGGAACCTCTTTTATTTTGAATGTTTTTTCAAGCGACTGGAAAAATAAATTATATGACTCCACTCTTGAAGGTACGGGTATTGTTAAAGTTTTCATGGACTTTAACAAAGTCTCAACATTAATATTGGCGGTAGTTTCAAAAACACTCGGATTTCGAATATCGGAATTTTCAATTAAATTCTTCTGGATATTTGCAAGCTCTAATTGTTTTTGCAATTGCGCTAATTTAATTCGTCCAAATTCTAATTTAATTTCACTATCCAATCTCTTATTTATAATTTCCGCCAAAGCATAATCGATTGCAGATTGAACTAACTCTTTATCATTTTTGTAAACGTCACTATTTACAATTAAGTTTTTTAAGTCAGCGATTTTTGCTCCTTCTGATACAGTTAAATTTAACTCTTCCGCAACGATTTTTAACTCGTCTTTCTTTAATTTATTTAAAGACATATTTATGAATTAAGGACACTAATAGAAGGATCAATTAATTGCACCTACCTCCTCAGATCGCTGCTTCACGCCGCTCGCTAAAGTTTCGGTTTCGCAATCGGTCTCTATTCACACTTTGGACATCACTTTTTTTTTTCACTGTGAATTTTGATAATCCACGGTTTCACAAATACACATTTCCATTCGGTCGCTTACCTCCGGTGAGGCTGACCATGTTTTGACTCAACACAATAAACAACACTAGCAGTGGACTGTGATCTTTTTAATTTCTCTACTCCGTACACTACCTCTCGGAGTGATTATTACACATACACTGACGTTTTATTTTACATGCCGCTAGAGGGCGCTGTTCATTAACAGAACTAACAATAGTTTATTACTGTAAATTTACATATTTCATGGTTATAGTTACTTCCATATTATAATATTAGATAAAATTACATATTATTATTCAATTCATATATACTCTAGTGTCACTCAAGTTATGGTAATTCGTAAATCTCTTATTAATTTTTATATCTATTCTTTTTATACTTTCGTTAAGTGCTACATTTCAGCCATTCACAAGCTTTTAATCTGCATTAGGGTCCAGAATCTGACAATAACCTATTTAGTGCCCTCAAATTTAGCGCGGGCTCTGCATTTTTATGTGAAATTTTTTCTTAAGTTACCTCTATCTTGTAATGGATTTAGATATTCCTATCCATAACTTTTAATAGGTTTTTGCTCAGTATTATTTATATAAAGGAGGAAGGTTGGCTGACCAAAAAACATGCTCAACCCCCCTTTTATATAAATTATTTTATATATTATCTGTTCTTAGTCAGCAATGTTTATAATACTGCAGCATCCATTTTATAATTTTAATCTCGGTTGCTAATGTGTCCTTCATTGTGTGATTTCCTACTGTCTATGTGTTTTTTGAATGTGATTGTTGGATGTTTATCTCTTGTTTGCAGAGAATAAGACTATATATATATATATATATATATATATATATATATATATATATATATATATATATATATATATATATATATATATATTACTCAGTACTCAGCTCTTACTAATTACTTTATAGTTGGATCAGGACTGATAGAAACCACACTAAGCGAGGTATGCTTGCACGCAAAAAATAATCTAGATAACAAATATGCATAAATATAATTTGCTCGGAAGTTATTAATGATCGGTTAGTAAAGTTATATAATCCTCAGAAGTTATAATTAAATAATGTTCAGAAGTTATTAAGTATTTTTAATGTAATTTTTTGCATAAGAGTTTTTATTTGCAAATACTTTTGTTAAAAATTTGCTTTTATGCTAAATAGTTTAGGATTTCTTATATTGAAATTACTTGCTTAACTTTGCTGTTTAAATACAAAAGCAGCTTTTGATATTTCCTAGAGCACAATTTATCGGTATTTATTAATAGTATATGATATCTACAAAATAAATAGCGCTTACGTTTGTATTTATTGTAATTATCTTTTCATTAATCAAAGGAGCTTAAAATATGTGTTCGCAAACACATACACACAAAGGATCTTTAAAGCTTCTAAACTATGTTCCATGTATATGTTAATTATGTTATTGCAATCTTCATGAACTATAATTTTTTTGACTTGAAAGTAAACTATTCAAAAATTAAAGGTTCATAATTTGAAAAAAGTGGGGTTTTATAGTAGGCGTAAAGAGATGTACAAAATTGTGTGTGTGCCAATGCGCGTGTGGGGGTTAGTAGTAAGTAAGGACCATTAAAAATTAAAAAGTTGTAAACATGAAATTAAAAAGAATTATTACATACATATGTATAACATGAACTCAAACTAAAACTTAAAGCAAGCCTGTCGTCTACACTATTTAGCAAACACTTATTTGATTCTATTACTCTAATACATTTTAATTGAAACAATTAATTTTAAAAACAAAGCTAAGTTACAAAATAAGACTTCATTCCTAATTTCGATATAATTTTTGCTTTATTATTTATTATATAATTTTACATTTAAATTGCTTCCTAAATACATGATATCAGATAAAAAGAGAGGAATGATTTTACATCAAAACTTAGTTTGCCTTAACTTTTATTTACTTAAAAGGCTTTTCTTACAAATTTTTTAACTCTTATGGATACTTTAGACTTTTATCAAGAAAATTAAATTAACACTGTATCAATACAGCCTGCTTAGATATTAATTACATTTTGTTGTGAGGTATGCCATTTATATAAAAATGAACTTAAAAAACTGTTATCAGGGCATTAAGAATAAATAAATAGATGCTCACAATAAAAGAATAAATGGACCTATAGATAAATTGATCAAAAAAGGTATTTTAAGAAATAACGTGGAAAGGTATTTTAAGAAATAACGTGGAAAGGTATTTCAAGGTGACCTTTTTCTAAGGCATCCCCCTTTTTATGTTAAGTATGGCGATTAATCATGCTTTTATTTTACTTTTTTGGAAACTTTTTCTTCTACATCGAAAATAAGCCTGATTTTGGGGGCTTGCACTTGGGCTTCCTTGTACCTTGTTAAGTAAAGTAAATAAATGATGATGGGGAAGAAATTTTTCAAAAAAACTTTAAAGCAAAGAGCAAAGCTGGACCTTTTTTTACATTAAACATTTAATGCGCAAACGAGAAACATTTTATGTTGATCATGAATACTTTTATAAGTATCTCGATAATTTAAGAATAAATAGATTTGTAGAAGTTATTTTTTCTTAAAATAACTCTCTTTTTAAAATAGATTCTTTTCTGAAATAGTTATGTATTTTCAAAAAAAATACTACTTAAATTTCATATGCTTTTCTCTAACTGAATATTTTCAGTAACATGAATTTATAATCTCTCAATAGTGGATAAAGGAATAATAAGCTAGAATTGTTCTGACTCTGGCTATAATCTAACTTCCAAATGCCAATGAACGGGACGGCCCGTTCATTAAAAATTGAATATTTTTATGTTACCTGGATTGAATAGATTCAAGGTGTGCGTAAAAAAAGCCAGACGGTTTTAGATCTATAGCGGAAGAGCCATTCTTTATGGATTCCAATGCTTCGGTTAGCAATCGATATAATCGATAACAATACCATTACTAAAAGAAGAATTACTGATGAGAATACAGATGTTTTGGTGATACGTGATCGAAAATGTAAGCATTCGCTGAACTTCTATATCATTAAACATTTTTACTAAAATATCCAGTAAGTTTTTAACGATACATTTTTTTTTCTTGTTAAATAATACAGAACTTCTTCGACTTTGTTATAAAGACATTATACCAAGTATATTTCGTCCGGAATAAAAAATTATAATCGTGCTTAATACATTCTATATGGATTGATAATCATATTTTAACTTAAATATATCGACCTTTTAGTTCTGAAATCAAATCCGTTGTAAAACATTTAAATGCTATTTTTCCCTATATAGATATTTATTGTGTGTTCAAGATATTTAAGAAATATTTCCATATAACAAAATTGCTGTTAGATTTTTTTTAGAGTATTCTTCTTTTATATATTTTACATTACCCCCACTTAAATAAGGGCCAAGATAGTGAACTTATAAGTTACTGCGATAACAGGGTATGTATGTATAAGTACACAAAAATATTTACGTATTTATGTATTGCAACGTTTTCCCTTACTTTTAACAAGGTATTTTCTAAGCAATGCTTGTTTCTTGTATGTTTAAGTATTAGAAATAAATTGTATTTAATTTACGAGGAAACATTTTAATAATTGTTTTTTCTGCTATTGAAAACATTTGTATATTTATACAAAATTTTTAGAAGAAAGAAGAATTTATCGGAAAAGAGTAAAATCTCTAAATTTTCTAATATATCCAAGTTGCTATTATAAGTACTTTAAGAAATTTGACTTAGATACACATCTTTAAGACTTACATTAGGAAATTACCATAACATAGTTAAATAGCATATATATGTGAAATAAAAAAGGGCTTTCTTCTTTATTTCAAAATATTACTTATTTTGAATTAATTTTGCTCGTGAAATTAGTGTAACTTTCTCGGTTTCAATAAATAGTTTTATTCTGACATTGATTTGATTTTTTTCAAATTTTGAAATTCTGACTAAAATTTTGTTCAGTAAAATTAATATTCCACCCACAGTGGTTTTAAAGGACTTCACTTCAATTATGTAGGTATCGAATAAATATTCATTTTAATAAATCAACTATCTCAACTTGGTAATGCATTGAACTTTTTGCTTTACAATGTATATATTTATGACATATATATATATATATATATATATATATATATATATATATATATATATATATATATATGTATATAAATATATATGTATATAAATATATATATATATTTTTGAAAACAATTATAAAATCCCCGTGCACCTCAAAGTATCACACGGGGCTTACAGAAGTAAGTATTAAACACACATTCAAGGGAAATAAACAATTAAAAAAAATGAAGTTAAGAAGGATTACAAACAGTTACAACAAATTTACAGAAATTATTGAAAGCACTTCTGGTGGAAAGAAATCGGTGAAAATTCGGTGGCCAATTAATGTTGAGTCTCTTGAACGCCAGTCTTATGATCTTTCTCTCTCTGACATACTTGGAACACAGAAGGATCACATGTTCTACATTTTCCTCGCCACCAATATTACAGTCACAGAAAGATGAAGGAGCTAAATCAAATTTGTTCAGGTAGCTTTTGAAATTACCGTGACCAGTGAGAAATTGGGTTAATTTGTAGTTAGTGTAAAAATGATGTGACATGATAGTCTCTTATTAATGGTGGGAAAAAATTTCTTTGTTATGCTCCCCTTATTAGAAATGAGATATTCTTGGTTCCAAGACTTCATCATTCTTTCCTTCGTGATCTTCTTGTAAAACGATTTAAGAATATTAACGTCAATGTCAATTTTGCGCTTGGTTGCAGCTTTTGCAAGCCAATCGGCTTGCTCATTTCCAAGAACGCCCGTGTGTCCGCGAACAAATGCAAAATCTATTGAGATGTTTTTATCTCTTACGCTTTTAAGTTGCTTCTGGATCTCGACGATTATATTGTTAGATGAAGAAATACATTTAAGAGAATCCAAGGAGGAAAGAGAGTCAGTACAGATGAGATATTCTGAGATGACACTATTTTGCTCAGCGATCCATTTAACGGCGAAATTTAAACATAAAAGTTCAGCTACAAAAACTGTGCATTCATCACGAATTCTAAATTGAAAGTTCTCGGATTCAACACCACTCCTGAACACAACAAATGCGAAACCAACTCTTCCATCAATTTTACTGCCATCAGTATAGCAAATAACAGGGAAATCTTCTGTGCTCTTGTCACTAAATTGAACAATATTGATGGCTATATATATATATATATTGAACGGAATATACTCGTATACGGTAATATATTGAACGAAGTTGTTAAAAAAAATCTCTTTTAATTATTGGAAAAATATTCATTTCACACAGGAAATGAGTTATAAACAGTGAAACAAGCAAGAAATGGATCTGATGCTGTAACTTCAATAACAAATTAATTTAAAAACTAGATAATTAAAATGAAATTTATTAATTAAAATTAAAATAACTAAATTATTAATTTTTTGATGCAACTATTAACATAAGTCTAAATTCATCTTAATTAAAGTATATATTTACGATAAAAAGCAAATAAACACATAAACGGTGTGTTACAATTATGTTCAATCCTGTGAATACTAATATCATTTCATTAAAGTACTTCTTCATTAACAATAGATACCACTAAAGACCCGCCGTGTAGGGCAGCGATGCACGTTAAATCTGTCGAGAGCTGAAACGTCCTCCCGTTGGTGTGGTGTGGTAGTTAGGAGAGGGGGGTGCCAGCTCAGGTGTCGTCCACGTCACTTGACCATGGTTCAAAATTACGTGGTCCGTCGCCAAAAGCCCTCGTGTAGCTGAACAGTGCGACGTTAATATTAAATCAAATCAAATCAATCATTAACAATAGAAACATTCTTTTCCATTGTTTAAAATAGTCTTAAATCTCCATAGCAATGTTTCAATCTTAATTTCTTACAAAATTAATGAGTTTTATATTTAAATAGTTTTAAAAGGTAAATTTATCTACTGAGTGCATTAGTTTATTATGAAATTATTCTCGTTGTACTCGGGAAACTTTTCTTGTCTAAAAAGGTAATTCTTTGAGACAGCTTTAATTAATTATTGATATAAACATTTTTAAGGTTTAGAAATTCGAATGACTTTTGCCTGAACGAGAAAGAAAGAACATTTCTTAATTAAAGTAACATAGACGAAAGATTAAAGTGCCAAATGTTCAATAAAGATAAGATAATTATTATTGCTCTCAGTTTAGAGGAATTTTTACTTTTATTTATTCTAAGGTACTTATTAAAGTTAACCAAAAGTCCAAAAGTATTTTGTTTGAAAAGAGGTTTTACTTCACTAAATAGCTTTTGCTTTCAGTGAATAAGTTTGAGGTATGTCTGTGTTAGTTTGAATTCTGAAATATACTTTTGAATAACAAAGTTTTATTTTAAAAAAATTTAAAAATTTAAAAATAAGAAACATATTTAATTCTCTGTATTTTCTTTTGATTTATGCTTGAATAACCTAAAATTATTTTTATTTGTAGGTGGATAAATAATCAAATGACGTATTCTACAAATGCACTATATTTTTCTTTTATTCTAGAATAATAATGTATTTTTGGGAGCCTATAAACGATTTAGAATTTAGTTTGAAGTAGAACATTTGCACGGATGTTTTAAAAACAATAATCGTTTTCGAGTTCCTTCTGGAAATAAAAGTTTTGAGTGACATAATGACAAGTGTTCGTTAAATTTTACATTTATTTAATAGGTTTGTAAGAATTTTATGTTTTCTATATTTCTTATGAGTCAATCATCATTGTTTGT
The DNA here is from genome assembly GCA_019973935.1 of Trichonephila clavipes. Taxonomy (NCBI): domain Eukaryota; kingdom Metazoa; phylum Arthropoda; class Arachnida; order Araneae; family Nephilidae; genus Trichonephila; species Trichonephila clavipes. The sequence continues at coordinate 369,181 of BMAU01021373.1, read as the reverse complement.
TTAATATATTTTGTTTATCAGCATTGCACTTTGAAACGGTGCGTAGGCTATTTACTCCTGATCTCGAAATTTTGAACCTCAATCAAGAGACGAGAATGAGAAACATGAACTATTCCTCTTATTTCCGCCACAAGCCAAAGTGAGAATTTTCCAACAGGCCAGATTCAGCGTACATCAGCTCTCTAACACTGCTGATCTACACTGGTAGACTCAAATTCACGACTTGCAAAATCTAGTTGCGGAAACCAAGTCCACTCGGCTACAGTGGTCAGAAGAACATCTGAGTTGGCACCCTCTCTTTAGATTTCCACATCACAACAAATTTCAAATTTTGTCATTGGATATAGTAAGTCAAATATGAATCAAAAGAATTTTTAATAAAATTTCTAATAAAATCTAACTTTTCACGATAAAGTTTGTGAAGATTCCCTTGGATCTCACTTTGAGAACGAGAATAATTTGGAGTCAGATAAGAGCCAGTAGCCATTTTTATAAATAACTTTATTTGGTTATCTTTCCCAAATAGAATCAAAGACTTTTAATAACAAATAATTCAAATTAGTTATATGAGGTTTAAAAGGGACTTTCCTTTAAATTAACTTAAATATTTAATGATCCAATTAATTAACAATTAGAATATCGATCACGCAGAGATTACCGCAATAAGAGATCCCAGAATTATATTCAATATATTCCTATTGAACATTTAATTTTAATCTCACTCCTAATATAAAGCTTTAATGAGACTTTAATCAATATTTACCATACTGCAGCTCAGCTCAGCTTTTTCTGAGATTTTATCCTCCTAGAAATCTCCAATAATAAATCTCTAACTTCACTATTATACCTTCCTGCTTCAATCTCTCTCCTACTGATTTTTCTTTTACTATTCCGTTTGCCTTAAATACTTTATCTAATCTGCATAACAAGGAATCCCGTCCTCTTTTTGGAGCTGATTGGAAATAGGTAAGGGAATTAAATTTCCCTAAAAAAGACGTCTCAGAAGGTTAGTGATAAAGTTCCGTATAGGTTTGTCACAAGTTTAGTTTTATACAATGGATAAACGTAAACATTAACCCTACATAAGGCATTATACAAAAATTTTATACTGCTAAAAGTAAGCGTTTATGAGTATAGTGATTGTTGTAACCAAAATCAGAAAATCCTAGATGCACAAAATGTGGGTGATGATGATGTGCATTTCAAAGGTTTTCAAATGGACTTCAGTTAATTTAAAATTCGATTTAAAATGCATCAGAGCATGTATATGTGATGAATCCCCAGTCCTTCAAGTGTTGTTTGGGGTAAACTTCCTACCAGGACAACTCAACTCACCTCCCGCATAAGAACTTTGACTTCTACTTTCGCCGGACGAAAAAAGACACGTGTACTAACGACTCACTCGCTGCTGATCAACGCTAAAAGAGGTCTCGTTTTGTCATGGCTTGGAGTGCAGACTGCTGAATATTGAAATAAAATATAACACGATAAACGGATGCACGTTGCATTTCTCATTACCAATATATCCAACTATTTAAAGAACACTGCCTTAACGGATTACATTAATTTTTATGATAAAATTAACAATTGGGAGTAATCCACTTGCTTCTTAACAGAAAAATATCTTGCGCCATCAATTATTATTTTAAGTGATTTCACGCAAAAAACTTTTAACGGAAAGGAATTTGCTCGATTCTTCCATGAAAAATTGGAAATTGGCAGACAATTAAATTTACCCAGATCTAAGATATTAGAAGGATTAACAGATGGCTTACCCATTAATTTAAGACAGTTGCTCACTATAAGTCCTCCTAGTAACCCAACAGAATGGATAGTAACCGCGACTACATTATTAAAAATTCAAAACAGTTAACAGAGCAAAATTGAAAATCCCAGTAATTCTGGAACCCAAATATTTAATGCTCCTAGCGAAAACTACCAGAATTGGAAACCTAGACATTTTAGGTCAAATAAGTTTGCACAAAGCCAGGTTCCTAACCAAACTCCTAGAACATTTAACAGTCCAAAAATGCATTTTCAGAGTAACTTACCACCTGACCCGTGTAGATTTTGCGAATGACAGGGAATTAAAAATGTCAATCATTGGGCTCAAACTTGTCTATTCCTACCCTCGGCAATACAAGTACCCCCTCAAATACCTATGCAATCAAATGTTGACCCTCCAACCGAAGAATCCCAAAGTTGACAATTATTGGAAATATCTGGGGGAAAAAGAAACCCTTACCATGTATCCTTGATACCGGTTCAACTATCTCCATTATACCTCATCATTTTGTAAGTAAGCACCGGTTAAAAAAGAAAAATGCTCAAAACATAATTGTACAACAAACCCAGGGTACAATTAATCTGATCAAGATATGTTCATTTTATCTAAAAATAGATGCTATTTCTAAATTAGTAACGATGTATGTTGTAGATCACACTTTACCCTATCTTATACTTGGACTACCAGAACTATCAAAATTTAAACTTACTATTGACTGCAGTCATCTACAAATAAAAAAAATGGAAATATTGTAAATAAAATAAATAAACCCAAAAGTGAACAAAAATATTCTTTACATATAAACGAAGGAACAAATGTAACTCATTCTCAGATCTCTGAGGATCAAAATTTTCTACCACAGATTGTCATAGAGAATAGATGTGAGTTAAGAGAAATACTTTCCCATTATGATTCAATTTTTTCTAAAGGCAAGTATGATGTAGGTCAATTAAGAGCTGAACCTCAAAGAATTATACTCAAATCTGACTTACCAGTTCATCTCAGACCTTATCGTACTTCTCATATTCATGGAAAAGAAATTAAGAGTCAAGTTGAGAAATTATTGCAAGCTGAATTAATTAAAGAAAGTAATAGTCAGTATTCAGCCCCAGTAACTTTAGCTTTTAAACGTGATGAAAATAAAAAAAAAACAGACTTTGTATAGACTTTAGAAAATTAAATGCTTTATGTAAAGCGGATTCAGAACCATTGCCTATTATGGATAGTTTATTAGACAAACTAGCTCGAGCAACATTTTTTTCAACTTTAGACTTAGCTTCCGGTTATTGGTATGTACCCATTCACCCAAATGAAACTAATAAACTCACTTTCTGCACTACCTTGGCTTATATGAATGGTGCAGATTACCATTTGGAATTAAGGTAACCCCTATAAGTTTTAATAGATTAATTCGAAGAATATTAACTAAGTATAAAATTGATTTTGGTTGCAATTATTTCGATGATATCATAGTCTTTTCTTCGTCAGAAAAAGAACATTGGAATCATCTGAAGACAATTTTTGATATTTGCCAAAAAGAAAATATTAAATTGAAACTATCTAAATGTGTCTTTGCCCAAACTAAAATTAACTTTCTGGGTTATGAAATAGAAAAGGGTAAAGTTGCTCCAAATAATACTAATATAGACATTATCAAAACGTTGAAACCACCAAATAATGTAAAAGAATTTCAAAGGTTCTTGAGTTCACAATAAATGTGTATCATAAGTTTATTCCAGAATATGCTGACCTTAGATATGCATTAAATATGTTATTAAAAAAGGTTCCGAAATTTAATTGGACTGATGAATGCCAAAATGCATTTGAGAAACTAAAAGAAAGTTTAATAACGAAATCGATTTTACATTTGTATGATCCTGACTTAACTTGTCATGCTTTTGTTGATGCATCACAAAAAAGTTTGGAGCTGTGTTGAAACAACCTGATGCCTCAAATGTGTTACACCCATTTGCTTACCATTCTAGAACCTTAAGAGACTACGAAAAAAATTATGCTATAACTGAGTTAGAATGCCCTGCAATAATAGATGCTTTAGATAAATTTTATTACTACCTACATGGCCAAAAGTTTATCATACATACCGTCCATGCAGCTCTTGTTTGGCTAAAAATGTTAAAAATTTCGCTTGTCATTAAAGCTAAGTATGTATGATTATGAAATTAAATATTTAAAGGGTTCTACTATAACATTGAAGCAGATATGTTATCCAGGCATCCGGTTGCTCTCATCACCTTCAACTTTCAAGTTATTTGCTTGACATTAATGAAATTAAAACTCATCAAAAGAATAATAATCGCTGTGGACCTAAATACCCTGAGATCAAAGATGTAATAGTAATTAAAAAGAAAAATTTACATAAAATAGTTATTCCATTTTCATTAAGATTAAAACTGTTGAATCAAGCTCATGAGCATTTTGAAAAATGTTGAATTTAATTTCATTTCAATACTATTGGCCTAACATTACAACTGATATTAGTGAATTTGTTAAACATTGCACGGTATGTCAGCTTGACAAAAAAAGGAAACAAAAGTAATTTGGGTTACTGCAACAAGTTCCACCTACCAGTAAACCTTTTGACTTTATATCTGTGGATACTGTTGGAGGTTTCAATTATTATAATTATACAAAAGAAACTTTGCACAGTGTGATTGATATGTGTGGGCAACAAGATATGTGTGGTCTTTTCCTTCAAAAAATGAAAATTGTGAAACTTATGCAAATATCATAAAAAACAAATCTTTCAATTCCAAATTCCTGAAAAATTATTAACTGATAGAAATGGTGCTTTTACTTCTTCCAGATTTAAAAATTCCTTAGAAATTATAATATTAAACATTTGTTATCTACAGCTCATCACCCTCAAACAAATGGTAAAAATTAACGTGTCAATCAATATCTTGTTACTAGACTTAAATGCAAGGTAAATGCTTCATCTACTAAAACTCCTTGGACAAAACTACTAGACCAAGTGTGTAATGAATATAACTTAACTCCACACTCAATAACTAAATACCCACCAGCATACTTGCTATTTGGTCTCTTGCCATATCAATCTTCTATAGATCAGAATAATTACTATGAACCTGTTGAATTAGGCTGCTGTGACCTTCACAGGAATTGGCCTTGCAGAGAACAATAGATTATCATATTAAAAATAATATTAGATATGATGCTTGCTCTATTGAAAAAAAATTCAACCCAGGTGATCTTCTTGTGTATGAAAAGTTCCAGTATCCTTATACAAGGAAATTGAGCTCCCCTTTTTCTGGCCCTTATGAAATAATAAAGCAATGTTCAGGAGTCACTTATGAAATTAATAAACCGAATTCTTTGGCAAAGAAAGCTTCCCAAATTGTTCATATTTCTAAATGAAGTTGTTTCTATATATATATATAATATATATATATATATGATATATATATATATATATTCCCCTGATAATTTAAAGTTAAGTCATGAATGAAAACTCAATTTATGCTATTGTATACTTATGTCTTAAACAAGTTACTTATAATTGTGAAAATATACCTTATTTCCAATTGAGACAAATTGCGTTTCGTATCTCTATTGTTCTAAATATCTACTTTTCAGAGTATTCAATGAAGAATTTTTTCATATCTGTTTAACACATTCATTAGTATACCTTTGTATTATTTTGAAATATGTTATCATGCTTTGCAAATATCAACAATATATTGCCGTAATAATTAGTGATTGTGATATTGTTTTCCCCTGTTGTAATCACTTAATCGGAAATATTTTGTGTATTTGTATAACATAGTATTAGATACTCCACGCCATGACGATTATCAAAGTAATTCATAAAAGTTTTAAAAAACAATATTCCTAAATTTTCAGTGATCGTTGTGTCGTCAGTGATCATGTCCCTTTTGTTGTACGAGCCATGCGAAGGGGGGGGATTGTGATGAATCCCCAGCCCTTCAAGTGTCAGTTGGGGTAAATTTCCTACCAGGACAACTCAACCCACCTCCCGCATAAGAACTTGGACTTCTGCTTTCGCCGGACGAAGAAAAGACACGTGTACTAACGACTCACTCGCTGCTGATCCACGCTAAAAGAAGTCTCGTTTTGTCATGGCTTGAAGTGCAAACTGCTTTGCTTAATATTGAAATAAAATATATGATAAACGGCTGCACGTTGCATTTATCATGTCAATCTAAGAATTAGTCCAATACATGATATATACAAATCTATTTTGTATATATTTGGGTATGGCTTTAGTTAGTTATGGAGATGGGCACAAAGGTTCTGAGTTGGCATATAAAAAAACTATAAATTTTTTAAAAAATACAAAAAAAATGTGTGAATTATTTTGATAATCAGAATTTTTTTGCTTTCCCTTCTGTATCTAAACATTGTCGTGTTAGAATTTTTAAAACTCGAATTTTGGAACTCTAAATATAAGAATTTATCTCGTACAGCAAAACGAAATATTCATGTTTCCGATAGTATAGATGAAAATCAAAGAGATAAGGATTTGGTAACATATTAGAAAACAGGTTTTTCAGAGATATTCATGCTTTAAAACTAAAATTTAGATCTTGCACTGATAAAAGATGCAAGGCGTGTGGCATGATGAGTAGGGAACAGTTGGATAAGGATGCAGGTTATTTATTTTGTAAGACTTTTAACTGTGTTTACAAAATGACATGCAACATATGTAAATTCGCTTACATAGGTCAGACTTCAAACACTATCAATATTAGATTGAATCAGCATAGGTCTGATACAAGGAAATTTGATTGCAACAATAACCAGGCTTAGATTGAGATAGGACACTTTCATAAACATGGATTCAATAACATAACTGTACATATACTTAGAATAGTGCCAAATATTAAACAAAGATTATGGTTTGAAAAATTTTTATAGATTCATTTAGATCATATTATCCTTATGGTTTGAATGTTATATGGAAAGGTGATAATGTATTATTAGCTTTTAAACAAAAATCCGAGAATTCATTATATATTCCGAATTTTAATAAATTTATTGATAATAATAATAGTATTCGTTTAGCGAGAATTTCAAAAGCTAAACGCAGAAAAAGAGTTACTAGAGACATGTCAACCCTCAAGAATTCTATGTTAGAATTAGCTGTTAAATTTGATGATAACTACAACACAGGTTTAATTAAATCGTTTATGTTTGGCTTGAATAAAACTGAAATTAAAATTATGACAGATATTTTAAGCAGATATAAATTTCGAGATTCTCATGGTATGCATATGATTCGAGACCTTAATAACTATTTAATACAAAAAATGAATATTAAATTAGATGCAAGTAAAAATTACTCTACAGAATATTGTACATTATTATTTATGAATAAATCCTTTAACAAAATTAATTTTTCAAGTATATTTCAAAAATATCAATCCTTTTTTCCTATTAAAAATATTATTATTAAAAAGGCTTTCAAATACAACAAGAAATTAGGTAGATTTATATTTAATTATAATCAAATCTCGGAGCTTCTAAGTTCAGAATAATGTAGATGCAATCTATATCGAGACTATATTGATGATTATCATCAGCACGTTGTCACAGGAGACCTTAGCATCGTGAAAGATGATTTGTTAAGAAATTTTATGGAAAAAGGTACCAGTTTTAGACTGATGATCACAAAAAATAAATCTAACGTTATGAAACAAATCATAAAAGATTTAGATAAATTCTACCTTAAAATGGCAATTAAATACGGAATGCCGATTGAAGCATTCAATCAATTTAGATCTTATGTTGCAACAGAATTTCGGGAATTAGATTTTACTGTTGAAAATGAAATTATGTATAAAGATCTTAAATCATCAATAGTAAATATCCCAAATGACTTCGTTATTACATATGTTGATAAGGTCTCTGCTAATTATGCCATAATTTGTAAATATTTTTACAGTAAAATATTAAGTAACCACATTTTAAATAATAATTCATTTCAAAAATCAATTCACAATAATAGAGAAGATGGTAATCGTCTTTTAGCTTTTAACAAAAGACTGAATATTCATCTAAATAATATTAAATATCCAAGTATTTTTTTAACACCAAAATTTCATAAAAGCCCTATAAAATTCCGTAGTATCACTAATGGATACAATACATATATCACGAAGTCTGGGAAGATCTTACAATCTCTTCTTCAAAATCTAATTGATAATTTACAAAACACGGCAATTATTAAAAATAGCTTAGAGATTGCTAGAGTTACTAAGGATATGATGATTTTTTTTTTTTCTATGCATGGTTTTGATTTCGAGGACCTTTTTTAATTCTATAGATATTGACGATATGATTAAGGTTCTTCAGTTAATTTATGATAAATATGAATTATATACTTCAATGAAAAAGAAAATTTGATATTCTTGTTAACCTCGTATTAAAAGAAAATTTCATTACATTTGATCAGAATCTTTATAAACAGATCAAAAAGGATTACCTCAGGGTGGTCCAGCTAGTAATTGTTTAGCTGAACCTATATTTACATTTTTTTGAAATAGATCATGTTGTAAATGATTCTTACTTAATTTATCGTTACATAGATGATATAATAATTTTTGGTAAAAATAGTGAATACAAACCAAATATTACATTCTACCCTGATTATCTCAAGCTCCTTAAAACTAACTTCAACTCTAATAGGTGGAATTTTTGGATTTAGACTTGCATCTTATTAACAATAATGTAGTCAGTAACATTTTTGACACAAAAAGAGATTCGTTTAAGTTCCATATAGTTAAAATTCCCGTATGGAACAGTAATTTACATATATCAATTTACAGAAATATCATTTTGAATTTTTTATTTAGAAATGATAACTTAACTACCCACAAAATAGATAAATACAATAATATAAAAATTTTTTTTTTCAATGTTGTTTAGATCATGAATACCCTTTTAATTTCTTGAGATCTTATATTCATCACAAATACATTAACCGGCTTGCTACTTCCAATTCCAAATCCACCACACAACAATAGGTTTTCAAAAAGTCAGCATGTTAGTGGTCTTGCTGTGAAGATTATATCATAACAACTCATATCATAGTTTACATTTTTTTTCCACACACATCTTTAACATCTTACACATTGTTGACAACCAGCCAAATTAGAGCCTAGCAAATATACATTTTGACAATCAAATCCAATTCAAATTTTACCATATTTGATTGTCGTCATTTTTATACTTGTCTTTTTCTGGCTGGTTTAAAAGTCAGCTCAAAAGATGTGTGGTTATGTATTTTCGAATTTTTTAATTTAGTGAATAATTGACTTTCATTAATGGCAAGATGCTTGTTTCTCTTCGTAAAAGCTTTGTGAGTAAAGAAATTTTGTTAAATTGATTTTTGAATGATACTTTTCTTATGTAATTGTTTTAGCATTTTTCTACTTTTCTTACATAATTATTTTGTGATTTTGTGATTTTTCTGCATTAAGAGTTTTGGGAGAGTTTGTTACATAATAGTAGTGATTGGTTTTATCATGCTCTCTGAGTTATCCATACTCTGAAGTTTTGTTTATTTTATTTGATTTGATTTTCCTACCGAGTTGCAAAGGGGGAAGGTTGGCGCCTTTAAACTAGTTTAACCCCACTTATTCGGTCCTATGTCCGAAATTGCTTTCTGACTCGCTAGGTTCTGTTTTTTTGTAGTTCTTTTATTTCTCTATAATTTTGTTCTTCATGTTCTGCTTTTATATTTTTATTATGCTATTTCTTGTTATGTTCTTTATCTATTATTTCTTGTTTTTGATAAATAATACATATTTCATATATATATATATATATATATATATATATATATATATATATATATATATATATTAGTGGTATGATATCACGTGTGTCTTTCATTTTATTAAATTATTCTTTATGCAAATTTTTGAAAATTATTACTTATTTTTACTAACTCTACATTTGTTCATCGTTATATTTGTGAACATACTAGTACTTTATTACAGAATTAAAATTAAATTATGTGTGTGTGACGTTGAGAATGATATTCTTGTACATACAGTAAAATCTGTTTGTGTTTTCGATCCCTTTTTATACGATTTTATTTTTGTGTAAGCTTTTTTTTATATTGAATAGGAATTTAAACGGAGTTGGCACCACTGTAAAATTTGATATCACTGTTCATATATATACTCTTTGAGACGTCCGGTTCATTTGTTATAAACAGGGCCCGACAATGCACGTTCAATTGCTTTCGCTTGATACGCTAGCAGAACTCACTTGATTGAGGACGAAATTTAAAAGACAGTGAGATAATCAATAATTTGATAGATTATGAAGACGGACGAGAAAAACCAGATTCTTCGAGAGTGGATAAAATGTATGCAGGGATCAAGCTTTCCACTAAATCAGGAAAGCATTTTCTTAAAATAAATATGTAACACCCCCTAATAAATAACAATCCCCTTTTGTTTAAATTCCTCCCCTATAAACAGTAGAAAGACTGTCGTGCCCTCTAGTAAATAGAATAATCTTCAGTAGTGACCAAGCTTCGGAACTGTAAGGACGTACAAGCATGTGTTCCGATCCCTTTCAATTCTATTCTAAATGTTAGTTCTCTAGTCATGTATGTAAATATTTGTTTTTTCTAATAAACGGGTTTTAATTAACTTAGTTAAGAAACCCTTCCCCGCGTGTCCCTTTATTACATTGGGTCACACTCCTTATAGATATCAATTCTTAAAGGAATTTGAAATTCTAAAGTAAGTTTTGATCATGCATACCTGGTTACCGTGACATTTACAAGCAACTGACCAGCCGACCATCGTAGCAAAATTTTATCACTGAAATTATGATGCAAAAAAATAAATTCATTGAATTTGTATATTCAAATAACGAAAGCGATTTTGAATCAATTCAGCACTGGAAGATGAGTGTCTTGGATTACGACGAGCAGCAGTGAATTAAGTATATACATTTTGAAAACCTTTCCCTGTACACACAATGAAGTTATTAATTTTGTTAATTAATTAAGTTTGGAAGCCCTTTCTCATGTATGTCATAAATAATTAACGTTTTTTCAAAGTATGTCTTTTTTTTGCGGTCCCTCTCCATCACATAAAAATATTTCTGCAGTATATCGACAAATTGTTAGTTATATGTAAGTATTTTTGAAAATTTCTAAGGGTTTTTTTTTTTTGCTGTTGTTTTGTGTGAATTTGTATTTTTTTTAATACGGTCATTATCTACCGCACAAAAACAGGTTTTACCGTACGCATAAAAACAATTAAAGAGCATTTAATCCTTATCTTATCAAATGAGGAGAAGAAGATAAATTTGACAAAGGCCAAGGTTTGAAAATAGAGAAATATAGTTCGGGTATTGGAAAAGAGGAGGAGAGGGGTGTTTAACCCGTAACTATTAGAAATAATACACCCCTTGGGAAACAGAAAAGGTTCAGAATCGTGGAGTCTAAAATATTCTGAATATCTAAAAAAAGAGTAAAAGCGGAAGGAGACATATTGAAAGGATTTTTTTTTCCTTGTTTACATAGAAATAAATGTACTGAGTATATTTTCAAACACAAAAATTATTTTTTTTGGCAAATATTTCGAGTTATTTTCCTTTTTTCTTCAAAAATATTTTTTTAAAAAAATGAACTTTCTTAAAATTTATTTATTTTATGTTTACTTGAATTAAAAATAAAATTAAGAGGCTATTTTTATGCAAAGTTAATGAATGAATAAATAGTAGTAACTTTTAGTACTAAAGAATGTGTGTGTGTGAGTTAGTAAATTTTATTTTTAAATATTAATCATTTAAAGACACAGATTTGAAAGGTCTGAAAATTGTATTTTTCCAACATGGAGTGATTTTACACATAATATTGAAATAAATTATAGTTTAAAAAAACTAAAAAACACGCTTTTAAATTAAAATTCACGCTAAAAAAATAATTCTTAATATAAGAATAAAATGACTAACGAGAAAATAAATGTCATTGGGGTAAGAGCGTAGGGTGCTTTGTACTACATTTTTGCAGTAACTCTGCATTTCGGAATAGAACTAGAAATAAATTATAATAATTAATAAAGAGCATCAGACGCTTTTACGCCAATGACATTAATTTTCTCATTAATCATTTTATTCTTATATTAAGAATTATTTTTCTTACATTTTAGTTAGATTCACTAGAAAAGCGTATTTTTTACTTCTTTTTTTAATTATAATTTATTTTTCATTTTTTTTGTTCAATCTACAATAAAAGCCTGTTTTTTTTATTTTTAAAACTATCATTTATTCTTTGTTGAATTTATCTAACTAATAAAAGTGTGTAAGAAGAAATATTAAATGTCAATCATATTATCACCTTTTAAAAATATTGTTATAATGTTATTCGTATCATTACTTTTAAACATATTGCTCTATCAAAATAAAAAAATATTTAGCTGTTAGAATACAAATTTATCATCTTTTAAACGCATTTCTATAATGTTAACTCGTACCATCACTTCTAAACGTATTGCTTTATAAAAATAAAAAATATTTAGTAGTTAGAACATAAATTATTTTTACTCACATGCACGAGTCTTTTTTTTTATTTCTATTTTTAGAAAAACTATGCACCCACCTTACCATTTTTCACATAAAGAACACTTTTTTTGTTTTATTTTACTAACCAGAAGCCTATTTTGTGGTTTTAGGATTGAACCTTAATCTTTTAGCTGCTAAATCAAAAATTTGTCGCCAAATCTAGAATAAGGGTATGGAATTAGTCGCCAAATCGAGAAACGATTAATGAATTACAGTCACCAAATCTCGTAAATCATTAAAATTCTTAATTATTAAAATCCTGATCAGGACAATAAAACAAAAAATGATTGTATTGTCCTTGACAAGTGTTCGAAATTTCGAATCAACTTGACCTTTTAAAGTGGGTAAAAATCGAGTTCAAAGATTCCATTACATACAAGTAAAACTTATAAAAACGTGTTAAGAAATTAATCTTTATGGTGAGCACAGATGATAGTGTAACATATAAAATAATTTTAAATGTGTGAACATTACAGTTTTTACTAACCAAGATTGGAGACAAAACATCGTGTAGCCAATTTATTAAAAGAATATGTAATGCTTAACGAATATACTTTGGAAAAGGATTTTAAAGGAATTTAATTCTTTGTGTGTGTGTGTGCTTTTGCAGTTAACTAAACGATGTACTTTTTTTTTTATTTTTAGTCTTCCTTCTTCTGCAAACAAATTTTTTTGATAAAATGTAATACTTATTTACGTAATTTGTAATTATTAGCGACTATAATCTGTAATTTTTATTTTAATTACTAAGTCCCATAACCAATGTAACATTAAAAAGAAAAATTGAAAAGCTGTTTCCAATATTTACTTCTAAAGGGATGTTTCCTTCACAGGAGTTATCCAATCATTTTAAAGCAATATATGGTACTGCTAAGGTGCAGCGCTGACAAGACTGTTGTTAAGACCGGATTACTCCTGTGAAAGGCTACGTTAGGACAACATTGGGATGCTTGTAGGGGTGAACCTTGATAGGTCACAGTAGGTCTGAAAGTCCAAGCAAATCTGGAAGTCAATCAGGGGGAAAGAGCCCATTGGAGTCTGCTGGGGTGTCGTAGTGTTGAAGCCTGTAGAAACGTCTCTCTGGCGTTTTGAAGCTTCTTAGCGTATCGAGAGTCTCTGAGGTTTTCCTTTTGGTGTCTCCATAAGGCTGTTTCCGGCAAAAGTACGAAAGCAGAAACTAAACACGAAGCATATTTTCAGACAGAAAAATACCTCAAATTTCATGGAAATTTGGAACATTATAACTTATACATCTGTTTTTTAACAATATAGTGTTTTTAAAAATTCCAAACTATTCAATGAATTCTCTATTTCTATTTTGAATACGTGCAGGAATAGCTCATTTAACACTACGGTATAGGGAAAAAAACGCGAAACACATTTCATACCTGAAAAAATGGGTCAACTTGGTTAAAAATAAGATGTATGATAAAAAATGCTACTCTCTGAAGCCCGAATATCATATATTAACTTTTCATTTCTTTTATATCTGAAAAAAAGTTTCAAATTCGTGTCCTGATTATTAACATTTTTTGAAGACCTTAAAAATAGAATACGTCACGCCCTTCAAAGCCTCAGGTAATCCAGAATCACTTCTGTTTGGACGTGTCCGGAATTACGATTCCTCTATTGGTCCTAGTCACCTCGCATGTGGTAGACTTTAAGGCCAGAGTTTGGCGTGGGAACTGCGCCGGTTACTTTTAGGTTGGCTTGATAAAGGGAGGTCAAGGGTTGAATTGCCTTAGAATATAAGCGTCGTAGTGTCCGGTCTTAGCTATTTTCCCACGCGAAATCACATGATCGTTTAGGTGTCACTAGTTCCCAAATAGGAAATGGGTTTTTTAGTGGAGATCGCCGCAACAATTATTACTGTTTGGTGTGACTATAAATATGTTTTTTAACCCCTCTCTGTGCTATATCTTTATTTTCCTAATTTCTACACGGTTAACGCACATGTAGAGCACAAAATCCATCGAAGATTTTTTTTTTAATATCTATCTAGAAATACACATAAAACAAGATGCTTTTAACACAGAACTTAGATTTACGAAATGGACACACATATATATTAAGAAATTTCAAAACCAAAAAAATAAGCCATCCATGTTATAAATAAATTTCATAAGGCCTGAAGTTATGAACTTAAACCTTTTCTCTCAACTTGACTATCAAATTTCCTACTACTTAAAAAATTTATAATTAAGAACTGAAAATTCATATTACGTCTGTCTTTAAGTATGTTCTCTAAAAATTCAGTAGGCAATTGTAAAGGTAACTGCACAAACATTTATTTTACTTACAAAATATGATTTATTAGAAAATTAATAAATATTTCTAAAAATAAATCGGAATTAACTTTCTTTTTTTTTAATAATTTCTATTCTAATCTTGTTTTAATACAAACATAACGTAAAATTACTTCATTAAATTATTTATACTTGGATTTTTCATTCAATATTTGTGCAATAAAATTGCTTTCACAAAACAAATACATTATTTAAGATTGTATTTGGATATAAAATGACAACAGCAAACCTATGTTGTGCCTTAAAATAGAACTAACAACGAATTAGAATAACAGAAAATAAGAAGAAAGCTGGTAATTTGCGTTTCTTTCTTTATTTACATAAAATCTACTGCAAAAGCATCGACTTTCAAATTTCTGCTTACAAAAACAAAAATTCGAAAAAACAACAACGAAGGAAAAGAAATCGTTGTGAAATTCCAAATCATTTATTTTTGTTCTAAAGTTTAAATGTTTTATTCTACACATCTCATCCCTAATAACAAAATCAATAGTTTCGAAACATCTGTTGACACAAGTAAAATGGTTAAAGTTACGAATAGGAACAAGAAATTCGAATGCTGTTTTATACATTTAAAAAGGAATGACGATATTTTTTGTGACAAAAACAATCTTTTATTTTGTAATTATTTAAATTTCCTTTCTTAGAGTGTGAATAAAAACGAAGATTCTTCGGAATAAAGCTTTTCTTTACTGGAATTTTAAGAACAATAGGTAAGAAGAATTTTTTTCGAAGCTATACTTTCACTTTAATAAATAGTTAGGATGTTAAAATAAATTTTAACTCAAGAAATAAAAAAAACAAAAAAGTCAATTTTATAATTCAATTACTTACTTTTCTTTTTTTTTACAATTCTAAATTTTTTTATACTTTTAAAATAAGCAGAAAAGTACTTTTGTATTTTTACCAATAAGGTACTGTTATAAAAATCAAGTTAGATTTCTAAACAATAAACACAACTTCAATTTTATTGCGTAATACCACTTTAAATTTCCTTTTGCAACGCATGTTTGTCACAGTTCTTATGAAACTTTATCAAATTTTGTGTAAACAGTGTAAATAATTTGTATTTAGATGTGTAATGCATTTATATTACACTACGTTACATTTATTTTATGTTAAAATTGAAAAATTCACAAGCAATGCCATCCCTTACGTTATAGTGGCGATTTAATGAGAACTTGGCGAAATCTTGGCAATAGATTGGTTGGCAATCAAGTTGGCATCATATTTGACGACCAAGTTGGCGACTTTGGCGGCTATGTTGGTGAGTTCGGGACCATCTGGATTCTCCTAGAAATTTGTAGAGAAATCCAATAATGTTACGTTTTTTGACGCGAGCGGTTATCTTTCTGGAAGTTTCCGCCGCTTCTATAAATAGAGTGGTGCTTGGCGAAACAGTGAGTCGTCCAATTCTGACTTATGGTTCACCTGTGTGGGGTTACGCCGCAGATTCTAATATTAAAATTCTCGAGGTTGCTCAGAACTCGCTAATTAGAAATATTGTTAGAGCAGATAGATACACCAGAAATTTAAAAATTTACGATGATATTAAAATTCTACCTTTTAAAAGCTACATTCAAAAACTGGCTATTTCCTTTTTTAATAACTTACCCAATATAGATAATGAAAACGTCAATTTGCTCAATAATTATATACCAATGCCAGATCTCAAGAGACCTAGGAGAATCCTCCTAGACTCGTATAATCCCCCCTAACATTTAATTTAGTCTCTCGCCGGGGGGCGAGTGACCACTATCCTTGCTAAATTCTTTTTAAATTTAATTTTAATCCTTCAGTTTTATTTTTTCTTTTGTTTTATTTAATCTTTACTCAATTGCGACCCCACACAGGCTAGTTCTCTAGACCTCCCCTTTGAATTGTTCCAACGCATCAGTGCAGCCAATTGAGTGCCTACTCTCGCAGTGCCATCGACCAATCACAGCAGGGCCTTATAGACAACATTAGGACATTCCCGCCGAAACCGTATTGAAGAAAAACTCCGATCCTATAACCACGCCTTCTTGCCACGTTCGAACCACCAATCAGAACACTCTCTCTCAGGCAGGCCCACCCACACAAGGCCACATCAACAAACTCGATATGGGATGGAGGAACGCTTCGCGTTCCATTTACCAGTGACATTCATCGAAACAGTGAGTCTCGATTCAACCAGTGATTAGTAAACTTTCCTTGACGATTAGCTCGGCTGGGTTTATGAATAACCTATTATATACGTGGTCTTAAAAACTGATAATTGCGTTTAAAAACTGTTGAAGGTGTGAAGACCTTCTGAGATTTATTCTGTGAATATTGTTGCTGGATCCTGTAGTTCAAGGATTGGATTTTTGTAAATAAATTATCATCACTCTTAAAGAACTGCCTTGTACTTTGTGACTGATTTGTATTAAATCCTCGAACCCCAATCAATGTAACAATATGTTTGATAACATTCAGACTGCATCAGATTTGTGCATATATACACATTTGCCCTCTTTCAACGCAGTGCGTCCTAGAGTGAAAACTATTCATTAGTACCTAATACCTGATATGATGAACCAGAAAATATTTGGCACTTTTCACTACAAGAAAATCCTACCTCTTTTGAAGTTTGTTCCTGGATAATTGTTAACGAATATTACATGATATCTGTAATGATTCGTAATTTAAAATTGTGACGTATAAGTTATGATTTTTTGTCAAGAATTTTGAATTTGGATAAGTACAAGTTGACATAAAATGCAAAAAAGCACAGAAGCTCACAAAAATTCTTCAGAGTTTTAAGGACTCTAGTATTCATAAAAATGTAAATGTTACCAATTTTAAAAATATAATTAATAAAAACAGACTCTCATACAATAATAAGTAACATGGAATCAGATAAACTACAGTTGAATTAACTATTAAATTTAAACAAATAATGTAAAAAAATTAATACTTTTATTATACGCACTTTTTCCCCATTATAATTAATTTACGAAACTAACACATATTTTAAATTCAACATATAAAATTTGAAATTTAAAAAAAGATAACATTTGAAAGGATATAAATTTTTTCATTACTAACGTAATTTAATTAAAATATTCTATGCAAAACATATATTTCTTTTATTTCTGCAGAATAAATTCTAATTTTTCCACATCCAAATTTTCCTTCCATAAATTTCAATTTAATTTATAATTAAAGAAATAAAAAATGGGCAAAGATATGTTCCGCCTTTTCTGTACATAAACAAACAAATTACTCGTATTTCAAAATTGTTCTGAGTATTTTCAGAAGAAAAAAATAACCTATGGGGCTTTCTGAGAGTTTCAGAATTCCTTCTGAATACCTATTTCAACTAAATTTTCGAGAGAATAAAGAATGTTTCTTAATTAAAATACATCTTAAATATTATACTGAAATATATTTTTTTACACAGATAATTAATATTTGTTTAAATCAGAAATATTTTTTTATTTATTTTTACGTGGTGTATATCCGCTTAATACATTCATAATTAAAATTAGTTTTGTTTGAAGCAGCAATTTTTAAAGAGACTTCAAACTTTTATTTAACGTGTCAGTATTTAAAACAATACAATAATTTTATCTACTTAAGAACATAATTAAGTTTATTAAAGGCAAAATATTTTTCGATGTTTTAAAAATGAAATGTGGGATTTTAAACACACACAAGCACTAAGTTAATTGTAATTTCACGTAGTGCTTGATCAAATAAATACCTTTCATTTGTGAAAATATGCATTGAGTCGTCCATATAGTTAGGGCAGGCTTTTGGTTAATGGCGTAAGGACAAGTCAGTATATATTAGAACGAATGAAAACAAATGACATGTGTTCATATTCCAAAAGACGGTACTTCAGTCGTGGTTGGAAAAAGGTTTTGTTACGACACATTTATTGTTGTCAGTTTCATGTACCTCGGATATGGAAAGAAATAAAGTACATTATAAGCATTTTATACTTCTGTTTCACCTGAAAGGTAAAAATTCAAATGAGCGACGCACAGTATATATGTTTGCTATGGTTAAGATGTAGCCGAAAAAGTAGTGCAAAAATGGCTTAGCTCTGTTTACGTTCGGAACCGTGATTTTGCAAAAGCATATAAATGGATAATATTTATGATATTTAGTGTCACTTAGATTAGAAAATGTATATAAAACTGTTTTAAGAATAGCATTACAATAAAAAATTATTTAAGTACAATATTTTGACAAAAACAAGGACATAGAATGACCAATTTTCAAAATATTCTCCTTTTGTGAAAAATGCTTCTATTATAATAATATTTTACCTGTACATAGCTCAGACCTCTGCACAGAGTCTCAACTAGAATTTTTGAAATATATAACTTAGAAGTGGGTTTATCCATGTTTTACGACAACAGAGGGGAGAAATTTTAAGAAAAAAAACGCCGATAATTATTTCAATGGGTTGTAACTCTGAAAATAATGTGAATTTTCAAAAGTCATAGTTGAGCCTCTGTACCGAGGTCTGAGCTATATACAGGCAAAGTATTATTATAAAAGAAGCATTTTCATAAAAAGAGAACATTTTGAAAAGAGTTTATTCTAAGTTAATTTTTTGCCGAAATATTGTATTTAAATATTTTTTTTGTCAAAATGTCCTTAAAATAATTTTATACATATATCTAAATCAAAGTGACATTAAATATCATGAAAATTATCCATTTATGCGCTTTTTTAATATCACAGTTCCGAACTTAGTCGGATACCTTAAAGTTGATGATTTCAACCTTGAAAATGATGAAATTTCAGATAGTATCTCCTCCATTAGAACAAAACTCAGATTAAAACAAGGATTGAAATAATAATGTAAGAAGTCATAAAATTGACTATTCGACAGCATTTTGTGAACGTGTCTTTACAAAATAAAATCATAAGTAAATTTTGTCAATTTTTTAAAAAATCATGATTTTAATCATCGCCTTATGAGAAAGAGATGGTTTAATGATACTGATATTTGTTTCATTTTAAGGGGCAGTGTCACGTGATGTACTCACGTTTTTAACCCGTGTAACACAATGGTGCTTGAGCACCTGCATGAAACTGCATTAACTTCCGGAGATACAATCCTATTTGTCAGTCGGTATTCTCTCCTGCGAATTGTAGCGATATCAAGCAAGAGAGCACGTTTTAAGTCTTGTAGAGAGCTTATACATGCACAATAGTATTATAAACTCAACCAATTGAGATTTTTAATGCTTGTGCAATAACACTTGGTGAATAATATGATCAACGTGAATCAAAGATTTGACATGATACGCATTGTTTCCTGTTGTAGATAGATACAGGGAAAATCATTTAACACTAAACAGAGGCGAATGAAATATATTTTCGTGTTAAAGGACTTCACAAAAAAAGTCCTTTTTTTCAACAAAATTAAGTTTATCAGAGCACATGTTTATTACATTAACATGTATATGTGTATGTGTTAAACAAAACCAATTCAAACATATACGTAATTTGCGCTTTTTTTAATTAGTTTTGATAAAATAGAGTTAACAATACCAAAATCTTAACAGATTTTTGTTTTTGTCTTCTGCCTTTGATCAACAGCCTTAAAAAACTCTATCTACATTTTAAGCGAAATTACAGCTTGTCCCCTCCCCCCAAGCTTCTTGCCATTGCGCTCGTTTAAAACATTCTTCTAAAATAGAAAATAAAACACGAACCAAAACGTAATTTTTGCTCACACTGCGATGTACTCGTCACCGAATTTCAAAACCAACTAATGAGATATGAGATGTTTTTGTGAGACGTTTGTTGGGATGGAGGGTGAAAGTCTCTTAGATAAATGAAATTGGCTCGTGTCGCAGGTTATTTCAAAGGCATTTTAAGGCATTTCTATGAAACCTGTTTCTATGAACCCTGTTTCCTGTTTGTTTGTTTCTTGCATTTCACACCCCTCTTAAATCTAGCTCTCGTCGCTGGTGTTTTCTGTATTCTGTTCATTGCCAGAAGGGAATTATTTTCGTGTTAAGCGTTTTTCATTTCGTGTTAAGAGAAAAAATGCATGAAAATACATAGTAGTTTGTCAGGGCAGCTGTATTATTTCGTGTTAAGCGATGTTTCGTATCGATATAAACGTATTTCACTGTATGTTTGGCAGCCCTATAATTGTTCATCCCCCATATCTTTTTTTTTTTTTTTGCTTTTCACAAATTTTGTGTACCGGACCACATTTATTTTATGACATGATACTCAATTCTCGCATATTCAACAGCAACCGATAAAATTCAGCTAGAGATGTTTTGTAGATCCCTCCCCCCTTCCAACTTTTATCATACTTCTTACTTCAATAACCGATCACCTTTATATTTTAACTCCGTAATGGACATTACGTCGATCGTGATTGACCAGTGGACCACCACCAAGACATTTTGGAGTGACCGCTTGAAGATTTTAGCCCTTTGTAATTATATAAAAAAATTTCAAGATTGATTGTAGTATGTGCGGACTAAGTCTTCTACTAACTGCAACAACAAAAACCAACAAAATGAAAAAGATTCTTTTTGTGTGGGCATTTTAAATTGTTTGATAATAAATGCATCATTTGATATTATTATATTTATGGCTATTATTATTATGTTTGTTTCTTGCGTTTTGCTTTAAACGCGATTTTACTCGTTAAAGTATTAGTTGTTTTATTTTAGCTCTGTAGGTAGGTACCAAGTAATAATTTTATATTTATTATTAAAATATATTGTGGACCTCTTTCTACCTCACCTCACCTATGACCCTGGCATTGGCGCACACAAGAATTTTTCAAGGGGTTTTTCGTGGGGGTCGAGGGTCGAAAGTCTACCAATCTCATATCATACACCAATACGCAGCCAAACATATGTTTTTATTTTGTCGATTGTCGGGAACAGAAAACGGTAAAAAATAAATTACTGAATAAATAATCAACATTAATAAATAAAAAAATTAATAACAAAACTTAATTATAAGTTTTAGCACAATATATACATAAGATTATAATCAATCGGGGAGGGGGGAATGAAGGGCTAGGGAGTAGAGTCCGTACCCGTAGATCCTCCCCCCTCCTCCTTGTGTGAGGCAGTGACAGTGCATGGACCGCACCACCTTGAAAAAATTAGAAGTAGCCCTTACCCTGGAAAAGTCTACCCACCCCTGTTTTAACTGATGTTCCATAACACCAAACAAAATCAGGCCATCTACCAACGCTATAATCAGCTCAGCAGTTATTATAGGGAATTCAATTTTCCCTGATAATTCATCACAGTTTTTATCTTACTTTTTAAAAATAATTCCGTAATTAAAAGTATACATATCTCATGTTGAGCAACTGAAAATTACAACACTGAAACTCATATGTAAGTAGCATTTTTTTATTCGAAATGAGAACATTTTATTAGTAAAATTATTTTGAACAAATTATTATTTCAAAATTTGAGTGCACAAAGGCTACATCCAGAATATTTAAAACGCACACAAAGTTGCATTTTTTAACAGTTACAAATTCCACCACTTTGAAGTATGGGGGAACAAAGTACGGATGATAGTGATATGTTCTTTTAAACCCATTTCGTTCTCAATTTTAAATGATTACAAAATTTAAAGTATAAAATATTTCTTATGCTTTAAAATAAATGCACTCCTGTAACGTTTTAGTTTCTTCCTAACAAAATTTAAAAGTAATTGCATTTTTACATAAAAAAAACAAAACAAATTAATCTAGAAAACCCATTTCCATTACCCAGCTCAAAGAAAGATCAAGTTAGAATATACCAAGAATAAACAATTTCTAGGTGCTGTGTGTACAATGACATTAATTTAAATAACACAGACACACCTTTCTGTTAGAAGGCGAACGCTTAAGTCAACATTTTCTTGAAATGAATTCCATATTCAGCAAATGTTTAGATAATGGAAGTTCGTCCCCCTTTTATATAAGCGGTACCCAGTTAACATAAAATTTCTTCCTTAATCTTAGAAAAGCAGAAAAGACGACATCATCAGTTTTGGGAATTTTCCTCTTACATTTGCGTTGTATTTGACAAAGCTTCCTTACGTCTGCTTTGTCAAGAAAATGGTGACAGGAGTTTAATTCTGTTGCATTGGAAGATTTTTGAAGGTCATTGTTTTGTATGTTCATTATTTTTCGCTTATATCCTTAATATTTTTATCACCAAAAAAGCTGGGAAAATGAATAAAATACAGTATTTAATACAAATTGTGGAAATTTGTTTAAGAAATGAGTAAGTTTTTGAAATATCTCGAAAAATTTTAGTTATTTGTCACACAATAGTTCAAAAGATATATATAATAGATAGAGAGAGAGAACTTTCGGCATTTGGGCCATTTTTTTGGTGAAAATTATTTAATTTATTGCAGTCGTTTAGGAATGAAAAGAATTGGTATTTTTAAAATCCACTTTTATTGCACACAAAGAAACAATGACTCCAAGAAACACAACAAAACAAATGCACAAGGACAACCACACGTGAACGTCTAGAACATTCCACAAAAACATTCATTGCTCTCGAGATCTCAGCTATTTTGTAGGTTTGACCAATAAAGTTTCCTTTTGATTGGTCTAAATACGCGGGTGATGCTAGATTGCATCATCTCGTTTTAAATGCACTAGATTTTTGGTTTTTAGAGAGATATAGTTGGGGTTACTTCTCGTTAGGCGGGTAAAATAAACAACAACTATCACACGAGGTCTTGGGGGGCTCAAGACCATTATGAATTAAAATCTCTCGAGAGAAAATTTGAGTATGCAGTATTACGTATTCATTTATGCATGTACGTATGTATTTAAGTATGTATGTATAATCAATCTCTACATACACTGTTGGAAACTGAAAATAAATGCTACACTAAAAAGAAAATCAAATAGAATCCTGTTTATTGTAAAACTAATACAGGGTCCATTATGAAAGTAATGAGCATTTACTGGCAAAAAAATATTTATTGATCGTAATTTGTACAAATGTTCAATATTTTTCAAAATACATTCCTTCTGCATCAATACACTTGCGGAGACGTGTGTGCCACGCCTGAAAGGCACCCTGAAACTCCTCGACGGGAATGCCTCTCAGGAACGTTGTAACATGGTGTTGAATGTTTTCCACGGTTTCCCAATGTTTTCCTTTCATCTCTCTCTTGAGTCGCGGAAACAAAAAGAAGTCACATGGAGCTAAGTCGGGACTGTAGGGAGGGTGAGGGATCACGGGGGTGTTGCTTCGGGCCAGGAAGTTGGTAATGATGAAGGCTGTGTGGCTGGTGGCATTGTCATGGTGGAGCTTGACCGTGTATTTAATGTCAGCCCTCACGCTTGCGATCCGGCGTTTCAATCTCCTGAGCAAAATGCTGAGGTAAAAGGCTGAGCTTACAGTTTGTCCCTGCGGAACAAACTCACAATGGAGTATTCCTCGGATGTTAAAGAAGACAATGATCATCATTTTGATGCGCGACTTGCTCATTCGCGCTTTATTGGGGCGTGGGGATGATTTTGTGTGCCACTCACAGCTCTGCCTTTTCGATTCTGAGTCGTACTCAAACATCCAGGATTCGTCTCCGGTTACGACAGAGTTCAGAAAGTCCGGTTCATTTTTAATCAAATCCAACAATTCTTTACAGAGCAAAACTCTAAGTTCCTTCTGGTCTTGCGTCAACACATTCGGCACACAAGCTTCGCACAGACCTTACGCATTTGCAGATCCTCGGTCACTATCCCATGTACCGCAAATGTGGGCATGTGTAGTGTGTCAGCAATTTGCTGGACGCTTAATCGACGGTCGGTACGCAAAACTTCGCGCACACGATCCACGTTCTCTTCAGTTCTGGCTGTTGTTGGGCGTTCAGAACGGGGTTCGTCGGCGACCTCCTCCCGGCCCTCCTTGAACGCCTTGTGCCACTTCCCAGACTGTGATCTTGAAATGCAATCGTCCTTGAAGGCTTCTTGCAGCATCTGGAATGTTTCGGTTGCATTTTTACCAAGCCTCATGCAAAACTTTATGGCGTATCGTTGTTCAAGCGAACGCTCCATCGCGCTGTTACTAAAGTTGAAAACACACTTCAAGTGGAGGCACGTATCTCCGCTCACACTGCTCAAACTCAACTGACGACCAGATGCATTGAAAGGGCATATCCTCCACCACATTTCCCAGCCGGTTTTACCCGTCACACAACATTATGCCCCGCGTCACAATAACACATTATGCTCATTACTTTCATAATGGACCCTGTACAATGTACTGGAGAAAAGAGAAAAATAAATTTATATAGGCTGTAAGATACACACAAGTGCTGAATTCATATTCATAGCAGCAATCTCAGAAGATTTAACTGGTTTCGTCATCGAATAGAATATAGATGAAAAATACGGTATCATTAATACATGTGGCTACAATTTCATCAATCTTAGTGGCTTACGAGAAGTGACATGCCAGTATCTAGGCAACACGTTATCAAGTATTCTTAACGATTGTTAGATGTGGAGAATTTGTGTTCAGGCTAGGATATATATAAAAGTTTAATATACTTATTGTATCTAAGAAAGTCAGAACCGAATGAACAACATGTAGTCCATGCATTCTATCGTCGAAATAATGTCGTAGAGATCTCGACGGCAAAGCATAGCAACTAACCTTGATACAAGAAACATGAAGAAGTCAAAAATAACAACGATGCGAATTGACTGGGATGTTATATCTATAGTCTCTATCATATAAGGAAAAGTACTTGTATGATGATAGCTAATGCAAATTGGAAACATTCGTTCAGTTCGAAACAACGAGGACACAAACAGGGAACATTCACATAAGAATGCGCCCATAATAGTTCTTCTGAAAAGACGACATGATATCTGTCAACGCACTCACTGTAGGCCCATGCAGTGGTGTAACGCACACCCGCGCACTTCTGAGAGGGGCAGGATTCTAGAGGTCCCAAAGCCTTGCTGACGTCAAGCACGTATTTAACCAATCTATAAGAAATTAAAGAGAAAACCTGACTTTGCAAGGGGCCCTAATATTATAAGTTACACCCCTGGGCCCATGTATCCTAGGCTGTAACATCAAGGAAATCCTCAACAATAGTCGTCATACTAATAAAGCATGGCTCTGAAGAAGTTATCGCCCTATTTGTGCGGACAATTGCAAACAAGTTTCATATTTCTTCTTAAAAAATTGCTATTATTACTCAAGTATTGTTTTAAATAAATTCAAGATAATTTTAACTCTCTATTCTTTTATCCTATATTGTTATATTACATTTGTAATAACTCCTTATATTTTTCATTTATATGTTTGGCAATAAACGAAGGTTTATTTAAAAAATAACCACATGGATACTGCTTCTTAAAGTCAAAAAAATTTCTTTCGAGTCTTTTGAGTTCGGAAAAGAAAAGGTTTGTAAACCCACTTAACCTCATAAAATTCCTTCGCTTTTTCCAAAAAAATACATTTTAGGTACCTTGAAATTGGAGGGATATACTTAAAGGAATAAAAGTTACATTATGTGGAGGTTTCAGAGTAAAACTTCTAAGAAAAAAAGAAAGGCTAGATGACTGTGATTTAAAAAAGAAAATTGTTTCTAAATTTTTAAAACTCCCACTAACAGTTGCGGGGATACAATATGCATAGTCTTGTAAAACATAACAAAGCTTAAGTTTTTGAAATTTTAGTAATGTTAGTATCTAAGTTTTTTAAAAAAATTGTTAGACTTTATATTTATATTCTAGATGTAGAAAAAAAATGAAGTAGCATAAAACAAATAATGGTTGAAACAACTGCCATTTAGACAAGGCTTAAATTGCTACATAGATGTATGTAATAATTATATAAATAATGTAAATATATTTGTAATAAATACTTCTCTCTATTTTTAGTCGTGTGTGTATAATCCTTGCCACTTTTTTTTTCTTCTGAAGAAAAAGGAATAGTTAGATGCTAAAATACTATGCATAGTATCATTAACATCAAAAAAAGGCTATGGTTGGAGTCTTTTTCTATCTTTTCGACTGTATATATAAATTGTATTACGTTATACTCAAATGTAAGCGCTTTTATATCAAGATATCAGATTCTTTTGTTTTAGGACGTGCTACAAATGTTCCATTGAAACTAATTAATAAAACACTTTTTGGACACCGTGTGTGTGTGTGTGATTTCTGATATTTCTATTTGTTTGTCTAGGGGAATTTTTTTCCCATCATCAAAATTTTCTGATCGTAATTTAAGCATGAAATGTGTGTTAGAATATTTAATCCGACTATTTTAGTTCTCAGTATATATAACTGAGCATTTTTTCTAAAAAAACAAATCAGATTCTTTTAATTGACCCTTTTTTATTGAAAAAACTATTTAAAAAATTATAAACTGTTTTAAACAAATATAAGTTTGAATAAAATAAAATTAAGAGTGGATTCCACATTGTCATGTTCGAAATTCTTAAATTCAATATTGAGGCATGTGCAAAACTTTTGACATATCCAGCTAATTAACACGAGATCGTATGAACTTAGGAAAGTGATGCATATTTCCATTAGGTTGAAAAAATATAGAAACGCAATGTCTCTCTTTAAGAAAAACACTGAAATTCAGTTCTTATTTTTCTGAATAGATACGATTACGAAATCATTGTTTCAAGTAGCAATCTTGATGGTATAAGCATCAAAATTAACGTTACGATACCGTTTGAGTAAGTCTGTGTGTTTGATTATGCGGAATTAAAGTAATGTTTTAGTTGTTTACTCTAATTCTTCGAAGAATTCCCAAATATTACAATTAAACTCTTGCTTAAAGTCATTATTTACATCTGCAACACATATATACACAATTTTTAAAACCATATATAAAGTAATTCATTTTAGTTAAAGTATTCTGAAGAAGTACGTAATTATCTTTAATTTATTCAAAGCAAACGCTCGCTTCACTATTTCATTGTTAATTGCTTCTGATTTCAAAAAGCATTTTTAGAGCTTAAAATGTCAAAAATCATCATTCTACTTCGGTAAATTCATAAAACGTATCCCATGCATCAAGAATTCTGAATGCTTACGTGAATGGAGAATAATTTCTGGTCTCTTACGAAGCTTTAAACAATTCAAATGTCATTTTAATTAAGTAGCAATGTAAAATATGACGACTCCAGTTCTTAATTAAAATGTCACAAATGAATGGTTAAAATGCCAGATGTTCAACACACAAACATAATAATTAAAATTTCTTTTAAAAGAAAAGAATGAAAAGCATTTGTTTCTATATATTAGCTTTCACACACAGTACACGTTTTGATTGAGGTGAATATATCTTTTATCATGTATTTAAGGTATCCGACTACCCTAAAATCATGATTTTTTTAAAAAATGGACAATGTTTTTATGATTTTATTTTATAGGCCATCTTATTAGCTTCATAAAAATACCAAGGTTTTTATTTTCCGTTCACTAGAACTAAAACCAAAGGTGTTTTAGTAAAAAAGCAGATGCCATAACTTTACATAAGATATCAAGTTTTAAAATGCGTTTTTTCCGAAAAACTCAAACGGGGACAGCGATTGTTCAAAAAACTTTTGAAATAATTTGCTGAAATTTGGTGTGTATGTTCTGCATAACAGCAGAAGTGTTTTAACCTTCAGAAATATCAATCACTGTTTTATTACAAAATTTGCAGTTCTTTATGGGAATACAAACATTGTTTTTTTAAGCAATTTCACATAACAGCTAAGATAAAGTGCTCTAGTTTTTTGTTCCTCCCGTTGGTGTGGTGTGGTAGTTAGGAGAGGGGGGTGCCAGCTCAGGTGTCGTCCACGTCACTTGACCATGGTTCAAAATTACGTGGTCCGTCGCCAAAAGCCCTCGTGTTGCTGAACAGTGCGACGTAATATTCAATCAATCAATCAATCTAGTTTTTTGTAAAAATTAAAATATCTATTATCCTGAAGGTCACTTCAAAAAAGAATAGCTAAGTAATACATCAAAATTGAAAAATTGAGAATTTGCTCATTTACTATGTGTACAGAGCGGGCCCCGTTTATGCAATATTTTGTCAATTTTTGCCCATTTTAGTAGTAATAATTTATTTTTCAATTTATAATTTTAGTCTTTTTTTTTTCTTAAAATGGCCTAAATAAATCTAAAAACCACAAAAAAATCTCCATATATCCATTATTTTAAAAAAGTTGTCGCAAGTAGTCAGATACCTTAAAGCAAGCTCACCTACAATCTTATAGACAGATACTTCAACCGGAACTCTTTTGTTTTCCTCCTTCCGGTATTGAATATTTTTCAATATATATATATATATATATATATATATATATATATATATATATATATATATATATCTTGTTCAAATTTTCTATCATTAATAAAATACTTTTTATTCATCCACTGAATTTCAAGTAGATATTTTTAAACTTGTAGTGGATGACACTTGATTTTAATACAGTTTTTCAAATATCAATTCATTAATTAAATTTAATAAATTAATTTTAGTTTTATATGGGAGACAAAATTATAAATTTGTACCGAAAGAAGTCAATACATAGCGACAGAACACAATTATTATTGCAAGGAAATTCACTTGGTATTTTTTTTATTGAGAACATTTATAACTCCGTGAACCACAAAGTAACACACGGAGGATTACATAAAAGTAAGCGTAAAGCACACATCACAAAGAAGAGAAGGATTACAACACAAACAGCCATGCCTTAACCTGGCTCCGAACCCAGCCCCTACGGCACCTCAGTCAGCGTCACTGACCACTATACCGGGGGGAGATCTGCTTCCTATTTTGCTACTTAATATTGTGATACCATCATATGAATATACATATTTATATTAATTGTAATTATTTACTAAAAAGTAACTAAAATAATTTTTTTTGTTCACCCAAGTAGGATTTGGCTTAAAAAAAAAATTTTTTTTTGATATTACATGTAATGCATATATTTCTCTCGTAACATAAATCGTAACATATATTAAACTCAGAAGACGTCCACGACGCTTGACCGTGATAAAAATTACGAGATCCTTCGCCAATAGAGCTCGGGTAGCTTTTTAGTTGTTGTCGTGTCCTTCCCGAAAGGAAGGAAATAAAGTTGCCTGAGTCTGACCCAGGTTGGCCACCTACACGATAGATGGCAACACCACCTATCTCCACCACCACAATTTAGGCATGGAACTGTAAGGAAGGGAAATATTCAGTCCCCTGCACCCGTGAATTTTGCTGCGCCCGCCCACAAGACTTTCGAACCCACTGATTAAACGAGCACGTACACTGTTTGTACTCGGTGGGAATTTGGTGGTATCGAACATAAAACGCAGGCCCTCCGGTCTGCAGTCCCATTCTCTAACCACTAGGCTACCCACGGCATTTTAGTGTGACGTTAATATCATTCACTCAATCAAGTAATACTTAAAGACTGTGTAAATTGTAGTTGACTTATTTTTCAGTTTTTTGAGCGAATATTATTCTGATTAGAGTCCTTAATTATTTGACAAGATTTATATCTAAACTGTCTGAATAGAAATTTATTAAATCTAATTTAAAAATAAAAATCAATTGTTTTTCATTTATCTTTATATCTTTATTATTATAAAATATTCTACAAAAAAGCATTTTTAATTAGTGATACAAATTAATTTTAAGTAATGTATAGTTCATATTCTCATATTCTTAAGTTCTGATTATTATATAGACTTTAACAGTTAACTAGTGGCCGCGGTAGCCGACTGGTCAAGGTATAGGATTGTGGCTGGCTTCCTACGAATTCGAGCCTAGATCCACTAAAGACCCACAGTGTAGGGCAGTGATGGACGCTAAAACTGTCGATAGCCCAAACATCCTCCCGTTGGTGTGGTATGGTAGTTAGAAGAGGGGTACAAGCTCAAGTGTCGTCCTCGTCACTTGACCATGGTTCAAAATTACGATGTCCATCACCAAAAGCCCTCGTGTAGCTGAACAGAGTGACGTTAATATTCACTCACTCACTCACTTAACAGTTATCTTTATAGAGAGAATTGCGTAATTAACATGTATTCATACTTCAGAACATGTATATTTTTAATAAGTAATTATTAAAGTGGAAACTCAGTGGCTGAGTGGTAGTGAATATCGCTTCCACACGCCAATGTCCGGGGTTCAAACCCCAGGCTGGCTAGCTCGACTCAGGCTTTCATCCTTTCACTGGTTTGATAAATGAGTACCACGCCTGCTTGGGAACTGAACACTGGTGGTTTCACGTCTGACTGGAACAGCTGCTTATGCTCAGCTCCCAAGGTCACGAAAATTCAGATAAACACAATAGGCCTTAGGCCTCATGGGCTGTACCGCTACTGTATTTAGTTAAATTACTAAAGTTGTATTTCATTTTAATATAAAGGATAAAATAAAAAGATAAAATTAAAAAAGTATTAATCTACTTTTGAATACTTTCCGTTAAATATATAAGCATTTAACGCTAAGCACTTATAATATTTCCTCAATAGTAGTTCCTCATATCTAAATGAATATATTACACTAAAATTGATATATTAACTGATTTTGTGCCTGATTCGTTACATAGGTTTATTAATATCGACCCAGAGTTACAAGCGCTAGACAAAATTGAGAAAAAATTTTTAAAACTAAATACCCTTGCCTAGTTCTTCCTTTCCGATGTTGTTCCAAACCATTTTTTAAAGCCTGACAACCCCCCACAATAACACGCTTTTGAAATGTTCGTAAATGAAACACGAGATATAAACAACGATGGGGATGAAGTCTTTCGACTAATTTTTTAATAAAAACAAAGGAAAACAATCAACAGTTATAATTGAAAGCGATTGATGGTTTTGGAGGGAGCAATATTTACCCATGTCAGCTATTGACGTTACTCTTTCAGCTTCTGCCGAATGTTATAGATGACCGGTAGAGGACGCACCTTGGCATCTACATAAATAAATGTCAGAAATAACTTAAAATTTCAGTAACAGAATAAGTATACAATACTTCTCTCTTATCTAGTGGGAAACACAATTTGTTGCTGCTGTACTCACGAATTAAGTCTTATCTATTTTTATTGTATCGATTTTAACTCTATACTAGTAAATATTAGTAGACTATAATTTTGTCGTTATATTTTAATAATATAATGTATTTTATATGTAATGTTAAAATTTCTCCTAATATTATTCCTTCCTTTCCCTATGGCCCAGAGTAAACTACAGGTGAAGGTTGGCTAGCCCTAAAACTTTGTTTAAACCTGACAGGAGTTTGCTATTGTACTACTATGGCTAATATTTCATGCTATCTTTACTAGTTATACTTAGGTTTTATAGCTATTTGTATATGTATATGTATATATATATATATATATTCATTTTAAGGGGTTAATAGCCATTTTGCTTCATATCCCACAAAACAAACCTGTAACCTAGTCAGTAACAGAAGTTCGTGTATTTCTCCGAGTTATGAGTGGCTTTTCATAAACATACCATTTCACTATTTGCGTAATGGACAGTTAGTTTTTAAGTACTTTAAAAATTAACAAAGATTTGTAAAACGGATGGATATGTATACTAAAATCTAATTTTTGTAATTGTATCTCAGCGTCTTTAAAGCCACAAAGTTTTATTTTTGTGCATGTGAACACATTAGCATTGAAAGCGCTTCCTATTATATCTGTCGTTAATTAACTTGCACTGTTCTTCGCACCTTAAAGCACTTTGAAACTTTTGCGTAATTACCATACGCGTAGGATAGTTTCGTTGTTTTCCTTCCAAGACACACTAACCAAGAGAAGACTATCTTTATGGTTTATTTAAGAGTTTTTTTTTTCCAAAACCCGTTTTATATTTAAATCTTTATGCATGCTTTTTCTGAGAGTAAAAGAGTTACTTCCTACTAAAATACCACACAATGTGATACCTTTTGCACATATTTACAAATACTTTTTTTTTAAATCTCAAATATAATTTTTTAATGAAACTCACGAAGAAACAATTGACTTGACAACAAACTTTTTGGAAGGAATAACCGGCTTTTAACTTTTTCTAAACTGTAATTTTGTTAAAAAGGTTAGAAAGCTTATACATTGTGAATTTGTTTTTAAGAAAAGCTTTCAGAAATTAAATATTTAAATTTCAATAACTTTAACACATACTTATAAACATACATTACATTTGGAAAAATGTTTCAAAATTCTTCTTTATTTAAATATTAGACGAATATTTCTGAAAGAAAAGTGTTAAAAAGTATATATATATATCAGCAAATCAGGCAAAATTCTCCATGAGAGAGAGAGAGAGAGAGAAATATTACAAGATACAATAAATAATCTTCAGTTCACAGCCATACTTAAAAATGGTAAAGAACTTATTGAACAAATTAAAAGTAAACGATTTCTTAAGTTTATACTTTAGATTCTGAAGATCTTTTTAACTCTATTAATATTGATGATATGATAAAAATACGTTTAAAATTACATAAAGAGAATTTATTTAGAAATGTTAATTACGATAGATTTTGTTCTCTACTTAGGTTTGTACTAAAAGAGAACTATATATATTTTAATGGTAACTATTAACAAGAACTTAAAGGTTCGCATCAAGATGGCCATGCTAGCAACTGTCGTGCCAATTTATATTTACATTATTTTGAAAATAGTTTTCTTAATAATTCTGAATATAACATTTTTCGTTATATGGATGATATTATCAGTTTTGGCAAGCAAGATAATTTTAAACTTAACACTAAATTTTATCCACAATACCTTAATTTAATGCAGACTAATAGTAACAACTATGAAGCAAATTTTCTTGATATAGAAGTGAAATTAAAAGATAATGTTATTATTACTATATTCAGAAATATTGTTATTGATTAAAAACAACGGAATAAATTTCTAGTTTCAATAAAATCAGAAAAAAAACTATAAATATTTTACTAAATATTTCCTAATTCAAGAATACCCAATTAGTTTTATTGATAGTTATTTGAATAAACAAATTCTAAATAGAGTAAGGATTAAAATTCCTTAGGATACTAATAGTTTATTATTATAAATTTATTATTTTTCAAGGTGTAGTTACCTTCATACTCTAATATTAGATAAAATTATTAATTGTTATTTTTAATTCATATATAATCCTTGTTTCCATAAAGTAACCGTGTAGTGTATGTAATAATAATATAATATATAATATATAAGAGTAGTACACTCTTTTTAATTTTTTTATTTCTATTCTTTTCATACTTTTGCAAAGTGCTATGATTCAGCCATTCTCATGTTTTGAATTAGTATTTGGGTTCAGAATCCGGCACTAACATGCTTATTATACCCAGATTTAGAGCTGGCTCTGCATTTTTGAATGTGATTTTTAGGTAAGTTACCTTTATCTAGTAATGGATTTACATATGATATCCATTATTTCCATTAGTTATTTGCTAAGTATTATTAACATAAAGGGGGAAGGTTGGCTGGCCACAAAACATGTTCAACCCACTTTTATATGAATTATTTTAAATATAAGTTGTCCTAAATCATCAATGTGTATAATACTGTAGCATTTATTTTTATATTTTAAACCCTATTATATATTTTTAATTTCTCATTTGTCCTTCAATGTCTGGTGGTCTTGAAATTTCAATTTTTTTCAATTTTGTTTGTTGAGTACTTATCTCTCTTTGATAAAGAATTTCGATTATATATGTATAAAAATATATAGAGTGAGAGAGACAGAGATTTTTCCAGATTTAGATTATTTTAATAAATTTTCAAATTATTTTGAAAATATACGTATTGTACGCAGGGAAAAAAAGTCCTCCCTTTTAAGAGTGCTATATTTTCTCAACTCTAACAATATCTTATGAAAAACTGTTAAAATTTTTTTAAAAAATGGCAATCCACATTTATATAATTATGTAAATAAATCATATATAATTTAAACAATACTCAAATTTTTATGATATAGTAAAAACCTTCTGATAAATTATGAAAATAAAAAATATTTTAAGTAAAAATCTAATCCTTTGTAAACACAAATAACAAACACGAGCAAAATCACAACAAACACACGTACACGAAATTATTATTTCCTTTATTTAAAATCAATTCCGTAAGTAGTTTCATTTCTACCTATATTTATTGAATACTTATTGTTTTAATCTAGTTTTCGTATTCAGGGATTTAAATAAGGAATTACTCTTCTTATAACAAAAGACTCAAATACAGATTCCAAATGTTTCAAAAATTAATCAAAAATATAAACTTTTTGCTGTTGACTCAAAAAATATGCACATCTGGGAATGGTATCTATTTTGTCTAAATAGTAACGCAGATTATTAGATAAACATTTATTTGTTAAAATGTATTGAAAAGATTAAAATTATTTTTCAACAGAGATGAGAGAGTCAATATTGACTTTTATGTTGAAATAATTAACGTTATTATTTTTACATGCTTTCTTTTAGATCCACAAATCACACACACACACGGCTATTGCACCATTTTACGCATAAAAGATTGCTTTTATTAATTTTTTTAAATATTTAATATTTGTCAGTATGAATTAATTTTCAGTCGCATACGATAACATATAAATTATTTTAATACATAATTATAAATTTTTCCCCAATTTTTTTAGAGCATTTTAAAGGAATATTTAAAAAAATTATTTTTTTCTCAGACCTTCCATTATAATATTCTTAAATAAAAACGATATTTATAAGTAATATTAATTAAATAAATATTTTTATAAATCACAAAAGGAACACATAATGTTTATTTCTTGAAAACAAAAAAGTGTGAATTTTAGGTAATTTTCAAATTAAAATTTAGAATTTAGTTATAATTGTCAATAAGAAGACTCAAGATATTAAAGAAACAAATATGCACCTTAATGCTTATAGAAATAAAGAAATCTATAAAAAAACTGTAGTACTATACATTTAGGTTTTCTGTTACACATACAAATCAATTATTCATGAATTTTATTGTTTTTACTATATTTAGTACTTATGAAAGACATTAGCTTCATAACATAATGTATAATTTAAATTAAATTATTACGAGGTTGGATTCAAAAGTTCCCGGACTGAGCCCGTAAAGTGAAAAATTTTGCAATAGAACAACTACGATAACATTTCTGTGTCACTACATTCTTCTTCTTTTCTGAAAAAGTTTGTCTAAAATCAAGGGGTGGCTTTCCACGCCGTCATATTTTGTAAGTAAATGCATTTAGTAGTCGGCGATTGAAAGAAATTGCGTTTGCAAAACAGAGAATAATATCAAATTTTGCGTTGGCTAGGAAAAGACTGCTACGTAGACTTACGAAATGTTGAAGCATGTTTAAGGCAGTGATACATTATTGCGAACGCAAGATTTTGGAATGGCATCGAAGTTTCCGAAAAAGCAGGGAGGGTGTCAAACACGGCGAACGTTATGGACGTCCACAGAATTCCCACACAGCTGAAAACATTGAAAAGTTATCTGCTGCGGTACGTAAGAACATGCTTCAAACAACGATGGGGTCAAAATGAAAACAACTGTTTTGCTATATCCTTCTTACTCCCCTTATTTATCCCCCTTACCTTCATAATATTTTTTGAACTGGTACGTCACTTACAGGGTCGTCAATTTCAATCTGTAAATTAAATTGAAAGTGCATCGTTGCCTGAATTAAAGGAGCATGGCTAAAAATGGATTCCAGAAATGTTTCAGTGAACTTTGTAATCGATGGCAAAAGTGTGCTGTTGATCCAGGATCCTATTTTGAAGGAGAATGTGTTTCAGCACCTTAACTGGTAATATTTTTTTTTATTCAACTCGGGAACTTTTGAATCCTACAACGTATAACTTTAGTTCCCATATAATTAATATTATTATCCGCAATGCTATTTAACAGCTAACTGATTTTTAAAAAAAGAAAATTATTTATTTTTTGTCTCATTGCAATAATACTGCATGAATTGCATGTATTATTCAATGAAAACACATATTAACTTGTTTAAAAAACAAAATTTGAGTGCTCTTCAAATTCTAGTTTTCAATTTAGATCCAACGAAACACCTTCATGTTTTGCAACGTAAACTGTTGTTTAATTAATGCAATTACTCTTTTGAGACACGGAAGGATATATTGAGAAAGTTTGAAAAGGATTTTGTTTAAAAATGACGAAATTTTTTTTCCTTTGCTGGAGCTTTAGAAATTGCTCGTTAATTGGAGAGTGGCATTTATTCAATAAATTTTAACGTGTGAAAACAACATCCACTCCTTCGCCGTTGTACAAAGAGAATTAAAAAGAAATTCATAACTGTTTCAATCTGACTCAATTATTCAAAACCGGTAAATATTGAATACATAATTTATGCCCAGTTTTAGTCCAAAATATAAATATCTGCTTTAATTAACAACGTTAAAGAAGAAAATTGGATAGTTCTTTCATTTATTTAAAATGCATAGTTTTAATATATTTACGTTAAAAGTCCCTGTTTTCAGTCCATGTTTTGACACTTTTTTAAACAACTAATTTATGTGTTGTTAAGATAAAATTATTAGGAAACGTTTCGCTTCGAAAATGCTCGAACTATGTTAAGACGAAGATGGAAAGAAAATGTTTTAAAATAACTCGAATATTACTTATTCTGTTTCTAAGCGATTGTGATGAAGTTAAAATGACATTTGGTAATTAAAGTGTCTAAGACTAATGACTAAAGAGACAAAATATGTTTCAAGCATGGAATAATTAATATCTTTTTCGAACATTTATATTCATATATATTTTCTGAAACATTCTTACTACCTTCAAATACATTGTTATCAAGGCTTATTTATGTTTGGAATATAATATTTATAATTCTTGAAATACAGTTGAGCCGGTTTTTGTGCGGCAGATAGGGACCACATAAAAATAAACGCACAGAAAAATAATATTCAAACATTTCATAAATTCTTATGTAAAAACAAACTAATTCGTGGAGATACTACAGAAATTTTTTTAATGAGCTGGATACGGACCGCATAAAAAAAGTCGCATTTATAAAATATGCCAATTATTTAAGAAATTTACGTAAGAGTATTTCCATAACTAAATATATAATTAAATATTACACATGGAAACATTTTAAAAACAAATATTTTTTCATTGCATACACGGATAAGTTTTCAAAATGCACATACATAATTCAATGCTACTCATCGTAATCCAAAGCCCTGTAATGAATAAGTTCAAAATCGCTTTCGTCACTTAAAGGTACAATTTCAATTGATTTATTTTTTGGCAACACAAAGTAATAGATAAGTTTTTTGACAAAGGTTGGGTGGTCAGTTGCTTGTAAATGTCACGATAACCAGATATACATGATTGAAGCTCTTTTAGGAATTTTATACTCCTTTCTTAATTAGTATCTATTTGAAGAAAATGCTTTTCCAATTTGTTGGAAAGCTGGATCCCAGAGAGAGAGAGCATTTTTTTATCCACTCTCAAAGAATCCGGTTCTTCTTGTCCGTCTTCCTAATCTATCAAATTATTCATAATGTCACTGTCATTAAAAGTTTCGTTTTCAATCAAGAGTTGGCTGCGGGAGCGTTGAGTGAAAGCAACTGAATGCGCTTTGTCGGGAGACTCTTTATAACAAATGAATAGAGCGTCTTGAAGTGTCTACATTTCAGTGGCGTAACGTATACCCCCGCATCACGGGGAAGGAGAAGGACTCTAGGGGCCCAAGGCTTCACTAACGCTAAATACGTATTTACCCAATTTATAAAATATTAAAGGCTAGACCTAACTTTCAGGAGGGAGGGGAGTTCCAACATTCTTCGTTACGCTACTAGAAAATAGGTGTAAAACATTACAGTGGCGCCAAAGCCATTGAAATTCATACACTGCATAAAAAAAGATCGCACATAAAAAATCGCACAAAAAGAAAATGGCATAAAAAAAGACCGCACAGAAACAGGTTCTACTGCACTCTTTTTTCCTTATTGTATATTTGGAGAAATTAGCTTTTTAAAATGTCATTTGTTTTCTTTTAAAATAAAACTTATTCTCTCAGATAACTAAATAAAGACAAATTATTTTTACTTTGATAAAAAGAAATAATTTAAAGCAAATAGAATAAAGGAAACTTATTTTTGCTTTGATAAAAACAAATAATTTAAAACAAATAGAACACTTTTCTATTTTGGCTTGATTTAAATAATTCTTAATAATCTTTAAAAAAATACTTTAAAGCAAAATCAGGCAAGTTTATTTTACTGCATAAATGACATCAGACGAAAAACCTAAATCTTAATTATCTTTCCTATTTCTGTTAAATAAGTTTATTATGATGTTTCAGTCAAAGTGACACCAGTAAAAAGCAAGTTTTTTAAACATGGGTTTTCTTTCAAAACTTCATATTTTTCTTAACATAATATCTTGTGCCACAAATTTTAAGAGCGAAAGGAAGAAAGAGAGAGAACGTTGAGCTAAATTGAATTTATTCACTAATTTCTTTCAATAATTTATTTTAATTTGCTGGTTTCAATATTCAACTGTTTCACATCGTAAGTAATTGGAATTATGAGTAAAATTTATTTTGTCAAATAATTGTCTTAATCAATTAATTAATATTAATAATTAAATTAAATATTGCCATCCAAAGAAATATCGTGTATAGAAAATTTCAGCTCGATTGAGCTCCTTAAAATGTGAGAAAAAAGCTTTTATATATAAAGACTTGACCCGTGTCGCCAGCATACTCACCAAGTTGCCAAATTTGATCGTCAAAAAGGAGGCCATCATGGTTATATCTGTAGTTCTTTAAATAATTAGTTTGTGACGAATCTGTACGGAACTTTTCCACTAATATTCTTAGGCGTCTTTTGGGGGATTATAAATTCGCATATATTTCCAATCAACTCCAAAAAGTGAACGGGATTTGCAAAGTAGATAGGGTATTTAAGTAGAACGTTGTAAGCTAGCAAGTATGAAGGCTATTGAGCCAGCAGCAGTAGCCTCAAATTTAGAAGATTCAATTGGATTACGTTAGTGAAGCCTTATTGCTGTTATTCTACGAAAGAATCTGGAAAGCTGATATACCAGGTGGTAACTATAATTTATTTACTCTTAAAATAAGCGTTAGTTTAATAAAATTAGTTAAAGTTAATGAAAGCTAATAATTCGAGTAACGTGTGTTTCTCGGACCTCCTATTTCGGTAGACCTTATTTGATCTTGCGCGTAATTATTAATTAATTTCATAATTCGTAATTTAATTTAATGTTAAAGGTAAATCCCTTTTGTTTGACGTAATATAGAAATATTATATGTTATTAGAGTTTCTGATATTTGAATTGATGTAATAAATACAAATTATTACTATACAAAATGGCTCTTAGGAATTATTTGCCTCAAATTAATCTTGGTGTCCAGGGTAGAACCCAGGGGGGTTCCCACAAGTTTTAATCAATTAGTTCGTATTGATTCCAATTAAATTATCGTATTGTCATCCAAAACCATCTTGTATAGAAAATTTCAGCTCAATTGCGTACTTTAAAATGTGAGAAAAGGCGTTTAAAGAGATGTAAGTAGATGAACCCCGTTAAAAAAATCGTATTGAGTTTAGTTGCTTTCATTCTGTAGATCCCCTTGCATAAAAGCCCTTTTACTAATACATAAATTTAATGAGCATTAAAATATAAAACGGCATTTCAGAAAACTGATTTTATTATTATCTAAAATCACAGCTACGTTTGAACACAAAATAGACTGATTTGATACCCAAACACACATATGCAAAACATTGAGCAATTTTTGGTATTGCCCACCACATTAGCAGAGGAAAACACGACAAGAGAACAGGCACATATTGCATAGTGGCAAAACATAATATCTTCACTTGTGAAAGTCAATTAGCATTAATGAATTAAACAAAGTCTCTTCACTTTTCAATCAACTGTAAAAGTGCTGCCATATTAAGAAAAATTTTAAAGAACACTTTTTAAGATAGTCTTTTCGAAAAACAATTGTAATTCTGCCACAAAGAAGAAAAAACGACTAAATGCAACTTTAAATGAATATACGAGTATTTATCTGTTTCCAATATAATATTTATTTTGCCATGTTGATCCCCTACCATGACAAATTGCTACTTCAAATGTCGTAGGATGCATTAAAATGGCTGCTGTGTTCGCCAGCGGGAACTTTATCTGCATGAATAATTATACGAAAATCTCATCCAAGGTTTTCGTATTGCACATTTGAAGCTTTTTATGTAAGAATTATTAAGTTATAAGATGCCTTGCAACTTCAAAACTAAATCTTGCTTAACTTGTACAATTTTGCAGTGTTGTTCAGCCTATTTCGTATTACTGTCTATAAAATAAATCTAGAAATTTAGGTTCTTCACAGCAGGGCAAGGAAATATACTACCAATTCTATGGTAAATTTGGCACCAAATTGCCATAATATTAGGATCGAAAAAGGCAAGACGTACTATTAAAGTTTACTGATATTCATGCGATGGTTGAGTTCCAATCTTTACTTACTTTGGGGCAGATTACCTTTTGTTGTCGTACATCGAGAGAATAAGGAAAAGCAACCACACAAACCCAAACTCCTTACAACTATTTTGTACCAAAATAAATATAAATGTTTTTGCATTGCTAACTCTTTAAAAATAACGTAAAATTAATAAACAATATAGGAGAAGCAAAAATTTTTCAGCTACAACAAAAGGTATAAAGAGTGTAATCAGGCTTTCTTGATGTTCATAGTACAGCTAATATTAAGGTATCCGACTACGTTCAAAACCGTGATTTTGCTAAAGCGTATAAATGGATAATGTTTATGATATTTACTGTCACTTAGATCAGAAAATGTATATAAAAATGTTTTGAGAATATTATTACAATTAAAAATTATTTAAGTACAATATTGTCACGGAGTTCGAAAGAAGTACACCGTTCAGTTATACAAAGAATTATATTTATTCTAACGAGGGAAATCGATACAACACTGGACTGAAAACATGCCCAACTGGCGATGTAATCGGCTTTTATACACTTACCGAACATTCGAGAAATATCCAGTATGCACTCTAAAGAATGATCTGGATTCATCTAGAACCTAGACAAACAATACATTAAAAATGAAAACAAAATTCCAGTATTTGGATAAATCTGCTGGGGCCAGGATTTGAACACGAGACCAGAGGAAATGGAGTCCGACGCTCTGCCAACTGGGCTGTCGGGACTTGTAGAAAATTATGTATGCGGCAATAATTTGACAAA
Source organism: Trichonephila clavipes (assembly GCA_019973935.1). Classification (NCBI taxonomy): domain Eukaryota; kingdom Metazoa; phylum Arthropoda; class Arachnida; order Araneae; family Nephilidae; genus Trichonephila; species Trichonephila clavipes. The sequence goes on along the minus strand of BMAU01021373.1, from coordinate 327,241 downwards.
AATGAACATAGAATAACCAATTTTCAAAATAGTCTCCTTTTGTAAAAAATGCTTCTATTATAATAATATTTTGCCTGTACATAACTCAGACCTCTCTACAGAGGATCAACCAGAAGTTTTGAAATATATATCCTAGAAGTGGGTTTATCAACGTTTTACGGCAACAAAGGGGAGAAGTTTTAAGAAAAAAAATGCCGATAATTATTTCAATTGTTTGTAACTCTGAAAGTAATGTGAATTTTTCAAAATTCATAGTTGAGCCTTTGTACAGAGGTCTGAGCTATTACAAGTAAAATATTATTATAATAGAAGCATTTTTCACAAAAGGAGGACATTTTGAAAAAAGATTATTCTAAGTTAATTTTTTGCCGAAATATTGTACTTAAATAAATTTTTTTGTCAAAACGTCCTTAAAACAGTTTTTTACATTTATTCTAATCTAAGTAACAATAAATATTACGAAAATTATACATTTATGCACTTTTTAAAAATCACGATTCCGAGCGTAGTCGGATACTTTAATCAGGAGCATAAAATTAAATAGAACATTTTATGTAAAGTAAATACCTTTAAAAGTGGCCAGCACAATAAAAATAGCAGCTTTAATAACATTAGGCCTTGCAAGATAAGTAGTTGTTTCATTACGCAATCAGCATGCATTATTACAAAAACCACAAAAATATATAAGAAATAATTATAAACAAAAATTAGACAGATACATACATTTAATGCGTTGGTTAGGCTTTAATATCACCCACACACTGTTGCGGGCTTGATATCACAACACAGAAGGTTGTCGGTGACAAAGTAAGTTGAGCTTATACAATCCCACTTCCATCCGTATAGAATGATCATTTAGTCTGAGAAAGTTGTTCTAAAATTACATTACGTTAAATAAAAAACGATTCACATTATAAAAAAATCGAAATCTACTGTTATGCAATTTGTGTTGCCAAACCCAAAAATGAAATTTTAAAAAAAAAACATTTTTAGGACGACGTTTTCGAAAAACAAATGTAATGCCACCACAAAGAATTAAAAAACGAATAGATACAAGCATAAATAAATAGATTTACAATAAAATGTGCTAAAATTCCCCAAAAAACTGCTCTAAACATTTATTTTCGCAAAGTTGACTTGACACGTATGATGACGTTGCTTAATCGAAGATGAAAAATCGCATAAAAATTGAATTTAAAAAAGAATCTAAAGCGAATATCGAATCGAAAAAACCTTTTCAAGGTGTTCAGGATAATAACTTACAGTTTCTACGTGCCAAGTTTCAGACTTCTGAGTTGCTTAGTTTGACCGATACAGCTAAAACACAGACACACAAACTCTTTCTTTTATTAGTATGGATAATTCCCTTGCAAGCTTCAAGACAGCAATGCTTCCTTTATTTTTTTCTTAAAACTTTAAGTTCTTAATTTTTGTTACTTTTAAAAAGTTTATTCATTAAAATGTCCTATCTATCTATATTAAAAACATTTAACTGCATCTAAAATTAACGTTTAAATATGCAAAGTTAGGAAAGGGAATTGATACATTTCATACGTCTTAGGGGAAAAATCCTTTTTGAAAGAACTAACTTTTCACTTTAGTTTTTTTTCTTTTCATTCTTTAACATAAATACATAAAAATTAAGGTAAAAAAATATTGAAGAGAAAAACTGCTTTAAAACTTCAAAGTGTTCCTTTGATAAGTATTCAACAGATAAATTCCTGTTGTTATTTTACTAGTGTCAAAGTCAATATTCCTGAGACCAATGCTGAAGTTACAAGCGGCAACAAAAAATTACGATACATTGTTTCATCTTTAAAGAATGAAATGAAAAGAACTTGCTTTTTTTTAAAACTATATTCTTACAACTCTATACGTGTTTTAAGAGTAGATAGAAAGCTTATAAAACAGATTTAGGAAATTGAATAATCCCTTACAAAAAAAAATAAAAGATTCCTACTAAAATATATTTATGGGGATTATTTTACAAAAAAAATAATTTTTATACTATTCATATATTTATCACATTTTTTATCTTTTAAATAAAACTGATGGAATTACCCCCTGTCCACTTAACGGCGAACCAACACTTGTTATATAATTGTACAACTATTCATACTCATTGCTTAAATTGTAAAACTGTAATTTATATGTGTTATATAGTTAATTTTTTCGATATATTATAAGCAGGGAAAAAATAATAATTTTCAAATCTTCATCTTCGCATTTTAATTTGTACTTTTATTTAGTGCCTTCAGTTATGCCCCTTCCTATATTTCTGCATTTGGTTTTTTATTCATAATTGTTTGTAAAATTTGCAATTTATCGTCACGTTTAACTGCTTTTGCACCCTCATGCAAAACCTCACCATCATCACAAATTTGTAAACTGTGGTTTTGCTTCGATGGTTTTGTAGAGATGCAGTAGCTTTAATTGGCTATACCTTACGAGTACATAAATTTATTATAGCGTCAAGAAAAAAACTTTTTATATAAAGAGAGGTATATTACATAATTACTGCCCAAGCTATGTAGATTTAATTGTGCAATTAGTATATGCACGTTTTGAGAAACATTTTGCCTATTATGGCTTTTTAAAGGCATCCTAATATTTTCCGCTATCATTCTAAACAAATTCATTTTCGTATATTTTGTTAATTCATATAATGTTAACAGTAAGCAATTTAACAATTCATGAATGATATTCTGAATTAAATAATAATATTCAACCGTATGTAACAAATAATATATTTCAGAACATATTTTAAAAAATACTTAAAAGTAATTTAGATATAAGTTTATCAAAAGATTTGAATGATACATTCCATTTCTCCCTCTGTCTGTCAATGCTAAACATTAATATTTTCTTCGGTATATTTTCATTTTAAAATTCCTTCCATTTATTCATTTTTTTCTCAATTGATGTTTCGTTTCAAGCACTTGTGATTCATGCGAGCAACATATTAATGTACCTTAATCCAAACAGTGGAAGAAAATATGGCATCTAATTAAATTTAAGGAAATCCTCAGAATTCTAAGCAGTTTCATTTATATTGGGCTTCATATCAGTTGTACCACTCACAATTATTTTCCAAGGATGCTTCAACAAACACATCCGAAAAAGAATTACATAACAATTCCCACCGTGTGATTTATTTATGCTACAATGTAATTTCCTGATATTATGCTGGGATATTCAAAACGCTGAGATTTATTCTTGATCTGAAAATGAATGCAAATTCACAGCCACATTAGCATTGAGAGCGAGCTTGTTCTTTCTGGCGTTAATTAAATAAATATTTTGTTCGTAGCTTCAGGTGTTTTGTATTCTTGAATAATCATTTTATTTCTCTTACTTGGATGTATGTTTTGAATTGCGAATAATAAAATAAAGTCGTCCTCAAGCTACGAGATCTTTGTATTATAATTAGATTATGTTATCTTTGATTTTTCTTCTAAATGAAAAATTTCATCCTCTTTTGCTCAGATATATATCTTTTGTATTTCTTTTTGTAATTCTTAATGATATAATGCACTTTCGCATGCTCATATTTGCAAATATATCTTATTAATTGCTTATCGTTACAGAAAATTACATTGTTAATGGAAAACATGAAGCCACAAGAATTAGATATTAGGATTATTAGAAGTGAATCTTCTTTTAATTATAGTGAAGAAAAAATATTTTATTACATGGAATAATGTGAACCGGAAAATAAATTTCTTTTATGAAAGCCATTGCGCGATACATCAGAGATAGTTCCATGCTCATATACAGCAGCAAACGCCATTTTGTTCAGTAATTTTATGTTCAACTAATTCCTAACTGTTTGAGTACTTTCTACAAAAAGTTGTAAAAATATAGAAAAAATATAATTATTATGCTCCTATTTTCTTATACTCTCTTATTTGTTATTATTTCTTATTTTTTATTAATAATTTTTATATAAAAAATTTTAGAACACACACGCATGACAAACACACACTCATATACGTAGTATATTCACTAGTCGTTTACAAAACTTAAGCAACATTTCAGGTTGTCCTATAACAAAATCGATTGGTGGACACGAAATTTATACTACAGTGGCTCAATGTACCACTTAAAGATTAATGAAATAGTAACCAAAAAATGAATTGTACACATATATCACGAAATAAAGCGAAAAAATATTGTTGCATTAATCGGGGTTTCGGGGATTTTATGCATATCAGTCGCATACAGTTCTGTTAGAGCGATGAGAATTTATTATCGATAAAATAGTCCTTTAAATACAGTATTCAGCAGCAATATTCGTATAATAAATCTCAGTAGGTCTTCACACCTTCAACAGCCCTCAGACACAATTATCAGTGTCTAAAATAAAGTATGTGAAAGATTATTCACAAGAACACGCTCATTCAACAGGCGAAGTAATTTCTAATCGCTTCAAAGGTCAAGGCAAGTCTACTAATCGCTGGTCGAAACAAGACTTACTTTCGGCTAGCAACTCTCTATTAAAAGGCCTTGCGGATAATTCGAGAAAGATCCGTTTGCGTCATAGGTCTTGAAATTAGTGAATTTCTCCACTAATTTCTAGAAGAATCCATAGGGTCTTGAACTGGCCAACATGGTTGCCAAGTCTCCAAATTGTCTCTACCGCCAAGAATTTTGCCAAGTTCCCATTGAATCACCATTATAACGTAAGGGTTGGCGTTGCCTACAAAAATTACAATTTTAACATAAATTAAATATAGCATATAGTAATTTAAATGCATTACACATCCAATTACAAATTATTTACACTATTTTATACAAAATTCGTAACAATATTATTAATAGAATGGCATTAGTAAAAACATTGTCTGTGTGTCCACGAAAAAGCACAACAAACCAATATCCCTTTGTACGGGACATGACTTTCTCTAATTACAATTGTTTCTTGACACTGTATGTTCATATTCGATTGCAAGTTATCCAGTAGTTTTTTAAATAAGGATTATCACTCTCCTTGGAGCATTCTGTTTCAACTCTAAGATGATATCTGGAAGATACAATCTGGATACATTCTCCACATTCTCTACAGATCTCCAATACATTCCACACATGTTCGATGGTGTTTAAATAAGGATAGAACGCTAGCTGTTCTATTTTTCAAATATCCTGACTATCTAAACACTCCTCAACAGCAGTGATCCAGTGCCAGCGTGTTTTGTCATCCACAAAAATAGTCTGGACCAGTGAGACCTCTAAACAAACGCCTGATGGGGAAAATAATTTCATTGTACTAAAAGTATCCGATAAGTGAGCCGAAATACGTTAGTGAAGTATTTATTCGAATATTGTTAGAAAACTATTAAAATACACAAATATGTCAAAAAAAATAGTTACTATCAGTATTTTTGATAAGTATAGCATTTAATATTCTTTACATTCTAAGAAAATTACTTCTTTAAGTTATATTGCAATCATTTTGAAATGCACAAAAATATTTAAATAACCACCTTCATGAAACCTATTAAGGTAATTTAATTTAAATTTGAAGAATATTTAAATTTCAGTCCAGTGAAACACTTATAAATATTTAAAAAGAGATAATCACGTTTGTGTTAGTAAGAAAATATCTTTAAAGGTACCTAAACCTGATATTTTTACTAATAGCTATAGCAACTCTTTTGATAGGCTACACTGCTCTATTTATCTAATCTCCGAACTGCTCATTTTAGTTTACCATCACGTTCTTTGCGCTGTGATGTGTATGGAATTGAATCGTAATCGAATACGAAACAACGAATCTGAAACGATTCCGACGTGTCTCATTTTGTTTACTCCTCTCGAATCCAAATGAGAATTTAGATGGTGGTGAACAAAGCCTTTCGACTGTTCAGCCAGGTCTACAAATCCGCTTATTGATGCTGCGAATTTTTATTGCAGTCGTTCACTTTAAACGCTTGCCTTACGAGAAAATTTTGTTAAGGTGCACTTATTGTTAGATATTTACTCTGATGCAACAGGAAACAATTTCTAAACAGTTTTCTCTAATAATTTCTAAACAGTTTGCTCTAATTTTTTGAAAAAAATACTTCTTAAGGTATCCGACTACGTTCGGAATCGTGATTTTAAAAATGCGCATAAATGGATACTTTTAATGATATTTATTGTCACTTATATTAAAATACATGTTAAAACTTTTTTAAGGATATTTTGACAAAAAAAGTTATTTAAATACAATATTTTGGCAAAAAATTAACTTTCAATGATTTTTTCAAACTGTCCTCCTTTTATAAAAAATGCTTTTAAAATTTTCTATTTCGCTTATAAGGTAAAGACTGCTCCAGAGAGTCTGAACTAGGAATTTTGAAAAAATTCACATTATTTTTAGAATTACCACCAATTGAAATAATTATCGGCGTTTTTTTCTTAAAATTGCTCCCCCCTGTTGTAAAATATGGATAAACCCACTTCTAAGTTATATATTTCAAAAATTCTAGTTAAGCCTCTGTAGAGAGGTCTGAGCCAATATGCAGGCGAAATATTATTATAATAGAAACATTTTTCACAAAAGGAGAATATTTTGAAAATTGGTCATTCTATGTTCTTTTTTGTCAAAATATTGTACTTAAATATTATTTTATTGTAATAATATTCTTAAAACAATTTTATATACATTTTCTAATCTAAGTGACACTAAATATAAATATTATCCATTTATACGCTTTTGCAAAATCACGATTCCGAACGTAGTCGGATACCTAATACGAGAAAATGAGGTTTAATACAAATTATTCAGAATATACATCATGGATTGTAAAATAAAGGGAAGAATGTAAATTATTAAAGTAATGCAAGATATTAGTTTGCATTAGAAAGAAGTAACCACAACTCGTAACATTTATATAGAAATCTTATTTACTAGTTGCGTCACGAGATGCAATACATTAAAAGTAGGATTTTATAGTTACCATGCAATATGAAAAAAAATATTTTATGAAAAGGTTGTTTCCTTACCCAGTTGATACAATCCGATGTATCATCAGATATTGTAAAGAAATAGATTTTCTAACAGTTTCAAATAAAAAGCATCATGGTAGAAAGGCCACAATGACTCCTTTTTCCACAATTAAAATCTCTAAGGTAAATTTAGGAAGCTCTATCATCCATTATTAAAAAAACCGAAAAATAGAAATGTCGTTACAAGTTTTCTTGTCAGCTGGAGTTAATGGGATACTATTTTTATAAAACGAAACCACACTTACTTTTTTTAATTTTGTTTTCAAATTTCGCATTAAAGGGTTTCTTATAATTAATTTATACTTCATCATTCAGTAAAAAAACGTTCTATTGTCTTTGCCGTATATATTATTGTATTTAACATTTGAAACTATTATCATAAACTATTTTACATGGAGTATTATAAAACCCTATGTAATAGTATAAACTTCTTTAAGCTTATATTATTGTTAGTGGGCCACCAAATTTTAAATTTGTTATTAGAGTACCGCAACAAAATAAGGGTTGAGAATCACTGGTCCATACACTAAGCGGCTACATTACAATTTAAAAAATTTTATCACGTCTTATAGTACATGAGGTTTAATATGCAACGCCAAAAGGGAGCTGCCGAAAAATTATACAAATTTCAGGACAGTCACCGTACCAAATAATGAAAAAGATTGGAACTGCGCCGTCTCTAGCACACATAAGTATAAGGCAATGGGCTTGCAGAATGGGCAATATTCGTGACTTAAATTCTGCAGATTACCATTGTTAAATTTTTTTTCTTGCTTCACAAGGTATATGTAATAGCAGATAATATCCAACCACCACGAACCGAGTTCTAGCAGACTTAAGTTTTTAAGATGGCATGGGCATTAAATAGAAAAGGGCAAACTGGGGTTCACACGTTTAATCTTAAATGACAGAAACCTAGACTCGTCCAAGGAGTACAGGATGTAACGAAGATAGTTTTAATAAGTAAATGTGGAAGGTTTTATGGGTTTCTTCAGTGCTAATGAAAGGGCGTCAGCTTGGATTGACTCAGTCACGCGATGTCCAACCGCATGTCCCTTCTGTTGCCATTTTTCAGTATGGGCAGAACACCCTTGATATTTTTATATCAACCAAAACCATTAGTAATAGATTCCTCGCTAGTGACTTGCTCTTCTGGTGCCCTTTAAGAATAAAATTTGTTCCACATAACTCATGAGAAGTTACTTCTAAAATAGGGATGATCTAGAGTGAATGGCACAGGATGGTGTTCTTAGATAAATCACGCTTCTCCTTGTCCAATTATAGTCAATGAGAGAGTATGAATGTTAATCCGCAGTGATGGCAGGTACAATTCGTCTGCATCTGTGAAACGCCCCACCACGCGACAACATGGACATTGCTTTGCATTAACTTATCACCTATGGTTCGTATCCTAGACACATTTAAAATCCATAGATACGTGGATGAAGTACTGCGGATTATGAAGTTCCCTTATCTTTGAGGGCCTTTTAAACAACATTATAATTTCCAAATGCATACTGCCCGCATCGGTCATTCTGTTCTGCAAGTGGTACACACAAATAGTTACCTTACTTCTTTTTTCCTATAATCTCTCAGTTGAGGAATATGTCTGGGACAGCTTGCATGTTCTGACACCTCCACGCTTAGGAGACTAATTAGCGGGAATTTGTGACATCGAATGAAAAGCCCTTTATCAAGACACCATCCATACTTTCATTGACCATCTACCTAGTCGTTCTTATTCATGAATAACCGCCCACGTTGATCCTACAGCATCCAGAGCTAAAATCTTCTTACTTTGAGTTTCAAAGTATCATTTTAAATAAACATCCCCTATTTTTCGTTTATATTTCTCTCTCTGTTTGCATCTCTTAACTTTGTGGCTTTGTGGCCAATTCTTGTTTAAATGTTACTTAACGCATTTTAAAATAAATTGAGAACATGTAATGCAATTACAGAATAAGAATTCAAAAAAGTTAGAAGACCTTCAATTGATATCAATTATTTCTTCTTGAAATATTATTCCAGAAAAGTATGCTTAATTTACTATAATATTATTGGTGTTGGAATGATGTTACTTATACTTTTGAAGTACTGCACTGCATTAACTTGAATTGCTCTGGACGATATTCATAACAAAAAGGATAATATTCCAATTATTTCCAATAAGAGTAATATTAGAAGAAGTAATTGAATGGTTCATCCCAAGTGCCAAATTTCAGACGTTTTTTTATATATAAAATACCGAAAGATTAAGAATTCAATGAAAGTTTAGAATTTTCAAGCAAGTCGAACCAATTCTGTGAACGTCAAATTTTTCATGAAATGATATTTTTCAGTTTCCTTTCTTGAATATTTTCTTCTTTATAAAAAATATTAAAATGAATTATCTCTATTTTAGAAAGTATTTATATTATTATAAGAAATGTAAATAACATTCACAGACATTCATTGATAAATTTAGAGTTATATTCAAATTTAGTAGTATTGTTATAATTATTTGCTGATCGTATTATTTTTAAACTAATTATTTATATACATGGTTTTCAAAATAATCTTTTAAATACTGATTTATAAATAAATCTATCAAATACCATAGCCTAAAAATTAATAGTCGAAAGCAAACTTAAGCACTGAAAACATTTATTATCAATAAATGCATTTTTCTGTACGTATACAGAAAAATGCATTCGCCAAAATTCTGCAAAATATACAAATAATCATTGATTTTGTATCTCTTCAAATTACAATATTAAAGTATCAACTGAAATATATCCTTCAAATGTTTATATTTATTCAGAAATAATGATAAAACTGGATAAACAAATTGACTTCGGGGTAATACAAGAAATATTTTCAATAAACTTATAAGGAATTCAATTAAAATGCAAAGAATTAATCATTTAGTAAATATATAATCCATGGATGCTAAGATTTAATTTCTGAACATTTAAATATACTCATGAAAACTTCTGCTTTAAATATCTATCAAAAAAATACTCAATCTACAACTATTTCTTCTAAGCTACTTCCTAAGAAATATGTACGATGGTTGCTAAATTACATGAACTAATGTAATGAACATCTGCCTTTTAGAATTATTTCAAGTCCCCGCATCACAATTTTACCCAAGCTCATTACTGGTTTCAAGAATTTATATTTTAATACTTAAAGAAAGTCTTAAAAGAAAAGCCGATGCTTCTTAAGCTTATTAAAGTTCCTCGTCTAAAAACGCTCTTAAGTAAATACGATGCAAAATGCTAGGAAGCTTATTTTGCTTTCTTTGTCGTTAAAAGTCGGGAAACCTTGGGAAACTACTTTGTTTGAGTGCACTAGATATTTAATGGATATTAAAATATATTACTTTTGCTTCCATTCGTTTCAGCTTCTGGCTAAAGGATTAAAGTTACTTCTTATCTTAATGTTTCCGAAGCTTTTTGTTGTTCAGAAAAGTAGTTTTAAGAGGGAAAAGGCTTAAAGAATTATACACTAGGGTTATGAGAAGAAGTTCCTGAAGATGAGTTTTGTGGATTGCTCAAGATGATACAAGACTGCTAGTAAGAATTAACTGTAAAATGAATAATAAGTATAATGAAAATAATTTTACAGTTATATATTTTTTTTAATTTTAAAATATTAATATACTTAATATTAACTAATTAAATGGGGAGTGGGTAACCTAGAGGTTAGAGCATCGGACTCCATACCGGAAGGTCTGGGTTCGATGTCCGATGCCACCAAATACCCTCAGAGTACATACGGAGTACATGCTCGTTTAATCAGTGGGTCTGAAAGTTTTGTGGGCGGTCGCAACATAAACCATGGGAGCAGAGGGCCGGAGAATATTTCTCTCCCCTCAGTTCCATCCCTAAAGTTCTGGAAGGGGAGATAGATGGTGCCACCCTTTATCGTAAGGAAATCCAACCTGTCTCACAGGCTCTGGCAACACTCATTCCGTCCCTTCAGGAAGGACACGACAACAACAATAACAACAATTGATTAAATGTCTGATATTCTTGGAATGAATTAGCTATTGCCTGTAGCTCTTGCCATGTAAAGGGTGTTTTTTTAGAGGTATAGAACTTTAAATTGCAATAAAGCAACGATGTATTATTCGATTGACATGAATTTTTTTTATTCGAAAGATAATCTTGTGGCAATACATTTTAAATATGATTTATGGCATATGATTGCCACGGCTGGCTCGAATGTAGTCCAATCTGGACGTCCAATTTTCGATGACTTTTTCCAACATTTGTGGCCGTATATCGGCAATAACACGGCGCATGTTGTCTTCCAAATGGTCAAGCGTTTGTGGCTTATCCGCATAGACCAATGACTTTACATAGCGCCACAGAAAATAGTCTAGCGATGTTAAATCACAAGATCTTGCAGGCCAATTCACAGGTCCAAAACGTGAAATTAGGCGGTCACCAAACGTGTCTTTCAATAAATCGATTGTGGCACGAGCTGTGTGACATGTTGCGCCGTCTTGTTGGAACCACAGCTCCTGGACATCATGATTGTTCAATTCAGGAATGAAAAAGTTAGTAATCATGGCTCTATACCGATCACCATTGACTGTAACGTTGTGGCCTTCATCGTTTTTGAAGAAGGATTCCACCAGCCCATAAAGCGCACCAAACAGTCAGTTTTTCTGGATGTAACGATGTTGCGACATACACTTGTGGATTAGCTTCACTCCAAATGCGGCAGTTTTGTTTGTTGACGTAGCCATTCAACCAGAAGTGCGCTTCATCGCTAAACAAAATTCGCTTATGAAAATTGGGAACAACGGCAATCTCGTTTTGGGCCCATTCGACGAATCTACGCCTTGCTTGATGATCGTTTTAATGAATTGCCAAACCAAACTGAGAATAAATCACATGACAGATGTTAAATCGGTCGCCATCTTGGAAAGTAATGCCAACTTAAACTTCTATACCTGGAAAAAACACTCTTTATATGCTATTGTCAGAGGTTCTGAAGATATTATTGCAAATGTCTCCATGTGGTAATTAAGCATTTTTTCTATGGAATTAAATTTTATTACTCAATTTATTTTTATTTGCTTTATTAAATCATTTATATCTGATCCCTTTCTCCAGTTGATGGCGGGGTTTTTTTTCAAATTCAATTTAATATGCTCCCTATTATTCTGTATGTATTCCGAATCTCCATTATTCTAAATGATACTAATTAACTGTCATCAGTCCTGAAGCTTTTAGTATCAGTCGGAAAACTGCAATGACCGCTCTCCATTTTCTTTTGATAATAAATGCAATGAAATGTGTTTAGCGCAAAAACATTTAAGATGAAATAATGGTGAACACGATATAATACAACGGTCCCGACAAACTACTTTTTCATATTTTTATACATTTTTTTTTCTTTTAACTAATTTTACGAAACGAAAATCACTTAACACGAAAAGATTATCCTTCTGGAAGAGGGAGGATATTGACACTGAGTCGACACTTAATTGTATACTATAGTATATATAGTATGTATAGGACACACGGTCCTATTGTATCATCGGAAAAATTTCTTGCAGTGGATAGCGATAATCTGCGTACAGCCCCAATTATGGACATTTTGGAGTTTTTTCAAAGCTGGAAAAATATTGTTGATACAGATTCCGACGACAAAAATGAAATGAATAAGCAGCATCTAATCCCACTTCATCCAAAATTTGGAACGTCATGAAAATTACGCGCAGTTATATAGACGCGCATTTTAATTTTGAAATGAATAACAAAATGGATGACATCGAACAATTTACTGACTATTTGATGTTATAAAAGACAGTACATAGAAAAGCTTCAGATCATTTTGTAAAAACTCAATAAATGTTTTGTGTTTTCAAAAAACATGAAAATTTTGTATTAAATTTCATTACGTTTATTTTTTATTGATTTTTATTAAATACATGCATATATACATATCTATGTATAAATAAAATGTGATTAGTCAAACTTTTCATTCATATAAAATGCTGTAAATATTCATTTCTTGTTCCAAAATGAAAGTTTACTTAATTTTTTAAGTTTGAATTCCTATGTCAAATTTATTCCAAGTTTAATTTGTGCAACAAAAATTCGATTACGAGTCATGTATTTCTTCTAATAGTATAGGGAAGTTCTATATCTTTATTTAAACGTTCATTCCTTACTATACACAATACGGAAAGGGAAAAAACTAATTTAGTTTTACTCTAATTCCTACATTTGTTTTTTTATACTATCTTCCGTTAAATTTTTACCATGCAATGGTGAAAGTATTTTCCTGGATTTTTGAAAAATGTTCCTTTTCCTTACATTTATACTTCTACTAAAAGTTTCTACATAAAAGATTGACGCTATACTTAAGTTTTTTTGGTTTTCAGTAGTTATATGCCACTAAATTTTAATAACTGATTTGTTTTCATGAGTTTTAGCAGTATATGGACGTCATTTATATATTAGTAAATAATTATTATCAACTTAAAAAAAGAAACAAATTGTTTAGAGTTGATAAAAATATATGTGAAACTAATCCATTGCATCAATCGATAATTATGGTTTTAAATTTCATTTCTGCATTACATTTTTCATACATTAATTTCTTGTTTTTCAATCATTTGATAAATATTTCAGTAATTTAAAATAAAATTAATTGATAAACCACACATATAAAAATGCTGTAAAAAAGGAAATATTCAGGTTAAAATTATAAATGGAAATTTATGATTCATATTTTATATCCCATACTTCTAACCGAAGAATTGTTTGCTGTTGAATAAATATTGTTGTTTTTCAAATTAAATAACGATGGATGAATTCACGCTCACTCTCTATGTGTTGGATCGCAGTGATCATATCCAGAAAAGCATACTTAATCTTTTTTCAATAATCATTTCCGTTTTTTTCTTTATTTTTAATTTAGAGAAAAAGATTTCTGATGAAATATCGGCGTTCAATACTCTCTGGCTTACAGCAAATGCGTTGCATTGACATGGCTTTTTTTCAGTACTGATTGATTAAATACATATTTTTCTTGTAGGTAATTTTTTGGAAATAATTTGTCTCCCTATTTTTTTTCTTTTATTTCCTCTGCAGTTGAAGTGAAACTGAAAACGCATTTTCTTTTCTTTATGATGAGCCTAAAATAATTGAAAACAGTTTCGCGTGTTCCGGATGTGGCATTCACAGCATTTAAATGCAGTGGCTCTAATTTTTTGTGATTAGTCTTCGGAAATAAAAGCACTTGCAAAAAACGGATTTATGAACATAGTAAATAAAACTACTGAAGTTGTAACTCTTAATTTTACAAAAGGCACATAAAGGAGGAGAAGTAAATGAATTCTACACTTTGCTTTAAAACAAAGTTTAAGTATACAAGAACGACAAATTGAAAATCATTTCATTACTTAATGTAGCTAATGTTTAAAAAACAATAAAAAATACATACTAAACTGTATTATACTAATATAAATAGTTTAAAATATAACATTAGAAGATTATATTAAATTGTGCATAAAAAACAAAATTCTTAAGAAGTTATTTAAAATATATTCATATTGACTCTATTTGTATGCCATTTTAAGCTTTTTTCTACTCTCTTAGAAAAATCATTATTTGTAATTTCTTTAATCAAATTTTTATTAAAAGATTGGAACCTTATTCCACGATATTCAGAGATATATTTTGTAAATGCTGTCTGGTATTTCTATAGTTAACATCCAATAAGCTTTTAATTAGAACTTCCATGATGTATCTTATTAATTTAACAACTTCAGTTTCATAAAACTTTCACTTTTATGAAAGGTATGATTTAAATATGTGCATGCTGTTTTATAAAAACATATGAAATGAATGAGATATGAAACTGGTACATATCATAAGTTTCATATCTTGTAATATTATTAGTTCATTTAGAGGTTAATCATTGTTTATTTTTAAATACATGGGAAAAATTAAATTAGTGTGTGAAGGAATCATCCTTCTCTCTTGCCCGTTTGAAGATGTGGAAGGAAGGGGAGAAATACTAGCCATAATCAAAAACAATATATTTATTGATCTCACAAATTAACAACATCGATTCAATTAATTTCAACAGGAAGAGAATGTCTCAATGTAACCAATATACGGGGAACAACAACATACTGCACGAATTATAAGAAGACTACAAATATCGACCCCCTTATTTTAGGATTAATCTTACTATCCCAACTGATTTAACATTCATTTAACTTAAGTGACCAATCTTCACTTTAATTCTTTCACCAAGTAAATATTTGAATTACTCTATAAATTTGAGTGATATCTGATCACAGTAGTAATATCACCTGACTTCTGGCTTTCTCTCTTACTCATCGTTGCTAGCTAGAAAACATTGATTATAATTTAATTATGGGCCATAATTAAATTATAATCAATACAACCCATAATTTGAAAATATCACGGTTTCTTCTTCAAAAGGGTTGGTTGTGGATAGACGCGAATGATAGACCGAAGATTTTTCCCAAGAGGATTAGAGGAAGGTACGTGAATAGATCCGTCCCAAGTGTTTCAAAGCTCTGTATAACGTAGAATGTCTGACTCTGTGGCTATAGCATATTCTACAAAATACTTAAAGTATCCGAACACCTTCAGAGTACTTTTTGAAAAAATAACGTATTTAAACATATAAAGGCTTTTTTAGCATTCAATACCAATAAATACTAACATTTAATCAACAATATTTAAAATAAATTGCCGGAATTCCTTAAAAATCACAATTATATGTGAAATTTTAGCAATATTTTTGTAAAACTTCAAAGCAATTAGAGAAAAAAGTAATAAACTTATATTAGTAAAAGAATTACCAAAACAATCTAGAAGCATTTATCTAGAGAATGTACTAAAATTTTAATGTTTTATTAAAATTTGAAACTTTTAGAGATGATTGAGTAAACGTTATAAGAAAAATAACGCCTTTATGAGACCATTATTTAAATAACATGCCCTAACTCAAATAATATTCATACTATAAGAAATATTTTAGTACATTCTCTAGAAAATAGCATAAATATCAGGTGCAAAAAGTTTTATAGAAATACATTGTAATATTTTGTGTGTTCAGACTCGCCATAATAGAATTCGAACAATTTAAATGCCCACTTCCGGTTTTTCTAACTTAATAAAATTGATTGTAACTTGGCCTCTAAGAAGCATAGAATCAAAACAAGGTATGTTGTGTAAAGTCAAAATATAGATGTATTAAATAAAATAGAAAACAAAAAATTTCGGTCTTGTCCGACTTTGGTCATTTTCAACGTGTCCAGATACCTTAATACTTATTCTATCAAATAAGGAATTCAGGAAATTTGTGATTACAGATAATTTTTTGCACTTGTCGGAACCCTTGTTACTTTGCTTTTTGAAATAAATTTGTTATTATACAGTACACGTATCTCATTCGAACAGCTGTAAATTACAATGACAATTCATAAGGAAATGAAGTTTTTTTATATGAAATAAGATAAAGATATTGGTATAACTATACTTTGCTATTTTCTATAGCAAACATTGAGTGTTGTATATACACATATATATCATATACACATATATATCATATAATACACATATCGTATATCATATACACATATATACACTTATACACCATATACACATATACACATATATACACATGTACACATATATACACATATATACACATATATACATACATACACATATATTTCATATATACATATATATACACATATACACATATATACACATATATACATATATATACATATATACACATATATATCATATATACATATATAAACATATACACATATATACACATATATATCATATATACATATATACACATACATTTTATACCTAAACAAAGTTGTTTTGTAAAAACTTGAAATTCTACTACTTTTAGTTATAGAGAAACGAAGAACACACACACACTACTCTCTCTCTCTCTCTTAAAAAAAAAATTTTTTTTTTTCTAGCGTATTTTGTTTCTAAACCTTGCAAGTGAATTTAAAATGATTACTAAATTAGAAGTATAAAAATACGTTTCCAGGTAAATACTCCCTTAAAGCATTTTAGTTCCTCCATTAAAATTTTTTTAATTTATTCATAATATAGAGGGAAAATATAACAAGAAGCGCAAAAAAAATATTTAACTGTGATATTTTTTAAAACTATTCTCATTGCCTTTTTTTCCAATTGCTGATGTTCTTATTAATGCTTTATTGTTGATCTATATGAAGTAATCTCTAATAATCTAATTGATTGTATAATTATATTATTGCAGGTACACAGGAAATAATCCATTGAATTTAATGTAATTTTTAAACAGTATGTGCTAGCGATCTGCAAAACTAAATTACAAGTTACTAAACTATTTAATGGGAAATAATATATTTCCTATTAAATAGCAATATTTAAAAGGAAACAAAGTACACAATAAAAACTAATATTGAAATTCGTTACACTTTTACTACGAATTGTGAAGAAGTTGTTTTAATTCATAATTGTGTCAATTCATAATGCATGAGCTTTTTATCAACTAAAGAAATCTAATACTGTGGTAAATGTTTAAAAAAAGAAATAGTTAATGAAATAATATATTGAGACAGTAAGTTTTAAAAGATTTTTTAAAATATCCAAAATGCACGCGCGCTTAACTCATTATTTTAAATTTTTCGTTAAATGAAAAACAAATGATTATCTATGACATTAATAGAGTTCCATTGTTAAATTTTATTTTAAATAAAATGAATATGAAGCTTGATTTTTTTAAAAAAAAATATTTCCTTTGTTCAGAAAAAGGACGAAAATTCACACTAAACCTGTAGAATTCATTTATTTTCATTGTAGTTCTTATGCCCATTTTTCTACTCTATTTTATATTTTAAAGC
This sequence comes from Trichonephila clavipes, assembly GCA_019973935.1. Taxonomy (NCBI): domain Eukaryota; kingdom Metazoa; phylum Arthropoda; class Arachnida; order Araneae; family Nephilidae; genus Trichonephila; species Trichonephila clavipes. The sequence continues at coordinate 309,342 of BMAU01021373.1, read as the reverse complement.
AGAGTTTACTCTACATTTTTAAAAATAATACAAGATAAGTAAAAATTTCTTTATATATATTTTTTAAATCAAAGCAATCGTATCTACAGCAAAATATTATTTTTTTTTTTCATTTTTTTATAAATAATACTCTAAATAGGTTTTTCTTTATCTTGAACAACAAGAAAGGGATTTATGATGAAATATTGATGTTCAATACATACTGTGAAAAAATAAACTTGTTGCTTTGAGATGAAAGTTTCAGAAACTGATCGATAAAAGTTAGCAATATACATTCCGTTCTCTCTCTCTCTTTTCTGAATCCCTTCATTTTTTTTATTATTTCCTTTGTCTTAGTCTCATCTATTGTTCTTTTATTAAATGCACTTGACAGAAATTTAAGAAAAAAGATGTCGATTATTATTTCATTTGCTTTTATAATATTTTTCTTTGCTTATTTCTGTTTTGATATAAAATATTTTAAAACTCTGTATTATCTTTTGCTCCCCTTTAAGTTGTTTCTATTGTAGAAAAAGGACGATATTCTATTGAATACCTATCTGCGATAAAAATATAAAGGAAAAAGAGAAGAAAAACTTTTCACCATCTTACATAGATAACCGTGTTTTTTTATAAACTTATTTGATGACTGTAGTGTCTTTTTGTTTTCCTCTCAATATCATACCTTAAGAAACTATAAGGAAAGATTTCTCATAATCTCTATTTCTTGTATTTTTGTCTCTGCTCAGAAAGGAAATATTTTTATATAATAAAGACTTCACCCACACACAATATCTTGTAAAAAGTGTTAAAGAATAGAAAGTAGAGCAGTATGAATTTTACAAGAATATGAATAATTTTTAATGAAAAGTATGAAGTGTACTTAAATTCAAAGTATATAAGAACTATGTATGAAATCCAAAAAATTATTTTTTATCGAGAGATGTTGAAAATAATATAAAATTAATACGTACATTAATTGTGTTTTTAAATATAAAAATTGACTGATGCAGTGCAAATCACAGTGCATGCCTATTCATAATTTCATATCAATGGATTCTCTATAAAAGATTCAAATTTGCAAACTGATGCTGCAGACATAATGTTGGGATTACAAATATGGCACTATACAGTAGAGTTATGATGCTACATTTTATTTTCGTGATAAAATAAATTTCTAACTTCACATTATATACTTATTAAACTTAAATTGCAACCACACGAAACAAAAAAACAGTTAGCACTTTTGGTTACAGAAAAATTATTTGTTAACTTTGATATGATTTAAAAACTAATATTCTAAATGAATTTAAGAGAAAATGAAGATTTTGTAGGATATGTTGCATAGACGATTTCATTTTAACATGCGTGAAAAGAGCTATCGAATCACATCGCTTTTCTGATGGCATACCATTGCCAACAGCACCTACAATGGGCCATGGAATATCGGCATTGAACCATAGAAGAATGAAAAAAGTCACTCTTTCGAATCCTGTTTTCTGGTCAATCACATTAACCAGCAAGGAGGAATACGTCAATTTGTGGAGGAAGCCTTGGCACCTAAACTCACGTTTCATGGTGGGGATCCTATTATGACGTGGTTGATGTTTACATGGGGTGCATAAGGATCCATCATCCCAACAGAACATCCCCGCTCTGTCATCTCCACATCATGTGAAGATCATTGCAGAGCATATTCTCACCTTTACGGCAACAATTTTCCTGGCGGGATATGAAGTTTATCAATACAATAACGCACAATGTCTGAAGGGTCGAAATGTTAGTGAGTGACTCGAAGAAAAACGTTCTTGTGAAATTGGATTCATGTATCGGCCTCCGAAACAACCTGACATGTATCCCATCACACATTTCTGATTTCACCTGTACAACAAAATTCGTGCTACCAAGCGATGTGTAGGACCATTTTTTGAATACCAGGTATCAGATACCTGAAACTATTTGGCAGCACCTCGAAGAGTCAACGGCTTTGTAGGTATTGGTGGTTTTGTGGGTGAAAGGTAGCTCTACTTATATTAAACAGTAAGTCACAATATAATGAAACTTCCGTATATCATTTAAGATATCCGACTACGTTCGGAACCGTGATTTTAAAAAAGCGCATAAATGGATAATTTTTATGATATTTAGTGTCCTTCAGATTAGAATAAATGCATAAAATTGTTTTAAGGACATTTTGACAAAAACAATAATTTAAATATAATATTTTCACAAAAAAATAACTTAGAATAACCTTTTTTCAAAATGGTCTCTTTTTATAAGAAATGCTTCTATAATAATAAATCTTTTGTTTATATAAAGTAAAAACTTCTCCAGAAGATCTGAACTAGTATTTTTAAAAAATTCACATAAATGTTCATAGTTACCACCAATTGAAATAATGATCGGCGTTTTTTTCTTAAAATTGCTCCCCTATCTTGTCGTAAAATATGAATAAACCCACTTCTAAGTTATATATTTCAAAAATTCAAGTTGAGACTCTGTACAGAGGTTTGAGCTATATACAAGCACAAAATATTATTATAATAGAAGCATTTTTCATAAAAAGAGAATGTTTTGAAAATGGGTCATTCTATGTTCATTTTTTGTCAAAGTATTGTTCTTAAATAATTTTTTACTGTAATACTATTCTTTAAAATATTTTATATACGTTTTCTAATTTAAGTGACACTAAATATCATAAATATTATCCAGTTATTCGCTTTTGAAAAATTACGGTTCCAAATATAGTCGTATACCTTAATAGTGATTACTATAATATTCTATATAATTCACTATAAATTTACACAAAGTAGGACATTTCAAGCAAAGAAATAGTAAGACAGCACAGAGGAGAAAATAATACAACGTAGTAGCACATAAAAAAACTCTTAAGTTTAAATTATTTAAATTTTCCAGTGTTAAGCAGAGTCCTAAGGCATTAACTTTCTTCCTTCATTTACCATATTAAAAGGCTGAAATAAAGTTTGAAGATAAAATACAATTAGAACTACTGTAAAGCAATTAAAAGTACTAAGACTAATTTCTCTATAAAATTTAAATGACTACATGCAAAGATCATCAAAAATTAAGTTTTTCACCACCTGTATTGAGAAGGAATAAATTATATATTTCAAGAGTAATTTAATGCGCAGTAACTAAATTTATAATTTAAATTTAATAAGCAATTATTAAATTTAACAAGCAATTTATACTTATACAAAGAAGAATAGCCCCACTGATTAATTTTTTACAAAACCTTAGGCTTAAAATTAAGCCTGCTAAGTTAAATGTAGCTTTAAGGACATGAGCTTTCCCCTTTATTTGCTTATATTACAGAGCAGAAAGAAAATAACAAAAATACAGATTTAAAAAAGTAATAAAAAAATAAATTTCTAAAAATTTAAACCCCTTTAGTTCTGTAGTATAAAATGTAATATGTACTTATATGTATGTAGTAAAAAATATAAAAATCTTAAAGTTGACTTACAAATTTTAAGCCGTTAGCAGTAAAAATTAACTAAAATTAGTTTACAAACATCCCTGTAAGTACTCAGAGTAATGGAAAACAGTGGATGTAATTTAAGGATATGAATGTTCATAAATATTCTTCAAACAAAAAAAAACAGTATGTTGTACTTGGAAAATATGAAACAATACATTTAATTTAATTTCTTTTAAAAAAGGAATAAGCGTAAAAATTAAATTTGAGACCGAAATTGGAATAAATTTATATTAATTGAGGGTAAAATTTATTAGTAAATAAAGTAATTAATAAAAATTTGGATATAATTTATAACAATTCAAAACAAGCTTACAACAATTAACCCATCATAAAATTTTATATTTAAAATTTAAAGAAATGGTCCCATTTTGAGCAGTATCTCCCACGTACTCATACACACACACACACACACACACACATATATATATATATATATATATATATATATATATATATATATATATCAATTATATAACTTAATATTATATAACTCAATATTATATAACCAATTTCACTTTTAATAATTTTGAATCAATTAAATTGATTAGTTGGTGGATGATGAAGTTCACTATATTTGAATTATCACTTTCGTTCCACGTACCTTTTCATTCAACGCTTTTATTTTAGTCATTGAAGTGAGACAACACAGCCTCAAGATATTTAACAATGTAATTTTAAAGACAATCAAGAAAAAATGCAAAATAAAAAAATATTTATCTTAAAATATTTTATCTTGAATCGCATTCCCCACTGAAATCCACAATAAAACCAACCAAAATCTTTCATGTTTTTCCTTTTTAAACTAAGTAAACTATTTTAACAAATTTTTCTTATTATAATTTTAAATAAGCTGCATCTTTCTTGTCACTCCCGTGTTATAATGTTAATTTTCAATTTCTGCTATTAGCTCACTCTCTCTATACATTTATTTATCTTGGTGGAATTTTCAATCGTTAATGAAATACATTTTAAAGCGCTCACTTGCGCTGAAATTTTATATACACGACTATTTTGGATGACAATATAGTAATTTATAACTTATAAAAATTAATTGATTAAAATTAATTATTCAAAGAATTACAAATACAGCCACGTTGGCATTATTTTTGGCTACTTAGCGACCCTTTTGGCGTCTTGTGTCAAAACTTGAAAAGGTTTTTTTCTCACATTTTTAAGCACTCATTTGAGCTGAAATTTTCTATACACAATTGTTTTAGGTAACAATACGAAAATTTAAATATAATTAATTGGCTGAAACTAATTATCTCAATAATTACAGGTACAGTCACGTTTGTTTCATTTTTAGCGACTTGGGTCAAAATTTTAAGACTTTTTTTTCTCACGTTTTAAAGCATTCAGTTGAACTGAAATTTTATATGCATGATTGTTTTGTATGACAATACGATACGTTAATGATAATGAATAAAAATTAATTACGACTTAATGTTGTAATTCTGTCATATGTATATACATATTTATATTAATTGTAACTATTTAATGAAAAGTAGTTAAAATAAAAAAATTTCTTTGTTGATCTAAGTAGGAATTGACTTAAAAAATTTATATTACTTGTTTTCACAAAATTTTCATTAATCTTTTTCTATCAATACAGTGTTTCTTTAATTTCTGCTGGTTCATGTCAAGCGAAAAGTGTTACATATCAGTTGGGACATATGAAGTAAAATGTTCCATAACAATTTTTCCCGTATTTTAAGGGGGGGAAATAAAGTAGAAAAATAGAGTGACAGCAGCCTTTAAAACTTATCTTGCAACTCCCTCTTCTGCATCAAAGAACTCACCCTTATCTGTCACCGGGAGTGTAAGAGTTCTGCAATTACTTTTTTTTTTCTATCTCTAACGTTTTCACTCCGGGGATGAAAGAAGTGGGGTTGAAAATCTGATAAAAATAGACTTTGAGTTTCAGTTTTTTTATACAAAAACGAATAAGGATTAGTATAGAATAGTGAAATCTTTGTCTTCTTAGGATTTTTTTTTCATTTTTGTGTTTTAGTTAATTTCTCTAGTCTTTCTCTTTTATTTATGTGTAGTATAGCTACTTAACATTAGATTGCCCAAGGAAGTCACGTTGACTGCTTTTTAATTTCAATTAGAAAAACAATTATGTATATATAATGACACAATTTCTTTGAATTTTTTAGAATATATTTTTTCCAAGTGAAGTAACTTTTTTTATTGTAAATATTTACTAATAACTTATCATATGACTGTAAATAATATAAAAAAATATTAAAAATTCATTTTAAGCAAATTTCCTTACACATTAGTTATTCTTTCACAATGCAGTCAATTTGAGCAATATTGGAAGGTATATACTAAAAGTTTGTCTTTACAATTATAAAGTAAGTGTAAATTGAGTTTATATTGATGTATTTTTGTTTGGTGCCACATCTGAATTTTTTTTAAATCAAGTATTGAATCAATTTTTTTCATATGAATTATTTAATAAGGGGAGGTATATATTTATCAAAAATGTTTTGCTGTATTTCAGTTGAATGTTGCTTTAAGGCGATGTAGAAAATTGTTCTTAGACTAACTGGATTATTTCTCATACTTTATTTATAAATTTGATTAAATTTTGCACTTGTTCGTGAGAACCATTATCACGAATGAAATATTTTAAGCCTATGGCTTTTAAATTTTAAAGTCTTCGGGACATACTTATCAAATACGTGAAGATTTATCGTCTCACATTTGCTAAATTAAAATATAAAACCATATGATTAATTAACAGGATACTGATAAAAGCTTGAAACTCATACTTATAATGGAACTATTTTGAAAACATTTCAGCGAAGCACACAGATAATATTTTAATGTCAATAGATATTATCAAAAATACTTATATTCGTTAAGAATATTTTATTTGATATTCGTTGTAAGCAGTGGAGTAACGGAGAATATTAGGTTACCCCAACAAAGTCAGGTTTTGCCTTCAACAATTTATAAATTAGTTAAATACATTCTTGACATCAGTCAGGCTTGCTTTGTACCCCTAAAATTCTCCGCAACCCCCTCCTTTCGTGATGTTGGGCTGTACAGAACGCCACTAGTTTTAAGAGATTAAGAACTTTTATTACCGAGTTAGAAATTTTTATTACATTTTATATTCCGATACAAAAACTATAGTGTTAAACAACGTCCGGCTGTTATGCTGATTTCATACAACTTTAAATGGTGTTCAATGATTTTAATTATAAGAGATTTCCTTGTAACTGAATTTATAGCATAATTCACAAAATCTTCATCAACATATTTACTACGTAAAATCGTGCATATCTTTCACGTCTTACAGCTTTTAATACACTAAACATACAGAGCTGAATATTCAATTACAAAAAAAAAATTGGATTTCTTATTTAATCAATTTATTTTCAAATTACTAGTATACTTTTTCTCAAAACTGTACATTGAACCTTGATCTCTTTTTCTGATTGTCTTTAAAATTCATTTAAATATATTAGAGGAATTTTACAGAAAATAGAATAAATTTTAAGTTATCAATTAAACATAATGTTAAATGTTCGAGCTAATTTGACACAAATAGAGAGATATAGAAAATGGAAAGAATTATCTTCGAAGAAACAAAATAAGTTAGTTTTTAACAACAAAAATTTCCTAACAAGTCTAAACATATAATTCGAATTACTTCGAAAATTAAATTAAAATTGTTTGTGAAGAATATTAAAATAGTGATTTATTTTCCCCTGGAGATTTATTTTCCTCTGATGATTTATATTGCTGTTAATAAATTAAATGAAGGTATTTCTAAAGTAGCACCAAAAGAAATCAACCTATATAACAAAAATCTTGTGCTCTAATGTGGGGATCAGTCTTTTTAGCAGAAAAATACTCCATTACGTAAATTAAGACTGAGATATTTCCTAAGCCTTAACTATAATGTTAAGTAACTATGCTTTTAACAGAATTTACTGATGTTCCTTTGAAAACGATTTACTTCAGTTCTTAGAATTGATGTTTTCAAATAAAAGATATATTAGTTCATATAACTCCCAACTAATTTAACTTTACTCATCATCCAATAAAGTGAGAAGCTCTTAGTAAATTGTCAATTGCAAAAGCTTCAGTTTCTTAAAATACATGAAAATAAAGTATATTAGAAGAAAACATCAGGGGGGGATATGGAAAAATAAGATGCATTTGCAACAGTGATATTGAATCCACATAATCCTTTTTTAGTTTACGAAAGCATAAGTGATTTAAGGTATCCGACTACGGTCGGAACCGTGATTTTGCAAAAGTGTATAAATGGATAATATTTATGCTATTTAGTGCCACTTAGGTTAGAAAATGTATATAAAATTGTTTCAAGAATAGTATAACAATAAAAAAATTATTTAAGTACTATATTTTGACAAAAAAATGAACATTGATTGACCCAATTTCAAAATATTCTCCTTTTGTGAAAAATGCTTCTATTATAAAAATAATTTGCCTGTATATAGCACAGACCTCTATACAGAGGCTTAACTAGAATTTTTGAAATATATAACTTAGAAGTGGGTTTAACCATGTTTAACGACAACAAAGGGGAGAAATTTTAAGAAAAAAATGAAGATAATTTCTTCAAGTTATTGTAACGCTTAAAAAATAATGTGAATTTTTGAAAAATCATACTTGAGCCTCTTTACAGATATTTGAGCTATATACAGGCAAAATATTATTGTAAAAAAGCATTTTTCACAACAGGAGAACATTTTGAAAAAATATTATTCTAAGTTAATTTTTTGTCGAAATATTGTATTTAAATAATTTTTTTTGTCAAAACGTCCTTAAAATAGTTTTATACATGTATTCTAATCTAAGTGACACTAAATATCCTAAAAATTATCCATTTATGCGCCTTTTTAAAATCACGGTTCCGAACGTAGTCGGATACCTTAAACGGTGAATTTCCAAACTCATAATGTACAATAACGCCTTTATTTATTGACACTTATTTATGCTTCAGCTTTTGAAATTAAGAAGACTTCAAAATTTCTGTAATAGAATTGAGAGTTAGCATTTTATCACTTAAAAAGACTATTCAACTTAAAGTGATGTAGTAATATATGATATAAATAATATAGAGAAGTATATATACATATATATGTAAGGATAATTAAATTAGATTAAAAATTAAATTTCCTATCTATCACTTGACTCTTCTTTCTCAGTTCCCATCTTCAAGTATCAAACTAATCACCCATTTATTTCTTCCGAACATATGGCCTAGCCAATAAACATGTCTAATTCCAGATCGTTAGATTTAATAGTCAACATATGTCAGCATTAACTAGCAAGCACCCTCTTCAAAGCAGCGATACTTACCATATGTTTTTCAAGTGTTATCCACTTGAAACCACCACCATGGCGTAATTGTTTCTCCCTGCTCTCGGTAGTCAGAACAAATGTACAAATGAAAGAATAAAGGTCGTATTTTCACTTTTCTAACTTTAATCTGATTCTGTCTTAAAAATCATGACAGAATTAAAGCCGGCAGGATCTTTGTCTGCGATTTTAATGTAAAAAACTAATCTTTTTTATAAAATATTTTAATATAAAAACGAAAGGCAACTGCAGTAATAACTGATATGAAGAATTTTATGAAAGACTGACGGCACTCTACATTTGTTAGCTGAGGACGTTGGGTTACCAGAATTAATCTATGGTACGGAAAAAGAAACGCGCTAGTAATCCCCGGAGGAACATCGCTCTTAACACCGAGAAGAATGCAGTGTTTACCGCCGAACAATATTCTGTCTTTGCTGAAGAGGCCATCCAGTTTGCCGCGAATGGAAGAAACATTCTAATGGAGAGAAAAAGAAAAAAAAGGGGGAAGCGTGTGAATCCTCTAAACTCCGTGATGAAAGACGTCAATCCCTTCCGCCAGAATAGAAAAAAAATATATTCTTCTCCGAATGGTATTGTGATTTAGTTCCAATAATACAATAATGGAAGGACCAACATTGAAAGAAAAATAAAAGGAAAAAATCTTCACCGGAAAGTCTGCACGGTAATACTGTGAAATGACCAACATCGCATGCCATAGTGCCATAGTGAAATACCAATATCGAAATAAATAAAATTTTACTAGTGAAAATAAAGTGACATCAACCTCTGGATACCGTTCACCAAGGGTTTCTGCCGCTGCGAAGTGGAGGTCAGTTAGATTATATATTTCCAATTGTAGTAACATTGAAGTAACTGAGTTTTGTTGAACAGAACTAACTTTGCGAAAAAGAATAATATGTGATATGATATGATATTTAATTTTTATAATATAGTTGTGTTATAAATGAGATATTTTCTTTATATTTTAATTGAGAAAACAAAGTATATAGGTTTAGTCATACAAAATTTTGAGAAATTTTAATATACTTCTCATAATTTTATCTTAAGATGTCGAATGAGTTAAGAGTTATGATAGAAATTGGTGTTTTAAAGTGAAAAATATAAATTAAGTTTTTAGAAAAATGACTAAAGAGAGAACTAATTTTAGAGATATTGATTTTTATAAGAAACAAAAGTAAAGTCAAGTTGTATTCTTTTTTTTCCATTGCATTCAATTGTTTTGTTAATTATTTTATTCAGCAGTAATCTTATTGCATGTCATTTAATTTTTTATTTTGAAATTGTGTGTTTTGATATACCGGCCATATATCAGGATTCACTATTTCTCGAAATTTTCCTTATCTAAAATTAAAATTAATTTTATAATTTGAAGCTTATTTTTGGATATTACACAATGGATGAGCGAGAATACCATCATTATAATTTTGTATATGTCTCGAAACATTAAGAGGACAAACTTGTTTAGTTTGATATGTACACCTCTCATTGTTTCCTATCAGCATCCCTGAACATCTGTGAGTTGATGACGCAGATTTCTCAGAGAGATGTGTTCAAAATTAAGTAAGGTGATACAGTTTTATTAGTGAATGTGTGATGCAAGAGAAACTCAAGAATTTTTGTCTATGAAACGTATTTTTAGAAGGTTACGGAAAGATTCAAAATATTGCATGCGATATTAAGTTACAATGAATATTGTGAAAAATTTTCAGAAATACTAAAAGTTATTATTGAAGTGAGTCCAATTTCCAACTCAAAATAATAAAAAAGAGCTCTTATATTCTTATAATTTTTATATTTTATAACGCATATGAAATAAAACATTGTTTATTGTGTTGGATAGTGCATAGAAGTTGTGTGTTATACACCATTTTCATATTATTAATAATTTCAGTTTATTAGTGTCTATATTTTTTTTATCTTTTTAAAAAAATGTATTTCATATATGCAAATTGTGTGTAACAATATAAGGTATTACTACGATGGCGCAAGAGTAGATTTTTGTACAAAATTATTATTTTAACATTTGTATGATTTCATGTATTTTTATATTTACTATCTTATTGTTTGATATATTATTTTCCAACATAATTTTTTTGAAAATATCTACCAGCTATAATACGAATCTATTATTATGAAGGAATAGGAGGAAACGCGAGCTCTTATTCTAGATGTCGAATATATTTGAACAAGCTAATCTTTATTTATATGCATGGAAATTCATTTTTATCAATTAATATGTTGGAAGTGTCCTTACTGTGTTTGTTGTTATAGTTTTGTTTATTGTATTGCTTTTTGATTTTAGTATTACTATTGCTTAAATATTTCTACTGTGTTTAATATGTCTTTCTAAATAATGTTATGTATTGTTTTGTGTTTATTGAAAATTGATTAAGTTTGTAAAGAGAGAAAAAAACCACGCCATGACTCGCTTTTAAAATTGGGGGCAAATGTAAGGATAATTAAATTAGATTAAAAATTAAATTCCCTATCTAGCACTTGACTCATCTTCATGTATCAAACTAATCACCCATTTATTTCTTCCGAACATATGGCCTAGCCAATAAACATGTCTAATTCTAGATCGTTAGATTTAATAGTCAACATATGTCAGCATTAACTTGCAAGCACCCTCTTCAAAGCAGCGATACTTACCATATGTTTTTCAAGTGTTATCCACTTGAAACCACCACCATGGCATGCTTTTTCCTCCCTGCTCTCGGTAGTCAGAACAAATGTACAAATGAAAGAATAAAGGTCGTCTTTTCACTTTTCTAGTTTTAATCCGATTCTGTCTGGAACTAAATATATATATATATATATTTAGTTCCAATACGATCACTATTTTCAATGAAAACATTTTTAATGTTCTTTTAAAGGTATTTCTTCTAAAAAATTTACTTCTCACATTCCTAGAGAAGAAATCTCGTTTTTCAACTGCAATACATACGTTATGTATGCATCATCATGACTGATTTCGTAAAATTATTTCTTGTTAGTAAAAGTATTCACTTTGTTAATATATGCTAATAATTGTTCATTAAGCTTAACTATAAAAAACTATTTCCGACAGGATTAAAAATGTTCTATTTTTGATTTAATATTTTATTAGAAATAATACTTTCTTATTTGTAGTTTTATGACGAAATATAAATTCAAACTAATTTATTACATGAAACAAATCTCGCGAATTAACTGTCATTTTCATCTGTTTTGAAAAATTTTTACCAGTTAATTTTATTGATAAGTTCAGGATGAAGTTTTTAAAATAACGCAAAGGCGAACTTTTTAATATAACAATAATTGAGGCTCCACTTTACTATTCAAAGGTTTATAAAGACATTAAAAATCTATAAGCAAATAAACAGTGGGCTTTTTTTTAAACGAACACTATTCAGAGTCACGTGTAGCTTGATCTAACAACTGCAATGGAGATGAATAATAGCATTTGTATGGAGACTAATAATGACAAAATAAGATTCCGTAGAAAAAAGGTAGTTGTAAAAATCAACGATATTGGGATTTATGACGTTGGTGTAGGTTACCAAACCGAGAATCAGCATAAAAAGGGAGTATGAAAGTGAAAGTGAAATTTATGATTTCATATGCGACAACCTCAACAGTAATTTGTGCTATAAAAACATGTAGACATCTCCGAAAAGAAGTATTCTTAGAAGATGTGTGTAAATATGAGTATGTGAGTATGCGATTCACATAAGCAGCACTCGCATTATTTGTCAATCATCCATAGTTAATCGTGAACTTAGAACCTACGGAAGGGGACTATGAAAGGGTGCTTTATTGTTTAACGCTTTAAAAGAAATAAAGAAAGAGAGTCACTGACAACTCGCTCCGGCAAAGGACATAAACTTGTGTCAGAAGATATCTCAGATGTTATAATTGTAATAGCCAACGGATCATATGGAACCATTGTTTGTCCATGTATCACAGATAGTAGGGGATATTCCAGGTGACGTAATGCATAAGGCGATAAGAAATGTTGTGCAGAGAAATCACAGTGTAATCTCTGACAACGGCGAATATATTGAATGTGTGTGGTTGAAAATTTTTTTCACGGAATTCTAACCAAGCTTGGTACCATTTCTTAAATAAGATAAAGCTACAGATGGTTCTGAATGGTGTCCGTATAACAAACTATCCATATATATATATATTGAGTTTAAAAATAAAATAACTTTTGGCAAATTATAAATCTTACAAAGCAAAGAATGGATAAAAATGGATTTGAAAGCTTATAATAGCCCTCCGAAATATAAGTAGACGCACAAAAGGTCAATTGACCAAAATGGAAATCTATTATGTTTTCTAGAGCTGTTACTGATTTAGGACAGTGAAATAGGGTTAAGCTAACTTAACAGGATCCTAACCTTCCTCTTCAGCAGAAAATTTCGACAGTAAAAAGCGAAGAAAAAACCTAAGTTAACCTAATAATAACACAAGTAAACTTTTAGTACTATTTCAAACAAATAAACTAATATGAATGAGTATTGAAAAATTGTAAATTGTTACACATTGAAATAAAGATTAATCTGACTTAAAATCATAGCTAACCATAATTTTTTTTATATCTCTGATAGAAAATTATAAATAATGCGTGTCTACTGCATGAACACAAACCTACGAAGAAAAATTACTATCTATTAAGTGTGCCTACATTACACTCAATTCAACTAAGACACCATCTATGACTATGTAATAATAAATAGTAAAAAATTATTGTAACCGAATAGAGTAATTGAAAAGAAACTGATGAAGAATAATAACAATTATATAATATACTAGAGGACCCGACAAACGGTGTCCAGTACACACATCTTAAATTCAAAAATTCCAAATTTTTATGAATAAGCTTTAACAATCTGGACCATTTTGAGTAAAATTTGTGTAAAATTGAGTAAAATTTCAAACACTAATTACATCTGAATATAATAAATTAATTAACACACGATTTATTTCAACAAAATAATAACACGAAGTGCCAAAATATTTTCTTGAAATGATCACAGCACCAACTGTCGGGACCAACTGGAATTATAATAAAAAATATTTTTGAATATTCGATACTGCGATCGTAGCGCAGTCTGCCGGATCCAATGTAAAACATTCCAAGATCAACAATTTATAAATTAAATATTAATTAAATAAACATTTCTAAACCAAATTATAAATCTAAACCATTCTCAAGTCCACTGGAACAGACAAAAACTTTAATCAAAATCGATCCAGCCGTTTAGGAGGAGTTCAGTTACATACACACGCACAGAAGAATTACATATATAAAGATTATTTGAAAAGATATTAATTAAAAACGCTAAAAAGCGTGAATCACGTCTGCATTTCCGTAACAATAAAGACCGGGTTTGGCCAGTTTGGCCGAAAATCAATTTTCGACGCCAACTTACGTCTTTTTCAATTCCTACTATTAGCTCACGATCTCTATACATATTTGATTTGTATTTTTATTTATTTATTTATCTTGGGGGAACTTTCAATCGTTAATAAAATACATTTTAAAGCGCTCAATTGAGCTGAAATGTAATGTACATGATTATTTTGGATGACAATACAAAAAAAATTTTTAATTATAATTAATGTAAATTAATTGATTAAAACTAATTATTTAAAAAATTACAAATACTGCCACGTTGGCGACTTAGCGACCCTTTTGGCGACTTATGTCAAAATTTGAAAAGGTGGTTTTTTTCTCACGTGTTAAAGCATTCATTTGAAAGGAAATTTTATATACACGATTGTTTTGGATGACAATACGATACTTTAATGATAATTAATAAAAATTAAGTACCACTTAATGTTGTGATTCTGTCATATGTCTATAATTATTTACATTAACTGCAACTATTTAATAAAAAGTAGCTAAAATAAATTTTTTCTTGGTTGATCTAAGTAGGAATTGATTTAAAATTTTTATTATATTAACTTTTTTTTTGTTTATAACAATAGCGTTGTTACAACAATGCAGGTGAATGTTGAGTTGCATTTTTGAATGTTTTTAATTAATATCTTTTTAACTAATTGCGATATCGGACCTAATTGTGAATCTAAACCATTCTCGAATTTACTTGAACCCAAACAAAAAATTTCATCGAAATCGGTCCAGCCGTTTAGGAGGAGTTTAGTGACATACACACGCACAGAAGGTTTTTATATATAAAGATATATATATATCTGCAGTAATCCTGGCGAGTGATGTAATAATGTTAATAAGATAATTATTCATTTGTTGATATTGCAATGACTAGGCAGTTCGATATCCATTGTTTATCTTGTTTATTACATGTAGAGACAAACAAACATATATGGACAGCATCACAAAGAAAACACAGAGCACAAAAATACACATACGACAGATGCAGCCGATTATATTACAAAGGAGAAAGAACAAAATGGCTGATTTTCCAGAAATCTCGGTATTTATGCCATGCGAGAAACGAAAGTTCAAATCACATGATCTGGGAGAATGGATAGATGTAGTTCAAAAGATTCCCGTTAGGTGGGTAGCTAGTTATTATTTAAACGTGCGTCCTGATAAAATGGGCCTTCAATAATGAAAAAGTTATTAAGAATGAAATTACTGGGAATTATTACTATTATATATATATATATATATATATATATATATATATATATATATATATATATATATATATATATATATATATATATATATATATATATATATATATATATATATATATATATATATATGTATATATATATATATATGTATATATATATATATGTATATATATATGTATATATATTTGTATATATATATGAATATATATATGATATATATATATGAAGATATGTATATGTATATTTATATGAAGATATTTGATCATAATCTTTATAAACAGATCAAAGGATTACCTCAGGTGGTCCAGCTAGTAATTGTTTAGCGAACCTATATTTACATTTTTTTTTTTTGAAATAGATCATGTTATAAATGATTCTTACTTAATTTATCGTTATATAGATGATATAATAATTTTTGCTAAAAATAGTGAATACAAACCAAATATTACATTCTACCCTGATTATCTCAAGCTTCTTAAAACTAACTTCAACTCTAATAGGGTGGAATTCTTGGATTTAGACTTGCATCTTATTAACAATAATGTAGTCAGTAACATTTTTGACAAAAGAGATTCGTTTAAGTTCCATATAATTAAAATTCCCGTATGGAACAGTAATTTTCATATATCAATTTACAGAAATATCATTTTGAATTTTTTATTTAGAAATGATAACTTAACTACCCACAAAATAGATAAATACAATAATATTAAAAAAATTTTCAATGTTGTTTAGATCATGAATACCCTTTTAATTTCTTGAGATCTTATATTCATCACAAATACATTAACCGTCTTGCTACTTCGAATTCCAAATCCACCACACAACAATAGGTTTTCAAAGTCAGCATGTTAGTGGTCTTGCTGTGAAGATTATATCATAACACTCATATCACAGTTTACATTTTTTCCACACATCTTAAACACCTTACACATTGTTGACAACCAACCAAATTAGAGCCTAGCAAATTTACATTTTTTGACAATCAACCAATTCAAATTTTACCATATTTGATTGTCGTCATTTTATACTTGTCTTTGCTGGCTGGTTTAAAGTCAGCTCAAAAGATGTGTTTATGTTTTTCGAATTTTTAACTTGGTGAATAATTGACTTTCATTAATGGCAAGATGCTTGTTTCTCTTCGTAAAAGCTTTGTGAGTAAAGAAATTTTTTGTTAAATTATTTTTTGAAAGATACTTTTCTTATGTAATTGTTCTAGTATTTTTCTACTTTTCTTACATAATTATTTTGTGATTTTGTGATTTTTCTGCATTAAGAGTTTGGGAGAGTTTGTTACATAATAGTAGTGATTGGTTTTATCATGCTCTCTGAGTTATACTTTCTCTGAAGTTTTGTTTATTTTATTTGGTTTTCCTACCGAGTTGCAAAGGGGGAAGGTTGGCGCCTTCAAACTAGTTTAACCCCACTTATTCGGTCCTAAGTCCGAAATTGCTTTCTGACTCGCTAGGTTCTTCTTTTTTGTAGTTCTTTTATTTCTCTATAATTTTGTTCTTCATGTTCAGCTTTCATATTTTTATTGCGCTATTTCTTGTTATGTTCTTTATCTATTATTTCTTGTTTTTGATAAATAATACATATTTCTTTTATATATATATATATATATATATATATATATATATATATATCATATCGTATAAATAAATTCATTATAAACTTTATTCTGTTAAAAAACTGTTTTAAGTAAATACGTGTAATATATTCTGACTAGATGAAGAATTGGCTGAATTATTCTTAAAGATGTGTTTTAATACCCTTGAATGTCATACAAAACCGGTGAGATTTATTTCACTAGAAGTTATTCTGATTACAACTCATGGCATTAACTGATTGTAAAAAGTTAAGGACCAGAATGAAAAAAAATGTAACTGTGCAATTTCAGCATATTAGAATTTGGAGAAATCCGGGAAAAAATGTGTTTAATTTTGTGAAATTCAACAACTCTTTGTATGAAACTTTCTTCCATGAAGACCCTTTTACTTATCCTTGTTATACATAAAAGCCTTCCGGTAATTGTTACAATGAAAGATCTTAGGGGGATGATTGCAGCAGTTATGTGTCATTGGAATGAATTATGAATAAACTTGTTTAAAATGCTTATAACTGTATGTCTTTTGGGGCTGATTAAGTTTTTAAAAATGTAGTCCAATTTGAATCAATTATAGAAGGGCGCACATTCAATTATTTTCTTGCTACATATGACTGACTCTGATCTACTTCTTTTCTTTCAATACCACATGATTCTAATTTTTAGATAAATATTGTCGGTTATTTATGCCTAAAAAATGTGTAATTTATTAACTTCATTTAGTGATTTTCTTAGAAAATTCAGACTCTTTTAAGCCTTATTTAGAAGTATACAGATGACTTTAAACAGCAGTCTCCTCTAAATTGTATAACATATTTATATGCAACATAACATCGTACGTATTTTGTGCAATTAGCGTGAAACTTTACTTCCTTTTAGTGGTATAATCACAATTTTTATTTTTTGTTAAATTTTGTTAATTCACCTATTCTATCAATTTTATAGATAGAAATAATGATATTATTAAAACCCGATTATTAAAGTCAAAATCGTGATTTTTTTTTCAAAAATTGACAAACAAATTTTATGATTTTATTTTATAGAACCTCTTATTATCTTAATAAAAACACCAAGCTTTTTATTTTCCATTCACTAGAACAAAAACTACAAGTGTTTTAATAAAAGAAGAAGCCCTGATTTTACACAAGATGTCTAAATTTAAAATGCGCTTTTCTTGAAATATGTTTTTTTTTCGAAAAACTCAAACGGGGACAGTGATTGCTCAAAAAGTTTTAAAAATAATTTGCTGAAATTTTTTGTGAATATTTTGTATAACAGTAGAAGTGATTTGACCTTCGGATTTATCAATCACTGTTTTACTTCAAAAATTTACAGTGCTTTATGTGAATATAATCACTGTTTTTTTAAGCAATTTCATATAGTTACCAAGATAGAGTGCTCTAGTTTATGTAAAAATTAAAATATCTATTATCCTGAAGATAATTTGAAACATGAATAACAAAGTAACTCATTAAAATTGAAAAATTGAGAGTTTGTTCAAAAACTGTCTGTACAGAGCGGGCCCCATTTATGTAATCTTTTGTACATCCACACCAGTTTTTTCCCCTTTTAATAATAATACATTTTTTTCTTTTTTTTTTCAATTTTACGATTTTTTTCATAAAATATACTAAATAAATCTAAAAATCACAAAAAAAATCCCCTTACCTCCATTTTTCAAAAAAAAAGTTATCCCAAGTAGTCGGATATCTTAATAATAACTCTTATACAAATAACTAAATATTAAATTGTTTAACTTGCACAAAAGATAATAAAACTCTAAAACATAAAATTATAGTAACACTCAATATCAAAGATAATATTATTCCATTCATAATTCGCAAAACACGAAAATTCAATTATTTGTAAATAATTTTTATATGCATTTCATTTTAGTTTTGCCTACACTACTCCAATTTTATTCAAATAGTTATCTAACAAATTTGTCTGAAGATTAAATTATTTTTTTACGTGGAAAAGTGTATTTATTTAAAGGAATACATTTTCGAGATTATTTATTATATCATTGCCAATATATATTTTAATTTCATAAATAAAACATTTTTATTTCGTTGTATTTATTTAATAACCGAGAAGAACGTTTTACAATTTCAGTAATTGAACACAAATAGACTTTTTTAGTAACTTTTAAATAATTGCATGTTTGATGGCATACGACGTAACAAAGGAATAAAAATTTTTTGTCATATATAGTAACTAATGTTACTACTCGCAGCATAATTGTGACGGGATGAAAAATTATTAAAACCAAGCAGGAAAGAAATTTGAGATATAAATGTGTGTTCCTGATAAAAATGAAGAAAATTTTTTCATCATACATAACAAATTTTATCATATCCTATAAAAAAAATACTCAAATTTGTTTCTTCCATATTTATGAAATATGGACATGTCTTAAGCTTGTACAATACCCCAATTTAAAAAAATGAATACCACTAAAAGAACAATCTCATTTACATTGAATCAAAAATTATGAATTTGTTTTCTTATTTTGAATCTCTCGTTACACATTCATCTTATTAATGAATCCATTTTAACAATGATTTATTATTAAATAATGAGTTTCAATATCTTAGCTAGATATGCAAGCACAGGAATTGGACTTATTGATTTATTACTATCGTTAATAACTTCTAATTAACAATAGAAAGTCATCGAATTGAACTATGACTCGATTATCCACGTGACAGTTTTTTTTTGTTTCCCACTATTACAACATTTACATAATGCTAATGTGTGTCTAGAATCCCAAAAAGTAGCTACAAATAATTGACAAATAATGTTTTTGTCATATTTTACGGAATATTGAACCGAATTTTCATTTGTTTAATTATTTGTTGTTTAATATTTGTATGATGGATTGTGGCATTCATAAAATCTGTTGAAATGTTCATTTTTCTACTTTTGATTACTTGAATATGCGACCGTCTAGATAAATTTTAGCGTATATGTGGTCTGAAATTAATTTTTTTTATGAAAGGCAATTTAAAAATACATCGCAAATATTTTAAAGCCCATAATTTATACTATTTTAGACTAAAGAATAAATTATTTTTATAATAATTAATAATTCTTCAAATTTTTAGTTCAGTATTTTTTTCAATAAATGAGGTTAAAACAAATAATTCGTGAACATAAAAGTATTTAAAAATAAGAATTAATAATTATAAAGGTAAACTAGTACTCGAAAGTTTCCTTTTATTTAGTAGGCAGTAAAAATTTGAAAATATATTTCTGTACCTTAAAACTGATTTTTTAATATTCAAATATCGATTAATTTTAATCCATAGCAATAAAATAAAGCTAATCATTCAAGATTTATATTTCTGAGAATGTATTGCACAATCGAAAAATACTCAAAGTAATTTCAAATCAAATCCTAAATGAGGATTTCTTACTTTTATAAACTAATTTAAAAACTCAACGAGGGAAAATTAGAGATTTATTGAGGGTGGGTGAAAGAAATGTCAGCTCTCATTTTCAAAGAAATAGATTTGCCACTTTAAAAGTTCCCAAAGAGTGGAAACGAAAACGGGTCATTTGAAATAAATCAAGGATTCCAAATGACTTTAGAAAGAGTTTGGTAAGAAAAAGGAATTGTTTATTAAGGGCACTAAATAGAAGTTTTCGTCCTTTTATTCCCAGAATCTCAAAAACTTAAAAAGAATTTATTGTTCAACTTTCAATAAATAAAAGCCACATTATTTATTATAATTCATGCAAAATGTATTTTCTTTGTTTAAAATTTAAACTTTTTTAAATAAAGTTTGGAAAAAAAGATATTAATATAAATTATATATATATATATATATATATATATATATATATATATATATATATAAAATTTATATATATATATATTCTATTGTAATGTACGTGCACACACATATATACAATATCATCGCATACAATTAAATTCTTCTTTCTAAGTTGTTTTTTGTTAAGAATATGTATTTGTAGATCTGTGTATATGTACTTATATGTGGACTATGTATGTATGTATATATAGAGAATGTATATATCTTTTCCACTCTGGATTGACCAAAAATCATGACATACCTTTTGCTATTGCTGACACCTTCTTTTGCTTGGCAAAGTGCAGCAACTCGACATTGCATTGACTAAAAAAACTGCTGGAAATATCTGAAGAAATCTTCAATCTTTCTATACAGTCATCAAAAGTGTTGTCGGGGTAAGAATTTGTACACGAACTGAACTGTATGTTCATCTGGATTCATGTCTAGGATCTAAATGGCCAAATCTTCCACTTGAGTTGGTCAGAATTTTCTTGAACTATTTCTACAGAAGTTAGTCCTGGTAACGCGAGGTATCGTCAACTTTAACTATATCTTTTAGTCCATGAAGTTTATCAAAAGCTTTATAAATAGACTCGAAGTAGATGAAAAAAAAAATCTTAAGGTATCCGACTTCGTTCAAAACCGTTATTTTGCAAAGCGCATAAATGGATAATTTTCATGATATTTAGTGTCACTTACATTAGAATATAAGCATAAAATTGTTTTAAGGGCCTTTTGACAAAAAAAATCTATTTAAATATAATAATTTGGCAAACATTAACTTAGAATAATCTTTTTTCCAAATGTTCTCCTTTTGTGAAAAATGCTTCTATTATAATAATATTTTGCCTGTATATAGCTCAGACCTCTATACAGAGACTCAATTATAATTTTTGAAATATATAACTTAGAAGTGGGTTTATTCATATTTTACGACAAGATAGGGGAGCAATTTTAAGGAAAAAACGCGAATAATTATTTTAATTGGTGGTAACTGGGAAAATAATGTGAATTTTTCAAAAATTTTAGTTGAGCCTCTGTAGAGAGGTATGAGCTATATTCAGGCAAAATATTATTATAATAGAAACATTTTTCACAAAAGGAGAATATTTGCAAAAAGGATTATTCTAAGTTAATATTTTGCCAAAATATTATATTTAAATAAACTTTTTTTTTCATAATCTCCTTAAAACAACTTTATACATGTATTCTAATCTGAGTGACATTAAATAGCATGAAAACTATTCATTTATGCACTTTTTAAAATCGCGGTTCCGAACGTAGTCGGATATCTTAAATCATTTTTTGGTTCAGTTAGAACAAGGTACTCAATTCATTCCATATAAAAACCTGCACTCTTTTTTAAACTAACAACAGTTAACACACTGCCGTGTGAAGAACTTGGATACATGGCTTTGTGGGACTAATTATTCTTTCGAATTCTAGCATCAGCGCTCACCAACTAGAATTCTTCAGACTCAGCAAAGTTTTTTCACTCATTAAGAATCCAAATGATATATTCACGATCCCAGCAGGAGTGCTGTAGCCTTTCCGTTCGCTACTTTTAATAAAGACACTCGAATCGGTCTTCTGCAACCATATCTACATCTGTGGAGGTTTCAACGTCTTTCCGTTAGTGTGGTATGGAAATTAGGAGAGGGAGTGCCAATTCAGCTGTCGTCTATGTCACATGACTATGATTCAAAATTCGACGTTCATCCCCAATATCCCTGGAGCAGCATTATAGTGTGTCGTAAAGGTAACTTTTACTCATTCCTCATTCATTCAACTTTTTAGCACGTTTTCGTAAAACTCAAGTTCACGCTTTTTTTGCTTTAAATTTTTAATTTTTCGCAAAAAAAAAATTTCTGCATTGTTTTTTAACCTTTTACGTATACCTTTTGGCACGCATTCATTTTTAGAAATAAGAGTAAGTCTTAAAAATTATTTATAGGAATGCATTAGAAAAGAATGATAAGCTATAAGAATATTATCAAGTTTAGTATTTTATTTGGCTGAAAAGAACTCGCATATACCAATAAATAGTTTTAAATTCGACACGTCATCCGTTGAAAGAATACTCTGCAAGGCTTAAATGTAATATTTTTACAAAGTTGTCCACGATTTTAACGATGTTGTGATATGAAAATTTAATCGCTAACGACTTTGTGAGATATCGAAGTAAAACATGATTCATATAATCTCTCAATTTTTAAAAATATCTTTACCATTTCTTCAACATTTGAGACATATAGTACATCTACATTAGTTTAAAAAGAAAAAAAAATATTTTTTCTTTTTCTAAATTTATATATAATACCGTGAAATTCTAGAGTACTTTCAAAGAAGGAAGCCCAACGCCTGAGGAGCAAAAGATGGGAGTCTTATTTCCGCTTACATAATTTAAGAAGGAATCGGTTTTTCTACCGGATTCTTTACGGAAACTTCTAGAAAAAAGAACAACATCCTTTTTAAAGCAACAACAGTCAAAAGAAAAAGTGGTCTGTTTGTAAACGAGATTTTAATCTATGATGTTTTCACTTTTGTTTAAACAAAAGACAATCTCTTAAACTTCAATAGTTAGAATACATGGTCATTGTAACTAATAAGTGTAAAATATACAGATATAGACATATCAACAGACATATCTATCTGTACATATTACACTTATTCAAGATATTCATGTGTGTGGGGGGGTGCGTATGTGTGTGTGTGTGTGTGTGGGTGTGTGTGTGTGTGTGTGTGTGTGTGTGTGTGTGTGTGTGTGTGTGTGTGTGTGTGTGTGTGTGTGTGTGTGTGTGTGTGTGTGTGTGTGTGTGTGTGTGTGTGTGTGTGTGTGTGTGTGTGTGTGTGTGTGTGTGTGTGTGTGTGTGTGTGTGTGTGTGTGTGTGTGTGTGTGTGTGTGTGTGTGTGTGTGTGTGTGTGTGTGTGTGTGTGTGTGTGTGTGTGTGTGTGTGTGTGTGTGTGTGTGTGTGTGTGTGTGTGTGTGTGTGTGTCGCGACAATCTTTTTTTTTATTCCCAACTCGAAAGAGCTCTTTTTCGACTTTATGCAGAGAAAAAAATACTGCGTCAATTACATCTTTTGTATAAGGTACATTTCTACACAATATAAAGCATTAGAAAGTGTAACAGTTTTGATAGGAAATTCAATATAAATCTCTGCATCAGAATCGCTATTCATTGGCTCCGACAAATTAACAATTTTCTCATCTTCAATTGCAAAGATAGGCAGGCCGTCATTGAATATGAAAAAATCATTTAAACCTTAAAACATTCCCTGGGTTGTGGAGTGGGAAGAAGAGGAAGAAATTTCCTGCCCTATTCGAAACTTACTCGATAAGTTACCCTCATGACTCATCTTCACTTGTAAAGTCTAAATAATGGTGTTCACCTTTTCCCGTCGAAATTTGCTGCTGCCAAGAAAGGTTTTTTTTTCTGTTCCGAACACACACACACAAAATAAATGTTATTTGAAAAAAAAATCCCCATTTTTTTTCTAATACACACTAAAAAAATTTAAGCTGATAAAATAATTCGTTAATTCGAGGTTTATTATTCGTTAAATTAGACTTTTCACCTTTTTAATCAGGGAAAGAGAAAATTCGTTAAATCGTGAAATTCATTAAATAGAGCTCAGTAAATCGGGATCCGACTGTATATAGATATGAAATAATCTAACAATAGTATTACAGTATTATAATAATTATTACTATCATGTTAATTAGCCCTCGTTTATTATCTTCCTTCTATTTCTGGAAAAATCACACCAGCGATTCCATAATTGCAAGGGTATATATATACACACTTTCTCTTTGGATGTTAAAGAACCGTAGTGAAGATGGAAACAAAAGAGATTCATTAATCTCAAGGATAGATTATGCTAGTTTTAATTACAAATTATCCAATCATACACAAAATAATCTAAATACAGCCAAGGATGAGGATAAATTAATAATTCTGCAGGAAAAAACAATACACTTTTGGTTAATTACCTGTAAATTTATTCTGTAGGGATTCAAGGAAAAATTGTTAATTTAGTTGATATGCCCTTCTTTCTTTTGCAGGGATATATGAGTTAAATTCCTCGTCATTTTATATTTTATTTAATCAGAAGAAAAATCGAATCTAAATGTTATGATTGTTTTAATGACCATTCTCGTAATGCATACCGAAAAAGTTAACTTGTGATAAAGTGCTCAATGTTTCAGTTAAGAGTGAGAAGCTTTTACGTACTTCAAACTGAGATAATTAAGTAATCATGTATATAGAGTTTGTCTAAATAAAGCATAAAAAAATTTGCTCAAGCAATTGTTTGAAAGAAAAGATAATAACATCAAAACACCTTTTCGTTTGATGAACTTATTTTTCGTCTTGCTGAGGCGGTCGCCCTGCCACCCTCCTACATTCCCAAACAGCTTTTGCCTCCCCGTGTGACGCAATTCCAGTTATACAAACTGGTTTCTTCTTCTTCCAAATTAGTATGAATTTTACTTTCGTACCGTAAGAATAGCTGATTTTTTTCAGCTGGCTCTTTTTGGTAATTATTCCAGGTTATGGGCTAAGGATTTTTTCCCCTAAGAAAATGTTTTATCTAAATGTGATCTTTAATGACAATTAATTTATATTTGTTGATTATTTACTAATCTGACTGATTATTCATAGCATTGCTACATGTATTCTAATCTTACCTAAATAAAGCAGAAAGACGAAATTTAGTCTACTTTGTGACGGATCTTTACGGAATCTTCTCACTAATCCTCTTGGGAAATCTTTGGGCTAGCATTCACATTTAATTCACAGCCATCCCTCTCAAGAAGAAACCCTGATATGTAGATTAGTTCGACTATATAAAGTCAGAGTTTTGTAATTGTAAAACATAGAAGGAGCTGAGAAACTGTTACAGTCGCTACGAAGGTGAGATATAATAAAGTTGATTTTCGCAGCTTAAGTTAAAAACTTTATTTGCCACGGTATTAAATTAGTGGATTGGGAATTTATAATCAGCAGTAGATTAGGTTAAATTAAATTGGTTACTTGTGCTTTTTCTCTTAGGTTTTATTGCTTTCTGTATATCATCTCCTAGGAATATTCACATAAGGTTTATTCTGTTGTTGATTAGTGTGCTTAAGTAAAATAAATAATCGTTATAATGGAACTTTCTGGTCCTGCTTTGTTTCCTCCCACACTCTTAGGTAGGCAAGACGGTGAAGGAGCGACTTCAGGAAGAAGTCGCTCACAACTTTACAGGAAAGAGTTTCATCTTTTTTATATATCGAATGAAAGTCACCAGCTAAAATAACCAATTCTTCATAAGAATATTGCAAAATTATTTTTATTTTATCAAATTTACCATTCAAATAAAAACAACCTCAGTAACAATCTTATCAAAAAACACCATATTTAATAAAAAATATTTCTTTTAAAACTCACATATCTATTTGACAAAGTGCAAAGTATTTATTTGAAAAATGCAATCAAGATAGCAATTCTTATGAATTTAGTGAAAAATAAAAGCAAAATGATTTAGCAGCAGACATTTAAACGAAGTAAAATGTTTTAGAAGTTATAACAACCTCATATTGAGGTTGTTAGTGTACAGGGTTCGAGTAAAGATCATCCATAACTAGTTCAATTTCAATTTATTATTTCACTAGCTTAAATCAAACAAATAAAGGTAGGAAATGTACAACGCTACTAATTATTAGAACAATCACACGGATCAAAGGATACTTAATATATGAATATAATCTACTTCACTTACTCTTGGTTACACTTTGGGGACTTCTACGGTATAATTCACCGTAATTCTCTTATTCGTTGTACGACCTCTGGTCGTTATCATTAAACGCAATCTTATAACTTATTCAACAATTAGCGATAATTGACCATCCAGAAACTGCTTGTAGACTAACTCTCGGCTGGCTCACGACTAGCTTCGCGTATCTAAAGAATAATCCTTAAATAGAACCACTCATTTGTATCAATCAAGTCTTCTTCGTGAGAAAGTTTTCAATAGATCAATAGTTAAAAAGTAATAAATTTACCCCAAGAGTATTAGTTAAAGGTTCGCGAATAGACCCGTTACAAGATGTATATTTAAGGTTAGAAAGATATATATAGATAGATAGATAGATATAGATATAGATAAATAGATATAGATATAGATAGATTGATATAGATATAGATAGATAGATATAGATATAGATAGATAGATATAGATAGATAGATATAGATAGATAGATATAGATAGTTAGATAGATAGATATAGATATAGATATAGATAGATAGATATAGATAGATAGATAGATAGATATAGATATAGATATAGATAGATAGATAGATAGATAGATATAGATAGATAGATAGATATAGATAGATATAGATAGATAGATAGATAGATAGATAGATAGATAGATAGATAGATAGATAGATAGATAGATAGATAGATAGATAGATAGATAGATAGATAGATAGATAGATAGATAGATAGATAGATAGATAGATAGATAGATAGATAGATAGATAGATATAGATGATAGATAGATAGATATAGATGATAGATAGACAGGTAGATAGATAGATATAGATGTAGATAGATAGATATAGATGTATAGATAGATAGATATAGATGTAGATAGACAGATATAGATAGATAGATAGATATAGATGTAGATAGATAGATATAGATGTAGATAGATAGATAGATAGCTCAAATAAGATATATACACAAATTAAAATGTTTTAATTGTGAGAGAGGTAGACCCAATACTGTTTCGTATTTTGAGTAACTCATTTTCTGCAAGTAATTCAAAATTCGGCTACTATTTTATCTCAAAATGTACATGACTAAACCAATAAAGGAAACAAAATTGGAAAACTCATTTCCTTAGAATGAAATAGATGTTTTGTAAAAATAGCTGGAGAAGGGGAATGTAGGAGAAATAAATTGTTCTTTTTTTCTTTCGCTGAGAGATTTTTATCTTGAGAAATGTAAGGTATGTTATAAAAATAGTACTGCTACAAAAATATCTGATAGTGTTTAATTGTAGTTTTCAAAATAATCACTGTTAAAACATTTGTTGGATTCTTGGAAACACTAATTCACAAATTTATAATTCTGTAGAGAATAAGTAACAAGTATCAGTTTTAATTTTAGTCAGATTCAACTGCAATGCAAGAAAATAGTCTTACAATAAAATATTTTGAATATTAATTGTATATTTCTCTAAATGGAAAAAATATCAAGATTTCAAAACCAATTTGGAGTCTATTATTTACTATCTCTTTTGTTTTCATTTTTTTAAGAAAATACTATAATGAGAAAGAGGATACTTTGTAAGCATGTTTATAAGTATTCAAATTTATTATTTTTATTAATTTAGGGAACTAATTAGAGAATATTAGTTAAATGTTTCTACTGAAAATTACGTAAAAAATCTATGAATCACGAAATCCTGTGCATTCTATTATCCATAAAATCTTCCTTTATAGGAACGTTAAGAATGATTTATTTATAAAATAATACCAAAGCATTTATTTTGCACTCTAAAAAATTAAAAACATTCTATTGGATTAATATAACTACGAAGAAGTAAATTATACTTTTAAAAGGACAAATGTCGTTCGCGTTTTAAAAGGGCCAAAGGGAAAAAGCTACTTTAATAAATATGCTACACACAGAGGCTGTAACTCTTTTCAATGTGAAATTTACTTTACTTATAAATCAAGGTATGTAATAGGTGAAACGATATGTCACCCAATAAAAAAGTATTCAAATTAAATTCAGTTAATGATTGGGAAAAAATTATTAAATTTAAGAATCCTTTACTTAAGGTATCTGACTATGTTCGAAACTTTAATTTTGAAAAATCGTATAAATAAATATTTTTTTATATTTAGTGTCACTTGAATTAGAATATACATATACAACTGTTTAAATAATATAATTACAAGAAAAAATTATTTATGTGCAATATTTTTTGGCAAAAAGAGGAGGAAGAAAAACATACCTTCAAATCATTCTTTTTTTGTGAAAAAATGCTTCTTTAGTAATATACACTCATTACCATAAAATTTTGCGCACCAAGAAAAAGTCTACAAAATTAAATGAAATTTTACGTATGTAAGTACTACTTTGATATAAGTAAGTTATTAGATAAACAAAGAAAAAGGATCATTTATTGCAGAAAAAAGTGCAAATGAACGGAAGTTTTAGTACTCTGTTGGATCCCTTCTAACGCGAATGCATGATGCGGCACGACTGGGAATTGAAGCATGAAAGTTCCGTATGATGTCTTGAGGCATCTCAATCCACAGTTGCTGTAAATGTGCCACTAGTTTGACCAAACCCGTAGGCTGTCCAACTTGCCATTCAAAATGATTACAGATAGGCACGATTGGTGACAAATCTGGGGATCGGGAAAGCCAGAGAAGAGTGTTAATATGGCGGAGGCAATTTTGTAATATCCTTGTTGAGTATAACCAAGCATTGGCTTGTTGAAAAATGTCTTCTGGGAGCCGTTGCATGAGTGGTAACACATTTGTTTGCATGATGTTATCGACATACCACTGGCTTGTCATGGTGCCACGGATCAGTAATAGGGGTGACCGTGTATTGTAAGCAATTGCACCCCATACAATTACATCAGCTGTGGGAGCGGTGTGTCGCTGTAAAATGAAGGCAAGATTGAGGATTTCAGCGCGGGGCCTCCACACACGAACACGATTGTCATCATTCCATTGCAGACCAATCCCTTCGTAATTTACACTTCTCCAAACGGAGGCGTCTGTGGGTGAGTGTCATTGGCACCACACGTAAAGGGCGCCGTGATACCAGATGTCCTGCCAGGCACCTTACGATGGTTCGGAAAGACACAGGGGCCCTTAATGATTTTGCTGCCTTAAACTGGACAGTAGCCAATGAGGCAGTTGTATCTACGGGTGCGTGTAGTATGATGTGGCGGTCTTCTGTACGACTAGGCTGTCAAGGGCGTCTTAACCTGGTCACCGTGTAAATGACGTCTCTTTTGTTCACTGGTCCCATCACCTCTTCACAGTCAAATCAGACCGATCTACTTGAGGGGCTACTCGCCGAACTAACCACCCAGTTTCCATCATCCTGATGGTTTTTCCCCTCTCGAACTCTGACAGCTGCTCCTATTGTCTTCGATGATGGCGTAACGGCATGTCTACTTCAGAGTTTCCTTTGCAAAAGATTAAGAACACTCAAACAAGCTCTGCTTACCTGTTTTATACTCCAAGGAGAACAAAGATCAACGCACTCTAGTAGCATTACGCAATGCGTAATCACGCTGCATTTCTGATGATTTGCATATCTGTCTGACATGTACCTTCTTGCCAGATTTCGTTGCGATCCTACAATTATTTCTTGGTGTGCAAATTTTTATGGCAATTAGTGTGTACAGCTAAGATTTCTCTACGAAACCTGAAAACCAAGATTTTTGAAATATATTAATGTTTCAAAGTAACAAAATTTTAACAAAAAAACATGGGTAATTATTTCAATTGATAATAACTCTAAAAGCAATGTAAATTTTTCAAAAACCCTAGTTCAGGCTCTTTAGAGAAACCTTAGCTATATATAGGCAAAATATTATGAATATAGAAACATTTTGAATAAAAGAATATTGCTTTGAAAATTTTTTATTTATCCTTCATTTTTTGTCAAACAATGACATTTAAATAATTCATTCTAGTAATAATATTATTTAAAACAGTTGTATACGCATATCCAAATTTATAAAAAAAAAGATTCTAAATATCAAAAAAATTATTCTCTTATACTTTTTTTCAAAATCCCGGTTCCCAACATAGTCGGATACCTTAAAGTATAATTGAAGATCCTTTTAGAAAATTTAATGATAGATCTAACATTAAAGGAAAGTAGACAAAAATTACAATAAATTTCTTCAATTTAATTTATTGTGATATATAAACAAAAGAATAGTTAATTGCCTAAATGTGCAAAATATCTTCCTTTATTTCTCAATTTTCTTCGATTTAATTTGTTATTTTTAATTTTAAAAGGAATATGCAATTGCCTAAAAGGATAAAATTTCATTTTTTATCCGTCTCCGGAAGAAATTGCATCTAAGTGGCTTCTCTTTAGTAAATCATTTGTTTTTTAAACATTTATAACTTAAAATTTGGTATTGGTATTTCTGTCTTATTAAATTTTCTCTCTTAAATTATATCCTTTTTTTTTATAAGTTAATGCATGGAAATTCTATAGCTTACAACATATTTATTTAAGTGTGCGTTATTACTTATAAGGAAGAAATCATGTGTGTATCTTTTCAATTAAACCCATAATTAATGTTAAGAATAGTTTTGAAATAAATTGATAGAGTAAATCTAACTATGAATTAAAGTCACAGTGTTCTAGTAGCAAGTTATAAATGTCAAGTGATGTACACCCATTCAAAAAAAATCCAATTAAAGTACATTCTTCTGTGAAGTGTCATTATGAATTTTTTTTTTTTTACAAAATCATTTTCATTCTAAATTTTTATTTTTCTGGATAGTGTTTCTTGCCTCCCTCCCCCTGCCAATATTTTATTAATATTTCATCTCATTTTAATTTCACTTTAAATGAGAGTATTTAATATAACAATGGTAAAATGTATTTCAATTTGAAGCAACTTCTACAATCATCATTAGCTCTTAAATTAATCTAATCTAATCTAGTTAATTAAATCTTAAAATAAAGTAATCGAGAAAGCTTGTGTGTCTCTAACACATACTTTAAGAGCTATTTATATACAATTATTACGTCGCTAGCATTTCATCTGTTTCATTCCCCTTACGTCAAAGTCACTCAATACTTAAAATCAGGATATTTCTTGCTCATCATGGTTGAACTATAATCCCAATCGAACATGAATCAATGACCCATAAGCTGTCAGAGCATTTTTCAATTCCTAGTATTAATTCACAATCTCCCTACATATATATTGTTCAAATTTTCAATCATTAATAAAATAAATTTTAAAGCGCTTAATTGAGGTGAAGTTTTATATGCACGATTATTTTGGATGACAATACGGTAATTTATATATAATTAATAAAAAAAAATAATTGATTAAAACTAATTATTCAAATAAATACAGATACAGCCCCGTTAGCATCATTTTTGGTGACTTAATGACCATTTTGACAACTTGTGTCAAAACTCTAAAAGGTTTTTTTCTCACATTTTGATGCCCCCATTTGAATTGAAATTTTCTATACACGATTTCTTTGGGTGACAATACGATAATTTAACTATAATTAATTAAAATTAATTGACTGAAGCTAATTATTTAAAGAATTACAGATGCAGAGCAACGTTGGCTTCCTTTTTAGTGACTTGGGTCAAAACTTTGAAAGATTTTTTTTCTCACGTTTTAAAGCATTCAGTTGAACTGAAATTTTATATACACGATTTTTTGGATGATCATACGATACTTTAACGATAATTAATAAACATTAATTGTCACTTAATATTATGATTCTGTTATATGTATATACATTTTTATAGAAATTGTAGTTATTTGATAAAAATTAACTAAAATAAAATTGTTGTTGACCTAAGTAGGAATTGACTTAAAAAAATTTATATTACTTGTTTGTTATGTTCACGCATTTCGATTCCAGTAATTTCCTGGGTAACGAACAAATGTCATTCCTCAACTATGTTGTAAATCTGTTAATAGTAGCCACAAATATTTATTGTAGTCATATATTTCAGAACAATATCTTATATAGAAGCATTGAATTGAATTCATTTTTTACTATTCATTTTAAAAACACAAAGAAAAAAATAAGGTGGTTTATTACAACCTCTTTGATGATAAATATATTTTTAATAAGGGCAAATTTAAGGAAATGAGATGCTGCACATTAAACATAGGATTATTATTCCAAATTTTCTTATTTGTATTTTATTCGAATACTAAAATATTTTATTATATATATGTATTTTGTCACAATTGTGCAATGATGCTTATAAAAGTCAATATAACTATCCTAATTTTTAGTTTAATTGCTTATTAGAGTAATGTAAGCTTACGTAGGCTGTAATTAGGTTGATGTCTTTATTCAAGCATGGTCTACAATTTCTCTTGAACTACTTTGTATAAATTTCGGCTGAAACTAACTTAACCCTACATCACCACCAAAAGTCGATGACAACTTTAGAAAACATAATAGTTTTTATTTGGGTCAATTGACTTTTTTATTTATATGCTTATATATTAGTTTGATGTTCTTGGTTTTCGATTCCATAATTTTTCCGTTCCTTGTTTTGAAGGGTAACTTATTACATTTATATATATATATATATATATATATATATATATATATATATATATATATATATATATATATCCTACATTCAAAATGTAAAGACACTGGAAACTGATTGACTTAAAAATAGGAAAGTTAAACTTAAAATATATAAAATTGCAAGACACTAAAAAGGGAAAAATAAAAATACTTGCAAAATATTTAACATCAAGCGTAAATCAATGAACACCGCTCAGTTCTGAAGCAGTGGGAAACATAATATTTTACTCCACTTGAGCACATCCCTCGAAAGGGGTCAATTTCACTATATAGTTTTAATTCAAATGAAAGTTAACTGACATAACAGAATTCTCACCAATTGCACCGAGAAATAAGAAAAACAAAAAACTAAAAGAACAATATGAAAAAAATAAACTATACTCACACAAAAAATCGACACTATCGTAAAAGACATACTGCTCACACACACACAATAGCAATAATTAAGGTGACTGCCTACATTCAAAATGTTTCAGACACACTGGGATGCATCATTAAAGTCGAGAGCAACATGTCACTACCAAATCAAATTTGTGCATTGTTTGCAATCATATATTGACCTTTACCTGCTCTCCTTCATCTCCAACAGAGTTAGAGAAGAAATATGTCACACATGGTCTTCGGTAAAAGTACGAGAGCTCTAACTAAACGCGAAGCACATTTTCAGACAGAAAAATGACCCAATTTCCATGGAAATTTGCAATATTATAACTCGTACCTCTGTTTTAACAATATAGTGTTTTTAAAAATTTCAACATATTCCATGAATACTTTCTTTTTTGTTTTAATACGTGAAGGCAAAGCTCATTTAACATTACGGTATAGGATAAAAAATGCGAAACACATTTTATACCAGAAAAAAGGAATCAACTCGGTTAAAAATGGGAAATATGATAAAAAATGCTGCTCTCTAAAGGATAGTGAAGCCAGAATATCATATTAATGTTTCATTTCTTTTATATCTGAAAAATGTTCCAAATTCGGGTTCTATTCTTTAGCATTAACTGAAAACAGCCTTAAAGATATTTTACATTAAATACGCAAGGAAAATTCAAATATATGAACATGGATTTCATATCATAAATCTTCATCAAAGCGTTGATAATAATTGAAGAATTTTACTATTCCGAAACGTTATCAACAAAGTTCAGGGCATATCTTTAAAATTTAGTGGCTTTGATCTAGACATGGATTGCTTCCAGTAGCGCACACAGAAATTTTTCAAGTAGGAGATCCAGGATCGGAAGTCCTCCATTTCGTATCATGCTCCAATATGCCACCCAACATACTCTTTGGTTTTGTCGATTTTCGGGAACAAAAATCAATAAAAATTAATTATAGAATAAATAATTAGAATTAGTTAATATAATTAATTATTAATAATAAATTTTAATTAAATTTTGGCATGCCGATATATACATAAGATTGTAATTAATCGAAAAAAAATCAACGGCTTTGGGAGTTCGGATCCGTGGACTCCCCTTCCTTGTGTGCGCCACTGATTGCTTCACATTATGGACTACTATTTGCTGTTGTGTTTTAGAGTAGGCAGACTAGATAATCATTTCTGCATCTGCACAGACAAAATATTCTCTACCCAGGAGCATTGTAAAATTATACCTTTGCCCTCAAGGAGTCCAGAGTAGAGTCATTTCATCAAATTTGGGTATATTTTATTTGCTTAAGACAACTTTTTGATTCAAATTAATGTAGTAATTTTTTTAGCATATAAGACTGCTCCCCATTTATATGTTTTGACTATTTTATGAACTTATTTATGTACTTTGGAATTATTTTGGTACTTACGTATATCGCAACCTATTGACGACATTATATGAAACGAAGCACCAAGTTGCCAATTCAGTGTGTACGACACATAAAACTTAGAGGGCCAATTTGGCGAGTTATTAATAGAGTTGACTATTGTTGCAATAATGCGTAAGTACCCTTTCTTTTATTTGTTTGAAATAATGTGCGTTATATTACTTACTTTTGTAAGCCTTGTGTCATACTTTATGGTGCCCCAGTCTTTTAAAGCTGACTGAGACACAGCAACATGTAGCTGGGTACAGCTAGTTATAACATAAATTAAAAGTTTGAAATAAAGTCAGAAATATAAAATAAGGCTCAATATTTTAATTAAATTAATACAAACAGTTTCGCGTTCAAACACAAAATATATATTGGAAAATCTTTATTTTTTCATTCGTATTTCAGAAAGATGTCAAACAAAATTTAAAAAATTGTCAAAAACAGATAAAAAACATATTTAAGAAAAATCCCGCCAATTAATATTGCCAAATTAAGACATCGCAATGTGCAAAATAATATTTGCGTTTACATAATCGGCAAAAAAAAATGTAATTACTAAAATATAAAAAGCGAAAATTATATATTGAATTAATTAAGGATTACTGGAGAGAAAGATAAAACAGGCTAAAATAATATTCATAGTATTAATTTCATACTAGTACACTACTCGATTTGGCATGATTTTGAAATCACGCTAAATTGGTGTGTTGCGACCCGTCTAATGTTACAGCAATGTACAGAAATTAAAGTACTTACGTATTATCGCAACCTATTGGTGACATTATAGGAAATCTACCACATGATTGCCAATTCAGCGCATTCAACATTCTGATTGCCTAATTGGCGAGTTACCTTGAATGTTGGCGATTGTGCGATAATACATAAGTACCAGATTAAAATTAGGATTTTATTTAAAAAAATTACCTAAAGTACATATCCCGAGCATAAAAGTAAATGGAAAAACGAAATACAATACTAACGTAAACTGACATAAAAAGAGCTGAACCATCTTTATCAATGCGAAAGCATAATTTGAAAAAATAAGTTACTTACGTATTATCGCAGCATATTGGCGACATTATAAGAAACGTGCCAATTCAGCGCATACATCACATGCGAAATTGGAGTTACCAACTTGGCGAGTTATTTGTATGTTGACGATTGTTGTGATAGTGCATAAGTACCAAAAGTAATTACAATCTTACAACCACCTGCTTCCTCAACAGTTATTTGAGCCATTTGTCGGTTTTGCTCGTTCCCTGATGCCTATTCCAGTTTGATATGTAATTACTATCAACATTACTTTTGTTTGGCCAGTATGATGACCAAAGTTCGATTTTCTGCAAGGCAATGTTATGCACTGAAACCGATTGGCTACACTTAAAAAGAAAATTAAAATAAAAACATATGAGAAATTGCAAAACAGCTCTGAGTGGGTTCTGTATCAAAATTCTTTTTGGGCCATTTTTCAGATATGAGCACTATGTTAGTGAGACTGTAGTAACACGTATTTGGACCGCTGTAGCTTGGAGGTACGGCTGATACAGCGGTAGCTATGTCCCTGACAAAAGCAAATGGTACTTATGTATTATCGCAATCTATTGGAGACATTATATGAAATGAAGCATGTGATTTCCAATTCAGCTCAAACAACATATGGTGTTGTTGTTGCTTCCAATCTCCTTGGAGCAGGAAAGCCTACACCAAGTCCATTTGACCTTTCCGCGTAATAGTGTCACACACCAAGTCTTGCTCTTCATACAACTGTCGCTGGGAAATTCCCCAGCAGTCCAGAAGATGAGCAGGAGAAGCAAGAAGAGAGCAGGGGCAGGTGTACATACGGTAAATCAGGAATGCCAACTTGGCGAGTTATCTTGAACGTTGGTGATTGTTGCGATGATAAGTAAGTACCAAGCAAACCGTAATAACTTCAAGTATTCTGTTAACAAATTACTTATGGAATCCGTTTTATATATAAAAAGTTATAACATAAACTTAAATTTTAAAATACTATCAGAAACAAAATTAAGTTTAATATTTTGATGACTCAAAATATATATCCTAAAACCTAAATTTTGCCATTTGTATTTCAATAGTAAGGTTGGATCATAGCTGGGCACACTGCTTGGGGACAAAATTTTTCCAACCAACTAACATCGTCAACCCCCCGATTTTTCTTCGTTTTCGTCCATGATATCATTTTTTTGAAACACGGGTTTTGGGAGCCATTTGGCGAAAAAAATGGCGCCTAAAACAGCAGTGTGCCCATCTAGGATTTTACCAATAGTAACATCAGATGAAATTTTAAAAAATTGTTTGAAATAGAGAAAAAAAACATACTCATTTAAAATTCCGTCGACTTACTTCACCAAATTAAAATGTCTCCAAGTGGATAAAAATATTGCGTTCTAATATGCATGGAATGGTTTCCAAACATTGAAGGCATATATCATGGCATTTGGCTACGTCTTTTAATTTGATGTAAATTGCTGACGGAAAAAAGCGTGGGTACCAAAAAAATAAACATAAAAATTAACGGCTCAAGTGTAGTATGGGGGGCCACATCGGATATAGCGATTTTTCTTCGGATTTGGCGATTTTTATCTAATTATCATGGTGAGATATCGAATTCATTCAAAAATAAATAATAAATAATTCCGAAAGAAGTACCTTGGCGACCGCTTTTAGTCACCAAAAGAAAGGACTGCGCCAAGTGGCCCGCTATACTACACTTGAAGCAAATTAACTTGATCTAGGATTACTGGAGAAATAGAAAATAGGCGGAAAATATTTTGTTCAGTACGCTATTTGTTTGTGGAGATCAGGCGGCCAGTCTAATGTTAACGCCAAATCTTTAAAAAAAATTTAACAACAATTTCGCAGAAAAATAAGTAGCGTACAGAAGTTAAATATAATTATAATCTTCGCTTTATAAAAAAGAAACAAATTTAGCTTAAAATTACAGAAAAAAACACGTCGTAATATATAAACAAAATCTTAAACATCCCGTGTTAAAGCCATCGGAATGTTGCCACAACTACAAAACAAAACTTGAGCTGTTGAAAGAATAATTTTAAAAAATGATTTATTGAAAAACGTGCGTTTGTTTGAATGTACGTATCAAAGAACAAATAAAAGATAAGTATGACAATCAATAAACACATAACTACAGTAAAAATATGTAATAATCCGGAAACAACTATGTGTTAAAGTTTAAATTTTCGCATTCAGAGGGAATCGTGACATCATACGACGTCATAACACCGAAAAATCACTTAAAAATGAATTTTTAAAAAAATTAGAGTGAATTTCGAAATGAAAAGTACATAAAAACCCTCCCAGATTCAAATGCCACGTTATGTCAAAATTTCAGATAGATCGATGGAGGACTTTTTGAGTTATGGAAGCGTACACGAACCAATATAACATTTTTATATAGAGAGATATGCATACTTTGTGACCATATTAATATGACACCTTGACTTCTAAATAGAGATTGAACGGTTATAATTTTGCATTATTGCCGGAAGAGGGTCCAATATAGCTATTAAAAGGAATGCAAGAATAATGAAGCATCAATTTTACTGTGTTGCTTTCGAAGAAATGGGGAAACGATGCAATTTAACCAAGTTTGATGGAGGGTTAATTGTAAGTACTCGAAGTTTCAGGAACAGTATCAGGTAAACGACTGCACTTGTAAAGTGCTCAAGAGCAGCAGTTATTTATATTTACAGAGAGGTGATTACCAAACAGAAAATTGGGCTCAATGTCAGACATCAGGTCGTCCCATACTACTGAATGCTCGCTCTAAAAGGAGAATTGCGAAAGTTATCGAGTTCAAATGAAAAGTAACCATATGTTAAATTGTTGAGAATTTTAATCATGAAACAACTGCAAAAGTCTCTGAACAAACTGATGGCCGCACATTACACCGTACAAGCTATGGCGGCCGACAACCTGTTCGAAAGCCTGTACTATCGGCCTTGAACAAGAGCAGATGTCTCCAATTCACAAAGAAATTTAAAATTTGAACATAATTAACTATAAAAGAATCATGTGATTCCTTGAATCACATTTTTAATCACAATATTATATAGAAGAATGAGATTATGAGGAAAACAGAACAGAATCATGGATCCCACCTGCATTGCTGTCACGTATTGGTTGCGTACTCACATCCAAACGTTAGTCCTTATTTTCAGGATTTATATATTTATTATTACGACACGAGCACGCACAAAAATTAAATATTTATTAAAAAATTTCTATATTATGTGTAGGCACACTACCAATTTCGGAGCTCTGCGATGGGCCAAAGTTATTTACAGACTGATTGAATTCCCCATCGGTTAGTGAAGGCTCTTTAGGGACTGTCGCAACCCTTTGAGCTGGTAGAGGAAATATAATGCTTCGGGGGAGATGTTTTCGTGGCATTACATGGGTCCTTTGATTCGTGTAGAAGAAAATCCGAAAACAAAAGGGTATTTAAGTGTTATAACAGACTAGCTGGTATACCCGTTCTTCGCACGGGGGAACTGAAAAAATAAACAACACAGATTGAAGGAAAATAAGTTTTTAATGAGTTAATTTTATGTGAATTGAAAATTAAACAGAAAAAGCTTTTTGCATATCTCAGCTAAACAAAAAAAGAAAGAAAGAAAAACACCTTTGTTAAATTTTAACTATGTAGATCTAATAGCCGATAAAAAGGATTTTTTAAATTTATAATTCCTCGTAACACTCTTGAGGGTTGATTTTTCAAAATACCCCCTAAGCTGATCTCTGCTCAGCAAAAGTAACACATTCTTAAAAGTTTTGCGTAATGAACGCTTAAAGTAGTGTAAATAATTTATATCTGAAAGTGTAATGCATTAATATTACTTTCTGTTGTATTTATTTTATTTTAAAATTGTAATATTCGCAAGCAACGCCGTTTCTTAAATTATAATGGCGATTCAATGAAAAACATAGCGAAATGTTAACGATAGAGTCAAGTTGGCAAATGCCTAGCTACTTTCGTAGCTCGAGCTTTATTAGAGCTTTGTAAGACCCGCCGTGTAGGGGTGCGATGCACGTTAATACTTTATCCAACCGCATTATGATTTACTGGAGTTTTTTTTCATACAATATTTTTTTTGGATCACTACGTTTAAAATTAAGGGATATACATAAACAAAATACTCCACTTTGGAAAATTTAATCCGTTAGAGCTAATAAATTAATTAAAGATATTCCACTGTAAAATTAATTATGTACACCGTTCACTTAAAATAAGTAGTCAAATCATTTTCCAATGTCTTCATTAACAGACAAAACCATAAGACACTTAAATTTTGACATTAACTATTTTTTTGCGACAAAAATAATAATCTTTGCAATCCGCTGAAAACGCAATATCTGCTACAAAACTTTTCGCCTTCTCCACTAAAATACTCATCATAGAACCCGTGCTGCCATATATCTTGGAAGAGTGGATTTCAAAGAATATTAAAGCTAAGTATTGGTAGAATATTCCTGCTAAGTTGGTGTGGTGTGGTAGTTAGGAGAAGGGGGTGCCAGCTCAAGTGTCGCTCCCGTCACTTGACCATTGTTCAAAATTACATGGTCCGTCTCCAAAAGCCCTCGTTTAGCTGAACAGCGCGACGTTAATATTCACTCACTCACTGCAAAAAATACAGTGCAGTAGTTATAATTAGTTTTATACTTAAAAATGCAATATCTGCATATTCAATTAAAATTACAGCGTTATAATTAACTACTAACCACAAAAAAATTATGAAAATTTGTCCAAATGATGTAGTGTGTAAGAGAAAGTGTATTTACTTTAAGTACCAGAAGCGATAAAAGTAGTTATTTTGAAAATAGATCAACTTTTTACTACCAAATGTGCATAATAAAATCATTAAAAAAAACATTAAAATAAAGAGAGATTTATAACAACTTCTCCCTTCAAAACTTAGTTTTATTCTGAAATAAAAAAATAGGCATTATTCTGATCACAGGAATTAATTAGAAGCGATTCCCTTGCGTAGTCAAAACAAAAAAGTTTTTCACAAACAAAAGATAGATATATGCTGACCTAGGCTTTTTTGCTTGCAGATGGCAGAATTTTTTTTCCTTTTACTTGACAAATAGCGTTATATTTTGGACACTTTTTACAAATTTTTATAAATTATAGCCTATGGTATAAATTATAGCCTATGTGTTATTCTGATGTATAAGCTATATTACTGTAAAGTTTCATTAAAATCCATTAAGTTGTTTTTGCTTGAAAGACCCACAAAGATTTTCACAAACTTTCACATTTATAATATATATTAGATTAAGTATACCCTGTTATGTTAATGTTGTACATTGCAGGGATGGAGACATTCAGCAAAAAACTACCCACTGTCATACATCTGGCATTGTCCACGGATGGTCCGAAAAGCATTATAAAGTCTCCCCAATCACCAGATCTCAATCCAATGCAGGATTGTAGGATAAGATTGTATAGGGAATCAGGCAGCCGGACTCAGTACTTTCCAATCTAAAGGCAATGGAAAGTGCAATTCATCGAATTATGGTGTCAGATTCCATATACTACATTCAATCTGCTCGTAGACTCTATGTCAA
This sequence comes from Trichonephila clavipes, assembly GCA_019973935.1. NCBI lineage: Eukaryota > Metazoa > Arthropoda > Arachnida > Araneae > Nephilidae > Trichonephila > Trichonephila clavipes. Next base: position 267,676 of record BMAU01021373.1, on the reverse strand, counting down.
AAAAATATATGCACTGTTAAGGGCAAAAGGAGATCTAATACTCCATTGAATGGGGGGTCTTAATAATTTGACCACTCCATATATACACATGAAAGTGATTTTTTTTTACTAGCAATATTTTTCCTTAGTCTGTTTTTATAATACAAGAGCAAAACGCAAACAATAACAATAAAATAATGCGATTTAAAATCTATAAAGGATATCTAAAATTGGCAGTTGCATATTGGATTATAAATAATAATTTGTGAAGCTGTAACTCACATTTACATGCAACTGGGCAAAGAAAGATAAAAAATCTTTTTTTCACCTGAAGAAACACTTTACCATTTACTCCTGAATTGCTTTTCCAGATTTTAAATATTTTGCGGTGAGGTGGAAAACTGGAAAAAATCAAAAGTCTTCAGTTGATGTAAATCCTGTTCAATTTGCTAAAGTAAAAAGACTGTGAACAATATGCGGTAAACAAAAGAAAAATGAGTGCATTTGCTGTAAAATCGCATACCTGAAAAAGGTTTACAATTATTCGACATAAAAGGTCAATATAATGTTAGATGGGCTTACTACGGAAGATAAGATTTAATAATAGGCATTATCACATACCAATAAAATAATATTACTCTAGCAATATAAATGTCTGGCGTTTCTTCAAAATAAAAGCTGTTTGATAATTTTAAAGACAGTCATCTGCTTCTCGATAAAAAATATTTCTAAGCCATAAAAAACATCCACTCAATCGGTTGCTTTCATAGTTATCTAAAAATATTCTAAGCAAAAATAAAATATGTGGTATGGTTTTCTTTCGTAAAAAAACATTTCTCATTAGAATTTACATGATTATTATTTTATGTTAATGAAGAAATTTAGAAATACATACATAACGTCCTTTTTATATATTTAATGTGAGTAGGAAACATTTACACACACAAGCATTATCTCATTAGTTTTGCCATTAGAAACATTTTAACACTAAAACTTTTAATAACTCGAAAAATAATATGGTTGACTATTATATATATGAGCGTGTGTTTGTCAGATTTAAGCAGTTATTGAAGAATAATTAGAAAATTCACGGAAAAATTTCCCAAACTAGAATTTATGGTATTTGATGTCCATTTGTTCTTTAAAATCAGAGAACGCACTTTCATAAAAAAATTATTTTTATAACCTGTAAAATAGAGAAGATTGTTTGTATGCATTTAGATTTATAATAATTTCAAGCAGCTTCTCAAATATATTAAGTGATATTTCAATTTTTTTTTCCAATTAACATTCAGCTGCTTAAAATATAGCAAAAATATTTATTAGCTGCACATTCATTATCAATAACAGAAAATAACAAAACAAACATAAGACTATCTTCCCACATTAAAATTAAATTTCATCATTTGCGCTCAATAATAAATTAGTAATCTATAATAAATGTAAGATTTATTTTAAAGTCAAATATTTAGATTCAATGATAAATTTACCAATATAAATCTAGTTGTTATTCATTTTATAACTTCTTAGGATTAATTTTTTTACCATTAAAGTATTTCATTTCTGCAGTAATATGCATTCAAATTTATTTTAAGGTCGAATAAGATTTTCTGTTATTCTATGACATTTTCCATTCTACTTTTTCTCGCTACTGCCTAAAGATAAACACAACATCCGTTTTATATCGAAATATCCCATTTAATATATATAATCTCCATTTACTTTTTAAATAAACATTTCGTTTTTACAAATGTCACTTGTACAATATGTTCTATTCACAAGTTCCAAAACATCCTGCCGAAAAGATCTTCACGTTCTCAGCGAGTGGTAGATATTTCAATTTTGATCATTTTCAGATTTTCCAGCACATCAACATGGCGCTTGAAAAACTTTTCATTCCTTCTCTGAGCAGACTCTTTTTCAATTTTTCCATATCTCTATGACATTTCCCAGTTTATCATTGACGTACTGAAAGCACTCTTTTTGCTCAAATGCTTCAAACTATTCTTTTACATATTTTTTTTTGTTTCAAGATGTTCCGTCAGACTCACTACATTCATATTTATCGGAAAGAAAGAAAAATTTACATTTTCCCCTTTTTATTATTCTATATGTTTATTTGTTCGCATATTATAAAAGAAAAAATTCGATAGCATATTTTAGAAGATTTTTATCTATTCCTTGTCGTTTCCAAGACATTTTTTGTTAAAACAAAGTATAATTTCATGTTAAAAAAAATAATAAAAGTGTGATGTTTCAATTTTATTTATTTGTTACCCTTCATGTGTTATATTGATTTTGTTTTTCAAAGGCAATATATTTTAATTATTTATTGCACTCATTTTCCCTAATGTATTTAGTGTTTATATTATACCGGGTGTTTCTAAAAGAATATCGGAGTTTAAACGCATATAGTATTCATTACATACAACTTATTAGTATGACTCATACATCGAATGTTTTGTTTGCTGACATGTGTGCCCGAAACGTATGCTAATTTTTCCCTTTCGTACAGATTTACGCGCTGTTATAAAATAGCGACTAGTAAACAGAAGGCGTTTTGTGTTCTCCAATTTGCAAAGACAGAATTTACTATTACTGTGCAACGAGCGTTCCGCATTAAGTTCTGTTGTCAACCTCTAAATGATAATAACATTCTTAGGTAGTATCATCAGTTTGAAACAACTGGCTGTCTTTATAAAGGAAAAAGTACGGGATGACCAGGGCTGTAACTGGTTCTGCCCATCTTGATGCTTTACAACTATGACTATTTTCTGAATTAGAAGAAAGTGAACCAAATAACTTCATTTGGCAGCAAGATGGTGCACCACCTCACTGGCATCTCTCAGTACGCGATTGGGTAAATATCACTGTACCCAACCAACGGATTGGTCGCAAAGAGCCTCTCGATAAAGTTTGAATCGCATGGCCTCCACGTTCACCCGAACTGACGCCATGTAACTTTTGTCTGTGAGGTTTCATAAAGGATTGTGTGTACGTTCCAGTTGACCTTTCAGACTTAAGACACAGGATGAAAACAGATGTTGTAAGAATTTTCTCAGATACACTGAAAAAAGTTTGGGATGAACTCGCCTATCGAATTGATTTGTGACGTGTGACGAATGGGGCTCACATTGAACATTTGTAAGCTTGTAGGTAAAACTGTTTGAGTTACTCTTTCATTCAATGTATGAATTATACTTGCAACTTGTATGTGATAAATACTATAAAAAGCGTTAAAACTCCGATATATATACTTTTAGAAACACCCGGTATTATATTATATACATATATGTAGAGTTAGATATGTGCCCTATCGCATCTCCCTTCCCCTGTTACGTCGAGTGGAACAATCCACGCTGACGTCACGCCAGAGTGAGTGCCAGAATAGAGTACCTATAGGTACTAGAGTGCCAGACGAGGGACTGCACAGATGATAGACGCAATGATAGACGAGACGTAGGAGAAAGATTTTAATTTTTTGATTGTAGGAGATCTTTTTTTATAATAATAAGGTTGTAGTCATTTTCTATACATATATATGAACTTTTTTCCGTTACAATTATGATAAGACTTGTGTTTTTAAATCAAATTATACAATAGTCTAGCGTTAAGTTCAACTTTTGAATTAGGGAGATCATAAAGTACAAAAACTGCATGGCAAACCAAATTGAAGATTTCTCTAAAATGTTTGTTAAATCTGAATCAACTTATAATGACATTACGTAACAAATTTTAAAACTAAGTAAACATTTCTTTTTCCCTTGATTTTTTTTTAAAAAAGGACAAATAATAGGAACAGAAGAAATAAAACAAAAAGTTTAATTATCTTACTTAACTGTTAATTAATTATTATTAATTATTTAATAATCGATATTATAGGAAGTTTTCTTACATTTGTTAAAAACTTTAGGAGCCTTTGATTTATAATCATAAGCTCAATCTGAACATCAGTACACGAAGAAAAAAGGATATGTAACTATTATAAAATTTGTAAGATTGAAAAAGGATAATTAAAACGATGAAAAAGAGTTTACATGTTTTAATGGAACTTTGAAGATTAATATCCCTTATCATACTACAAAAAGCTATATTTGAAAACGAAAATTGCTTATTAATATTGTACCCAAATTATGAAAGGAAAGTCAAATCTAGATGCGATAACCGTCAGATATAAAAAAATACAAATATATGTAAATATGTATATAATTAGTTTTTTTTAATTTACGTGAAACTAAAGCAAGACAAAGGATGATGTTGCAGACGCCGTATTTATGAACAACTTCCTAGTAATTGCACAACAGCTGATGCCTCAACTTCTTCATTTTAATACCACATCAAGTAAGGAATTTAAGAACCATTTGATGAAAAACCATAAGAATTTGATGTACAATAACACAAAATATCTCCACATTGGACCTAGTGTGGAATAAAATATGGATAAGAGCTTTTATAATCGGAAGCCTGACAGTAAAAGCATGGATTTAACCGAAAATATACACCTCATACATTATTACATGAAAATAGCTAATAAATGTGATTACGAAATATTAGAAAGATTTATTATACATAATACTACTTTTTAAAAAATACAAAATTCTGCAAAAATATGAGTTACAAAACGAAATATTTGTTTTGTATATAAAGAAATAAATTATTTTGTAAATAAAAGGATTTTCTTAGCAGTATAAATATAAATGTCCCGAAAGAGATATATTTTGAACATTACACTTGTATCTCTTTTTATGAATTTCCTTTTTTCATTTAGTTTAATTTTTATATCCGTTTAATCTTATGTTTATATATTTGTTTAATAATTGTGGCTTTCATACACTGCTGGCCACCGTAAATGCAACACAAAGAAAGACAAGAGATAGCACAACAAAATTTATTTTGTAGATAACATGTTGACCAAGTATCAAATGATTAAATTTATAGACTTCTGTGAAGTGTGGATCCTGCCAGAATCAGTAGCCAGAGTAGCCGTCGTTGTTGGAGTTCATTGCTACCACACGCCTCAGCATTGATTTAAAGAGACTTTGGATGTGTTCTTGGGATACAGCAGACCAAGCAGCTTCCACAAGTTGCCAAAGTTGATCTGGTGTGTCAGCTGGGAGTGTAATCTGGGTCAATCGTTGAGCAATCATGGACCACATATTTTCTATCGGCGAAAGATCCGGAGAGCTAGCCGGCTAGGTAATCAATTCAATCTGGTGATTGACGAAGAACCTTTGGACAATGCGTGCCATGTGTGGTCGCGCATTATCCTGTTGAAATATGGCTATGGACAAGCCCTGAAGGTAAGGAAGAAGAACTGGCTCCAACACCTCGGAGATGTAGCGCTGGCTGTTTAAAGTACCGGCAATACGTACTAGAGGAGTGCGAGAGTGATATCCAATACCGCCCCTTACCATAATACCCGGTGCACGACCAGTGTGGTGGTGCATAACGCAGCTGTTCAGCATCCTCCCTCCACGGTGTCTCCAGACTCGAATCCGACCATCGTGGTGTTGCAGACAGATGCGTGACTCGTCACTAAAGACAACTTCATTCCATTCTGCCACCCACATCCTTCTTTCATCGCACCATTGCCGGTGGAGACGTGTGTGGTTCTGCGTCAAGGGTAGACCAAGCAATGGACGTCTTGCGGACAAACCACTCTGCTGTAGACGGCATCGAATGGTACGCGCAGACACTGAATGATGCGTTACAGACTCAATGTGCTGTGCTACGGTTCGTGATGTGACTGAGCGATCCGTCACTGCCATGCGCACAATTTGCCTTTCCTCACGTGAAGTGGTGCACTGAGGTGGATGCGATCGATCACATCGGTCCGTCGTACCCTCCTGCATCCAACGGTCACATATCCGCTTTACAGTTGTTTGGTTTCGTCCAACACGACTACCGATTTCCCTGAAAGATAATCCGCAATCTTGGTAGGCCACTATCCTTCCTCTGTTGAACTCGGATACTTGATCAAAAGCTGATAGCTGTTTTCTATGAGACATAACTGACCGTTTTTAAAAAAAAAACACAAGAAAAACACAATTGCTGAACTTGAAATCGTCGAAATCTCCAAGTCTTAAATAACGCTTTGAGGTGGAGCCACAGGCGCGCGTGATGTGTGTCTGTGCTGAAATTCTAATCATTTGCACACACACACATATCTCACCTCCGCTCTAATACATGTTGTAAATTTCATGTTATTTGCATGCTTCCTTCAGGGTGTTGCATTTACGGTGACCAGCAGTGTAGATAGATAGATAGAGATAGAGATATATACGTCTTGGTAAATAAAAATCAGAAAGAAATATCCAATTTAGTGTTAGAAAAAACATTTCTCTCTTATTTTGTAGGATTTTCTCCTCAAATTTCAAAACGTGATATAAAATTTCATTCGAAATGCAATGTATTCTTCAAAGTAAATTACTCTATTGAGACAATTTATGATACTCAACATTCAAAATATAACCAAATGCTTATATCGGAGGAATGCTTCTGTGTGGCCATGCATAATAAACGTTCCAACGTATTTTTCCAAGAGGTATAAATAAAGCTTATTTAAGATTTCCAAATATTGTCTAGTATTCTTACACTGAAAATGCGTGTTTTTCAATATATATGTATATATAATACTTTTTCTTTATGTTATTAGAACCATGTTTTTTGTTCAAAAACCTATTATGCTGTTTTTGTTTGTACTGTTCTTTCTTCCCAATTTGTTTTACCTGTATCGTTCTACCTGCATTTATGAAACAAGAAAGTATACAATGTTTCTTATTTGTTTGTTATTTCAGTTTCCAACTTTTTGTGTACCAGTTTCAAGTGAAAAAAAGAGTATATAAGAGCTTCTTTAAAGTGTCGATTTGAATTCAGTTGCTCAAAAGATGTGTTCTTATTTTTAATAAAATGTTTTTAAATTTGCCTCAGTAATGAACAATAACTTAAAAAAATTAAATGTATCATTTATCTTTGTATGCCTTCGTAATAAAAAAAACTCTTTACTTCAAAATTAAGTTTGAAAATAGCTAATTTTTGTCAATAGTAATCACCATGTTATCTTTTAGTGAAATGCTAATAAATAATCAATCTTTTAGGGTCCTCTGAAATTATCTGTTAATGAAACTAAATTGAAAGAATTCTCTTAGAAAAAGTTTAAATATTCAAGCTTATAATTTCTTTTAAACTCGAAAAGAATTTTTACCTCAATATAATGAATTTATCAAATCCAAAGAGGTATCCTGAGGACTTAATAAGAATTAATGACTTATTTTCTTAGAAATATGAAGTAACTAAGCGTGATTTAGTTTGTTATCTGTATGTAAAATTGGTATGACAGAGCTTAGGAAAAAATTCTGAAAGAATCTCTTGCAAAGAGCTAGATCATTCTTTTATAATTAAAAAAATATAACTAGGAGGGGATTTGAAGGAGGGAGAAAAAAATTTTGTGTAGAGTGTTTATTATACCTTTCTAACAATAATTTTAAAAAATGAAACAAAGACATTTGGTAGATATCTAAAAGTAAAAATTGTTCAATTTTAAGGTGTAATTTAATTTAAACAGAACTTTTACACGATGAACAAATGCAGACGAAAGTATGAAATGTGCAATTTGTGAAAAATACAGTGATGTTTATAGCGTGGTCAACTTGTTTTTAACACATTATTAGACCATAAGAATATTTTTAAATAAATGAAAAAAAATAAAAGCACGAGATTTTATATATATATATACGTATTCTTAAATATCGCAAGTGTTCAATATTAATAGAAGTATGTTTCGTTTTATTGAAACAAAAAATTAAAGAGGTGGTCGTAAAGGAACTGAATGGGAACTGTATTGAAATCATTTTCAAATAAGAGAATAATTTTTAAAAATTCTTATTTATAAATTGATATTTATTGCTAAAACAGTGCAATGTCGAGGAATTCAAATATTACTGAATACAAGGCATATATAAAATATCACAGTAACCATAATAGTAACCATCACTAACCACCACAGTAACCATCACTTAACCATAATAGAATTTAAAAGAAAAGAGTCATATAAAAAACCAAAATTAAAAACTTCTGAACATCTAAACGAATATTCTAGTTTTTAGTAACACATTCAATCAAGCACAGATTTATATTTTGAATCGAGACAGCTATCAGTTCGAAGTGCAGATAGAAGAGACTCTTCCTGTCGCATTAAAAGATGATTTTCCAAAAATGACTTATCTATAGAAATAGTAAGCCTTCTTCCTCTCTTAGGAACCCATCTACAGCCATAAATCCTCAAATTCTAGAATAGCCCAAGGCTATAAAGTACCTAAGCTGAAACGACGACGTCCTAGAAATCTTCACAAGTATCAAAAAGTGTCGAACGAGCAGTGTTGTAAAAATTACGAAGCATCTATCAAAAGAAAAGTCGATTTAATATTCTATCAATAGAGAATAGAGACATATTCGTCATCTTCTCGGCGCCAAGAGTTTCGAAATCCATTCAGCTTAAGTGTCTTTTTTTTTTGTCTTACAAAGGGAACAGTATTATTGAGAAGCAATGCGTATATCGATTTGTAAGTTACTGAAATTATTGTTCCAGCATATTTTTATCACTAAGGCGAATTTTTACCTCATATATTATCATGTAATATATGATCAATTATCTATATTTTTATAATGAATATATATAAATTCAATTTGATTTCAGTTATTATTTTTTTGTTATGGATAAAGGCAGTCGGTGTAAAATGTAGTATACGTTAAAAATAATTATTTCCTATATGCACTTGCCTCCGAAAGTCTACGTACAGGCAATCATCTTATGAGTTTATGCTATAATTACAATTAAAATCCCACTTTAGAAAATCAAAATACTTGTCAGCAATTCTTCAAAATGTCCTCATTCAAACAACAGCAACAAAATCCACCTTAGCAAAAAAAAACAAGAATGACCACCAAAAAAATCACCAGCCATCCGTGCCAAAAGTCTGCGTACACTTACAAAATAGAGCTTTTAAAGACCTTTTATTGTAAAATAATTGCACTAAATCGTTCTTTTAGGTAATTATAAGCTTCTTTTACGATTTATTTAAGGTATCCGACTACCCTAAAACCATGATTTTTTTAAAAATCGGCAAAATTTTTATGATTTTATTTTATAGACCATTTTATTAACTTAATTACAATACCAAGTACTTTATTTTCCCTCCACTAGATCAAAAACTACAAGCGTTTTAGTAAAAGCAAATGCCATAACTTTACACAAGATGTCAAACTTTGAAATGCGTTTTACGCGAAACGTGTTTTTTTCGAAAACTCAAACGGGGACCACGATTGCTCAAAAGTTTTGAAAATAATTAGCTGAAATTTTTGCTTATGTTCTGCATAACAGTAGAAGTGTTTTGATCTTCAGATTTATCAATAACTGTTTTATTTCAAAATTTGCAGCTCTTTATGTGAATATAGTCAATGTTTTTTTAAGCAATTTCGTATAATGACTTAGATAAAGTGCTCTAGTTTTTGTAAAAATTAAAATATTTCTTATCGTGAAGATCACTTCAAACAGGAATAACAAAGTAACACATCAAAATTGAAAAATTGAGAATTTGTTCATAAAATCTTTGTAGAGAGCGGGCCCCGTTTATGTAATTTTTCGTACATTTTTACTAGTTTTTCCCATTTTAATAACAATAATTTTTTTTTTTTACCAATTTTAGGATTTTTTTCCTTAAAATATACTATATAAATATAAAAATCACAAAAAGATCTCCATATTTCCTTTTTTTTTTCAAAAAAAAAAAAAAAGTTGTCGTAAGTAGTCGGATACCTTAAGATTTGAAATTTGAAAGCCTTTGTGGCCGCATGGCAGGCAGCAGAATAGAGATCGATATAGTATTTTTTTTCATTTAGAACATTTATAACCCCGTCTACCACAAAGTATCACACGGAGGCTTCCATAGAAGTACGCGTGAAGCCCACATCACAAAGAGAAGGATCACAACATAAACATCATGCCCTACCCGGGATTCGAGCCCAGCTCCAAAGGCACCGCAGTCAGTGTCACTAACCACTATACCGGATGGGTTGCATCAATATATTGAAAGAAAAATTATCATAAATCTACAAAAAAAGGGGGGTTTAAAACAATCGTTGAAACTGTTAACATGAGATATTCATTGATTCAAAAGTGTTCGAAAACTACAAATCAACTAAAATTTTAACATCCAAGCAAGATATGGCCACCCGCCTGCAGTGTCACCTAGAGAATCTTACTTTGTAATTAGCTCTATAAAAAAAATCCAAGATTATAAGCTTCTCAAATAGCTAAAAATGTTTTTGAGATATTGCAAAAAACGTGACTTTAACTACAATTTGAAGAGAACTGAAAAAGAATGACTTCCATTGACGAGTTGCACTCAACAAATCATTCATCTCTCAAGTGAACAAAGCTAAGGGATGATTTTGATGATCTTTGTTAAAAATCATCTAAGGACACATAATTTTTGCAAAAATCTAATATATTCAATTGAAACTTATTTTTGTTATGTGGCATCAAAAAGCAAATGTCAAAATATTTGGACTGATCTTAAGAACGAGAATCCTTTTTTTAAGACTATCAAACATGGATGAAGAGGCATAATGTTTGGGGTGCATTGAAAGCCTTTCGACTGGTAATCCGGAATTTATTGAACCAACAATTTACAAAAAAGGTATTCTTGAATTTATTGAAGTAAAATACTATGGCATATTCCAAGAAATTTGAGGTGAGCGATGATTTTTATTTTCAACGGCACAAAGGTACCAAGCAAACGGCTGTCATTGTGAAGCCATGGCTGTTCTAACATGTCCCAAACCAATTCCGTAAGCCAACCTAGTCCCCAGACCTAAGCACAATGCAGCATTTATGGGATTTACTCGAGTGAATTATCAGGGAGAACGTAATAACATCCTAGAAAATGCTGAAATTTATCATAGAAGAATGGAATAAAATATCCACAGATGAAACAACTAGGCTAGTTAAAGATCCACCAAATATGTTGAGAGAATTATAGTAAGAACAGAATATATATATATAGCTTAAGAAATATTAACTTTTAATTGCAATCAATTATTGTAAAGGTTTTTTACACAATGTACGCAGACTTTTGACGCACACGATTTGTGTCTTTCTCAAGTTATAAATATTTGTATTATTTTATGCAATATTCAGGTGAGTGTTGCTTATACTATTTGAATTTACGACATTAGAGGAATCAATAAAAAATAGTATTAATTCAGAAAGACTTCATTTAATTAGCGAGGTTTTCCAGAATTTAAATGATGATCGCCTGTAAGCAGACTTTCGGAGGTAAGTATATGTACAAAAATAAATAGAACTAATATTCATTACACTTACAATTTAAGTCATAGTTCACTGTTAAAAGAAATTAAAAGAGCAAAAATCAGGCGAAAAAGCTCTGCATGGGCTTAAAATGAAAATTACATACGTATTGACGAACAATATAAAACAGAGGATGCAAAAAAATTATGGGAACTTTACTTCTTTAAATTAATGGGAAGAATATGAAAATATACTTTACGCCATCAGTTTGATTTGATTACATGTAAATGACAAAACAAATATTGTTAGAAGGTGGTGCAAAATGTTTAATTTAATGTCTGATCTTTCCGAACAACTGAGACTGCTACATGCCTATTTTGTATTAAGGCAATGAGGTTATCGATTATACAGAGTTATGAAGGTATCAGAGTGTAAAATAACAAAGGTGAATACATTAAAAAAATATGCAAAAAATAATAATAAAGTTTCACTAACATAATTTACAGGTGTTCTATAAGGGGCATTCAAATGAAACCCGGTCACTAGCGGAAAGTAACGGTAACGATTTTAGCAACTCAAAAATGTAGTTATACACAGTGCACATACTCAAAAATAGTCCCCAAAATCGTTGGCACATTTATCACATTATGACACTAGCTGGTCGATTCCATCTTTTAAGAAACAATAAGGCTGCTGTTGGATCCAAGCCTGGATCGAGTCACACACTTAGTAGCCCATTGCGAATTGATGTCCATGAATAGGTCGTTTTAGAGGTCCAAGAGGTTCTGCGGCTCTCCAAGACTAAAGCATTCATTTCCGTAATCATTTCTGGTGTGATGAAACGATGCGCCTATCCAGGTCGAGCATCGTCTGCCAGTAATTCGCGCCCCCAAGGCATCTTTTGTGCCATGCCATTCCACAACACTTGAACGAAACAGACTGTATTCAAAGTACACAGCCTTCATACGTCGATGCATTTCTTGGCTTCCAACTCCCTCTGCCACTAAATTATGAATTTTTATTTAAAAATATCTATAAAGAATACTAACGTACTGCATTCCGTTTTAGAAGAAAAAATGTATGTTTCATACAATAACTATAAACTTAAAAAGTTCAATGGATTAAATATTCAAAAAAAACAATATTTTCTTAACCCAGTACTTCTAAAACCCAATTTTCAATCACGATTCTCATCGCGTCCCCCCTGTAATTACAATGTATTGAATGCAATACTAATGTACTTTGACGATAAAGCTACAATACTAACCCTAATTGTAAACCATGCAAGTTATCAAGATAAGTATTAAATTTTGTATATGATAAGCCCATGGAAGTTTCTAGTAATTATAAAACTTGCTCTTAACTTAATATTGAAAAAATTTACTACCAAATACATTGAGCAGTACAGATACATTTATTAGTATTAGGGATTGCAATACCTGGGGGGATACCGAATGCCGGTATTTTGAGCCATTTGTACAATTTTGTAATAACGGTATTCACAAGTTTGAATACCAATTTTTCGGTATTTGCTAGAAATGCTTTAAATTGTCTCCACAATATGCTCAGGGATAGTCAATATAGCAAAATAGTGTACCTTTTAATTTTATGTCTCCCCAACGGGTGAAATTAATTAGACTGAGAATATAAAGTTACATCATACAAACGAAAGAAGTGATAAAATATGTGAATTATCCACACAAGGAGGTGGGCCAAAACTATCCTATTACAGCTCAGAGTGATACTGCACACACACAGTATTCGTAGTCTAATACTCGTACCTGTGAAAACAAAGTTGTAGTTGTGAAGAAAGTACGTAATATTTCCATATTTGTTTCAATTGGTGAGTTTGTTATTCACATTGCAGTTGTATATTATTCTTTAATGCTCAAAATATATTTCAGGGTCATTATATATATATATATATATATATATATATATATATATATATATATATATATATATATATATATATATATTGTTACGAATTTTGTGTAAATAGTGTAAATAATTTGCGTGAGTGTTTAATGCAGTGTTTCTCAAACTGTGGGGCGCTCCCCCCAGGGGCGCGATAACCTTACGAGGGGGCGCGAGCATATCGAAAATAAAGGATTTAAAAAAATTTAATTTACTGGAATGAATTAAAACAAAATACTTTCAGACATAATAAAAAATGCACTTTTACTCTGATATAATTTATAGGCGCGCGTGGGCGATATTAAGTCATCAAAAATAAAAACTTCTTCAATACCTAATTAGCTATCTTTGATCCTATAACCAAATAAAAAAACTTTTGTTTGATTTGCTGTAATCCCATGATGAGAGATTTTTTTTTATTACGCTTTCTTTTTAAACCTAACATTTTACTTTTTCAGAGAAAAAACAAATCCCAGACCCAGAATCGAAAAATGTAAGATCATAAAAAATTCATCACTGTCATTATTTTTGAAATACTGCACATTATAGCTGTAATCTGTTTGACCTTCTAAGTTATTGGTACAGTTAGTAATGACCCCTCTCTAATGTGTTTGTTTCTAATTTAGGGAAGTTGTAAGTAATGTATTTCTCTGTTGCGCTTTCTTTTCATGCAAAAGAGTTTTATATTTCGAAAACCACGGAGAGCACTTTGAAGGATTACTTGGCCAAGACTTATTTTTACAAACAAATAAAGCATAACGAAAAACGTTTTACCTAATTTTTTTAACAGTAACATACATAATATCATAATGAATACACTTTTTACCCGGAAGTCGTCACGCGGGACACGCAGATTACGAAATCGTTAATTCTGGCAAAACTGTTTATTTGTTACCAAAGAAAAATTGAAATCCCTTAAAAATTGGTAAATTAACTTTCTCTTAATTAAATTATTCACTGGAATCACGATTTGTATCGTGTACAATAAAATGATTATAAAAAAAGGATTGGGGTGACTAAATAACCCCGCTCGACCGTATCGCGTTCGCGCCTGCTCCCGGGTTAAAACACGTTGAAGTTTTTTTCACTTTAAATATTAAAAATAATACAATTATTCTTCATAGGAATTTTATATTATTGTTCGTTATTTAACATCAATTATAAATGCTAATTCTGTGAGGTTTAAAATTACAATTCGATTAAAACTAATTGTAATTTGAGCAACCATTTTAAAAAAATCATTTTACATTTTTGAAAACATTGTCGAGCACTTGGCTTTGCTCTCCTTACAATTCAGCTATTATATCAATAATGTTTCATTTTCTTATAAATGAACACGGGCAAAGAGCTGGCACTTCAGCCGGTATACTTTTAATGTATCGGTGCTCCACAGAGTATTTTATAACTAATTAATTAATACTAAATTAAGAACAACTTTAATAAGTATTAACGACTTCCATGGGCTTGTCTTGCAAAGCAAAGTTTTTATAAGGAGTGCTTATGATTAGAAATTGACCCTCTGAGTTATTTTTCTATATTTAGCAGATATATATAATTTGTCTTCTAAGCAACCTCCGCATTTTTCAATATGTTCAATTTAAAAATTAGAGAAAGAAAAATAACATAATCATTATCCTATTATTTTGTTTATTTATTTATTTTTGCTTAAAAGTAGTATACAAATTTCAATACTAATGTTTCTAATTTGTATGGTTTATAATTAAGATCGTCTAGCATCAAAATGCATTATTGTTGTATTCAGTACATTATTAATGTATAAGTGGGCGCGATAAAAATTGTGATCGAGAAGGGGGATGCCAGTACGGAAAGTTTGAGAAACACTGGCTTAAGCACATTAGGCACGTGCTTAGGGCGGAAAAGATTTGGGGGCGCAAAAATTTAGATGACGGAAAACGAGAAAAAATTAAAATTACAGCTAACGTACCACCGCCTATCGAGTCACACACACACACACATGAGAGAAACATTTCCGCCCTTTAAACATTAAAGACTGAAATGAGATGTATTATGAAAAATTAAAAGCTTATAACAGTTTGGTGCTAATATGCACTCAAAAGGATATTACCATGGAGACTGATTACAATGATTTTATTAATGGTTTTGAAATGATCAAAGCTCGAAGGAAACCCCTCTGTTGTACCAGTACAATGGCAGTGACTCAATAAAGAATAAGGATGTATGAAAGTAAAAGATAGTAAAGCGATAAGCGAAGAAAATATGATAATTAAAAGATGATAATTAAAAACAAGTTGAAAACAGTTCATACAATAATGCATACCAGTGGTGTAGCGTACAGCCCACAATTCGGAGGGCAGGATTCTAGGGGGCTGAAAGGTTTTGGTTTTGCAACCCTTTGTAAGATCCGACTTGAGAAGCTCTGGTTTAATGCATTTATATTACTCTGTGTTATATTTATTTCATGTTAAAATTGTACTATTCACAAGCAATGCCGCATCTTACGTTATAATGGCGATTCAATGAGAACTTGGTGAAATCTCGGCGGTAGAGCCAACTTAGCATCATTTTTGCGACCAAGTTGGCGATTTTCGCGACCATTTTGGCGTCATTGGTGACCAAGTTGGCTAATTTGGAACCCTCTGGAATCTTCTAGAAAGTAGTAGATCTCTCCACTAGTGTCACGTTCAATGACACGAACGGTTACATTTCTGAAAGTTTCTATCGTGCCTATAAAAACGATGCTCGCCGATACGGCGAAGAGTCTTGATTAAGCCAGCGAGTAGTGAGAATTGTTTTTACTAGCGATTAGCTCAGCTTTGCTTGTGAATAATCTTTACTTACGTGTATTTTTAAACACTGTTATTGTGTTTGATTGCTGTTGAAGGTGTGAAGACCTTCGGATATTTACCCTGTGAAATTGTTGATGAATTCTGTATTGATTTTCGACAATAAATTCGCATCGCTCTTAAAGAACTTTTTATTTTTTCTTTGTGATTATTTTTGCATAAAATCCTTGAACCCTCGAATCTACAGAGTAATATATATATATATATATATATATATATATATATATATATATATATATATATATATATATATATATATATATATATATATCTGTATACATAAAAATCTTCTGTGCGTGTGTTTGTCACTAAACTCCTCCTAAACAGCTGGGGTGATTTCGATGAATTTTTTTGTGTGAGTTTAAGTAAATTCGAGAATGGTTTAGATTCACAATTCGGTCCGATATCACAATTAGTTAAAAAGATTTTAATTAAAAATATTCAAAAAATACAACTCAACATTCACCTGCATTGTTGTAGCAACGCTACTGTTATAACATAATATTAAAAAAAAATATTTTAAATCACACACACAATTCCTATTTAGATCAACCAAGAAAAAATTTACTTTAGCTACTTTTTATTAAATAGTTGCAATTAATATAAATATGTATATACATATGACAGAATCACAACATTATATGGTAATTAATTTTTATTAATTATCATTAAAGTATCGTATTGTCATCCAAAACTATCTTGTTAAGAGTGTTTTTTTTCCAGGTACAGAAGTTACAGTTGGCATTACTTTCCAAGATGGCGACCGATTTAACAGCTGTCAAGTGATTTATTCTCAGTTTTTGGTTTGGCAATTCATCAAAACGATCATCAAGCAAGGCGTAGATTCGTCGAATGGGCCCAAAACGAGATTGCCGTTGTTCCCAATTTTCATAAGCGAATTTTGTTTAGCGATGAAGCGCACTTCTGGTTGACGTCAACAAACAAAACTGCCGCATTTGGAATAAGCTAATCCACAAGTGTATGTCGAAACACCGTTACATCCAGAAAAACTGACTGTTTGGTGCGCTTTATGGGCTGGTGAAATCCTTCTTCAAAAATGATGAAGGCCACAACGTTACAGTCAATGGTGATCGGTATAGAGCCCTGATTGCTAACTTTTTCATTCCTGAATTGAACAATCATGATGTCCAGGAGCTGTGGTTCCAACAAGACGGCGCAACATGTCACACAGCTCGTGCCACAATCGATTTATTGAAAGACACGTTTGGTGACCGCCTAATTTCACGTTTTGGACCTGTGAATTGGTCTCCAAGATCTTGTGATTTAACACCGCTAGACTATTTTCTGTGGGGCTATGTAAAGTCATTGGTCTATGCGGATAAGCCACAAACGCTTGACCATTTGAAAGACAACATTCGCCGTGTTATTGCCGATATACGGCCACAAATGTTTGAAAAAATCATCGAAAATTGGACGTCCAGATTGGACTAAATCCGAGCCAGCCGTGGCAGTCCGATGTCAGAAATCATATTTAAAAGGTAATGCCACAAGATTATCTTTCCAATAAAAAATTTCATGTCAATCGAATAATACATCGTTGTTTTATTGCAATTTAAAGTTCTATACCTCTAAAAAAACACCCTTTATATAAAATTTCCTTTCAACTGAATGCTTTAACACGTGAGAAAAAAAAACCTTTACAAATTTTGACAAAAGTTGCCAAAAGGGTCGCTAAGTCGCCAATGTGGCTGTATTTGTAATTTTTTAAATAATTAGTTTTAATAAATTAATTTTTATTAATTATAATTATATTTATTGTATTGTCATCCAAAATAATCATGTACATTACATTTCAGCTCAATTGAGCGCTTTAAAAATGTATTTTATTAACGATTGAAAATTCCACCAAGATAAATAAATAAACAAACAAATAAAATATGTATAGAGATCGGCAGCTAATAGTAAGAATTGAAAAAGACGCAAATTGGCGTCGAAAATTGATTTTCAGCCAAGCTGGCCAAACCAGGTCTTTATTGTTAAGAAAATGAAGACAATTCACGCTTTTTAGCGTTTTTAATTAATATCTTTTCAAATAATCTTTATATGTGTAATTCTTTTGTGCGTGTGTATGTAACTGAACTTCTAAATGGCTGGACCGATTTTGATGAAAGGTTTGGTCTGTTCCAGTGGACTCGAAAATGGTTTAGATTTATAATTCGATTTAGAAATATTTATTTAATTATTTTTTTTATTTATATAAATTGTTGATCTTGGAGTGTTTTACATTGGATCCGGCACACAGCCTTTACGTTTAATTTCGCTCATAGTATACACATACTCACACGCTATTGATTGATTGAATTGTGATAACCGTACATTTGTAATGACGTTAGACATTGTAATAACTTTTTAATACAAATTTTACTCATATTCATAAAAATTTGGAATTTTTGAATATAAGATGTGGGTACAGGACAACGTCTGTCGGGTCCTCTAGTATATGTGTGTGTGTGTGTGTGTGTGTGTGTGTGTGTGTGTGTGTGTGTGTGTGTGTGTGTGTGTGTGTGTGTGTGTGTGTGTGTGTGTGTGTGTGTGTGTGTGTGTGTGTGTGTGTGTGTGTGTGTGTGTGTGTGTGTGTGTGTGTGTGTGTGTGTGTGTGTGTGTGTGTGTGTGTGTGTGTGTGTGTGTGTGTGTGTGTGTGTGTGTGTGTGTGTGTGTGTGTGTGTGTGTGTGTGTGTGTGTGTGTGTGTGTGTGTGTGTGTGTGTGTGTGTGTGTGTGTGTGTGTGTGTGTGTGTGTGTGTGTGTGTGTGTGTGTGTGTGTGTGTGTGTGTGTGTGTGTGTGTGTGTGTGTGTGTGTGTGTGTGTGTGTGTGTGTGTGTGTGTGTGTGTGTGTGTGTGTGTGTGTGTGTGTGTGTGTGTGTGTGTGTGTGTGTGTGTGTGTGCGTGCGTGTGCTAACCAATTCAAATTTGATCAAGTTTTAGTAAATTTTCTTAAAACTTTTTACCCATACACCTATTTACATTCAGAAGAATTCGGTACAGTTATTGAAAATAATGACGACACTAATGTCGGTAGTGAAAAGGAATTGTCTCTTGAACAAAAATTAGAATCAGGGACAGCTAGAAAAATTTCAAAAAACCAAAGTACAAAACGAAAAAATCAACTATATCCAAAACCATCCGACGAAAAATCGATATATTTGAAGAAGAGGGATTTAGAGGTAAATCCTTGGATATTTATAATTTCTTGTGATTTGAATACATAAAATGTTCTTTTACTTTTTTGGGATTCCTTATATACTGTTATTATTTATAAGTTAGAAATTATTTTTTGTGATACTTACATTCTCTAATAAAACTGGCTGATAAAACAAAGATACACCTGTGTTTTCTTTCTTTTTCTGAAATTTTTACTACCGATATTAAAACCGGTATCCCGGAATTAAGATATAAAAAATACCGAATAACGGTATGGAGCTTTTGGTCCGATATTGAAATCCCTAATTAGCATGTTATATCAGTGGAAATGGGTATTTTTTAATTACGTCAGAATGCATTTTGTTTTGCTTCCTTTCAGTAAATTAATAATTTTTTAATTATATTTTATCTTCCATAAGCTTGCACCCTCCTTGTTGGATCTTTACCCCCCAGGCTGGACGTACCTCACAGTTTGAGAAACGCTTTCTTAATCAATAGAAAAAAGTCAATAATAAATATATTGTTGGGTGTTTTTCTTCTCAAAAAATTTAAAATAGATATTTACTTGAAAAAAAAATTTTTTTTATTTGTTTGCAATATATGTAATGAACAAACTTTGTTTTATTCAGTCGGTGTGGCATTTTGAAATAAGAAATGTTAATGTAAATTTGGACGAAACACAATTATCATTGCTTACTCTTTTTTTCAATTTCCACTATTAGTTCACTATCTCCCTATATCTTGTTCAAATTTCCAATCGTTAATAAAATACATTTTAAGGCGCTCAATTGAGCTTAAATATTATATACACGATTATTTTGGAGGACAATACGATAATTTTTACGGTAATTAATAAAAACTAATTATTTAAAAGAATTACAAATACAGCCCCGTTGGCATGATTTTTTGCGACTTGTACCAAGACTTTAAAAGGATTTTTTCTCACATTTTAAATGTGAGAATGCTGAAATTTTCTGTGTACTATTGTTTTGGGGAAAAATATGATATTTTAATTAAAATTAATTGACTGAAACTAATTATTTAAAGAATTACAAAATATATATACAGGCACATTGGCTTCATTTTTAGTGACTTGGATCAAAACTTTAAAGGATTTTTTTTCTCACGTTTTAAAACATTCATTTGAAATGAAATTTTATATACACGATTGTTTTGGATGACAATGCGATACTTTAATGATAATGAATAAAAATTAATTGCCACTTAATATTGTGATTCTCTCATATGTATGTATATATTTAAATTAATTGTAATTATTTATTAAAAAGTAAATAAAATAAGATTTTTCTTGGTTGACTTAAGTAGGAATATACTTAAAAAAATTATATTACTTGTTTGCTAGTGAATAATAAAATTGCAGTTTTAAATATCGAGTATAACTGCTTTCGAAACACAACTAATAAATCACTAAAAACAAAAATTTATAGAAATTTTAATCAAAAATGCAAAAAATTTAATCAATAAATATTTTTAGATAATACAAAAAACATTTCAAATAAACTTCTGACGTACATATCAGGAACTTTTTGGAAAAAAAGCTTTTGAGTTTCCCTACTTGTCAGACGAAAAGTTGCAAGAGAAAATTGATATTTATCTTTTGAACTTCTGGCACACATGTTAACATCATAAGAGATATTAAGTCTCAAACATTTTCTTTATTTCTTATCTTCTGTCAACTAAAGGTTAACTTTTATCTAGTCGAATTATTTTCGTATAAATATGGCATTATCTAAATAGCGATTAATCAAATTTTTGACAAATATTACATAAGTCATGAGATGTTAATAAAGGGGGCGAGCAGCACTGAACTATGATATTAATAGATTAGTTTATACATCTTAATATAAATACGCATTTAAGCAGAAACAATCTATCTAAAATGTAAGAATTGATTACATTGATTTCTATAAATAATTAATTTTAGATGTGATAAAAATTATTTAAATTTGCTAGTAAATTATTTATTAAAAAATTTTTAATGTCATTTTTCGACTTTTTTAAAACTCAAGTCCATTTTAGACTTTTAAAAATTTTGAGCAGTTTTTTTTTCATCGATATAAATAGAAATCAAAAAGAAAAAATCACAAGGGAAAATATGTTGTTACGAATTTTGTGAAAAAAGGGTAAATAATTTGTATCTGGATGTGTAAAACATTTATATTACTCTGTGTTATATGTTAAAATTGTAATATTCACAAGCAACGCCCTCCCTTACGTTATAATTGTGATTCAATAGAAACTTGGCGAGATCTTGGCATCATTTTTAGTGGCCAAGTTGGTAACCAATTTGGCAACTTTGGGAACCATTTTGGCGACCATGATGTTGAGTTCGGTACCCTCTGAATTCTTCTAGAAGTTTGTGGAGAAATGCATTGATTTCACGCTCTTTAACGCAGGCGGATCTTTCTGGATCTTTCTGGGTCAACCAGCGATTAGTGAGTATTATTTTGACTAGTGATGACTGATTCGATCGGCTGTGCTTGTAAATAATCCTTTACATACTTGTATTTGAAACACTGATAATTGTGTTTGTGTGTTGTTAAAAGTGTGAAGACCTTCTGGGACTTATTTTGTGAATATTGCTGCTGTATCTTGTATTTCAAGGATTGGAGTTTCGATAGTAAATTCTCCTCGCTCTTAAATAAATGTATTGTACTTTGTGACTGATTGGCATAATATCTTCGACCCGGATCTACGTAAAAATATCATCATCACAAAATTTTTAATACATTTTTAGAAGAAATTAAACAGATCAGAGTGAAATAGTTTATTTTTATGTAAGAAAATGAGTTAGATTTTTTATCAATCAAACAGCATTATCATCTTCATTGAAAACAATTATACAGTGAAATTCAGTTCTTGTTTTATATTTTTAAATGTATTTCTATGTGAATATATATTACTATCTGTGCGTATAGACACAGAGAGAGAGTCGGATTAAATATTAAAAATTTTTCATCACTGATTTGGAAAATTTATAACTTGCAAAAGATCACATTCAGTAAGTCGGTGTTAAGGCTTCGTCTAAGATTTAGGGGTTTTCAATAAATCTCTGAGTGATATTTAATTGCGTGTTTATTAGTCACTACAAATGACAGTTTTAGATAATTTTTCAGAAACTTTTTATTTAAAACCATTTCGTTTTAATTTTCTTTGCAGTCTCTCATATGCATGAAGTAATGCAGCAATGAATAAAAATAAGTACTTAAAAGACAAACTCTTTCAGATGAAAATTTGATTTATTTTAAATGCAGTTATTATATCTAAGATCGCTTCAGAAGTGTTTCGATATATCAGACTCTATAAATCTACCCGATTTCTTCTATAATTCGGTGAGTTACACAAAAAGATGATAGAAACCAATAGCAAATACAATCCCTTCAATTTTGAAATTTTTATTTAATTTATACGCAACATATTTTTATCAAAACCCACTCAAGACATGGCTATGTACAACGCTTAGAAAATATATACGAAACTTATTTTTATATTGATGGAACAAGAGCTGGTAGGCTAGAGAACAGTCCATTCACTGCAAATCGTTCTTAAACGTGCACGGCTTTCTTCACAGAAGTTCTTCATTTAACAAAGATAAATTTAAAAAGTAGGGTTTAAATGAATGTAAATTTTTCGTTGAATGGAAAAAATCGTAATTTAAATTATATGTATATTTAATCATTGATTATATGTATATTTGTATGACATTTATAAACTGAGATTATAAAGAGGGTTTCTTTTCCAGGTATAGAAGTTTAAGTTGGCATTACTTTCCAAGATGGCGACCGATTTAACAGCTGTCAAGTGATTTATTCTCAGTTTGGTTTGGCAATTCATCAAAAAGATCATCAAGCAAGGCGTAGATTCGTCGAATGGGCCCAAAACGAGATTGCCGTTGTTCCCGATTTTCATAAGCGAATTTTGTTTAGCGATGAAGCGCACTTCTGGTTGAATGTCTACGTCAACAAACAAAACTGCCGCATTTGGAGTGAAGCTAATCCACAAATGTATGTCGAAACACCGTTACATTCAGAAAAACTGACTGTTTGGTGCGCTTTATTAGCTCGTGGAATCCTTCTTCAAAAACGATGAAGGGCACAACGTTACAGTCAGTGGTGATCGGTATAGAGCCTTGATTACTAACTTTTTCATTCCTGAATTGAACAATCATGATGTCCAGGAGCTGTGGTTCCAACAAGACGGCGCAACATGTCACTCAGCTCGTGCCACAATCGATTTATTGAAAGACACGTTTGGTGACCGCCTAATTTCACGTTTTGGACCTGTAAATTGGCCTCCAAGATCTGTTGATTTAACACAGCTAGACTATTTTTTGTGGGGCTATGTAAAGTCATTGGTCTATGCGGATAAGCCAAAAACGCTGGACCATTTGGAAGACAACATTCACCGTGTTATTGCCGATATACGGCCACAAATGTTTGAAAAAATCATCGAAAATTGGACGTCCAGATTGGACTACATCCGAGCCAGCCGTGGCAGTCCTATGCCAGAAATCATATTTAAAATGTAATGCCACAAGATTATCTTTTCAATTAAAAAAATTCATGTCAATCGAATAATACATCGTTGTTTTATTGTAATTTAAAGTTCTATACCTCTAAAAAAACACCCTTTATAAAGATTCAGATTTTCATTTAATTGCCAAATGTACTCTAAGTTTTTCAAATACATTGCTTCATTAACTAGGCAATAGTTTTAAAACTGTTTAAAATGCAAAGATGAGTACAAATTTCATTATAATATTAAACTTTTACAGATCAGCTCCCAAGCACTCCTATATCTCAAAACGTCGACAAAATTCACTACAAATTCTTTGCATCATACCTGAAGCGGGATGTTATCCGTTACAAAGCCACTTTTCCGATATTTTTGTGAAGAAAATGTCCCCCCTCCTCTCCTTAAAACAAGTGACAACGGCTTTGATATCTTGTCCTTAGATTTCTTTTCCTCCATAAAAGTCAAGACATTTCTATGTTATCTGTCACAGGATTAACTACAGTTTCCTTTTAGACTTTTCCTGCTTGATAGAATAACACGCTAAATCCTCTTATATATGTGTTTCTATGGTTACAGCCTCAGTGAGATTGACAGATATTTTTACAGAATACACCAAAGAAAACAAAATCAATATACTTGCTTTTTTTATTAAAGTAATTTTTTTATACTGTGATATTTGTTTAGAGAATGGTATTTTTGCAAAAAGTATTAAATGTCTAAGGAACATTCCGATAAATAATAATTTGACATAAAAATGTATAAGAGTTCCATAATTTATGAGTAATGTAATATTTTTTTTAAAAAAATCAATAAAATAAATCACGAAATAATTTTTAAACTAAATATCTTGAATCAAGTCTCCTTTCTAGTAACTCAAGACCCAAAGCTAAGCAATGACAAAGTTATTTACCTTCAAAAATATAAGAATCTAAACTTAATTTAATCTACAAACTCTATGTGAAATTAATATTTAATGATTTTTAAAAGAAATTTAATAATTGAAATAATATATGTACGGATATACTGAGTCAAATACAAATTATTTTTTATTTGTTTGAAAAATCTAGAGCTCAATTTTTTTTTATTCTTGAAATACTACTTCTAAGTACATTTCTTAAAGGATCTCATAGAGTGAGTGAATATTAACCCCGCACTATTCAGCTACTCGAGGGCTATTGGCAACGAGCCTCGTCATGCTCAAGTGACTAGGAAGACACCTGAGTTGGCACCCCCGCTCCTAACTCCCACACCAAAGGGAGGACGTTTGAGCCTCGACAGATTTAACGTGCATTGCCCCCTACATGGCGGGTCTTCAGCGGTACTAGGCTCAAACTCATGACACGCTGGCTACGAGTGACCTAGTCCACTAGGCTACGGCGGCCACATGATCTCATGGAATTTTGGAATATTCATAAATAATTTGTTTCAAAGTATAATGATTTCTATTTATTCAATCTTTTATACCATTAACAAGTACACAAATAAAGTTCACAATACATGCCAATTAATTTTATTTCGCACAAATATAATTCTGTGCCATAATTTACTTCATTTTTATTATAGGTTTAAAATGCATCGTCGCTTAATTCTTGTAAAATTATGATAGTTAAATTGCGTTAAGAAATGTCTGTTAAACTTTCGAAGTCAATTATAACTTGATTATATCTAAATCTGAATACTCAATTGAATATTAAAAAGTGTACTAAATTAATTTAAGGTATTACGTTCGGAATACCTTAAATTAATTTACGCATCCACGTTCGGAACCGAGATTTTTCAAAAGGGCATAAATGGATAATTTTCATGATATTTAGTGTCACTTCGATTAGAATACATGTATAAAATTGTTTTAAGGACATTTTTACAAAAAAAAATATTTAAATACAATATTTTGGCAAAAAATTAACTTAGAATAATATTTTTTTCCAAATGCTCTCTTTTTGTGAAAAATACTTCTATTATAATCATATTTTGCCTGTATATAGCTCTCTAGAAAGGCTCAACTAGAATTTTTTAAATATATAACTTAGAAGTGGATTTATCCATATTTTACGACAACAGAGAGAAGCAAATTTAAGAAAAAAACGCCAATAATTATTTCAATTGATGGTAACTCTGAAGAAAATGTGAATTTTTCAAAAATTCTAGTTGAGCCTCTGTAGAGAGGTCTGAGCTATATACAGGCAAAATATGATTATAATAGAAGCATTTTTCACAAAAGGAGAGCATTTTGAAAAAAGATTATTCTGTTAATTTTTTGCCAAAATATTGTATTTAAATATTTTTTGTCAAAAAGTCCTTAAAACAACTTTATGCATTTATTCTAATCTGAGTGATACTAAATATAATGAAAATTATCCATTTATGCGCTTTTTTAAAATCACGGTTCCGAACGTAGTCGGATACCTTAATGTATAATCTAATAATATGAGAAAGGAATGACACTTGATGGAAAAATAGTATTAAAATAGCAGCTTTAGTTTAATTCTGCTCTTTGAAAGGTATTCAAAAACTTTGGCTAAAATTACTTGTTTACAAATGAGGAGCTCCATTTTCATTTACATTGCTCTGTGAAGCAACACGAACGCTATTGGATACGAATTTCATAATTTTACATCACAATCAACGGATGAAAACGAGACTCGATCTAGAACCGCACTCTCCAAACTCCTTCACCACACCAATGTGAAGATTTTACCGACTCGTGTCGACCGAGCTCACCCGAAGAGTTTTTAGCTGCTAACCAACTCTCCGAGGAGATCATTTGTTTATATGAAAAAAACTAAATACATATACAAAATGGTTTCAAATGGGGAAATCTCCACAAAATTCTTGATGGAAGAATATGAAGTACAGTAAAAGCAAATGACAAAAGTGACCCCTTACCGGTTGCCGGAATGTGATTGATAATATAAATAACAAGATAAATACTTAAAACACAGAGAGAGAGAGATGCTGTCTCACTAATAAGACAGGAAAGTCACTAGAAAAGAAATAAGATACAAAGAAATACCACTCTTAAAAGGGAGTAGTAAGAACAGGAAGAGAATTTTATGCAAATCAGTCGCAAAGAACAAGAGAGTTCTTAAACAGCGTTGAGAATTTATTGTAAAAAATCCAATCCTTGAAATACAGGATTCAGCAGCAATATTCGCAGAATAAGTCCCAGAAGGTCTTTACACCTTCAACAGCCCTCAAATACAATTATTGGTGTCTAAAATATACGTATATAGAAAGTATTATTCACAAGCAATTGCTCGTTCAACAGCCGAAATAATCACTAATCGCTTCTACAATCAGAGCAATACTAACTGATTGCTAGACAAAACCAGACTGACTGACTTTCGGCGAGAATCTCACAATTTATATCCCTCGCGGATAATTCGAGATAGACCCTCTTGCGTTAAATTTAAATTTTGAAATTAGTGGATTCCTCTACTAATTTGTAGAAGAATCCAGAGGGTACCGAACTGGCCAAAATTGGTCGCCAATATGATCGCCAAAGTTGTCAAATTGGTCGCCCACTTGATCGCCAAAAATCATGCCAGCTTGGCTCTATCTCCAAGATTTCGCCATGCTCCCATTGAATCACCATTATAATGTAAGGGACGGCGTTGCTTGTGAATATTACAATTTTAACGTAAATTAAATCTAATTTAGAGTAAGATAAAGGCATGAGACACATCCAAATACAAATTATTTACACTATTTTACACAAAATTCGTAACAATATTTTTGTCCTGTTATACTTTGGAAAGAGGGCAAGAGAGACAGTGACAACGTAGCAACACAGTGCTGAGGCCCTCGAAGATGAAAGATAGCCGTAGAGACCCTAAGGTTTCCCAAATCTGAAGATTTTGAATCTCGACATATTTAAGGCGCACCAGCCCCACGACAAGGTTGGTCTTCTGAGGTACTAGGTTTCGAACCCGTGACTTGACAACGTCAGGCATGAGTTCCCGCCGGGCAACAACGAGAGGTTCAAATGAAGTACCCAAAAATTTTAATTAAAGTATATCTTGCAAAAATACTAAAAGCTATTTCTACAGCGGTCTCGTGCATCCCTAAAGATATGAATAAGTGTACATTAATACCAGCTCTTATCGCTTTAAATAATGCCAGCCCAACAAAAAATAATGAAATAAACATTTATGTTTACTCATTTAGTATAATTTGAATCATATTTTGTAAAGGAGCATGCAGATATTTTACTTGAAAATTTTAATGCACAATTTCATGAATTACAAATTAACAAAATGCACATTTTGTGTGTGTGTAGCAATATAAAAATGTTATTTCTTTAATTTCTTTAATTATATTTATCTTCCCATGGTTTTGGTGATTAATAACGCAATAAGATTTGATAAGAATGAGTGAAATTCATTTTCCAAAAAATCTGCAATATATTTTCTGTTCCCTTCCTCAGGATTATATTAATATGAATTATTTATATCTTTCACTCACAAACAAGAACTTTTTGCTTAAGTTTAAGTGATTTCATGAGATCTTTAAAGAACAAAATAATGCACAAAGAGTCATGCATTCTATTTTCCTAATCAAAAGAATTAAAAAAAGCAGTAATCAGTGCAAAACAATTATGTGCTCAAAATGGATCATGTGACAAAAACACTCCTGGAATTAAAAAAACACAAGTATAAAAATTATAAAAGTTTTTTAATATGTTAAAAGTATAGAGAAATTATATAAGTTTTCAAATATACATATTTTCATCCTTTTTTTGCCAAAAAAAATATGAATAATTCCATTAAAAAAGTAGAATTTTACTAAGAATTATTCTTATTAAATATGATTCATATAAATTTTTTTTAAAAAATAAATATAGCATTATTAGAAATCTGAAAATACTTTCTATTTGTTGATTTAGAAATACCGAAATAGAAAAATCAATTAAACGCGATTCATTATTAATTTTAAATAATGTGTTTAAGTTTCTTTATATATATATGTATATTAACAACATTTATTGATGTTTTAATGCATAACAGCTTCACAAAATTTTGGGTCTAATGCATGATTATAAAAGAGTTTGTTTTTAAAAATTTATACGCAAAATGACATCGAATTCCAGTTTTTACAATTGCATCGAATCAGAGAAGTATAAAAATCAAGTATTCCTTTTAGATATATATTTTAATCGTGATAATACATTTCTTCTCAAGCCACAAACACAAAATTCAAAACATAATCATCAAGTAAAGAGAAAAAACTAACCAATTCACACAGTCTCTTAAATCCAATTTAAATAAAGAACTATTCATTGAGTTATTATTAAGAAGCAATAAACTTACAAAATATCATTAAATTGATTTTTTATTAGTTAAACGTGTAGAATATATCTTAAATTCGATCTTAGATGTAACAGCAATGGTAATTTTCTCAAACGTAACCTGGTATGAGAAAATTAAACTTTTAGTTTTTCCCCTTTATCCTGTGATACGCATTCACCGCTAATAGCATCCGTTTTCAGTGACATTTAATAGCAAAGCACGTGATAACTTATTCATGATTCTAATAACCACAATCCATCTTCTTGAAATACTGCTATCACAAATGATGGCGTCAAAATAATAGCTGGTAGCTCGAGATATTAAATATGTGTCTTGAAATTCGCTTCATCAGAAACAAGACCTTTAATTTTAAAAGTATTCCATTAGTTATCTTGCCAAATTTATCAAATTTCCCACTTTTTGGTGTCAGGTAAGTTACAAATTACATCAGTCAGTGGAGAATTAACTCGAGTTTACTTCGGTGAATAATTTTTTTTAATAAGAACGACGCCAAGGGAAAAAAGTGTAGGACACTTTCACCTTTTCACTGCTCGTATCATCCAGAGTGTAGATGATTTATTAGTATCGAAGTTTTTTATCAGAAAATGTGAAAAGATAGATTGGTTGCAAAGTAAGTGATTTCTCGAGACAGATTTAATCTGTAAAAGGTATGAAACATCTTGCGTCCAGACAGGAATATGTCTATAAATCAAAGTTGGAAAATTCATCTCAAACACCGTTTTTTTTTTTTTTTAGATACTTGGGAATATTTTTCGCAGGGTAGATTTTTCTTTAATACAGGATTTCTTTTAGATAAAATATTCTACTTCCCTTTTACTAATGAATTATTTTATTCCCTTTTATACATCACAGTTATTTTGAAAGTGCGCCCAATAAGCATTGGTTTAATATATAATTGAAATTAAAAGAAAACTTAAATCATTAATTATTTAGAATTTAAAGCTTCTTAATTTTTTTATTCAAAATTGAATTAATTTTCACTCTAAACTATAAAATGGTCTTATATGTACATAGCATTTTAAACGATTTCCGGCAAAATTAAGCTTATTCAAGGTACTTGGTTGCAATAAGAGCTAAAAATAAAGTAAAAATTTTCTAGGAAAATCTTATTAACTTATTAAATGTTTATGATCTCATCAAAGTATGGAAATTTTTTTTTATCGGTTTCGTATAGGCGAAATTTCAAATAATAATTTGACTTGATATTTTAGAGTTATTTAAATTCATTAAAATTGTAGTTTTTATTTTTTTTTCTTATATATAAAAAACTATATATTGAACAATAAAATAATTTGTTCTATTTTTTATTTTTTTATTAAACTTTAATAATTATTTAAATCAATTGTGGTGATATTAAAAATCAACAAATTTCAAAACCCTGTGTTTTAAGCTGTTTCACTTTGAAAACTCGTTATCTTCTCTTATTATGAACACTTGACATTTTTTGTATCAATTTATTTAAGTTAGTAAATATTTAACAAACTTCAAAAAAAGGTTTCTTTCTTTTTAACTTAATATTTCTCCAATTGCTTACACATTTCAAGCTTCTTAAAACGCATAACGTTACACACATACAACCTGTGACCAGAAAGTTCGGTGAATGAATTTTTATTTCAAATACAGTATTGTACAGCATCAAATACAATTTACTGTCCTTCAAAATAATCTCCATGGATGGTAATGCACTGTTGGGAACGAGTATATAAGTCCTAGAAAATCCTTTAAAACAGTTCTTTCGGTCTGGCCTTCAGCTCTGCCGTCACGTTGCTTTGAATGTCGGGGACGTCCGTAAATTTCTTTCCCTTCAGGTCTGACTTCAATCTGGGGAAGAGGAAGAAGTCTGAAGGTGCCAAATCAGATGAACAAGGGGGTTGATCAAGTGTCACAACTCCATTCACGGCCAGTAACTGCCGTACAACCAAGGTGGTGTGTGTCCGGGCATTATCGTGAAGAAGAATCTAGGAGCCTTGCTTGGGGCGAACGCGACGGATCCATTACAGTAAACACTTCAGAACTTCGTACTAGCGAGCTGCGTACTTTGAACTTCGGCGTAGGCAGCAGCATTCAATGTGGTACTCTCAGGGAGGAATTCTTTGTGAATGGGACCGTTAAAGTCAAAGAATGCGGTGAGCATTGTCTTTATGCGCGATTTTTTCGATTGTACCTTGATTTTTTTAGGCGACGATAGACTTCGCTATTCCAAACTTTGTCATTTGCTCTTTCGGGACCGTACTTCAGACACCAACTCTCATCGCCTGTGACGATGTTGTTCAGGAAATTTCTCTCTCCATGCTATGTCAACGAGGTCTCTACAAGCGCCAAGTCGCATTTCCATTCGTTCAGTCGTTAAAAGATGGGTACGAGTCTGCAGCAGAGCTTTCGTTTTCCCAAATCCCCTCAGTGAGTATGAGGCAAACACTTTTTCTGTGCCGATTCCCAGTTCCTCCGCAACCATTCGATTTGTCAGACGACGATCATTTTCTACAAGCTGCTTAACTCTTTCAATGTTTTCCGGGGTGCATGTAGTTTTTAGCCAGCCGGCTCAGGAGGCGTCTTCCAGGCTGATTCGCCCTTCCCGGAAACGCTTAAGCCATTCATAAACACTCTAATGTGTGCTTTCATCTTTATAGACTTCTTTGAGCATTTCGTGAGTTTCTTTTGCCCATTTCCCAAGTTTGAAACAAACAACATGTTTATTCTCTGGTCCATTTTGTACACCGCGACAATCCACAATAAACCTTTCGCGTTTTGTGTTAAACTAAAAGGGAATAAACGCACTTGGAACCTTGCCGATTACAAACATGTTAAATAGATATTGACCTTCACCACACCCTGTGCGTTGATATTGTACTAGTACAGCAGCGACCTCTACAGGCTCAATCACTGAACTTTCTGGCCACAAGTTGAAGTTTTTTGGTAGGAAAGAGAATATATTTGTATAATTTTTTTTTTCTTTTCTCTCATGAAAACTCAAGAAATTGCATTAACTAGTTTTAAAATTCCATTCAAAGTAACAGATTATTTTTAATTTCGCAAATAATCATTCTTCAAATACTTTGAGATAATTGTTCAGAATATGTGTAAAGCACCCAAAATTGTCTTTAAAAGAAATACAATTATCTAGAAGACTAATTCCGCGTTATATTCTTGAATATTTTTGTAAAAGATTAACAGTTGTATATACAGTCGAACCTCTACATTGCGAATTTTTCTATATAGCGAACTTTTTCCTAAAACCTTGAACATTTCATGATTTTCTTTGTAAAATAACCTCTCTATAACGAAGTGTATTTTCTATATAACGAACTTTTTCTTTTGTGATTCAATTTTGTTCTCACTTTTTTTTAAAGTATTTCTGAAAAAATTTCAAGGTATTCTGTCTTTTACACATTTTATGGTGGTCATAAATCATGAACTGGTTTTATTAGATCCTAACTCGCCGAGAGCAATAGAGTTCTGGACGTTTCATCCAAGAAGTGCAAACCTTATCCCCCATTGCTCAGTTCACTAGAAACATCTTCCATATCCTCTTTCACCCTCAATGGAGTTATCCCGTGTCCCCGTGTTCTAATTATAAAATAATGAATATTTAATATTACTTGTATGCTTTAAATTACAAAATGTCCTTGAAATTCATTAATTTTAGTTTAAAATTGTTTCTTAATATTGAATAAATTAAAAGTAAAAAAACTATTTTAAAAACAAGCTTTTATTTAAATGCTCTAAAAGGAATAAAATAAACTTTTCTTTAAAAGCTTTTTTTGATATCAACTTATAAAATCGTTATACAATTTATGATATAAAAGCTTGTCGCGAGATTTAAGTACTCATATTTACTTAGTCTGAAAATTTTAAAAATTAAAATCAATCAGATCAAGTTATTTAATTTGCTTGTTTGTGTACACAGGTAAATCTCGCGACAAGCTTTTATATCATAAATTGTATAACGACTTTATAAGTTGATAGCAAAAAAAGTTTTAAAAGAAAAGTTTATTTTATTCCTTTTAGAGCACTTAAATAAAAGCTTATTTTTAAAAAAGTTTTTTTACTTTTAATTTATTTTTATTTTTTAGTCATTGCTAGACAGAGGTTTCTCAGTCTGTTAATCTCATTCAACGCATCATTGTTGAAAGGTCGTTTGCCGGTTAATTTTGAACAGTCCAGCTAAGGGGTACTCAACATTTTTTTCCGCCAGGCTACATACATATGATAGATGTGTCACTCGAGCCGCAACAAGAGGAAAATGAGAAGGGGGGTAAACACTGTTAGATCAAAACAACATTGGACGAAGAAAAATTAATTAAAATATTAAAACTCATTCTCTCTTTTTTTTTTTTTTTTTTTTTTTTTTTTGCTTTTACTATAACACTATATTAAAAACGAAAAATAATACATTTTTTTTTTTGTAAATTCGTAATTTTATACCAATTTTTTCAATTTTTGTACAAAATTTGGATAATACTATTCTACAAACGAGAAAATATTTTCGTGTGACTATATTTAAAAATGACGAAGTTTTTAAATGTTTTATTCAAAATTTGAGTATTTTTTGACAAATCGTTAAAAAAAGTTTTTGGCCTTTTATTTTTTAAATGACTGATTCTAAAAGAAAAACACCTGAACTTTCTTAGTGCAAAATATCGATTCATTAACACGAGAAAAATCATACGGAACGATTTAGAAATCATTTTCATGAAAACGCATCGATTTTGACTCATTATAGAAAAAATTGTAAAAAAATAGAAATATCATTATTTTTTTAACAAATTATACCGTATTGTAGCGAAAAAAATGATCTTTCCCATTAGGCTATTATTTTTTGTCTCAGTTTCAGAGAAAGAAAAAGATGGTTTTTTGAGAAAGGTCGAAGAGAGAGAGAGAGAATCGGAACTTTTTTAAGCTCTATCCGATAAGCTGCCGGGCAGAATAAAAAGCTAACAGGAGTAAAAGGTTTTCAATTAATATCTTTTTAACTAATTGCGATATCAGAATATAAATCATCAAAACATGCATTGCCATCTAAACTAAACATGTATACAAAATTTCAGCTCAATCGATTGAAGACAACAGCTTTAAAATTGAGTTGCAAGAATCCACCCGAAAAAATTACTTTAATTAATACCTGCACGATTAAAAGTCGAAGGTAAATAAACGTATGCAACTATACGACTAGGTGTATCTTCTCACGAACCACACGATGCAGAAACTCGCCAAAGGTACCAAAAGATCGGAACTGATCCGAGGAATCCGTTTTGAACACTGATATTTCAATAGTGCGATTAGTTAAAAATATATTAATTAAAAACCTTAAAACGCATAATTAATGCCATTTTTTTCCGCCAGGTACCGAAGTTCCAATTTCCCGAACTTTTTTTTTATCCCCGACGTTTTTAAGACACGATCTAATTTTTTATGAGACTCAAACAAAAAAAAATTACAGAATCGGAAAGATCATTTACTTCGCCACGATACGGTATAATTTATTTCACAAAATACTGATATTTTCTTTTTTTTACGATTTTTTCTAAAATGAGTCAAAATTGATACGTTTTTATGAAAATGATTTCTAAATCACTCCGATTGAATTTTCTTTCAATTTAATGAAATGATATTCTACACTAAGAAAATTCATGCTTTTCTCTTTCAGAATCAGTCATTTAAAAAATAAAATGACAATTTTTTTTACGATTTTTAAAAAATACTCAAAATTTTATTTAAATACTTAATAATTTCTTTAATTATAAAAATAATCCCATGATATTTTTTTCCCGTGTGTAGAACGATATTATCCGTAATATGCACAAAGTTCGAAAGTATTACTTAAAAATTACAGTTTAAAAAAATTGTGTTTTTCGTTTTTTATCCCCTGTTTGCGAGAAATATTAAAAGATTATTTTTTGTTACATTTTTTATTTAAAAATTACAGTTTTTGCAATCTATATCTGAAGTTCGAAGGCATTAAACTAAGAATGAAGCCCTCAAAATTTAATTTTTAACAAATAATGCTATGCGAATCTGAATATATCTTCCTTTTATTTTGCAGGTCTTTTCTTTCTTTTTTTCCGAAGGTTTTAGGGATTGAACGCTTAGAACGCTGGATTATTAACTTTTGTCCCCTGGTTATAAACAACACCATCGCTTAGTTTTTATGATTGTTTAAAAAAAATACTCAAAGTTTTATTCGTGCATTTAATAACTTCGACAGCAGTTTTGTAATTGGAAAGAAGATTTATTTCGTGACGATGTAGTATGTGTTTCTTTCCTTTTTTTTCAAAACAACGATACTTTCCATATGACTTTTTCTAAAATGAATCACTATCGATGCGTTTATATGAATTTAAAAAAAAAAATGTCGAAAACTTTTTTACGAATTTTTGTTGTGCAATAATTCATTGTGCCACTAGAGTGCTGCACCTAACAAGCTGCTTAAGAATCGTTGAGTGTTCACTTTCTCGAGAGCTCTGATAGCGACAGGGGAAGGGAAATTTCCATGACAATATGTTATGCATTTAAAAATGTTCGTACAACGCCGGGGGAGTAAACTTGTCTGACAAAGAAAAGAAAAAGAAAAGAAGCGGAAAAATTTTGAAACAGGAAATTTTTAGTTATACACTAGGTAGAAACCCGAGCAATATCGGCCTAAGTAGAGGAGGGGGTTGGAATTCATTTTGAAATAGATTATTAGAAGTGCTGATTTTGTGAAGAAAAGGGAAAATTTACAAAAGTAGAGAAATCCCGTGGAACGCCGAGCCATGCAGCTAGTCTTTTTAATTAAATGCGATATCGGAATATAAATGGTCAAAACATGCATTGTCAAGCAAACTAAACGTGTATACAAAATTTCAGCTCAATCGGTTGAAGACATCGAATTTACATTGCAAGTTAAATAAAAGCTTGTAAAATATTACAAACTTTGTACGTGTAAAGAGTAGAAGTATTATAAAATATCTCGTAGTACAAATAAAATATTTTACATTTTACATGAAACAAAAAAATTATAATTGGAGGCGCAAGGTATAAATCCCTGTTAAGCGAGCGCTCTACCATCTGAGCTACGCTCCTGGTCGACACCTGTGTTATATTGTAAACATGCTCACCTTAACAAGATCGTTACAGTAACTAGGTCAATTATAAGTGTTAAGGGAGAAACTAGAATCGAGTAAATAGATATCTTAGAATGTTTAAAAGTAAATAGTTTTATAGATCTGTCTTTCTTTTAGTGTTCCCTGTAGAACAGTAAAAATGTAACATTCTTTGTACGTATGCAGAGTGGAAGTATTGTAAAATATATCTCGTTGTACCAAATTAAATGAATTTCAAAAATATTTTATGCGAAAAAGTAACAATTGGAGGCAGGGGGTAACGATCCCCGAACCTCTCACGTGCTAAGCA
This sequence comes from Trichonephila clavipes, assembly GCA_019973935.1. NCBI lineage: Eukaryota > Metazoa > Arthropoda > Arachnida > Araneae > Nephilidae > Trichonephila > Trichonephila clavipes. Next base: position 231,250 of record BMAU01021373.1, on the reverse strand, counting down.
AGTGCTCTATCATCTGAGCTACGCTTTATGTCGACATGTGTGTTATTGTAAACATGTTCGCCTTAACACCTAAACAACATCGTTACAGTAACTAGGTCGATATCGGAATATAAATCGTCAAAACATGCATTGCATCCAAATTAAACGTGTATACAAAATTGCAGCTCAATCGTTGAAGACATCAGCTTCAAAATTGAATAACAAGATTCCACCCGAACATTTTACATTGAAAGTGGAAAAAAAAGCTTGTAAACAAATAGGAAAAAATGCGGAAATTTAAATTTGTTCAAGAGAAATAATTTTCGAATGAAAATTAAAGTGATTTAAAGTAAATTTAAAACTGCGAGCTCCTGGGAATCGAACCCTGGGTAATTCCTTTGAAGTCAGCTTCTCTAAACTCCAGGCCACGAGGGCTTGTGGATGAAGGTAAAGTAAACGTTTATACAAAATTTCAGCTCTCTCATTTGAAGACATCAGCTTCAAAATTCAGCTTCAAAATTACACCCGAACAAATTACTTTAATTAATAGTTTTTAACTAATTATGATATCGAAATATAAATGAACAAAACAATGCATTGTCATCCAAACTAAACGTGTATACAAAATTTCAGCTCAATCGGTTGAAGACATCAGCTTCCAAATTGAGTCGAAAGATTCCACCCGAACAAATTACTTGAATTAATTACTTTTTAACTAATTGCTATATTGGAATATAAATGGTCAAAACATGCATTGTCATCCAAACTAAACGTGCATACAAAATTTCAGCTTAATCGGTTGAAGACATCAACTTCAAAATTGAGTTGCAAGATTCCACCCGAACATTTTACATTGCAAGTTAAATAAAAGCTTGTAAAATACAGTGAATTCTTCGACATTATTTTTTCTTGTTTTTCTTTCTTTCTTTTTTGATGGGTAAGGTATATAAAAGAAACATATATTAATTTTAAAAAAGGTGTGAATAGTTACTTTTTTTAATATATATGTTTAGGAATTTTTGAAATTTGTTTAATGTGTGTGTGTGTGGTTTAAAAAGTATATATATATATATATATATATATATATATTAAAAGATGGACCTCTATATGACATTTTATATATAACGAACTTTTTTCCCGGATTTAGCTGATAGATAGCGGATTATATAGAGGTTCGGCAGCATTTTCAGAAACTTTGCACAAAATGAATGTCAAGAATTTGCTTATTTTATTTTTTCTAAATCAATGAAAGGAAAGAGAAAAGTCATATATTTTCTGTAAAAAAAACTTCTAATTTGAAATGAAAAATGTGTGTATGTGAAAATTCTTTCTTCCAGTTTATTTTTTTTTTCAATTCCTCTTAATCAAAATAAATTTCGAATTCATTTGGTAGGGTTGATTTATTTTGAACGCACCTTATTCATTTTATCTTCTCGTAAAGCGATAAATTAGGAAGCACACGTCTCTTAAGACGTAAATCTTTTTCTAACAACATTGGAATTTTTAAACCAATATTTCTTGAGCTACACTGCTCAAAACAATTAGGGGAGCAAGCAAAAAAGTGAAGAAAACCGTGTGAGACAGCCACGTATTGGAATACAATGCATAGTACACGCGTATCAATGCGCAATACAGAAAAAAGGCGTAAAAAAATTTGGAATTAAGCTTTAATTCTTTGAAAATATGGAAAAAACATGAAAAGATGATTTAGGGCAACAATTTGGTTACATGTAAACGATATAAAAAAGGTACTGTTTAGACATGATGCATGAGTTTTAATAGGGCGTGTGGTCTCCTCGAACAGCTAAGACTGCTGCACACCTGTTTGCCATGGATGCGATGAGGTTATCGATCAGACTTTGGGGAATACCGTTCCACTCCTCAAGAAGTGCAATCTGCATGTCTCGAACAGTAGCAGGTGTCCTAGGTCGCGCAGCAATCGTCGTCGAGCATGTCCCCAACATGCTCCCATGGATTCAGGTCAGGAACACGCTGGCCATTCCATACGCTGTATTTTTCAGCTTCAAGCATGTTCTCCACCAGACGAGCTCTATGCGGTCGGGCATTATCATCCTGGAAAACAAAGCAATCTCCAATGGCTCCAGCGTAAGGGATGACATGAGGTCGAACGTATCTCGTCTGCATACCTTCGGCCCTTCAAAGTGTCATTCCGAATGATATGCAGGTCCGTACGTCCACCTATGCTGACTAGAACATCTTTGGGACTAGAGAGGTTCCACCCAAACCATCCAACCAGCTCTTCTGTATTGTGACCTTTCACGAATGAATGCGGGTTTATTTCGAGTGTCCCTGTCCCTCCATACAAGAACACGTCCGGTGTCACACTCTAGACTGAATTGGGACTCGTCTGTAAACAGCACTTAGCTCCAATCATGTTGCTCCCAATCTCGATGTTCAGCAGCCCATCTTTTCGACATAACACGGTGGCGTTTTCTCAACGGAATGCAGACCATTGGCCTACGCAGAGAGCCCTCCCTCATGAAGCTGATTAAATACTGTTTGGCTGGACACCCAAATTCGTCCTGTTGCCAAGAGCAACTGTCTTTGAATGCTGCGTAGCATTCTCTTTTGTTTCGACGGACTGTTAACTGTAAATTATACCGGTCATCAGTTGATGTAACTTGGCGCGTGGCCGACCTGCTCCTGGTCAACGTCTAACATTTCCTGTTTCTTGGAATCGATTCCACAGCCTTGCAACAACACTTGGTGACTCAACATGCGTCCGCAACACTACGTTATGTTTGCCCGGATTCCAGTCTGGTAAAACACGCCATGCCATGGATTCCGGTAAATTTTCGTTGTTGAGAATTCTCAAGAATTTGCTTACCTTGTTCAAAAAACAAATACTGCGCAATGGAATTTCACAGTTACGGCAATAAAACAACGTTTCTGAAAAATCCCGATTTGTGCCCTTATCTCCAGTTTTTCTGGTTTTTGACGTTATAAACTTTGATTTGCAAAATAAATTTTCTTCTTCCGTTTGGTAGGCTTTTTATTATGGATGATTCATTTTATGTTACTTATTGGTATGCATCTTTGACTTAAATTTTTTAAAATCATTGTTTTTAAACTCTAATTGTTTTGAGCAGTGTATTTATCACTGAATAGATGACATCTTTTCTTGCTTCAAAAGCCATCGTGATAAGGATTCACTACTAGCCAGTGGCGTAACGAAGAATGTTAGCCCCCTTCCCCGCAAACTCAGGTTTTGGACCCCAAGTCGGATCTTATAAAGGGTGCGTACTTGGCATCAGTCAGGCTTCGGGCCCTCTAGATATCTGCTCCTCCCCCAGAGTGCCTAAATGTACGTTACGACATGCATTTTCTAGAAATAAACATGTTTGATTAGCAAAAAATTCAGCAAATTATAATTGGTATAATTTAATTTAAATCTTATTTGAAATGGATTCCTATTCATATTCAATTTACTCCCACCCCCTCCCTTTATTGAGGTTTTATTTTGCTTTGATTGGTTCATCTTTTTACATTTTGATCCCCCTTTTTTAAGGTATCCGACTACGTTCGGAACCGTGATTTTAAAAAAGCGCATAAATGGATAAATTTCATGATATTTAGTGTCACTTAGAATAGAATATATGTAAAAAATTGTTTTACGGACATTTTGACAAAAAAAATTATTTAAATACAATGTTTCGGCAAAAAATTAACTTTGAATAACATTTTTTTCAAAATATTCTCCTTTTGTGAAAAATGCTTCTATTATAATAATATTTTTCTGTATATAGCTCAGACCTCTGTACAGAGGCTCAACTGTGACTTTGGAAAAACTCACATTCTTTTCAGAGTTACAACCAATTAAAATAATAATCTGCGTTTTTTTCTCCCCTCTGTTGTAAAACATGGATAAACCCTCTTCTAAGTTATATATTTCAAAAATTCTATTTGAGCCTCTGTGCATAGTTTGAGCTGTATACAGGGCAAAATATTATTGTAATAGAAGCATTTTTCACTAAAGAAGAATATTTTGAAAAAGGGTCCTTCTATGTTCATTTTTTTGTCAAAATATTGTACTTAAATAATTTTTTAATGTAATACTATTCTTACAACAATTTTATACACATTTTCTAATCTAAGTGACACTAAATATCATAAATATTATCCATTGATACGCTTTTGCAAAATTACGGTTCCGAACGTAGTGGGATACCTTAAGTGAACTCATTTTGTTTTGCTGAAATGCAAAATAATAGATAGAAATTATCCGCACTTTTTCTAGTTTTGTATATATCCCGATGTTCTTAGAAATATTTGTATCAGATAATGTCACAGCCATGAGGAATTTTTTTATTTCTGTCTCAATGAATATATCTTATTCACAGAGGTTAGACTTAATTTTAAACGTGATCCATACCGTCTATATACCGTCTATATAAGAATCTAAAAACTTGGAAACTGAACAAAAAGAACTATTTCTTTCTTAGTTGATCTATTGTAAAGTTTTGACTCATGATAAATTCTGAAAATTACTTAATATATTGTCACAAATCCGGTTTTATTTAAAGATTTATTTTATAAATATTTCTTTCATTGTAAATCTTCTTTTACATGTGAATGCAAATAATTCTATTCCAGCGATACGTTTAACTTTTTAAAGCTTATTCGGAACTGCGAATAAGACCAAACCGCTTTTTACTATTCTTAAAACGAAAAATTAGCAGGTCCAACAGATTTCTTCATAAAATGCAGACACGAATAAAAAAAAGAACATAGAAATATTTTCGAGCGATAAAGGTATAAAGTATAATACATTATAAACTAATAAGAAATAAAAACCAAATAAGAATTGTAATGATGAAGAAACTCTTGAAACTTTTCAAACTAGAGTAAATGCAATAACATTTTTTCTCAATTATTTCTCCAATATTAGATTATGAGCTTAGGTACCCAACTAATATTAATACCACAAAATGAATGTACTCCGAAAAAATTAAAATATTTATCACTAGATTATTTTTGTTTCATTCAATACTTTTATTACCTGAGATATATATACTGGTACCCAAAATTCAGTTTGACAACAATAGCCTCAAACGTAATATATTCTTAAATTCTTCAAAGATGGATTCCAAGAGCTTTCTTCCTCCATGCAATCGTTGAACGAGCATTAGCCAAATATTATCTATGAGATTTGTTTCAAAGTTTTTGACTGGCCATGAAAAATTCGATTTCGATTTGATTTCATTTTAAGGTATCCGTCTATCCTAAAGTCATGATTTTTTTTAAAAAAAATCGATAATTTTTTTATTTTATTTTTAGGCCATCTTTTTAGCTTTTTAAAAATACCAAGTTTTTTTTCCATTCATTAGAACAAAAACTACAAGTGTTTTAGTAAAAGAGCAAAGATGCCATAACTTTACATAAGATGTCAAACTTTAAAATGCATTTTACTCGAATTTTTTTCCCGAAAAGCTCAAACGGGTACAGCGATTGCTCAAAAAGTTTTTAAAATAATTTAATGAAATTTTTTGTGTGTGTTTTGTATAATAATAGAAGTGTTTAACCTTCAGATGCATCAGTCACTGTTTTGCTACAAAATTTACACTTCTTTACGTGAATATAATTATTTTTTAAGCAATTTCATGTTCTAAGATAAAGTGCTCTAGTTAATGTAAAAATTAAAATATTTCTTATCCTGAAAGTTATTTCAAAAAGGAATAGCTAAGCAATACATCAAAGTTGAAAAATTGTAGCATTTGTTCATTTACTATTTGTACAGAGCGGTCCCCGTTAACGTAATTTTTTGTCAATTTTTACCCATTTTTTTCCATTTTATTAGTAATTATTTATTTTTCTCTTCTTAATTTTAGCATTTTTTTCTTAAAATGTATGAAATAAATCTAAAAACCACAAAAAAATCTCCATATCTCCTTTTTTTTAAAAAAAAAAGTTGTCGCAAGTAGTCGGATACTATAATTTACATCATACTCTGAAGTAACATAAAATTAGCTTTGAAATGTCTTTAGATAGTTTCGGATGTAATAATATAATTAAAAAGTAACTTTCCCTATAAAGTATGCAGTGAAATTATAAAAAAGCCTATTTGCGATATAGAATATATTTAACTTATTTTTAATTGGTTGTAAACAAAATGACGAGAATTAATATTAAACTATACTATAGCGCGGTCAAGGTAACTATTTAGTCATATATAAGAAAACATTCACTTTCTCCTGAAATCCTCGATAATATAATTTATTATAAATGACATCCACTTGAACAAAGACACTTAAAGGCGAAGTGTATAATAACTTATCCCATTTTCTAATGATTGCAATATATCTTGTTAAAAACTTTTATAACACAAAAAGACGATGTTAAATTAATAGGCGGTAAGTACCGGGCATGAAATATGCATCGTAAAGTTAAAAGGGATTTGAAGTGGAACTTCTTAATTTTACATTCTGTCACTTCATTTTCATGCCAGTTAACGCAAAAAGGTGGTACAAATTTCACGCTTTTGTCTCCTGCTTTTGCGAGGAAGATGATACATAGCGTCATCATATGTTAGCGGAAAAGTAATTTGATTTCTTTGATTGATGCACTTAATTCGATACTCTGTTTCACGTAATTTAGGAAAATTCATGTAGAATCCTGAAACAAATCTTTCATTTTTGGTTTCCCTCCTTAAAAGTGATCAACAAGCTTAGATGTACCCTCCCTGAAAAAGCTAACTGTTTTCAGATATTAAGAGGGTTTGTCTACTTGATACGAAAATAGATGGGTTTTTTTATTTTTATTTCTAATAGGCTGCGGATTGGTGTTTTACCATTGCAGACCGTATCATTCCCCACAAGCTGGTAAATCTTTTTAGTGACGCGCCACAAGGCAGTTACCAATCGCCGCAGGTCATTTTGACGCCCAGTTTCCTCCTCAGGGGGAGGCACCTGAGCTCTGACGATGCAAACCTGTACTAGGATGCGGCTGTTTCATGTAACCTGTACTGTTTTTCATGGTTTAGTTAATTATAGATCATAATATAAAATATTTTGTTTTTATATGCTTTATTTTAGGTCCGGAATTGTGAATATTAGGTATATATCTTTTCATCTGTAATATTTTATTTTATTATCTTTAAGAACCGTATTATTTGTCTTTATTGCATCCAGATTCCGATAATCATCAAATTTATAGTTGTAACTAAAAATAGTTTGCATTTAAAGTACTTCAGCTCTCAACATTTTGTAAGAGCTGAGAGACCAGCTCTGTCAGGAGAGTATGATTTTGTAGGATTTTTCCTTTGAAACATTTTGTTAAAAGGTTGAGTCATATCCTTTTCAGAGGACCAATAATGTCAATTTTTTTATTACTGCATTCCGAAGCAGCGCCGTCTAGTGAGCTTTCGGAGCTCCGGCTTGAATAATTTTTCGGCAGAGGCCTACTAACCACCGCCGGTTCAACACGTCACGTTTTTTCGCGCCTAGCGTGATATCAGTCCAAGCGCCGAAGCATGAAAAGGTAATTAATTTCCCCGTCTTCTAAAGGTATAACTCAATTTCAATTAATCTAACTTCTGCATGTCTCTTTCCCTTTGTAAATATTTCCCTCTAACTTGAAAAAAATTATTTTTTACTTAAATAAAGTATCTGTGTTTAACTGACTTTGATTCAATTAATTCATCACTAATCCTTTAATACTTACCCTTAGGCAACCACCTCGCCAATTTAAAATCCCGACTTCTGAAGAGTCTGATTTTTATTCGAAGATTTTATTCGGACTCCCACAGAAATAATTGGGGGCTCGGCCGGGATTTCATTTCAAAAATCTTCTCTAAATAATTAGTTTCAACAACTCCTAGCCTTCTCTTTTAAAGAAACCATATTTGGCTGCACGCTTAAATTACAAACGAACTGAATATAAATTTGCACGGATTGCCTCTCATAACATACTAAAATTTAGGTGGAAAAAAAGCGACTCCCGGAGTACAGACCTTCAACACGTTACCGAAAACACGTTATTTCAGCAGTGCACAACTTCAAAAGATTATCAGTGAACACGTCGTCCAGTGAATCAGTTACTGTGTTTTTTTTTCGTTGTCCTTTAGAAGAGAGAAAAAAAGGGGGAATCTTCAGAAAAGAATACGTGAGCCACCGTCATTTTGCTTATAAAAATTGTGGTAGCCGATTTCATGAAGTAATTTATATTTTTAAATATCATGTGTGTTTTTTTTAAATACTATTTTTCTATTTGTGTATAGAAATCGTATCAATTGAAATTTTCTACAAGTATATCTTATCAATATTAAGAAAGTCGTACGTAATATTCAAGTTTTTTATTTGTGTCTTATTTAATAACAAATTTAATTGCATTTATGTGTGCACGAAATACTTTCCTTTCCTTTGGTTGCGTCATTGACCTTGAACGGTGCCAACTAGCGAACTCTTAAGAGATTAATGTTTTCCATTCCTAAACATTTTGCAATTTCAATGACTCATATAGTTTAATATTTTCTTTCTCCCGCAGCTGTTTAGTAATTAATTATTGATATGAGTATTCGAGAAATATATTTTGAAAGAAATCTAATATATATTATAAATGTGAAAGTTTGTGAAAATCTTTGTGGGTCTTTCACGCAAAAACAACTTAATGGATTTTAATGAAACTTTACAGTAATATAGCTTATACATCAGAATAACACATAGGCTATAATTTATACCACAGGCTATAATTTATAAAAATTTGTAAAAAGTGCCCAAAATATAACGCTATTTGTCAAGTAAGAAGGAAAAAATTCTGCCATCTGCAAGCAAAAAAGTGGCAAAAAAGCCCACGTCAGCATATATCTATCTTTTGTTTGTAAAAAACTCTTTTTGTTTTGGCTACGCAAGGGAATCGCTTCTAATTAATTCCTGTGATCAGAATAATGCCTATTTTTTATTTCAGAATAAAACTAAGTTTTGAAGGGAGAGGTTGTTATAAATCTCTCTTTATTTTAATGTTTTTTTATGATTTTATTATGCACATTTGGTAGTAAGAAGTTGATCTATTTTCAAAATAACTACTTTTATCGCTTCTGGTACTTAAAGTAAATAAACTTTCTCTTTCACACTACATCATTTGGACAAAATTTCATAATTTTTTGTGGTTAGTAGTTAATTATAACGCTGTAATTTTAATTGAATATGCAGATATTGCATTTTTAAGTATAAAACTAATTATAACTACTGCACTGTATTTTTGCAGTGAGTGAATGATATTAACGTCGCGCTGTTCAGCTACATGAGGGCTTTTGGAGACGGACCATGTAATTTTGAACAATGTTCAAGTGACGGGAACGACACTTGAGCTGGCACCACCTTCTCCTAACTACCACACGACACCAACTTAGCAGGAATATTCTACCAATACTTAGCTTTAATATTCTTTGAAATCCACTCTTCCAAGATATATGGCAGCACGGGTTCTATGATTAGTATTTTAGTGGGGAAGGCGAACAGTTTTGTAGCAGATATTGCGTTTTCAGCCGATTGCAAAGATTATTATTTTTGTCGCAAAAAATAGTTAATGTCAAAATTTAAGTGTCTTATGGTTTTGTCTGTTAATGAAGACCTTTGGAAAATGATTTGATTACTTATTTTAAGTGAACGGTGTACATAATTAATTTTACAGTGGAATATCTTTAATTAATTTATTAGCTCTAACGGATTAAATTTTCCAAAGTACAGTATTTTGTTTATGTATATCCCTTTAATTTTAAATGTAGTGATCCAAAAAAAAAAATATTGTATGAAAAAAACTGCTGTAAATCATAATACGGTTGGATAAAGTATTAAAGTGCATTTCTCCCCTACACGGCGGGTCTTACAAAGCTCTAATAAAGCTCGAGCTACGAAAGTAGCTAGGCATTTGCCAACTTGACTCTATCGTTAACAGTTCGCTATGTTTTTCATTGAATCGCCATTATAATTTAAGAAACGGCGTTGCTTGCGAATATTACAATTTTAAAATAAAATAAATACAACAGAAAGTAATATTAATGTATTACACTTTCAGATATAAATTATTTACACTACTTTAAGCGTTCATTACGCAAAACTTTTAAGAATTTGTTACTTTTGCTGAGCAGAGATCAGCTTAGGGAGGTATTTTGAAAATCGACCCTCAAGAGTGTTACGAGGAATTATAAATTTAAAAATCCTTTTTTATCGGCTATTAGATCTACATAGTTAAAATTTAACAAAGGTGTTTTTTTTTTTTCTTTTTTTTTTGTTTAGCTGAGATATGCAAAAAGCTTTTTCTGTTTAATTTTCAATTCACATAAAATTAACTCATTAAAAACTTCTTTTCCTTCAATCTTTGTTTATTTTTTCAGTTCACCCGTGCGAAGAACGGGTATACCAGCTAGTATGCTATATTTTTTAGAATTGGTGAAAGATTGTTCTGCATGACCTTATTTTAATAGTGTATTTTATCATTCAATAGTATTTTGAGTTCATTTTTGACAGAATTATTATGCTTTCTATTGAAACGTGCGTTTATTCTTAGAATTTGCTGATGAGATCCTAAAAAGTTTTTATTTTTATTGGTGCAATAAAAAATATACATGAGATTTTTCTTAAAGTGACTAACTTCTAATTGTTTGCTTTTTTCAGTAAATAACTTTAGAGGATTAAATTTTTTTCATATCACAATAAATTTAATCACAGTTTTAAAACAAGATTCATATTAATTTATTTTGTTTCAAATTCTCTTTGCATTTATTATAACGAAATGAGATAACTGATATATTAAATGGTTTTAAAAAAAAGTTTTGTTTTCAGTTGAAATTAATAATTTGACTATTTCAAATTAAGCGTTACGCATTTTAGCTCGCACTGTTGTCTTTACACATTACTGGTTTAAAATATTTCTAAATGAATAAAATTTGAATGTTTCAATGAATATTTAGTGTATTTGATGCAATATCAATTTAACTTGAGAATTTTTGTAAATGAAAACGAGATTTGCCTATAGCAACATCATTATTTTTGTTTGAACGCGTGACAATTTTGTTTATTCCTTTGATTACTATCTAAAATTAAATTTAAAATTTTAAAATGGCGTATCTACGCAAAGGTCGACGCGAAGATTTATTGGTCTTAGCCACGGAATTAAAAATATAATTAGATAAATCTATGACCATCGCCACACTCAAAGATCTAATTATTGGTAGTGAAAATTATGACGAACTGACCAAAAGCATACATTCAATGATTGTTGAGGATCGCAAAACCAGGGAGAAAAAGCAAAAAGAGTAAGAAGAAACTTTACGCATTGAAGAGCAAAAAGAAAAAATTACGCATTGAAGAACGAGAAGAAAATTACGCATCGAACAATTGAAGTTAGATGAGCAAAAACGCAAATATGAGTTTGAGTTGGAAAAGTTAAGGATCCAAACACAATCCAAGTAAGACGCTGATGCATCCAAAGAAAGTGATACTAAATTTCTCGTCAAAGAAGTTTCAAAGTTTATACATCGTTTTGATTTGAAAGAAGACATCAATCTTTATCTAAAATTATTTGAACGTCAAGCGCAGAAATTGAATATTGATCAAGAAAACTGGGTTTCTCATCTGCTAGGCTTGTTACCGACGGAAGTATCTCACATCATAGCGAGAGAGCCTGACGATAAAGCCAACTCTTACGAACACGTTAAAGATTTACTGCTGAAACGCTTTAAAATAACTCCAGAAAATTTTCGACAACTATTTGTCACTCACCAAAAAGCACCTGAAAGAACATGTATTGATTTTTACCATGAGTTAAACACTTACTTCAACGGATGGATAGATGGATTGAAGACAGAGATACTTTCGACAAATTATCAGATCTAATCATAACAGATCAACTAAAACGAATAACGCCTTTCGAATTTAAGGAATATTATTTTGATGAATGGGCAAATATGAACTCCCCTGTTCAATTAGCAGAAAAACTAGAATTCAAAGACTTTAAGAGGACTCTGAAACAAAAATCTAGCAGTCCATTTGTAAAGAAACAAGAATTCAAAAATTCACAGAAAAGTATCGCAAATATGAAGCTCCGGGAAAATTCGAGTATAACAGAAAAGATAAGAAGTTTCCAGCGTCAACGAATTACAACAAACATTACGAAGCCCCTGTTACCAAGTACGAATCTGTTCAAAGATATCAAGACAGCGCGCAGAAAGGGTATTACAACAAAAATTACGAGAAACACTCAAATCACAATGCTTCCAAGCATATGCTCAGACGAACTATTCAAAATCGCAGAAATTCAAAGAACCTCCAAAAGAAACTTTCACACTCATCTTTAAGGAAGGTTTACGTACTAAAGAGATAGTTTTTGAAAAGGTGAAAATCACGGCGCTCATAGACAGTGGTAGTACCGCAAGTTTGCTTCGAGAAAACACGAGCAGAAGAATAATGGATCCAACAAAATTATCGAAGAACAAGATGCTTCTCACAGGTATTGGTGAAGCACAAGTGACAACTATCGGTTCCTTGGAACATGAGTTCAAAATAGATGATAAAAATTACTCATTAACTTGGCATGTTGTACCGGCTGATAAATTAAAATTCGAAGCAGTTATTGGATCAGATCTTTTTTGGAACAAGCATCGATAAGTTTCACTAAAGAAGGAGTTAAATTCAACAAATATGAGAATCATGCACAGCTTATGCAAATATCAGCTGAAAATCTTCAAGAAGAACTAGACCTGCATCATGTTGAAAATCGTCAAATCAAGAAGTAACTTGAAAAGTTAATTCAAGACTACAAGCCAGAAAAACAGCACCTACCGACGTCACAACGAGAATTATTCTAAAAGACGAAGAACCAGTCTGTCAACCCCCTCGTCGACTAGCTTTCACAGAAAGACAAGAAGTAAACAAACAGATAAAAGAATGGCTCAACAAAGGCATTATACGTCCGAGTTCTTCGGAATATGCAAGTCCAATCGTAATGGTAAAAAAAAAGATGGATCTTCGAGAATGTGCATTGACTTCAGAAAATTGAATCAGAAGCTTGTGAAAGATAAATTTCCGTTACCTCTCATAGAAGATGTTTTGGACACTTTGAAAGAAGCAAAGGTATATTCTACATTAGATTAACGCAATGTTTTCTTTCACGTCGATGTTGACGAAGATTGCAGAAAGTATACATCCTTTATCGTCCCAGACGGACAATTTGAATTCAACAAAGCTCCTTTTGGACTAAAAACAAATCCAGGAGTTTTTCAACGCTACGTATCAAGTATATTTAGAGATCTTACTCGGAAAGGAATTATAATCAGTTATTTAGATGATCTAGTCATTCCAGCGAAAAACGCACAGGAAGGTCTAGAAAAACTTAAAATTATTTTCGAAGTCGCAAAGAAATATGGATTAGAAATTAAGTTCAAGAAGTGCCAATTCTTAAAAAAGAAAATTGAATTTCTAGGTCACATTGTAGAAAGCGGAACTATTAAACCATCTCCCACGAAGACACTAGCTGTCCGAAAATTTCCAGAACCAACAACAATGAAACAAGTACAGAGTTTTCTTGGCTTAACTGGGTATTTCCTCAAGTACATCAAAGATTATTCAAAGATAGCTAAACCACTTAGCATATAACAAGAAAAGAAAACCTCTTTGTTTTGGGGGCTTAACAATAAGAAGCATTTGAAAAATTGAAGAAAATCATGTCCGAAGGTCCAATCTTGCACATTTACAAGTATGCAAGAAAAACAGAACTGCATACAAACGCTTGTAAACAAGGGTACGGCGCAATTTTTTTACAAGAAGCAGAAGATGCAAAGTTACACCCCGTGTACTACATGTCGAGGAAAACAAATACAGCGGAAGAAAAGTATGACAACTACTAACTAGAGGTACTAGCAATTATCAACGCATTAAAGAAGTTTCGTGTTTATCTTTTAGGACAACACTTTAAAATTGTAACTGACTGTTCAGCATCTCAGAAGACTATGCAAAAAAAGGATATAATTACTCGCATAGCCAGATGGGTGCTTCAATTAGAAGAATTCGATTATGAAATAGAGCACAGAGCTGGAAGTCGTATGAAGCATGTTGATGCTGTTAGCCGATAACCCGTAATGATAGTATGCAATGATACATTAACTTCAAAGCGTAAAAAAGCACAAGAGGAAGATGACAACATCCAAACATTGAAATCACTTCCAGAGAAGCAAGAATCAGAAGAATTTTTGAGCGAAACGGTATACTCTACAAATACTTAAATGGTCGAGAATTAATCGTAACCCCTAAAGCAATGGAAGTTGAACTAATTAAACTGATTCACGAAATTGGTCATTTCTCAGTAAGAAAAACAGAAGAAATTGTGAAACAGGAATTTTAACCAACGTCGTTAAAAAAGTAATACTTAATTGCGTTCCATGCATTTAGCTAATAAGAAAACTGGCAAAAAGGAAGGGTTTTTGAATCCTATTTCTAAGGAACGCATTCCTCTAAGTACGTACCATGTTGACTTCATTGGTCCTTTACCCTCCACAAACAAAAGTTATCAGCAGATTTTCACCGTAGTAGACGCGTTTACCAAATTTACTTGGCCATATCCCGTTAAAACTGTGTCTGCTGAAAGTGCCCTGGAAAAGCTAAAACAACAGCAGAAAACCTTTGGTAATCCCATCAGAATTATTTCTGATAGAGGTTCAGACTTCACTTCAAAATTAATCAACGACTACTGTGATGAAGAGAACATTCAACATCTACAAATAGCAACAGGTGCTCCTCGAGGAAACGGATAAGTTGAACGAATTCATCGAACTTTGATTCCAGTTCTCACCAAGCTATCATTAGACGATTCAACGAAATGGTACAAATACGTCAACAGATTACAGAGAATACTAAACAGCACTATATGTCGCAGTACAAAATGGACACCATTCGAACTATTAGTGGGAACCAAAATGCGTAACAAGGAAGACATCCTAATCAAAGACCTACTGCTAGAAGAAATGGCGAAAGAATTACTAGAACAACGCGAATTTTTAAGAAACGATGCAAAAAAGAGCATCGAAACCCCACAATCTGAGAATAGAAAGACGTATAACAGAAGAAGAAAGAAAGATTCGTTATACAAAGAAGATGATTTAGTAGCCATCCAAAGAACCTAACTTGGAGCTGGACTGAAACTAAGACCAAAGTTCTTAGGCCCTTACAAAGTAACGAAAGTGAATTCTAAGGACAGGTATGAAGTGGAAAAGGTTGGTCAGCACGAAGGATCTAACTCAACCACCACCTCAGCTGATTTGATGAAACATTTTTATGCTTAATTAATTTTTTTATATTAGTTATTATTTTTAATTTTTCTCAAACTATATCCCTCTTGAGAAATTAATACATATTCTAAGGTAACACTCGTTTCCATTAATCATTTTATATTCACTTGTAACATTTATTATATTTTCGTATTATTCTTTATCTTTCTATTGACACGAAGGATTTTTTTTTTCATGGTTTAGTTAATTGTAGATCATAATATAGAATATTTTGTTTTTATATGCTTTATTTTAGGTCCGGAATTGTGAATATTAGGTATATATCTTTTCATCTGTAATATTTTATTTTATTATCTTTAAGAACCGTATTATTTGTCTTTATTGCATCCAGATTCCGATAATCATCAAATTTATAGTTGTAACTAAAAATAGTTTGTATTTAAAGTACTTTAGATCTCAACATTTTGTAAGAGCTGAGAGACCAGCTCTGTCAGGAGAGTATGATTTTGTAGGATTTTCCCTTTTAAACATTTTGTTAAAAGGTTGAGTCATATCCTTTTCAGAGGACCAATAATGTCAATTTTTTTTATTACTGCATTCCGAAGCAGCGCCGTCTAGTGAGCTTTCGGAGCTCCGGCTTGAATAATTTTTCGGCAGAGGCCTACTAACCACCGCCGGTTCAACACGTCACGTTTTTTCGCGCCCGGCGCGATATCAGTCCAAGCGCGCAAGCAGGAAAAAAGTAATTAATTTCCCCGTCTTCTAAAGGTATAACTCAATTTCAATTAATCTAACTTCTGCATGTCTCTTTCCCTTTGTAAATATTTCCCTTTAACTTGAAATAAATTATTTTTTACTTAAATAAAGTATCTGTGTTTAACTGACTTTGATTCAATTAATTCATCACTAACCTTTTAATACTTACGCCTAGACCAGGGGTGCCCAACCCAAATCGGTTGGTAGGCCAAGTAAAAATTTACTTAACTGAGGTGGACCGCACATATCAAAATAAAGAGAATTATTCAAAATATTTTACTATCGTAACTCATACAAAATATGATATGATCAACATTCAATTATTGATATAATCAAAAAACACCAAATTTTCCTTTTACTGGATCACAATCACAACAAAGTTGAAAGTCGACCGATTGCACTTGTTGGTGGAAGAATATCTCTTAACCTGCAAGATTCTTATCTACAGAAGATTCATGCTGCCATCTGAGGTTACGTAGTATAACAACGATGGGCGCGTAACATCTTCACATTTTATACTTGTGTTACAGTATGTTTGCAAAATTTGATTTAGATTTTCAAAACTTTTATTTCAAATGCAAAAAGCAATTAAGTAAAAAAGAACAGCTTTGTGATTATTACACTGTCAAAAAAGGTTTTTTTCGGCCCGATAGCCAAATGTTTAGTTTCGTATTGTATGATATTAATTATTGCATCGTGATTAAATATATAACATAACATGAAAAAGTTACATAATTTAAGAAGGTTAAAATATTAAACATTTTTATTCTGCTGCCGTAATTATCTTACATTTCTAATGGCTGGTCTGACAGTCCTGAGGCAACTCATTAAATCCATCAGCGGATTCTTTCAATGCCAAATAAAACAAGAAAAAGACTACTAATCTGAACTTAAAAATATAGACATAAATTATTTCTCTGACAAATAGGACTAAATACACTACTCACTCTCAACGAAGTTCTCATTGAAAGAGGGATAACACATCCAAGCTCATCTATTTTCCTTCATCCATCAACACCTGTTATTACAATTGCTTAGAAATCAAATGAAGGAAAAAAAATTATTTCGGTAAAAACTGCATTGGGAGAGGTGGGGGTGGGTCAAAACACGATATTTTCGATTCAACCGTCTGTAGTCCAAATGTCTAAAATAATATAGACAGAAACGTCAATTGGGCCGCAAAAATTCTCCAAATGGGCCGCGGGTTGGGCATGCCTGCCCTAGACAACCACCTCGCCAATTTAAAATCCCGACTTCTGAAGAGTCTGATTTTTATTCGAAGATTTTATTCGAACTCCCTCATATATATATATTAATTTTCGATGGGTTTTTTCTGTGTGGTTTTTTACTGTTTGTGATCATATAGTCTTGTTGTTTTTCTATACCATCTTGTTCCATTTCCATATATCTTATAAAGCTTCTCTCTCTCCATGTATAATTCATTTGTAAAGACATAAAACCATAAAATTGAATCTTAAAAACACCGAACAAGGAGTTTTCTTGCTAAATCAAATTCCAAAAGACAAATTAAATGTGTACAAATTTGAATATCTGCTACTTTATCTCATTTTTTGCTTACTTTTCCCTCAAATATATCACAAATAATCTCTAAAAGAAAAAGTCGAGAAATATATTTGTGTATGACTTAAAAGAGAAATTCTCTAAAAGTGAAATCTGAAATATTCCTATGAAGATTATTTTAAAAAGACACATTGAACATATTCTTTCGTAACAGAGAAGTAAATAAGTAAATAATAAAGAGGAGGTTATGTATATAAAAGAGAAAAATGTCATCCATCTTCGCTCCAAAAACTTTACCAACGAAAGAGTAAAAGGAACATGTTAGAACATGAGAGAGAAAAATTTGCAATTTGACAATCTTTATAACAAAGGCGGCATTGTCAAGTTTGATAATCTAGAAAACGTTCGGAAATGGAAAAAACAATCTCAAAACGAGCTCATGAAGAAAAAATAACATTATTTTCCACATAGAATGCGATGCATGGAAAAAAAATATGAAACCAAAAAAAAAAAACTTGGATTTATTACGCATTTAAAACGTGAGCGCATCTTTTCCACAAAATGCGAGAATCTAATTTTACATGATGGATCCAAAGATGGATGTGAATGGAATATTTATGCAGGAAGGAAAATGGAGAATTTTAAGCGAAATACTCGACAAAAAATTTATGTTTGATTTCGTCTTTGCTTACTATACAATGAAAGATGATTGTAAAGGGAAATTCATTTTATTTTCAATGTTTTCAAAAAGACGCATATAGTTACATAGTATAACAAAAATACTTCACAAATTTTAATCAAAACTTTGTAATTACTGGATAAAATTCAAGAAAACATTTTTTATTTTATTTAAATAAATTTATCATCTTAATTTCAAAATAAAATTTTAATTAAAACTGTATTTGGTTTACTTTAATTTGATAAAAGTTTTGTTTATGCCTATTTATATATATATATTATATATATATATATATATATATATATATGAAAATGAATCATACTTTTAAGTGCAAAAGGTTAAACATGTTAGAAAAATGTGTGTATTCTCATTCCTTTTTTTTAACAAGACTGATCCACAGCAACGCGTTGCAGAGTACAATTAGTGTTGAATAAAATATAAAAATAAGTACGACAAAGGTAACAAAATTTTTGAATAATTAATTGTAAATTAATTATAAGAATACATTTAATGTGAAATTTGAGGCTGATGGTTTTTGTTGATTTCGTTTATATTTGGTCATAAAAATGACAATTCCACTCTCATTTCATCACCTATATTTAAAAGTCTCGATCTTTTTTCAATTGTATATTTGGTAATGCTGAAAATCCGAATTCACGCAAATATGATGTATTTAAACAATATTTTTAAAGCTTTTTTTTTGCTATTATGTGATAATCGCCTTTAATTTTGATCCGAAATGAATTAATTGGCACTTCTGAATTTTTTTTAAACTAAATCTCGATTATTGAAATTCGAAATTAGTTTTTCCTTTCATTCAAAGCTAATTCATATTCAGATTTATCCATTATCACAAATGAATTGCGAAGTCCATCAATTTTTTATATCCATCTACTTACGAAAGGATAAGTTAAATATACTAAGAATAAATACCTTTTGTTTATTTCTATAAAATGGCAGAATGATTTAGTTCCAGATTTTTTTTCACATAATATAGTTAATAATTTTTTAAAAAATTGGTGTTACGCTTTAAGAATTTAGCGACACACAAAAGTGCCATGGCACAGTGGCTGAGAATCAATATTCCATAAATGCTAGTTTTCGGTTTCTTTCATCTCTTTTTCTGTTGAATCATGCATCCCATCTCCAACCATTATTATGTCATCGCTCATTTATATCATAATCACGTTCTTTACGATGCTATTCGGGAGGATATAATCGTAATAAAACACGAAACAGAAATGTTAGTAATGCCTCTCTCTCTTTCCTCAGTTCGAATTTCTGAATCACGCATAGCTCTTCGACTGCAACTACGATACGTAAATCCGCTTAGAGCTGTTCCAAATGTTTACTGAACAGATTCAGCATGACTTCTGGAGTGACATTCGATTGTTGTAAGGGAGAATTTATTCTTACATTACTGCTTGTAATCTGAAATTATATATATATATATATTTGATGCAGAGTAGTACTGATCAATTTTAGAATGACGTCCTTGGAGAAAGAGAAAACTTCTTTCAATTTAAACGTTTTAATTGTTTGTCTTGATTGATTTAAATAAAATTTTAAGAAATGCAAAATTGTAATTTACGTGTATTATGAAGTTGTATTTTATGATTAAAATTATAAAATTCTCAAGCAACGCCGTCAATTACATTATAATGGCGTTTCTGTGGAAACTTGGTAAAATATTAGCTATACAGCTAAGTTGACATTATTTTTAGAGACATGACGGCCATGTTGGCGAAAGAAATAAATTTATTACAGTATCACTGAAAACTTTTTTATAGAGAGAGAGAGGTGTTTAAGTAATACAAGTGGGAATTACATTTCTCTCAAAAGAATATACAACTGTTTTGTGAATGAGAATATGTGTCCTTAGAATATGTGTCTTATTTTAATATTTTAATTTGAGTAAGATTTATTTCTGCGTAATATTTAAAATGCGCGAATTTTCCAATTTGGTTTAATTTTGTAACTTCGTTAAACTCACAAGAAAAGTAAAATAAACATTAAACGTTTTCTATCTTATTGAAAAATACTTCAATAAATTTTGCATTTTGTAGTTACTTATTTCAAATTAATGCAAAGATAACGTGGATAAGGTTTCTTTCAGAAAATAAGGCTTGTGGCAAAGGTATTAGTGTTTTCGTGATAAACTTTTAAAATTGTTTTTCCTAATATTATTTTTGGTTTATTGGACGTCTTCTTTGATTGAATTGTGTCATATAATATTTATATCATTTTCTGTAACTTCTTTGCGTTTATGATTGTGCTGATTTATTTTCTTATAGCTTAAAATACTTTTGGAATGCATTATATTTTATAGAAACATATATTGAATTTATTTTTTGGCTTTCAACCTTAATAAAATTCAATAAGTTTTAAAAATATAACCAAGACACGGATATGTGAGTGTGAATTGTTTTTAAGGATATTTTTAAAATATTCTCAACTAGATGATGTAGTTTTTTTTTACAAGGATGTTTACAAAAAACACTTTCTAAAGATAAATATGCTTTTAATCTTATTCATAAGCCTACCTTAACATGTAAGTAAATTTTGTTTTTTTAAAAAAAGTTTATTTTCATGTTTATACCTATAATACAATTGTTTTATTTTAGGGATTTGCTCATGGTACATTAAATAAAAACATATCTTTTAAAAATCCATATATATATGTACCGTATTTATTCAAATCTAAGCCACTATCGACCGCACCCCAAAGTCTCAACAAGTTTTTTTGAAACATGAAAGTGTAAACGGATTTTTTGAGATATCGAATTTTACGAAATTAAAATAAATTTAAAATAAGAACAAATAAAAGAAGAGAATATTTAGTTATTTTACCAATATTATTAACTTTTAAATGCTCTCATTAACCTGTTATTGACCCATCCAACCAATTTTTCCCCTTCGATTCCTAGCCGCACCCGATTTTCAGTACCATTAACATAGGCAAAAAAAGTGTGGCTTAGATTGGTAATTTACAATTTTTTTAATTTAAGGTATCCGACTACGTTCGGAACCGAGATTTTAAAAAAAAGCGCACAAATGGACAATCTTCATGATATTTAGCGTCACTTATATTAGAATACATGCATAAATTTTTTTAAGAACATTTTGACAAAAAATAATTATTTAAATACAATATTTTGGCAAAAGATTAACTTAGAATAATCTTTTTTTCTAAGTTAATTTTCTAAGCTAATTTCTTGTATGTAGTACAGACCTCTGTTCAGAGGCTCAACTAGAATTTTTGAAATATATAACTTAGAAGTGGGGAGCAATTTTAAGAAAAAAACGCGAATAATTATTTCAATTGGTGGTAATTCTGAAAATAATGTGAATTTTTCAAAAATTTTAGTTGAGCCTCTGTAGAGAGATCTGAGCTATATACAGGCAAAATATTATTATAATAGAAGCATTTTTCACAAAAGGAGAATATTTTGAAAATGGGTCATTCCATGTTCATTTTTGCCAAAAAATTGTACTTAAATAATTTTTTATTGTAATAATATCCTTAAAAAAAATTTACATACATTTTCTAATCTAAGTGACACTAAATATCATCTATTTATACGCTTTTGCAAAATCACGGTTCCGAACGTAGTCGGATACCTCAAAAACACCTATTATTTCATGAACACTAAAATCCTTTCCCTGTATTTGATTTCTCCTGACCGTAGCATGTATAGGTCTATATGAACTTCTGTATGATAAATGATGCCCTATAATGTTAAAGGAATATTAACTTGAGTTTTCCTTGATGAATGTTCTTTTTTGGGCACCTAACTCTGGGGATTTGAAGTCTGTGATAAACTATGATGCCTCATGTTATCTCGGGGATTGTTGATTTATGAGTATGGATGGCTTTTCTCTTGAAGAAGTATGAAGATAGATTAGTTTCCGAGAAAAGTGATTTTAGAAGATTGTTTTAATCTGTGGTAGTGTGTAAATGGATCTCCATACATCACATTTAGGAACAACAATAAAAATATAATGGGTTCCAAAAATAAGAAATTTTACAAGACGATGCTATAAAAAAATATAAATATGTTGGTCTCCTAAATGTCAAAACACTTTCCAAAAAAATGGCTCGTTTAAATTTTCTCCCCATAAACAACTGAAATTACAGTAATACCTCAAATTGGAGAATTCGAAATAACGCAATTTTCAAACCTTGTAAATTCATTTTTTTTTTTTTGCCATCATTAAAAGTTAAGCGGATTCTTTGCCAGAGCTTAATGAAATTGGTAGTTTGATTTGAAGAAGTTGTTGATCTTGCCAGACAAATAAATTCAGAAGTGAATAGTGATGACGTTCAAGAACTGCTGCATTCCTACAATCATTAGCTGACAATGGATGAACTCAGAGAAATGTAAAGTAAGAGCAAGACATTAAAGAGCTTGAGTCTGTAGACTTTCAGTCAGAAGATCGAATGATGATTGGGGATTTGACAGGCCTCAGTTTAATTGAAAAAAAAAGACTACAAATTTTAAAAAATACAGAAGAGCGTATTTTTTCAACAAAACAGGAAATAAAAAAATATTAACATGCTGCCAGTAGCGTAACGGAAAATAATTGGCCCCCCACAAGGTCAGATCTTGGGCCCCAAGTCGGATATATATATATATATATATATATATATATATATATATATATATATATATATATATATATATATATATATACAAAGAATTGCAAAACCATAACATAATGTACCTTTACACATCACGTAAAAATATTAAACATTAAACTTATAACTGAATATAAAATCAACCTGTGTCTGAGTAAACAAAGTAAATAACGTTTAACATTAGAGAGTATTTATAGTATTAATGGGAAATCTATCAACAGTCGACTGATAACCTGGTAACTTAAATAAAAAAGATGCACTAAGAAAAACACAAACACTGTTAAATAATATTTTCGATTTCAGATCCTTATAATAGAAAAAAGGTATCACTTACTGTTGACTAAAATAACTAAATGGACTGTAAATTTAACAATTTTTAATAAGCGAAACGGATCCCAACCATATGGGATCGCTACAATTTTCGAACTGACTACAAAAAGATTACAACAGTTGGCTCGGAGCAACCTATACAAAGAATTCTCGCCAACTGGCGCCAACATCCTGCCCCGCCTTGCAATGACGAAGGCATTCAACAAGTTTACATTATAGAAATATTACTAAAGTTACAATAATACAATAAGAATACATGAAAATAACAATTACAATTCAATATAATATATATAAAGATACACAATAATTATAAATTCAATTATGATGACAAATTCAATTTACATATGGTAAATTGGCAATTTTAGTAACAGGTCTTTTATAAATTCCCTGTTCATCCTTTAAAGTTACTACTCTGACTATATTATCTTTACCAGGGTGCAATTTTAAAATTCGTGCCAAATGCCATTTTAAACTATCTGAATTCTCTGAAGGTTTGACTAATACCAAGTCCCCTTCTTTGAAACCTACATTGCCCTTACACCATTTGGGTCTCTGTTGCAATCTATTTAAATATTCTGAAGACCATTTGCGCCAAAAATGTTGGTTCATCCTTTGTACCAACTGCCATCGGCTTAATCTGTTCATGGGGGTCTCAATGTAATCAGGATCAGGTACTGCAACCAATGATGATCCAACTAGAAAATGTGCAGGCGTTAAAGTTTCAACATCATTCGGATCATTAGAAAGAGGACAAATTGGTCGAGAATTAAGAATCGCTTCAATTTGAACTACAAGAGTTAGAAATTCTTCATGACTTAAAATTGAATTGCCGATTACTCTCTTTAAATGGTATTTTAAAGATTTAATCCCCGCCTCCCATAGACCACCAAAATATGGTGCGGAAGATGGGTTCAAGTTCCATTTGATTTGTTCTTTAGACAAAAAATCCATTATTTCTTCCATCTTACCCTTAAATAATGCTTTAAGTATTTTTCTTAATTCATTATTTGCACCAACAAAGTTCCGGCCATTATCACTATGGATCTCAATGGGTCGCCCTCTTCTAGCCACAAATCGTTTTAAAGCTGCAAGAAAGGCTTCTGTAGTTAAGTCGCAAACTATTTCTAAATGGATAGCCTTAACCGAAAAAAACACAAACATAGACTTTCCTAATCTGCCTGCATTTTCCTGAAAAAGTTTTCAACTGGAAGGGTCCACAATAATCAATACCTACCTGACTGAAAACTCTGCAAGCAGTGACTCTCGCAGCTGGCAAATCAGCCATTAATTGCTGTGAACCTTTAGCACTCACCATCCTACAGGTGATGCATGTTCTAAGAATTTTTCTAACTACATTTCTTGCGGATGGTATCCAAAAACTATTCCTAATATTTGCTAAGGTAGCTTCAGCACCTGTATGAAAATAGAGAATATGAAAATGATTAATAATAATATAAGTAAAATTATGGTTGGTGGGAATTATCATGGGATGTTTCTTATTTCTTGGAATAGGAGAGTTTCTTAACCGTCCTCCAACTCGAAGTAATCCACTATCATCTAAAAAGGGGTTCAAGTTTAACAATTTACATGAGTTAGGAAGATGAATTCCCTTTTCTAAATATTGAATTTCATTATAAAATGAAGTTCCTTGAATATTTTTTATGATACACTTTAAAGATTCTGATAGTTCTTTACTCTTTAAAGGTCCCATAGTTCAGCACATTGGATGTCTTGCATTTTCAATAAATCGCTTACACCAGGCAATTACTCTCTGCAATTTAGTAAATGATGAACAATTACTAATTATATCCAGTGGTTCAAAGTTCTTTAATAAGGCACATAGAGGAAAGTCCGAAGTTTCTTTCAATTCTTGTAGGAAAAGATCATCTCCTTCTACGGCAGTAATATTGTAAGGTTCCAGTTCTTTATACTGATGTAAGAAAGGTGGGCCAAACCACCAAAGTTCACATTGTTGAATTTTATCTGGACTAATACCTCTTGAAAGGATGTCAGCAGAGTTGTTTTCAGAATTCACGTGTTTCCAGAAATCACTTTCTGTGAGTTCCTGAATTATGCTGACCCGATTCCTCACAAATGTTTTAAGTTGAGCAAGTGGCTTTTTGATCCAAGCCAGTACAATGCTGGAATCAGTTCAAAGGTAAATTTGACTGATATTAACTTTAAAGGCATCGAGGGTTCTTTTAAGAAGCTTTGATAAAAGCACTGCACCACAAAGTTCCAATCGGGGTATAGTAATACTTTTCAGTGGGGCTACCTTTGATTTGGAGCACAGGAGTCTAACAGAGATTTCTCCACTTGTATTAATGCATCGTAGGTAAAGTGCAGCCCGTAAGCCTTTTCAGACGAGTCAGAGAAGCCATGCAACTCTGTTCTTATAGACTTATCTTGTAGACAATAACGTGGGATGTCGAGACAGTTTATAGATTCCAAAGCATCTATGAAGGATTTCCAATAGGAAATTAAGTTCGAAGGCAACGGATCATTCCAATCAAGTTTCAACTTCCACAAAGACTGGAGTAAGATTTTGGCCCTGGTTATTACAGGTCCAATTAGTCCAAGCGGATCAAATATTCTGGTGATTGTAGATATTACTGATTTCTTTGTGACTATGAGATTGTCACAGTTTGAGGTCATAGGAGAAATCTTGAAAGCAAAGGAATCAGGATGTGGCTTCCACAAGAGTCCAAGGGTCTTGGTCTCGGTTGAAGAAGAATAAGAGAGGTCCTTAACTTGACACATTGAGTCTGGTAATAGTAATGGATTACTAGCTGACCACTTGTGGAGTTCCATTCCAGCACCCTTTAGCATTGAAACTAGTTTCACTTGGAGTTTTCTTCCCGATTCTAAATCGTCTGCACCAGTAAGAAGATCTTCCATATAGACATCAGACATTATAACTTTGGCAGCTAATGGATATTTATCACCGTCATCTATGGCAAGCTGTTTCAATGATCTTGTCGCAAGGTATGGTGCACTATTGGTGCCGTAAGTAACCGTAGTCAATCGAAAAATCTTCACAGGACTGTCAATTTTATCTTTCCAAACAATGCGTAATAAATCACGCTGGGATTCATCGATCAAAATCATCCTAAACAATTTTTTTAATATCTGCTGTTAACGCAAATTTGCGAGCTCTAAAGTTTAATAAGATTGAAAAGAGATCTCTTTGTATAACACCACCATTCAATTGTAAAGAATTTAAGGATTCTCCTGAAGTAGTAATTGAGGATGCATTAAAAACTACACGTAAAGGAGTTGTTTTGCTTTCTTGGCGGTAGACACCATGATGTGGGAGATAATACACAATAGCAGAATCCTCATCTTCCCCTACTTCTTCCATATGTCCCATTTCTAAATATTCACGTATAAAATTTCTATATAATTCCAATATATCTTTGGATCTTGAACTAATCTTCTCCACAATGAATTAAGCTACGCAATGCCATTTGTTTCGAATCTCCCAAGCAACTCGGATCCCTTGACAGAGGCATTTTCACGATAAAACGAACAGTTTCATCTCTATTATAAGTACTCGTAAAGTGTTCCTCGCATAATTTTTCTTCTCTACTCATTGTAGGAATTTCAAAATCAGGACAATTTTCAATTTCTCTTAATACTATTATTAAGCTCATTTGCATTAGTAAGTAGTCCACAATAGCTCTTCTTAGTGTAATTATGGGACATAACGCCGCTAGCCACGTAACCGAATAGTGTATCTTGCAATATCAACTTCCCACATCTGCTAGTTTTAATTTCCCACTATTTAGAATTTCAAAGAAAATCTTATTTGATAACATCTTTAGCAGTTCCAGTGAGTGTAGATTTTAAATAATACAACTTTTGAGAATCATTTAAACTATTGTTAGAATCAATTAAAGAAACAAATTGTTCTTTAAAATTAAACCACTCATGGTAAGAACCATTAAATCGTGGCAATTGAATATCTGGTAATTTAATGTTCTTAAAACTATTTTCACACGATGTGACAGCATTATTCTTCAGATCAATATTTGAAAGAATATTTTTAATTCTTACCTGGATATATATATATATATATATATATATATATATATATATATATATATATATATATATATATATATATATATCTTCGCAATCATCTTCTAAATCCAGGATTTCTGATTCAAGGGGTTCCAAATCACTATCATCTGCTACTACTTCATAATATTCATCCCGAATATCCCTTAGCTTAATTCGTAAGCTTTTCAAGGTATCCAGTTTGGATTCTAAATGTGTTTTGTCCTTTTCATCAGGATTGTTCATGAAGTTCTTAATTCTTGTAAGCTGAGCTTTTACAGCTCCACGCTTTCTATTCAACGCTTTTAATGCTTCTTTAGACATACTACTATTAAATATAACGATACTACAAAGGTTCTACAACTCCGCGAGCGGACCGAATGTTGACTAAAATAACTAAATGGACTGTAAATTTGACAATTTTTAATAAGCGAAACGGATCCCAACCATATGGGATCGCTACAATTTTCGAACTGACTACAAAAAGTTTACAACAGTTGGCTCGGAGCAACCTACACAAAGAATTCTCGCCAACTGGCGCCAACACTTACCAAATTCTTCGTTTATGACTCCCGGGATGAGCTTGACCTTAAGTTTGATAAAATTCTAGCATAAATTGTCAAAAAGTCAAAGACACAACTACTGTTACTAATAAGAAAGCATGAACACAAAAAGAATACACACGCTCGCAGTACCACTCAGGTTGAACCACAAAAGTAACTAGTTCGTTGGGTTGTTCGCGATACACACTACTAGTTAATATGCAGCACTACACTCAAGAAGTAAATCACAAAAAAGGCGATTGACGTCTCACATTTTTCTTAGCAAAGTCGGTTATTAATTCATCCAATTCAATTTTTCTTCCTTCTTGTTGCTCAATATTTATCAAAGACAAATAAGAGAGCCTCTCTTCCAACATCGTACAACGTAGACAATTTTTTATTAATTTTAATTTAGAAAATGACCTTTCCGCCATTGCAGAAGTAACTGGAAGAGTCAAAAACAAAAAATTGCAATACATACATCTGGTAAACTTGGCGCAGCAAACTTATTTTGAATCATCAAAAAATTACCTAAATCTTTTATCGAATTTAGCTTAATTAAATCTTCACCAAAAACCGCTTTTAGAGACATAATTTGATTTGGAAATTCATTAGATAGGTTGAGGCTATACTTTTTGAAGATTACTGGCTTCATTATATAAGAGATCATTTGTAGTGCTTACAATATTTTTGGGAGAAAGAAAACTGAATTATTTGTAAATGTCATCCATACTCTCAAAACGATTTTTAATTGAGTAGTAATAACATCAACATTGGCCTTAAAAACATCCACCTCAAACAATCGTTCTCTGTCTTGCAGTTTTTCATCAGCATTGAAATCATCGAAAAACTGTCTAACTTTTCTATGTCTCTTTTTTCAAACTCCGGGGTGATACCCCATTTTTTAGCCAAACCAATAGCTTTTTCCTTTATGTAAGCAAAATTGTTACGAAGATTCTCGATAGACGTTAAGCTAGAATTTAACATAGTCTTAGCATTTTCCAAATCTATTTTTGGTGATTGTAATACTTTTGAAGTTAAATTTATTCTTTGTAAAATTTGACATTGGAAAATTAGAAAAAAAGCAAATTGAAACTTTTCCATATGTTTTTTAATCGCTAAAGCTTCCTGTTTCTCGTCTTGCTTAGTACTGGTTAGTAAAATATCTGAAAGTACTTTTTAAATCGAAATGTAATTGTAGCGAATTGATATTACAGAGTAAAATCGAGATGACCATCTTGTCGTGCATAATGATTTAATAGTCTTCTGAATGTTCTCGTTATTCTGCACAATTTTCAAATCACTCCATCCTTTAATGCTGAGCCCAAAAATGTGTAAATTGTTTGACAAAAGTCATAAAATGCACTTACATGAGGCACGTTATTACGTGCAGCGCTTAGAACAAGATTGAGGTTGTGTGTTGAACAGTGAACGTAATTTGCTTTTGGTTGTTTATCCTTAATTAATTTCTGTAACCCCCCCATACACACTGCACTCATGTTAGCTGCCCCATCATATCCTTGTCCTCGACACTTCGCCAAATTAATGTCCAGTGTATTTAGAAAATTTAACACATCACTTTCCAAATAATTTGCCGCCTCAATAAAGCCTAAGAACGTTTCGTTAATTCTGATATTATCTGGCTCATTATTATCATTAACAACAGTTGTTACATACCTTATTATAATACTTAATTGTTTTATTTTAAATATCCTGTGTCGTGTCCAGAATAATAGAGAAAAAGAACATTTCCTTATATTTTTAACACGATATTTTCTTTTATTCCAGAGCCTATAATAGCAATAAGTTCATTTTGAATTTTTGGGCTAAGATGCTTTTGAATTCTTTTTCTGACAAATGAACATTGAGAAGAGAGTCATATTTTGCCAAGAGGTCTATTATATTAAAAAATTTCCCTTTGAGTCGAATCTCGAGTTTCTCGATGTCCCCGAAAAGGAAGATTGCACATCGCTAGAGTCATTGTAACGTCTATGATTCTTCGTAAGGTTTAAAAAACAGTATTAACTTCTTTAAAATTGCATTTCAATAATGAATCAACCGTTTTATTTTGTTTCCCGATATCATATGTGCGACATGCTTGGATATGAATTATAGAATTTTCATGTTCTTTAATTTTTTTTATATTCCTTGCCAGTCATTCACACCTTTACACCAGGCTTCTTTAAAATACATATTTGTTCGATCAGCGAAAAGCCGACATACCTGACAGTAAGCAACATGAAGTCGGGTTGAATAGCACAGCCATTTCCTTTCGATCTTTTGTCCTGCCTTGGATATGAAACTACACTGGTGTAAAAAATTAAGGACGAGACGGTTTTTTCAATATAACTTTGTACAAAAAGCTTTCCAAATCAACACATTTAATACCGTAAGATCCCCAATACGTAAGGACATGTGTAATGTAAGCAACACTTACTAAAAGAGAAATCAGAGGGATAAAAAAGAAGCTTGATTGAAAAAGTAGCATGGAGCGCAATGCGACTGAAGGCCGAAACATCCCTGTGATGGGTGTCCAGCAAGAAACATCCGGTCTTTAGTAGGGGATATGATCTCCCCTGACTGCTAGGCAGGTTTCACATCATCTGCCCATGCTGAGAATGAGGGTGTCAATGAGTTGTTGAGGCATTGCTGCCCATTCGTCTTGCAGCGCCAATCGAAGCTCCCGAATCGTTACTGGTGGTAAGGTACGAGCTGCCAAGCGTCTGCCTAGAAGATCCCATACATGCTCGATGGTATTGAGATCCGGAGATCGTGCTGGCCAATCCATACGTTCAATATCCTCACTCTCTAAGAGCTGTTCGGCAGCTACTGTGCGATGACATGGTGCATTGTCGTCCATGAAAAGGAACTGCAGACCCATAGCGCCTCTAAAAGGACGCACATATGGAAGAAGAATCTCGTTACAATAACGGGTCCCGTTGACTGAACCTGCGTCGAAGATGTGAAGGTCTGTACGACTACCAAGCATGATGCCTCCCCAAACGAGAACACCGCGACCTCCATACCTGTTCCTTTCAATGATGTTCGAGGGATGATTGCGGCTTCCCCGCTCTCTCCAGATGAGTATGCGATGAGAATCGCTACTCAAACTGAATCTGCTCTCATCTGTAAAGAGTAGTCCTCCCCATTCATTGTCTCTCCAATTCCGGTGTTCCCGGCACCACAGAGAACGCCTTCTCCGATGGGCAGGCGTTAAAGGTACACACCGTACAGGGCGTCGTGCAAACAGACCACCACCGTGCAGTCTTCTGGCCACGGTAAAACGCGATATCGGTCGTCCAGTCGCCTGTGTCGTGTGTCTAGCGATTTCTCCCGCTGTCTGCCGCCTGTTTCATCTGGCCTGTAAGACAATGTACCGGTCATCTGCGGGTGTGGTTCCTCGTGGATGACCACTACTGAACCCCCGGGTAGCTGTTCCTGTAGTTTGAAATTGTCTCCAAAGTCATGAAACGATGCTGTGAGCAATTCCGAACTCTGCAGCCACACTTGTCACACTGCAGCCTTCCTCCAACTTCCCAATGATTCGACCTCGGGTAAAAGCATCCAGATGTCGTCTAACAGATTGATTATTCGCCATTTCTCGCTGAGGCAGCAACTCGGTGGGATTTAAACTGCTATACGGCGTGCAATCTCTTTGCCAGAAATACTGATCTTACACCGACAACATGCTTTATACTACTCAGACACTCCCCCATTACGTCTACCTGCATATCTGTGCATGTGCTACCGTACATCACCTTACTTAATCTCCTGATTGGTCTTTTTGTCCGCTCTGCCTCTTCGTTCAGCTGATATGCTAATTTTTCAACTTCGTCCTTAATTTTTCACACCAGTGTATAATAAGATGATAAAAAACTCCTTCCCTTGGCATCTTTTTGGAAATTCCCTTCTGGTTGGTATGGGCCCAGTTTTAAAATTTGTTCCCTTAAATCTGCATCTATGGGCGTACCTACATAATGCACAAAATCATTTCTAATCAATTTTGTTTCTTCGTTTTTATTTTCCGACACATTTTCTTTAGATAGTGTATCCTTATTAGTTGAAGTGTTCGAAACTGTTTTTTTCTTGTGGATTAATTTTCACTTCCAGGATTTGTTCATCAAGTTCCCTGGCATTACTACTACTAGCACTTGCACAAGATGATGAACTTGCGGATATTAAAAAGTTATCCAATTTTGCATAGTTGCTACTAATATTATACTCCTTTTCCTTTCAAATTTTTCGTTTTTGAGAACCACTCAAAGTTTTTTTTTTTTAACTTCACTCATTTTAGGGCCGCGCGTTTCTTCTTGTCTTATTAAGAAAATAACAGTATAAGAACCAGAATAATTAATTCCGTTTACAAAAACAGTTATAATATTACAAGAGCGAAGTGAGATGAAAATGTTTTAACAGCGAAGGAACACTCCCTTTATTGAGAAGTGCATTGAATATTAAAATATATATGTTCTGAAAACAATTTTTGTGAAACATTTCTCATTATGCTTTATTTGATTGAATACTCATAAATCTAGGGAAGTTTCTGTGCGCATATGGCTTTCTAAATCATAAATCTAGACCATATAATCATTTAAAATGCTCTTTATGCGGTTTCAATTATCGCAATATTATTTTTCATGCAAAAAGCATAACATATGTACGTTATTTACGAGTTCGCTAAATGAAAATGAAATACATGTGGGGGGGAGGAGCTAAAGACGCCAATAAGTTACTTTGCTACTTCAGTAAAAAAAAGTAACATGTCTTTTTCTCCCTACCACTAACATGAAGTATACTAAAAAAACAGTGATGAATTTTTGTATCTTTCTAGCATTTTATCCAATTTTCCGTCTGACTTTCTTTTTATCTTTTAGTAATTTAGGTTTGAAAAGAAAACCCACCAAAGAAAAAAGTATCTCTTTCGTCGCGGGAAATACAGCAAATTAAAGTGTTTTTTGATTTGGTTATTGGATCTAAGATATCGAAAAAGCGATCAAAGTTTTGATTTTGAATGATGTTAGATCACCAATTTGAAAATCGCTTAAAAATTGGATTAAATAATGTAAAGCTAATTTTGTGAAATTCTACGTTAATGATGTTAGTCTAGCTTTGGGCCCCCTAGAAGTTTTGGGTCCCCGCAGTGCGGGGTTTCGGGGCTGTACGTTACGCCACTGCAAGCTACGAGGAAATTTTGCGGGAGGAAAATAATCTTTTAGCCGGCAGAGAGACAGAGAGAGACTACTTGTTAGACTTGAAGAAACGTTCTACATCAAAGTAACTTTAGTTTGCGTTTATGTGTTAGTTATATATATATATATATATATATATATATCCACGATCTTATTAAACATTTTTTTTTCTATTTTCTTTCGTTTCCGACTCCAACTAAAAATAACTTCTATGTATTTATATGCAAAATTATACACCGACTTACGTGAATTCGACTTACGCGGTTATCATTCAGTCCCACCTATCGCGCAAGTTCGAGGTATTACTGTATGCATGAAAATGAACTTTTTATAAGTATCATACTAATATCTCACAAAAATTATTTTATCAATCTAAGCAAAGCACTTGAAAATTTCAACTCCGTGTGTGATTTTTACCTTTAAAACAGGGAAATACGTTTAACGCGAATACGCTTAAGACAAAATATCGGCTAACACGAAGTAATCCAACAGTCCCGACGAACTACAGTATATTTCCATTCATTTTTCTCTTTAACACGAAACGAAATTCACTTAACACGAAAAGATTTACTTTCTGTGAATGAACAAAATACGGAAAACACCAGCAGCGCAAGCGATATATATTTGATAGATGGGAAATGAAAGAGAAGTGTGTGACAGATCTATCCGTGTCCTACACGTAAAGGAGTTGTTTTGCTTTCTTGGCGGTAGACACCATGATGAGGGAGATAATACACAATAGCAGAATCCTCATCTTCCCCTACTTCTTCCATATGTCCCATTTCTAAATATTCACGTATAAAATTTCTATATAATTCCAATATATCTTTGGATCTTGAACTAATCTTCTCCACAATGAATTAAGCTACGCAATGCCATTTGTTTCGAATCTCCCAAGCAACTCGGATCCCTTGACAGAGGCATTTTCACGATAAAACGACCAGTTTCATCTCTATTATAAGTACTCGTAAAAGTGTTCCTCACATAATTTTTCTTTCTCTACTCATTGTAGGAATTTCAAAATCAGGACAATTTTCAATTTCTCTTAATACTATTATTAAGCTCATTTGCATTAGTAAGTAGTCCACAATAGCTCTTCTTAGTGTAATTATGGGACATAACGCCGCTAGCCACGTAACCGAATAGTGTATCTTGCAATATCAACTTCCCACATCTGCTAGTTTTAATTTCCCACTATTTAGAATTTCAAAGAAAATCTTATTTGATAACATCTTTAGCAGTTCCAGTGAGTGTAGATTTTAAATAATACAACTTTTGAGAATCATTTAAACTATTGTTAGAATCAATTAAAGAAACAAATTGTTCTTTAAAATTAAACCACTCATGGTAAGAACCATTAAATCGTGGCAATTGAATATCTGGTAATTTAATGTTCTTAAAACTATTTTCACACGATGTGACAGCATTATTCTTCAGATCAATATTTGAAAGAATATTTTTAATTCTTACCTGATATATATATATATATATATATATATATATATATATATATATATATCTTCGCAATCATCTTCTAAATCCAGGATTTCTGATTCAAGGGGTTCCAAATCACTATCATCTGCTACTACTTCATAATATTCATCCCGAATATCCCTTAGCTTAATTCGTAAGCTTTTCAAGGTATCCAGTTTGGATTCTAAATGTGTTTTGTCCTTTTCATCAGGATTGTTCATGAAGTTCTTAATTCTTGTAAGCTGAGCTTTTACAGCTCCACGCTTTCTATTCAACGCTTTTAATGCTTCTTTAGACATACTACTATTAAATATAACGATACTACAAAGGTTCTACAACTCCGCGAGCGGACCGAATGTTGACTAAAATAACTAAATGGACTGTAAATTTGACAATTTTTAATAAGCGAAACGGATCCCAACCATATGGGATCGCTACAATTTTCGAACTGACTACAAAAAGTTTACAACAGTTGGCTCGAGCAACCTACACAAAGAATTCTCGCCAACTGGCGCCAACACTTACCAAATTCTTCGTTTATGACTCCCGGGATGAGCTTGACTTTAAGTTTGATAAAATTCT
Organism: Trichonephila clavipes; assembly: GCA_019973935.1. Taxonomy (NCBI): domain Eukaryota; kingdom Metazoa; phylum Arthropoda; class Arachnida; order Araneae; family Nephilidae; genus Trichonephila; species Trichonephila clavipes. The sequence goes on along the minus strand of BMAU01021373.1, from coordinate 196,263 downwards.
AGCATAAATTGTCAAAAAGTCAAAGACACAACTACTGTTACTAATAAGAAAGCATGAACACAAAAAGAATACACACGCTCGCAGTACCACTCAGGTTGAACCACAAAAAGTAACTAGTTCGTTGGGTTGTTCGCGATACACACTACTAGTTAATATGCAGCACTACACTCAAGAAGTAAATCACAAAAAAAGGCGATTGACGTCTCACATTTTTCTTAGCAAAGTCGGTTATTAATTCATCCAATTCAATTTTTCTTCCTTCTTGTTGCTCAATATTTATCAAAGACAAATAAGAGAGCCTCTCTTCCGACATCGTACAACGTAGACAATTTTTTATTAATTTTAATTTAGAAAATGACCTTTCCGCCATTGCAGAAGTAACTGGAAGAGTCAAAAACAAAAAATTGCAATACATACATCTGGTAAACTTGGCGCAGCAAACTTATTTTGAATCATCAAAAAATTACCTAAATCTTTTATCGAATTTAGCTTAATTAAATCTTCACCAAAAACCGCTTTTAGAGACATAATTTGATTTGGAAATTCATTAGATAGGTTGAGGCTATATTTTTGAAGATTACTGGCTTCATTATATAAGAGATCATTTGTAGTGCTTACAATATTTTTGGGAGAAAGAAAACTGAATTATTTGTAAATGTCATCCATACTCTCAAAACGATTTTTTAATTGAGTAGTAATAACATCAACATTGGCCTTAAAAACATCCACCTCAAACAATCGTTCTCTGTCTTGCAGTTTTTCATCAGCATTGAAATCATCGAAAAACTGTCTAACTTTTCTATGTCTCTTTTTTCAAACTCCGGGTGATACCCCATTTTTAGCCAAACCAATAGCTTTTTCCTTTATGTAAGCAAAATTGTTACGAAGATTCTCGATAGACGTTAAGCTAGAATTTAACATAGTCTTAGCATTTTCCAAATCTATTTTTGGTGATTGTAATACTTTTGAAGTTAAATTTATTCTTTGTAAAAATTTGACATTGGAAAATTAGAAAAAAAAAGCAAATTGAAACTTTTCCATATGTTTTTTAATCGCTAAAGCTTCCTGTTTCTCGTCTTGCTTAGTACTGGTTAGTAAAATATCTGAAAGTACTTTTTAAATCGAAATGTAATTGTAGCGAATTGATATTACAGAGTAAAATCGAGATGACCATCTTGTCGTGCATAATGATTTAATAGTCTTCTGAATGTTCTCGTTATTCTGCACAATTTTCAAATCACTCCATCCTTTAATGCTGAGCCCAAAAATGTGTAAATTGTTTGACAAAAGTCATAAAAATGCACTTACATGAGGCACGTTATTACGTGCAGCGCTTAGAACAAGATTGAGGTTGTGTGTTGAACAGTGAACGTAATTTGCTTTTGGTTGTTTATCCTTAATTAATTTCTGTAACCCCCCCCATACACACTGCACTCATGTTAGCTGCCCCATCATATCCTTGTCCTCGACACTTCGCCAAATTAATGTCCAGTGTATTTAGAAAATTTAACACATCACTTTCCAAATATTTTGCAGTCTAATTTGCCGCCTCAATAAAGCCTAAGAACGTTTCGTTAATTCTGATATTATCTGGCTCATTATTATCATTAACAACAGTTGTTACATACCTTATTATAATACTTAATTGTTTTATTTTAAATATCCTGTGTCGTGTCAGAATAATAGAGAAAAAGAACATTTCCTTATATTTTTAACACGATATTTTCTTTTATTCCAGAGCCTATAATAGCAATAAGTTCATTTTGAATTTTTGGGCTAAGATGCTTTTGAATTCTTTTTTCTGACAAATGAACATTGAGAAGAGAGTCATATTTTGCCAAGAGGTCTATTATATTAAAAATTTCCTTTGAGTCGAATCTCGAGGTTTCTCGATGTCCCCGAAAAGGAAGATTGCACATCGCTAGAGTCATTGTAACGTCTATGATTCTTCGTAAGGTTTAAAAAACAGTATTAACTTCTTTAAAATTGCATTTTAATAATGAATCAACCGTTTTATTTTGTTTCCCGATATCATATGTGCGACATGCTTGGATATGAATTATAGAATTTTCATGTTCTTTAATTTTTTTTTATATTCCTTGCCAGTCATTCACACCTTTACACCAGGCTTCTTTAAAATACATATTTGTTCGATCAGCGAAAAGCCGACATACCTGACAGTAAGCAACATGAAGTCGGGTTGAATAGCACAGCCATTTCCTTTCGATCTTTTGTCCTGCCTTGGATATGAAACTACACTGGTGTAAAAATTAAGGACGAGACGGTTTTTTCAATATAACTTTGTACAAAAGCTTTCCAAATCAACACATTTAATACCGTAAGATCCCCAATACGTAAGGACATGTGTAATGTAAGCAACACTTACTAAAAGAGAAATCAGAGGGATAAAAAGAAGCTTGATTGAAAAAGTAGCATGGAGCGCAATGCGACTGAAGGCCGAAACATCCCTGTGATGGGTGTCCAGCAAGAAACATCCGGTCTTTAGTAGGGATATGATCTCCCCTGACTGCTAGGCAGGTTTCACATCATCTGCCCATGCTGAGAATGAGGGTGTCAATGAGTTGTTGAGGCATTGCTGCCCATTCGTCTTGCAGCGCCAATCGAAGCTCCCGAATCGTTACTGGTGGTAAGGTACGAGCTGCCAAGCGTCTGCCTAGAAGATCCCATACATGCTCGATGGTATTGAGATCCGGAGATCGTGCTGGCCAATCCATACGTTCAATATCCTCACTCTCTAAGAGCTGTTCGGCAGCTACTGTGCGATGACATGGTGCATTGTCGTCCATGAAAAGGAACTGCAGACCCATAGCGCCTCTAAAAGGACGCACATATGGAAGAAGAATCTCGTTACAATAACGGGTCCCGTTGACTGAACCTGCGTCGAAGATGTGAAGGTCTGTACGACTACCAAGCATGATGCCTCCCCAAACGAGAACACCGCGACCTCCATACCTGTTCCTTTCAATGATGTTCGAGGGATGATTGCGGCTTCCCCGCTCTCTCCAGATGAGTATGCGATGAGAATCGCTACTCAAACTGAATCTGCTCTCATCTGTAAAGAGTAGTCCTCCCCATTCATTGTCTCTCAATTCCGGTGTTCCCGGCACCACAGAGAACGCCTTCTCCGATGGGCAGGCGTTAAAGGTACACACCGTACAGGGCGTCGTGCAAACAGACCACCACCGTGCAGTCTTCTGGCCACGGTAAAACGCGATATCGGTCGTCCAGTTGCCTGTGTCGTGTGTCTAGCGATTTCTCCCGCTGTCTGCCGCCTGTTTCATCTGGCCTGTAAGACAATGTACCGGTCATCTGCGGGTGTGGTTCCTCGTGGACGACCACTACTGAACCCCGGATAGCTGTTCCTGTAGTTTGAAATTGTCTTCAAAATCATGAAACGATGCTGTGAGCCATTCCGAACTCTGCAGCCACACTTGTCACACTGCAGCCTTCCTCCAACTTCCCAATGATTCGACCTCGGGTAAAAGCATCCAGATGTCGTCTAACAGATTGATTATTCGCCATTTCTCGCTGAGGCAGCAACTCGGTGGGATTTAAACTGCTATACGGCGTGCAATCTCTTTGCCAGAAATACTGATCTTACACCGACAACATGCTTTATACTACTCAGACACTCCCCCCATTACGTCTACCTGCATATCTGTGCATGTGCTACCGTACATCACCTTACTTAATCTCCTGATTGGTCTTTTTTGTCCGCTCTGCCTCTTCGTTCAGCTGATATGCTAATTTTTCAACTTCGTCCTTAATTTTCACACCAGTGTATAATAAGATGATAAAAACTCCTTCCCTTGGCATCTTTTGGAAATTCCCTTCTGGTGGTATGGGCCCAGTTTTAAAATTTGTTCCCTTAAATCTGCATCTATGGGCGTACCTACATAATGCACAAAATCATTTCTAATCAATTTTGTTTCTTCGTTTTTATTTTCCGACACATTTTCTTTAGATAGTGTATCCTTATTAGTTGAAGTGTTCGAAACTGTTTTTTTCTTGTGGATTAATTTTCACTTCCAGGATTTGTTCATCAAGTTCCCTGGCATTACTACTACTAGCACTTGCACAAGATGATGAACTTGCGGATATTAAAAGTTATCCAATTTTGCATAGTTGCTACTAATATTATACTCCTTTTTCCTTTCAAATTTTTCGTTTTTGAGAACCACTCAAAGTTTTTTTTTAACTTCACTCATTTTAGGGCCGCGCGTTTCTTCTTGTCTTATTAAGAAAATAACAGTATAAGAACCAGAATAATTAATTCCGTTTACAAAAAAACAGTTATAATATTACAAGAGCGAAGTGAGATGAAAATGTTTTAACAGCGAAGGAACACTCCCTATATTGAGAAGTGCATTGAATATTAAAATATATATGTTCTGAAAACAATTTTGTGAAACATTTCTCATTATGCTTTATTTGATTGAATACTCATAAATCTAGGGAAGTTTCTGTGCGCATATGGCTTTCTAAATCATAAATCTAGACCATATAATCATTTAAAATGCTCTTTATGCGGTTTCAATTATCGCAATATTATTTTTCATGCAAAAAGCATAACATATGTACGTTATTTACGAGTTCGCTAAATGAAAATGAAATACATGTGGGGGAGGAGCTAAAGACGCCAATAAGTTACTTTGCTACTTCAGTAAAAAGTAACATGTCTTTTTTTCTCCCTACCACTAACATGAAGTATACTAAAAAAACAGTGATGAATTTTTGTATCTTTCTAGCATTTTATCCAATTTTCCGTCTGACTTTCTTTTTATCTTTTAGTAATTTAGGTTTGAAAAGAAAACCCACCAAAGAAAAGTATCTCTTTCGTCGCGGGAAATACAGCAAATTAAAGTGTTTTTTGATTTGGTTATTGGATCTAAGATATCGAAAAAGCGATCAAAGTTTTGATTTTGAATGATGTTAGATCACCAATTTGAAAATCGCTTAAAAATTGGATTAAATAATGTAAAGCTAATTTTGTGAAATTCTACGTTAATGATGTTAGTCTAGCTTTGGGCCCCCTAGAAGCCTTGGGTCCCCGCAGTGCGGGGGTTTCGGGCTGTACGTTACGCCACTGCAAGCTACGAGGAAATTTTGCGGGAGGAAAATAATCTTTTAGCCGGCAGAGAGACAGAGAGAGACTACTTGTTAGACTTGAAGAAACGTTCTACATCAAAGTAACTTTAGTTTGCGTTTATGTGTTAGTTATATATATATATATATATATATATATATATATATATATATATATATATATCCACGATCTTATTAAACATTTTTTTTTTCTATTTTCTTTCGTTTCCGACTCAACTAAAAATAACTTCTATGTATTTATATGCAAAATTATACACCGACTTACGTGAATTCGACTTACGCGGTTATCATTCAGTCCCACCTATCGCGCAAGTTCGAGGTATTACTGTATGCATGAAAATGAACTTTTATAAGTATCATACTAATATCTCACAAAAATTATTTTATCAATCTAAGCAAAAGCACTTGAAAAATTTCAACTCCGTGTGATTTTTACCTTTAAAACAGGAAATACGTTTAACGCGAATACGCTTAAGACAAAATATCGGCTAACACGAAGTAATCCAACAGTCCCGACGAACTACAGTATATTTCCATTCATTTTTTCTCTTAACACGAAACGAAATTCACTTAACACGAAAAGATTTCCTTTCTGTGAATGAACAAAATACGGAAAACACCAGCAGCGCAAGCGATATATATTTGATAGATGGAAATGAAAGAGAAGTGTGTGACAGATCTATCCGTGTCCTACACGTAAAGGAGTTGTTTTGCTTTCTTGGCGGTAGACACCATGATGAGGAGATAATACACAATAGCAGAATCCTCATCTTCCCCTACTTCTTCCATATGTCCCATTTCTAAATATTCACGTATAAAATTTCTATATAATTCCAATATATCTTTGGATCTTGAACTAATCTTCTCCACAATGAATTAAGCTACGCAATGCCATTTGTTTCGAATCTCCCAAGCAACTCGGATCCCTTGACAGAGGCATTTTCACGATAAAACGACCAGTTTCATCTCTATTATAAGTACTCGTAAAGTGTTCCTCACATAATTTTTCTTCTCTACTCATTGTAGGAATTTCAAAATCAGGACAATTTTCAATTTCTCTTAATACTATTATTAAGCTCATTTGCATTAGTAAGTAGTCCACAATAGCTCTTCTTAGTGTAATTATGGGACATAACGCCGCTAGCCACGTAACCGAATAGTGTATCTTGCAATATCAACTTCCCACATCTGCTAGTTTTAATTTCCCACTATTTAGAATTTCAAAGAAAATCTTATTTGATAACATCTTTAGCAGTTCCAGTGAGTGTAGATTTTAAATAATACAACTTTTGAGAATCATTTAAACTATTGTTAGAATCAATTAAAGAAACAAATTGTTCTTTAAAATTAAACCACTCATGGTAAGAACCATTAAATCGTGGCAATTGAATATCTGGTAATTTAATGTTCTTAAAACTATTTTTCACACGATGTGACAGCATTATTCTTCAGATCAATATTTGAAAGAATATTTTTAATTCTTACCTGGATATATATATATATATATATATATATATATATATATATATATATATCTTCGCAATCATCTTCTAAATCCAGGATTTCTGATTCAAGGGTTCCAAATCACTATCATCTGCTACTACTTCATAATATTCATCCCGAATATCCCTTAGCTTAACTCGTAAGCTTTTCAAGGTATCCAGTTTGGATTCTAAATGTGTTTTGTCCTTTTCATCAGGATTGTTCATGAAGTTCTTAATTCTTTAAGCTGAGCTTTTACAGCTCCACGCTTTCCATTCAACGCTTTTAATGCTTCTTTAGACATACTACTATTAAATATAACGATACTACAAAGGTTCTACAACTCCGCGAGCGGACCAAATGTTGACTAAAATAACTAAATGGACTGTAAATTTGACAATTTTTAATAAGCGAAACGGATCCCAACCATATGGGATCGCTACAATTTTCGAACTGACTACAAAAAGTTTACAACAGTTGGCTCGGAGCAACCTACACAAAGAATTCTCGCCAACTGGCGCCAACACTTACCAAATTCTTCGTTTATGACTCCGGGATGAGCTTGACTTTAAGTTTGATAAAATTCTAGCATAAATTGTCAAAAAGTCAAAGACACAACTACTGTTACTAATAAGAAAGCATGAACACAAAAAAGAATACACACGCTCGCAGTACCACTCAGGTTGAACCACAAAAGTAACTAGTTCGTTGGGTTGTTCGCGATACACACTACTAGTTAATATGCAGCACTACACTCAAGAAGTAAATCACAAAAAAGGCGATTGACGTCTCACATTTTTCTTAGCAAAGTCGGTTATTAATTCATCCAATTCAATTTTTCTTCCTTCTTGTTGCTCAATATTTATCAAAGACAAATAAGAGAGCCTCTCTTCCGACATCGTACAACGTAGACAATTTTTTATTAATTTTAATTTAGAAAATGACCTTTCCGCCATTGCAGAAGTAACTGGAAGAGTCAAAAACAAAAAATTGCAATACATACATCTGGTAAACTTGGCGCAGCAAACTTATTTTGAATCATCAAAAAATTACCTAAATCTTTTATCGAATTTAGCTTAATTAAATCTTCACCAAAAACCGCTTTTAGAGACATAATTTGATTTGGAAATTCATTAGATAGGTTGAGGCTATATTTTTTGAAGATTACTGGCTTCATTATATAAGAGATCATTTGTAGTGCTTACAATATTTTTGGGAGAAAGAAAACTGAATTATTTGTAAATGTCATCCATACTCTCAAAACGATTTTTTAATTGAGTAGTAATAACATCAACATTGGCCTTAAAAACATCCACCTCAAACAATCGTTCTCTGTCTTGCAGTTTTTCATCAGCATTGAAATCATCGAAAAACTGTCTAACTTTTCTATGTCTCTTTTTTCAAACTCCGGGGTGATACCCCATTTTTTAGCCAAACCAATAGCTTTTTCCTTTATGTAAGCAAAATTGTTACGAAGATTCTCGATAGACGTTAAGCTAGAATTTAACATAGTCTTAGCATTTTCCAAATCTATTTTTGGTGATTGTAATACTTTTGAAGTTAAATTTATTCTTTGTAAAATTTGACATTGGAAAATTAGAAAAAAAGCAAATTGAAACTTTTCCATATGTTTTTTAATCGCTAAAGCTTCCTGTTTCTCGTCTTGCTTAGTACTGGTTAGTAAAATATCTGAAAGTACTTTTTAAATCGAAATGTAATTGTAGCGAATTGATATTACAGAGTAAAATCGAGATGACCATCTTGTCGTGCATAATGATTTAATAGTCTTCTGAATGTTCTCGTTATTCTGCACAATTTTCAAATCACTCCATCCTTTAATGCTGAGCCCAAAAATGTGTAAATTGTTTGACAAAGTCATAAAATGCACTTTACATGAGGCACGTTATTACGTGCAGCGCTTAGAACAAGATTGAGGTTGTGTGTTGAACAGTGAACGTAATTTGCTTTTGGTTGTTTATCCTTAATTAATTTCTGTAACCCCCATACACACTGCACTCATGTTAGCTGCCCCATCATATCCTTGTCCTCGACACTTCGCCAAATTAATGTCCAGTGTATTTAGAAAATTTAACACATCACTTTCCAAATATTTTGCAGTCTAATTTGCCGCCTCAATAAAGCCTAAGAACGTTTCGTTAATTCTGATATTATCTGGCTCATTATTATCATTAACAACAGTTGTTACATACCTTATTATAATACTTAATTGTTTTATTTTAAATATCCTGTGTCGTGTCAGAATAATAGAGAAAAAGAACATTTCCTTATATTTTTAACACGATATTTTCTTTTATTCCAGAGCCTATAATAGCAATAAGTTCATTTTGAATTTTTGGGCTAAGATGCTTTTGAATTCTTTTTTCTGACAAATGAACATTGAGAAGAGAGTCATATTTTGCCAAGAGGTCTATTATATTAAAAAAATTTCCCCTTTGAGTCGAATCTCGAGTTTCTCGATGTCCCCGAAAAGGAAGATTGCACATCGCTAGAGTCATTGTAACGTCTATGATTCTTCGTAAGGTTTAAAAAACAGTATTAACTTCTTTAAAATTGCATTTCAATAATGAATCAACCGTTTTATTTTGTTTCCCGATATCATATGTGCGACATGCTTGGATATGAATTATAGAATTTTCATGTTCTTTAATTTTTTTTTATATTCCTTGCCAGTCATTCACACCTTTACACCAGGCTTCTTTAAAATACATATTTGTTCGATCAGCGAAAAGCCGACATACCTGACAGTAAGCAACATGAAGTCGGGTTGAATAGCACAGCCATTTCCTTTCGATCTTTTGTCCTGCCTTGGATATGAAACTACACTGGTGTAAAAATTAAGGACGAGACGGTTTTTTCAATATAACTTTGTACAAAAGCTTTCCAAATCAACACATTTAATACTGTAAGATCCCCAATACGTAAGGACACGTGTAATGTAAGCAACACTTACTAAAAAGAGAAATCAGGGAGATAAAAAGAAGCTTGATTGAAAAAGTAGCATAGAGCGCAATGCGACTGAAGGCCGAAACATCCCTGTGATGGGTGTCCAGCAAGAAACATCCGGTCTTTAGTAGGGGATATGATCTCCCCTGACTGCTAGGCAGGTTTCACATCATCTGCCCATGCTGAGAATGAGGGTGTCAATGAGTTGTTAAGGCATTGCTGGCCATTCGTCTTGCAGCGCCAATTGAATCTCCCAAATCGTTACTGGTGGTAAGGTACGAGCTGCCAATTGTCTGCCTAGAAGATCCCAGACATACTCGATGGGATTGAGATCGTGCCGGCCAATCCATACGTTCAATATCCTCACTCTCTAAGAGCTGTTCGGCAGCTACTGTGCGATGACATGGTGCATTGTCGTCCATGAAAAGGAACTGCAGACCCATAGCGCCTCTAAAAAGACGCACATATGAATGAAGAATCTCGTTACAATAACGGGTCCCGTTGACTGAACCTGCGTCGAAGATGTGAAGGTATGTACGACTACCAAGCATGATGCCTCCCCAATCGAGAACACCGCGAACTTCATACCTGTTCCTTTCAATGATGTTCGAGGGATGATTGCGGCTTCCCCGCTCTCTCCAGATGAGTATGCGATGAGAATCGCTACTCAAACTGAATCTGCTCTCATCTGTAAAGAGTAGTCCTCCCCATTCATTGTCTCTCAATTCCGGTGTTCCCGGCACCACAGAGAACGCCTTCTCCGATGGGCAGGCGTTAAAGGTACACACCGTACAGGGCGTCGTGCAAACAGACCACCACCGTGCAGTCTTCTGGCCACGGTAAAACGCGATATCGGTCGTCCAGTCGCCTGTGTCGTGTGTCTAGCGATTTCTCCCGCTGTCTGCCGCCTGTTTCATCTGGCCTGTAAGACAATGTACCGGTCATCTGCGGGTGTGGTTCCTCGTGGACGACCACTACTGAACCCCGGGTAGCTGTTCCTGTAGTTTGAAATTGTCTCCAAAGTCATGAAACGATGCTGTGAGCAATTCGAACTCTGCAGCCACACTTGTCACACTGCAGCCTTCCTCCAACTTCCCAATGATTCGACCTCGGGTAAAAGCATCCAGATGTCGTCTAACAGATTGATTATTCGCCATTTCTCGCTGAGGCAGCAACTCGGTGGGATTTAAACTGCTATACGGCGTGCAATCTCTTTGCCAGAAATACTGATCTTACACCGACAACATGCTTTATACTACTCAGACACTCCCCATTACGTCTACCTGCATATCTGTGCATGTGCTACCGTACATCACCTTACTTAATCTCCTGATTGGTCTTTTTTGTCCGCTCTGCCTCTTCGTTCAGCTGATATGCTAATTTTTTCAACTTCGTCCTTAATTTTTCACACCAGTGTATAATAAGATGATAAAAAACTCCTTCCCTTGGCATCTTTTTGGAAATTCCCTTCTGGTTGGTATGGGCCCAGTTTTAAAATTTGTTCCCTTAAATCTGCATCTATGGGCGTACCTACATAATGCACAAAATCATTTCTAATCAATTTTGTTTCTTCGTTTTTATTTTCCGACACATTTTCTTTAGATAGTGTATCCTTATTAGTTGAAGTGTTCGAAACTGTTTTTTTTTTTCTTGTGGATTAATTTTCACTTCCAGGATTTGTTCATCAAGTTCCCTGGCATTACTACTACTAGCACTTGCACAAGATGATGAACTTGCGGATATTAAAAAGTTATCCAATTTTGCATAGTTGCTACTAATATTATACTCCTTTTCCTTTCAAATTTTTCGTTTTTGAGAACCACTCAAAGTTTTTTTTTTAACTTCACTCATTTTAGGGCCGCGCGTTTCTTCTTGTCTTATTAAGAAAATAACAGTATAAGAACCAGAATAATTAATTCCGTTTACAAAAAACAGTTATAATATTACAAGAGCGAAGTGAGATGAAAATGTTTTAACAGCGAAGGAACACTCCCTATATTGAGAAGTGCATTGAATATTAAAATATATATGTTCTGAAAACAATTTTGTGAAACATTTCTCATTATGCTTTATTTGATTGAATACTCATAAATCTAGGGAAGTTTCTGTGCGCATATGGCTTTCTAAATCATAAATCTAGACCATATAATCATTTAAAATGCTCTTTATGCGGTTTCAATTATCGCAATATTATTTTTCATGCAAAAAGCATAACATATGTACGTTATTTACGAGTTCGCTAAATGAAAATGAAATACATGTGGGGGGAGGAGCTAAAGACGCCAATAAGTTACTTTGCTACTTCAGTAAAAGTAACATGTCTTTTTCTCCCTACCACTAACATGAAGTATACTAAAAAAAACAGTGATGAATTTTTTTTTGTATCTTTCTAGCATTTTATCAATTTTCCGTCTGACTTTCTTTTTTATCTTTTAGTAATTTAGGTTTGAAAAGAAAACCCACCAAAGAAAAGTATCTCTTTCGTCGCGGGAAATACAGCAAATTAAAGTGTTTTTGATTTGGTTATTGGATCTAAGATATCGAAAAAGCGATCAAAGTTTTGATTTTGAATGATGTTAGATCACCAATTTGAAAATCGCTTAAAAATTGGATTAAATAATGTAAAGCTAATTTTGTGAAATTCTACGTTAATGATGTTAGTCTAGCTTTGGGCCCCCTAGAAGCCTTGGGTCCCCGCAGTGCGGGGTTTCGGGGCTGTACGTTACGCCACTGCAAGCTACGAGGAAATTTTGCGGGAGGAAAATAATCTTTTAGCCGGCAGAGAGACAGAGAGAGACTACTTGTTAGACTTGAAGAAACGTTCTACATCAAAGTAACTTTAGTTTGCGTTTATGTGTTAGTTATATATATATATATATATATATATATATATATATATATATATATATATCCACGATCTTATTAAACATTTTTTTTTTCTATTTTCTTTCGTTTCCGACTCCAACTAAAAATAACTTCTATGTATTTATATGCAAAATTATACACCGACTTACGTGAATTCGACTTACGCGGTTATCATTCAGTCCCACCTATCGCGCAAGTTCGAGGTATTACTGTATGCATGAAAATGAACTTTTATAAGTATCATACTAATATCTCACAAAAATTATTTTATCAATCTAAGCAAAGCACTTGAAAATTTCAACTCCGTGTGTGATTTTTACCTTTAAAACAGGGAAATACGTTTAACGCGAATACGCTTAAAACAAAATATCGGCTAACACGAAGTAATCCAACAGTCCCGACGAACTACAGTATATTTCCATTCATTTTTTTCTCTTAACACGAAACGAAATTCACTTAACACGAAAAGATTTCCTTTCTGTGAATGAACAAAATACGGAAAACACCAGCAGCGCAAGCGATATATATTTGATAGATGGGAAATGAAAGAGAAGTGTGTGACAGATCTATCCGTGTCCTACACGTAAAGGAGTTGTTTTGCTTTCTTGGCGGTAGACACCATGATGAGGAGATAATACACAATAGCAGAATCCTCATCTTCCCCTACTTCTTCCATATGTCCCATTTCTAAATATTCACGTATAAAATTTCTATATAATTCCAATATATCTTTGGATCTTGAACTAATCTTCTCCACAATGAATTAAGCTACGCAATGCCATTTGTTTCGAATCTCCCAAGCAACTCGGATCCCTTGACAGAGGCATTTTCACGATAAAACGACCAGTTTCATCTCTATTATAAGTACTCGTAAAGTGTTCCTCACATAATTTTTCTTCTCTACTCATTGTAGGAATTTCAAAATCAGGACAATTTTCAATTTCTCTTAATACTATTATTAAGCTCATTTGCATTAGTAAGTAGTCCACAATAGCTCTTCTTAGTGTAATTATGGGACATAACGCCGCTAGCCACGTAACCGAATAGTGTATCTTGCAATATCAACTTCCCACATCTGCTAGTTTTAATTTTCCACTATTTAGAATTTCAAAGAAAATCTTATTTGATAACATCTTTAGCAGTTCCAGTGAGTGTAGATTTTAAATAATACAACTTTTGAGAATCATTTAAACTATTGTTAGAATCAATTAAAGAAACAAATTGTTCTTTAAAATTAAACCACTCATGGTAAGAACCATTAAATCGTGGCAATTGAATATCTGGTAATTTAATGTTCTTAAAACTATTTTCACACGATGTGACAGCATTATTCTTCAGATCAATATTTGAAAAAATATTTTTAATTCTTACCTGGATATATATATATATATATATATATATATATATATATATATATATATATCTTCGCAATCATCTTCTAAATCCAGGATTTCTGATTCAAGGGGTTCCAAATCACTATCATCTGCTACTACTTCATAATATTCATCCCGAATATCCCTTAGCTTAATTCGTAAGCTTTTCAAGGTATCCAGTTTGGATTCTAAATGTGTTTTGTCCTTTTCATCAGGATTGTTCATGAAGTTCTTAATTCTTGTAAGCTGAGCTTTTACAGCTCCACGCTTTCTATTCAACGCTTTTAATGCTTCTTTAGACATACTACTAATAAATATAACGATACTACAAAGGTTCTACAACTCCGCGAGCGGACCGAATGTTGACTAAAATAACTAAATGGACTGTAAATTTGACAATTTTTAATAAGCGAAACGGATCCCAACCATATGGGATCGCTACAATTTTCGAACTGACTACAAAAGTTTACAACAGTTGGCTCGGAGCAACCTACACAAAGAATTCTCGCCAACTGGCGCCAACACTTACCAAATTCTTCGTTTATGACTCCCGGGATGAGCTTGACCTTAAGTTTGATAAAATTCTAGCATAAATTGTCAAAAAGTCAAAGACACAACTACTGTTACTAATAAGAAAGCATGAACACAAAAAAGAATACACACGCTCGCAGTACCACTCAGGTTGAACCACAAAAGTAACTAGTTCGTTGGGTTGTTCGCGATACACACTACTAGTTAATATGCAGCACTACACTCAAGAAGTAAATCACAAAAAGGCGATTGACGTCTCACATTTTTTTCTTAGCAAAGTCGGTTATTAATTCATCCAATTCAATTTTTCTTCCTTCTTGTTGCTCAATATTTATCAAAGACAAATAAGAGAGCCTCTCTTCCGACATCGTACAACGTAGACAATTTTTTATTAATTTTAATTTAGAAAATGACCTTTCCGCCATTGCAGAAGTAACTGGAAGAGTCAAAAACAAAAAATTGCAATACATACATCTGGTAAACTTGGCGCAGCAAACTTATTTTGAATCATCAAAAAATTACCTAAATCTTTTTTATCGAATTTAGCTTAATTAAATCTTCACCAAAAACCGCTTTTAGAGACATAATTTGATTTGGAAATTCATTAGATAGGTTGAGGCTATATTTTTTGAAGATTACTGGCTTCATTATATAAGAGATCATTTGTAGTGCTTACAATATTTTTGGGAGAAAGAAAACTGAATTATTTGTAAATGTCATCCATACTCTCAAAACGATTTTTTAATTGAGTAGTAATAACATCAACATTGGCCTTAAAAACATCCACCTCAAACAATCGTTCTCTGTCTTGCAGTTTTTCATCAGCATTGAAATCATCGAAAAACTGTCTAACTTTTCTATGTCTCTTTTTCAAACTCCGGGGTGATACCCCATTTTTTAGCCAAACCAATAGCTTTTCCTTTATGTAAGCAAAATTGTTACGAAGATTCTCGATAGACGTTAAGCTAGAATTTAACATAGTCTTAGCATTTTCCAAATCTATTTTTGGTGATTGTAATACTTTTGAAGTTAAATTTATTCTTTGTAAAATTTGACATTGGAAAAATTAGAAAAAAAGCAAATTGAAACTTTTCCATATGTTTTTAATCGCTAAAGCTTCCTGTTTCTCGTCTTGCTTAGTACTGGTTAGTAAAATATCTGAAAGTACTTTTTAAATCGAAATGTAATTGTAGCGAATTGATATTACAGAGTAAAATCGAGATGACCATCTTGTCGTGCATAATGATTTAATAGTCTTCTGAATGTTCTCGTTATTCTGCACAATTTTCAAATCACTCCATCCTTTAATGCTGAGCCCAAAAATGTGTAAATTGTTTGACAAAAGTCATAAAATGCACTTACATGAGGCACGTTATTACGTGCAGCGCTTAGAACAAGATTGAGGTTGTGTGTTGAACAGTGAACGTAATTTGCTTTTGGTTGTTTATCCTTAATTAATTTCTGTAACCCCCCCCATACACACTGCACTCATGTTAGCTGCCCCATCATATCCTTGTCCTCGACACTTCGCCAAATTAATGTCCAGTGTATTTAGAAAATTTAACACATCACTTTCCAAATATTTTGCAGTCTAATTTGCCGCCTCAATAAAGCCTAAGAACGTTTCGTTAATTCTGATATTATCTGGCTCATTATTATCATTAACAACAGTTGTTACATACCTTATTATAATACTTAATTGTTTTATTTTAAATATCCTGTGTCGTGTCCAGAATAATAGAGAAAAAAGAACATTTCCTTATATTTTTAACACGATATTTTCTTTTATTCCAGAGCCTATAATAGCAATAAGTTCATTTTGAATTTTTGGGCTAAGATGCTTTTGAATTCTTTTTTCTGACAAATGAACATTGAGAAGAGAGTCATATTTTGCCAAGAGGTCTATTATATTAAAAAAATTTCCCCTTTGAGTCGAATCTCGAGTTTCTCGATGTCCCCGAAAAGGAAGATTGCACATCGCTAGAGTCATTGTAACGTCTATGATTCTTCGTAAGGTTTAAAAAACAGTATTAACTTCTTTAAAATTGCATTTAATAATGAATCAACCGTTTTTATTTTGTTTCCCGATATCATAAGTGCGACATGCTTGGATATGAATTATAGAATTTTCATGTTCTTTAATTTTTTTTTTTTCCTATATTCCTTGCCAGTCATTCACACCTTTACACCAGGCTTCTTTAAAATACATATTTGTTCGATCAGCGAAAAGCCGACATACCTGACAGTAAGCAACATGAAGTCGGGTTGAATAGCACAGCCATTTCCTTTTCGATCTTTTGTCCTGCCTTGGATATGAAACTACACTGGTGTAAAAATTAAGGACGAGACGGTTTTTTCAATATAACTTTGTACAAAAGCTTTCCAAATCAACACATTTAATACCGTAAGATCCCCAATACGTAAGGACATGTGTAATGTAAGCAACACTTACTAAAAGAGAAATCAGAGGGATAAAAAGAAGCTTGATTGAAAAAGTAGCATGGAGCGCAATGCGACTGAAGGCCGAAACATCCCTGTGATGGGTGTCCAGCAAGAAACATCCGGTCTTTAGTAGGGGATATGATCTCCCCTGACTGCTAGGCAGGTTTCACATCATCTGCCCATGCTGAGAATGAGGGTGTCAATGAGTTGTTGAGGCATTGCTGCCCATTCGTCTTGCAGCGCCAATCGAAGCTCCCGAATCGTTACTGGTGGTAAGGTACGAGCTGCCAAGCGTCTGCCTAGAAGATCCCATACATGCTCGATGGTATTGAGATCCGGAGATCGTGCTGGCCAATCCATACGTTCAATATCCTCACTCTCTAAGAGCTGTTCGGCAGCTACTGTGCGATGACATGGTGCATTGTCGTCCATGAAAAGGAACTGCAGACCCATAGCGCCTCTAAAAGGACGCACATATGGAAGAAGAATCTCGTTACAATAACGGGTCCGTTGACTGAACCTGCGTCGAAGATGTGAAGGTCTGTACGACTACCAAGCATGATGCCTCCCCAAACGAGAACACCGCGACCTCCATACCTGTTCCTTTCAATGATGTTCGAGGGATGATTGCGGCTTCCCCGCTCTCTCCAGATGAGTATGCGATGAGAATCGCTACTCAAACTGAATCTGCTCTCATCTGTAAAGAGTACTCCTCCCCATTCATTGTCTCTCCAATTCCGGTGTTCCCGGCACCACAGAGAACGCCTTCTCCGATGGGCAGGCGTTAAAGGTACACACCGTACAGGGCGTCGTGCAAACAGACCACCACCGTGCAGTCTTCTGGCCACGGTAAAACGCGATATCGGTCGTCCAGTCGCCTGTGTCGTGTGTCTAGCGATTTCTCCCGCTGTCTGCCGCCTGTTTCATCTGGCCTGTAAGACAATGTACCGGTCATCTGCGGGTGTGGTTCCTCGTGGACGACCACTACTGAACCCCCGGGTAGCTGTTCCTGTAGTTTGAAATTGTCTCCAAAGTCATGAAACGATGCTGTGAGCAATTCCGAACTCTGCAGCCACACTTGTCACACTGCAGCCTTCCTCCAACTTCCCAATGATTCGACCTCGGGTAAAAGCATCCAGATGTCGTCTAACAGATTGATTATTCGCCATTTCTCGCTGAGGCAGCAACTCGGTGGGATTTAAACTGCTATACGGCGTGCAATCTCTTTGCCAGAAATACTGATCTTACACCGACAACATGCTTTATACTACTCAGACACTCCCCCATTACGTCTACCTGCATATCTGTGCATGTGCTACCGTACATCACCTTACTTAATCTCTGATTGGTCTTTTTGTCCGCTCTGCCTCTTCGTTCAGCTGATATGCTAATTTTTCAACTTCGTCCTTAATTTTTCACACCAGTGTATAATAAGATGATAAAAAACTCCTTCCCTTGGCATCTTTTTGGAGATTCCCTTCTGGTTGGTATGGGCCCAGTTTTAAAATTTGTTCCCTTAAATCTGCATCTATGGGCGTACCTACATAATGCACAAAATCATTTCTAATCAATTTTGTTTCTTCGTTTTTATTTTCCGACACATTTTCTTTAGATAGTGTATCCTTATTAGTTGAAGTGTTCGAAACTGTTTTTTCTTGTGGATTAATTTTCACTTCCAGGATTTGTTCATCAAGTTCCCTGGCATTACTACTACTAGCACTTGCACAAGATGATGAACTTGCGGATATTAAAAAGTTATCCAATTTTGCATAGTTGCTACTAATATTATACTCCTTTTCCTTTCAAATTTTTCGTTTTTGAGAACCACTCAAAGTTTTTTTTTAACTTCACTCATTTTAGGGCCGCGCGTTTCTTCTTGTCTTATTAAGAAAATAACAGTATAAGAACCAGAATAATTAATTCCGTTTACAAAAAAACAGTTATAATATTACAAGAGCGAAGTGAGATGAAAATGTTTTAACAGCGAAGGAACACTCCCTATATTGAGAAGTGCATTGAATATTAAAATATATATGTTCTGAAAACAATTTTGTGAAACATTTCTCATTATGCTTTATTTGATTGAATACTCATAAATCTAGGGAAGTTTCTGTGCGCATATGGCTTTCTAAATCATAAATCTAGACCATATAATCATTTAAAATGCTCTTTATGCGGTTTCAATTATCGCAATATTATTTTTCATGCAAAAAGCATAACATATGTACGTTATTTACGAGTTCGCTAAATGAAAATGAAATACATGTGGGGGGGGAGGAGCTAAACCGCCAATAAGTTACTTTGCTACTTCAGTAAAAAGTAACATGTCTTTTTCTCCCTACCACTAACATGAAGTATACTAAAAAACAGTGATGAATTTTTGTATCTTTCTAGCATTTTATCCAATTTTCCGTCTGACTTTCTTTTTATCTTTTAGTAATTTAGGTTTGAAAAGAAAACCCACCAAAGAAAAGTATCTCTTTCGTCGCGGGAAATACAGCAAATTAAAGTGTTTTTTGATTTGGTTATTGGATCTAAGATATCGAAAAAGCGATCAAAGTTTTGATTTTTGAATGATGTTAGATCACCAATTTGAAAATCGCTTAAAAATTGGATTAAATAATGTAAAGCTAATTTTGTGAAATTCTACGTTAATGATGTTAGTCTAGCTTTGGGCCCCCTAGAAGCCTTGGGTCCCCCGCAGTGCGGGGGTTTCGGGGCTGTACGTTACGCCACTGCAAGCTACGAGGAAATTTTGCGGGAGGAAAATAATCTTTTAGCCGGCAGAGAGACAGAGAGAGACTACTTGTTAGACTTGAAGAAACGTTCTACATCAAAGTAACTTTAGTTTGCGTTTATGTGTTAGTTATATATATATATATATATATATATATATATATATATATATATATATATATATATATATATATATATATATCCACGATCTTATTAAACATTTTTTTTTTCTATTTTCTTTCGTTTCCGACTCCAACTAAAAATAACTTCTATGTATTTATATGCAAAATTATACACCGACTTACGTGAATTCGACTTACGCGGTTATCATTCAGTCCCACCTATCGCGCAAGTTCGAGGTATTACTGTATGCATGAAAATGAACTTTTTATAAGTATCATACTAATATCTCACAAAAATTATTTTATCAATCTAAGCAAAGCACTTGAAAATTTCAACTCCGTGTGTGATTTTTACCTTTAAAACAGGGAAATACGTTTAACGCGAATACGCTTAAGACAAAATATCGGCTAACACGAAGTAATCCAACAGTCCCGACGAACTACAGTATATTTCCATTCATTTTTTCTCTTAACACGAAACGAAATTCACTTAACACGAAAAGATTTCCTTTCTGTGAATGAACAAAATACGGAAAACACCAGCAGCGCAAGCGATATATATTTGATAGATGGGAAATGAAAGAGAAGTGTGTGACAGATCTATCCGTGTCCTTTCATTAATATAATCCTCCTGGGAAATCTTTGGTCTACCGATTCGAGTTCATTCATAACCAACCCTCTGAAGAAGAAACCTTGATTATGTAAATTAGGCCGGCTATATATAGTCTAGGTTTCCAAGTTAGAAGAGAGAAAAAGTGAGGAGAAAGGATAGATTGCTACTGATCAAGTAAGTATATTTCAATTTTATAGTATATTTCAGATTTTGGAGAAGTGTAAGTTTTAAAGTGAAGATTGATCACTACTGTTTAATTAGTGATTGAATAATCATTAAAGTAGATTTGATCTAGAATTAAGTAGGTCGGTGTTTTAAGTTTCCGCACACTTGGTGTATCTCGTTACTAATCCACATATTGCTTGATTTCAGAACATTTCTTCTCTTTAAAATTACTTGAATTGTGTTGCTAATTGTGTTATCAATAAATAGATTATTTTTGGATTTATATGGCTAGTCTTCCCTTCCACCTTCATCTCTAGGCGAGAACGAGAGAATATCTCGTTCTTCTCACAGGTGGTTTCACATATTTCGTAGAAAGGAGGCTAACGGCTTTGAAATACCCTTGAAATAGCCTGTGACATGTGAGCCAGTTTTGTATATCTAAGCTACTTTCACCCTCCATTCCTACAAACGCAACACAAAAGCATCTCATCTCTCATCAGTTGATTTTGGAATTCAGAAACGAGTACATCGCAGTGTGAGTACAAATCTGCGAATTTGGTGATTTTAGAAAAATTTTCTTACGAGCCCAATTTCAAAGAGATCAAGGGGAAAGCAAATTGCTATTTCGTTTAAAATGAATATGAATCTTCTAAAGGCTGTTGATCAAAAATAAAAGACGAAAATGGAAATCTGAAAAGATTTCGGTGTTGCTAACTGTACATTATCAACAATAATTAAAAAAAGAGAGTGAATTATGGAAATGTTTTATACACATTTATATAAACAAAATGTACTCTAATAAACTTAATTTTGTTTAATATATGTGGGGTCTTTTTTATTCGCAATATCCTTTAACACGAAATTCTTTCAACACCAAAAAATATTTCAGACCCTTCGTTTTCTTAAAGAATTTTTACTGTGTATCACATATTCGGTATTCATATGTTTCACGGCTCAAATTATTCTCTCTTTGCATTACGTGAACGATTTAATTTAACTTGTTTAAGAACTAAAAATTTTCCACATTAATCTTCACATCAGACTAATTCCTTTAATTATCAAAAGCTATTTTAAACTTATTATGGCTTCATTCTCATTCTTAAGAAAATCTTATATGCTCACGTCTCTCCGTCGTACATCTTAAAGTCGGAGGGAGGTTATCTCTAAGGAAACTAAATTAAGCTAAGTGGAGATATTTTTATCTCTTTATCCAAAATTATTTTTGAAATAGCAAATAAAGAAAAATGAAGGATACTTATATACTTCTCTCTTTTATACGTATAATTTAAAAGTTGGTTGATTTTAATTAAAGTGTCAGGAAAAGCAACACAAAAGATATACAGCCCTCCTCGTATTTTGACATAATTAAGTGACCTAGAAAGCATCTAATTAGGTACATTACTTTTCAAACTTCCACAAAACACAATGTGTTAGAAACACTAAGAAAACGTGAAAGCATTTTTGGTTATACGTAAATATGCTTAAAAGTAATGCAAATAAAACTGAAAACATCGCTTTTTTAAAAAAAAGAAAAGTTCAAAATCAGCATATTTCGGATTAATATATTGTCTTCCTTTTTAACTTCTTGGAAAAAAGCACAGGTATTAAAACTCCTCCAGATAAATGTTCAACCCACGTCTACAAAATCCTTCAATACAAATACCACGCTCCGAATGCAAAACGGTTTTGTACAAATAAAAATCCGATTATAAAAAATTGTCTTTTCTAATAGTCCGAAAGTATTACGAGCACGAGAAACAGAGAGAGGAACCGCATTCCATCATTTTTACGTGGCGAGAAAGAAGTAGTTAATCCCAAATTTTACATAATGAACGAGAAAAATAAAAACTAAAAATGTATGATATGCTAATATGAATCATTTTGGTAATTTAAATTAATACATAAACACACACGGAAAAGTAAAAAGGAAGATTCTAATTTTTTTATTATACATCTTATACAAAGAATCAATTTAAGGTAATAAATAATGACAATTGCGTATTATTTCATTTTAAATTCTTGAATCAATGTTTTTTTTATATATTAATAATATCTAAAAGTAACAATTAATGTACATTCAATAAAGATAAACAGCTTTTAACTATAACATTTAAGTAATTGATTATTCACTTCTCAAAAGTGAAATTGTATCATTCGGAAGAGATGCGCTTAACCCCGGGAAAATAATAGTAACGGTAGAAGTAAAACTCTTGTCCAAGTAACTAAAAAGGGCACAAAAGTACGCTCTAGAGAACTTTTTATTCAGTAATCAACGTGTCCCCATGAGTAAGATATACAGGCTTCTAAAAGGAGAAGCATACTGTCTGTGAGGCTAGTTAAGGTCAGTTAGCTAGTTTTCGTAACAGTTTTTTACAAAGCCGAATCCACTGCAGATTACAGTTCTTCTAAGGTACGTGCCTGAAATGCCAATTGCACCGCACATGCGATAAGCACGCGCACATGATAGGTGGGAGAGTGATCAGATGAGGCTACCAGCCAGAGGAGGATGTCAAATCGGTTCAAGATGTTTGGAATCCGCCTGGCAACATCAGGCCGATCTTTCTTATGCTAGACTAACGGGCTAGGACTAGCCTAAACAAAATACCGAAGAGGCAAAACATCTTTTGCTGCTTACCAGTCTAATACAATGTTCCAGTCTGTGAACAAGGGATATTCAAACATGATGCCATTTCGAACCATGAAGCCTGGTATAGGACTGCTATGACACTCGACGATACTGAGAAGGCAAGCGACGTTCCCTGGAAACCCGCCATACATATCCCCGAACATAATTTCTTCACAAATAAAATCGGGATTCATCTGAAAACAGCGCACCAGGTGATGTTAGTTGGTCTGTTGGTGAAACGTTGACACTAAGTCAGGTGTATAGCTGTGTATTGAATGTTTAAGGGAACTCCATTGCCTCACTTCCAAGCGTGGAGACATTCCTTCTACAACCTGTTGCGGGTTGTTGGTTATTGACACATGTAAAATATGAGGATGACAGGTGACTTAGAACATGTGCCGAGGCAAATGAGTCTCAATGTATTATTTGCGAATTCGCCTTTAGTGTGATCTGTTGCACATTTGTTCAATCTACTATCCCTCATCCACGCTCTAAGATAATCCTGCGCCCATCTTGCTTCCAATCACTTAATTTTACTCATATCCCTTACAACCAGAGTGACGATTGGCTCCATCGATACACTGAATTTATGGAGCTTCAGGATACCGTTTCGTTCTACAAGCGAAAATTTTTGCTCACCTCACTGACCTCTACAAAGTATGTACTGAATCCTTTAAATGGTACTAATGGTCATGTATAATTTATAACTGTGCCCAAACTTTTATTGCGTAAGACATACTAGAAAAAAATCGTTCATAATAAATATAAAGCAAGTTTTTATGTACCTTCATCACTTTTAATAAATTTTTAAATTAATATTCGTTGTCTATGACATTTTGATTGGATAGTTCGTAGGTTGACAGCAGTTTTATGCACTCGTAAGACAAACTAAACACCAATTTAGTAAGAATTTTGATGTTCTCAAATTTTGCCAAAGGAAAATATGAAATTAAACAATTCGGAAAGTTTATTTTTCAGGGGACCTAGACATTTCTGTTTGCATTTCTTAAACTTAATCTAGTTTAAAATGTGTTTTTTTTTTTTTCAGACGCAATAAAGTCCAAGAATCTAAAATTCGTAGAAAAAAATGAGTAAATATTTTATCACTTTAACTGACGAAATTTCGCTAAACATACTTTAAAAACAAGTATTCTTGGAAAAAATTCGATACTAAACTTCATCCCAGTAAAATGTGAAGCTCTCGTGAATTCTTCCCTTGGTATGTAAATTTTATTTCTCTTCCTAAAGCCACGATTTTACAATGTATGATCGAGCAAAGAAATCTTTTTTCCTTCCGTGAATGTCAACATCTTTCAAGGAAGTAAGTATCATGAGTTTGGCAAATGGCGAGGTTTATTGCTGCTTCAAATATAAAATAAATGAGGAAGATCTTAGGAAATGTACTTAAATAAAAATCATATGTACAATTTTGATGGTTTATAGTCAATTTTAAAACTCTCCGTTATTTACATCCTTTGCATCTCCTGTGTCTAATTTTCTTTTTAAAATTATAAAGTAACATTAAGTATTTCTTTGGAGTTAAAATATTTGCATAATACCAATCTTTGTAAATATAAGACTCCGATACGAAGAATTCCAAACTATTTTCATTATAGTTTCACAGAAAAAAGAGTAACCTTTAAGTGAGCCTTTTAGGGGTGAAATGGTAAATAGCAAATTGTCTTTTTCCTCATTGTCATTCAAAGACCGTATTTCATCTTCAAACATGTATGAATAACAAAAATTACATTTAGGAAATTAAATTTCTTTATATATCGATATAAATTTATTAAAATTACATTTTTTTTCTTCTAAAATTTATTTGCACATTTATTTATGAAATGAAATCAATGAAGAATCGGATTTATATACTAAAAAGAAATATTATACTAATAAAATAATCTAGCAATTTTGGAAAGGTTTTTGAAACATATCCGAACTGTGTGATATCAATAAAATACGTAAAAAGTAATTTGTATGCGTATTGCATTTCATCTTCCTTTGATCGTATAAATAAATATAAACAACAACTCTCTAGAAAGTCTCCACATAAAGGTCCAATAATATACTTTCAGAAATAATAGAGATCAAAATTATTTTTAAACTTACATATGCTATTCGGTTTTTCATAATAATTGATAATTAGTAACTCAATTTTGAATAATTTAATATCCTATGAGATTATTAATAATAATCTCATGTATGTTATACTATATGATTATATTGGCAACAGATGATAACTGAAACGGAATAATGGGTCATCAAATTTAATTCATACATCTACACTATTAAAATTCTTAGGTAAACAAACGTATCTATCTATCATTGCGTTCCTATCTTCTCACGAACCGCACGACGCAGAAACTCGCCGAAGGTACCAAAAGTTTGGGAATGATCCTTGGAATCCGTTTTGACCATTTATATTCCGATATACCAATTAGTTAATAAGATATTACTTAAAACCCTTAAAACGCATAATTAGTGCCATTTTTCACCGCCAGGGGTCAAGTTCAACTTCTTTTTTTTCAGACGTTTTTAAAACGCGATCTAATTTTTTCATGAGACTCAGACAAAAGATAATTACAGATTCGGAAAGATCATTCACTTAGCCACGATACGGTATAATTTATTTTACGAAGTAATTATATTTTCTATTTCTTACGATTTTTTTAAAATGAGTCAAAATCGATACGCTTTTATGAGTATGATTTCTAAATCGTTCCTCTAGCATTTTCTTTCACACTAATGAAAAAAAAATTTTACACTAAAAAAGTTCCTGTTTTTCTCTTTTAGAATCAATCATTTAAAAAATTAAAAGTCGAAAACTGTTTTTTGCACGATTTTTCAAAAAATATTAAAAATTTTATTTAAATACTTAATAACTTCTTTATTTATAAAAATAATCTCACGAAACTTTTGTTTCGTGTGTAGAACGATATGATATGTAATATGTACAAAGATTGATAAAATATCTTAAAAATTACGGTTTTTTAAGAAAAATTTGTTTTTTTCGTTTAATATACCGTTTTTTTTTTTTTTTTTTTTTTGAGATTCCGTTAAAACAATATTTTCCTTAATTTCTTTATTTTAAAATCACCGTTGTTTGTTATCGATGTTGGAAATTTGGAAACTTCAACTTAAAAATTAACTACTCAAAAAATGAAAACTTTTAAAAAACATTCGCAAGATTTTTAGCGCTGTGCGCATGCGCGGGGGGAATCGGGGAAACTCCAATCTTTGCTTTACCGAAATTGCTGTTTAGAACTATGCCAGGTGGAAGGAGGGGGTTGTTTTCAGGGACGAAGACTGGGAATTTCCCTGTGTTATGCTCGCTCTTCGCCTGAGTTATTTATAGAATAATTTCATTCATTACCGATAACTGTTTTAAAGTGCAGGCTTTTTACCCTTTTATTCAAATATATTTTTAATCTAACATTAAAAAAACGCAATAAAGAAATTAATAGTCTTTTCAATAAACAACGGGGAGAATTTTTGTACAACAGTGGAATAAAAAATCTTAAAAATTCTGTTTTTACAAAACAACGAAGCTCATTTATAAATAATGGGGGGAATAGCTCTACACAAAAAAAAGCCACTGTAACGCCGGGATAAAGAGAGATAAAAGAAACGTGTCTAACAATGAGAAGATGTAGAAGAAATTTCGAAAAAGGGAATTGTAATGACGTTAATATAGAAAACATACATACACAACAGGAGATGCTGACAGCTAGAGAAGGGGAATTTTCATGACAATATGTTATACATTCAAAAATGATCATGCGATGCAGGGGGTAAATGAAGGGGAAAGAAACCTGTCTTACGATGAAAAGAAGTCGAAAAATTTCGAAAAAGAGAATTTTAATGACATCGTTATAGCAATCACTCACATCGTACACGTACACACCCACACAAAAGTGGTGGCGTCATGAGGAAATTATTGTGGAAATTAAGTTGTTCACTCAGTAAAAGCCCGTGCAATACCGGGATAAACTGAGGGGAAAGAAACAAAAAAGTCAAAGTTATTTCGAAAAAGAATAATGGAAGCGCTGATTTTGTGAAGGAAAGGGAAAATTTATTAAAATAGAGAAAGCCCGTGCAACGCCGGGCCATGCAGCTAGTGAAAAATAAAAATTGTTCGAAAAATATATGCGAAATTTATTTATTTAAACTGTCCAAACTTAAATATAAGGATATTTTCTTCATATCATACAAAAGACTTTAAATCAGTAACAATTATTTTATTTTTAATTGCTCATTAAGAAAAGCCTCTAATTTCAACACAACAATGCGTGCCCACCTAATACACATTGCTCAAGACTTATTGCACGTTAAATCTGTTGAGATCTCAAACGTCCTCCCGTTGGTGTGGGGTGGTAGTTAGGAGAGGGGTTGCCAGCTCAGGTGTCGTCCTCGACCATGGTTCAAAATTACGAGGTCCGTCACCAAAAGCCCTCGTGTAGCTGAACAGTGCGACGTTAATACTCACTCACTCACTCACGACTTATTTACTCCTTATTTTATTTTCTTGGGATGCCTGTTTTCCTGATCAATCTCCTTTCGAATATGTCTGGTTGATGACTGGAGAACGACCGTTTCAGCAGATTAGTTTTGGCTTTGTGTTGAAGCAGCATTGGCCACCGCATTCCAACAAGTGATCCAAAATAGCTTGTATTCTATGTCGAGGTGGCGTGTAGTGGCGGTTATAGCCAGACTTAGTGACAACACTCATTTCTTCATCGCCTTCCTTAACTCAGAGAAGATAGTAAATTCAATAATTTCTTCGCTGTTCTGTGTGATATCCTTTTAATAATTTTAGCATTGGTATACTTTGTCTTCCTTGATACATTTATGATGACCGATAGTGGACATCAGAGGGATGCCATATTCTATAAAAGTTCTTACGTTACTTCTTTGTCTCAAAAACAATTCTTTTTTAGAAAAATTATCATTTGTTCTCTATGCGTACATTGTATAAGCGTTAAAAAGTTAATAAATGAAAAAACAAAGAATTAACATAGAATTAATAGACAGTTTGTACATACTACTATGAGATTACAGAATAAAATAGGTTCAAACTACAGTAGATTCTATGACATATAAACAAACAATTTGCTTATTACATAAAGTAGTTTTTCTTTTTCGTCTGGTTTTATTCTTTTATTTTGGGAACACAGCATATGTTTCAAGAGTTCTTATGAGTTATAGAGTGCATTGCTGTGCAATTTTTATATGTAAAACGTCATAAGTACACACAAAAATAAAAATATTTGAAATTTAAATAAAAAGCTGATCCTAAATTTTTAGAAATAATAATTGATTTTCTGGATTTCAACAGAGACTTTTTATTTGAATCCTTTTAAAAAATCAGAAAATTCAACTAAAGATCTATAAAAATTTTAATTTAAGTTCGAAAAAAACTAATACAAATCTGTTGACGGAAAAAACTATTCATTTTCTGTGAATTGCTTAGTACTTTACATAAAACAATGATTAAAGTTATTTTAAAAATATAATTTAATTTATCATATCTTTCGTAGATTGAAACGAGATTTAAATTAAATGCACAATTAGCAATTTTGCATTAGAAATAAATCAACTGATAATTAATAACTTTTAATGACTGTTATGTGAAAGTTTTTAATGGTTAAGATTTTACAAATAATTTTCTTATATTATATTTGTACAATCTTGTAGATTTTGGAAAACATTACTCGACATTATACATAAAAAATAATTTTGTACTTCTCAAACTCGCATGGAGTAAATAAAAAGTTTGAACTATAAAGGTAAAAAAAAAACTTTCATTCCGATATCACCCTTGCTATCTCGCCTTATTCTATGTCATCAGACATCACTGGCTCAATTTAGTTTCTATGTATCTTATATGAATCGGGATACGTTCCATTCCAAAACATCTTTTAAAATATTTTATTCTGAAAAACGTCCCATTGAGAAAGTGACAGCAGCTTTAATATCTTGTCCCCAGATTTCGATTTCTCAATAAAAGTATAAGAACCCTTATAACTCATATGATAAAATAATATTTCTGTTTCTTTTCAGTTCTTTCTAGCTTTCGCTTTATGGACTGAAAAACCTGAAAGATCTTTTATTTGTATATGTCGTTGAGGTTAAAGTATCATTGAGATAAGCGGACACATCATTACAAAACTCTTTTCATTGAATAATACGATTGAAAATGTGTTTGCCCTTTAAAGCGTTTCGTGAAAATATTGTCCCAAAACAATTTTTTTACTGCAGAGGTTCTTATTATTTTAAAAAATATTTAGCTACCTAGTATTATACATATATTTTAATCATGACAAAAAATTACCTTTTTAGTCATAAATACATAAGAATGAAGAAACTATTTAAGATAAAGAAAAAAGAATTAGCTTCATAAAATAAGATCAGTCTCAAAATTCCAGTCAAATAAAAGAATCTGTTTTTGAAGGATGTATTTCATGGTAGAAAAAATCAATAAAAATTCTCTCTAGTAAAATATTAGTTACGAAAATTGTTACTAGTTAAAAATAATGCATATGTTTGAAACTGGATCTCACAGATAGAACCCCTGGGCATTGTAATTTTTCTCAATCACAACTATGCATGAAACACACAGCAGCAGATTTTTTTTCTCCATTATTCCCGGTTTTCCGATCACTATTAATGGCATTTCTGCTAACAATGACACTTGATAGTGAAGTATGCAATAACGTCTCCAACAATTTAACGACCGTCATAAATTTTCTTTAAGTATCACTATCGGAAATTGTGTGTGACGTCGAATTAATAGCTATTAGTCTCAAGAAATAATGTTTATGTCATAAAATTCACATGATGTGAAACAGAACTTCATTATTTATTGTAGATTAGGCTAGTTATCTTGCTTCATTTTCATGTCAGTAGACGTGCCAAAAAACGAACATATTCCATTCTTCTTGGGGTCAGGTAATAACGCCAATGAGCTGAAATCTAACTTCAGTTTTTTTAATGGATTCTATATTTTTTGTATATGTACGATAAAAAAAGGTCATTCAGATTTTCTCTTCTAAAATCATTCAAGGAGTAGAAGTTTTTTTTATGTTATTTTTTTTTCAAAGAGGCTGCATTTTGGCACACAAGCCTTTGCAGACACGGCAATTCCCCCAAGTGTAAGAGTCACTTCAATGGTGGCATTAATATACCTGTTATCCACAAAAGAGGGAAAACGGATAAGCTAAGAAATAAATGATGTTGTGATGGATTTTTACGCGTCCTTCCACTAATCCTCTTGGAGAATCTTTGGGTTAGCATTCGCGTTTAATTCACAGCCATCCCTCTCAAGAAAAACCGTGATATGCAGATTAGTTCGATTATATAAAGTCAGAGTTTTGTAATTATAAAAGGAGGAGATAGAAGCTGCTACATTCTCTACGCAGGTGAGATTGAATAAAGTTGACTTTCGCATATAAAGTTTAAAAGTGGCCAAACGCCAATGTTAAAGGACTGGAATCCGCGTTAGATTAGGTTGAGATAAACAAGTTGCTTGCGCATATTTGCTTATTACTCATTTCTTTCTATCTGCTACTCCTTTTACATTCACTTTGAGAAACAGTTGTTGTTGGTTAGTGTGTTTGAGTAAATAAATAATTGTTATTATGGAAGTTTCTGGTTCTCTGCTTTCATTCCTTCTACACCCTTAGGTAAGCAAGACGGGGTGAGGGAGTAACTTCAGGAAAAAGCCGTTCACAATGGCGCCACATCTCACACAGCTATAAATCTTTTAATGCCATTTAGGACGTTGTATTAAGTGAAAAATATTTCCCAACCCACGAGGGCTACAAAAAAACATATAAACAAATGAAATGCGACTGCAGATAATTTCAATAGACCTAGACTTCGACAACTTGTGAAAAAAAGGAATGACATATCCCACTTACTAAATATAATGTTTATAATATTTGGGTAGGTGACACATGGCTCACAAATATAAGGAATTTTGAAATTAAATTTTAAAAAATTACTCTGTAAAAGTGTGTTTAAGATGTAACTAATGCAAAACTTTTTTAATTCTCTTTACATTAAGTACCATAAACATGTTGATCTATTTTTAAATCTTATTATAAGATATATTTTTTAAGTGTGAGTAAGTGGAATTAGGTTCCCAGAAAACACCTTTTAGTTCTAAGGGTTCAGTGAGTTGAAGAAGTTATATCACAGTCACTGTCAATTTCCATAATTAAAGTAAAATAATCAAACTGTAGTATTTAATTTAAAATCGATCTGCGAAGAATATCTGCATAGTAAATCTAATTATCGTTTCCTGGAGCGCAGATTTTCAATCTTGCTTAATCAAATTTTCTGCATTGCCCCCTCCTTCCTAAATCCTACCCCACAGCACCCTTTCCCCGACCCTTGAAGTTCCAGGATTGCCTGTCAAGTCAATTTAAGTTCAATGGGTGCTTCTAGAAATGTTCTTTAGCATCGTTAGCACTAGAGAAAAATTAATAAATTCGCTACAAAAAAAACACGTCAAAATCGTCCACAACACGCAATGCATAAAGCTAAATGGATTTAATGGTTTGTTCATGCTCTTTTTATAAAGTAAGTTATTTATTGAAGAAAATTGTTTTTATTGCTCTTTTTCAGAGGGTGATATAATTAGAATATATTAATGCGTTTTACTTTGAAATTTATTTTAATTTTATGCTTGCTTAAAAATCTTTCTTTTTCAACAAATAATATTTTATATTTTCAGTGTCCAATAAAAGAGAGAAAAATATTTCTGTTAAAACTTTATTACCAGTATTCCTTTTAATTTGAGGAATATACAATATTTTGATAAACTATTACCATTTCTGTGACAGTCATTGACCTAGACATAAGTCCTTTATTGGAACCAGCAACATACTGGACAACTGGGACGAAAAGAAATACCTGTTTCGGTCAATCACAAAGTGCTTTTTTTCTTGTCTTTTTCGCTGTTTATAACACACGGGAAAAGGTGTCGCTGCTTACCCCCTTCCTAGAGAAGAAAGTCTTTTTGCTATTGATGCACTTTCTGGGTGATAAACAGATAAAGATGTTTTGCAGTCATTATTGTGGTTAATATACATCCCCAATAGATCTTAAATGTCATCGGAACTTTTTCCGATGACGTTATAGGCAGTATTTTGTTGAAATGGAGGGACTGGTTGATGCTTCAGCCCTAGTCATTTGTATCATTAGCCGAAAGTTGGTGGAAATGTCTAAGACTCTTTGTAGAGAGGCCCTTCTCAATCAGTACTGCTAGTCAGTACTGATGTTCTTTTTGCTGTTTGTGACCAGCTGGAAACAAAACCGCTATATAGTTCAGTTTTCAAATAATTTTCTGAAATCGATTCGCTTATTTTTTGAATAACTATTTTTTTAGTACACGTGTGCTTTAAAATCTCCTTTATTGCATTTTTATACATTCTTAATTAAACTTAATGATAAAATAATGTTTGATCTTGAAAAAATAAAATATATCTTTTTTCATATAAATTCTCAGACTTTTCGTAACATTCTGTCAACCATTTTCGTAAGAATTTTTCAAACCTAATTTACAATTAACTTTTTTAAAATAAGTAATACAAAAAAAATTAAGTCAATTTCTACTTAAATTCTTACACCATAGATGAAAGAAAATAGTAAAGCTCTCACATTTGTTTGAAGAATTTTTTTTTGAAATACCATAAGCAGTTTTGTATCATAGATTCTCTTTCAGATTAAGGTCCGAATACTATCCTGGATAGTTCATCCAAATTTTATAGCGGTACTGCAGCGTTTCTCAAACTGTGGGGCGCGCACCCTAGGGGGCGTGATAACCCTACAAGGGGGACGCGAACATATCGAAAATAAAAGGTTTCAAAAATTAATTTTAAAATACTTTCTAACATATAAAAAAATACGCATTTACACTGATAAAATTTATGTATACATCAGATGGATATCACTTCATCAAAAATAAGTTTCCACTTTCATACGTTCATTAACTATCTGATCCTATAACTGAATAAAAAAAACATTTTGTTTGATTTACTGTAATGGCACGATGAGAGAATTTTTTTATCAACGTTTTCTTTTTAAACCTAAAATACTACTTTTTCAGAAAAGAAGAAAAAAACTGAGACCCAGAGAAAAATTCTAGGAAGATAAAAAATTCATCACTGTTATTATTATTTTAATGCTGTACAATATCTGTAGAAATAAAAGGAAGACATTCACTTTTCCCCCAGCAAGCAGATTTGCGTCAGTCATCATCGTTTGACTTTAGAATTTATTGGCATGATTAGTTCTGTCCTTGAAGGATTATTTGCCTAAGATTTAATTTTATGGATATTCTGATTCGTCTTTTAGAACTAACACATCCATATTTAAAAATTGAAAGCACTTTTAACACGGGAGCGGTCGCGCGGGACTTAAAAGGATAGGTAAACTACAGTAGTTTGAACAAAATATGACGGTTTTGCCTGCAAATATCATTCCTGTAATGTTAGCGAAAATGTTTGTGATTTGTGTCTTTTATTAAGGTTACGTACCTTTGAAACATTTTAGTTCACTTTTAATGGATTTTTTCTCTAATTATCAAAGAAAAAATGAAAAGTCCTTGAAAGTAGGTACGCATATATTCTCTTAGATAAATTATTTACTGGAATTGTGATTTTTATCTTGTATAATAAAAATAATAGTAAAAAAAACAATAAAACATAGGGGTAACTTAGTCAGTCACCTCTCGCGACTAGTAATGTTGGCATCGAGTGCACGCCTGCTCTCCCGGGTTAAAACGTTTTGAAGTCTTCTCACTTTAAATATTAATGCCAAATGTGATGGATATGATAGAGAGCAACATATACTAGACTCTTTTTCTATTGGCATTTATACATTTAGAAATGGATGATGGAGGAAATAAATTTTAAATTAAATATCATTTTGCAATTTTTTCCAATTTAAAAATTAGAGAAAAGAAAAATAACAATAATTATCCTATTATATACTTAAAAGTAATTTGCTTAAAGTAAATATTACTTAAAAGTAACAAATATACAAAATTTAATACTTATCTTGTTAATTTGTACGGTTTATAATTAAGATCGTATTGTAGCTTTAGCACCCCCCAAAGCACATTATTACTGTATAAGGGGGGCGCGATAAAAATTATATTTGAAAATTGGGTCGCCAACGGTGAAAGTTTGAGAAGCACTGCAGTACTGGGATTTTCACTACGGTACCATGTGTGTGTTGGTGGTTGCCTTCAAGTACTATCGATAGAAGCATTTCTTTTTGAGTATAATTTGAAGCAGATCAAAGGATCCTTCATTTATCTGAAGGATAGCACAGCCCTTCTTTGCCAGTTTATTTTCAATATCATTACATTTTAGATTCACACAATATGGTATTCACTGAAGATGAAGAATTCTAGTCATGGACGAGGTTTTGAGCTTATTTATTTCAATTCATCTCAAGTCATTAACATTTCACCGATTAACGAGATATTGAGTTACACTTTAATAAGTAAAAGGGATTATTAAAATAATATCCTATATTTTTTAAAAAGAAAACTAAACTAATATTATACATTAGAAATACCCTCAAATATATTAATCACAGATTTTTTTCAAAACAAATTTTTATCTAGAGGGAAAAAAACATAATAATTTTGTTCAACACACAAACACAACGCATTTTTGAAGAATCTTTTTTCATAAAATATAATCATAAATGGAAATAACAAAATTAAAAATAATATGCATAGATGTGGTAAATATGTATGCATTTTATGTGGTATAATTTATATTTAGAGAATATTTTTCAAAAGCTGCAATGAAAGACTACATTTTGTGTGTATCCAATACTCTTTCCCATATTTCCCTTTCATGTTCGTATTCTATTTCTGGAAACTCATTTTGTATTCTTGTTCCTTTCGTATCATTTCACTCTTTTGAAATTGGGTCATTTCAGCAACTGGAAACTACTGCTCACTAGAAAATTTAAAGTAGGTAGAGAATGGGGGAAGTTTCAAATGATTTATATTCCTTGAGAGTAGTATTTTGCAGAAATTCTGCGCTTGAAATTGAAAAGGAATGCTTCATTGAATCGTTGAATGTGTTCCTTATAGATCGGGAGATATGTTTATATTGAGATTTTCGAATGTTGTGCTTAGTCAGGTGCGTTTCAGAACAAAATTTTCATTCAGAAATAGCGATTACTTCGAGAAGAAAATAAATGAAAGTAACTCTTGCCTCGTTTAAAAAAATGATTGATTCATTTATTTATGCTTTTTTAAGTCATTAAGATTTTCGTTTTTTTTTTCAACTAGGTTTACACTGAACTCTTACTTCCAAAGGAAGCTGGTATTCAGTAACACAATACACATGTTTTGACAAAAAAAATAAGATTTCATTAGAAAATAATTCCCTATATATTTATCTTTTCGAATTTTTCCCCCAAAATGTTTTTTCTGATGTTATTAGTATGTATATATATTGTATATATATGTTATACCATGTATGTATATATAATTTATACTGATGGGAGGCCAGATTTGTTCCTGTTTTAGAATTCACCCCTGAAATGGCTTGGAATTTTTATACGAGTCCCCCCATGACCGGATGTGGTGAAATTCCTTTTGGTGGGGTATGTCAAAAAAAGTTCCCGCGTTAAAAAGTTCACTAAACCCATAAATTTTGAGGTGGTGTAACACTGCACCGACCTCGGGACCATTCAGAGAAATTATACTGGACAAGGCAAATAGTCCAGCTCAAGCATTTTTGGGTGATGAGGTGCTGAATAAAAAGGGCACGCACCCGAATTTCGACAGAGAGCCTATCCCAGAGTTGCAGAAGAACCTTCAAACAGCAGACGCCGAGATTCTGGGCGTCAACCATGCCCATCCCCCCTGCATCCTCTCCCTCTCAAGCTATATTTAATTAATTTTGATCTTCTTGTAGCAAAAGTAAATTTCTCTATACGTGTGCTTAAAATAAATTTATCTTACACGTTAAAAGTTCGTTTTGTTAAATTATTGATTCGTGTTTATTTTACTGTTAAATTATAGATTCTTGTTTATCTTAACTATTGTCATGATGCGATGTGAAATTAGGAAACTGGGTTCACAATTTAGAAATTAAAGAAGTTAAAATAGCGTCGCATCAATACTAAAACTCACAAACATTGTTTTTTAAACAACATAGTTCTATAAGAAGTTACAACCATTATTTTAAATACTAACTGTATGTCCCGGTGGTCCACGGGCGATTTCAAATGAATTACATGGAAATTACACCTCCTCCTCACGATGTCAATACTTTATGATGTGTGTACGATTCCTATATTTATGTCATTAAAATTCCCTTTTCCAAATTTTCTTTTCATACTGATTCATTTTCTCTCCGGGGATAAAATATTTCTTCAAATTTCTATTTTCGATCTATAATTTACAAAACTAATCTAGTTTTATCCACAAGTAAATAGACAATGTGCGTTTTTAATAAATAATTAATGTAGAGATGAATAATAACAAACACAATACCTCTTCAGTTTCTTAAAAAATATTACATACTTTTTTGTTAAATAAAATGAACCAAAAAACTCTTACCGTTAGCTATTAAAATGACTGCTTATTTCTGGATGTTTGATTATCCAATTAAAAAATTTTAACTTTGTTTCACATAAAAAAGAAATAGGATTCCCTACACACTCTCCGAAAGTAGTACTTCCGCTCATGCGCCATAAGCACTATGAATACTGTATAAAATTCGTTTTAGATTTTCAATAACTGTTAATATAATAACATGTAATTTGGGCATTTTTAGATATCCTTATGTATTTATCACTTAAGGAAATGTTTTTATTGCTATTAGAATTTTAAAAATGTGAAAAACTCTCTTTTCTTGAAAATAGCGTTCACAAAGGAGTGTTGAGCACTCCTCTTCACAAAAGGTTTTTAATTTTTAACATAACCCTATAAGACCCGAATTATTTTTACCTTCAAATATTAAATTCTTCTGATTATTAATACTATATGGACCCCAATGTTGGGAAAAATAATTAAAAAAAACTCCCGCTCCCCCCTGGAACGTACACGGTACCCGCATAATCGTGCGAGTTGGGCGTTATCTGTGAAACAGGTCAAATATGAAATTTCACGAGTATATATTTTTAGCTCTAAGTGGATAGAAGAAACAATCTTAATTTAACTAAAATTGTTACACACACAAATAAGAAAGTTATTGACGTATAATTAACGCTTTTATTAATTCATTTTTTTTTTACTGTAATAATCTTTTATTTTGTTTTTAACAAGTATAAATAGCCATTGCATTTTTCACAACATATTTTCGAACTGCTTTCGTAGTTTCCAAATCTGCATTTGCGAGGCATTCAAATGTCATCATCACATCAAAAATGGCTATATATGTCAAGCCTTTTATCCCGGAATGGCTAGGATAAAAGCCATGACATGCATAGCAGGTAGATTATAACGCTTCGATCTTTTTGCGAGTGGAATTATTACACTGCCATCTTCATCATCAATTAAAATACTTTTGTTAGTAGGTGGAGAAGCTGATAACGCTTTAACTATCTCTAATTTAAATTTTAAGTGATCTATTTTGATTTTTAGATTAATTTTATTTGATATTGCATCTCGTTTGCACAAAAACCAAGAATTTGCAACAGCTAAACCAAAGTAATGAATGCTTTCAAGATACTTTATGGTAAGGAATGATCAAAAATTGTCTTTCCATTTCACATAATTCCATGTGTTTCTTCATCACTCACATCTGAACTTGATTCTTCTTCCAGTATACGCGATTCATATTTTGTTCACATTGTCCGAGCGATCACTAAGTTCTGATCTGATTTATTCGTCAATAGAGAA
Organism: Trichonephila clavipes; assembly: GCA_019973935.1. NCBI lineage: Eukaryota > Metazoa > Arthropoda > Arachnida > Araneae > Nephilidae > Trichonephila > Trichonephila clavipes. The sequence goes on along the minus strand of BMAU01021373.1, from coordinate 158,336 downwards.
ATTTCTTTTGTGAGAATCCTTCTCCTTTTAGACACCTGAAAAAGTTTTGGTTAAAAGTTAACACAGTATTCCACGAAAAATAGTAAAATGTATCAGAAAATTTTATTATTTAAAAATATATTTTTAAACCACACCATATATTAACTCCCACTGGAAAACCCGCAGTTTTGGGGGAGAGAGATATGGATGTAGGCATTTGTGGAGAGGATAAAAATGCCATACTCCTCAACAAACCCAAGAAAATGTTGTACAATGCGACACCCAAAAAATGTATTAATTATATAACTATATTGTTACAAATTTTGTGTAAATAGTGTAAATAATTTGTATTTGAGTGTTAAATGCATTTATGTTACTCTATGTTATATTTATTTCATGTGTTAAAATTGTACTATTCACAAGCAATGGCGATTCAATGAGAACTTGGCGAAATCTTGGCTGTAGAGCCAAGTTGGCCTCATTTTTGGATACCAAGTTGGCGGCCAATTTGGTGACTTTGGCGACCATTTTGGCGTCATTGGCAACCATGTTGGTGAGTTTGGAACCCTCTGGAATCTTCTAGAAAGTAGTAGATCTCTCCACTAGTGTTACGTTCAATGGCACGAGCGGTTATATTTCTGGAAGTTTCTGTCGCGCCTATAAAAAGATGCTCGCCGATACGGCGATGAGTCTTGATTAAGCCAGCGATTAGTGAGGATTGTTTTGATTAGCGATTAGCTCGGCTGTACTTGTGAATAATCTTTACGTACGTGTATTTTTAAACACTGGTGATTGTGTTTGATTGCTGTTGAGGGTGTGATTCCATTATTTCCTTTTTTTGTATTTGGTTTCTGAATATTCTTACTGTACATAAAATTTAATAACTTATAGTCAATTTCCTCAATCTATGATAACTGGGAGAGAAACTAAAATCTTTGTTTTGATATATGCAGTTTCGCTATGCTTTATTTCCATTACATTTCTTTAAAAAAATTCAATTACATTAGATTTATAAAACATCATACAAATATTAGATAATTTCAACCTGTTTCATTACAAAATCGACCAAAATAAAGTCCCTAGAAATGTTTAAATCATATCTGCTTCACATGTATCCCCTTGTGAAAAATATTCATAATAATCCTTCAAAATCAAACAGTCCAACAAATATCAATACTACACTTCATTAATATTTCCCATTCTCTCAAAGACCCGTTGAATGCATATTTCAAATATTCCCTTCACTCTATTCCGCTGAAAACAGCCCGACTGATGCATCCATAATTTCACAGTGACGAGTATCTGTTGAATAAAAGGAAACAAATCCCAAGCAAGATATCTGAATTGGTGATTTCGTTCACAACTGCCCCATTTTAATTAGTTTCGAAAATGTTTACAATACATCCGAATTTGAAATCAGTCTCGTAAAATATGACACCTCTGCTTAAAACACATTGTTATGCTGCTTTGATTTAAATAATGGGAAAGGAGATTTGAATACGAACACTTCAAAATGTCTTGTGAGATTTATTCGACGAGCCTGTTTTGAATATTTGGAAGAGTTTGCGAAGCATTAAAATACAGATATTTGACTCCTTAAAAGAGATATTTCTAAAATTCTCATTTTGTGTTTTTGAAACAATTTTTGCTTTTAATCAGTTATTTTTAAATAAATCCTTAGCTATAATCCGATATGAATGTTTTTAAACTTGCTGAACGGTTAATGATGAAAGGTTTCTAAGTACTTTAAAACGAGAATAGCTTTTCATTGAAAAGGTAGAGTATATTTAAATTTAATTTGATGTTTTCATGACAAAATTTTAATTTCTAACTATCAGTATTCTGACATGCAAATAACATAAAAAATTAAGTAAAATATAACACACACGCGTGCTAGTTGTTTTCAAATAAATATTTAGATCTGAAATATTGTAAGCGGAGTAAATCAAGATTTTAAATACTATAACTATGATATCAATTATGATATTCGTATTGATTTCACTCGGAATAGAAATTTTCATAAATATCTGCTGCCATGTTTATCTAATATATATCAAGTAAATTTTCTCCAAACATAAATGCTAGCTTTTTTCTATTATGAAATATAAACTCTTGGCGTTAGATCCGAGCACACATAGCAAAACTTAACAGTAAATGAAATATTTTAAAAAATAAAAACTAACATGTGTAACACAGAATATTTTCACCATACAGTCAAGCCTATTTTTATGTAGGGAATAGGGACCACATAATAAAATGCAAAAAAAAAAAATATTCAAAATTGATTAGTTGGTTTAACGAAGATATTTTCATACATCCTTACTGAAATTTTTTATGTGGGAGAAAAAAATTTCATAAAAAAGTCTCTCTTGGAAAATATTTTCAAACTTTTCGAAATAGTGAGAAAGTGCTTTTTAAGAGCCGAAGAGGCTATGAAATCTTTAGAGAAGTAATGGACAAAACTGTGATCGATAGCTCTAAAAATACTACAAAAAAGTATGATAGCTAATTTGTAGTTATGATAATAACATAAATGAAAATAAGAAATATATTTTGATATACATTTAATCCTTTCTCCTTTTGTTTTTATCCAAGACATTTAAAGTAGATATAAAATTTTCTTACATTGGTTTTGTTTCTGTAATTTTCAATAATCTTTTTTTCAGTCAGTTAGTTCACTTTTGAATCTTAAGGTATCCAACTACTTACGACATCTTTTTTTTAAAAAAAAAAATGGAGTTATTGAGATTTTTTTGTGGTTTTTAGATTTATTTAGTCCATTTTCAGAAAAAAAGGCTAAAATTAAGAAGAGAAAAATAAATTATTGCTATAAAATGGGAAAAAATGCGTAAAAATTGACAAAAAATTATATATAGGGGGCTCGCTCTGTACAAATAGTAAATGAGCAAATTCTCAATTTTTTAATGTTGATGTATTACTTCACTATTCCTTTTTGAAACGACCTTAAGAATAAGAGATATTTTAATTTTCACAAAAACTAAAGAACTTTATCTTAGCTATTATATGAAATTGCTTAAAAAAGCAGTGATTACGTTCACATAAAGAACTGTAAATTTTGAAATAAAGCAGTGATCGATAATTTTGAAGGTTAAAACACTTCTGCTATGCAGAATGTACACAAAAAACTTCAGCAAATTATTCTAAAACCTTTTAGAGCAATCGCTATCCCCGTTTGAGTATTTCGAAAAAAACACGTTTCGAGTAAAACGCATTTTAAAGTTTGACTTGTGTAAAATTACAGCATATGCTTTTACTAAAACACTAGTAGTTTTTGTTCTAATGAATGGAAAATAATAAACTTAGTATTTTTATAAAGCTAATAAGACGACCTATAAAATAAAATCATAAAGAAAATTGTCAACTTTTTAGGGTACCTTAAGTCTTCTTCAATAAATCGGTCAAAAGAGCACTTCAAAATACTTAAATTCCCTTCATTCCGAATGTATTGCCAAAGGAAACATAAATATTAAGTCAATAACAAAAACCTACTGTTATATTTCACCAATTCTCTTCAATAGCATTTACCTCTAAATAGACGTATTTATTGATTTTTATCTTTTCCTATTCAGAGATTTAAAAATATATGGCAGTTGAAACTTTGTGTCTTAATTTCTCAATGACGTCTTTCCATTGCCAATAGACAATAAACTTCACGCATGGGCTTCAAATTCTCGATCTGATTCACAAAAGCTCCATTTTAATCAGGCCTGGATGATATTCAAAAATCAGTTCCATTCATATTCAAATATATTTCTCAAAATGTGCCGACCTTTTGTGAAGATATAATTTAATGAGCTTATGATTTGATTGTCAAGAGCTAAATTTTGAATATTTTCGTGAAAGAAACTTAGATTTATATGTTACTTAATCTTGTATATTTGAACATTTGGAAAATTATCAATCAATTCTTTGTTCAGCTGCGCTTTTAATAGCTTATGATCAACGCAATAATATTTTACCCCTATTTCTTAGTATTTTTAGGGTTTTTTAGAACAATAAACGTTATTGTTTAACAAAAACGTTATTGTTTATCCCTTTTCTTATATACGATAAAATCTGACGTATATATAACGCCCACCTATACTTCCAAGATACATTTTTTAATTTTTTGGTATATTAGTTGTACCCCCTTTTTTTTACAAAGAAACTTGAATGTACGTCTACAATGCTCTTATGTTTTGGAGTCAGTTATTTGAGGTATTATCACAGGTTTTTGAAAAAGAAAGTATTCTTCTATAACTACAATCCTTTAAGTTCATAAGGAATGTCATTTCGCATAAACTGTATTTCAATCTATATAGAAGTCTAATTTTTCTAAGCTCATTTTTTCTTTTATTTTTAAAGCTATATTTTTATATTCGGTGAATAACGTGCACCCTTAACTTTCGATCTTATTTTTTTGTGTTAAAAGGAAGCGTTATACGCCGTATTTTACGGTAAATTTTAGAATTTTATGATTGAATGTTGATTCATAAAATGTTTTTAAAGTGCTCATTTTTTTCAATTTTTTTATTAATTATTATACATTGGCATAAAAATTTAAGTTTTTTTTTTATTTATTTAGAAACATGGGCACTTACGTATTATCGCATCCTGAACTGAGCTGAACTCAGTGGCGAAACAGCCCAAGACCTACTGTCCCTATCACAGTTTAGGTGAACTTAGACGATGAGTGCATGCGCAGATGTGTCGGTCAAGTGATCAGTCTGAAGTGAAACCCCTAGTGTTCAGTTCCCAAGAAAGCTTGGTACTCATTTATCGATCCGCTGAGGAGCTGAAAGGCTGAGTCGGCCTTGTGCAGCTCGGGATTTGAACCCCGGACATGTGACGTGGAAGGCGATACGTTACCACTCAGCCACTGGGCTTCATTATCGCACCCTATTGGCGACATTATATGAAACAAAGGATATGGTTACCAATTAAGCGCGTACGACACATAGGAAATCTGAATTGCCAACTTGGCGAGTTAATAGTTTGTTGCGATAATACATACATAAGTACCGAAATATGTCTTTCTTTATCATACAAAATTTTTAAAGATATCGCCTCCTAGTAAAATTAGAATTGTGATATACCTGTTTCACTTTTCATAATAAATTTACATAATTTTCTCAAGAAACAACAAATAATTGCTATATACCAGCATGGCTTCACTAATAATCCTTAAATAATATCATATCATTTGTGTAAAATGCGGCCGATCTGAAATTTAAACGAGTCATTCCTAATAAGGGGATGATGGGGAAAAGAATATGTACTTAGTGAATTAACGTGATTAGAAAACTTGTTAAGCTTATCAATGGCATAAAATAAGAACAATCTCATGGGTAATATTCTAAGGTGTTAACTACAAACATTATAATCAAATAATACGATCATTGTAGTTTTGAGTCAACCATTTAGTGATAAATACTGTTAACTATTTCAAAAAACAAGTAATATAAAAAAAAATTTAAGTCAATTGCTACTTAGATCAACAAAGAAGTAATTTATTTTAGCTACTTTTTATGAAATAGTTACAATTAATATAAATATGTATGTACATATGACAGAATCACAACATTAAGTTGTAATTAATTATCATTAAAGTATCGTATTGTCATCCAAAACAATCGTGTATATAAAATTTCAGTTCAACTGAATGTTTTAAAATGTGAGAAAAAAAACCTTTTCAAGTTTTGACACAAGTCACCAAAACTGAAGCCAACGTGTCTGTATTTGTAATAATTAGTTTAAATCAATTATTTTTTATTAATTATAATTAAATTATTGTATTGTCATCCAAAATAATCACGTACATTACATTTCAGCTTAATTGAGCGCTTTAAAATGTATTTTATTAACGATTGAAAGTTCCACCAAGATAAATAAATAAATAGTGTGTAAACTAATAGTAGGAATTGAATGAGGACGTGGTAACTTGAAAATCAGACAAAAAAAACTATTTCTATTCATTGCAGAGTATGCGAATTTTTAAAAACCCAACTATTGCGTTAGTTTTTTACTGTGTAATTTGTTATTCAAGAATATTACCATAGGACAATCAATCTAATATCTGAAAACACTTAAGGATCATTCCTTAAAAAATACAAACTATTATGTTATCAGAATTTCTAATGCGTAAGTTCGTACCTAGCTTTTTACAATAAAAAACTTTTTTTAAATTCAACTAAATTTCATTTATTCACACAGTTTGTTGAAATAGTTTTGAAGCTCTTAAGAAAACCTTTAATACTTTTCTTAAAGTTTCAAAGCAATAAATCATAATTTTCATGATCCATAAAATGCAAATCAGAACGGGTGTAAGTTATTCCACTTATGTCCCGAATTCTCTAACGCTACTTAAAAGCTTCTTATAATGTAAAAGGTGGTCAAACTTTTTAAAAAGTTAATGGTCCTCTAAAAGATGGGAAACATTTATCGTGTTAGACTTACAATAATTCATTTTTCTTTTGAGAGAACGAGCAAATATAATACATTTCTCCTGGTACTTCTTAAAGACTTTCAATAATAATAATAAATCAAATCAAAGATTAAGAATCCCGTAAATTATTTTTTTTAAATTAACATTAACATTTCTTTTAAATAAAGGGTTAAACATTTATTTTAACATGAAAATAGTTTCCATGTGATCTTTTATAAAGATCATCTGTTTGTCTTCTGCTTTATTACTGCCATACTTTAAAGTTGTGCATCGCCAATTAGCGACGGGTGAGTGAATATTAACGTCGCCCCTTTAAAATGCATGAGGGCTTTTGGCGACGGACCTCGTAATTTTGAGCCATAGCCAAGTGACGAGGACGACACCTGAGCTGGCACCCACCTCTCCTAACTACCACACCACGCTAACGGGAGGACGTTTCAGCTCTCGACAGATTTAACGTGCATCGCTTCCCTACACGGCGGGTCTTTAGTAGTACTGGGCTCAATCTCACGGCATGCCAGCCACAATCCGATACCTTGAACACTACGTTACCACGACCACCCAATTAGTGATGGATTTCGTAGTTTAGAACTTCGATCACCACCTATCCGGTATAGTGGTTAGTGACGCTGACTGCGGTGCTGTAGGGACTGGGTTCGAATCTCGGTGAAGGCATGGATGTTCATAAACGTATAGTGCAGTGATTCTCAACCTTTTTTTTTGTTGCGGCACATATTTAACGATTTCAAAATTTGGCGGCACACAAAGAAAAAGATAAAAATTATATTTACTTACTACAACACACTGCATAAATAGTTTATGACAAAAAATTTAAATATACGAAATAAACTAATATATACTACAATAATAACTAAACGTTTATTAAAGGATTAATTACAAGCTAATAATAAAACTATTTTTAATGCGAAATTTGAGCTTGATGTTTTTTGATAATTTCATTTATATTTGGTCGTAAAAATGACAATGCTACTCTCATATCGTCTTCTACATTTAACAATCTTGATCTTTTTTTAGTTTCAATGTTGGCTAATGCTGAAAATCCGAATTCACACAAATAAGATGTGGAAATTGTAATAATATGTTTAAAACTTTTTTGGCTATCATTGAATAATCGCATCTGATGTTAATCCAAAATGAATTAATTGATACTTCTGAATGTTTTAAAATTAAATCTCGATTATTGGAAAGCAAAATGAGTTCTTCCTCTTCATTCAAAGTTAAGTCAAATACAGAAGTATACGTTATGAGAAATGGATTACGAACAATCAAATTTCTTAATATCTAATTTTGGGAAATAATGAATAATTCTCTCCTCTAATGTTGTCAAATGATCAACAACAATTAATTTAATAGTTTTATAACTGTCTTTAGGGACTGACTCAAACTTTTCTAAATTGCCTTACTGAGCTTTATTTTTCCATAAAGTTATTTGTTTTTTGAATCCCACCAGCTTATCGGTTGAGTTTAAGATATTTTCATTAGGCCCTTGCATACTTGAATTGATGTTGTTAAAAATAACAAAAATGTCTGATAAGTAAGCCAGTTTAGTACACCATATTTTATCTTCCAACAAATGAAAAAATTCATAATTTTTATTTTGTTCAAAAAATATTTTCATTTCGTCTTTTAATTTCAGCACACGAGATATAACTTTTCCTCTGGACAACCATCTTACTTCTGTATGGAGTAACAAGGATTCGAACTTGGCTTCCATAGCTTGGCATAATTTACTAAATAATCTACTTTTTAATGGTCTTGATTTGATATAATTAACCATTTTTTAACACATTGTTCCAGAACTATTTTCAAATCTGATGGCAAAAATTTTGTAACAAGTGCTTCTCGATGCAAAAAACAATGGGTCACTAATATATCCTCATTCAGTTCTTTAACATGTGCTACAAATCCTTTTAGATGTCCAGTCATAGCTGGAGCACCATCTGTGCAAATGCCAATACATGACTTCCAAGAAACTTTAATTTCTTCTAAATATGAACTAATTACTTGAAAAATATGTTTACCAGTTGTAAAATCAGGTAACTCCCGGCAACATAAAAATTGATTAATTATATCATTTTCATGAATAAATCTAACGAATGCAATTAATTGAGCATTTCCTGTAATATCTGTTGTTTCGTCAACTTGTAGAGCAAAATTCGAATTTGCAAGAGTTTTTGCAGTATTTTGCTCAATATTTTCTGACATATCTTTAATTCTGCGATGGATTGTATCATTTGAAAGTGGTATTTTGCAAATATCAATATCAGCTGATCCACCAATCATTGTTTTTACAATTTTGCGACAAGCAGGTAATATAATTTCTTCAGCCAAATTGTGAGGTTTAAAGTTAACAGCAATCAATTCAGCTATTTAGTAAGAAACTACTTGAGCCTTTTCAGACACACATACTTGTTTTTCAAAAACTTTTACTTCCTTAATTTTTGATGATGAAGACCTTTCAAAGTAGCTTTTATCTTTTGCTGAAAGCGAAGAATGATTACTCACCAAGTGACGTTGGAGTTTGCTAGGAACCATATAGCACTATTTGATAATTTAAAACCACATATCACACACTTGGGAACAACTATGTCATTTTCCATTGTAGAGGTAAATCCAAATTTCAAAAAAATCATCATTATATTTCCGATGGACAACGTATTTTTTTGAGCAAGAAGTATTTTTACTTGTGCTCATTAACTTGGTCCCTAACGTTATCATTATCACTATTATCATCATTAAACTTTCTTCTTTTTAACCATTTATCCATTTTCAGAAGGATCTGCAAATAAATTAATGCAAATAAATTAATGCAAAATATTACTACATACAAATAAATTAATATTAAACCGAATCACATACATTTGCCAATTTTAACGAAAGAAAAGGTGCAGTAACTACTATGCAAAACCTTGTGAATCCCAACTATCACTAAAACAACACGTTTTGTACGCAGAAGTGGCAAGTGTGCGCCGACTTGAGACATATTCCTATTGCTATGCACGCCGCTTCATCATAATTTGGCACTAAGAAAAAACGCGTTGCAAAGCAAATAATAAAATAATTTATTTTTTTGTGGATTTAAATATATATTCATGCTAAAAATATTTTTCTTTTTAAATGATATAATTTAATAATATTAGCATTATTATATATTTGCAAAATTTGGCGGCACACTTTTGAAATTTGGCGGCACACAAAAGTGCCGCGGCACAGTGGTTGAGAATCACTTAGAATATCCCCTTGCTGGGAAGGCACTATACTATAGTGCCTTCCCAGCAAGGGGATATTCTAAATCAGGGGTGCCCAACCCAAATCGGTTGGTGGGCCACGTAAAAATTTACTTAACTGAGGTGGGCCGCACATATCAAAATATTTTACTATCGTACAGCATTCAAAATATATGATCAACGTTCAATTATTGATATGATCAAATTAACACCAAGTTTATACCTTTTACTGGATCACAATCACAACAAAGTTGAAAGTCGACCGATTGAACTTGTTTTGGTGGGAGAATATCTCTTAACCTACAAGAGGTTCTTATCTACAGTTGATTTATGCTGCCATCTGAGGTTACGTAGTATAACAACTATGTGCGTAACATCTTCACATTTTATACTTGTGTTACAGTATGTTTGCATAAAATTGATTTAGATTTTCAAAACTCTTATTTCAAATGCAAAAAAACAATTAAGAGAAGAAGAACAGCTTTGTAATTATTACACTGTTTGTCAAAAAAAGTTTTTTTTTCTGCCCTTTAGACAAATGTTTAGTTTCTTATTGTATGATATTAATTATTGCACCGTAATTAAATGTATATCATAAAATGAAAAAGTTACATAATTTCAGAAGGTTAAAATATTAAACATTTTTATTCTGCTGCCGTAATTATTTTACATTTCTTCTAGCTAGTCTGACAGACCTGAGGCAACTCATTAAACCCATGATCGGATTCTTTCATTGCCAAATAAAACAAGAGGTGTTGAATCGATGGGGCTGGAGCGCCTGATCTCATTTCGAGATCTTTATCTCCTATCATTCAATATGGTTGTTACTTTCAAATGGTAAATTGCCCTTTTTTAAATTTAAAGTATACAAATATAATTTTAAAGTGATTGCCATAAATTTAATTAAAAAATAATGCAAAGGTGTGTGAGGGGACTGGAAGCAGGTGTTTGCGTTTGGCTGTCGTGTGTGTGAGAAAGATATCACAGGTGCGCCTGTCGACTCGCCCTCCGAAGAGGGGGCCGGCGGCAATAAATCAGAGGCGCTGGGCGGCTAGGGAAGGGAGAGACCGGCGAACCGGTTCTTTCCTTCCTTTTGCCGTCCGCTTCGGTGAGATGGCCGCAAGAGCGGTCGGATTTAAGATCTTTGTGTAACTTTACGCTCGACCAATGGGGAGGCAGCTACTGAGAAGGGGGTGGAGTCGGTTGAAAAAAGATAGTTTGTGATCTAATCTGAACTTAAAAATATAGACATAAATTATTTCTCTGACAATTAGAACTAAATACACTACTCACGCTCAACGAAGTTCTCATTGAAAGAGGAATAACATACCCAACCTCATCCGCTTTCCTTCATCAATCCACACATGTTATTACAATTGCTTGGAAGTCAAATGAATGAAAAAATTATTTCGGTAAAAACTGCACGGGTAGAGGGGGGGATCAAATCACGATATTTTCGATTCAACCGTTTGTAGTCCAAATGTCTAAACTAATATAGACAGAAACTTAAATTTGGCCGCAAAAATTCTCCAAATGGGCCGCGGGTTGGGCATGCCTGCTCTAAATAGCCGTCGAGCCACAAATCCTTTCGGGGCTGCAGTAGCCCAGTGGTCAAGGTATCAGACCATGGCAGGCATGTCATGAGTTAAAGCCCTGAACCACTAAAGACCCACCATGTAGGGCAGCGATGCACGTTAAATCTGTCGAGAGCTGAAACGTCCTCCCGTTGGTGTGGGGAAGCCAGTTCAGGTGTCATCCAAATCACTTGACCATGGTTCAAAATTATGTGGTCCGTCACCAAAAGCCCTCCTATAGCTGAACATTGCGACGTTAATATTCACTCATTTACTCTCTCACCCTCAAATCCTCTCATGATGTTGGTGGCAAAATCCTCTCCACCCCCAGGGTGTATTCTCTCAAAATTGAGGTGGAACTGAGCAAACACTTTCTGTCACCTACATGTTGCTCAAAGCTAAGGTAAAGGCAGGCATAAAAATCTAGCTCTTAGCCACGATGAATTTCGTGGAACTTGATCAGATGCTACTGTCGACCAGGGGCATAAGGTCCATCAACATAGCTTCGATCAACTGCAGAGAAAGGCATCTGAGCTGACACCTACTTTTCATAATTCCTTACCACACCAACATGAGGACTTTCAATCGCTGTATATTTAAATGGGCATCAACTCTGTATACCGAGTCTTCAATTCCACCAGGGCTCGAACCAGTGGATCGACAACGTCATCCACGAGTTCAATTATATCCACTCAAATAACACAGCCTTCTAGCAGTTTGGTGTACAGCTACCTTTATTGTGCACTTACTTCTTTCTCTGATGTCATTTATAACACTAAATAATAAAATAAAAATATTGAACTAAGATTGCATAGTTCTCAGTGGAATATTTTATTATTTACAAAGGGTATAAGTTGATTAATTCTAAAATAAATTTGTGGAATTACAAAAATTCATAATTTTCTTTCAATTTCTTTAAAAACATTTAATTTTCGAGTTCGTTTCTGTATTCTATAAAAAGAATCATTTTTACATTATTCATATTCTTTGAAATTGCTAAAAAAAGTGCATCGTAAAGTCATCGTTGTTTTTAATTTTCAAAATTTTCCGAACCGTACAAATTTAATAATAGTATTATTTTTCTACTTATTGCATATATAGGGGAAAAGCATTTACATTATTCATTTTCAAATTTCCAGCTTGAATATACAATACTCTTACACTTTGCCCATTTTGCTTATTTTTAGAGGGCTTCAATCTGATGTTAAAAAACATTGATAATGACTTGACTAATAATTTAAATAAAGGCTTAGAAAATAATTTATTTTTCTAACAAAATGGAACTCTTGTTTTAAATGGCTATATTAATTTAATTTTTATAATACTTATCGATTTGAAGTAACTAAAGCACACAAAATTCAACGCTTACAAAATTATTTTTTTTATTTTTTTTAAATAAATCATGTCCGTGAAACAAGCACTGTATTCTTATCACTTTTTTACTACCCATTAATTATTTAAAATCACAAAAAAGGTGTTAAAGCCTCTATTTTCACCCACATACTTAAAGCTAAAGTTAATTAAGAATAGATATAGGGTTTTAAATAACGTATTGCCTACATAATTATGTAGTTTTCCTTTGTTTGTTTACTTTCTTAATACATGGACAAAAGATCAATTTTACTATGCATTGTGATGAACTCAAGATTAATTATAGCTTGTACGGAAGTTTTTTAAAACTTAGTTCATTTTTAATTAATTACCATTATAATAAATTACCATTTTTATGCTTAATTATCGTTTATTCTTCGTACTTTATAAAGAGAAATAATATATATCATATTAGCTATTTTTGAAATGATTCTTATAATTTTTAAATACACTACTGCTTTTAAAAATTACAATACCGTGAAAGAATCTTGCAATTTAAAAGAAAACTGAGATAAATGCATGGAGGATGTAGGTTAGGTAGTTACGAAGCAATCGATAATAATAGTTTTAAATTTCCTCATATATTTCTTACTCCCAAATTTCATAAAGACCCAGTCAAATTTAGGAATGTTACAAATGGATTAAATACATATATCAGCAAAACAGGCAAAATTCTCCATGAGAGAGAGAGAGAGAAATATTACATGATACAATAAATAATCTTAAATCCACAACCATACTTAAAAATAGTAAATCTCTTATTGAAAAAAATGAAAGATAAAAAGATTTATGCAATCTATAGTTTAGATTTTGAAGATTTTTTTAGCTCTATTGATATTGATGATATGATTAACATACTTGTTAATTTGTATAAAGATAATTTATTTAATAATGTTAATTATGATAGATTTAATTCACTACTTAGGTTAGTACTCAAATAGAACTATATATTTCATAAGGGTAACTATTATCTGCAGATTAAAGGTTTGCCACAAGGTCGCCCTGCGACCAACTGTCTTGCCAATTTATACTTACATTATTTTTAAAGTAGTTATGTTAATAATTCTAAATATTGTATTTATCGTTATATAGATGACATAATCATTTTTGGCAAGCAAGTCAATTTTATACCTAATACTAATTTTTATCCACAATACCTTAATTTAATACAGACAAATAGTAACAACAATGAAGCAAATTTTCTTGACATACATATCAAATTAATAGATAATGTAATAGTTTCTAATATTTATGATAAAAGAGAAGATTTTAATTTCAATATAATAAAAGTTCCGCATTGGGAGAGTAATGTATATATTTCTATATTTAGAAATATTATTATTAATTATATACAACGCAATAAATTTCTAGTGTCAAAAAAATCAGAAATAATAAATAACTATAAACATTTTACTAAATATTGCTTAAATCAGAAATACCTAATTCATTTTATTAATAGTTATATGAATAAAGCTATTCAATATTGTAAGGATTAAAAATTCTTAGATTAATTATAGTTTAATACTATAAATTTACACATTTCATAGTTATAGTTACCTCTATAATCTACTATTAGTTAAAATCAATTATTATCATTTAATTCATGTATACTCTAGTGCAGGGATGGCGAACCAATGGCACGCGTGCCAATGATGGCACGCGACAGAATATTTTGGGCACGCCATCGATTAAAAACGATCTGCATTTTAGCTTAAAATAATTAAGTTTACTATGAAGTATTACGAACAAACGCGAGTGATCCGTCGCGACACCGACAAGTCGGGGAGCAGACTCGTTTGTTATGTCTTGCGTAAATACTTCGTATATTATAAATTGCTAATGATGCAAAGTTTATCTACGCATAGTGTGTGTATATGTAACTATTTCTAAATATTTTCAAGTTGTTTAAAAAACATATTCTAACGTTTACATTAATAGTTCAGCTTGTATACATCTAATTTATGAATTTGATCTAATTCTTGTCTTGTAAGTCTAATTGGTAAAATAACTCTCACTGCTTTATTTTTAAAAATTTTAATGACCTGAGACAAAAGCGAAAGAACAGACACTACAGAAATCTGGTACAAGCACTCAATTTCCTAAAAACAAATAAATCTGCCCATGAGCCCGCAGTCGCGCGTAGTCAGTAAAAAGGTTTTTTTGGCGGGGAATCAAGCGAGAGCACATAAAATAGTCAATTTCATCGACACAACTGTACATTTAAAATTTTGTGTTAAATTTACGATTTTTAACTGCTACTTAACATGGCTAGTTCAACAAAATAAAAAGTGCAAGATAGTAAGTGTAGCAGAGAATTTCAAACTTGGTGGGCTGAGAAATATGGCATGATCAATAAAAGCGACAAAGCGGTGTGTGTTTTATGTTCTGGAACAGTGGTATGCAGAACATATATCGTCTGTAAAACGGCATTTTGAAACAAATCACAAATCCTTTTGCAAAAAAAGGAAAACCAGAGCAAAAAGAATTAATTGCAAGTGCAATAAAAGACAGAAATAAACAGTCGACGTCTATAATTAAATATGTATGCAAAAATTGTCACACAAGTGCGACAAGTTACTCGGCTGCAAATGCCATTGCTCGGCACGGTAAACCTTTTCAAGAGGGAGAGTTTTTGAAGGAAGCTTGGTTGGCATGTGCGCCCTCACTTTTTGATGATTTTGATAATAAAGATAAGATAATTCAGCGCATCAAAGATGTTCCTCTATCTAGAAACACAATGAAAGATAGAATCTTGAAATTGGCAGAAAATGTTACTGGACAACAAAAAAATGACATTAACTCCGCTCCTTTTATATCGCTATGTCTTGACGAAAGTATTGACATTACTAAATCGGCACGTTTAGCTGTCTTTGCTCGATATTGTGCAGGAAACATCATTAAGGAAGAATTAATTGCGGTAACATCGTTGTTAACTACAAAGGGCACAGATATTTGTACGGCAGTAAGAAATTTGCTTGCTGAGAAAGAAATTGATTTGAAAAAAATTGTTTCAGCAACTACTGATGGTGCTCCAAATATGGTAGGCGAAAAAAAATGGTTTCATTTCTTTATTTAAAACAGACGTAGGACATTCGATTCTTGAATACCACTGTATTATTCACCAACAAGCCTTATGGGCAAAGAGTGGTTTAACATCTCTTGATAATGTAATAACTTTAGTCACAAAAATAGTCAACCTCATATCGTCGCAGGCTTTAAATAAACGAAAGTTTGATGCTTTGTTGGATGAAGTCAATTTGGTGTATAATGCCTTAATAACGTATAACAATGTTCGCTGGTTGAGCCGCGGGAACATACTTCAAAGATTTGTTGATTGCTTGGAAGAAATCAGACTGTTTCTACAAAAAGAGAGCAAAATTGAACAATACCCACAGTTGATGGATATTATGTGGCTTTTAAAATTGATGTTTTTTAGACATATGCCAACATTTCAATGAATTGAACATAAAGCTTCACAAGGCCCGAATAAAACAATGATGAATCTCAATCGCGCTTTTGAAGCTAAACTATATGTTTTCAGAAACGATATTACAAAAAATTACAAGTACTTCCCAAACTTGAAAAAAAATATCAAAGATTTAGATGCCCAATAGAAACGAAATGAAGAAAAAGTCATTGATGACTTTATTTCCAAAATGGATTCTTTAATCAAAGAATTTTCAGCGAAATTTTCTCAGTTCAAGGAATTATCGGAAACGTTCAAATTTATTATGTACCCTGATGTGATTTTGTTTGATAAACTGAACTTGTTTCAATTCGATTGGTTGGAAATTGAAGAACTTGAAATGCAACTGATTGATTTCCAGTCTAGTTCAATATGGATTCAAAAGTTTATTGAAACGAGGAAAAAGTTGGAATTTATTGAAACAGAAAGATTAACAAGCAATATAAGTAAAAATACCAGTAACGAAATTTTGGAAACTTGAAATTCGATTGCAGACGCATTTAACTGTTTGAAGAAGTTGGCGTATGCTATTTTAACCATATTTTCATCTACCTATGCCTGCGAGTCATTATTTTCAGAGATAAATAACATCAAAGACTCGCTTAGAAACCGTTTAACAGACGACTCTAATTCAGCATGCATTCTACTAAAAGTAACATCTTATAATCCTGATATAAGTTATTTGTCATCTAATCTACAACAGCAGAAATCACACTAATGTTATTTTAATTTAAATTACAAGTATAACTAAAACATTTACTACTGTACAGTGCAAAATGTATTTTTTCGTATTAAATAAAGAATTTTGATTTGTTCGTATTTAGTTTTATTAGTTCTTCAATAATCACAAGTCAAAATTATTTGATGGCACGCCTATAACTCATCAAACGTTTTTTTAGAAAAAATGGCACGTTGATCCAAAAAGGTTCGTCACCCCTGCTCTAGTGCCTCAAAAGTTATGGTTTTTCGTAACTCTTTTTTTAATTTTTGTTTTCTATTCTTTTTATACTTTTGTTAAGTGCTACATTTCAGCCATTCACATGCTTTGAATCTGCATTAGCGTCCAGAATCTCGCAATAACTTATTTATTTCACTCAGATTTAGCGCGGGCTCTGCATTTTCAAGTGCAATTTTTAGGTAAGTTACCTCTATTTTGTAATGGATTTAGATATTCCTATCCATTACTTTCAATAGGTTTTTGCTCAATATTATTTACGTAAAGGGGGAAGGTTGGCTGGCCAAAAAACATGTTCAACCCCACTTTTATATAATTTATATATTAGCTGTCCTAAGTCAGCAATGTTTATAATACTGCGGCATCCATTTTATAATTTTTAACCTAGTGTCCTTCATTGTATGTACTATTTATTGTCTCTCTGTTTCTTCGAATGTGATTGATGACTTCGAATGTCTGTAGATAATTAGACTATATATATATATATATATATTTAACAACAACTTTTCAAACCTGATATATATATATATGTGTGTGTGTGGGAAATTTCCACATGAACATTCTATAGAGGGCGCTGTCAAGGCAGCCACCAGGAGTTAACGAAGGAGCGAGAATTCAACGAGCGGAGGTCGATGATGTGGTGCTGAAGAAAGATCGACGAGAACGGTGGCCGAGTAGGGACGCACCACCCGTTGTTCACGAGAGAGACGCGTAGGTCACTCTCAACACTATCGTGCGGATTAAGTGTCAGCAGTTATACCAGAACTGTCGTTAACCCTCCAAGCGGTTGGCACGGCTTTTTCTGCCCTACTAGAGAGGCTTCAAAAACGGACAACACGGAATTTTCCGTAAGGCAGGGGACTCACCAAAAATGCACCAAACGTAATTTTACCTCCTCAAGTAATGTGTTCGAAAGCGGAAATGCCGTGTTTTTCCAAATACTTCCCGCCCCCTCCCCCTTTAAAGGCTTCTCATCTTGAAAGATAATTAAAGATGGTCGGGGAGACACAATGGACATTGAGGGGAAGTTTTATGGCTCGCGGGGAGACCCGGTTCTTCCCCTGCAGCAATCGTTAAAAACTGGGAATAATTTCTTTAAACCCAAGAGCGTACGGAAATAATTGCAAGTCAACGAATTGAGAAAATTAGGGGATAGCTTGATAAAAATCTCATTTTTTTCCCTTTACCTTAAAATTCTCAAATGAAATTAAGTTTTTATAATGTATTTCTAAATTTTAAAAAATATCTATAGTATTTAAATTCAAAGTATATATTAAAACATTGAGGATAATTTACTGCTTCATTTTTCTTATTTTAATCAATACTTTCAGGGATTTTTTTTAAAAAGGATTATTTCTTTATGTGTCAAAAATTAACAGTAAGAAAAATGTTCAAAATTTAAAATCTTTTAAAATTTTGGACACTTCTAAACATGAATAATTTTAAGCTTCTGTATTACATTATTTGCTAAAAATTTTTACACATTGCAAAAAAAAAACCCAAATAAATCTTTTAGTTTTTTTTTTAATTTTAAAGCCAGGCATTCAGGGCATCTTACATAGAATCCCTAGTTTTGTATTGTTCAGATAACGAATTATATTTGAATTTTAAATGTCTGAACAGTAATTTCATTCAAAGAGAACGTAAACTACAAGCTTATATTTTTAAACTTGAATCTTCAAATAAAGAGTAATCAAAAGCATCTGGACGAATTTACAGTTAACATTTGCGCATATAAATAAATATAAAGATCCCTTTTAAATTCAAGTTGAAGAAATATCTATTTATGCAAAATCCCTCATCATTTATGTTCCATTAGTGGTTGTTTGAAGAAAAGGTTATTAAAATTTGGACATTTTTATAATCTTAACCATGCAAAACTAGGAATTTTATATTAGCTGCACTGAAATTCTGCATTTGAATTTCGAAAAAGATATTTATGCGTGTTTCACATACTCAATTGAAAAATATATATATTTACCATAAATACTAATAATTCTTTGGATATTTAAAAAATATATTTAGATTAAATTTTTAATATATATATATGTATTTCACTTCTAATATTTTTTCATGTATTCCTTAAATTTCATATTATTTAATTAAGTTAGAGAATATTAACGTCGCTCTCTCTCTCTCTCTCTCTCTTCTCTGCTCAACTACTCTAGGGCTTTTGGCGACGGACCTGTAGCCCGGGTAGCCAAGTGATCAAGGTATCGGATCATGGTTGGCATGCCACGAGTTCGAGCTCAGTGCCACAAAAGACCCGCCGTGTAGGGGGACGATGCACGTTAAATCTGTAGAGAGTTCAAACCTCCTCCGTTGGGGAAGTGTGGTAGTTAGGAGAGAGGGGCCAGCTCAGGTGTTCGCCCTCATCACTAAACCATGCTTCGAAATTACGAGGTCCATCATCAAAAGCCCTCGTGTAGCTGAACAGTGCGACGTTAATATTCACTCACTTGGCGACGGACCTCGTAATTTTAAACCATGGTCAAGTGACGAGGACGACGCTTGAGCATCGTTCCCCTACACGGCGGATCTTCAGTGGTACTGGGGTCTAACTCATGACACGACAGCTACGAGTCCGTTACCTTGACCATTAGGCTACCGGAGCCTCACAATTTGGTTGAAAACTGCATGTTATGTTTAAAAATATGCTGAAACATTTAATGAACTTGTAATAGATTTTTACATAGAAGATAGATGTGTGAGATGCTAAAACGACAATATGTAAAAGTTATGAGAATATCGATGACAGTTTTTGAAACATTCAATTTAAATTTCAGTTTGAAATTTATTCGTTTTTTTTCGCATTTAATATTAAATATAGTCGCCATAACAAATTAATAGTTTAACGCATTCATAGATTATAAAAAATAAAGGTATAAATGACATTGTTGGGAATAGTAAGTTTTTATAGCTTTGAATTCACACTTCTCTTTGCAGGAGTGTAGACTATTAAAAGACTCTTCAAAAAAAAAAAAACATCGCGAAAATGTGTGGTGTGCAACCTTAAGATAAATGATAATGGAAAACGTATTCGAAGAGAAACTCGTTTTCAATGTAAAGACTGTAATGTTGGACTGTGTGTGTGCAGTTCCGTGTTTTGAAAAATATCACACTGTAGCATTTCTGTAAACGACATGTATGTGTCTTTCTTATACTTCTTTAATATTTTGCTATTTATACCTGTTAAAATTATTTTTTATAAAAGTTTATTTGTAATTGATTGTAAATTGAATAAATCATTTTCTTACAATTATATGTATTTGAGGATGAAATCTGATTTACTTTATTCAGGAAATTTTTAGTAAATTTCATTTTCTTAGCCAACTTATTTGTTTTAAAACATGCATATTTGTGTATTATATAATGAAATTTCTACCTATCTAAAATTATGTCTGGCTTTTTTCTCCATTAAAATCTCTTAGGATTTTACAAATTATCTTGCCATTATTCATTATGTACTTAATAAGGAAAAATATATCTAAATATAAATAATTTCTGGCCTAATAAACATATAATTGTTTTTTAGCTACAGTTTGGAAAATGCATTGGAATTAGTAGCGGGACAGAACTTTTACTTATTATGAATGTGTTTTTGACTGCCACTATGTTACATATTTATCTTTCATTCTTTCTACAGTATGAGTAGACGTTGTAAACAGTTTTGTCACAGTAAAATTAATTTTTGTTTTATATTCAGATTATACTATTATATTGATTCTGAAAACAATAAGTTAGTTTGACAAGCCATTATTTCACAATTTTAAAGAATTGAACAGTTTTGAAGTTTTTAAAACCTTTCTAAAATGCTAAATTATTAAAAATACTTAATTATTGTAAGTGATGTATATTTCTTAGATTATTGCAAACAAAAAGTATAAAATTTAAAATATACCTCCTTGTTGAATTTTAATAATTATTTGTATGGCTGAACCTGGAAAAACACAATTTTTTAATATTACATTAAGATATTTTTAAAAAATAACTAGAGTGTTCTCAGACCTAAATCCATATGAACTTTTATAGAACATATGTTAGGGAATATTTACAAGATATTTCAAGACCCTATCTTGTACAGGAAAAACGCCTTAGGGATTAGAAAACACTCTCATCTTCAAAGTTAAAAATCTGAGAAAAACACATTTAAAATTTGTAAAGGCATAAAAAAAATTCCTATGCATGTAAAGCTTTAATTTTTTTATACGTTACTATCCAACTTATGTTCTACATGAAAATTCTACTTGAAATATATATATAAATATGACTGAAAATATCTTTTTTAATTCAAAATATTCTTCGACAGAATATTGAGATAACAATTGTTAATTTGATCAATTATTCAGTTCTATCAGAACCTTATATATTCACAAGAGTTTTAAATGCAAAATATTTATACAGAAAATAGTAGTGAAACAAACGTAATCCAGAAATCACCAAGTTTGTAAATCATATCTATTTTTTTCTCAGTTCCCCCCTTCGTGGTAGTTAAGCAAGGTTAAGTTTTTGTTGCATGACTTTAAAATACTGTAATGTAGTACTACAATATATTTATTATAATGTAGTTTGTGGTACATCAGGGAAATAGTTAGTTCATTCTGCAACATTTGTATTCTGTAGTCTAATTGTAATATCACCTGAAAGCTGGATTTTAGATTTACCATTTTCAGTCATATTCCATCCCTTTCAAGTATTATTTCTCACAGTAGACTGCGTACATTTTGGTCATTGCATTTTTCAAAAGGAAAACAAAATTAATGAAAACAAAGTAAAGAGCTTTTAAATTAAATAAACTATGTGGCAAAAATATATTGGTCTTTAAATCAATCTTAATTAAGTAAATGTGAGAAAACTCAAAAACTTAAAAACATGAGCAAACAGAAATGATTTTAGAAATTAAAATTGCAGTTAATGGCCATTTCAAACGAAATAATGGATTGTTTTAAAAAAATATTTTTAATTAATTCAATCTAGGAATGCAAAAATGCTTTAAAATGAAACCGAAACTAAAATCAAAACTCAGAAAATTAAAATTTCTTGAACCCTAATTGGTTTTCAGATCAGAAATTCTAGAGCAAGTTTACCAAATATATGATCCTTAAAAAATTGCACCCCCTTCCCCGATTTTTTTTTTATATTTATGCTATTGTTATGCCTTTAGAAACATTCTCTATACTTACGAGAAAATTATTTAAAAACCAAAACTTATGAACCGTTTTTTCCACAGGTGTAATTTCTTTTCTAAAACTACACAAAATTTTTAATATAATAGTATTTCAGAAGCAAAAAGTAGGGATTTTTTGCAATATAGAACGAGTTATGATGATGATTATGAATTATTACTGTGTTAATATTTAAGAATAAAATAACAATTTGTAGGGTTCTAGTACTGGAATTAGGGATACATTTCTAAGTGTTAAAATTTTTTGCTTATAAAATTACTTATATTATTAATTATCAGCTAATTGTACTTATGTAAATTGTTTTAAAAGACAAAATTAATTGGCAATACATCTTTGCAATAACTGAATAGAAAGATATAGTTACCATTTATAGATATGTGCGAATATGCATTTAAAGGATGAAATACTAAAGGAACGGAAAGATTAAAAATTAAATTTGAATATAAAATGGTTAGAAACACTTTCGCCAGTACACTTTAAGAAAAATATATTTTTTTATGGATTGAATGCAGCAGCGCAAACAGGAACTTTTCAAGGAGGGGGTCCAGGGTCAAAGTCCACTATTCTCCTATACTCCAATTCGCCACCTAACACATTCTTTTGATTTTCGGGAACAAAAAACATTAAAAAATTAATTATTGAATGAATAATTAGCATTAATAAAATTAATTATTAATTACACTTACTTATTGTACAAACTATGCATATATATAATACTTATTATATATGTATGGGATTATAATCAATCGCGCGCGCGCGAAAAAAAATCGAGTGCTTTGAGGGGTCTGGACCCAAGAATCCCTTCCCTTGTGTGCACCACTGATTGAATGTGTATTATGTGTGCAAATGCTGACGTAGTGAGGGTATTTTCCCTCATTTCAAGTTGTTATGTTGATTTATAGCAAAAAAATCATTCAACAGAAAAATATAAAGATAAGGATTAAAATTTGCATACATTAAAAGTATTTAAATGACTTTTTATGTTATTGTTAATTAAAAATATAATAAATTGTGCAAAAATCCCAGTTTTATTTTACAAATTTATTCATCATATATAATGACACTACATTTATTATAATTTTGTTAAATAAAAAAATAATCTCTTACTTTTTACCTCATAATTAAAAAAAAATAACAGGAAAATATTCTTGAGTTTTCTTCGTCTGATATTCAACAATGATTACAGAGAGCTTCTGTGGTCAAAATTGTAACACCGAAATAAAAATGTTCTTTTTAAATTTTTTTAAAGCTCTTAAAAGTAACAGGAGAAAAAAATAAATTTTCTTTTGCTTTTATATATATTAAAAATATTTTTTCAACTTTGAATGATTCATTTTGTTCATGCTTGTCGCAAAAACCGTGCGCCAGACGGCGCTGTCTGTGTATCTCCAGCTACTATGTGTTTAGGTGAATAAAAATAGAGAGTGTTTTACAGTCCATGTGTGAGGTGTGTGTTATTGAGCTATCCCGGGTGTAGTGATCAAACATTTTGGTCCGACTTTCCCGGAGTTCAACAAGCAACTATGGTTTTGTGCTTTATTAGTTGAGTATTTGGTGAAGAAATTTTTGAATAGGTGAGTGTTTCTATTCTTAATGATGTTTTTAGGAGTTATTTGGTTGTGTTCGCTAAAGTTGGTGTTAATAGTTGAATAGTTTTAACGGATATCATGGTTGAAATTAGTGTTTGTAGATTTGTGTTGATTGTGATATTCTTGTTGTGTGTTTTTGTATACTTTCCTATTCTCAATAGTGTAATTTAGGTGCTTTCAAGCTCCGAGTAGTGCGTTTAGTTCTGAGGTTGTGAATAGCATATTACAAATGCTTTTTGGTTGAAAATAGTGTATATTGTGTAGATGTTGTGACAAAATAAGTTTAAAAATGGCTTTGAAATTAAATCTAAAGAAAGACGAGCTTATCTCGGTTGCTGTGGAAATGGGTTTGGAGATTCCTAGCAAAGCTAAAATAATAGATTTAAAAAAGTTAATTGAATCAAGTGCCGTTTATAAAAATGATATTGAATTTGTGCGTAATCTTGTTGAAAATGCTTTAGAGAAAACTAAACAAGAGGCTGAGAAAAATGAGCGCGTGGCTGAAATTCAATTAGAAAAAATTAAATTATCTCAGATTGAAAAACAATTAGAATTGGCGAAGGTTATTAAGGAATCCGAAAAAAATTCTCAATCTCTTGAAAGCGGAGAACCAAGCTCCATAACTGATAAATTGGAGAGTTTGGTAAAGAGTATTAAAACTTTGACAATTCAAGTACCGGTTAGGTCAGAGTCCTTTAATTTATTTTTTTATTCTTTAGAAAGGCATTTCAAATCAAATCCGTGCCTGATGAGCTAAAAGCCGAAATTCTATTAAATATTTTAGAGAAAAAGAGTCAATAATTTGCTAACATATGTGAGTCAAGAGGATTTAAGCAATTATGTTAAAATTAAAGAATTAATATTAAAAGAGTTTGAACCCACGCCTCAAGTATGCCTGAGTAACTTTAAAAAGGCTCATAAACTACCATCCGAAAACTATGTTCAGTTTGCTTCCCGCTTAAGTGCAACTTTCGATTATTATTGTCAGTTGCGTTAAAGTTAATGAATTCCGCTCTTTGTGTGATCTAATAATTTCAGATAAAATTTTCGAAACGCTAGATAGAGATACGATGAATCATATTGCAACGAAACAGGGAGAAACATATTTCAAGCCTCAACAGCTTGGGAGGGAATGTGATGTCTATTTATCCGCGAGAGGAAAGGTTTCGAATGATTTAATGAGCAGAAATCCAGGGATTGGAGTCAAAACAGATGGGCGAAATAGACTGCAGACGGTTGGCACTTGGCGGCAAGAGAGAATCTCGTCGAATGTTTCGTGGCCGAAACCAAAACAAATTGTGTTCTATGCAAGGGTAATAATTTTCATCCCCTTTCTAAGTGTTATCAGTTTAAGAAACTGTCAGTTGAGGATATAGTAGAGGTAGTTAAATGGAATAATCTTTGTTTTCGTTGTTTTTACCTCATAGATTGAAGGAATGCCGTTCAGAGAAAAAAAATTTTTGCCTTAGACCTCATAATAGCTTGATTCATTTTTCACGTGACAAAACTAGGAATCCCACTCCCACTAGTAATTTAAATTTGGATGCTTCTACTTTTGTTCCAGAGCAAATTGAAGGATTAGTGGAAGCAAATTCACAATCGCAGTTTGTGGCGACTGGGTTTGAGAAAGGCAGACTAAAAAGAATGTGTTTTTGAGTACTGTTCGCGCGCTTGTTAAAAATAAATACTCTCAATGGGTGGAGGTCAGATGCTTGTTAGATGTAGTATCGCAGTCTTGTTTATGTACGAGAGCGTGTGCTGAGAAGTTGCAGCTGAAAATGGAGAAAATAAATACAGTGGTTTCGCGTGTTAATGATGCTTCTATGGTTGTTAAAAATTGCGTAAAAACTTCAGTTGCAAATAAAGCCAAAACTTTTGAGAGTGAGTTAATGTTGTTAGTAGTTAATAAGATTACAGATCTCATTCCAAACAAGGTGATTGATGTAGATGTTAATGTTTCAGAGTTTGTGCCCTTAGCGGATGATAAATTTAATATACCAGATAGAATTGATATGTTACTTGGTGCTGAAATCTTTTACGAATTGTTAAAGCCTGGAAAATTTTATTGTGATAATTCGCATTTAGTGTTACAAAATACGGTGTTTGGTTATGTTGTAAGTGGAAGGGTAGATCACACACACACAAGTTACAGAGAATCGCGTTCATTGCGGATTAATTGTTGATGACGATTTAAACCAAACACTGAAAAAATTCTGGGAAATTGAGGGTGTTCACATAGAGCCTAAGGTTGATACAGAGGTGTCCTTGTGTGTGGATCATTTTGTGCGCACTCATAGGAGGAATTGTGAGGGTAGGTATATAGTATCGATGGAATTAAATAAAGATCCGTCTTGTTTAGGAAACTCCAAAGATATTGCTATTAGGCGACTTAATTCATTGTGGAAACGGTTGTCTAGGGATTCTAGGTATTTATCGTTGTATGCGGAATTTTCGAAGGAGTAGGAGGAGTTAGGTCATTTGGAAAGGGTAGTTGAGTCAAGTGAATCACCCACACATTACTACATACCCCACCATGGTGTATTATGCCCTGAAAAACTGACTACTAATCTAAGAATCGTCTTTAACGGTTCATCCCCCACCACAACAGGCATAAGCCTCAATGACATTTTATTGAAAGGTGAAGTGAAGGAAGATGTGTTTGAGACAATATCTCGTTTTAGAAGACACAAATTTGCTTTTACGACTGACATCCAAAAGATGTACAGGCAAATATTAATAAATCCTGATCAGCAGGATTTGCAACGCATTATATGGAAACATGGACTAGATGCTGAAATTTTAACGTACCGACTAAAGACTGTCACTTACGGGCTGTCCAACGCACCCTTCCTTGCCATAAGAACCCTGCAGCAGTTGGCGAAGGATGAAAAATCGAGATTTCCTTTAGCTTCTGAAACCCTGTTATATGATACCTACATGGATGATATTGTGAGCGGAGCGCCGGATTTGGAGACTGCTCAACAATTGCAATCGCAACTGAAAGATGCCCTGCAATCTTGTGGAATGAACCTTCATAAGTGGTCATCTAATTCACCTGAGTTATTAAATAGTTCGTTGTCATCGGACGTCGAGCATTCATTTTATACTGACATTGACTTATCTGTGAAGACATTGGGAATTAGTTGGAAGCCATTTGAAGATTGTTTCGTGTTTAAGGTATATGTTTCAGCTAAACATATATATACAAAACGTGAAGTTTTAAGTGTAATTGTGTGCTAAGCTATACGACCCTTTGGGTTTCTTAGGCCCAGTGATTGCGAAAGCAAAGGTGTTTCTGCAGCAATTATGGCAATGTAAACTGTATTGGGATGATGTGTTACCTAATTCAATTGCCAACGAGTGGAGAGAATTTGTGACAACATTTAAATGTATCGAGGAAGTGAAAATTAACAGATTTATTATGGCTGACAATAATGTTAGAATCGTTCTCCAAGGATTTGCGGATGCATCTGAAGCGGTCTACGGAGCGGTCGTTTCCCTACAGTGTTTTCTTCACAACGCTGCTGCCAAAGTGAGCATTCTTGCCAGCAAATCTCGTGTTGCACCAATTCGAGTTATTTCCATACCTCGACTCGAGCTTTGTGCCTGTGTTTTATTAGCTCAACTCGTCAAGAAAATACGCTCCACCTTGAGGTTAAACATAAGTGATATTGTACTACATACGGATTCAACTATTGCATTGGCAAGGTTAAATACACCCCTGCCAATCGTTTAAAAACCTTCGTGGCCAATCGGGTCGCCAAAGTGCAAGAATTGACTGAAGGTTTCCAGTGGAATCATGTGCCATCTGTTCTCAACCCAGCAGATCTTGTGTCTCGGGGATTGCACCCTTGTGATGTTCCAAATTTAAGGTTATGGTGGCATGGTCCACAATTCCTTGAAAAAGGAAAGTTGACAAGTGAAGAAACAAGTTTGTCACCAGTTAAGGAATGCGAGTATTCTAAGGAACTGAAAACTGGTTCGAGTTCTGATATAATTACATCTAGTGTTTGTGTTTCAACTAATTGTGTATCTTCTATTTTATCTACTCTGTTATGTAAAAGTAATAGTTATATGAAAATTGTTCGTATATTTAGTTATCTGTTAAGATTTAGTAATAATGTAAACAAACGTAAACTAACAGATATAGATCCTTTCTGCTACAGATATAGACCAAGCAGAAACTAAACTGATCAGAATGGTCCAAGAACAGGTTTTTTTGGCTGAAATTAAGAGCTTACAAAGTAAAGGAGTTGTCTCACCTATAATAGTAAACTTAGAAATTTAAACCCCTTTATAGACAGTGATGGATTATTGAGAGTTGGAGGCCGGCTGAGTAATTCAGATTTACCTTATGTTAATAAACATCCTGCAATTTTACAAGTAAATCATAATTTAACTGTTCAAATAATTGCCCATTTCCATAGAAAGAATCTGCATACTGGTGCTTCTTCTCTTCTACACTATGTAAGGAAAATGTTCTGGCCATTAAATAATTGTTCATTATGCAGAAAAGTGGTGCATGAGTGCCTTGTCTGTTTTAAAAGCCGGCCCCTTGTTACCTCTCAGCTAATGGGTAATCTGCCCCTTGATAGAGTAGCCCCAGATTACCCGTTCAACTGTTCTGGTGTGGATTTTTGTGGCCCCTTCATGATCAGGTACAAAAATCAAAGAAAAGGAATTTTGCATAAAATTTATATTGTGTATTTGTATGTTTTGTGTCTAAAGCGATTCACATAGAAATTGTGTCACATCTTACATCTGATGCTTTTATTGCTACATTAAAAAGATTTTTTAGTCGCAGAGGTAAATGTGCTAAATTGTATTCCGATAATGGGAAATCATTTTTAGGTGCCAATAAAGAGCTCAAGAGATTTCTAAAACTTATTGAGGATTCAGATGATAATTTAGCGGGTTTCTTATCTGCTGAGGGTATAGAATGGAAGTTTATATACCACCTAGAGCGCCATCCTTTGGTGGTCTTTGGGAAACTTCGGTTAAGTCAATAAAGTACCATCTTAAGAGAGTTGTCAGTGGCTCAAATTTAACCTATGAGGAATTTTTAACTGTTTGTATCCAAATAGAGGGAATTTTAAATTCCAGGCCACTGTGCCCTTTATCGAGCAATTCGGATGACTTGAACGCCTTAACTCCAGCCCACTTTTTGATAGGGAGGTCTATGACTTCTGTAGTCGAGCCCAATTTAATTGAATTAAAAGAGAATGCCCTTAAAAAATGGCAACGGATAACCAGACTAGTACAACTAATTTGGAATAAGTGGCACAGATGCTATCTTAGTGAATTACAACAGCGCAATAAATGGCAATTTAAAAAAACAAAAATGTTAAGGTGGGTGATTTGGTAGTTCTCATTGAAGACAATATGCCAACCTTTAAATGGCCTTTAGGGAGAATCACTGAGATTTATAGTGGCAGTGATGCACTAATAAGGGTTGTAAAAGTAAAAACACAATTTGGAGAATATAAAAGAGCCATTTCAAGAGTTTGTCTTTTACCTATGACAGTTTGAATTTTGTCTCTGAATATTGTGTATAAGAATTTTTATATGTACCTTAATTTGTTTTACGTAATCCTATAGTATTTTATCGTTTAATGTTTTATTGTAATTTGTGTTATTGTTGAATGTATTACATGTCAACGCGGGGGAGAATGTTCATGCTTGTCGCAAAAACCGTGCGCCAGATGGCGCTGTCTGTGTATATTCAGTTACTATGTGTTTAGGTGAATAAAAATAGATAGTGTTTTACAGTCCATGTATGAGGTGTGTTATTGAGCTATCCCAGGTGTAGTGATCAAACACAATTCTTTAAAACTTTATTTTTTACCCTTTATTTGCTTGTTTGCAATAAATTGGGAGAAGTTTCTGTTGGTCGTGAAGTGGATAAAATGTCCAACACACAATACTCGCCTTAGGCAGCAGCTGTGAATGAGAAACTTCCCCTGTCCAACAACACAGAAACCGAAAAAGCAATAAAATTGTCCCCTTCAAAACCATTAGAGGACCCCACGCAGTTTTAAGAGGGGAAGGCATAAAACTGTGATGCGCTTTTGAAGAAGTTCGCAAAATTAAACAGAAACCTTTTCGCTACCACTAGCTTTGAAAAAGTAGACCGCTTTCCAAGTCAGTTTCAATTAGCGGGTCATCCAGAGGGTTAAGAGCCAGAGGTGTTTGATAGAATTGTAAATACTTTATTATATGTGTTAAACGTCTGTCGTAGTTATTAGAACTGTGTATTTTATCCAGCATTAAACGTTAGTTTGGCAAGAAATGAGTGTGATCTTTGAATACCCCTAGAACTGTACCATAATCCCACAAAATATGGGGGCACGGCCGCGATATGAACTGTGGGGACTTAATATTGCAACAAACGCGATATGGACTGTTAGGACTGTGAATACTGCGACTAACGTGATCTGGACTGTGAACATTTGTGTGTGCATTTCATTGGATACCTATTTGCCTGTGCGTGTAGAAGGGAGTTCCACGAAAGAAAGGGAAAAAAGGTAAGATACCTTTTAATATCCTTCTATTTTAATAAGTATAATTGTATTATAATATATCGTACCACAAAAACAGAAGAAAGGAGGGCTTAATAAATGTTCTCAAAGAAATTGGAGAACAAGCTACGTCTAAAGAAACAATAATTCAATTGAAAACCAAATTGGAAAAATCTGCAGCTTTTAAAGACGATCCCGATTATGTGATAAATCTGCTAAATTTGTCCGTCGAGGACAGGCAGGCGAGAGCCGAACAGCAGCTGCAAGAGACCAACTCACAACTAGAGTTAGAAAAAATTAAACTACAGCAAATTGAACGAGAAGTTGAATTTCAGAAAACCTTAGCAGAAGGGCAAGCAACACAACAAAGTTCAAAAGGAGATACGAATAATTTAGAAAATTTAATTAAGAGTGCAAAAACGCTCACTATACAAATCCCAACGAAAGCTGAAAATTTTGGTCTTTTTTTTCCAATCCCTAGAACAGTCATTTTGAGTCAAAAACGTCCCCGAAAACTTGAAAGCAGAAATCCTTATTAATATTCTGAGTGAGAAAGCACACAATATTTTACTGTACATAAAAGATGACGACATAAACGAGTACGATTTAGTTAAGTCATTAATTTTAAGAGAGTTCCAGCCCACTGCGCAGGAGTGTTTACTTAATTTTAGAAAAGCCAAAAGGCAAGCAGATGAAACCCATGTGCAATTCGCCACACGTTTAAGTGTAATGTTTAAATACTACTTAAAAATTAGGAACGTTATTGATTTTAAATCCCTAGTTGACTTAATGATAAGTGATAAATTTTTAGATACGTTAGAGCCAGAAACTGCTTCACATATTAAAATTATGCAGGTGGATCAATGGATGACGCCAGATGAATTAGGAAAAGCGTGCGATATATTTTTCATTTCGAAAAACAGATCGCTACATGACTCTCGGAACCCAAATACTTTTAAGAGTAAAAACGATGATGTTTATAGTAAGAGCCACGCGAACATGGGTTATACAAATCAATTCCAAAGACAATTTCCAAAACATACCCAAAGTTTTAGAGCAGACAAAACAGTATCGTGTTACATTTGTGGAGGCCCGCATTTCGCTAGAAATTGTACGAATAAAATGATGACTTCAGAAATTGAAAATCAAAATAAAGAGTATACCGTAAACCAGATTGAAACTTCTATGCCTAATCCAGTGTTTCTCAAACTTTCAATACTGGCGCCCCCCTTTTCGATCACAATTTTGATCGCGCCCCCCTTTTACATTAATAATGTACTGAATGCAATAATAATGCACTTTGATGCTAAAGCTACAATAGGCGATCTTAATTATAAATTATACAAATTAGTAACATAATTTTTAAATTTTGTTTACTACTTTTAAGCAAGAATAAATAAATAAATAAATAAAATAATAGGAAAATTATTATGTTAATATTCATTTCTCTAATTTTTAAATTGAACATATTGCAAAATCTGGTGGCTGCTTAGAAGACAAAATATAGATATCTGCTAAATATAGAAAAAGAATTTAGAGGGTTAATTTTTCTAATCATAAGCATTCCTTATAAAAACTTTGCTTTGCAAGACAAGCCCATGGAAGTCGTTAATACTTATTTAACTTGTTCTTAATTTAGTATTAATTAAGAGGACTTGGTACCCCAAAAATCACAGACCTATCGTTTTTTTTTATTTTCATTTAATCTTATTCTTTGCATTATTATCTTTCCATTGATATATCACTTGTGCATGTCGGAAAGTTAGAAGTTGAATAAAACTTCATTTGAAAACAAATTAGGCAATTTAGCCACGACCCCTTTTTAGAAAAAAAAGCTAAAAAAGCGTTTTGATAAAAAAAAATCTAATTTATAAAGAGAAATAATAACATTAAAAAAAGAATGTGCAATATATAAAGCAGAATATTTCCGAGGCAATACATACAATCATTTTTTTTTCTTTGTGAAATGTGTGCATGTAAAATTTTTTAATTAAGGCATTTTATATTAATAATTTTATAATTTCAGTTCTTATTCCTGATATAATTTTCATACAAATGTAATACTTTAATATTATAAGTAGAAAAACAGCTAAAATTTTTGTCGTGACAGAAAAAAAAAATTTTTAACGTTTTTCTTGAATTTTCTTGTGCAATTAGTACTCTCTAAAAGTTGATCATTTATAAAAATTAGTGGGTTGAAAAATATGAAAATGCAATTATTTTAAAGAAAAATGTATAACTAATATCTTAAAGTGGTATTTTTAAATTTAATTAAGCTTATAATAATTATTTTTTCAGAATTATAAACTTTAAAGTGGTTTTTCTCAGTTTGTGTTTTTCGTAACCTTAGTGCATTCAAATGCTACTCCTTCGACAATTATTTACCAATCACTTCCATTTTTTCCTGAGAATTAAAAATAAAGCATGTAATAAAATTAGGGATCCGTTTTGCTATAAACTGAATACTTTTTTTAAAAAAAAAAGTAAAATCTAAGACATGTTGGTTTTTTCATTGATTTTTAGCCTGTATATCAACATTTTATTTTTTTTCTCAAAAACGAATAAAGTTATTTCTAAAAAAGATCCCTAAAGTTGTTTAGAACATCCATAAGAATATTACAAAAAATTTTCAGGTCAAAAAATTAATTTTTACAAAAGGAGTAGTATTTTAAAATTTTACCAATTTTCTTCAAAAAATTTAAATTTTTAAAATTGTGTGAATAATATATGAAAATTTTCAACTGGTTTCATTTTCTTGAATAGAAACATTCGATAAAATGCTAAAATATAATTTTTAAATACGTAAATATAATTTTAAATTGCTCAAAGGGTACCAAGTCCTCTTAATTAGTTATAAAATACTCTGTGGAGCACCGATACATTAAAAGTATACCGGCTGAAGTGCCAGCTCTTTGCCCGTGTTCATTTATAAGAAAATAAAACATTATTGATATAATAGCTGAATTGTAAGGAGAGCACAAAGCCAAGTGCTCGACAATGTTTACAAAAATGTAAAATGATCTTTTTAAAATGGTTGCTCAAATTATAATTAGTTTTAAGCGAATTGTAATTTTAACCTCACAGAATTAGCATTTATAATTAATGTTAAATAATAAACAATAATATAAATTTCCGATGAAGAATAATTGTATTATTTTTAATATTTAAAGCGAAAAGACTACAACATGTTTTAACCCGGGAGCAGGTGCGCACTCTATACGGTCGAGCGAGGTTATTGAGTCACCCCAATCCTTTTTATTTATAATTATTTTATTGTACACGATACAAATCGTGATTCCAATGAATAATTTAACTAAAAGAAAGTTTACTTACCTACGTTCAAGAACTTTTCAATTTTTCTTTGGTAACAAATAAACAGTTTTGCCAGAATTAACGATTTCGTAATCTGTGTGTCTCGCGCGACCACTTCCGGTAGAAATTGTATTCATTATAATATGTATGTTACTGCTAAAAAAATTGTGTAAAACGTATTTTTGCATGGAAAAAAGTGCAACAGAGAAATACATTACTTACAACTTCCCTAAATGAGAAACAAACACGTAAGAGAGGGGTCATAACTAACTGTACCAATAACCTAGAAGGTCATACAGATTACAGCTATAATGTGCAGTATTTCAAAAATAATGACAGCGATGAATTTTTTTATGTCCCTAAATTTCTTCGATTCTGGGTCTGGGATCTATTTTTTCTCTGAAAGAGTTATATGTTAGGCTTAAAAAGAAAGCGTAGTAAAAAAAAATCTTGTGAAGATCCCCTTGGATCTCACTTTGAGAACGAGAATAATTTGGAGTCAGATAAGAGCCAGTAGCCATTTTTATAAATAACTTTATATATTTGGTTATCTTTCCCAAATAGAATCAAAGGCTTTTAATAACAAATAATTCAAATTAGTTATATGAGGTTTAAAAGGGACTTTCTTTTAAATTAACTTAAATATTTAATTATCCAATTAATTAACAATTAGAATATCGATCACGCAGAGATTACCACGATAAGGGATCCCAGAATTATATTCAATAATATTTCTATTGAACATTTAACTTTAATCTCACTCCAAATATAAAGCTTTAATGAGACTTTAAATATAAATCAATATTTACCCCACTGAATCTCAACTCTTCCAGAAATTAATTTATCCACCTAGAAATCTTCAATAATAAATCTCTAACTTCACTATTATACCTTTCTGCTTCAATCTCTCTCTCCTACTGCTTTTTACTTTACTATTCCGTTTGACTTAAATAATTTATCTAGTCTGCATAACAAGGAATCCTGTCCTCCCTTTGGAGCTGATTGGAAATAGGTAGGGGAATTAAATTTCCCTAAAAAAGACGACTCAGAAGGTTAGTGATAAAGTTCCGTATAGGTTTGTCACAATCTCTCATCATGGGATTACAGCAAATCAAATAAAAGTTTTTTTTATTTGGTTATAGGATCAATGATAGCTAATTAGGTATTGAAGAAGTTTTTATTTTTGATGACTTAATATCTCGTGCCTATAAATTATATCTGAGTAAAAGTGCATTTTTTATTACGTCTGAAAGTATTTTGTTTTAATTCATTCCAGTAAATTAATTATTTTTAAATCTTCTATTTTCGATATGCTCGCGTCCCCCGCGTAAGGTTATCTTGCCCCCCCAGGGGGCGCGCCTCACAGTTTGAGAACCACTGGCCTAATCCAAATAACTTTTTATTTAATGAGTTGCAGTTTGTGGACGTAATTGTTGATGATAACCCACTAATTGCTACTTTAGACTCTGGCGCGAATTTAATAATCATAAACAAAAGGTACGTATCGGAAGAAAAAAGAATTCATTCTCAAATCGTTTTGACGAGTTGTTTTGGCGAAAAGAGAAATGTGAACATTTCGGAATTTACGATCTCATTGAGGGGGGGGTAAAGAAAAAAATATTAGCAGCGGTGTGCGAGATCGATGCAGCAGTAATATTGCCCTTGAAAATTTATGAGTGTTTAAAAAGTGGGTCAGAGGATGAGTTAAGTAATCTGATATGTTTAGAGAATGGAATAGCGAAGGAAAATCATGTTATGCTTGTAACGAGTGATGAATTTACATATAATATAGTGAACAGTCAAGAAGCTGACGAAAATATTAGAAACATCAAAAAGCTGTTGCCATCAAGCAAAACTTCTGAGTTTATCTTAAATGATAATGTGTTATTTAAAATAAGTGAAAATCAAGAATTGTTAGTCGTTCCAGAAATGATGCAAGTAAACGTGATTAAGAAAGCTCATTCATTTAGACATTTTGCCGTGACGAAAACGGAAGAGTTGGTGAGAAGAGACTATTATTTTCCGAATATGAGAAAATGTGTTGAAAATGTAATAAAAAACTGTGTTGAAGGCAGATTGGCCAACAGGAAGATGCAAGAGGAGAATGGGAAAACCTACCACTGAAAACGGAAAAAGCTCATTATCAGAAAGGAGAGTTGGTAGCAACCGTGAAGACTCAGTTTGAAAACAAGATGAAGCCATGGACTTTGCATTGATGAGAGAGGAAGAACGAACTTGTTTCAAATATTTGTGTCTCTGTATATTAATCTTTGTTCTTTTTCTTTGTTTTTTTTAGTTTGTTTGTTTCAGATCCTAAGTGCGTGAGCAGTGAGGGCACTGCTTGTGTGGATGGCCGAGAGTTGTGGGAAATTTCCACATAAACATTCTATAGAGGGCGCTGTCAAGGCAGCCACCAGGAGTTAATGAAGGAGGGAGAATTCAGCGAGCGGACGCTAGACGCGGAGGTCGATGATCCGGTGCTGAAGAAAGAGCGACGAGAACGGTGGCCGAGTAGGGACGCACCACCCGTTGTTCACGAGCGAGACGCGTAGGTCACTCTCAACACTATCGTGCAGATTAAGTGTCAGCAGTTATACCAGAACTGTCGTTAAAATCCAGAGGTGTTTGATAGAATTGTAAATACTTTATTATACGTGTTAAACGTCTGTCGTAGTTATTAGAACTGTGTAATTTGTCCAGCATTAAACGTTAGTTTAGCAAGAAATGAGTGTGATCTTTGAATACCCCTATAACTGTACCATAATCCCACACACACACACACACACACACACATATATATATATATATATATATATATATATATATCAGGTTTGAAAAGTTTAGCTTCAAAATTTAGTAAGTAATAAATTAAAATAGAGCGAACTTCTTACCATCGCGTAAGGATTTGTGGGTAAATAAGCCTATTTAAAGGTGGAGAGAGCGCTGACGAAGGAGAAACAACATTCAGTGGTTTTCGGTGATGAAATATCTGGGCCTACACATTGATAGCCGCTTAAATTTCAAAAAACACATCAACTATCTCGCAGACAAATTCTGGGGTAGAATTCATTTAGCTATCTCCCTCATTGGGAGAAGATCTCCTCTATCCCTAGAAAATAAAGTAATTCTTTTCAAGCAGATTTTGCGCCCAGTAATCAAGTACGCTTCTCCAGTATGGGGGCAACAGCCACCACCCACATGAAAAAAATTCAAGTAATTCAAAACAAAATACTCCGCGTCATGACGAATGCACCTTGGTACGTTCGAAATGACATGATTCACAACGACCTACATATGGAGCCGATTAGTAACTACATCACTTAACTTTGTAAAAATGTATTTAAATCTATTGAATCTCACGACAATCAAATTATTAAAGCACTAACACTGTTTACGTATCCTCATCCTAAAATTAAATATGCATAATCTTCAACGAAGTGGATAACACGACATTAATTCTTTTTCCACACTCTAAACAACACAAGCAGCTTCGTTGTGCAGCATCTTTTCTTTTGAGGTGAGCTGTCACCATCTTGATTAACTACCTTCGGCCGTCCCGTCTTCCTTCCTGCGCATCCTCCTTTCGCCCCGCCGGCGTTCTGCTTCGTTAGAACGCTTGTGCTTCTGGGTACTTCATCCCTCCCGCCTTTCGTGGGAGTACTCTGGATTTGTTTAAACTCCAATATCATGGTTTTACTTTTTCTCCCATCCTTCCGGGTAAAGGCACCCGTGATCATCTAATTTTAGTTAGTTAGACGAAGGAGAACGCATACTCGAAAAGGCTTAGCTGGTGACTCGTCAACGAAGTGTTGATTATTGTTCCACTCGGTTGCGCGCCAAAGGGCCGCCATGTTGGATTTTATGTGATTGAAGCAAAATAAAGGCATTATAGAGATGATTCCCTCCTCATTTTACCAGCAGGTCTGACATATATATATTCATACTCATAGCATAAAATTAAGAATTTTAACTGTAACTTTGTGAGAAACTTGGATCTCTCTTTTGGCCCCTAGATGTGTGGGAGGAGGAAGGGAAGAAACCATATCCATTATCTAATCAATCTATGTATTTATCTCACAAAATAGTAGCACAGATTCAATTAATATCAATAGGAAGAGAATGTCTTGAAACTAACAATATGTGAAACAACAGCGAAATAATGAATTATTAGGAGATTATCAAAATCGATCCTCTCTTTATAGGATCAAATCTATTATCCCACTTAAATTAATATTAATTCAACTATAGTGAACAATAGTCACCTGACTTCTGGCTTTCTTTCACTCCTTCTCCGTAACTAGCTAGAAAACCGTGACTATATATACACTCATGTCCATAAATTAAGGATAATTCAGAATCACACAGAAATTGAACTCTAAAATAAAAATTTCACCTGTAGAATTATCACACACATCTTGAAGAAGAATATGCAAATTAAAAGAAACCACCAGATGGCGCGTATAGTGCATCACAATAAAGAGAGTGTAAGAAAGGGGTATATAAGGAATGGTGGCAAAGAAGTAAAATTGTTCACAAGTGCTTTAAAAGACTTTTAGTGCAATAACCGCATAGTTATGGCATAAAGGAAGCATTTGGATGTTTTTACGTGGTAGAATTATTGGACGACTGGAATGTGGACGTACCCAGCTGGAAGTATCCGAGGAACTTGGAATCGCCCAGAGTGTCATCTAAAGGCTTTGGCAACAATTCCAAGATGATGGTAATGTGAGTAGATGTTACCGCACAGGTCGCCCCCGACTTGCAACGCCGAATGAGGACCGGTATTTGGCAGTTACAGCCAAAAGAAACAGACGGAGCACAGCATCAAACCTGTCTCGTTAGCTCTCTTCAGCAACCGCTACGACAGTTTTAAGGCAGACCGAGTACAGACGCTTAGGGCACATTGGTCTATATGCTCGTAGGCCTGTCAGATGTGTTCCACTTACCGCAACTCACTGTCGCCTGCGATTAACCTGGAGTAGAGAGCATGCATTGTGGACACCACAACAGTGGTCTTGTGTGATGTTTTCCGAAGAGTCCAGGTTTAGTTTGCAGTCTGATTCTCGCCAGACTTTAATATGGAGAGCGCCAGGTACCCGTTACCACCAAGAGAACACCATTAAACGAAACTGTTACGGTGGTGCAGAATGGCTCGTTTGAGGAGGAATTATTCTTGGTTCCAGAACTGACCTGCATGTTCAGAGTGTAACGATTACAGGCCACATCTATCGGGATGTCAATCTGGATCAACATGTACGTTTGTTTCGGGTCGCCATGGGGGCTGAATTTCTGTTTATGGATGACAACGCCCGTCCTCTCCGTGCAAACATTGTAGACGAATGCCTTCTATCGGAGGATATCACCCGTATGGATTGGCCAGCATACTCACCGGACTTGAATCCAATAGAGCATGTGTGGGATATGCTTGGCCGACAAATTGCAGCCCGTCAACCCCCTCCCATCTGTCTACCGGAACTTCGGAGGGCATTGCTTGATGAGTGGTGTAATATTCCCCAAGATCAGATTGATAATTTGATACTCAGCATGCCTAGGCGTTGTAAGGCCTGTATTGTATTGTCCGGGAGACATACTCCGTATTAACCATCATATTAACCATGTTATATTGTTTTTTGTAAATAGGTTCTTTTTTGAAATTTGCTCCAGGGAGTAAAAATCGCAATTTTTATAAATTATGTCAAACATATAGCATCTTTTTTGCTCTTTACCTTTTGTTTAATAAATAGACTTTACAAATAAGTCAAATTTGTTTTGCTTCTGTCTCTTTCTTTGCCTGAACTTCATATCCTTAATTTATGGACATGAGTGTAATAGACTTAATTTATGTATGTGTGTAAAATTGTTTCTTCTTAAAATGGGTTGGTTGTGAATAATCGCGAATTGATAACCCAAAGATTTCCCAAGAGGATTAGAGGAAGGTACTCGAATAGACCATCATAACTTCACCATTTAATACAGTCTCCAATATCAGATTATCTTTGCTTTTCTAACATAAAGTAATGGCTAGAATAAATCTAAAAGAAAATTTAATTTCAGACACAATTGAAACATAGATTTACAACTTTTCTAATGCATCAGAGAATTATGACTTGAATTTTTTTAAGTATAAATTATAAGAAATAAAACTATCTCAAATCTTTTTTTAAAAAAACAGTTCTACGGCCTAATTTGTTTGAAAACAAACTTAAAGAAATATTCAATTTCCTTTACAAATTCAATTTATATATATATTCTTATTATATCTCAAGAACTATATATTCTTATCTCAACTGTAATTATATTTCAAGAATAAGTTCATTATTTATAATGTAACATTTCTATTACAACTTATTTAATAACTCTACTCTATTCACTTTAAGGTCAAAATTATTTCGGAAAAAGTAGTTTGTGAAAGAAAAAAAATGAATCCCAATAAAAATTTCCTGATTAAATTCTAGTAGGTACAAATTGAATTCATGCTTAGAAGGAACTAGAACCTCGCCACTAAATGTCACGGTATATTTACTACAATATTTTCTTTCCTTACATTGGTAGCTTCCGTCCTTGAAAAATCGATCCAGAGGTAAAACATGTTCCCAAGAGAGAGTAATTAAGTTAAAGAACTGAATTAGTATAACAAATTGACTTAGGAGTTTTGCAGTAAATTTGCCTCGTGCTTACTGATAAAGGACTAACAACTTGCCAACTAATCTTAACAAGTTGCAAGGTTGTTTCTTCATTTTTTTTTTTTAAACTGCTTCTTAGGTTAGTCTGAAGATACTAAGAAATATTTTGAAAATAATTTTATTCTGCATGTAATTTTTGAATTGTTATCTACAGAATATAATGTAAAATTTTACTAAACATATTTCCCAGCTTTTTTCATGATTAAAAACTGCCTTTTACCTTAATTCTCATGCATTTCATTGCCATAGCATGCACTTTATTTAATTTTCTATTTATTTCAAAAGGCAGAAAATAATTCTTTTTTTTTTCAGTACTATAGATCAAGATCTATAGAACTGAAATCTCTTGATCTCTTACTAATGAAACCTAGCAAAGGAATTTAATGATATATTAAACCTAGAAAACATTTGTTACAATAATTTGTTATATAATCATTCTGTGTCTGAGAGAAATTATCTGTCTTCCATATATATTTTGACGTAACATACTTTAAATAAATTTTAATAGAATATTTAGCATTAAATATTGTTGAAAATTAGTGAAAAGGGGATACTTCTATACAGTTGCCTTCCGGTAATTTTCAAATGGCTAATTTCTAACGAGTCATAGGTACGAGACACACCGTGTAGATATATGGTATATTTTACATATGTTGAGGCTCAATATATTCTTACATTGATATGGTGTGGAGATTTGGAAAGAGAAGTGTAAGCTCACAGATGTGTCGTCTTCGTCACTTGACTGTGGTTCAAAATTACGAAATCCATCACTAATAATTTTCATTTTGCTTTGAAGCGCGTTCTTAATAAACAATCCTCCAGTTCAACAAGACAATGGATCTAAGTATAAACAAGTATAGAATTTGTTTTGAGGACTCTTGGTGTGGCCGCAGCTGTCATGGTCTCGAACTCATGGCCAGCATTTTCAAGTCGAAGTTTCAAACTTAGTGCCACTGGAGACCTGACAGGTCAAGAGGCTGATCTGTCGAGGCTCAAAGTCCTGTCATTGACGCTGTATGAACAATAGGAGAGTGGATGACACACCTGAGCTGTCATTCAGGTGTCAACCTTATCACTTTACCGTGGCTCAAAGTTATCAATTCCGTCACCAATGTTATGTTGCTTCAGAGTGCTATTTAAATTAAAATCAGATCAGAAAACAAAAAACTGCTAGTAGTAGTGCAATGTTATGCACGCCACATATATAATCTCATTTCAACAAAACAAGTAATGTATAAACAAGTAATATAAAAAAATATATTTTTTGAAGTCAATTCCTACTTAGATCAACAAAGAAAAAAATTTATTTTAACTATTTTTCATTTAATAGTTACAATTAATATAAATATGTATATATATATATATATATGACAGAACCACAACATTAAGTTGTAATTAATTTTTATTCATTATCATTAAAGTATCGTATTGTCATCCAAAACAATAGTGAAAAGAAAATTTCAGCTCAAATGAGCGCTTTAAAACGCGAGAAAAAAATCTTTTCTAGTTTTGAAACAAGTCGCCAAAAGGGTCGCTAAGTTGCCAAAAATTATGCCAACGTGGCTGTATTTGTAATTCTTTAAATAATTAGTTTTAATCAATTAATTTTTATTAATTATAATTAAATTATTGTATTTTTTCATCCAAAATCACATCATGTATATAAATTTTCAGCTCAATTGAGCGCTTTAAAATGTATTTTATTAATGATTGAAAATTCCACGAAGATAAATAAATAAATAGAGAGTGTGAGCTAATAGTAGGTATTGAAAAAGGCTTTTTAAAGGGTGATAATTTTAAAAATAACCTTTCAAAACTCGGCATAGAATCCTGAAAATATATTTTAACAATCGGGTGACAACTATTTCAATATTGAATTTAAATGAAAAATTGCAACATAAAATTCTTACAGAAGATTTAGTTTTTAATCTTTTCTCCACGTAAAACATGAATCTTAGAACTCAGCATTCTAATCTTGTTTTTATGGTGTATTTCTTCTTAATGGTGGATGTAGAGTGTTATTTTCTGATGCCTTCTCATAATAAAACATATATCGAATCAATGTCGCGAATAAATAGATACCACCAAGGAAGCACGTCGAGAAACTAAATAATGACAAAGCAACCAGTGTTGTCATTTTGCTTTTATTACATTTACCAAATGATGGACGAACCAGTGGTGCTTCCTGAATTAGACATCAATGCGTGCTGCTTCTTATGAAAGGATTAAGATAAAAGGATTCGCAATTTCCTACTGCAGTCAGAATATAATATTCTGGAGTTAAATATTAAAAAATAAATATGGTTATGAAATATTTAAAAAGTAGTATTAAATAAAACGTATAAGTTAAACTATTAATCTAAGTGCAAAACACGAAAATAAAAAAAAATATATGGAACAAACTTTGAAAAAAAGGTGATGATTTTGTTAGTTCTGTTATTGAACAGCGCCCTCTAGCGGCTTGTAAAGAAAAACGTCAGTGTAAGTGTAACACTCACTTCGAGAGGTTGTGTACGGAGTAGAGAGAGAGATTAAAAATATTACAGTCCACTGCGTGTGTTTACTGTGTGTGTGTGTGTTGAGTCAATTCATGGTCCGCCTCACCGGAGGAAAACGACCTTATGGATATGAGAATTTGTGAAACCGTGGATTATCAAAATTCACAGTGAAAAAAAAAATATAAAAGTGATTGCCAAAGTGTGAATAGAGTAGCTAGCAGCGTGAAACAGCGATCTGAGGAGGTAGGTGCAATTAATTGATCCTTCTATTAGTGTCCTTAATTCATAAATATGTCTTTAAATAAATTAGGGAAAGATGAGTTAAAAATCGTTGCGGAAGAGTTAAATTTAACTGTACCAGAAGGAGCAAAAATCGCTGGCTTAAAAACTTAATTGTAAATAGTGACGCTTACAAAAATGATAAAGAGTTAGTTCAATCTGCAATCGATTATGCTTTGGCGGAAATTAAAAATAAGAGATTGGATAGTGAAACTAAATTAGAATTTGAACGAATTAAATTAGCGCAATTGCAAAAACAATTAGAGCTTGCAAATATCCAGAAGAATTTAATTGAAAATTCCGATATTCAAAATCCGAGTGTTTGTGAAACTGCCGCCAATTGTAATGTTGAGACTTTGTTAAAGTCCGTGAAAACTTTAACAATACCCGTACCT
The DNA here is from genome assembly GCA_019973935.1 of Trichonephila clavipes. Taxonomy (NCBI): domain Eukaryota; kingdom Metazoa; phylum Arthropoda; class Arachnida; order Araneae; family Nephilidae; genus Trichonephila; species Trichonephila clavipes. Next base: position 114,838 of record BMAU01021373.1, on the reverse strand, counting down.
TCAAGAGTGGAATCATATAATTTATTTTTCCAGTCGCTTGAAAAAGCATTCAAAATAAAAGAGGTTCCCGAACAATTTAAATGCGAAATTCTTTTAAATATTCTAGGTGAGAGAGTTAATAATTTACTTGTTCATGTTTCCGAAGAAGAGTTAAATAATTATAGTAAGCTTAAAGATTTAGTATTAAAAGAATTTTCTCCCACACCACAAGAATGCTATAATAGATTTCAGAAAGCGCAAAAATTAAGTTCAGAGAGTTATGTGCAATTTGCATCACGATTATGCGCGACATTTGAGTATTATTGTCAGCTGCGCAATGTGAATGATTTTAAATCATTGTGTGAGTTAATTGTATCGGATAAAATAATGAACACACTCGACAGAGAATTATTGTCTTACATGAGTATAAAACAGGGAGAGAAATATTTTAAACCACAAGAGTTAGGGCGTGAGTGCGATATATATTTGTCATCGAAAGGCAAAATTAAGAATGAGATATTTTCTAAGCCCTTTTGTGAAAATTCCAAGCGTTTTAATTATAATAAACAAAACAAATTTAATGCTAAAATACCGCGAGATGCATCGAATGTATTTTTTCCGAGTTAAAAAATGATAAATGTGTATTGTGTAAAAATAATGTAGTTCATGCTTTACAATTTTGCCCACAATTTAAAATGTTTTCTGTAAACGAAAGAGTAGAATTTGTTAAAAATAATAGACTTTGTTTTAAATGTTTTTCACCTCAATGCAGCGTTAGTAGATGTAGATCAAAAAATTGTTTCTGCTCGAAACCGCATAACAAACTATTACATTACCCCAGAGAAAGGAAAGGGAATTCCTTCTTCCCCCTTGAGACGATGACAGACGTTAACCAGGAACCCCGATTCGCCTTTAGTGTAAATGCCGAATCTTTCGTTCCGAAAGAAGACGAAACACAGATCGTGGCAACGGCGTGTTTTAAAAACAAATGCCTTTTGAGTACTGCTTTAATTCTAGTGAAAGATAAATATTCAGAATGGCAGACATTTAGAGCCTTGTTAGACTCGGGAAGTGAAACTTGTCTAATTTCAAATGAGTGCGCGAATAAATTACGACTTAAGACCGAAAGAATAAATACATTAATCTCGTGTTTAAATGATGCTTCTATGGTAGTAAATGGGTGTGTTAAAGTGGCGATTTCTAATCAAAATAAATCTTTCGAAAGGGAATTGGATATGCTCGTAGTTAAAAAAATCACTGATTTTATTCCGCAGAAAGCGTTAGAAATAAATTCTGATTTTTATAATTTTGTGGAATTAGCGGATTCTAAATTTAATGTTCCCGGCAAAATTGATTTATTATTAGGTGCAAATATATTTTATGAGTTATTGAAACCGGAAAGAATTAAAATAAAAGATTCGCAATTACTGTTAGTCAACAGCGTATTTGGTTATATAGTAACGGGTAATTTAGATTCAATAAATGAAACTAAGGTTCACTGCGGTTTGATTCGTGATGAGGATTTGAATAAAAATTTAGAAAAATTTTGGAAATTAGAGGAGATTGAGGAACCGATAGTTAAAAATAAAGAAAGGCTAATTTGTGAGGAACATTACGCGAATACTCATTTTAGAACTAAAGAAGGTAAATATGTAGTATCTATGCCCTTAAAAAGGAACCCTCGTGTTTGGGTAATTCGAAAGACATAGCCCTCAAACGACTTGGATCGCTGTGGAATCGCTTAGCTAGAGATGATAATTATTTAAATTTATATCGTGAATTTTTAAGAGATTATGAAAGACTGGGTCACATGAAGGAAGTGACTAACGAAACTGAACCCAAAATAGCATACTACGCTACCCATCATGGAATTTATCGTCCAGAAAAGTCCACAACAAAACTTAGAGTTGTCTTTAACTGTTCTTCGTTAACTGATAATGGAATATCTTTAAATGACATTCAATATAATGGAGGAGTGATACAAGAGGACTTATATGCGCAAATGCTCAGGTTCAGAACTTACACGTATGCATTTACAGCAGACATTAAAATGATGTATCGAACTATATTAATTAACCCTAAACAGCGTAATCTGCAGAGAATCGTTTGGTGTGAAAGTGAACATGAATCACCCAAAATTTACGAACTTTCAACTGTTACCTATGGCACTGTAAGTGCTCCCTACTTAGCACAGAGAACTTTAACCCAATTGTCGATGGATGAAGAGGCTAACTTCCCTATAGCAGCTTCCGTTTTACGGAACAACTTGTATATGGACGATGTCCTTTGTGGTGCTGCAACGTTAGAGGAGGCAATTGTTCTCAGACAACAATTAAAAGGAATTTTGAAAAGTGCTGGAATGGAGTTGCATAAACTTTGCGCCAATCACGAGAAATTGTCACCGGATCCCGAACAGAATTACAATTTTGCAACTTTAACAGAGACGAAAACGTTAGGAGTGTCGTGGAAACCGAACCTAGATTGCCTTTTGATTAAAGTGAAAGTCTGTTTGGACAGTTCTTATACTAAAAGAGACGTCTTGTCTACTATTGCCAAGATCTTTGATCCTGTTGGACTGATGGCACCAGTAATTTCCAAAGCAAAGATTTTCCTCCAGCGTTTGTGGAGAAGCAAATTGGAATGGAATGACCTTCTGCCAGCTGAAGAATATCGAGAATGGCAACAATTCCTAGTATCTTTAGAGAATATCAACAATATAGAGATACCAAGGCGTATTCTTGTCGCTTTTCCAGAAGTTATTGAGATCCATGGCTTTGCTGATGCCTCAGAGCGGTGCTACGGTGCAGCAGTTTACTGCAAATCTAAAAATTTGAAGAGTGAAACTTTAGTTCGGTTAATCACAAGCAAATCGAGAGTAGCGCCTATTAAAAGCCTGACAATTCCCAGACTTGAATTGTGTGCTGCAGTGCTATTGGCAAAACTGGTGAAAAGAGTTGTAGCGGCTTTACAACTAGAAACTGCTGAAGTATATCTTTGGTCGGATTCGATGATCGTCTTGGCGTGGCTTCGAAAGGAACCGATGGACTTAAAGACCTTTGTTCAAAATAGGGTTGCCAAGATACAAGAACTCTATCCTAATCAGTTATGGAGACACGTACCATCTGATCAAAATCCCGCAGACTTAGTCTCCCGAGGAGTCGATCCTGAGAAACTTTTGCAACAAAACTTATGGTTTAATGGACCAACATTTCTTTCAGGTGATGACTATCCAAATCGAACTATAAACTGTAGAGAGAAGCTAGATGAATATAATTCAGAACTGAAAAACTGTGTTAATGAACAAATTGAAAACTTTCAATCGGTGCTTAATATTCATGTTAATGATTTTTAAACGACCTTCTTAATCTAAGCAATAATTATATAACTATTTTACGTGTATTAAGTTTTATTTTCAGGTTCGTGGAAAATTTAAAGGGAATAAATAAAGTGGCTGGTCCACTCACAACAAAAGAATTTGCGAAAGCTGAAACATATCTGGTAAAAAAGGTGCAAAAACAAGAATTTTCCAGTGATATTAACCATCTTAAAAGTAAGGGAAGTGTGCTACCAAACAGTAAGTTAAAGACATTGAATCCCTTTTTAGATGACAACGGTGTCTTAAGAGTAGGAGGACGATTGTGTAACTTTAGAGTTAAGTTTCGATAAAAAGCACCAGATAATTTTACCAAAAAATAATAAATTAACTTTAATAATAATAGAATATTTTCATAAGAAATATTTACATGTGGGAATCGTTATTACATCGTTACTGAATCATATTCGGGAAAACTTTTGGCCGTTGAATGGTAGGTCAATGTGCAGAAAAATTGTATATAAATGTATTGTATGTTTTAAAGCGAAACCAATTGTGTCAACTCAAATTATGGGTAATTTGCCAAAAGAGAGACTTATTACTGATTATCCATTTAATTGTTTAGGAGTAGATTTCTGTGGTCCTTTTTTCATTAAAAATAAAGGACAACGTAAAGGAAATTTGTTTAAAGTGTATATTTGTATTTTTGTGTGTTTTGTGTTTAAAGCGGTACATATTGAGTTAGTATCAGATTTAACATCGCAAGCATTCATTGCCGCGTTGAAAAGGTTTATGGCTCGAAGAGGCAAATGTGCAAAACTGTTTTCGGACAATGGTAAAAATTTCGTCGGAGCTAGCAATGAAATTAAAAAACTCCTTGAAATAGTCAGAAAACCAGACGAAAAATTAGCTAATTACTTAGCAGCAGAAGGAATAGAGTGGAAATTTATTCCTGCGAGGTCGCCCAATTTTGGAGGTCTTTGGGAAGCGGCCATAAAGTCATGTAAATATCACTTAAAAAGAGTTGTGAATGGAATTAATTTAACGTACGAGGAACTACTTACGGTCACTGTACAAATTGAGGGAATTTTAAATTCTCGACCGCTTTGCCCCCTATCAAACAATGATGATGATTTCCAAGTGCTTACACCAGCTCATTTTTTAATTAATAGGTCTTTAAATTCGCTAGAAGAGCCTAATTTGACAAAATGTAAAGAGAGTAATCTCAAAAAGTGGCAAAAAATAACTAAGATAGTTCAATTAATGTGGAAATTTTGGAGTCGTAATTACTTGAATCAATTACAACAGAGAGGAAAATGGATGTTTGAGAAGAATAACGTTAAAATTGGAGACTTGGTTTTAATAATTGAAGAAAATTTACCAACATATAAATGGGCATTAGGTAGAATCGTAGAATTGTATTATGGCGAAGATAAAAAGTGCGTGTAGTGAAAATTAAAACTCAGTATAGTACATGTAAAAGAGCCATATCAAAAAATTTGTGTTTTACCAATGGAAGATCCTTAAATGTAATTTGAATTTTTCATATAGTGTACCATTGGTGGTGTGTAAATTTACTCATTGTTAGTAAAGTGATTTTGTATTTGTATAAAAAAAAAAAAAAATATTGTTATTTGTGAAATCTTGAATTTATATAATGATTTATGTAATTGTATTTTTTGAGAATTGTCAAGTGTTGAATGTGTGTAAAGTGTTCTAAATGTAACCAATATGAATTTTAATTTAGTAACAATGATTGCATGGTTAAACCAGTGCAATGTGGGGCGGTATGTTAGTTCTGTTATTGAACAGCGCCCTCTAGTGGCTTGTAAAGAAAAACGTCAGTGTAAGTGTAACACTCACTTCGAGAGGTTGTGTACGGAGTAGAGAGAGAGATTAAAAATATTACAGTCCACTGCGTGTGTTTACTGTGTGTGTGTGTTGAGTCAATTCAGATTTAAAAAAAAATTGAGAAAAAGGATTTCAGGTATGATAGCTGTTAATCTTTATCTCATATAATAATACCGATTTGTACAATATCGATATTGATTATGCTATTGTATGATCGCCTATAGAAGACAACCTCATTGCACTCATCTGAGAATATTTGTAATTTTGTTATTTTTATTTCTAATTTTATACATTGAAGAAAAAAGTTTTGTGCCATTATGGTGGATGAATCCTTTAATGCACTTATCCATTTTAGACCTGACGTATTTTAATGGAGGAAAAAAATTGGGGGTTATTAGATTTTTCGAATGGTATAGTCAGAAGTACAAATGCTAGGAAAATAATGCATTTTTATAAGTAGTTTTGTTACTTTGAGAGGTATACATATGTGCACCTCAGGGGTCTTAACTGCAACAATAAAAAAATACAACTTTTTCCCAATGACATTTATTCTGATAAATCTTCCTCAAAAATGAAATAAATGCATAAAAATTCAATTTTATAAAGTTAAGTTTTTTAAAAAAATTATTTTTTTAAATTAAAGGTAGAAAAAAAATTACAAGATCCACGAGTTCTAGATTTTAGCCTTCATATCAAAATTTTAATGCAAATTTTTCTATCATAAATGAGGGAAATGTCCTATATTACCATAACAAACATCGAAAAAACTTTAAAATACAGCTTTTACTTCACAAGGGCTCATTATAATATCTGGTATTATACCTTTGTGCTATCATTTATACCCTCTTCTTCATCTTCATTTTCAACAAATACGTCAACCTCATCTGATAAAACTACATCTTCAGAATTCCCTTTACTTGAATCATAAAAATACAATCCCTTTGACTCATAACTTTCTCTATTTCTTTTTAAGTTAAATATTACAAATCGGAATATAACAATACTTATAAAAATATGTGTATAAATTGAAACTTAGATTGAAAAAAGAATTTAATTTATGGCCAGTTATAAATGAACCAAATCAATCTCGAATTAGTGCGAAACTTGAGAAGGGTTAAAAACAAATTGCTATATAAATTTCATGTACTTCTAAATTTTTCTTAAATTGCTGGCTAGAATATAAACATCATAATCTATATAATCTCACTTAGAACTTTTATAACTGTAAATCAGCAAAATAACCATGTCATCTTACAAAATAACATTACACGCAAAATTTCAGTTTGAATGTCATTCGCATCTGGAACTGAATAATAACCGGAGGTTAAAAAATATGCAAATCAAAAGCTACTTGCAATTAGAATGCTACAACTGTTTAAAGTGTGATAATTATATGATATGTCAACTCTTGGAAATTATCTACATCAAATATAAATAGATGTGAAGTTCAAAAGTTTATTTTATATATTAAAAAATGTTTACTTTTTTCGGTTTTTTGTCTAGTCGGCCCTTGCTACTTCACGCGTTGAAAATCTCCAAGGAAAAATACAAATACCCCATCTGGTGGTAAAACTGCAAATCATGAGCGTATACAAAATATTATCTTCAGTCACAATTGATTGCTTTCGTCCCAAAAAAAAGATACGAAGGTAAAACAGCAGGTAAACTTATATGTACCTTGGGTCTCTGAAGTCGTTATATAATGTAACTTAACTTTTTAATTATCGTCATTATTATGCACGTCCTATGACTATATAAATACTATAATTGCAATTGAACGCAGTTTGGAATAGAAAGGTTAATAGTTTTTACCTCATAATTGTTTTATATCTGAAGATCACACACATTACATGCATATATTTTATTCTATAATTTTTTACTGCTGCATGATGTGAAAATTTACTTAAGAATATTCTTTCCAAACTTGAAATCTAGAACAATTTTATTTCATGATGGTAAAGTATTGGTATATTTAATAATAAAAAATCTAATTAGATTTTTAATGATTGATATAATGGCTTTCCAGATAACATATTGTTTATTTTCTTGTATGTTTTGTGTTTCTTATAGTTATTCATTTTAGTCTCATAAAATTTTTGATAATTAAAATTACACCCATGTTTCATTTATAAAAGACTTTTTATGAATTTTAAATGAATGTAGAAAATTATATAAAACCCTATAAAACCTTTTTTTTATTATTATAAATATTTATATTTTTACAAACATTTATAATACGTTTAATATGCTTAAATTAACTGTCGATAATATTTTGAAACATTGAAATTGCTTTAGAAAAATTAACCCATTCAAGTCAAATAATTTATTTACCGATGAAAATCTAAAATACTTTGTATACAGCTGAAAAATCTAAAATTATTACAAAACCTTTGCAAAATGTATCGAGTTTGAAAAATACTCAATCAATTTTAAAATAGATGAAAAACCTTTTATGCTCTTTACACATGTTCTTATTTATTATATTATTTATTCACATGTTCCAAAAGAAACATCAGGAAATGAATGAGTCAAAAACTTATGATTTAACACAATAAAATAAATTCAATAGGTAATACTAATAATGACCCATTTAATTATTCCAATTCTAAAATATAATTTCAAAACATTTTGTGCCGACAATCCTTGAAGGCAATTACAGAAGTAGAGAGATAAATAATAATAATAATAAAGGCATATTTTTTCAGTTGTTTCTTTTTCTTTTTTAACCTCCCCTTTATTACTTGGGACTTCTTTTTTATCTTTTTTAAGATGAGAGAAGGACTAATAAAGAAAAACTTATCGAAGAAAAAGAAAAACTTTTTATATAACAGTTGTTGACAAGCTCAAATTATTTTGAAGAAAATTGTAAAGGATGATAATACGCGAATGAACTGAATAAACCCAAAATAAATTTCAAGTATGTTATGACGAAATGCTTCCCCAAGGAACAAAACATATTTTTCGAAAAATGAGACTGACTTGCAATTTGTTCAAGTTCTAAGAAACTTGTATCCGTGTAAGATAATGTACTTCTCTTCTATTTTCATGTTAGCTTCAAATAGGTAACTCGAAAAAAATTCACTGAGAGAAGTAAACAATTCAGTAATTTTATTTATAGTCTCTTCTTTATCATTTGAGCGACTGAATTTTAAAAGGAAGTCTACATTTAATGCTTTATAACACAAAAAAACCTTGAAATACAATATTTTTGTATGTGTTTTGGGGACGAGTATTTTTATTATTTTGGAGTTATAAAAATAATCATATTTTTCTGCTTCCGAAAAATACTATTTGTTTAATAAAAGCAATTTATTATTAATGATTATTATTAATGATTTTTAAATTGATTATGTTAAAACAAATATTTTGAATGTATTTGTTTTAAATAAATACGTACTGCTTAAAAAACTAAAAGAATTGCTCGAAGATTAAAAGAAATATGAATAACCTATAAAGTAGAAAGAATGTTTTGCTTTTCTGGATAAATTTAAAAGCAACATTACCTTCAATGATTCAGATAATAATTTTCATAATAGATGAAGGAGATTAACCGCATCAAATTTAATTAGAGTATTGGAAGAGTTTTTAAATGAAATTAAGCATTTCACATGTACTACAGAAAAGATATTTTTTGTAAAAAGGATTTGTGTGATTCTACAAGAAAAATACCTTGTTGTAGTAGTTGTTTTTTGTTTCTAATCCTCCAGAATCTGATTAACATCGATTAGACCATTGACTCTTAAAAAGTCGACGACAAGAAGGGTGTGCGGTTGTCTTCACCAAAAGACCCATTTCCTGTTAGAGAATTAGTGACGTCTCAACGGTCAAGTAGTTCCGCATGGGAAAGTACCCCAGACTAGACACCCCGACGCTTCTTTTCTAAGGAAGTCAACCTTTGACCTCCCTTGACCCAGACAACAGTGAGGAGGCCGGCGCAATTCCTACGCCAACCACTGGCTTCAAAGTCCACCGCGTGAGGGGGACTTGGACCAATAGTGGAATAGTTATCCAGGATACATCCAAACAGAAGGGATTTTACTTCACTAGTCACTTTTGTGGACGTTATGTATTCCACCTTTAAAGAGACACCTAAAGAGAAACCCAGAGACTCTCAATACATTAAGGAGCTTCACAGACATTAGAGAGACACTTCTAAAAGCTTCAATACTCCACACGTTTCTCTCATCGATCGACTTCCAGCACACTCTAATGGACTTTTTCTCCGATTGACTTTCACACTTACTGTGACCTATCGAAGCTCACATCTACGGGCATTTCAATGTCGTCTTAAACCGCCTTTATTAAGAGTAATCCGACCTGAACATCGACGTCAACAGTGCCACACCTTAGCAGTCCATAGCACAAGTAACCAGCGTCGCAGCAGGTGTTACAAGCAAGCAAGCATTTAAGTTTAATAACTATAACTTAATGAATTAACTTGAGTGGCAACACCCATTTTTTCGTTGCATTCTGTTTCTCTTAGACTCGTAACGTTTGACTTTTACGCATCGTTGAGAAAATAAAATATTGTTACGTAGATCCAGGTTCCATGATTTTATGCAAAAACAATCACAAAGAAAATAAACAGTTCGTTATGAGCGATGCGAATTTATTATCAAAAGTCCAATCCTTTAAATGCAGGATTCAGCAGCAATATTCACAGGGTAAATATCCGAAGGTCTTCTCACCTTCAACAGCAATCAGTGTTTAAAAATACACGTACGTAAAGATTATTCACAAGCACAGCCGAGCTATTATCTGGTCAAAACAATCCTCACTACTCACTTGTTTAATCCAGACTCATCGCCGTACCGACGAGCATCTTTTTATAAGCGCGACTGAAACTTCCAGAAATATAACCTCTCGTGTCATTGAACGTGACACTATTGGAGAGATCTACTACTTTCTAGAAGATTCCAGAGGGTTCCGAACTCGCCAACATGGTCGCCAAAGTCACCAAATTGGCCAAAGTCACCAATTGGCCAAAGTCACCAATCGGGAATCTCGCTGCATAGATATCTTTTCTAAAGAGATTCATACTACTCATTATTTGCACGTGAGAAGCCCGGTGATCCTGATACTTTGAAAAGATGGAAATCGTTTTGTTCTCTTAGAACTACATACACTCCATGTACCACTGGTAAGACATAGGGGTGTAGTTTGAGAACCTCTGTCACAATTGATTGCTAGAGACACAGACCTATATCACCCTCATACCAATGATGAGTGGAAGGCACCTTCCTCTTCAAATTTTAAGATTTTTCAGCGAGTAGAATTCCAAATAGGTAAGGGCGGTAGTGGAAGATTTTGGAATATTACAGTCCTCTTTTGGTAGGTTCTTCCCCATTTCATTACTGCAAGGTCGATATGAGACGGAATGCACTGAAAATGTATATCGTGGTGTAGTAATAGAAGTTTTAGTTTGAGTAGGATGGAGTAACTGGCTTTGTCACCAACAAAAGTCCGTGTTGAGATGAACTATATATTGAAGAGAATCCTAAGATATCCATACTTCTTAGAACAGCCTCAAGTCTCACATGAATAACTATTAGTTTTCGTCTTAAAACTGAGTAAAAGTCTGGATTGCGTTTCCTGAGAGTATGTTTTTCCTGGGGACATCAATAGAGATATTTGAATGCCGGCAAAATAATAACATCATTACGGATGCTATTAATGTCCTCCAACACGCATTACTATCTGGAAATAAGGGGTGTGTCGTGGGTTAACGAACAATTGTTTCACAACTTTTATACTAAACGTCTATTAATTTAATAAAACTATCAATAACTCTTACAATGATTTTATTTTTGGTTGATGTTTTTGTAGGGTTGAGAAATAATTCTCTGTAGCACATATTTTGAGTAGCTATTTATTAATACATGATTAATATATTTCATTAGAAGTAATTTTATCTCAATTGCATACTATTTAATACTGTATAATAATGAAAAAATCAATTTAAAGAATTAAAATTGATATACAAATTACCTAGTAGTGGATTTCTTCCATTTATTACTGTTGCTGTGATCATTTTTTGTATGTGGATTGGTTTTATTATATACCGTATTTTCCTGTTTATAATCCGCGGATTATGTGTTAAAAAAGTTTCAAATTTCGTTGTGCGGATTATACGCCGCCGTGGATTATCTGAGAAAAAAACGTTCTCCATCAGAAAAGTTAACAAAGTTTTGAAAGAAATGCTGTTTATGTTTTATAAAATAAATAATAGATGGCGCTTTCACGACTCGGCTGACGTATTACGGCCATAATTAGTGCTTGTCCAATTACTTTCAAGAACGAATTCGGTTCCTCGGAAGGAAATAGCAGTTACTAGTCGCTGGCGTCTTTTACAACTTTGTCTTGACTAGAGGTGTTGCATCCTTTGAAAATTTTTATCATGATGAAGCGTAAGCGTGTTAGCTATACTGCAGACTTCAAATTAAACGCTGTAGAGAAGGCTAATGAAGTCGGAAATCGAGAAGCTGCAAGATTTTTCAACGTTGACGAATCGAATATTCGTTTGTGGAGAAGGAACAAGACTAACTTCGAAAACTGCGATAGACGTAAAAGGGCCAATCGTCGTGGAAAACCTCACTGACCAGAATTAGAGGCAGAAATAAATAAATGGATTTTAAAAGAAAGGGACGATGGGAAAGCTGTCTCGACAGTTAGCATCAGAATGAAAGCCCGAGTGTTATTGCACGCGAAATGAATATTGTTAACTTCTCTGGTGGGCCCACGTGGTGTTACCGGTTTATGAAGAGAAACAATTTAGTCGTTCAACGGTCGGACAGAAATTACCTGATGACTGGGAAAAACAATCTGACTACTCTTTGACATTTTGCAAGCAAATTATTGTTGAAAATAATTTTACAGAGGATTTGATTTTTATATATAATATGGACGAAGTTCCATTATCATTTGATATTCCACCTACCAGGACCGTCGACGTTCAAGGAGCAAGATTATTCGCCGCCAAAACTGTCGAGGATTATACTCCGCTGCGGATTATACGATGTTTTTTTTTTTACTCGGAAAAAGGGCTCTGCGGATAATACGCCGCTGCGGATTATATACAGAAATATACGGTAATTGATTTTTTCAATATATATATATATATATATCTTTCACTTTCAAAGTATATTGATTGAATTCAAAAAATTCATTTTGAAAATCTAATAATACAGTAAGGATAATGTTTTTGTTGTTCTCGTGTTCATGGATTATAAGCAAAAAAAATAGTATAAAAACACCAGATACTCTTGAAGGGAAATAAAATACCTTCCGAGGATCAACAGATAGAAGTCCAACCTCTTCGGAGGCAATGGTACTCAATTTGTATCATGGATAGTAGTGAGAATAATATAATAATTATATAAATAAAATATAACAATGTAATGTAAGAGTAATAATAGCAACATTAATAATAGTAAAATTTCTGCATTCTTAGATTTTATTTTATTATAAAATAAATACTTAAAGCTTAATCAATATTTTGACAATAAAACTCTTCTTATTATATTGATTTTGCTTTTATTTTGAAATTTCATAAATAAATTAAGGATATCCAATAATAAATAAAGATTTCCGAAAAAAGTTTTAATCAATACTTTTCCAGTACAGATAAGTTTTTATTATATCTTCGTATTCTCACGAACTTATGAGACAAAATCTTATTTTTAGTAATTGTAGAGTTGAACACGGGGAACATATAAAAAATATGGAAGAAAATGGAAGAACAAATCAATACTTCTTTTTATATTGATGCCACTTATAAGAAATTTCGTCCAACTCTAAAGAAGACAAGTTTTACAGTTCCTGTGTACTTTTTTTTTCAAAAAAGAATCGCTTGCGATAAAAAATTTTATCGAAATATATAGAGGGAATTTTATTTTTTCAACAAGGCATATATTTTTATTGATTTACAAAAGTTGTAAAAAGATATGAGTTTCAGAGATTTTAATCCAAATATTTAAAAGAGAGAGTTGGTTTCTATTTTAAAATTAATAATGCTTGAATTCTTCGTTTCTTACGACACTTTGAAATCGAACTTGAATTTTTCATTAGAAAAGTATGCAATAAAAAGCTCATTTCAATACATGAAAAGAATCATAAAAAGATTTATTGCTCAATTTTACATTGAGTCACTTAATACAGTATTCATATTTATACCAATGAAATGTATAATTAATATATAAACTAATCAAAATAAATCTTGTCTAAAAATATAGCTTACGGAAGTGGTTTTAAACTGTTTCTGTTCTTTTTTAGCTTTATTCATTTCGGATCTCTACCTACTTGTAACTAATATTAATCTTTATATCTGTTTTAGTTATTATAATTCTGGTCATTATTTTTTTGTTTATATCTGTTTTAGTTATTATAATTCTGGCCATTATTTTTTGTTTGCATGTATTATTTACATATTCACTCGTTTCTAATCATTTGTAATTTATTTCTCTCTCTTTATCAGTTTCCTTAAAATTTAATTTTTTAAATAAACCAACTATGTATCACATGGGAATAATTATTTGTCACTTTTTCAGCTTTAAAGAAGTCAATATTCATTTAATTTTAAATCTGTCTTGACGCTTAAAAATGTATTTAAGGAATATACTTCTTAGAAAAATTACTTATTCAGACATTACATTTATTTACCGTTAAATTCTAATAGTAAAAATAACCTTTTTGTAATTGAAAAACTTTAAAATTAAGAAAGAGCTTAAATTTGAACTTATAAACATTTAATTTTTTTAGCAATATTCTTCAAAATTCTGAAAAAAAATCTTCTCCCACTTATAAAAGGGAAAATATTTATTAGATTTAGAGATTGATATTATTTGTAATTGAAATTAAGAGTTACCTGGAAAAAGTAAAAGTAATCATTGAAATAAATATAGAATCAATTGATAATATGAAAATCTCAAAGGATGTGAGAAAATTATATTAAATGTAAGAAAGGAAGGATATATTTTTTGTGAAGAGTTTTAATTCAACTTACTTCAGCGTAAAATTCTTCCAACTTTCAGGAAAATCGAAATAATAATTTATTGTGGTTATATACTGAATATTTCATTGCTTATACATCCTTTGTACTTGAATAAAAAATTAAAATTTAGACAAATTCTGAAATCTCTAACTTAATCTTTATTTCTTAACTTCGGCTTTATTTTTCTAAAAATAACATAACTTTCTAATTCACTACTCTGACTTACATTTTCTTTCGTCCTTTTTAATTGAAAATAAATACAAGAAAATCCGTGATTTTTAACCGTGAAGAAAAATTGAACCATCCGAAATATTTTTTTTTTAATTTCATGCTATTTAGTGGTTGTCACGTCCAAATGTGCACGTATACATTTTCAAAACTCCGCATCTATGAGTGGTACTTTGTAACAATTAAGAATATATATTTTCTGGAGTTAAAATGAAATATAAATAAGCATAATCACATTTTTTCTCGTAAACTATTTTTTATATCGACGTTTGAACCTGATAAACAAGACGTAAAAACCTTTGTTGTTCTTTCTGTTTGTTTTTTTTTTTAGATCCATCTAGTTTTAAATTTAATAAAGAATTTTTAGTTGTCAATTTTTCTCACACTTTGATAAAGTTAAAATGGTAAGAAGAAATTAAATAAAGGCTAGTCAGTGTGCGTGCGTGTGTGTGTGTGTGGTTTTTATAAAAATTTCACTGATGGTTGTTTTTTATTATCAATAACCAATTTGTTTTTATATATTTTAATGGCTGAAAACAAAGACAGAGAGACGTGTACAATGAAAATATTTAAACAATTTCAATAAAAAGGAATATACTCTTACTAACTTTAAATATTTTTCTGCTTTTGTAGCTTATAAATATGAGTAATTTTGAGGACTTAAAGACACACTACAGTAAGAATTTTAAAAATGTAATTTCAGTTTATTAATTATGAATGGAAGCTTTAGGTCAGCGATACTAAACCTGCGGCCCCCCGAGCCTTTTGAAGTGGCCCGGTCATAGCCCATTGCAGTGAGTAATTTACTTATTTAAGAACATTGTATTAGAAATTTGGAGAGAAATCCTTTGTAAAGAAACCAAATACATCAATTTTGCTGTCGGTGTCGTACGGGTATGGATTGATATTCTTTTTCTATTTGGAACGGTCACAGTTAGTGATGACAAAAAACAGTGGAGTAGCAACAATTATAATGGGTGGAACTAATTTTTAACTATCTTTCATATCTTACAAGGGAAAAGAATTCGAAGAAAATAGATCGTTTCAAGACGATTGGGAGGTTGACTCTTTTGTAGGGAAAAACAAACATGGATCAGTAATTGCTTGATTTGTCATGAAAGTGCAGTATTTAAAAAATACCAATAAACAGGAATCATTCAATGACACTTTTCCGCGAAGATCTCTTGCAAGAGGAATAGATAGGCTTTCTTGTGAAGAATCTTTGCAACAGCAACAAAGTGTTTCGTCAGTGGTAATATCACTACGGTAACAAAGACATTCCATGAAATTTCATATATTATTGATAATCATATGAAACCGTTTACTGATGCAGAAATTGTAACGGAGTAATTCTTAAATGCTTCTTATTGAGTGTTAGTGACAAAAGTAAAAATATATATAAATAATAAAAAAAAAAAGCAAGGCAGGAATTTTAATAATTTGATCAAAAATTTCCCCATTTTAAATTTCTAGTATTATCTTGGTCTTTTAAAGCATTTCTCTTCCCCCCATCCCTTTATCCTCATGTTACGGCCGGCGTGAAATAACTAACATATGTATGCAACCCGCGTAAAATAGCTGGCACATGTATGCAGCCCAGCAGAAAAGGTTGAGCACCCCTGCTTTAGGTGGTTCGAAGCAAACATCTTCTGGAAGCTGGGGTCACTGGGAACTGGATTTTAGGAAATCCGCCGTCCCATATCGAATATGTATTGATGGGAGGACGCCGGTCCCTAAGGTTGCAACTGTAATTTTTACATCTGCCCTGTTGTTGTTTACAACGGATGGAATTTGGTGAATGCGTCTCTTTACCCCCGAAAAGGGTGACGCGTTCCCACGCCTGGAAGGGGGCATTGTTACCATAAATACATCATGATATAGGGAGTGTCATTAGGATTTTCCCGCGCTTGGGGATGTCACTGACCGTGAGACGGTATTCATCCGCTGATTCTAGACCAATCAGACATAATGATTGAGTGAATGTAAAGAATCCCCTCCAGAATACAGGAGCAAGCCACCTTGGAATAAAAGCGGACGCACCCCGATTGTCGCACTTTTTGACTCTCACGTTTTTGACACTCTATCTCTCTCTCTTTTTTTGACGCACTCTCTTACACCCACTTGGTCTGACACGTCCCTTCCAATTAGTCACCGCAGGTGGGACTCAGGCAGCGACATGACTCCTCTCCCTCGATCTCTATCAGTTAAGTAAATCTTTATGCTTTAACCTAATTTCAATCTTATTGTGTTAAAATAAATTAATGATTATCTTAATTTCAATCTTATTGTGTTAAAATAAATTAATGATTATTTAACAGGATGACTTTTGATTTAGCGTACAGTTTATTTGTCTTTAAAAGATCTAATGTTTAAACTTAAGCTATAATGTGACGCTGATAGAAGAGTAGAACCGGGTTTTATTTAAAATGGAATTAATGGGAATAATTTAAATAGTTTAAATTAAGTAAGCGTCGCATTATCTGGTGCCAGTGACCAGGATTTTAAATTTTTTCGGTCGTCGGAAAAATTTTTTACATCCTTTGATATTGTAAACGTTTCTTGATGGATCATCACGACAAATTTTCATCTCGTGTGCTACTATGTTTTTTATATTGGAATTTGATACTGTGAATTTTTTTTTCTTGTAGTTCTGGTGAGAAGAAGTGTCCAGGGTGCAGAACGTATGCGGGGTGCAGAGATGACGCAGGTACTGATGCTCTTTAATTTTTTTTCTTTCTAATATTGATGTGAATTTTTTTCTCTATGCATGTATTTACGCGAGAGCCGATTAGTTGAAAGTTTTATTTAAATTTAAGAGTTCATGAATTTCTTTTACCCTGCACGAGTGCTTGAATTTTGTTTAATTCAACGGTTTCCGTTGTGAATTAAACTCGCTAGAAATTTTGTCTTAATTAATAATTTAAAAAAACATGCCCCGTACACGACAATCAGACCCCCTAATGACGCAAACGGCGTCCGATAAATTTAATCTAATTGATCTGATCCCAATTTACGACGGAGGTGAATCGTTAGGATTACGTAGGTTCTTAGAAAAAAATAAACGATGTTGCGAATTTAGGCAAGTGGTCAAACGATGAGAAAGTAACAATTCTGAAATTAAAATTAGCGGGAATAGCTAAAGAATTTTTTTTATCCGACCCTACCCACAGTCAATTGACAGAATATAACGATATCGCAAGAATTCTTATTGGAAGATTCGAGAAAGCTGTACCTTTATATCAACGCGTCTCCAGTTATTTTCATCATGTATACAGGGTCCTTCTGAGAGCGTACAAGAATTCGCAGCACGCATCAATAAACTGGGAAGACAGATTTTCCAATCAGGAAATTCGGCTCAAAATACCGCGGTGAGAAATGCGAACGACCAACTGTTACAATCTCGTTTCATAAGTGGTTTAAGAAATGACATCCGCCGCTTTGTGCTTTCTCGTGATCCTTTGAATTTAGACGAATCAATCAATGCGGCATTGATAGAAGAGCAAAATATGAAATTGAACCAAATAGCTAGCGAAGAGAGATCCGGTTTGACGTCCGCACAAACGGAAAATCCATTTCTTTCAGCATTAGCGGATAGATTAGAAGAAATCAACTTAAGGGTCGGCCATCTGCAGGAGGCCAGTTCAGTTACAGCTCGTAAATCAGGGGGAAATTCTTTTAACAGAAAGGAAAACGTTTTCAAATGCTTTTATTGTGGAATTCAGGGACATAGACAGGCAGACTGTAGAAGAAGGAGGAGGGACGAGAACGCTGCCCGTTACCAGCCCCCCGGAGAAACGCGGCTAGCGATTATTCTATTTCAAGTCACCCCGGTTTAGATGGGAGACATGTCAATTTCAGAGAATCTGCTTTCCGCGACAATTACGCAGCCCCCAGGCATCCGGTGAGAGGGTCACACACAAATTCTGGGAATAGGGGTTTTCAACGTTATAACAGGAACGAGACTTTAAACTCCCGCGGAGAAAGCCGTATTTCGATTTTTTTCATTTGGTAGAGGAGCGGTTTTCTCCTATTCAATCTCAAGACAATATATTCGATCTACCAATAATAAAGGCTAATGTTAAACATCACAAATTTAGAATTTTAATTGACACAGGTGCATCCGTATCTTTCATGTCTAATTCTTTTTTTACTAAAATAAAAAATGATAACTTTAGGGAATTTAATGTTTCAATTCAGATTAAAGCCGTAAGCGGAGACACGGTAGAAATTATCGGTTGCTATGAAATACAATTGTCATTGGGGGAATTTCAATTTCAGCATATTTTTTTTATAACGAAGCAAGAGATTAACGATAATTATTGCGCTATTTTGGGATACGATTTTTTGAAATTATGGGATACAGTTTTTGTAAGGAACTACTGCCTGCAGCTGGCAACAGGTCGAACAAGAGACGAGATAGAGAAGAGGATCTGGCAACGACAGAGGAGAAAAGGTCGGAACGGGGGAGAGAGAAGAAGCGGGTGGCGAAAAAACCCGGGGTCGTGAAGAAAGTAGACAAGGCTGAACGATGTATCGTAATCCTGTAACATCTCAATATATTCTTGATTTTAAGAAATGTCCCATAGAAGGTATGGAATAAACAGTGGGACCAAATCCTGTCTGCAATTATTTTCTTGTCACAATTCGAACACGGTCGGAAAAGAACTCACGAGTTTACACTGGTGTCAGAAGTGCGATGCAATGGAGCAGAAGTTAAATGATCGGTGTTCGTACTACATAATTGTGAACAAGGTTCTAGTGGACATTCGGTTTGAAAGGAAATTTTTAACAAGGAAATAGAATCCCGCAGTGTATCTTCAAGTTGATGACCACGTGCTTCCCGGGAATTGCCTTGCAGCAGTTTCATGAAAAACAAGACCTTCTTCATATGGAGTTTTACCATCACCTGCCGAGTTGGGATATGAACGAACAGATGTCGTATTTTTCTTCATTTTCTGATGAATGGAGCCGTGATCTGAAAAGTGTTCAAGTACTAAAACAGCTTTCATGTCGAGGTAGGTGGCTATTGTTCCCTTAAGTTAAAATATTGTGTGAATATTTAAAAAGTAATGGGATGCAGTCATATTTAATTTGTTTTTTTAAAAATAAAATAGAAAAAGCAGATATATCTGAAAAAGAAAATTTCATTGGTTTATTGCAATATTCTATGTTGTTGGATTATTGTGTAGATGAAATAAGAAAATTGTGTACTTATTTTACCTGGAAATGATAGGGTATCATTTTAAATGTGGTAAAATATGGTATTTAGAGTTCTAGTGTTAAACTATAATTTCTTTTTTATCATCATTCTTTACTGTTTTGAAGTTGTCTCAAAATTAAAATCTGCGTACAGAAAGTGTTTTGCATAACAATTCAGTTTGCAGAATTAAAAAAAAAAAAGAATTAGATTAATTTATTTTGAAATAATGGTTGCGAAAATGTATGTTTGAGTGGGTGAAAAATATCCATTAAAAAAAAAATGTGTATATGTATTTCAAGTAGACAGACTTCCTGTTAAAATGTTGTAAATAAGAGATTTTCTAGGTTATTTATGACTCAGAATATATGGCATGTTTTTTTTTTTTTTTTGAATATTATATGATAGTTTTTCATTTTAAGCAAAAGTGTTGCAATTTGTCAGTTAGTTGATAGTTTAATGCAATCTGATGTTATTTCCTTTACTCGTAATTTATGATGTATATATATATTGGTTTTTTGTTTCCTGCATAAGATTCTTCTTTTAATTAAAAAAAAAGAAACTAGAGTAGATTTATGATTTGAGAAATAATTCTATGGTAATGTAGCTAAAGTTTGTTGTTTTAATTGTGTTTTTTTATTTTGAAAAAGGTTCTGCGTTCTGATTAGTAACAAATAACTGTGTCTCATATAAGTTTTATTGTAAACATATTTCGTATTGTGTTTCTGAATTTGAGTACTCTTAGAAAAAACGAGTAGAATTTTTCTTGCTTGTTAAATATATAGTACTAGGTCATTTAAGTGTTTGTAGTTAAATTTGTCAGAAGGTAATTTGGCATTACGTTTAGCTTGATTAAAAATGGTATTTCTCATTAGAAGTAAGAAAATTGACTTAATTCAATTAGCGCGGGACTTAGATGAGTCACCTGATCCGTCTATGTCTAAAATTGTTTTAAGGAATTTAATAATCTCTAGTAAATATTACAAGGAGGAAGAGGCAAAAGAGTTATTGGAAGTTATTACAGCCGAAAGGTTAGAGACAGAACAGCGGCAAAAACTAGAACAACAAGAACAATTATCAATTGAAAAATTACGCTTGGAAATGGAATTATCTAGGATCGCTAATCAGAGTGCTAATCAAAATAATGGTCAAACCTCACGTGTAAAATCTTTAGATGAAATAGTTAAAATGGTTAGGCTCTTAACTGTAAAGGTACCCAATAAATCAGACGGGTGGGAATATTTCTTTTCTAGTCTTGAAAGGCTTTCGCTAGTGAAATGGTTAGCGACGAGTTAAAACCGAAGGTTTTGTTATGCATGTTAGGAGACAAAGTGTCAAACTTATTAGTTAACCTAGGCGAAGAAGAATTAAAAGATTACGAATCTTTAAAACAGGTTGTACTCAAGGAGTATGAACCCTCACCAAAAATATGTTTAGAAAATTTTAGAAAGGCCAAACGTAACTCTGACGAAACTTTCTCTCAGTTCGCGTCCCGTTTAACATCGATGTGGTTATATTACTGTAAGTTAAGAGAAGCGAATGATTTTGAGTCAGTTAATCAACTGATCGTAGCAGATAAAATGTTTGAAATGTTGGATTCTGAGACGGCGACCCATATTGGGGTGCTCCAAGGGGAAGAATGGTACAAACCCAGGAACTTGGGCAAACAATGTGATATATTTTATGCTTCCAAAGGGAAATCCTACGATGAACCTGAGAGAGCTAAATGGAATGATAGTGAAAAGAGAAGTTTTAATGGTAGTTGGGGTAAACAGCCATTTGGGGAGAAAAAGTCAGATAATTTTTCTTCTAGGAAAAACTTGGATAAAGGTCAAGTAACTGAAATTAAAAAATTCGCTTGTTTCACCTGCGGATCAGATAAACATTTTAAGCGGAATTGTCCTAAAAACAAAGGGGTTGATAATAAAAGACTTAATGTGAATAAGGTGTCAACGGAAGGGACAGAATTAGAAGATGGAACGGTCACTGCTAGAGTTGATTTGCTAGGTAAAGTCATTCCTAGGCGGGCTATTGAAGACAAATTAAGTAAATTAGTGAAAACATCTATCAGTGTAGATGGGAAATTAGTCCATGCGTTAGTGGATTCTGGTACGGAGATTACTGTTATCAAGAAAGACTTAGTTCCTGGAATCTCGGTTGAAGGAGCTTCCACGATTTATTTGAAAGGTATTTTCGGTCCAGCGGTTAAATGTCCTTTAGTATATGTTCCAATTGGTCTTGCTACCGGTGGCCAGGTTAAGGTGGTGCACCAGCAAGTGTTATGTGCTTTGGCAGAAGTTTTGGTAGAAGACGTGTTGCTTCCACCAGATGTTTTGGCTATGTTGGGAGGAGCCCAGAGTGAAGAGAATTCACTGGCTCAAAGCTCTCAGGACCTGAGGGTTGACTCAGGAAATGTAGATGAAACCGAGGTTTCATTGGGTATTCTGCCAGAGAAAGCACAGGAGCACATTGAGGATTCTCAAAGGAATATTACTTCATGTCGAAATGAAGTGGGAACATTGGGTACTAAGGATGAGGAGGTGACCGCTGAGATGGATAAAGGAAGCATGGTGGCTGATAGTTTTCGTTCCGAACAGGAGTGTTGTGCCGAGTTAGCATTGGTTTGGAAGTATGCTAAGGAAGGCAAAGGAAACTACTATGAAGTAGATGGATATCTATTTCGTAGGGATAAAATACTCGGGAGAGTATTGGGCAGCTGGTAATTCCGAAGTGCAGAAGAACTGAGGTTTTGAAACTAGCGCATACTTCAGTGTTCAGTAGTCACATGGGGCCCAAGAAGACGATTGAACGAATCAAGTATTCTTTCTTTTGGGAGGGTCTGAGGGCCGATGTGAAGAAATTTTGTGAGTCATGTAAAGAATGTCAGCTCACTCGATCGGTTAGATTAAAGACCGACCACCCAATACACCTGTGGCAAGGCCTGAATTGCCATTTCAGGTGGTGAATATGGATCTGATAGGTCCAATTGATCCGCCAAGCTCCAAGGGACATAAATATATTTTATGTCTGGTTGATCAGCACACTAGGTGGGGCGAGGCGGTGCCATTGACTAGTCTCAGTGCGAAGGTAGCCTGTGAAGCTTTTGTTAAGCTAAAAGAATTACCTTGTGAAGTAACTAGTCTTGCTACCCCTGATGCCAATTTACCTTTCCAGGTGCATTGTGATGCATCAGATTATAGTGGTTGCTGTCTGATACAGCAAGATACCGAAGGAATTTACAGGCCAATAGCTTTTGCTAGTCAAAATTCAATGCTACGCAAAAGAACTGGGCAAGCATCGAGAAAGAGGCCTGGGCAGTGTTATACGGGTTGAATAAATTCGACAAATGGATTTATGGTGCCAAGGTGGAGATCATTTCTCATCATAATCCCCTTAAGTACCTAAATCAAACCACTCCAAAAAGTCCCAAGCTAACCCGTTGGGCACTGGCGTTACAGAGATGGAATCACCCCATTACTCACAGGCCAGGTATACAACATAGGAGTGCAGATGCATTGTCTAGATTAAGATAAGGACTGTATTGTATATATTTAGTGTTTTTTTTTTTTTATAATGTGTTTTCCATGTATCTGTTTGCAATCCCATTACAGTTTAGATCTTTCTGGGAACATAGTCACTTATTTCAATTGGGTGAACTATTAATATTATTTCATGTGTTTGTTTTAAAGGAACTAGAACAATCATCAAGACTTTTGACTGTTGCAATTATTGTGTGTTCTGTTTGTGAATTTTCTGTTTCACGGTTTGTGAATTTTCTGTTCCTGGTGTCTGAAATGGTAAAATCAGCCACAAGGGCAAATTTTACTCTTAGGTGGGGCGTGTAAGGAACTACTGCCTGCATCTGGCAACAGGTCGAACAAGAGACGAGATAGAGAAGAGGCTCTGGCAACGACAGAGGAGAAAAGGTCGGAACGGGGGAGAGAGAAGAAGCGGGTGGCGAAAAAACCCGGGGTCGTGAAAAAAGTAGACACGGCTGAACGATGTATCGTAATCCTGTAACATCTCAATATATTCTTGATTTTAAGAAATGTCCCATAGAAGGTATGGAATAAACAGTGGGACCAAATCCTGTCTGCAATTATTTTCTTGTCAGAATTCGAACACGGTCGGAAAAGAACTCACGAGTTTACAGTTTTAGATATAGGTAAAAACCGTTTATTAATTAATAATTTTTCAATTCCGCTTATTCATTATTCACTCCCTCCGCGTGTGGTACAGAGTAACTTTATACATGGATTTTTAAAACACAAAACGTGTGTGGGTCCTTATTCGGTCACAAATGTTCGTATACATGTTGAAACATTACCTAATTCGACGTCATTGGCCACTATTCAGAGTTCAGCAAAGCTACAAACTAAAAACATTCATTTAACTAATTCGCAAATTAATATTGATCCACAGACAAATGACACCATCTTAGAAATTAGAAACGATTCAGATAACATAATCACCCTTAACAAAAACATGAAAATAATTACAGTCAATAATTACGAAGACTTTTCTTCTGATTTTCCCGTTTCTCAAGATATTTTACCCCCACTCACGGAGAAAGATTTCAAACTTTCAGGTTTGGACAGTAAAATCAAAAGCAGATTATTTCAACTTTTAATTTCGCACAAAAGTGCTTTCGCTCGCTCTACGGTAGAATTATCCGCAGCCGCTACGGAGCATCATAGAATTAGTCTACAACATGATTATCCCATTAAATGTCCGATTTATAAAATTCCATTTAACTTAAGAAACGAATTTCGACGTCAAATAACAGATTTAGAAAAGGCGGGGATTATTTCGAAATCTAATTCTCAATATAATACTCCGGCCTAGTTTTTCAAACAAAAAGAAAAAATGGCGCTTTGTTTTAGATTTTCGGAAACTCAACGAAATAACTTTGACTCAAGACTTCGTTATTCCAACATTGAACGACATTTTACATGAAATTTCGGGTTCAAACTATTTTTCGGCATTAGACATGAAGTCAGCATTTAATCAAATTCCACTACACTTTGCGGACAGGCATAAGACGGCATTCTCTACTCCCGACGGTGATAAATATCCATTTAACAGATTATGTTTCGGTTTAAAAAACTCGCCTAAAGCTTTTCAATCAATTGCACAGGAGGTCCTGGGAGATTTATTACACAACGGAGCTTTGGTTTATATAGACGACATTATTTTATTTACTAAAACTATAGATGAACATTTTGAACTACTGGGTAAGGTTTTTGAACGCTTTGAAGGAATTCACTTAAAATTTAATCCGAGTAAGTGTCAGTTTTTAACAAAAAGTTGTAAATTTTTAGGGTTTGTAGTAACGCCGGAAGGCATTCTTATAGATAAAGATAAGTCCGTATCAATTAATGAGTTTCCAGTTCCAAAGGATCAAAAACAAATTAAATCTTTCTTAGGGTGTTGTAATTTTTATAGGAGATATATCAAGAATTTCGCGAAACGTGCACTTCCCTTAACGAATCTATTGAGAAAAGACACTCCCTTTGAGGGGACATCTGAAACGCAGGAGGCATTTGATGATATTAAGAAAGCCATATTGAATCCACCGGTCTTGGCTCTACCTGATCAAAACGCGGAGTTACAAATAACAACGGACGCTTCATCTCGCGGCATAGGGGCAGTTTTAGTCAATAGTAGGGCAAATATCCTAACTCTGAAGTCAAACCTTTATATTTTTTTTTCTAAGAAATTAAATCCATCACAATCGAAATATAACGCAATGGTTTTAGAATTTTTCGCGATATATACAGCATTAAATTTTTTTAGACCTTTCTTGTTAGGCAGAAAATTTAAGGTTTTTACCGATCATAAGCCTCTCGCAGGATTTCTTTCTAATAAAAATCCCTCTTCCAAAATTTTGCGTTGGAAATTGGCTCTGGAAGAATTTAATTACGACATACACTACATCAGGGGATCCTTAAATTCAGTCTCAGATCATCTTTCTCGTTATATTAACAACATCACAATAGCTTTACCGGACTCTAAAGATCTTATTAATATGCAACGCGAAGATTCTGTTTTAAGAACTATCATACAAAAAATTGATCAAAATGACGTTAGCCCACAAATCAGCAACTATTTTATTAATGGGGAAGGTTTGTTATGTCATTTGTCCAAGCGCCCCTCGAGATCACCCAGGTCTAACACCACTAGAAAGCAAGTTTGCAGTCGCCGGTCCCTAAGGTTGCAACTGTAATTTTTACATCTGCCCTGTTGTTGTTTACAACGGATGGAATTTGGTGAATGCGTCTCTTTACCCCCCGAAAAGGGTGACGCGTTCCCACGCCTGGAAGGGGGCATTGTTACCATAAATACATCATGATATAGGGAGTGTCATTAGGATTTTCCCGCGCTTGGGGATGTCACTGACCGTGAGACGGTATTCATCCGCTGATTCTAGACCAATCAGACATAATGATTGAGTGAATGTAAAGAATCCCCTCCAGAATACAGGAGCAAGCCACCTTGGAATAAAAGCGGACGCACCCCGATTGTCGCACTTTTTTGACTCTCTCACGTTTTTGACACTCTATCTCTCTCTCTCTTTTGACGCACTCTCTTACACCCACTTGGTCTGACACGTCCCTTCCAATTAGTCACCGCAGGTGGGGACTCCAGGCAGCGACATGACTCCTCTCCCTCGATCTCTATCAGTTAAGTAAATCTTTATGCTTTAACCTAATTTCAATCTTATTGTGTTAAAATAAATTAATGATTATCTTAATTTCAATCTTATTGTGTTAAAATAAATTAATGATTATTTAACAGAATGACTTTTGATTTAGCGTACAGTTTATTTGTCTTTAAAAGATCTAATGTTTAAACTTAAGCTATAATGTGACGCTGATAGAAGAGTAGAACCGGGTTTTATTTAAAATGGAATTAATGGGAATAATTTAAATAGTTTAAATTAAGTAAGCGTCGCATTAGTATCAGAGTTCTTTTTGATTATCGAGTAACTACAGAGTCCTTTATCAAGTTGAAAAGTCACTTTAGAAATGGTTGAATTGGCGGCCGTGGCCATAAATCAGTCACTGACGTTGTTTCTGTGTCATTCAGGGTTTTAAATCGCAAAGTCAATCTAATCCTCTTCGTCAGGTGAGGGAGAGTCTGTTCAGTAGGCAAAAAAGGGAAAGAAAGGAGCCTTTGGTTTTACATCAAGCAGGGTGAGAAAACCTCTCTAGTGAATGGGCATGGGTGGTGTGATATTGTGCAGGAAAATGCAAGTTAAAAGAATTGTTCTTATTTATTCATCAATGGGGTGGGTGAGAAGATAATTAATTTATTGGTCTTCGTCATAGTATTCATCCAAGTATTCTTCAACTATTTGTAGCAATACTTTATTGATTTTTTCTTTAGAGTGCTTGGCGTTTGTTTTATTTTTCCTTACGGTTGTGGGGGAAGGGAGGATTCTTGAGCGTTAAGATAACTGATATGTTGTATTTATTAATTGTGTGAGTGCCTGTATTGTGTGTTGAAGTGTTTGAGTGATCAAATTGAAACACTCGTTTTTGTTGTTGTGACTGGGTGTCGGGGTGAGGCCTGGTATGATTGGTTCTTGCGCAATGTGTTGTGAAGTGTGAACTGTTTTCGTGTTGAGCGGTGCCATCTGTTGTGGAGTTGCTGAGTGAGAAGTTTTTTGCGTAGCCTGAGCGTATGTATGATAAGTTGAGTCGAACAATGCTACTAACCGTGTCTGTGTAATTCTGTTTTGTCGCGGCACCTTTGCGGGGTTTAGGGAAAAGAGGGCACTTCGAATAATTGGCCATGTGACCGTAAGTCTTGCAGTTGATACAAAAGGGGGAATCGACACGTTTAATTTGGCAATCTCTGGTTTGGTGTGTTTCGCCGCACTTCAAACATCTCGGGGCGAGATGACAGTTGTCTGCAGTGTGGTTAAATTGATTGCATTGAAAGCATTGGGTCACCTCTCTGCTTTCAAAACCTTCAATGACTATTTTGATAAGTAACTGAGTTTTTTAAGTTCAAAAATTTTTGCGTTGAAGAGGTTCCTGGGAAGTGTGATTATAAAAACTGGAAGTAGTTGTTTTGTTATGTTGCCTGTGAGTTGCGAAACGCGGTTGACTGTGAATCCTAAGTTGTGCAAGTCGTTCTTAATGTCTTCGGTGTTTGTGCCGAGTGGGAGTCCTTTTAGTATTACTTTGATGGGTCTTTGAGACTTAGGTGTAATTTTATAGTGTGGGTATTTGAGTGTTTCGAGGAGTTCATTTAGCTCGTCGGGCTGATCTGTTGTGTCCGTGTATAATTTAATGTATTTGCCAGCCTTTTTAGATTTAATGTGTGGCATTTTACTTGTTAGTGTCTGCATGTGTGTCCTGAAGTCATCTGTAATTTTAAGCATAGTAGGGGGGAGGAGACTTACAGTCGCGGGAGTAGAATTTTGAGTGTTCTTATCAGAAGGGACGTTGGCGTTGTGTGGAACTGAGAGTTTTTCTGTTTCCTTATGTGTTTGAGTGTGTGAAGGTCTCCTTGGACCTCACTTTGAGAACGAGAATAAATAGGAGTCATGTAAGAACCAGTAGCCATTTTTATAAACAACTTTCTTTATTTGATTATCTTATCCAAATAGAATCAAAGACTTTTAAACAAATATATCTAACTAGTATTATGAGGTTTTAAAGGTAATATCCTTTAAATTAACTTAATTAATGATCCAATTAATTAACAATTAAATAACGATCACGCAGAGATTATCACGATAAGAGATCCCAGAATTATATTCTATGTTCTTATTGAACATTTAATTTTAATTTCATTCGCTATAATAAGACTAATATTTACCACACTGCAATTCAGCTCAGCTCAGCTCAGCTTTTATCTGAGATTAAATCTTCCAACAAGAAATCTTCAATTTAACTTCACTGTAACTTTCTGCTTCAATCTCTATCTCCTACTGCTCTAACTTTACTATTCCGTTTGACTTAAATACTTTATCTAATCTGCATAACAAGGAATCATGTGCGCTTTTTGGAGTTGATTGGAAATAGGTAGGGAATTAAATTTCCCTAAAAAGGACGACTAAGAAGGTTAGTGATAAAGTTCCGTATAGATTCGTCACAAGTGGGCTGTTTAGTTAATGCACTAAATTTATTTGTTAAGTCCATTTTAAAATTTAATTCATCGTCTGAAGTCGAACTTAGGTTTTTAGTAATTTTTCTAAATGGGGGAATAAATCCGTCGTCGTTTTCTTTTCGTTTTGTCGGTACTGGTGTAGGGGAGGTGAGGAATCGGGTGAGTTATATTTGACTGGAGTGTTATTTGTCGAATGTTGATGACAGTTTGGTATGTCGCAGGGGGAGGGGGTGAGAGGTAAACTCACTTACCGCTTGGTGGTAGCATTCGTTCATTCTTTCCAGGAAATCGGTGTGCTCCTTTAGTATCGGGCTGTTTGGGTCAGTCAATCCTGCTGTCACCATACGTTGATTGCTTGGTGTGTACTCTCGATGGTTATGGCGAGTCCCTTGATCTCTTTTGCGAGTCTCTGAAGATTCTGGCATGTCCCTGAAGTGTCGGATAGGTCCTCAGATGTTCCTGGTTGTGAAACTGGAGGTGAGTTGGGCAAAGGAATTTCCATGCTGGTCTCATGGGTTGGCTCTGGAATTGCAGTGGTTTGACTTCCTTCCTGGCTGCCTGCCGTGTTGGTTGAAGGGGCATTTTGATGTCTTTCAAAAATGTTTTACGATTTTTTTCGAACCATAATTTAAGAAATCTAATTCCGGATCATTCGTTAAACAAAGTAGAAAAGGTTTCCAAATGCCAGACTGAAAAATAAACTTTTCAGCCAGCAAAAGTTGCGACACGTGGTCCTGGGCTACGAAACTCGTATTGGGAGCGTATGTCAGACACGTCCGCACGCTAGCTAGTCCCAGTAACCCTCTCTTCCAAACATCTTCTGAAATCATTTTCCTTTAAATACTGTAGGAGTGGAAAGGTCCATTAACACCTGCTAAAGGGGATGGGTAGTTCCCCCCTTGGAATGGGGAATGAGAAGTTTCACCATTCGGTCTTTGGGTACGACGGAGTAAAGTCATGTCCGAGTGGTTGCTAACTGTATACTAACTGTTTTTCCTTAAATGTTTTTCTTTAAAATATACCTTAATATTTAAAATTTAGACGCCATGTTCTTAATTTGTTTCCGTGCCCATTGATTAGAATCAAACTTTAGTGGCACAGCCGATAGTGATGTAGCCTTAGTGGTGCAATTCCCACATGACTGTTTAGAACCTCAAATTTCGAGTTTTCTGGGTTCTCGCGTGGAAATGAATCAGGTAAGAGTTTTTGCTTGCAAATCCCTGTAATGTAAGACGAGAGAAAATTTTAAAATTATACTGTTTAACATCCATTTATTAAGAGAGAATTTAGATTTTATTTTTGTATACGTCAGTGTACGTTTTTTTTTTTTGCTCTGCATAGCCATGCAGTTGTAACTTGTTGAAAGCCAGTTCAATTTTGAATTATTATATAAATCAGTATATATTTTATTATTCTTGTTCCATATCAATGGGTGGCCGCGGTAGCCGAGTGGTATAGGTATCGGATCGTGGCTTGCCTGGTCACGAGTTCGATCCCAGTACCCCGTAAAGACCCGCCGTGTAGGGCAGCGATGCACGTTAAATCTGTCGAGCTCAAACGTCCTCCCGTTGGTGTGGTGTGGTAGTTAGGAGAGGGGGTGCCAGCTCAGGTGTCGTCCACGTCACTTGACCATGGTTCAAAATTACGTGGTCCGTCGCCAAAAGCCCTCGTGTAGCTGAACAGTGCGACGTTAATATTAAATCAATCAATCCATATCAATGGAAAGTAAGTTTTAGAACATCTGTTCTAAAAATTAAGAAGCTTCAAAATCATTAATTCTCTCAGTATATTATTTTATTGCATATCCTTGCAGTTATAAAATTTTGAACGCCAGTTCAAATTTCAGTTATTATATATCAGTATATTATTTTATTGCATATCCATGCAGTTATAAAATTTTGAACGCCAGTTCAAATTTTACCAGTTACAAATTATTGAAATTTGAGCACTAGTTCAAATTTCAGTAATTTGTATAATTTATTATTTTTGCTAGTAAGGGTTAGAACATCAGTTCTAAAGTCAGCTATTCCTGCATTCAGAATATTTGTGTTACACTCGGATAGATATAGTTCAAACATCAGTTCGCGATTTATATGTGTATTTAACATTTTTTAATACATTTTATATAAGATTGTTGTTGATAAGTAACTACCCGAATTACTTATTGTATTTTATGAGAGTTTTGGAAAACTCATTAAGATGTATATTCCAAGTTGTTTAATACGTATAATTGGTTAATTGCATTCGTAGTTTGATGCTTTAAGCAATGTAAATCGGTAAAATATAGGAGTTATTTGAAACAGTCTGTGTAATCGAAAATTAATATAGAAAGATTGTATGTTTTTTTCATGATATTGTATTTATTTATTTTTGTAATGCACAAAAATAAGTTCACGTCAGGGAATAGCAATTGAGTTTATTGAAAAATTAATGCTAAAGAATAATACTTATTTCATGTCAATGAAATTATTTTGTGCTTATGTACGCATAGTATTTTTTGATTAATGTGAAAAAATATCAGTTTAAATTGGAGATAAAACTACGAAATATTTTGTAGTGTTCCATTATTCCAGCCAGGAATAGATTAAGTTGTGCATATAGGTAATATTTTAAGTGATTATTGTGTATCAGTAATATTTTAAGTGATTATTATGTATCAGTAATATGTTAAGTGATATTGTGTATCAGTAATATTTTAAGTGATTATTGTGTATCAGTAATATATTAAAAAATTATTTTATTAGTTATTTAAGTACACTTGGTATATTGCGAAATATATAATACATTATTCTGGAATTCCTCCTAATTCATTGAGCGTTGTGTTAGTGTAGCGGATGCTTATTGTTGTGTGCTTTAAACAAAGATATATTTGTGGTATTTAATTTTTGGCAATCCCTTTTGGTGTTATTTTCATTTAATTATTTGTTTAGTTGTGGTATATTGGGAAAAAAATTTTCAAATGGCATTTTTGGAGAAAGCTAAAAAGCAGGATTTAGTTTTGTTGGCTGAGGAGTTAGGTCAGAACGTATCAGATAAAATGACGATTATAGATTTAAAGAATATCATAATCGGTAGCAAAGATTACGAAGAAGAGTTCGTTAGAGCTCAGTTATCCGTTATTTCAGAGGAACGCGTTGAAAGGGAAACAGAGGAAAAAATCGCCAGGCAGCACGCACAATCCAGCAGCTGCCCTGGGAATCAGAATTGAATGAACTGCGGTTAGAGATCGAAAGTATTCTGTCGAATGTTAAGCGGACGAGTTGTGCAGAAGATCGTAAGAAGACATCTTCAAATTACCGAATTAGTATCGGGAGGGTAGAGGAACATATGAGAGAAACATCTGCTGTGTTGATGGCTGAAGCTACGATACCAGTAACTACTCCTATCAAGGAAGAGAAGGGAATGGACGATTTAAGGGTTGTTCACGTCAAGGTCAAGGGTGAGCAAGGAATTTTGAATGCTGTCATAGACACAGGTGCCCAGATACCTATGGTAACAGCAGATGTTGTTGGAAGACAAAGCGTCGATAATAAAGGGACAATTCAAATTACGCCTGCATTTTGGGAGCATGAAATTGGTGAATTGAAAGGTTCCAACAGGGAATTGAATGACCTGAGGCACGGTGTTGTGCCTGTCTCTAAAAATTTGGTTAACGACATGTTAATATGTTCCTCTGATTATGAAGGATTAATAGAAAACTCGTAAATGGTTCGCAATCCTGCCATACTTCTAGGACCTTCAGGGGAAGAAGGAATTATTAATTCAGTAAATTCGGAATCAGTTTGCAGCCAAGAAGTGGTCACCGATCTACTCCCTGAGACTTACACACAGTCTTTAATGAATGTTCCAAACGGAGATTTGGTTGCAGTAAAAATTAATGGATCGAATGTCCAAACAAATGGACAAGGTATAAAAGAAAGCAAGAGAGAGGTTGCCTTTACTTGTGTATTTAAAAATAGAATCTTGTATAGTAATAGGCGTGGTCGGCTCCGAAAGGAATGTATTTCCAATTTTATTGACTCAACCATGGAACAATGTTGTCGTGATTTCATAACAGGTATTGTTAAATTGGAGTTGAAAGCAGAATTGGAAGTATTTAAGGTTCGCGTGGATATTCTATGGGCAATAACATGCATTGGTTGCTTTTTGTCGCTTTTGGGATTGAAAAGGATTTTGCTTGCTTTCATTCTACTTAGAAATTGGAAGAAAAAGAAAAAGAGAAATTTTTTAAATGGTTAAACCTGGTACAATATAGAAATTAACGTTTGGCTGAAGGCTTAAGCATGTAAAAGTAATGAATTATCCAGGTTGCCTGTTCCTGTTAAATAGATAAGATTTATGCCAGTGATTATATATACTTAACGCTTTTTCAGTACCATAATTTCTGAAAACTGCTAAAGATTAAAACTTTGGCTTCTAAACATGTTTTGCTAGCACATGTTGTATAATTATTTTAGATTTTGTGCAATATTTTTAGTGACTTGTCTTTTATATTTTAATATATTTTGAGTTTAATTTGTGGTTGTATCTTGTATGGATATTAATTTCCTAGCATATTAATGTGATTTGCAAAACTATTTTTGTGGGAGTTGTATTAGCAAAAGCTCTTTTCACTTGACACCTGAAAAGAAAATTTCTCTCGTTATCTCGTTCTTGCCATGTATGTATGCATGTGTTTTTTTTTATAGTTTCTTCTCAGCTGCATCGTCCTGGAATGACGGATGAGCTTTTAAGAGGGGAGGTGTAGGAGTGGAAAGGTCCATTAACACCTGCTAAAGGGGATGGGTAGTTCCCCCCCACTTGGAATGGGGAATGTGAAGTTTCACCATTCGGTCTTTGGGTACGACGGAGTAAAGACATGTCCGAGTGGTTGCTAAATGTATACTAACTGTTTTTCCTTAAATGTTTTTCTTTAAAATAAACCTTAATATTTAAAATTTAGACGCCATGTTCTTAGTTTGTTTCCGTGCCAATTGATTAGAATCAAACTTTAGTAATACCTTTTTCTCTATTTAATTAAAGACAGAAATAATTTTAAAAAACTATTTTGTGTTGATTTAAATATAATATAGTATAGTTTGAATTAAGCTATGCAAAATAAATTAAAGTTAAATCTTCAAGGAGAGTATCTCAAGTTTCCTTCAGAGAATTATTACAATTCATTTCAGACCTAATATTAGGCTCTGCTTCCAGATATAACTTTCTTGAAAATAGAATTTCATTCATTTTCATCATCTATAAATCTGTTGTCCATCAAATTAAAAATCCGAAGCTGAAAAGTATTTTTAATTAAAAATCTACGAAATCAGAAGTTTCCTATTTTGCAATCAAGTAGCAAGTCTATGTTTGACATTTTTATTTTTCTAATTTTTTTACAAATAAACTATAACTGTTTTTGCAATGTAAGTGACCCACGTGTTTTCCATTAATATTTTCTATTCTGTGTTTAAATGAACATTTTAAAGAATTTGCTGCAAAAAATTTCTTTAGGTTAACATTGTAGATAAATAAAACATTCGACTTCTTAATGTAATATTTTTCACTCTGTATGCTTCAAAATTGTTTCATATAAAAAAAACTCAAGTTATAATTCTGCTAGCATCTCTTTCTTCTCAGCTTAAATTTTCCTAGGTAAATAACAAATTTTTATTCATTAAGAAGCAATTTTATGTTGAAAAAAGTAACGTAATAATTCGGAAAAAAATTTCCTATTCATTCATAAATTACTTCCTGCCAAAAAATAGCTCATTTTTATAATGATGCCATAAACCATTTGGTTTCTCCATTAGTTTAACAGCAGAGTAAAAATTGCTGTGAAATATTCCCTTAATCAGAAACAGTTCCGCCTCAATATTTCTACTTGAGTTATTTCTAAAGGATCTATAAAATAAATGTTCACTAAATTTTATTGAGATATTCATCTTATTTTCCCCCTCAATTCTAGGACGCAATATGTTCATCGTTAAAAGATATTTACGGACTCTGGCAACGGATTTGTTGTGCTTCACTTTAACCATAAAATACTGGAGCAATAAAAATCTTATTTGAGAATTTCACTCTAAAAATAGAAGCCTTTTTTGTATCAAAACAAGCTTAGTTTAGTAGATTTCCGATTCAGTTTTACATCGTTTCATTTCTCACTTTCTAGTTCTTTAGACGTTTTTTTTCTTTGCTTTTTTTTATCAAACTACGATACTTATAAACCAAAAACATAAAGAAACAGAGCTTTAGACATTAATACAAAACTGCTTCTTTTTGAAAATATGTAACGGCTTTTTGGATTTAACTTTAATGGCCATTTAAAACTTGCATCACACATTTTAATGAAAGGCATGAAACATATAGATTTTGCGAGATAAGATAAAATCATAAAAACTTTACTTTAGGAAATTCTTGTATTATTTGAAGAATTTGTTTTGCTCGTTTCAAAATACCTTATTTTTATCAAATGAACTCATTACTTACATATCATATATGTTATAAAAATTATTAAAGAAATATAGAGAAGAATAAACACACACAACACACACAACCTCGTTATTAATCATTTTCATTTTTTTACATTTTTAGAAATCATAGACACTAATTTAACTGATAACGTTAAGTTACACTTTGAGAAGGGTTTTTTAATGCTCTGAAATTGAATTCTGAAAAGAAAAAGGAATAGTTTATTGGTCGCTTAAATTATGACTATTTAAATAAATAAATACATAAAATCACCTTTTTGTGAATCAAAAAGTAGCTATTTGTGTGTGTGTGTGTGTGTGTGTGTGTGTGTGTGTGTGTGTGTGTGTGTGTGTGTGTGTGTGTGTGTGTGTGTGTGTGTGTGTGTGTGTGTGTGTGTGTGTGTGTGTGTGTGTGTGTGTGTGTGTGTGTGTGTGTGTGTGTGTGTGTGTGTGTGTGTGTGTGTGTGTGTGTGTGTGTGTGTGTGTGTGTGTGTGTGTGTGTGTGTGTGTGTGTGTGTGTGTGTGTGTGTGTGTGTGTGTGTGTGTGTGTGTGTGTGTGTGTGTGTGTGTGTGTGTGTGTGTGTGTGTGTGTGTGTGTGTGTGTGTGTGTGTGTGTGTGTGTGTGTGTGTGTGTGTGTGTGTGTGTGTGTGTGTGTGTGTGTGTGTGTGTGTGTGTGTGTGTGTGTGTGTGTGTGTGTGTGTGTGTGTGTGTGTGTGTGTGTGTGTGTGTGTGTGTGTGTGTGTGTGTGTGTGTGTGTGTGTGTGTGTGTGTGTGTGTGTGTGTGTGTGTGTGTGTGTGTGTGTGTGTGTGTGTGTGTGTGTGTGTGTGTGTGTGTGTGTGTGTGTGTGTGTGTGTGTGTGTGTGTGTGTGTGTGTGTGTGTGTGTGTGTGTGTGTGTGTGTGTGTGTGTGTGTGTGTGTGTGTGTGTGTGTGTGTGTGTGTGTGTGTGTGTGTGTGTGTGTGTGTGTGTGTGTGTGTGTGTGTGTGTGTGTGTGTGTGTGTGTGTGTGTGTGTGTGTGTGTGTGTGTGTGTGTGTGTGTGTGTGTGTGTGTGTGTGTGTGTGTGTGTGTGTGTGTGTGTGTGTGTGTGTGTGTGTGTGTGTGTGTGTGTGTGTGTGTGTGTGTGTGTGTGTGTGTGTGTGTGTGTGTGTGAGAGAGAGAGAGAGAGAGAAAACACACACATTTTACTAGAGAGAAAATTTTGTATAGCAATCACATAAAGAAATTAAATTCTAGTGGTTCCAGGTTCCATAATGTTTAAATTTGGAAGATGATGTACCAGTTTCTCATCCAAGTTCATTAATTGCAATTCATATTTTAACAAATCTACGTCATCTACAGTCATTGTGCAATTCTAACACTATTTAATTGAGAAATAAACTATTTAATTGTATTCACTATATTTAATTATAGTTTTCATTTCTTGGTCTGTGAAAACATAAAAATTTACTTAAAATTAGAAAATGTTTTGAAGATCTATCCAAATAATTACCTAATCACTTTACGCAAACTGTTAGTATATTAATTATTAAAACACCATCCATCGATAAACTACGCATTTGTATAAGAATGTTATTGAAAAAAACAATAATTGGAATGATTAAAACACACAGCAATAAATTATTTATTTTAATTCTTTTAAAAGATGCTGTTGAAAGAATGTACATTTGGGCAGCACATCTCATTCTTTATTTTTCTTCTTTTTTGTGTGTCTGACGTCAGTGCTTCTCAAACTTTCGATTGATGCGACCATTCAATCATAATCAATTTCAATTTCAATTTCAATCATAATTTTTTCATCGAGACCCCCATACAATAACAATGTATTGAATGTAATAACAATGCAATTTGACCTTAAAGCTTTAATTATAAACCGTACAAATTATCAAAATAAGTATTAAGTTTTGTATATGTTACTTTTAAGTGATAGATATTTTAAGATATTTTTAGTAATAGTATAAGTAATATGTTACTTTTCCTTTCTAATTTTTATATTGGAACAGATTGCAAAATAATTTTTGATTAAATTAAAGATTTATCCTCTCAATCATTTATTTCTAGAAGTACAAATGCCATCAGAAAAATAGTTTTGTCTCTGATGCTCTCTATCTTATATCTATCACATCTGGCATTCTCATGGACATCTGTGCAATCGTCTGAACAAACTTTCGGAATTAGAGGGACACATTCTAATGTTAAACCTTCTTTAGAAAAACTTCGATCAGTAAAGCCATCTGATGGGATCAGTAACAATAATTAGTAATAGGATAATTCAATATTAATAAATTAAGTATCAAATACATTGGGCAGCATATATTTAAGCCTTTATAAGGATATTATATCAGTGTAATTGTATATTTTCCTTTTCACGTGTCAGAATGTATTTTGTTTTGCTTCATTTCAGTAAATTAATATTTTAAATAATCTTATATTTCAACTGTTTGACATGCTCACGCCCCCCACGTAGGGTTATTATGCCCCCTAGAGGGGCGCACCCCACAGTTTGAGAATCACTGTCTTGCGTTGCATATTAACATCGATAACTTTAAAAAGTTAAATTGTGGTGGGGCTTTACGGAGTATTTCAACTAATCCTCTTGGGGAATCTTTGGGACCATCAGTTGAGTTATTTCACAGCCATCCCTCTCAAGAAGAAACCCTGATATGCAGATTAGTTAGTAGATATATAGTGGAGGTTCAGTAATTGAAAGGGAGAAGAAGGGAAAGGGAGCTGAGTTGCTGAACGCCGTGAGCTTATGGTAAGGATCTGAAGTTAGAAGCATAATTATAGAACGGGCTTTAGCGAGTCAAAGAAATTAAGGAAGTTGTATAATTCATATGATAACTTTACTTAAAATTAAGCGGTTAGGATTCCAGGTGCTTATTCACATAGTATTTAGGGTTACGATATATCTCACTCCTGATTTCCTTCGTACAGTAAGACTGTCTTTGACTATTATAATTGATAATAATAAATTGGTTTCATTATGGTTAGCTTGGGTCATCGATCATTACCTCCCACAAATCTAGGTCGAGTAGATGAAGAGATGGTTTCCCCAGATAGAGGGTTATCACAATATTAGGGAGGTTAAACGACTCATTATCATTAAATTCTAATAAAGCAATATTGACTAAGCTGTAAATCAAAACTCTTAGGAAACAAACCTAATAGAAATTTTTAGCAAAATAATTTTATTATTTTATAAAAAATCGCAAACATTTGACAACTAACAAGATAATGGATAAATTATAAGTAACTAATCAATTTACAGCGATAAGAAATTCATAAAAGGAAATAATCCTTGCTGAAAATCATGGCCCATCATTAATTCTAACAAAAGAGGAGAACCAAATCATTTTCAATCTGTTTCTACTTATGGCACTCGCTTCCAGAAATGCGTTCCATATTTTCTAGCGAGATTAGAAGGGCCGAGAAACACCATGCGCTTTCAGTTCTTGTTTGCTAACTGACGTCGAATATAATGAATGACGGCAAGATAGAGGCAGCATTTGCATTTATATATAAAATGTTTTAAGGTATAAACTGAGCTTTGGTGAAATTTTTAGGTACGTATCGCAGGAATTAATCTTACGGAGAAGATTGCTATTATAAATAGAACTGTGTGCTTCTTTTGTGAATATGTAGATGTGACGAATTCAACTATTTCCATATTCTAAAATTCTCCAAGCCCATTATACTCTACAACACTGCATGTCTGTTTGATAACCACCTAAACTTAAAAAATTTTCTTTTGGATAAATTTAATGCTTCCGACTAGTCAAGTCACCCATTACTAATTCCAAAATATCCAGTTAAAAATTTCAACAGAAAATATGCTTTAAAATTAGATCAACATGCTTAAATATGTATATTAATTTTGTCAAATTTTTACACTTCGATCACATGTAAATAGCTGTGTGTAACCTTACTGCTCTTACAAAATTTAATTTCTTCACTTCGAACAATAAGCCTAATATTCTGTGTAAAATATTAAGAAACAGCTATTGTTTATGAGTCAAAATTAATGTGGTTCTAATTTTTTATACATGAATACATTATTCGAATGTTTTTATACATGTTAAATACGTAATATCTGAACTTATAATTAACACTAGATTGTCTGAGGAAGTCCTTTTTGACTGCTTTTTAATTTCAATTAGAAAAACAATTATGTATTTGACACAATTTCTCTCCCTTAGAGATTTTTAGAATATATTTTTTTCCAAGTGAAGTAATTTTTTTATTGTTAATATTTACTAATAACTAGTTATATGACTGTAAACAATATAAAAAATATTTAAAATTTATTTTTAAAACTAGTTTCTTTACACATTAGTTATTCTTTCTCAATGTAGTCATTTTGACCGCTTTTGGGCAATATAGGTGTATGCTAAGTTTCAGTGTTTCTAGTGTTAAATTTAAATTATATATAAATCGTTTTTCTTTAGGGTATTTGAAAATTTGGATAGAGATTTCAATTATAAATATTTGTTATCTATCTCTAAACATACCTCGCAATTAAATATTATCTATAACTTGTAATTTATTTCAACTTAAACTTTTAGTAAATCAGGTAGTGGTTAAGGATGCTTTTATACAAACAAAGAGTTTTATAGAAACTGGACCGAATCGAAAAAAAATTCCACTATTCCCGAAAAATGATAGAAAAATAATAATTAGAATAAACTCTTTTTCTCATCGGTCAATGATGCTTTTATACTTTGTTTTCTTTTAGATTTCCATTTCCACACCTAATAACTTGATTTCAGAGCTGTTAGGATGCCTTTGCGGCATGGAAATACTCTAAATAGCGGTTGAGCCGCAAGTCTTCTCGTGAGGTTAGTGAAAGGGGAAGAGAGATGGGAAGCCCCTGGCCTCCTCCAGGGTGTTCTCCCTCAAAATTGAGATGAAACCGAGAAAAATCGTATTGTCACCTGTTTGGTGATCAAAGCTAAGGCTAACGACAGGCATATATCTGGCCCAATGATTTTCAACCAATATGCATCGGTACTTTTGTTTACCGCCAAACTCTTGAAGTGTATCACCAATTTTTTTTAATTATTAATAAAACTCTGAGAAAAAATAAAAACCATAACCAAATTATTCGTGTTTTATAAAGGGTGTTTTTTTAGAGGTATAGAACTTTAAATTGCAATAAAACAACGATATATTATTCGATTGACATGAATTTTTTTTTATTCGAAAGATAATCTTGTGGCATTACATTTTAAATATGATCAAGCAAGGCGTAGATTCGTCGAATGGGCCCAAAACGAGATTGCCGTTGTTCCCGATTTTCATACGAATTTTGTTTAGCGATGAAGCGCACTTCTGGTTGAATGGCTATCAACAAACAAAACTGCCGCATTTGAAAGCTAATCCACAAGTGTATGTCGAAACACCATTACATCCAGAAAAATTGACTGTTTGGTGCGCTTTATGGGCTGGTGGAATCATTGGTCCGTACTTCTTCAAAAACGATGAAGGCCACAACGTTACAGTCGATGGTAATCGGTATAGAGCCATGAATACTAACTTTTTCATTCCTAAATTGAACAATCATGATGTCCAGGAGCTGTGGTTCCAACAAGACGGCGCAACATGTCACACAGCTCGTGCCACAATCGATTTATTGAAAGACACGTTTGGTGAACGCCTAATTTCACGTTTTGGACCTGTGAATTGGCCTCCAAGATCTTGTGATTTAACACCGCTAGATTATTTTCTGTGGGGCTATGTAAAGTCATTGGTCTATGCGGATAAGCCACAAACACTTGACCATTTGGAAGACAACATTCGCCGTGTTATTGCCGATATACGGCCACAAATGTTGGAAAAAGTCATCGAAAATTGGACGTCCAGATTGGACTACATCCGAGCCAGACGTGGCAGTCCTATGCCAGAAATCATATTTAAAATGTAATGCCACAAGATTATCTTTCGAATAAAAAAAATTCATGTCAATCGAATAATACATCGTTGTTTTGTTGCAATTTAAAGTTATATACATCTAAAAAAACACCCTTTAGAAATAAACTAAAGGTATTTGTGGTATTAATGCGACGCCCGGTTAACTTAAATTGATTTAATTTATTCTTATTATCCATTTTATAATACCCAGGTTCTAATTTATCATTTGGCGTCACACTATAGCTTAAGTTTAAACATTAATCATTAAAGACAAATAAAACAGGACACTAAATTAAAAAGCCGTTCTCTAAATTAACACTTAATTTATTTACAATAACATTTAAATTACGTTAAATACTAAAGATATACATGATTACTTAACTGAATTAGGATCTGAGAGAGAGAGGAATCTTGGTGTGGCCATCTCGCGATTCTCCAATCTCGGTATTCGTAAAAAGGGCCGTCAGACCAAAATCGGTGATAAAATTCGTGTCAGAGAGTGTCTAAATTCGTCGTGCATGCGCTTATATTTCGCGGCGGTTTACTTCTGTATTCTGGAGGGGATTCTTTCTCGAAACACAATCAGCTTTTCTGATTGGTCTGGAGTCAGCGGAGGGATATCTTCTCGCGGTCCATGACTCCCCCAAAAACGCGGGAAATTCCCCAAAACAACCCAAACCATGATGTATTTATGGGTACATTGCCTTCTTCCAGGCGTGGGAAACGCTCTCACCCTTTTCGGTGGGGTGAGAGGCACTCCCAGAAATTCCTTTCTTGTAAACAACAACAGGGCCGATATAAAAATTACTGTTGCAATCTTTAGGGAAAGGCGGCCCCCCCATCACTCCTCCCCTCTCTCAGAGTAACAAAACCAAAATGAATAATAAAAAAAAATTCCAGGCAAACGAAATACAGAATTGGCCTAGTGTCGGCAAATGTCTATGTCAAGAACAAATTTTCACAGACTCCTGGTTCACGATCAGCTGTCCACGTCTTTATGAGGGTTCAGTCCATGTTCATCCATGATGTTGGCAGCTCCATCGTCGCTCAGATATTGCTAAAGAAATCTGCTAAACTGCAAAAAAATAACAGAAACTTTGTCTCCCAGGGAAACCATATTAGTAATGAAACAACAGTTATGAGAAAAAAATTAAACTTGGCCCTTTGTGACCACCCTTGAAGACTCCAAGCACCAATTTCCAACTCCTCTCACCGCTCATAAAATGAAAATAAGAATGTTAAAAAAATACAATCAATTTCTGAAGTTCCTAACCTATTCCGTGAGGGAAAACCAAATTAACTATCAACAACTATAATGACGTTAATGTACGAAGAGGAGAAAAAAAAATTTACTGAATGGATCACCCAAACAATTCACAAAACATCAGACACAGACTGACAAATAGAAATAATTAAACAATCACAAAGAATCGTGTGCCACTAAATAATAAAAAATATTAAGACAAATAACACGTAAGAATACAAAATTGGCGTATCTAACAACTGCGCAACTAATAAAACAACACTTAGGAGTATTGAACAAAATACATTGATAAGAAATAAACGCCAGTGAAAACATTTACATACAATTCAAGCGTGGCGCCCAGAAACAGACACTTCATAATCGTTTAACATCGAAATCTTGACACGACCAATGTGAAGTGAAAGTCCCAGACCATCAAATAAAAAAAACTAGCAGAACTCTTTACATACTCAAGCGTAAAAATTTCAATGGTTCACTAAGAGCATTGATAATATTTAATGAAAATAATTAAGTAAAAGTAAAAAAAATTAGAGATTGAAACGATGAGTGTGCATAAGTGGAGAAAAAAAAATTTGTAAGTTCATAGAATGCTTGGTAGCCTAAGAATTTAAAAAAATTCACTACAAGCATTGGTTACAAATAAAAGTTTAAAAAAAAATTAACGTAATTAATTCAGATTTGCAAATTAAAATTCTATAAATTAACTAATCGTATAAATGATAAAAAAAATTATAACCTGCAAGAATGCTGAGTAGCCTAAGGAATTTTAAAAGAAAACTTCACTACGAGCATTGGTTACAAATAAAATTAAGAAAAAAAATTACTGTGATTAAATTTAGAATCGCAAACTGTGAGTGCGCATGTGATCAGTATGCACCCCCAAAGTGTACAAAAGCAAAACAAACAAAACATAACATCCCATTTCCTGCGATATGACGATCGCCGGCAACCGCCAACACAAGAAACAGAGTGCAGAATTATAACTAAAAAAAAATAGCAAATCCGATTGTAAAAAAAAAACTATATCGATTAATATTGTTTAAAAAAAACTTTAAAAAAAAAAAAATTTCTTCCACATTCAATACATTTGAATTTCCATTTGAGAAATGAATTCCAGAAATCACAAGTGCAGTTGAAAATTTCAGAAAAAAATAAAACATAAAATTGATATGCAACCCAAGTCATATGAGGCGATACATACAGAGTAAAGTAATTTAACTAAAAGAAAATTATTGCAAGTGTTACACAGAATGAAACAGTTTCCAATATAAAAAAAAATATCGCTTAACTAATCAACATAACTTTTTAACAATCCTCGTAATACAATGTATCCACAAGTCCAAATAATATAAAATAAAAACTAAAATTGTTTCACTATACGCGCAACAAATATACAAACACGAAAAAAAAACACAAGATCCTCGATTTACAACAATACCGCTAACTCAATTCATCGAAAATCCTCTAATTAATAACTCAAGTACAATTCTATAACAACAACCTAAAATTCTCAGTAACCTTAAAATGATTCCTCGATAATCCAAAATTGCCTTTACCTCAGATCGTTCACATCTTATGCCTCAACAACACTAACTAAACTCATCTGCAACTACCGAATAATCAATTGACTGCTCCACAATACCATTAACTAAAACCATCTATGCTCCTCAGCTTATGTACACAAAATCTCACATACCCAATAACACTAACTAGACTTATCTGCAACATCCGAATAATTAATCGACTTCTCCACAATACCATGAACTAAAACCATCTATGATCATCAATTTATTTACACAAAATCTCACATACTCAATAACACTTAACTAGACTTATCTTCAACTTTCAAATAATTAATCGACTTCTCCGCAATACCAATAACCAAAACCAGTCTTTGCTCATCAACTTATTTACAAAAATCTCGCATAATCCTCAACTTTCCTAAATGCATCTCAAAACCTTCCTAAATATACCACACAATCATTAATTCAACTTATCTATGTTCATCAACTTAATTACTCGAAATCGTACAAAATCCGGAACTCAAATTACCTTCTCACATCAAAACAACTTTCTTAAATATACCGCATAATTATATCAACTCAATTTCCTTTGCCCAAAATCCTTAAATCAAAATATCCTTCAGTACTTCAAACAGTTTTATTAAATAAACCATGTGACTTTCTTTTCAATTCAATTATTCATTTCCATAAAAAACAACTATCGACTAAACGTACACCTTGAACACAAACTCAACTATCTCCATAAAAAAAAACTTCCCAACCATTCAACAAATTCATCAGTGCCAACTTTATCTATCTCCTTCAAATAACTTTCTCAAATATTCTACGAAATCCCTATAACTCAAACTTATCTAATTCCTTACAAGTAGTGAAACAACAACAACAAAAAAATTCACACCCAATCCTAGTTCCAATCCAAATTCTCTTAGCAACAACGCCTGATCCTCTTCCAACAGTTTCAAATTCTCATAGCAACAACGCCTAATCCTCTTCCAACAGTTTCAAATTCTCATAGCAACAACGCCCAATCCTCTTCCAACATTTTCAAACCAAA
This sequence comes from Trichonephila clavipes, assembly GCA_019973935.1. NCBI lineage: Eukaryota > Metazoa > Arthropoda > Arachnida > Araneae > Nephilidae > Trichonephila > Trichonephila clavipes. Next base: position 69,962 of record BMAU01021373.1, on the reverse strand, counting down.
AAATTTATGAGTTTCGAGTCTCATAGCAACAGCACCGTATCGTAAAAACAGAAAACAAGGGGTGGGGAACGAAAACCCATCGGAAAAATTTTGCTGAATCTCTGTCGCGACAGCAGTGGGGGGCGAAGGGAAGACCTCGCGACAGCAGTGGGGGGCGAAGGGAAGACCCCTCCTAAGGCGGCAAGAATCCGACATCCAAAAATTCCACCCCTGAATTATGCTGCCCGCGGGGAGGAGTCCCTGCGACAAGGAGTAACCAATAAACAGAAATTCCAACCAACAAACAGTGTCCCGCCCTAGACTAGATGGCGCGTGGGGGGATACCGGACAAAAAAGTGCGGAAAAAGCTCTCCCCACGTTTTCGAAACGAATGGACGAAACATTTTCACACCATTAGCTGACCAACAACAAAAAAAAACTTTTTACCAAATAACAAGCAGAACTACGTACTAAAATCCAGAACAAAAAATTAGATCAACATCAACACTCAGTTAAATAATCTACCCGCCCTGACATAATTCAACACATGCAAGCCTAGCCCCAACGAGAAAAAAAATACAATATCGACCGACCAAAAATTCAAAATTCTTAGTAGTTTAGCACACAGCCGAGACACACTTATTGACTGCAAATTCATTTAACAACCACAATTAATCTAAACCAACAGAAATACTATCTCGACAAACAAAACCTTCAATTCCTAGTACAGTTTAGCACAAGCGAGACAATGATTGACTGCACATTAATTTAACAACCACAATTAATCGAAACCAACAGAAATACTATCGCGACAAACAAAACCTTCAATTCCTAGTACAGTTTAGCACACAAGCGAGACACAATGATTGACTGCACATTAATTTAACAACCACAATTAATCGAAACCAACAGAATTACTATCGCGACAAACAAAACCTTCAATTCCTAGTACAGTTTAGCACAAGCGAGACAATGATTGACTGCACATTAATTTAACAACCACAATTAATCTAAACCCCTGAATAAACCACAACAAAAAAAAATTCCAAATCTATAGCAAAACAACAACGCAGAAATTAGAAGAGCATTAAAACATCTAACGGCAACACAAAAAAAAATTTTAGTCAAAGTTAGCAATCATCTCACATAAAAACAAACAACATGCGCGGGAAAAAAAAATATTAAAATTTCAACCCAATACCTTATAGAAAATATTCAAACAACCATCTCTATCCATATCTTAACAAGCATAAATTCCAATGTTATCATCATTTAGTAATACACAACCACTTAAAATTAATACACCAACACAATTTAGCAATAAAATTGATTCTAACAAAATGCTGCTACCAAAAATTAATCTTCTATGCAAAATAAAAATTTAACCAGAAAGTACAGTTATAAACAATCAATTCAGCATAAACTAAACAATTCAATAAAGGAAACCTTTTATATGAAAAAATTATTGAAATTCTAGATAATAATCACAAAACAAATTATGTAATAGGGAGAAAAAAAAATTTAAAATATGTATGTATCGTAACAACATTCAAATTTCATGACAGGTGTCTAGAGACCCCAAAATTTGACCTTTGTCACAACCATAAATTAAAGCTTAAAATTACTAAAATTAAAAATTGACGTACGTACATGATAATCATTGAATAACACTTGCATTACACAAAATTTATTTAATATATCGCACAAAACACACAGCATAAAAATATTTTATCTAGAGTTAAAATTGATATTAACCACAAACACTATGTCATTTAAGCATAAAATCACGACATAAAACAAACTGCATAAAAAAAATTTAACTGGAATTCATTAAATAACAGGAAATCATTAAATAAATGAGTACAAAATTTGATATAACTAAAAAAAAAACATAAAACATAGCATGAAACAAGGTGCAACTATGAGACAGGTATCATATTCAATGCGTGCTCTCGAAATGACGAAGCGTAAAATTGTAAAAAAAATTAAGTCTCCCTCAAATATTTTAGGGCGGAAACGTATTTAACGAGCCGAATTACCTGCACGAGCCCTTAAATTATACCGTGGACTTGGAACAATACCCTTAACCTCCGTCTCGTCTGGTTGTAAATCATCCAAATTTTTCAAATGCAAATATGAAAATCTCTTAATAAATGGAATCATCCGATTGACATGCGTGTTAAATCTTTTTCTCAATTGTTCTACATGTTGCACCCTATAATTGACATTAGAAAAACGCTCTATCACTCTGTAAGGACCTTCGAACTTAGGTCTGAGTTTTGGAGATAAATTAGATTTAATGTTAGGCGTCTTTATAAAAACACAAGGACCCGATTTTGTAATCGTAATGATGTTGTTTTTCGCTCTCGTACTCAATTCAACATGTGATGCCTCCTGATCCTTTAGATTATTTAAAACTTTATTGAAAGTATGCTCCAAAGACGGCAAAAGTTTCTCGACATATTCATACTTATTTTGTGGTGTAGCAGAATTCTTTTCGTAAGTGTAGGATAATCGAATATCTCTGCCATGCTCTAGGAAAAAGGGAGATGTGTATGTAGCTTCATGGATCGCTGAATTTAATGCTAACATGGTGTGCGGGAGTTGATCATCCCAATCGTTTGTGTTTTGTGAAATTGATGCAAGGATATTGGCTAGCGATTGATTGGGTTTCTCTACCCTACCGTTGACGTGAGCGGAATAACTTGATATGTGCCTTTTTTGAATACCCATGACTCTGCAAAATTCAACAAATTCGGAACTCTTAAAATATGTAGCGTTATCTACGACTAATTTATGTGGGCAACCCCTGTGCACAATGTAATTATCAAAGAAAGCTTTTGAAATCGTACTGGACCTAGTATCCGGAAGTGGAACGATGTAAATATATTTTGTGAATGCATCTATCATAGATAAAACATAGCTATTACCTTTAAGCGTGGTTTTTAAAGGACCGAAAATATCCATATGACACGTTTCTCCTGGTTCAGTACTTTGTTCAACAAGTTGATGGGGTGCAGGCGGGATTTTAAAGGCGGTTTTTCGAGATAAGCATATGGTACAAGAACGAACAAAGTTTTTAGTATCTTTATACATATTGTGCCAAAAGAAGCTCTCGCTGAGTCGATGATAAGTTTTAAAAAATTTAAGATGTCCTCCATATTCTGAATGAACTGATTCGAGAATTTTAGCTTTTAGACAATGTGGAATGCAAACCTGCTTTCTAGTGGTGTTAGACCTGGGTGATCTCGAGGGGCGCTTGGACAAATGACATAACAAACCTTCCACATTAAAAAAAAAGTTGCTGATTTGTGGGCTAACATCATTTTGATCAATTTTTTGTATGATAGTGCTTAAAACAGAATCTTCGCGTTGCATATTAATAAGATCTTTAGACTCCGGTAAAGCTATTGTGATGTTGTTAATATAACGAGAAAGAGGATCTGCGACTGAATTTAAGGATCCCCTGATGTAGTGTATGTCGTAATTAAATTCTTCCAGAGCCAATTTCCAACGCAAAATTTTGGAAGAGGGATTTTTATTAGAAAGAAATCCCGCGAGAGGCTTATGATCGGTAAAAACTTTAAATTTTCTGCCTAACAAGAAAGGTCTAAAAATTTAATGCTGTATATATCGCGAAAAATTCTAAAACCGTTGCGTTATATTTCGATTGTGATGGATTTAATTTCTTAGAAAAATATAAAGGTTTGACTTCAGAGTTAGGATATCTTTGTTCTAAAACTGCCCCTATGCCGCGAGAAGAAGCGTCCGTTGTTATTTGTAATTCCGCGTTTTGATCAGGTAGTGCCAAGACCGGTGGATTCAATATGGCTTTCTTAATATCATCAAATGCCTCCTGCGTTTCGGATGTCTACTCAAATGGAGTGTCTTTTCTCAATAGATTCGTTAAGGGAAGTGCACGTTTCGCGAAATTCTTGATATATCTCCTGTAAAAATTACAGCACCCTAAAAAAGATTTAATTTGTTTTGATCCTTTGGAACTGGAAACTCATTAATTGATACGGACTTATCTTTATCTATAAGAATGCCTTCCGGCGTTACCACAAACCCTAAAAATTTACAACTTTTCGTTAAAAACTGACATTTACTCGGATTAAATTTTAAGTGAATTCTTTCAAAGCGTTCAAAAACCTTACCCAGTAGTTCAAAATGTTCATCTATAGTTTTAGTGAATAAAATAATGTCGTCTATATAAACCAAAGCTCCGTGGTGTAATAAATCTCCTAGGACCTCCTGTGCAATTGATTGAAAAGCTTTAGGCGAGTTTTTTTTTTAAACCGAAACATAATCTGTTAAATTGATATTTATCACCGTCGGGAGTAGAGAATGCCGTCTTATGCCTGTCCGCAAAGTGTAGTGGAATTTGATTAAATGCTGACTTCATGTCTAACGCCGAAAAATAGTTTGAACCTGAAATTTCATGTAATATGTCGTCCAATGTTGGAATTACAAAATCCTGAGTCACAGTTATTTCGTTGTGTTTCCGAAAATCTAAAACTAGGCGCCATTTTTCTTTCTGTTTGACAAACAATGCCGGAGTATTATACTGAGAATTGGATTTCGAAATAATTCCCGCCTTTTCCAAATCTGCTATTTGACGTCGAAATTCGTTTCTTAAATTGAATGGAATCTTATAAATTGGACATTTAATGGGATAATCATGTTGTAAACTGATTCTGTGATGCTCCGTAGCGGCTGCGGATAATTCTATCGTAGAGCGAGCGAAAGCACTTTTGTGCTAAATTAAAAGTTGAAATAATCATTTTTTGATTTTATTGTCTAAACCTGAAAGATTGAAATCTTTCTCCGTGAGTGGGGGTAAAATATCTTGAGAAACCGGAAAATCAGAAGAAAAGTCTTCGTAATTATTGACTGTAATTATTTTCATACTTTTGTTAAGGGTGATTATGTTATCTGAATCGTTTCTAATTTCTAAGATGGTGTCATTTGTCTGTGGATCAATTTTAATTTGCGAATTGGTTAAATGAATGTTTTTATTTCGTAGCTTTGTTGAACTCCGAATAGTGGCCAGTGACGTCGAATTAGGTAATGTTTCAACATGTATGCGAACATTTGTGACCGAATGGGGACCCACACACGTTTTGTGTTTTAAAATCCATTTATAAAGTTACTCTGTACCACTCGCGTGGGGAGTGAATAATGAATAGCGGAATTGAAAAATTATGAATTAATAAACGGTTTTTCCTATATCTAAAACTGCATCCCATACTTTCAAAAATCGTATCCCAAAATAGCGCAATAATTATCGTTAATCTCTTGTTTCGTTATAAAAAAAATATGTCGAAATTGAGATTCCCCCAATGACAATTGTATTTCATAGCAACCGATAATTTCTACCGTGTCTCCACTTACAGCTTTAATCTGAATTGAAACATTAAATTCCCTAAAGTTATCATTTTTTATTTTAGTGAAAAAGAATTGGACATTAAAGATACGGATGCACCTGTGTCAATTAAAATTCTAAACTTGTGATGTTTAACGTTTGCATTTATTATTGGTAGATCGAATATTTTTATCTCGAGATTGAATCGGAGAAAACCGCTCTTCTACCGAATGAAAAAATCTAAATACGGCTTTCTCCACGGGAGTTTAAATTCTGATTTGTGCGAAAACGTTGAAAACCCCTATTCTCAGAATTTGTGTGTGTCGCTCTCACTGAATGCCTGGGGGCTGCGTAATTGTCGCGGAGAGTAGATTCCCTGAAATGTACATGCCTCCCTCCTGGCCTGGGGCTACTTGAAGAAGAATACTCGCTTGCGGCATTTCTCCGGGGGGGCTGGTAACGGGCAGCGCGTTCGTCCCTCTGTCTCTTCCTACATTCCGCCTGTCTGTGTCCTTGAATACCACAATAGAAGCACTTGAAAACGTTCTCTCTTCTGTTAAAATAGTTCCCACCTGATTTACGGGCTGTAACTGCACTTGCTCTTGTAGACGGCCGACCCTTAAATTTATTTCTTGTAATCTATCCGCTAATGCTGAAAGAACTGGATTTTCCGTTTGTGCGGACTACAAGCCTGATCTCTCTTCGCTAGCTATTTGATTTAATTTCATGTTCTGCTCTTCTATCAATGCCGCATTGATTGATTCCTCTAAATTCAAAGGATCGCGGGAAAGAACAAACCGACGTATTTCATTTCTTAAACCACACTTATAAACCGAGATTGTAACAATTGGTCATTCGCATTTCTCACCGCGGTATTTTGAGCCGAATTTCCTGACTGGAAAATCTGTGTTCCCAGTTTATTGATGCGTGCTGCAAATTCCTGTACGCTCTCCGAAGGACCCTGGATACACGATGAAAATAATTGGAGACGCGTTGATAAAGGTACAGTTTTTTCGAATCTTCCAATAAGAATTCTTGCGATATCGTTATATTCTGTCAATTGACTATGTGTTGGGTCGGATAGAAAAAATTCCTCAGCTATTCCCGTTAATTTTAATTTTAGAATTGTTACTTTCTCATCGTTTGACCACTTGCCTGAATTCGCAACATCGTTTATTTTTCCCAAGAACCTGCGAATTCCTAACGATTCACCTCCGTCGTACATTGGAATTAGATCAATTAGATTAAATTTCTCGAACGCCGTTTGCGTCAAAAGGGGGTCTGATTGTCGTGTACGTGGCATGTTTGTTAATTATTAGTTAAGACCAAAATTTCTAGCGAATCTAATTCACAACGAAAACCGTTAAATTGAAACAAAATTCAAGCACTCGTGCAAGGCAACAGAAATTCATGAACTCTTAAATTTAAATGAAACTTTTAACTAATCGGCTCTCGCGTAAATACATGCATAGAGAAAAAATTCACATCAATATTGAAAGAGAAAAAAATTAAAGAGCACAAGTACCTGCGTCATCGTTGCACCCCGGACTCTGACAAAACTGCAAGAAAAAAAAAAAAAAATTCACAGTATCAAATTCAAGCAATACATAAAATACACAGTAGCACACGAGATGAAATTTTGTCCGGATGATCCATCAAGAAACGTTTACAAAAAAAATTGTAAAAAAAAAATTTCTAACTCAAAGGATGTAAAAAAATTTTCTAACGACCAAAAAAAAAATTTTAAGATTCTGGTCAACTGGCACCAGATGATGGTGCAAAAGAAAGAAAAAATTTAAAATCCTGTCACGGTACCATTATAATGCGACGCCCGGTTAACTTAAATTGATTTAATTTATTCTTATTATCCATTTTATAATACCCAGGTTCTAATTTATCATTTGGCGTCACACTATAGCTTAAGTTTAAACATTAATCATTAAAGACAAATAAAACAGGACACTAAATTAAAAAGCCGTTCTCTAAATTAACACTTAATTTATTTACAATAACATTTAAATTACGTTAAATACTAAAGATATACATGATTACTTAACTGAATTAGGATCTGAGAGAGAGGAATCTTGGTGTGGCCATCTCGCGATTCTCCAATCTCGGTATTCGTAAAAAGGGCCGTCAGACCAAAATCGGTGATAAAATTCGTGTCAGAGAGTGTTTAAATTCGTCGTGCATGCGCTTATATTTCGCGGCGGTTTACTTCTGTATTCTGGAGGGGATTCTTTCTCGAAACACAATCAGCTTTTCTGATTGGTCTGGAGTCAGCGGAGGGATATCTTCTCGCGGTCCATGACTCCCCCAAAAACGCGGGAAATTCCCAAAAACAACCCAAACCATGATGTATTTATGGGTACATTGCCTTCTTCCAGGCGTGGGGAAACGCTCTCACCCTTTTCGGTGGGGTGAGAGGCACTCCCAGAAATTCCTTTCTTGTAAACAACAACAGGGCCGATATAAAAATTACTGTTGCAATCTTTAGGGAAAGGCGGCCCCCCATCAGTATATTTAACTTATCCATTCGTGGATAGATGGGTTTGAAACAATTTGATTGGATTCGTAATTCATTTGTGATAACGGATACATCTGTATGAATTTACGTTGAATGAAAATGAAGGCTAATTTTGCTCTTTAATAATCGAGATTTTATTTCAAAATATTCGAAAGAGTCAACTAATTTCTGCTGGATTAAAATTAGGGGGAATTACCTCATAATTGCCGAAAAAGTATTAAAAATATTTTTACTAGTCTCTACATTTTATTTGTGTGAATTCGGATTTTCAGCATTAACAAATGTAAAAATGAAAAAAATATCGAGACTTTTTAAAATGTAGATGACGAAATGAGTGTGGCTTTATCATTTTAAGCCCAGTTATAAACGAAATGATCAAAAATCATCAAGCTCAAATTTTACATTAAATGTATTCTTATGATTAATTTGTAATTAATTACTCAACAAACATTTTGTTGTCTTTGTCGCACATGTTATTTTACTTAACATTGAAAATTATTGTCAAACTTTTCAACTCAAATCAAACCAATTTTAAAACACATTGACCATATAAATAATGTCATTTTTAAATCTAAAAGTATTTTACTTCACCGACTGTGGTTTAAAATTATGAGATATGAGTCCAATGTCCCCATATTTCTTCAAAGTGTCACATTAATAAACACAATCAGTAAATCTTCTGCTTTTTATTGCAACAAATGTAGCATTAGCAAATAAAAAATAAATTCATCTAACCCTAATTATATGAAAATCTGTGAGATCCTTCAATAAATCCTCTCAAATAACTCATTCGCAACCTTATTGAACCTCCAGGCGAGATTTCCTCTAGAGATAGCAATTTTGTCACGCCATTACTTTAATAACATTTTTTTGCTCTTTGTTGGAGGAAACGCCACCTTGTTTCCCCGGGAACATGAAAATGAAAGAGTGGAGATGTGGATGGCTTCTTCTCCTGGGAAGTGATTAAATGGGATATTGATCACCAGTTACAGATTACGAGGTGATACATGACAGAGGAGGGGTCCTCTCATGTATCGTCTGAAAAGGGGGAGGAGGGTTATTGATGGAATTCTTCGTGATGGTCCTCTGTTTCTTTAATACTGTGTTTATCAATAGTTAGCACGGCTGAATTTGATACTCGAAAATAAAATAATGTAATTTTTTTTTAAATAAATGGGAAGTGTATAAGTTGTTTTAAGAGAATGTTGTTCTATCATTGTCATCGAGAACTTTTTTTCAGATGAAAATGGAAATGATTATGTTTAAAGATAAACAGTACTCATGCATGTAAATTAAATAAAATATATAACTTATTCTTTTTCCTTTTACGATAGTTTTTACTTAACAATAATTTTGCAGTATTTCTTAACAGAAACTCTAAAATTATATATTCTTATTAATCTTCTATAAAAAAATATTCATTTTTTTTTTCTTTTTCAAAACAGAAATAACGCTTACACACATAATTGCTTAAAATATACAGTCTGAATATATAACACTGAAATAGATATATGAAACAATCGAGTTTAACACAAATAACTGTAAGTCATTTACTTTTGTAAAAAAACTCCATGTTATTAAATACTATGTGTAATTCGAATGTAAATGAATTCGATTCTTGTAGTAACTTACATATATGTACTTATTATCTTGTACTTACATATATGTACATATTAAAAACAAACAATCCTAAGACTCCAATCAGATGACGAAGTCGGCAACTGAGCTAACTCCTCGCTTTACGACTTTGAACAACAAGCATTCCATTGCTCCATTCAAAGTTTTCTAAAAACAGTTATAGCCCCCAATGGGGCAATATTATGTTTTCAATCAAATAAAAAAATTTAATTTTACATTAGTTTTTTAAATTAAATTTAGAATTGGTGAAAGCAGGTGTGAATTCTAAAACAAACAAAATCGAAGAGTGATTAAGCAAGCCGTCTTAAATATAGCTAAGCCGACAGCCCTCTATGTGGCTAATAAGCTAAGATATCCACTAAATAGATGGCTCTTCATATCTGATCTTTTTCCTGACACTGTCTATAAATTCCCAAGTGAGTGAGTGAGTGAGTGAACATTAACGTGCAGCTAACTATGCAGCTATTTGAGAGCTTTTGGCGACGGACGTCGTGATTCATATAATTCCCAAATACATAACTCAAAAAGGACATTTTTATCTTGATGTATGCAAAAAATATAATGAAGCAATGTAATGAATTCGGTTACTTTTGGTTTCTAAAAATAACTAAATAACAAAATCATAGAAATTTTCCTTTAATTTTTTTATGTCATTTAGTCTTTGTCAAAATAAATACACTTATATAGGATATTCTTTTCAGTTTTATCACTTTCGATATACGTTTTTTTTACTAAATATAAGAAATTATAATCCGACTTGAATATGAAAGGATAACATTTGTATGGGAACTTTTTAATTATATTGTATTCAAGTAGATTATGGATATGTGTATAAATACAATTTTAAAGTCTTATATTTTTTGCAAGGATCTTTGCTATACTGCCAGCCAAGTAATAGGAGAAAACAGAATGCAAGCAGAACAGGAAAAACAATTTTTAAGCAATTATTATTGAGCAATTCTTTTAACATTAATTATATTTAGGTACACCGTGATCTGGATTGCATATAGGAATATGAATGTAAATATTTTTCTAATCATTAAAGAATACCAATCACGAATCCTTAAGCTTTGCATATTATTTAACTTTAAAGAAAATAAAGGCTAATTTTTTAAAAAAATTATTCAATTCATTACTTTATGTAGAAATTCAACGTTTCTTTAAAAAAACTAAGTAATATTAAAGAAATGACAATATCTTAATTAATTTAAAACTCCTTGTTAGTATTAAATAAAAATGCATTGAATAATTTATGGCAGCAAATAGATTTTATTTTTGTTAAATTTTACTTTGCTTCTTAATTAGAGCGTGATTAATTTTGTTTTGACACCAAATTACTCGACTTATATATAGAAATATTATAAATATATTTATCGCTTATTCCCATTACAAAATCGGAGGAATAAAGGCAAACATTATTACCGAAAAGCAAATGGATTATGTTCAGTAAATATTAGTTTCGAGTGCTTAGAAAAGTTGTAAAAGAATTGAAAAAAAAAAAAGAATTTTCAGGAAAAAAATGTTACTTTATTTAAGAATTTTTTCCTGAAACTATTGAACAACATTTTAATATGAATTAATAAAGAAAGAAACTGAAGTAAACGTCTGCCTTACATTTTGTTCGAGTTGCATAAAATAAGAAAAAGATATGATATCGAATATCAAAAAATTCATAAAGTAAAAGAGTGAAACAAAAAAGAATATTTCACGCTTTTAAATATATCAGATATTTTACACAAAATAAATATATCTAAATTTCTGTTCTTTTATTTGTCATAAGAATTTATAAAGTAGTTATAATAGCTAATACTCAATGATTTTTTTTTCATTCTGGCTTTGTTATTCCATTGCAATCCAGTGAGGAAATAAAAGACTAGTAATTTCAGAATTTAAATTTGAATCAATATTTCATCAAAGACTACAGCATGAGAATAATATGCATTGCTGTTATTAAAATTTAATCAGCTTTTACAGAACTGTTAAACAGCTGAAGGTAGAACTTTGAGAGAGAGAAAAAAAAAAATGCCAACTAATGGAGTGGGTGGTCCTCCTCATCGTTAATGGGGCTTAGATATATAGGAAGTTCGGCAGAACAATATGTAATGTAACTCTTATGTACTATTAACTAAACAAGCTAGGTCAAAATCAATCTTTTTTCATTAATCGTATCATTAATTTTAATATCTTAATTAAAAAAATGTAACTTAAGTGTGCATATTATGCGTCCTCGTTGCTATATGCATTATGCAAAGATGACTCTGATCCAATCGAGTGGAGTTGAAGCATGTTTGCTTACACACAAAGTCATTAAATGATAATCACGCACCATTCAGTTGTCTGAACTTTAAACGTACTACTTTGAGATTGTAATTAAACTAGGATGATAAAAATCGATAAAGATAACGATTTAATTTAAGAATGATAGCTCCATGCATAATTAAGCAAAAAGAAAAGGAAAGAGAATACTTAAAAAAATATTAATAACACTGTTTTCGCAAATTTATTGGTAAACTCTAATAGATCCTGTTTTTGTTATTATTCAATGTAAAAAAAGAATCTGCTTTTATATTTACTGATTTTTATAAATATTTAAACTAAACTTTATTCCCAAATCATATTTCAAGTGAAAAAAAATTAAAAACTGATGTATTCTATAGTTAGAACCATTATACACAGACGATCATTTTTTTACTCTCTATTTTTCTTGCCAAAAATAGAAATAATTTATTTGAAAATTTCTCTAGATTATATATATAAAAACAAGTAACACACAAAAAAAGTTTTAAGTCAATTCCTATTTAGATCAACAAAGAAAAATTTTATTTTAGTTACTTCTTATTAAATAGTTACAATTAATATAAATATGTATATACATGTGACAGAATCACAACATTAAGTGGTTATTCCTTTTTATTCATTATCATTAAAGTATCATATTGTCATCTCCAAAACAATCGTGTATATAAAATTTCAGTTCAACTGAATGCTTTAAAACGTGAGAAAAAAACCTTTTCAAGTTTTGACACAAGTCGCCAAAAGGGTCGCTAACTCGCTAAAAAGGATGCCAACGTGGCTGTATTTGTAATTCTTTAAATAATTAATTTGAATCAATTAATTTTTATTAATTATAATAAAATTATTGCATTGTAATCCAAAATTGATCATGTATATAAAATTTCAGCTCAATTGAGCGCTTTAAAATGTATTTTATTAAGGATTGAAAATTCCACCAAGATAAATAAATAAGTAAACAAATAAATAAATAAGTACATAGAGAGTGTGAGTTAATAGTAGGAATTGAAAAAATATTATCAATGAAGAAAGGTTTTTAATTGCTTGACAATGTATTTATTTTCGTCATGAATGTATACATTATCAGAATATAGTCTGTTGTATGAATGTAAATCTAGTATTTATGGTTTAAAAATAATACTTATTATTTCTTTAAGAACAAAATATCTGAAAGAGTATTTTAAAAATGAGTTATTTCATTTTATCTCATGAAAAGATTGCTTAAATTTCGATTGTACGTTTAAAAAGTTGACAATATATTTTTAAATAAAATGATGAACTAAAATTTATATATCCTGGAGTACAAACAAAAAAAGTCAAATTTTTTTCTTGCACATCGTGTTAAAGCAATGTTCTGTGGTAAAAAAAATAGTTTTAACACTTATCAAGAATGAATATAATGCAAGAAACAATAAAAAATATACAAAAGACAAAAAGTATTTTTATCAACTATATTATCACAGACCCAGCAACAACTCCTTAAATTTTTAGTAAAAGTAGTCCTATTAATTTTTTTTTAGTTTTTCGAAGAACATTTTTAACTAATGTTATAAGTACGAGAGATAGTTCCAAATACGTATTTTCTATTCTAAAGGAAATTCAGATTATTCGTCTGTGACGATCATGCTCTAACTCTTATCAAATATTATTGTTACAGTATAATAGCAAGAAGCACAGCAAGTGTTTCAAGCTAAAGCTTTCTTGAATGCGAGATTAGTTTGTTTTTCTTATGTAAAATCAGTTCATAAATAAGGTAAATAAAATATTTTTTCTAATTTCTGAAATTAAAAAATTTTTAATCTTAAAATTTATATAATTGAAAAATGCTTTTTAAAAAATTAACTATCAAAATACACATTTGATTAAGTTCATAAATAAAATACTAAATAAAAAAAATTTTGTTGATGTAAGAAAAATTGTTTTTCAGCTCATAATAGTATAATAAAACTTTTAAAATAGTTTTGAAGAAACTTTTTCTGCTTACTCTTGTATACATACAGTTAGGAATTTTGTGTAATTCATGTTTAATTTCATCTTAAAATAGAGTAAATAATCTATACCTCGATGTTTAATACGTTAATATTACTATTTGTAGCATTTATTTTATGATAAAAATTGTAACATTCGCAAGCAACGTCGTCTTTTACATTATTATGGCGATTCAATGGAAACTTGACGAAATATTGGCGTTACAGCCAACTTGGCATCCTTTTTGGAAACCAAATTTGGCGTATGTGTGACCTTGTTGGCGACGATTTTCGGCAACTTGGTGATCGTATGAATGCTTTCTAGAAAGTACTGAAAAATGCATATCATCATGATCTATAATGTAAGCAGAGTTTACTGGAAAACGTTGGAAGGTAGCCCCTCAGACTATAAATTGCAGTCGTTTACGGATACTGAGTATTACTTGGGCTGTGTTGAAGTGTTGACTCCCCTACAGAAGAGAGGTTGCTTACGGATAATCTTTAACATTACATATGTACATTTTTAGACACTTATAGTTGTGTCTGAGCGCTGTAGAAGGTAGGAAAACCTTCTGGGATTTATTTTGCGAATTTTAGTACTGTTTCCTGTATTTTAGGGGTTGTTTTCCAAAATAAGTTTTCATCACTCTTAAAGAACTGTTTTGCTCTTTGGGACTAATAGCATAAAATCCATGAATCCGATCTACACAAAAATAAATTTCACATAAACATGATACTAACAACAGAAATAATAACTTTTTAAGTTCAAACTCCGGATTAATACCAGTATTCTAGCCTTATTTTTATTATTATCTTATTTAAATACTAGCATAATAGTATTGAATGAAATAGATTTATTAATAACAAATATCGTATTTAACATTATTTACACAAACAAAGAAAACTCGTACAATGTTGACTCATTTTGTTGACTTGAAATATATGGGTATTAAGATATCAGAGAGAGGGGGAAGAGTATAGTTTGTATATCATATTTTATTTACCCCATACCCTCTAGTATTCAAAATAAATATTTTCTTTAAATAGAAACAGGATTTGTATAATGAGTGTGTATTGCATTATATTTTATTTTGTTGAAAGACCACTATTAAAAAAAGTTAAATATTTTATTCTGATTTTGTTTCATGAATCAAGTACGAAATTTCATATATTTTACTTCACATTTGTAAAACTAAAGCTATTTTTAGATTTTCAATATTCAAAAAAAATATTTTTATTTGTAAATAATACATATAATAACTATTTTTTACGGTGCTGCATATACATGGCTTATTTTAATTACATACTTTCACATTTAATGAATATATTCTAGTAATTTGATACTTAACCCTTCTAAAGACGTCAAAACTCACATAAAAATAAGATGGACAAATGACATACTTCTAGAGCCATTCACACATGAAAACCTTTCTTGTTCAGAACAATTTATAAAACTTCTATAAATCCAAGTTTCAAATATTTCTCGGATATTATCTTAGAGTTCTATTTTTGGCTTCCATTTTCAAATTCATGACTCTAGAGAATCGTTTTCCTCCTTTCGAAATTGAATCCTTTTGACAACCGATAACAGTTACTTTTCGATATAATGTATATCGAAAGGTAAGCTGAGAAAGAATTCGAAGATCTTGGATTCTCTGGGGCAGGGATGATTCTGAAAAGATAAAATAGGTGATTTTTGAGAACATCTATATTTTATTCATTGTTGAATTTCTTTTAGCACCAAGGAAGCATGTACCTTGGAGACTCTATAAGGGCACACACAATACTTTATAAATTCTTTTAAAAGATTGGATAGAATCCGGTGCATTAGAATTCTTTGATCTTTTATTTTAAGTATAGAAAGTATAAACTTTTGGCTTTCTCTTTAACATTTCTACACAAATATTAAATTTAAGTGTTGTTTGTTAAAGTTATTGTAATATTTTTTTTCGTTTCTTGCCTTTAAAAATTGAATAGAATTTTTTTTATTTTCAAATATTTTTAATGAATCATGTGAATCATTTTTAGTTAAATAATAAATAAAACTCTAGAGCAACGATACTCAACCTCCGGCCCCCCGAGCCTTTTTAAGTGGCCCGGTCATGGCCCATTGTTCTGTGAGAAATTCACTTATTTAAGAACATATTAAAAATTGGGTGGGAAGTTATTTGTCAAGAAGTCAAATATATCAATTTTGCTTTTTGCTGTCGGTGTCGTACGGGTACGAATTGATATTCTTTTTCTATTTGGAACGGTTACGGTTAGTGATAACAGACAACAGTGGAATAGCGACAATTTTATAGGTGGAACTAATTTTTAGCTTTCTTTCACATCTTGCAAGTGAAAAATATTCGAAGAAAATATATCGTTTCAAGACGATTGAGAGGTTGACTATTTTGTAGTGAACACAAACATGGATCAGTAATTGTTTGATTTGTCACGAAAGTGCTGTATTTAAAAAATGCCAACAAACATGAATCATTCAATGACACTTTTCCTCGAAGATCTCTTTTAAGAGGTAAAAAGTAGGCTTTCTTGAATAATCTTTACAACAGCAACAAAGTGTTTTGTCCGTGGTAATATCATAGTGGTAACAAAGACATCCTATGAAATTTGATATATTATTGGTAATCATATGAAACTATTTAAAAATACAGAAATAGTGAAGGAGTGTTTCTTAAGGTTCCAAATACGTTCCGAACCATCCGAATACGTTCGGAACCGTGATTTTAAAAAAGCGCATAAATGGATAACTTTCATGATATTTAGTGTCACTTAGTTTAGAATACATGTATAAAATTGTTTTAAGGACATTTTTATAAAAAAAATTATTTAAATACAATATTTCGGCAAAAAATTAACTTAGAATAACCTTTTTCAAAATGTTCTCCTTTTGTGAAAAATGCTTCTATTATAATAATATTTTGCTTCTATATAGGTCAGACCTCTGTACAGAGGCTCAACTATGATCTTTGAAAAATTCACATTATTTTCAGAGTTACAACCAATTGAAATAATGATCGGCGTTTTTTTTCTTAAAATTTCTCCCCTCTGTTATCGTCAAACATGTATAAATCCACTTCTAAGTTATATATTTCAAAAATTCAAGTTGAGACTCTGTACAGAGGTTTGAGCTATATACAAGCAAAATATTATTATAATAGAAGCATTTTTCACAAAAGGAGAATATTTTGAAAATGGATCATTCTATGTTCGTTTTTGTCAAAATATTGTACTTAAATAATTTTTTATGGTGATACTATTCTTAAAACACTTTTATATACATGTATTCTAATCTAAGTGACACTAAAGATCATAAATATTATCCATTTGTACGCTTTTGCAACATCGCGATTCCGAACGTAGTCGGATACCTTAAATGCTTCTAATTTAGTGTTAGTGACAAAAATAAAAATATATAAAAAATAATGGTTAAGAAAAAGCAAATTAGGAGTTATAATATTGATCAATTTTCCACATTTTAAATTTCGAATGTTGTCTTGGTCTTAAAGCATTTCACTCCCTCCCCTCCTCCATTTATCCTCACGTTGCGACCCGCTTGGAATAACTAACATACGTATGCGGCTCGCGTTAAATAACTGACATATGTATGCGGCCCAGCAGAAAAAAAGGTTGAGTACCACTGCTCTAGAAACTGTATTATTTCTTGACGTCGCATGTGGGAATTATTAAATAAAGTCGATTATTTAAATAAAGATACTCTCATCCAGGTTGATTAAATCCTGTTCATTTTTTAAGTTCAAATCACACAGATGCATCCCATCACAGGAATATTTATGATAAATACATAAAAGACATGTTACACATACACACTCAATAAGACAGAGAAGGGAATAAATGATTTCTTAATGTCCGCACCGCACTAAACGGAGTTAGCAGTTCAGTTAAAGTAAAGACTGTTACAAGTTAGTATTAAATAATATTAATATATATTTAAGATTCTTTACGATATTTAGACTAAAAATATTTCCTAGTTAGTTTTTTTTTAGATTCTACATCATTTAATCATTAAAACTGTAAGTACGCGCTTTGAACATATAAATAAATATGAAAATCGATTTCAGTAGGATATAAGATTGGTCGTAACAAAATCATGTGCTACTAAGAATTGCGTCATTAATAAACCATAAATGAGCTTGAAATTTAAGCAAGGCAAATCATCTAAATCCCTGTTTCATTCATTGAAAATCAAATTTTCGAAGCTTTTAATGTTTGTTTTCGAATGCTGTTATTTTGTACGGATTAATTTTTGTACTTAACGTAAAATCCGGAGTATAATGCGCACCGGTGTATAACACACTCCTATACTATCAGCTGAACTTTTTTATTTTTAGGTATATTCACCGTATAACGCGCACCACCTTTTT
This sequence comes from Trichonephila clavipes, assembly GCA_019973935.1. Classification (NCBI taxonomy): domain Eukaryota; kingdom Metazoa; phylum Arthropoda; class Arachnida; order Araneae; family Nephilidae; genus Trichonephila; species Trichonephila clavipes. Next base: position 51,806 of record BMAU01021373.1, on the reverse strand, counting down.
CACGAAGAAAACTGAAATATGCAGGTTCAATGCTCTTAAATTTTGAAGTCATTTATTCGATGTATTATTCCAAGTTTTTGAAAAAAATATTATACTTCTTAGACTTACAACCCTTTAAGTGCATTGGGTGTGCCATTTTTTAAATAAATAGTACTCCAATCTACAGAGACGTCTAATTTTTACAATGCTCATCTATTGTTTTATTTTTAAATCTATCATTTTCATAACGAAGTATAACGTGCACCCGTAAATTTCGATCTTATTTTTTTGTGATAAAAATGCGCGTTATACGCCGGTATGTATCAGAGTCACCGTGCCAAACGAATAGCGCATTTTCCACCAAATTCTAACTGATTGGGTTTATTTTAAAATAAAACACGCGCGTAAGAATCTTTATGTGGTTTTTATATTTTGGTGCGATTCACGTGGCGCAAATCTTGCTGCGGTGGCGTTAATGCGTAAGTACCTTAATTTTACATCTAACACATCGTTATATTACTCTCTTAGGAATTATAAAGTTAAAATACATCTAAACTTAAGATCTTACTTATTAAAGAATTATTCTAATATTGCATAGATGTAATAATATTAACAATAATGTATCAACTAGAAAAGTTGAAACGAGTTGGAGTGCGTTAAAGTGTTTGGGGATAAATAATCAGTCGACGTAATAACGCTAAACAACTTTTATTTAGTCTAATATATTAATATCTTAATAATAAATGTTCAGTAAGAGAGAATGAGTGAGTGAGTGAATATTAACGTCGCACTGTTCAGCTACACGAGGGCTTTCGGCGACAGACACCGCAATCTTGAACTATGTTCAAGTGACGAGGACGACACATGAGCTTTCACCCCCTTCTCCTAACTACCACACCACTCCAACGGGAGGACGTTTGAGCTCACGACAGATTTAACGTGCATCGCGCCCCTACACGGTGGGTCTTTAGTGGTACTATGCTCGAACTCATGACATACCTGCCATGATCCGATACCTTGACCACTGGGCTATCGCAGCCCCTCAATAAGAGAGAAAGAAACCTCGAATCCAAACCAATAATAACAAATATTCATTTAACTTTTATTAAAATTATAGTGACGCAGGTTCCAAATTTAGCAAACTCAAATAATAAGTAATGAAAGAAAGTATTTACACTTACAACCACAAAAACCTCTCCTTACAATTACAGTCGCGACATCCTCAATGCTCCTGCTTCAGGTCTCTTAAAATATCAATCCTAATCTGCAATTATCATGATTCATTCTCAAATCAATCAAACAATCTATAAAAGAGATTTCCCTAAAGGTTAGTTGGAAATACGTTGAGAACCAGCTGCAAAGTATAAGTTAAAATTTCAATAATTTCAACAGATTACATTGAAATTGGTAATGAGATTCATTTGATTTCCCATTTTTTTTCTTGTTGTTAGCTTACTTAAAAATTCAGAGGATTAACAATGAGGTATTTTGCAAAAAGAGACTCGTAACTCTCCTGAAATAAATTTTTTTTTCCATTTGCAAGATAGGTTTGTCTCAGTTTTATATTAATTACAAGTTTTCCAAATGTATCTTTGGCCGCGGTAGCCGAGTAGTCAAGGTATCGGATCGTGGCTGGCCTTGTCATGAGTTCGAGCCCAGTACCACACTAAAGACCCGCCGTGTAGGGGCGCGATGCACGCTAAATCTGTCGAGAGCTCAAACGTCCTCCCGTGGCGTGGTGTGGTAGCTAGGAGAAGGGGGGGCAGCTCAGGTTACGTCCACGTCACTTGTTCATAGTTCGTCACCAAAATTCCTCGTGTAGCTGAACAGTGCGACGTTAATATTCACTCTCACTCACTCCAAATATATCTATTTTTAGCAGCTGTTCATCGATATTAAATTTTTTACCGATTAAACACGTGAATTAGGAAAACATATTCAGACGATGGATGTCTGAACATCAACTAATAAGAATATGGACCAAAAATATGTATTGCTTCGTTCTTGAGTGTTTCAAATCAATCACAGAAATTTTGTTGTTACTAACTTAAAGATTTCTTGATATTATACAAATACAGCAAAATCTACAAAGTTACAAATTTCAAAATTTTCCTTTATTTTTACTACATTTTGCATCTTATCATCTTTATAAAATGAAATAAAAAAATGTTTAATATTTCATTATAATGCTAAAAATTGCAGTTTAACTTAAAGGCAAAAATTTACATAATTTTATATATATATAGATTTTACATTATTACAGATGTATTAAAAATAATAATTAATAAATAAATAAATCTATAAAATTAATTTTTAAGTTCCCTAACCTGTGCTTAAAATTCAGATAATACATTAAAGAATCGTTTAAAGTTGTAAAATTACTTTTCAAAGATACTGCCGAATAAAAACACATTATTAATCATACCTTCTACATTTACTCACATTCCTGAACAACGTCCTTAAGTGCAGTTCAATAAAAATAAAGAAATCAGCATGCAAGCACTAAATTGAAATTGAAATCCTTTATTGCGTTGGCATTCGAAGAGAAAATATATATGATTACTCGAACGTGCAGTCGATTTACTCAGTAATGAATTCCTGTCAAAAATAAAGAATATAAAATCTGGAGAATGAAAAGTTGCAGTTAAAGGGGTGAAAGAATAGATGTGCTTCTCATTTTAATTACATCTAGGAGTTATATTTCCGCCTTCTATTCAGATTCGAATTTGTCTCTTTTGTATAACATTTCTTTGTTTTTAAAATGCGTATAATATTTTGTTAGAAAAACTAGAATGTAATATAAAACTAAATCATTACTATGTGTTTGAGAGATTTCCGTACCACTATTTGCTCTTCTGTAGTTTGAAGCCTTTTGATAATTCATAAATTTAAACATGTTTCGGAATTTTTAACAACAAATCTAACAACACTTTTAATAATTATTTTGACAGCAGCTTTTGCATTTTACCTATAATACTTAGAAACAAAATTTATTGCATAAATGTGTGTGTATGCGTGCGTGCATGTTAGGGGAGTGAGTGAGTGAGCAAGTGTAAATCAAATGACATTTCATCTTGTAATTCATATTCTGATTTTAAAAAGGAAAAAAAACAATTTACCACGAAAAATTAATTCAGTCTATTTAATTCTAATTTGTCTAATGTAGAAGAACAGAATCCTAAGAAATTTCAGACCCATCTAATAAGTTATTAAGAAATAAAAATATGATAATTATCGCGAAGAGCTCAGTACTGCTTTGAATCACAGCTTTTGTCAAAAGGTAAGCCGCCTTATTTTGAAAGAATTAAGTCATAAAACTTCGAAATTAAAAAATAGTTACGTGCAATTGGCATCCAAATAAAGAATTGATTTAATATGCAAACGCACTGCTTGCTCCAAAACATGAACACCTTTTTAACATTACCCCTTGTCCCTTCTTTCAATTTAATGAAATATTTACAGAGTGTTTTTTTCCAGGTATAGAAGTTTAAGTTGGCATTACTTTCCAAGATGGCGACCGATTTAACAACTGTCAAGTGATTTATCCTCAGTTTGGTGTGGCAATTCATCATGAATAGACTCACGCCTGAACAAAGCTTTCAAATTGTGCAATTTTATTTCGAAAATAATGGTCGATTTTCTTAAGCGAATTTTGTTTAGAGATGAAGCGCACTTCTGGTTGAATGGCTACATCAACAAACAAAACTGCCGCATTTGTAGTGAAGCTAATCCACAAGTGTATGTCGAAACACCGTTACATCCAGAAAAACTTATTGTTTGGTGCGCTTTATGGGCTGGTGGAATCATTGGTCCGTACTTCTTCAAAAACGATGAAGGCCACAACGTTACAGTCAATGGTGATCGGTATAGAGCCATGATTACTAACTTTTTCATTCCTGAATTGAACAATCATGATGTCCAGGAGCTGTGGTTCCAACAAGACGGCGCAACATGTCACACAGCTCGTGCCACAATCGATTTATTGAAAGACACGTTTGGTGACCGCCTAATTTCACGTTTTGGACCTGTGAATTGGCCTCCAAGATCTTGTGATTTAACACCGCTAGACTATTTTCTGTGGGGCTATGTAAAGTCATTGGTGTATGCGGATAAGCCACAAACACTTGACCATTTGGAAGACAACATTCGCCGTGTTATTGCCGATATACGGCCACAAATGTTGGAAAAAGTCATCGAAAATTGGACGTCCAGATTGGACTACATCCGAGCCAGCCGTGGCAGTCCTATGCCAGAAATCATATTTAAAATGTAATGCCACAAGATTATCTTTCGAATAAAAAAAATTCATGTCATCGTTGTTTTATTGCAATTTAAAGTTCTATACCTCTCAAAAAAACACCCTTTATATGCGTTCTTTTTTTAATTCTTAATTGGTTTGCTAGCTCTGTTTATTCTTCTTATAATTAAGCTTATTTTTTGTAATTTTTATAAGTTTATTTTCAAAATTGTTTCATTTCATTTTTAATGCACTGTGTGTGTGCTCCTCTTAAAATTATTTTTTGTCATTTTAAATATCTCCATTTTGACACTAAGCTTTTTTTTCAGTTAAATTGATGCATTAGATATTTTGACTACACTACCCTATAGATTTCAATAAAGTTTTCATAGTTTGAAAGTCACAAAATCGAACCGAAATCGACCAAAATCGAAAGATAATTCCTAGCCAAACTTCTTTTTTTACCTTTTATCTGATACCTATTCCTTCGAATATGTGCAGAACTTTTCCTAGTTTCTTCTTTTTTTTTTTTCATCTTACTTGAGAACAAGTTCGTCCATCGTTATTGCATTCCTTTTGCTCCATACTATTTTGTTTTCGGTCATTCTATGATCTGGCAGATGTTCGCTGTCTCTCTCTTTTTCTTTCTTCTTCTCTTTCATTCAATAGCAAAAGCTCTCTGACCATTGTTCGTCGTGCAGTAACTGAGTGGTTAGAAATAAAAATGGACTTGTTCTAGTTGAATTGAGTTGCATGGTTTATTTTCTTTTCAATGTTATGTTATCGTGTTAAATGCAGTTCAGAATAACTTCAGTATTATCTTAAGAATCTTTGCAATAGTAGTGAAATGTAGGTTATAATAGTGAAGGAAATGATGCGGTTATAAAATTCCGTATTTACGTGATTGTTATATAAGTTAGTTTTTTCTTGGTATGAAGTTTGAATCTCTTAACAAAAAATTTATGGTCCTCTCAAAGTATTTATGGAAATTAATCGTTTAATTCGATTTTTCCCTGAAGTATGTAAAAAAAGTAATCCTTTTGAAAAGAAAGCTTTTGGAAGCTTTATTCATGTATTCTTTTAGGAATAGCAAATTGTTTTCAAATATTGGATTACACACGCGTATATATACAGTCGGACCTCTATTTAACGAAGTCGCTAAATCCTGCAAAAAAGTTCGTTATATAGAGATTCATCTTTCAATATACTTTATAAACCACATGTAGCAAATTTTAAATTATATTAGAAAAAGTAATTATTCACACCTTTTTTGTAAATTAATGTATATTTATTTATATATCTACACATCAAAAAAGAAAGAAAAACTGCAAGAAAACAAGAAAAAAGAATGTCGAATAATTCACTGTATTTTCAACAATAAGAAAATAATTGCTTATTAAAATTATGTATGGACATCTTCTAGTTTAAAGCATACAAGTAATTTTAAACATACATTATTTTAGAACTAGTAATTCTAAACATACATTACCTCATGCATTCTTAAATTTAATTACTCATAAAATTAATTTTATTTGAGTTTTTTTATTTGAAAAATTACATTTTTTTTTTTTTTTTTGTTTTAGAAGAGTAAGGCCCCTGGTAAAACCAGTTAAGATTTATAACCACCATAAAATGCGTTAAAAGAGAAAATAACTTGAAATATTCAGAAATACTTTAAAAATACGGAGAGAAAAATTTAATCACAAAAGAAAAAGTTCGTTATATAGAAAATGCACTTCGCTATTGAGAGATTATTTTACGAAGAAAATCGTAAAATGTTCTTGGTTCAAAGAAAAAGTTTGCTACTTAGAAAAATTCGTAATACAGAAGTTCGTTATATGGAGGTTCGACTGTAGTTTCAAATTTGCGAGGGGAAAGCCATTGGTGACTCCAATTAATTGAATAACAGATTGATTGATTGAATATTAACGTCACACTGTTCAGCTGCACGAGGGCTTTTGGCGACGGACCACGTAATTTTGAACCATGGTCAAGTGACGTGGATGACACCTGAGCTAGCACCCCTCCTCTCCTAACTACCACACCACACCAACGGGAGAACGTTTCAGCTCTCGACAGATTTAACGTGCCTCGCTGCCCTGCACGGCTGATCTTTAGTGGTACTGGGCTCGAATTCGTGACAAGGCAAGCCACGATCCGATCGATACCTATACCACTTGGCTGCCCCGGCCAACAGATTTATTTATAGACAAGGACTAGAAAATGTCTACGTGAAGACAAATCGACGTATATACACAAAGAAATTTTATAACAAATTATTTGTAGTGATGGTAAAAGCACTCGTCATAAACAAGCTTTAGAACGCTCCAAAAACGGCTCTCTATAAACATTTCTTAGCAGGAACTCGGACAGATAAATTCTCTCTTATTACAAGCAACGCACAAGTAGATTTTGATCTCGATCGATTGATTCCGAACTTCACTGACCTTTATATAACCTCATGAAAATTTCTAGAAGGTTTGATTCCAGTGAGCTCTCCTTCATTTTTGTTATATCATTCTTCGCCAAATTTGTTACCAAAATAGATAAAGTTACCAATCTGATAACCTCACTCAGATCTTCTAGGGTTGCTATACTCTTATTCAAGTAAATGGTGGGTAGAGTATTTTCCTGGCAAAGTTCTTTTTACCACAAGCGGTGTATCATTGCAAGGAATCGACGGTAAGTTTCATTGCACATCACGTGTCACTGATAATTCAAAAAGAAAGCATGTCCAGAAAGTCAAGGAACTTGGTAAAAAAACTGCGAGAAATACTAATGAATAATGTGATATATTTATTTTGAAATGATATTCGTAACAGGGGAGAAGAAAACAGATCAGAACTTCAGTTCAGCAGTTGCAAGACCACAGTAAACAGCGATACACATAGAAGCAAATATAGGTACAAAGTCAATGAGAGTAGGGATAGCGTCCTGAGATATATCTGTTCATTCCCTGTCAACCATATTCGCCACAGCTCTCTTCTGAACTTGGCGGTGGCACGGCATACAATCGGCGTCCAATCACGCTCCAGACGTGTCCGATCGGAGAGACAGTATGAGAGAGTGGTGGTGGCCGGAGAAGTACATGTGCATATCACTTTGACCGATGCATACAATGGGCGGTTGAGAATTATTTTGCTCACAAAAGACACTGGTCATCCTCCTCGAATGCAGATGAGTGCTACCAACTGTAGCACATCATACGCATATTATTGATGTATACGCATATCATGACGCGTTGTCACACGATAGGATGTTCCACAGACGAAATCGAATTGGATCTGTGCTCGGTGACTCTCATTGGACAAAAGAGACTTAGCTTGCCTGAGAACACTAACCTATACCATTCCGTCACCGACGTTGCTCTAGCCCAGGACCATTGCAAATGGAATTTTTCGTGCTGTGAGGTTAATGGCAGTCTTCATACTAAACGCAAGGGCTCCTAGTAGTTAATCGATGTGTAATGGTTCCTCGTTATTATGGAAACCATCAGGAGTGTCCTACACATGCTGCAAAATGGAGACAGAAGTGACTTGCGGTGCCATCCCCGGTCGTCAATAGATACGTCTATATCCATACAGGTTTACATATATTTAAATACCATAAGCTACAACGGAGATTTTAAACTAAATGAAAATAAATTGTTTCTTCTACATTATTTTTTTTTTCATTTTACCATATCACCTTAGAAATCTGGTTAAGTTTTAAAACTATGTGTGTGTGCGATCAGAAGTTAATTATAATACTGTTAACTGAATCTGGTATTTTCAAACCATTCATTTCTGAAACGTATTTCACCATTATTCCTTTGTAAGGATGAATAGGTATTAAGTGGCGTAGTGGAGAATATTAGCCCCCCTCCAAGATCAGGTTTGGGGTTTTAAGTTGGCTCCTAAAAGGATTGAAAAACCATACGTACTTGGCGGCAGTCAGGCTTTGGGCCCACTAGCGATGCAGGGGTGTACGTTACGCCACTGTATGTATTATTGATTGAATGCTATAATAACCAATTACAGCTGATTTATCATTTTGAAAACTGATTTGCTTTCTATTATGTTGCTATAAAAGTAATTCTTAAATTTCTGCCTGTTATTTACTTATTTGTTATCTTCGCACTATATTCCTGGTGATTTAAAACATTTGCCTGCTGAAATTACTTATGTTTTCTTAAAATAAAAGAATTATTTTAGGTTGTATCAAAAAACACATTAAATCTGAAGAATAATTAAAAATTCATTAAACTGTCTAATATAAGTATAAAACCTTTCTGTAAAAGTATTTTTCCTATTTTTTGCAACGCATGATATAACTCAATGGCTTTCCTGATGGGTAAGTTAAAAAATATTTTTTAACACTGTACTGTTGTTTTTCCCTCAGCCCTTTTCCCTTATTTATCATAGTTTTTCTACTTTTATTATTAAATTCATCAGGTGGAGTAAAGAAAGGTCTTCGATAAATACTTTCATGTACTCATCTGCTTAGGAATATACATAAAAAGACTGAATGACAGTAAGACTGATAGGTGTAACGGCAAATTATATACTATCAAATATTCATTCTGAACTTCTTCCAAGATCACAGACGCAGCCTATATATATTTGCAGGACCTTCACAACGTGCGTGTGTGCGCAGTTTTAATCTCTTTCTTAACAATCACAACTTAGGTAAGTCACAGTAATTTGCTTTAGGAAGCACAAACTTTCGATCTTTTTCATTCAAAACTCGATTTAATTATGAAGAAACATATCTTTAGGAACTCCAGAAGGAACCATCTTGTTGATTTATTCAAACTTCCTGCCATAATTCAGAAAGAGAGGGACGTATCTTTAAAGGCTGATGATTAATTAGTGTATTGCAAGTTTTCTATGTATTAAAACTTCTGGGGTGTTTATGCAGCATAATTATAATGCAGAAGTAATTTGGGGAAGATATTTTGTTTCCTTTATTGTTAAAAGTTCAGATTAAATTGGTCTTAATTAAATGTGTAACAGCAATATAAAACTATAATAATCTTTTTAATATTAATGTAGAGAAAGCTCTACTTTTTATTATAAAAATCTTTTTAACCCCTTAAGCTGTCAATTTTTTTAACGCAAAATGTTCCCAAAAAAGCACGTTTTTTTTGTTGCACATAACTAACCATAATACTTAACAGAATGCGAAATAAAAGAATTTTAATTTAATTTTTAATTTAAAATTTGTCACACTATCTTTCATTTCCTACTATTATTTCACTCTCTCCCTATATATATATACAGTCAGGTCTCGTTTTATGCGGTAGATACGTTCTACCAAAAAACGCATATAAAAAAATCGCATTAAAAAAGACATTACTTGAATGGAAAAAGTAGGGATACGTTCCTTAGTTTTCTAAAATTGCATAAAACCAAAACAACTAGTTAAAATTAACTTAAAACCGCATAAAAAAATTACAGAAATGAAAAGAAATAGGCTGCATGATAAATTACTTCGAATGTCTGAAAGAAATTCATACAAAAGCTAAAAAAACTTGTATTCAAACCTTAATTCATTTTATTTTATGGAAAAGTAATACACATAGTTTTACATTTTTAATCATTATCGCTATCTGATAATGGTTTGCACCGTTTGCGAAGTGGTTCCAAATCACCATCAGAAGAGACTGCCTCTGCAGTAGGTATTTGCGGTTAAGGCCACGGATTTTCACAAACTTCATTCTCGTTCTGTGCAGCTCTTCCTTTTCTGACAATGTAATCAGAAATTAAACTTTGCGATGAGGATTCTTTTATTTTTTTATATAGTTCACGATATCCAGACATGCAGTTCTGCAGCTCATGTTGTAATTTAGAGGTTCGTTCAGAATTGGGGTCATTACTAAGAAAATGGTTTTCTAATTTACTGCAAAGTTGAAGACCTTCTTGAATTAATTTTCCAGTGAGGGGAGTTGATTTTTCGTCCTCATCATTATCACCTTCTAGACCTACGACTCCGTCTACAGTTAGATCTAAAGTTAAATCAATAATATCATTGTCACTTAATGCATCATCCACAAGCAATTCATCTGTATCGTCGTGGTTGAAGGTATTAAAACCATCTCCTCAAATTTCATGTGTCAAATTAATTATTTCATCTGATAGTGTCGATGTTTGAGTGGTTGTATTGTCTGTCACACATGCTGCCCAAATCTTTTTCCAACAGGCATTTAATGTTCTAGGTCTTATTTGAGCGGAAGCAGATGCGACATGAATTAAACAATCAAAAATAGAAAATTGTTTCCACACATCTTTTACTGTTAAGGACTCATTTTCTAGTTTATTCAAGATGAATTTGTACGTTGTCGTAATATAATATTTTTTAAAAGTTGAAATTATGCCTTGATCTAATGGCTGAATAAGGCTTGCTGTATTGGGCGAAAGAAATACTAGCTGAACATTTGGATGTTCTAATTGTTTATGACTTGCTGCATTGTAAACAATTAATAAAACTTTAAAATCGAGAGATTTTTCCTTCATATAGGCTTCCACTTCTGATACGAAACAATCATTGAACCATTCTGTAAAAATAGCTGTTGTCATCCAGGCTTTCGGGTTAGCCATCCAATGTACGGGCAGTTGTTTTAAATCTTTACCTTTAAGGGCGCGTGGTCTAAGAGATTTATTTATTAAGAGAGGTTTTCAACATCCGATCTCCTGATGCATTGCTACAAAGTAATAAGGTGACTCGATCTTTACTTTCTTTATATGTCCACTTGCAGTTCTTTGTGATGTAAGTACGGTTAGGCAATTTTTTCCAATAAAGTCCTGTTTCATCAGCGTTAAATACTTGATCGGCAGAATAGTCTCCATCTTCAATAATTTTCGCTAGCTCCTCTGGAAATATTTTTGCTGCTCCTTCATCTGCTGTCGTACTCTCTCCTGTTACCTTAATATTATGAAGTGCATTTCTTTTTAAGAACCCGGTTAGCCATCCTTTGATAGCTGAAAATTCTTTTCCAGCTTGGGAAGTGGAAGTTGATGGTTCTGACTGTTTCATTGACTTATAAAACTGAAGAGCTTTTTCTTGGATTAAATAACCACTTACAGGAATCCTTCTTTGAACTTATTCCTCAATCCAAATTGCGATGGCTCTTTCCGTTCTTTCTAATAATACATCTCTTGTGTACGATGCAAATTTGGTGCTTAATTTTGTACCAGAAATGACCGATTTTCTTATTGTAGCTTCATTCTTTTTAATTGCTCTGACAGTAGATTCGCCTAAATTAAAATGTTTTCCAATATAGCCATAGATCCTTCTCCTTTTCCTAAGCGATCTAAAATTGCAATTTTCGTTTCCAACGCGAAATTGACTGTCTTTGATGTGTTTTTTTTCTCCATAGGGCCAAATAAAATCTTAGAAAAGAAATTTTAAAAAATTACACTTACGATTTTCTAATGAAAAATAAAACTTTACGTCACTCACTTTAAATCCAGAAATCAAAATTTGCTGCTCATTATATTGCAACTTAATTTCGCCACTTATTAAAGTGAAACTTTTATAAAAATGAACGAGGCACCGCTAAGAGAAAATGGAATTTCGAAATAATGATATCGTATCGGTATACTACTGAAATAACGAATGCGAATCTAAGACTGTCACAGCCGAGCCGCAGACGTAAGTACCAAAAAGATACGGAAATTCTCGGAATACTACGATCTAAGTCTCAGTATAAAAAATAATAACAACAAAAATCTGGGAATGTTTGGAATACAAACCGCAAATGTTTGAAAAACAAAACCGCACAACTTCAAAATCGCATAAAAACAATCTGCATAAAAAGAGACCTGACTGTATATATATATATATATATATATATATATATACAGTCAGTTAGTTATCTTAGGTTTATAACTATATGATTATTTATATATTTTTGTTTATATGTATATGTATATGTGTGTATAAATTTATTTATATATATGTGTATGTATATGTATATGATTATATATTAAAAAATTCTTATATTGGATTATATATATATATATATATATATATATATATGTGGGGAGACAACAAGGGGTCCAAGACGTTGGTCTTTCTTCTATTTTATTTTAACATTAAACAAAAATTAATTAAAAAGGTAGATAAGTTTTTACAGATAAGTTTGACGATGATATTCAGAAGGTAACGCCTGCTCGCGCACCTCTCGCGTTCTCCTTTTCTCTTTCTCTAATTCTAAGTTTTTTCTCAAGAGTCTCTGTTTTTACAGTTTCAGTTCTGCTTTTATTTTGATGCGCCTGCGCGCGAAGACTGTGTTTTGCTTTTGGCTGCATGCCACAACGGCCAGCCTGACTGTACGCTGTCCGCAGCGGTATTTCCATGGAGACCAGAGGAGAATCTGAAACATACAAAAAAACGGAACAGACAAGGACTATACGACAAATATATAGAGATTAAACATATCATAATTTTTCTGAACTAGACAGTTTCTCCATCATGTGGAGGCACCTCTTCGACATCCGGAAGGTTCCACAGGAAAACATTGTTTCACAGGCATAAGAACGTCTTTTTTTTTTAACAAGTTGATCTTTGGTTGAACGCATCGATATTTTCCTCTGTAGAGTTCTGGACGTCTGTTCAAAACGATTTCTCTTTTTCCTTCGCTTCCACTGCCAAGGCTCAAAAATTTTCCGGAGCAACACAAACCGTCGATGTTCACTCTTCATAGGTAAAGGGTTAGGTGAGCGGGAGATAAATTCCACGGAACTCGTTTTCATGGCACCATTGGCTTTCTTACACAATACTATATCAGAACATTTTTCTCTTACAATACTCAATTTTAACTTAGTAATCTTAATTTTATTACATTTATAATCCTTAACTAGAGAACTCGAATCATTTCTAGTATTAAAGTTTTTAACATGTGATAAATCATAACTAGAGTTTTCTATCACATTTGAAACAGAAACATTTGGAAAAGAAACAGCACTAGAATAAGCATAAGCATGAGCACCTAAAGAGGATTCACTTTCATTCAATAAAACATCGCTCTTTGCGTGGCCTAGTTTCTCTATTTCAGCATATACACTGGGATGTATAATAAATTCTTCGGTCAAGGTCGGTGATATTGCCGTTCTCACACTTAAGCTAGGAGAGTGTTGATTAAGAGAAATATTTATGGGTTTAACTTCTACCATACGCTGTTCGCCAAAACATGAACTTAATGTTATGATCTCTTCGGAAGGTGTTTGCACTCTAATTAGTGAGGAATTTAAAACTGGGATCTGGCAACCTGAATCAATCAATGCTGTTACGGGCTGATTTTCCACAAAAATGTTTACGTATTGAAGATTTGTGAATTCATCGCTATTTTGTTTTTCGCTCTCGATTTTCAAAGTATTCACATTTATTCTATTATGGATGTGATCATTAGATTCTTTAGGTTTAAAACGCTTCTCACAGTCTCTTGCGCAATGAGATGAATCACCGCATATAAAGCAATTTTTATTTTCTCTTTCATGATATTGGGGATAGTTCTCTTTAATCTTTGTTTTAAAGTTTTGTGATTTATTTTTAAAGGGGTCTTGGGTATATCCATAAGTAATAGGAATTTCTTTATGTGATCCGCTTCTAGATGAAATATAAATATCACACTCTTTAGCTAAATCAATAGGCCTAAACCAATCTTCTGCTTCTCGAATGCCAATATGAGTTGCAGTTTCCTTATTTAAAGTTTCAAATAATTTATCAGAAATTATAAGATCACATAGAGATTCAAAGGAATTAACTTTTCTTAACGAACAATAATATTGGAAGTTTGCCGTCAATCTTGCAGCAAATTGAATGTATGTCTCGCCTGATGATTTTACAGCATTTTTAAATGAGTTTAAACACTCGCGAGGGGTTAATTGGAATTCTCTGAGTACTATAGATTTTAGTTTTTCATAGTCATTTAATTCCTCTTCTTTAATATACAGTAAGACGTTATGAGCTCTTTCGCCCAGAAGATTTATTAAAATTTCAGATTTATATTCGTCATTTATTTTCTTGGTTAAAAATGCGCGTTCTAATGATTGGAAGAACAGATTAAAATTTTCAGATCTGGTGGGAACAGGAAGAGATAAAGTTTTTATACTTTTTATCATATTTTCTATGTTAGTTTCGAACTGTTTTTCTTCGACTTTAGCTGCAGGATTTAAACTTAATGCTTTATTTTTAGCCAATTGAAGTTCGATTTCTTTTTCTAATTTTGCTAACTGAAGTTTCGCGAGCTCAATTTTTTGTTCTGAAGTTACCTCTCTTTCGTTTTGCGATACTCTCTCATCTATACAGTTTTGAATTAAAGTTTTAACGAAATCTGGATCACTTTCAAATGTACTACTGTTCTCAATTTTAGTCTTTAGTTTAACTATAGTGTCAGTACTTTCCACAGTACCGTCTAGCTCCTCAACAACTCTTATGAGATCCTCTTTAAGAGCGTTTTTATACATTTTAGAAAAATTTAGAAAGATCCTACCTTTTTTTTTTTTCTGGCTCCCTTGTTGCTCGCACGTACGATGTATCCAATGAAGAAAAACGTTGTGAATCCACTGATTTCACCTCTTCGCAGGTAATATAGTTGAAATTGTAGTTCCGGCCTCTACACAGGCGGAATTTTCGTCGATGGGTTTTCCAACCTCTACACAGGCGGAATATTTGTCGATGGTTCGTTGAAAAATACACCTCTACACAGGTTATTTTGTTATTTGTTCCGACCTCTACACAGGCGGAATATTTGTCGATGGTTCGTTGAAAAATACACCTCTACACAGGTTATTTTGTTATTTGTTCCGAACTCTACACAGGCGGAATGAAGTTGAAAAATTCAACCTCTACACAGGTTGAACGAAGTTTCCGAAAAATGGCGGAGCGTCTCCTTCACGGACGCTGTTGTTCATTGTCCAGACTTTGGTTCAAAATCGAAATTTTATCTATCCCGGCCGAACCCCCATAATTTGTGGGAGACAACAAGGGGTCCAAGACGTTGGTCTTTCTTCTATTTTATTTTAACATTAAACAAAAATTAATTAAAAGGTAGATAAGTTTTTACAGATAAGTTTGACGATGATATTCAGAAGGTAACGCCTGCTCGCGCACCTCTCACGTTCTCCTTTTCTCTTTCTCTAATTCTAAGTTTTTTCTCAAGAGTCTCTGTTTTTACAGTTTCAGTTCTGCTTTTATTTTGATGCGCCTGCGCGCGAAGACTGTGTTTTGCTTTTGGCTGCATGCCACATATATATATATATATATATATATATATATATATATATATATATATATATATATATATATATATATATATATATATATATATATATATATATTATATATATGTCTTGCTCAAATTTTTAATTGTTAATAAAATACTTTCTATTCATCCATTCAAGTTCAAATACATTTTTTAAGTTTGTAGTGGATGATGCTTGATGTTAATATAGTTTTTCCAAATATTAATACATTAATTAAATTAAAAAATGAATAAATAGTAACAAACAAACAAAAAATAGTACAACACCCTATACAGAAAGGAAAATGGAAAATTGCTAGTAAAATCGCTTTTTATTTTGTCACTTAATATTGTGATTCTGTCGTATGTATATACATATTTATATTAATTATAACTATTAACTAAAAAGTAACTAAAGTAAAAAAATTTTAATATTACTTGTTTATTTTAGAATTGTAGAACACAAATACCCTAAATGTTTGCTTTTTATAAGCACACTCTGCATGTGAAGGAGGTTTAATACAGGGTGCGGCAAAAAAAACTCGGACAAATATCTTTCCTCCAAGAATAGTTAACGAATTTCCTTTTAATTGGCGCGTTTTCATATTTCTTTATCTAACTCTTTAATAATAAATAATTTTTAATTATATTTCTTAGTTTTTACTTTGATTTATGTGTTTTTGATAATGTCGTGCAAAAGGTCTGCTATTTTAGATTTGTTTCAGCAAGAAAAATGACAGTTCGTTTGCTGAATGTACCTCGGCAAACAGTGTCTTGTGCAATCTGCCGTATCAAAGAGCTTGGCAATGATGGTCGACGTCCAGCAAGTGGGGAAAACGTACTGTAAACACTTCAAGGAATCGTAAGGTCATCGAAAAGCGAGTCTAGGTTTCCACGAGACAGATCACTCATGACATGGGAATAAGTGACAGATTGGTGAGGCGAGAATAGCCAAAACGAAGCTTGAACTGAAGCCATACAAGTTGCGCCTTACTGTAAAAAACAAAGTCGTACGACTCAGAAGATGCCGAAAACTTTTGAGACAGACCGCAAGTCAGCGCTGTGAGGGATTTCTTTTCACTGATGAGAAGCTCTTTATGGTTCAACAAGTTCATAACTCCCAAAACGATAGAATCTGGTATGTGGACGTTTCAAGACCATCGGCAATTGTTGAACATCGCTAATGTCCAAAATCGGTCATGGTCTGGGCTGGAATTTGCGCAAGTGGCACAAAACCTTTGGCTTTTGTGGAAGAGGGCGTTAAAATCAATCAAAAAGTGCACCAGAAGGACATTATTGAAGCTGTTGTACTTCCGTGGGACCAAAAACATTTCAAAAATGCAAATTGGATGCTTCAACAAGACTCTGCACCAGTTTGCTAAGCCAAAAAGACACAAGAGAGGGGCAAGGTGAATTTTCCAGACATGATATCATCTGAAGAATGACCACCTACTCGCCGGCTCTCAATCCATGGAGTACAGTGTATGGTCCATTTTAGAGTCCATTGCCTGTAATAAACCGCGCAAAACTTTGGACTCTCTAAATCAATCACTTCTGCGGGAATGGGATATATTAAAGGTAAAAGACTTGAGGTTCATTGTTGAACATTTCTGCAAGTATTTGCACCTCTGCAATTCTGCAAACGGCGGTCACTTTGAAACTAATTCAATTTATTTATTAGTACGAGTGTACTCTTATTGTTATTTGTTATATTTTGTTAATTTCTTATTTTTTTTATAAAGTTATATAAAAAATTGTTTGTCCGGGGGGTTTTGCCGCACCCTTTATATCTTAAAAGATTTTCTCCCATACTTATAAAAAATTTAATGTTCGTACCATTGTTTCAAATGATTGAGGTTTCTGTGTATGAGCGCAAATATACACACAATTTGAAGCATGGTGTATTACTTAGTCTTACACAGTAATGGGGGACAGAGAGATAATATCGGCCTTTTCACTTGTATGTAACCGAGTCTTTGAACTCGATTTTTACCCACTTTAGAAGATCATATTCATTTGAAATTTTGCACATTTGTCAAGAATCGATGACAATACAATAATTTCATAATTTTGTTCCATTGTCCTGAACAGGATAATCAGGAATAACGATTTCCAGATTTAGCAACTGATTCATTACATTTCCAGATTTGGCGACTAAATCCATATATCATTGCCAGATTTGGCGACTAATTCTATATACTATTTACAGATTTGGCAACTACATAATTCTATATACCATTTCCAGATTTGGCGAAGAATTACGGATTCCATTTCCAGATTTGGAGACTAAAAGATTCAGAGCAACCCTAAAAGCGAAAACGTTTTTTTTTTTTTTTGCGTCAGCAATTCTTATCATTCTATAAACAATTTTCCAGTCTTTCTGAAAATGGAAATAAAGAAATAGATTCGTGAATGGGAAAAAAAATTCTTCTAACTCAGAAATGGGCAAACGTTTTCGGTCGCGGGTCAAAAATTTAAAAAAAAAGTATATGAATAAATGAAAGTTTAAAAAACTAGAAAAATGCATGCTTTTACTGTAGATCGAACTAAAAAATGAAAAATAAATTATAGTTTAAAATTTTTTTAAAAAAACACGCTTTTATGGTTATAATCGAACTAAAGAGTAAAAAAATAATTCTTAATATAAGAATAAAATGATTTACGAGAAAATTAGGGGTGTGCTTTGTACTAAATTTTTAAACTAACTCCGCATTTCGGAATAGAACTAATAAGAAATTATTACAACTGATATAAAGCACACCACGCGCTTTTACCCCCCCCAATGACATTAATTTTCTCGTAAACCGTTTTATTCTTATATTATTATTATTATTTGCTTCTTAGTTCGATTAACCATAAAAGCGTGTAATTTTAGATATTTTTAAAGTATAATTTATTGGATTATATTTCCATTTTCATTTCTTCTCAAGCAACTAATTGCACATTGCCTTGCCAATCCCTGCTCTTTTAACAAGCTGTTATTTAACTAGCAATGTAAAATATTCGGGTGGAATCTTGCAACTCAATTTTGAAGCTGATGTCTTCAACCGATTGAGCTGAAATTTGGTATACACGGTTAGTTTGGATGACAATGCATGTGTGTTTGGACCATTTATATTCCAATATCACAATTAGTTAAAAAGTTATTAATTCAAGTAATTTGTTCGGTGGGAATCTTGCAAATAAATTTTGAAGCTGATATATTTACCCGATTGAGCTGAATTTTTGTATACACGCTTAGTTTGGATAACAATACATGTTTTGCCAATTTATATTCCGATATCGACCTACTTACTGTAACGATCTTGTTGAGGTGTTAAGGCGAGCATGTTTACTATACAACAGGTGTCGAACAGGACCGCAGCTCAGATGGTAGAGCGTTCGCTTAGCATGCGGAAGGTACGGGGATCGATACCTTGAGACTCCAAATATTATTTTTCCCTGTAAAATATATTTGAAATTCTTTTGATTTGTACAACGAGAGATATTTTACAATACTTCTCTTTGTATACGCACAAAGTGTGCTATATTACACACAAGCTTTTATTTAACTTGCAATGTAAAATGTTCGGGTGGAATCTTGCAACTCAATTTTGAAGCAGATGTCTTCGACCGATTGAGCTGAAATTTTGTATACACGTTTAGTTTGGATGACAATACATGTTTGGCAATTTATATTCCGGTATAGTGTATTTAATTAAAAAGATATTAATTAAAGTAATTTGTTTGGATGGAATCTTGCAACTCAATTTTGAAGCTGATTTCTTCAACCGATTGTGCTGAAACTTTGTATTCACGTTTAGTTTGGATGACAATGTATGTTTGTGCCATTTACATTCCGTTATCGAAAATAGTTAAAAAGATATTAACGTAATTTGTTCGAGTGGAAGCTTGCAAATCAATTTTGTAGCAGATGTGTTCTTCAACCGATAGAGCGGTTTTTTGGTTTTAATATAATATTATAGTAAAAGCAACAAAAAAGGAGCTCTAATATTTTTTTTCATTAATTTTGCTCTGTCCAATGTTGTTTTGGTCTTGAAGCGTTTTCCCCTCCCCCCTCCCATTATTCTCTTGTTGCGGCCCCCAAAAAATATCTATAACATAAAAATGGCCTAGCGGGAAAAAAGACTGAGCTAGCCTGTTCAACATTAACCGACTGATGACGTTGCAACAACGATGCTTTGACTGAGATGAACAGATTGAGAAACCTGTACAGTGATAACTAAAAAGTAAAAAATAAATTTAAAGTAAAAAACCTTTTTTTAAAAACAAGCTTTTATTTAAATACTCTAAAAAGAATAAAATAAACTTTTCTTTTAAAACTTTTTTTGCTATCAACTTATAACGTCATTACACATATAATATAAAAGCTTGTCGCAAGATTTACCTGTGTAGATAAACAAGCAAAGTAAAGGACTTGATTTGATTCATTTTAATTTTCAAAATTTTCAAACTAAGTATAAATACGAGTACTTTAATCTCGCGACAAGCTTTTATATTATAAATTGTGTAATGACGTTATAAGCGGATAGCAAAAAAAGTTTTAAAAAAATTTTATTTTATTCTTTTTAGAGTATTTAAATAAAAGCTTGTTTTTTTAAAAAAAATTTTTACTTTAAATATTTTTAATAGTTTCAAGAAACTTAATTCCTTCCTTCATCACAAAGAAGATCCCGGATGAGAAGTATTTCAGCACCATGGACAAACTGCATCTCTTAAAAATACTAGCACTAATAATCTAACTGTAGGGATTTAAAACATAAACAAACTAAGATAGAAAGAAGAAAAGATCAGTGCTCCTACAGCTTACTGACAAACTGGTTAAATGGTTAAAAAGGTATTTGTTTTAAAATAGTTATGTATATAGTGATTTTTTTTTATTTTCTTACGGGAGAAGTAATGTTTATTTTTTTATCTGTAGGAAACACATACATTCATATACAGGGTGCGGTAGCTGAGTGGTTATGATTGCTATTTCATGGCCGACGTTGAATCTGTTGGATTGTCAGATTGAGCCCTGGTGCCCGTTGACCATTGACCTGTAGCCACACTCATTCGACCATCCATATAGAAAAATTGATGTACGTCGAATGTGTGTGTGTGTTGAGGCTCGAAGTTCCCACGTCGGCGTGGTGTGGAAGTTTGGTGAGTAGAGTACTAGCTCAGGTGTCGTTTTCATCACTTGACCAAGATTTAGAATAAAGACATATATCTTTAATAGCCTTCATGTAACTCCTAAGTGCGATGTTAATAAATGATGAACAAATCAATCAATTCATATACAGGAATTTTTATCAGATTTTAAGTAGTTATACAGTAATTATAGCGCACTCTATAATATAAACATTTTTAAATAAATATAATTTAAAAATTTTAAATGCAAATTGAGACACAGATACAAAAAACAGGCATGAAAAACAATAAATTGCTTATTTAACCCTCTAACTGGACACCATCCTCCTGAAAAGTTATTCCGAAAGCGTTTAACTCTTATTTTGCGATTCCCTTCAAAAATGCAACAGACTTTTTTCCTTTCTCCCTTTTAGAACTTGGGTGGTCGAACGGGGAAAATTTTATGACCCAGTTCGGTCCCTTTTGAAAAGTAAGAACCAAGAGACCAATCGTTTACAGCTAGCTGTTAAGTTGCCTTGGGCAATCTTCTTTGAAAGCGTAGATATCCTCTCTTGATCAATCCTCTTTGAAACATACGGTGTTTCTTTCTCCTATATGTTCAGTCACAGTAAAATTAAAAACGAAATGAAAGGTAAAAAAAAAAGAGGAAAAATGAAATAAATAGTATGTTAGAAGTTGAAAAATAATTATATTTTCTTCAAAGAAAATTTATTTTTCTGTCATTTTTTAAAATTAAAATATATATATATATATATATATATATATATATATATATATATATATATATATATATATATATATATATATATATATATATATATATATATTTGGTATTGCAATTTAAACCAGAAAAAGCATCCTGTATTCATTTTTTGAATATGAGAGTAAGAAAAACGCGCTCACTTTCCTGTTTTTAAAAAAGTAATGAGGTAAAAAGAGCAAAGGCCCTATCTCATTTTTAAACAATAACACAATAAATATTACATTCAATGATTATATTTATGAAATAAAACCGATCTTTCTCTATTCAGTTATATTTTTAATTTAAAATAGCATAAAAGGATTTGAATACTTTTAATTTATTTTAATTAAAATCATATAAAAGATATTTTTATGTTAACTGAATATTTTTCGGAAAAAAAAATTTAAATTTTCCTTCCTAGTGTTCTCTTTTTCGAACTTCTTGTATTAAATAAAAATTCCTTTTCTACATCGGCATTTGTGATGGACATAACACACATTCAGTCAATAATTTTTAATTTTAATGGGGGATATACTTCTTCAAATGCGCATGACAGTACTTCTAACCATTTTCTACTCAAGTTAAATTTCTTATCTTTCTGTTTCTTTTATTACAAGGAAAAATGTCACACATCGATAACTACATTTTCACACAATTCAGTCATTACAAATTCTATTGTGAGAAAAGTTCTCCCTAATTAATCTTGTCTTTCAAAACAGTACACTTAAAACAATTTTGTTCAGTGAAGTTAACCGACAGTTCCACAATGTATTCATACCAAATTTTAAAAACAAATTTAACACTTGGAAATGTATCCTGTATTAAATTTTTCAGTATACACAAATATTTCCTGCTGTAGGAAGATATAGTATGAGAGATGTGGTGTGCGGTTGTGAAAGAATGTTTTCGTACGTGTAGACTATTTTTGAAAATTTAAATATCACTGAAGCTGATCATATAACTGCAAATGAG
Source organism: Trichonephila clavipes (assembly GCA_019973935.1). Taxonomy (NCBI): domain Eukaryota; kingdom Metazoa; phylum Arthropoda; class Arachnida; order Araneae; family Nephilidae; genus Trichonephila; species Trichonephila clavipes. Next base: position 29,519 of record BMAU01021373.1, on the reverse strand, counting down.
CCTTATTTTAATGTGTGCTGGTATCAAAAGTAAAACACTTTACAATATTAAACAGCCTATGGGTTTATACTCAATATCAAACTATTCGCAAAATGGCTTACAACTTCTATTCAAATTGTAAAGAAACTGAAATATAAATATATCTTACTGCAGTCAAAAATATTCATAATATGTAAGTATCCTGTTGCTCCACTTATTTCTGTACATTTTAAAAACTGTAGCTGAATGCAATTTTTTATATTTATAAACGAGGCATAACAGCTCACACAGTCGTAAAAATGTCCGTATCATTTTTAAATATACTACTATAAAACGTATATGGATTGTAAGATCAGTTGTAAAAATCCTAAAAGCTTTTAGAGGAGCTAAAAACATGTAATTTTGACTGATCAAATTTTGATATAATACACAAATATACATGTTATTAAGCAAATACATTTGAAAAATCAAACTTCTGAAATAAACGTAATTGAAAGAAAAATGTTTAATTGCAAATGAGTGGAAATACATGTTTATCTAAGGGGTATCCCCAAAGTGAGGTAATCCTCAAACTTAAGACTCAAACTCAGAAGCACAACAATCCATGAGGGCCAGGAACTACTGTGCCCATCTTAATACACGTGACCATTGGACGCTGAGGTGCATGAACAGATGTCCCGATTTGGTGGTCTGTCTGAAGAGAGACCTTCAGTGTTTAAGACCCGAAGCAAGCTTGGTACTCATTTATCGACCGAATGTAGCGAGGATGAAAGGCACAGTCGACCTTGCGTAGCCCGTTAATAGAACCCCAGACCTGTGGTGTGGAAGCACTATACACTTCCACTCAATCCTATTCGGTGAAAAATAAAATTTAATGTCAGAATCTTATATAAATCCCTAATGAATGAGGGAGTCCAAACTTTTTTTTCATGTAAACTGTTTAGACGGAAATGGTTAATTATGAACATTTCACAAGTTGCATAAATTAAAATTAACCGTTATAGTTAACATAAATTTTTAAGGGTACAAAAGGTGTATTTCGGCTGCACGAATTAATTTTAAAAGGAATACGGTTACGAAAAAGTAGTACAAATCTATCTAAAGTAGTGTTGGTTACCTTAGATATTGTCAAACACAACAATGTATTGGAAGCCAATTCCACAATTCGTTGTTATAAAAATGTATCGAAAATTACAAGATTTATTTTTGCATTTGTAATTTATATATATATATATAATTTTTCCTGGGAGCTTTAAAAGCTAGAGCGGCATCCATCAAAACCGCGGTTCTCTCTCTGTTTTTCCAGATCGCCCCTGACTAAGCCGGCTCTGCCATAGTAAGTGAAAATGCCGTATTTTGTTTGTCAAGATCATTTTATAGCAGACTGCATTTTTCATGTATTTCAGATGGTCGTTTTATATTTTCTACATCAATATCTTAATGTCTGAATTTAAAATTACATAAAATTCTTGACATTCGCATCAATGACCATGATAATTTTTATTAGTATATGAATGTGTCATCAAACGATTACATGACTAATATTAACACATTATTTTAACCATTTAATTGATATCAAATATAACATAACGCACACAAATTTTCTAAACTTTAAAATAAATATTTCGAAAACTACTTCAGATATACTCAAAATTTTTTATTCCTACGCTTTAGCTTCTCAGTTTTGCTTCTCTATGTAAGAATTTATTGTAATTGTATATTCATCAATTTTTTTAGTATATTTTTGCTCTTAGCATGCGGTTTTCAACCGAATTGTATGAAATCTTCGACATATATTAAATGAATGATTGAATATTAACGTCGCACTGTTCAGCTACACGAGGGCTTTTGGCGACGGACCACGTAATTTTGAACCATGGTCAAGTGACGTGGACGACACCTGAGCTGGCACCCCCTCCCTCTAACTACCCCACCACACCAACGGGAGGACGTTTCAGCTCTCGACAGATTTAACGTGCATCGTTGCCCTACACGGCGGGTCTTTAGTGGTACTGGGCTCGAACTCGTGACAAAGCAAGCCACGTTCCGATACCTATACCACCGGCTACCGCGGCCGAAATATATTAAAAGATACTAAAGAAGCTATATAATAAAAATTTGAAATTTTTTATTATACTCAAGCAATTGCTAAAACTTATGGTAAATAATTTTTAACTGCGCGATGCATTTTTTTTTTTTCGAAATTTCAAATGGAATTTCTAACATAAAATTTCTAGCTTTATAAGGTCGAGATTTCAAAACATATCCAGATTTTAATTACTTATTCAGTTAGCCTTTAAAAAGATAAATGTTGAGGTATTTTGTATAAATAGATATTTTTGAACAATATATAATTCGGATGTTTTTCAATAGCTCGAATTTAAAATTGATTTTTATTTTTATTTATATGCATAAATGTCTACTGTAAATGTTTCCGTATATTTTTGATTACCATTTATTCAAACATTCAAGTTATAAAAAATGTGTGAAAATCTTCATTCATGTTGTCTTTGATGTAAACTGAAGTTCAAGCACTTAAAATTCAAATATAATTCGGTGTATTTTAACAATATATAACCAGGCACTGTACTTAAACTTCCCTGGACACTTAGGCTTTGAAATCTAAAAAAAAACTAATAAATCTTAATTAGTTTTTTTTTTTTTTCGTTATTATTTTTATCAAAGTGTAAGAGAATGTTTCAAATGATTTGATGAAGTTTAAATTTATTAATTTTTAGTGGTTGGAAAATTGAAAAAGTTCCAAATTTTAAAGAGTTTGATGTTTTATTAATTTTTTTTTGGTATCTTATAATAAAATAATCATGTTTCAAAAAACTGAAAGCTTTGAATAAGAAAAATGAAGCGAAAGAGAATATACTTAAAAAAAAGATAATTTGTCTAACTATATAAAATAGCAGATTGCCCTGACACGCCCCAACTTGTTACAGTTTGAAATTAATATGAAACCAAAAGGGAATTGTAACATATTTTACTTATGCGTTGGGACTTTTGGAAACTTTTAAAATACAAGCTGCAAAGAAACACTTCTTTGGGTTGTAAAGAAATTTCTCCCCGATTTTTTACGATTGGGGGAGGGGGGTCAAACACACGGGTTCCCTGCGAGCCATAAAACTCCTGCTGTGTTGCTTCCTCCGTCCCTCATTATCTTTCAAGATGTTAAACCTTAAAAGGGGGAAAGGATTTCAGAAAAGTGCGGCTAATCCGCTTTTGAAAACGTTACTTGAAAGCAGAAAAATCCATGCAGTCCATTTTCGAAGCCTCTCTAGTAGGGCGGAAAAATCCGTTCTGTTCAGTTGGAGGGTTAATAGCATGATTGACAAAATGCTTCTTTGTGACAGTGTTAACTGTAACTGCTCATAATCCCATGACCCTCATAAGTCAGAATCTTCGAATATCCCCAAAGAAAGAACGTATGCTCCATTTTTGTCAAAATTTGCTGTATAGTATATTTGAGAATGCTACAATGATCTGAATTAAGAATTATATACTTGAAGTCATCATATAATGAATTTATAATGATGGTCTAATCCGAGTATTCAGTAAAAATGTGAAGACTGTCTTTTTTGCATTTGCGACCAGCCACCGAATTTCGTTTTTAACAGCCTGCTGGAGATTGGTGAGAAATTTCTAGATCGTTACGAAAAAGTCTTCGAACTTCAACAAATTCCTCAAATTTTAACTAGCCTACAGAGTTTGCCATTCTACTTAATTGATAATTCCAATCACTATAAAACTGCTTCATGCGAGACCAGGAGGAATATTCTTAAAATTTTTACAATAGCTTAAAGATATAATAATAAGAAGAAAAGATTAGAGTAATTCAAAAAGTATGACAAAACTTTTATCCTTTCCTCTTAAAAATAAGTTACATTTTTATAATTTAATTAAAATTCCAACAAATTAATTCATTTATTCTATGAGATGATGCTAGTTTAATTTCTAGCATTTAAATGATTTCTTTATTGTGTGATTAAAGTGAAGGTGGCGTATTTGAGAATATTGCAATAATCTAATTTGAGTAATGAACAGGTAATGTGCATAAAATCCTAGTTTAGATCCTCTACAATGAAAAAAATTTAATGCCAATTGAGCGAAAAGTCTTTTATTTATTTATTTGTATTGAATTTCTATCCAATATAATAACAATAAATCACCAAACTGTCGATAAATAAGAAGGTGCACTAAGATAAGATAGAGAACTAAGGGATAATTGTAAAAAATTAAGGGAAAATGTTTATAATTGTCATGTATTTGTTATTTCTTAATGAAAATTCCTCTTTTTTACATAGCATAACTATTCATTTATCATATGCTTACAAAAAACATTCAACAATTTTGGTAAAATTTAGCACTTGAAGTATTGGTATTTATGTTTTATACCGTCGATTAATTTCCTTAAATCAAAAGACATCACCAATTCAAAAAATGTCACAAAATGCAGTCATTGTTATTATTAATATATACTCAAGAACGCGCGGAGGCGGTTTCCACTATTGGGAGTCTATCGCGACATTTTGCGTCATTTTTTGATTTGATGAAATTAGTCGATGGTATAATACGCAAGTACCAAACTATTTTTTCAAACAAATGTAAACTAATCGGCTGTTACAATTTTCCCAGGACGTGGAACAAGTTGTAACAGATATGAGGCAAAACAAGAAAAACTGCACAATACTTTATTTTTTTAAAAAAATTTAATCTTTTAATTATTAAAGTACACATAAAAAGCATTTGGTAATTATTATTATACGTATTAGGTATAGTTGTGAAGGTCCCTTAGGACCTCACTTTGAGAACGAGAATAATTATGAGTCAAGGAAGAACCAGTAGCCATTTTTATAAATAACTTTCTTTATTTGGTTATCTTTCTCAAATAGAATCAAAGACTTATTAACAATTACTTCTAATATTATGAGGTTTTAAAGGTAATATCCTTTAAATTAACTTAATTAATTAATGATCCAATTAATTAATTTATTAAATAACGATCACGCAGAAATTACCATGATAAGAGATCCCAGAATTATATTTAATAATGTTCTTATTGAACATTTAACTTTAATCTCACTCTTAAAACTTTAATTAGACTTTAAATACAATTCTATATTTACCACTCGGAATCTCAATTCTTCATGAGATTAAATTATCTCCAACAATAAAACTTCAATTCAAATTCACTATAACTTTATGTTTCAATATCTATCTCCTACTGCTCTAACTTTACTATTTCGTTTGACTTAAATACTGAATCTAATCTGCTTAACAAGGAATCCTGCCCGCTTTTTGGAGTTGATTGGAAATAGGTAGGGAATTAAATTTCCCTAAAAAGGTCGGCTCAGAAGGTTAGTGATAAAGTTCCGTATAGATTCGTCACACAGTCCAATGAAAAAAATTGTGATATCCCCCCCTGGGAGAATATCTCTCGGAGTATCAGCGTGAGCTAGAGGCGTAGGATTAACGAAAGAACTAGAATCAAACATTATCTTAATATATCTTTATTAAGATATTCAACTCAAACCTTTAACAAATTAAATTATAATAATTAATGTGAGAGAATCTACGATGGCAAAATACGCAACACACAATATATATAGATAATAACGACTTAACCTAACTCGGACCACTATCAATAACTGAATCGCCTAAACTCAATTCTAATACAATCTCTGATTCTAATATTAAATACTCAATTCTACCTTGTTGCAGTCTTAAGAATCACTCACTAATATCATAAAGACAATCTTGCATTTACTTGCATGCACTGGTATGCACCTTGCTTCTCTTTATCTTCATCATTTAAAACTTCTAATCACCGCCATGTAACCTTATCCAAACTTGAACCACGAACTATATTAACATTCCACTACTTGCCATCAACTGCTACAAATTGTCATCTCGCTTACGCTAAGTTCCGATATTTAAAAGCTTGTTAATTTCCATCTTTCATTCACACTTCACTTCTTGGATTTAGTTTGAAAAGAGTTGCCATTAATTCTGGCCCAAAGACCCAAAAGACATGTTAAAGAAAAGACGCGTGAGCCCGTCACTAAATCAAGTATTTATTGGAACATTTTTTTGAAAAGTTAAATTTACTTAACTAATTAATGTAAAACTCTCCCTTCATCAGAATTCCAGTTCACAAAAAGAAATTATAAATTTTTTCTCGCATAGACTCGTGAGGACTTCAAGACCTCTAACAGAAGTAGAAATTACAGCATTATAATAATTCCGAACAAACAAAAAATAATTTACATCAGAAATTTAGTGCTTAAGTAATCTTTAACCGCAATTCATATGACAAAAATAAACGCCTGAACTGTCTCTCTTCACTCTACAAAGTTCTTCACAACACCAAAAATGGATTTTGAAACCACATGGCATTCGTTTTAATTCATTTTAGTTTTAGTTCATTTTCGAGACGCTGATTGTCGCTAAGCCAAATCTTTGGAATCCCATCTCTCTGTCTCTGTCTCTCTCTCTCTCTCTCCCTCTCTCTCTCTCTCCCTCTCTCTCTCTCTCTCTCTCTCTCTCTCTTTCTCTCTGTTACTTCTTTCCTTTATTTTGTATAAATATTGAAGAAAGAATCAAAGAGATATTGATCCTAATCTATGAAACCACACACAAATTTTTTTGGTTGATATTCATTGTATTACTAAAAAAAGTTAATGGTTTTTTAATGAATTTTTCTCAGAATCGTTGAATAGCTGTGATCGTTGTCTATCTATACATCTATAAGTTTAAATTGTGTGAGACAATTTTTGTCAACAAAGAAGTTTATCTGTAATGTATAATCAATACAAATTTTTTTTTTCATCACATTAGTAGTGTTATTTGGAACTGTTAAAGTCAATTGATTATAATGCACCGACTCAATTCATTTAATAGATGTTGAAAACATTCTTCTTCGTTCTTCAAAATTCTTTTTCTGATAAACTAGTTTTGTCCTTGCTTTTTAGAAACTCGATTGGAAAAGAGAATTCAGTCGTTAACCCATTAACTCCTATTCATAAGAAGACTTGCCACTATCTCTTTCCTTTGATAGAGGATGCTAAGGGCTCCACTTTGTAATCTGTCATGATTAACAGTATGGTCGCAAAATAGGCTCCAAAAAGTAAAAGAGTCGTAGAGTGAGTGAGTGAGTGAATATTAACGTCGCTCTGTTAAGATGCACGAGGGCTTTTGGAGACGGACCTCGCAATTTTGAACCATGCTCAAGTGACGAGGACGACACGTGAGGTGGCACCTCCCCCTACTAACTGCCACACCACTCCAACGGGAGGACGTTTTAGCTCTCGGCAGATTTAACGTGCACGGCGGGTCTTTATTGGTACTGATCCACCACGATCCGATGTCTTGATCACTTAACTACCGCGACCCTAAAAGAGTCGTAGAATACAAAACTGAAAGTAATTTTAAAAAATGCAATTTTGTGATGTTACAATAAAATTAAATGTTTGTGTATTTTTTTATTAATTGGAACTACTCTTTTAATCTCTATATTTATTAGTTAAAGTTACATTTATTGTAGAAGTTTGGTTTGTTTCATTTTAAAAACAATTTTCCCCAATTTGTTCTGATAGGAGACAACAATCTTAACAAAGAAAAATCTTCTCAAATTTGTGAACACTTCCCTACTAGTTGACTCAACTAAAAGGATATTATGGAAGCTACGCTCTTCACACACGCAACTATTTGCGTATTGTAAATGGAGAGCTTTTCATTGCTTGTGTATTGTGCCGATGAGTCTGATACTGGCTTTTTAGTCAATTTTGTGTCTGCATGTGAAAAGAATTTTCACCTACTTCTTCACACTAGAGGAAAGGTGGCAGAAAAGGAATTGACTAGCACAAATTCGTCTTGAATGCAACAGACCTTTTACTATTTGAGTCTTGAATAACTTCAAAATATTCTTGATCCTATGCAAACCCACTCAAAACATTTATATTTACAATTTTTTTTTCTGGATGATTTTACTATGAAACCCCTGTCCTTTTGAGGTAGTGGATTCTGTGTTTTCTTTGAATCGGCTCTGTGAAGGTCACTTCTTGAGTATTTTAAATACAACAGAGAATGTTTGATACCGGTATGCATGGTTATTTGCAACAGAAGGAATGTGAAATAAATGAATAAATAGCGCAAATCTATAAACAGCACGAGTGCATACATCCTTCACAGAGTATCTGTGCGATTCTAGTAAAGGGCTTTGAAATTGTTCGGCCTCTCTAACAATTTTCCCTTATTTAATTTTCAAGGTATGCAGGCTCCTTTCCCATTGTATGTCTATACGATCTTTTTATAATTATTTAATTTGACTTTTGTATAAAAATCAAACCGCACTTTTTCCCAATGTTAAAGCTACTGAAAATCGGATGTGGCTTAGAATAGAAAGCGGAAAAATTCATTGGATGGTGAAAATTGAACATGATGCTGACAGAGAAATTTTAGATTTGCGTATATGTTTAAAGTTTTTAATTCTAGCAAAATAAATTAACTATGTGACGGGTTCACGTGTCTTTTCTTTAACATGTCCTTTGGGTTCTTTGGGCCAGAATTAATGGCAACTCTTTTTCAACAAAATTTAAGAAGTTAAGTGTGAATGAAAGATGCAAATTAACAATCTTTTAAATATCGGAACTTAGAGTAAGCAATGGCAATGTATGGCAATTTGTGGCAGTTGATGGCAAGTAGAAGAATGTTAATATAGTTCGTGGTTCAAGTTTGGATAAGGTTACATGGCGGTGATTAGAAATTTTAAATGATAAAGATATAGAGAAGCAAGGTGCATACCAGTGCATGCAAGTAAATACAAAACTGCCTTTAGGATATTAGTGATTGATTCTTCAGACTGCAACAAGATAGGGTTGACTATTTAATATTAGATTCAGTGATTTTATTAGAATTGAGTTTAGGTGATTCAGTTATTAATAATGGTCCGAGTTAGGTTAAGTTGTTATCTATATATATAACAGAGAAAAGCTACTCACTCACTCACAGACTAACTCACTGACTCCTGACTAATCACGATATCTCCGGAACTATTAAACCTACAGACTTGAAATTTGGTAGGTAGGTTCGTTTCATGGAGTAGACGTCAGCTAAGAACAGATTTTGCAAAGTTCGAACCCCAAGGGGGTTACGGGGGTTTAAGGGGCATTATAGATAATTATTTCCATTACTAAATTATAAGATGTACAGTCGTGAAAAACTTGGTACACAGATTTCTTTCATAAAGTAGAGATTCCCTACATAATGATTTTTACGAAAATCTACCTCCAAGGGGCGTTGAGGGCGCTTAAGGGGCATTATACATAATTATTTCCATTTTTAACCTATTAGACGTACAGTCTTGAAATTTGATAAGCGGATTCCTTTCATAGAGTACAGATCCCCTACATAATGGGTTTTCTGAAAATCGACCCCAAGTGGCGTTGTTGAGAATTAAAGGGCGTTATAGGCAATTATCTCCTTTTTTAAACTATTAGACGTAAAATCTTGAAATTGAGTAAGTAGATTTCATTCACTGAGTAGATATATGCCGTAAGATGGGTTTTGTGTATATCGTTTCTTAAGTGGCGTTGCGGGGGCTTAAGGGGCGTTACAGATAATTATTTCCATTTTTAAACTATTAGACATACAGTCTTAAAATTTGGTAAGCGGATTCCTTTCATGGTGTAGAGATCCGCTACCAAATAGTTTTAGGGAAAATTGATCCCCAAGGGTAACTGAGGGGGATTAAGAGGCGCAATAGATAAATATTGCCGCTTTTCAACTAATGGACCCACCTGCTTGAAAATTAGAAGGTATGTTCCGTTCATGGAATAGTTTCTTTTAAAAAGAGTTTTTCGAATACGGACTCCCAAAGGAATGGGGTTGCAAGGGATTAAGGCGTGTTATAGAAAAATTCCTGTTTTTGAATTTAACTCATTTACTTGAAATTTGTTGAGCACTTTTCTTTATAATTGAATAGAGTTCCACTAAGAATGGATTTTATGGAAATCAACTCCAGGGGGAAGCGGGGAGAATTATTGGGCGTATTGATAGACAAAATTCCCGTTTTCGAACTGCTAAGACTACAATAATAAATTTGGTTTGCATGCTTCTTTTGTTGAATTGGAATCCGCTAAGAGTGCTCTCAACGAGGTATTGATGATAAAAATTCCGTTTTTGCTCTGTTAGATTTAGACTTGAAATTTAGCACGCATGTTTATTTTATGGAGTAGAGATCCACTGAAAGTTTCTTTGGTGGAAATCCACTTGATTATTAGGTTAAGTGAGCGAAAAATATCTTTCTACTTCTATTTTAGATATAAATAGAAATATTAGATATTATAATTTATGTTTTTTTATATCAAGGGGTGAGAGTGTAACAGCTATAAATATATTTTTCAATACAATCGAATTCTTAATGCTAGATATCAATAATTAATATATTTATAAACAGTATACATATATACAACATCGCGAAATACCCAGTGAAGCGGGTGGGTAACGGCTAGTTATCTGTTTATATTGTGTTGCGTATTTTGCCATCGTAGATTCTCTCACGTTAATTATTATACTTTAATTTGTTAGAAGTTTAAGTTGAAAATCTTAATAAAGATATATTAAGATTATGTATGCCTCTAGTTCTTCCGTTAATCCTTCACCTCTAGCTCACGCTGATACTCCAAGAGATATTCTTTCAAGGGGGGGATATCGCAACTATTCCCTTCGTATTAATTAAATCATTATTCCCTATTTATTACCGAAAAGAAAATTACAACATAAACATTAAAGGAAATCAAAAGCTTGCTGAAACAGATAAAATAGATACATGATAATAATTAATGGTATATTCAGAGATAAACCTGATGACGTCATAAATCCAGAACTATGAAAACAAAATAATATTCTTGAAAAATCTCAAATTTCGAAACATTTTCTCCGATGTACATGCTATTATGACTCATAATTTCAGTGAACCGAATTTCAAGCATCTAGGTCTTCCCGTTTCTGTGTTACACTGCAGAAAGACACATGCACAAGATTCTTCTCTTATTGGTATATATGTAAACTAAAAATAAGTTCTGTTTTTTAAATTTTTGGACTTTCCTACGCACTTCAAAGACGATTGATAAAAACATTTGTCAATCAAACAATATAGAGATACTGTTACAAATAAACTTAAAGTATCATTGCACGTTCTAATTGACCTAAGTAAACAAAATATGGAAGAAAAGAAAATAAAGTAATTGAAATTCGTGTTCATTGTTTTAATGAATTTTGCCTCTGAAAGAAACAGAAATTGCTGCTAAAACAATTAAATTTGGAACCTGTGAAAAAGTACACAAAACCACATTTTTAAATGCTAATAAAATATGTTAAACAAGTTCTAAATCTCAAAATCATGATTAAAAATAATAACTCCATTATGAAACTAAATGTATTGTGAAAGCGTATTATTGACCAATTTAATTCCAGAAGCTAAAGCAGTAGTACCTGTAATACAGTTACATTGTTCAAAATTCAAATATCTCATTCCTTACAAAATGTTTAAGAAAAATTTTAAAAGCTGAATATTCAGAAACATGTTAAGTGTAACTCTATACATATATCTGTAAATATATAACTACTCACATTAGTATTAATAATATCAACATATGATCAATATTAAAATTCCCAACCTATTCATGAAAAAGATTTGAATTTAATACGTTCTTTTCTTTTTTTTTTTTTCATAAACATAAATTTAATTCAAGCGCGTACAAATAAAAAAACACTTTAATGATATTTTTGTAGTTTTATTATGAAATATGGCATAACTGATGCAGTGAAAAATTAATTTAAACAAAATAAAAAAAGCATAATCATTTTCAATTCTTATAATTAAAAATATCTCAAATTGCAAATTTTATTATTAATAAAAAATCTCATTTCAATATTATTCCTTTCGAAAAATATTCTTTTGTAAAAGTAGTGGTATAGAACACAGGGGTGGTGAACCTTTATGAATCAACATGCCATTTTTTCTAAAGAAATGATTAATGAGGTATAGAGACGTGCAGTTAAATAATCTTGACTTGAGATTATTGGGAAAATAATAAAATTAAATACTAACAAAACTCTAGATTTATTTCGAAAATATACATTTTGTACTTTATAGTAGTAAATGTTTTCATATAAGTATAATTCATGATAAAGTAACATTATGACGGGAAGCCAGAATTGTCCTATTTTAGAATTCGCCCCTGAGACGGCTTGGAATTTGTATGCGAGTCCCCCGGACCGGATGTGGTGAAATTCCTTTTGGTGGGGTGCGTCAAGAAAGTTCCCGCGTTAAAAAAGTTCACTAGACCCATAAATTGTGAGGTGGTGTAACACTGCGCCGGCCTCGAGACCAATCAGAGAAATTATACTGGACAAGGCAAAGAGTTCTGCCCTAGGATTTTTGGGTAAAAAGGCGCTGAATATAAACGGGACGCACCCTGATTTTAGGAACAGAGAGCCGATCCCAGAGCTGCAGATAATCAAAAAACCCCGAGATTCCGGGCATCAACCATGTCCAATCCCAGCACCCTCCCTCTCTGAAGCTAAGTTAATTTTTGATCTTCTTGTAGAAAAGTAAATTTTCATATGCTTAAAATAAATTTAATAATGTTTTGTATATAAAACTATACGATCAGTGTTTGATTTAGTGTGAGATGAGTGTTTTAATTTAGAACTTAGTTAACTTAACTTGTAGTCATGATGCGATATTAACTTATAGATTGATTGAATATTAACGTCGCACTGTTCAGCTACACGAGGGCTTTTGGCGACGGACCACGTAATTTTGAACCATGGTCAAGTGACGTAGACGACACCTGAGCTGGCACCCCCCTCTCCTAACTACCACACCACACCAACGGGAGGACGTTTCAGCTCTCGACAGATTTAACGTGCATCGCTGCCCTACACGGCGGGTCTTTAGTGGTACTGGGCTCGAACCTGTGACAAAGCAAGCCACAGTCCGATACCTATACCACTCGGCTACCGCGGCCACGTTAACTTATAGAACTTGGGTCAATGTTAAAATTAATAAGTTTTAATAGCGTCGCGTCAATTAGTGTGATTTCTGCTGTAACAGATTAGATGAAAAATATTAGAATTGTAAGATGTTACTTTTAGCAAAATGCATGCCGAATTGGAGTCATCTGCCAAATGGTTTATAAGCGAGTATTTAATACTATTCATCTCTAAAAATAATGACTTACATGCGTAGATAGATGAAAATATGGTTAAAATAGCATGGCTCAGCTTCTTCAAACAGTTAAATGTATCTGGAATAGCTAAATGTTTCCAAAATTCATTATTAGCCTTTTTACTTATATTGCTTATTAATATATCTGTTTCAATCAATTCCCATTTTCTTTTTTTTTAAGAAATTTTTGAATCCACATTAAACTAGACTGGAAATAAATCAGTTGCAAATCAAATTTTTCAATTTCCAACCAATTAAATTGGGACAAGTTCAGTTTATTAAATGAAATCACATCAGAGTGGATAAAAAACTTCAGCGTTTCTGGTAATTCTTTGAACTGAGAAAATTTCGCTGGAAATTGTGACCGATCACTCGCGTTTGTTTGTAATACTTCATATTGAACTTTGTTATTTTGAATTCAAATACAAACTGTTTTTATCGGTGGCGTGCCCAAAATATTGTGTTGCATGCAAATGGTTCGCCAACCCTGGTATAGGATGTATTTTGTTGGGGGAGAGAAATCTTTTTTGCCTTAAGTAGTTTACTTAAATTCAAATCTATTTTCTTTTAATTTTCTCATTCTTTAGAAACATAGTTTTATATTGCATCTGACAGAAAAATAATAACTTTAACAAAAAATATCCTATTTAAGAACTTCCGCCATTCTTTCCGAAACAATTATCTTCAATTCACAGTTGTGGAACTAATGAAAAAAAACCCGGCAAATCTGAGTCTACAAGCATTGGAATGCCCCTTAATGGCTTATACCGTTCCAAATCTCATTACGAAGTTCTCTATAAAAATACCAAAACACGCCACCTGGTGGAGATCATTAAAAACCACAACTTCTTGCTCTTCCTAACAATTGATGATCTCGTTATCTGTAAGTAATGACATAAACAGACTTTAGGTAAAAGACCGTCACAAAACTGGATAACAAGGGATTTCAGGAAAGGAACAAAGAAATTTCCTTTTTCCCCCTCTCTTTTCTGACTAATGAAAGGGAAGCTTGTTCCGGAACCATTACTCTTCGGGGAAGAAAATGGAATCATAAATAATAGAATGGAGTAATCTTTTTGATGTGGCAACATTGCTAAAGACCATCTTTTTTTTTATCTGGACTAATTAAGATTATAAAAGAAAGAATATTTTAATTGAGCTCATAAGAACAACATTGTTTATAAATGATGATAGGGGAATAAATTTGTTAATTATGACAAAAAATACGGATAACATTGTGATATCTCTTTAAGAAAAATGAAGTGATAAAAAATATTTAGTCATATCTGATTACATTCAATCATATTCCAGAGTTGTACGGTTCCATCGGAAATAAATATGAAGTATCAATTTTAAAATAAACAATGAAAGTTTTACTTAAAAATGGTCATTATTTTAAGAATGGTAAGCCATAATGTCATTATATTAGTTGATACCAGATAAATTGCGTTGAACTCTTTCTAGTTCAAAATAAATTCAAATTACTTCTTACTTTAAAAAGCAGATGCCATCAAGCAAATAACTTTTATTTCGATCGTGGCTTTAATTTAAGAATAGGAAAGTTAGACAGTATTCTGTGTCACAAAGTTTTGTGATGGTTTTTTTTTTATTTTGACATTCGCTTCCATGGTCTTACGCTTTTTTTCTTGGCATGTTTCATTTCTTGTCCATGATTTTTCCGTGAGGTCATTGAATGTTTCTTGGGTGATGTTTTCTTTTATTTTCATTCCTTTACAAGCATTCAGAGTAGGTAAACAAAACATAATTTGAAGTATCCAGTCTAAATTTTGAAATAATGAACAAAGTTTTATTCCTATGATATGTAATATTATTAGGGGTGTAGGAAATGAAGCCCCTATCACTTGGAATTAGCCTCTTCGAGCAGGGCCGTTTTCAACATTCCCTTTCACCCTAGGCACTTTAAGAGCAGTCAGTAGGGTAAACCACTTTTAAAAATCGATTTTCAGTTTTTGTTTTTTCTGCAAATCAAGACCTTTTTAATGATATAACATACAAGCCATTATATGAATTAGAAGTATTTTAAAATGATTTTTAAAAAATAATCTGTTGATTTACCACGCCCATTTTGACAAATAGAAATGTAAACATTGCCTTTTTAAAGCTGGGAAAAGTTGCAAAGCCTCGACTAATTTTTATTTTTTTAATACCGAAATTAGCTTTAGATCATTGTATAACTACAACTGTTAGATTTGCTAAAAACCTTTGGAGGCAATTTCAGATTTTCATGTGGGTTTTAGTAAGTGTTATACTTAAAATGTAGGCATTTTTTACTGAAACTTAGGTCTCTTCTTTAGTTTAAACTCATTTTTAATTAGTTAATTAATGATTATTAAATCTTCGCTTGTTTAAGAAGTGTTAAAAGAAAAAAATTAGAATATATGTATAGTTGTGACCAAGTGAGAAATATTTGCATAATGAATCTTCATTTTATAACTGCATAATGGATAATGAAGATAATATAAAGGGGTTTTTTTAGAGGTATAGAACTTTAAATTGCAATAAAACAACGATGTAATATTCGATTGACATGAATTTTTTTCATTCGAAAGATAATCTTGTGGCATTACATTTTAAATATTATTTCTGGCATATGACTGCCACGGTTGGCTCGGATGTAGTCCAATCTAGACATTCAATTTTCGATGACTTTTTCCAACATTTATGGCCGTATATCGGCAATAACACGGCGAATGTTGTCTTCCAAATGGTCAAGCGTTTGTGGCTTATCCGCATAGACTAATGACTTTACAGAGACCCACAGAAAATAGTCTAGCGGTGTTAAATCACAAGATCTTGGAGGCCAATTCACAGGACCAAAACGTGAAATTAGGCGGTCACCAAACGTGTCTTTCAATAAATCGATTGTGGCACGAGCTGTGTGATATGTTACGCCGTCTTGTTGGAACCACAGCTCCTGGACATCATGATTGTTCAATTCAGGAATTAAAAAGTTAGTAATCATGGCTCTATACCGATCACCATTGACTGTAACGTTGTGGCCTTCATCGTTTTTGAAGAAGGATTTCACCAGCCCATAAAACGCACCAAACAGTCAGTTTTTCTGGATGTAACGGTGTTTCGACATACACTTGTGGATTAGCTTCACTCCAAATGCGGCAGTTTTGTTTGTTGACGTAGCCATTCAACCAGAAGTGCGCTTCATCGCTAAACAAAATTCGCTTATGAAAATCGGGAACAACGGCAATCTCGTTTTGGGCCCATTCGACGAATCTACGCATTGCTTGATCATATTTAAAATGTAATGCCACAAGATTATCTATCGAATAAAAAAATTCATGTCAATCGAATAATACAACGTTGTTATATTGCAATTTAAAGTTCTATACCTCTGAGAAAAACACCCTTTACTTAATATAGGATACTTTTACAAGATAAGATTTTTAAAAAAAAAAAATTATTTCTAATTGTTTTTTTAAATTGTATAAATGTACTCTCTCTCTCTTTCTTAAATGCAATTGTGTATACGGAAGTGACATTTTTGAAATATTCTTAAGCAGGTATCATAAAAATGAGAATTTTTGCTCAAGTAAAAGTTTGTTTTTGAAAGAATTAATATATTTAAAAATTTCACTTCAGTATAAATATAAATGTACAATTAATACATGTAGTCAGAGTCTTGAATTCATATGTTTAATAGTTTTTGAGATAAAGGTATGAGATGATACATCAAGTGTGATGTTTGTTGCCTTTGCGAGAAGCTTGTTACATGCATAAAAATACATAAATGTCATGTTTAAAAACATAAAAATAGTTTTATTTTGGCTGTTTTAGAAAACATTTGTCCAGTTTAGAGTAATTTTTGAAGTTTAAACCTTAGAAAATGTCTGCAACAACAAAACCTAATGATAACTTTACAAAATCCCAGCGAAAATTTTCAAAATGTCGTATAATCAGGTGATTTTTAAATACCATCTCAAATTCATGCAAAAACCATATTGATAAAAATTTTCACATTATATTTATGTTGCTTTATGTTCAAATTTGATATCTGTAAAACATGAAAGCTACTAATTCTTCAAAAATTGATACATAATTGAGAAAATTGATGTAATATTAGAAATTATCTCGTTAAAAAAAACTGAAAAATGCTATTCTGGGCAATTTAAGACTTTTTTTGCTTACTATTTTATGCAAAATAAATTGCAAAGATGCTAATGTTCAATAAAATGGGACAAATACATGTTACAATTGATTATTTTTGTGATTAAGTGGCACTTTATAGTGAAAATTCAATTTTCTCAAAAATGATGTTTTTAAAACTGTATTCATGTTTTTCTCAGAATATAATGTATGAATGTAATGAATTTTCCCCCCTCAAGTTACTTATATGTAACTATATATATTCATGTGAGTTTTTTGGGGATTTTCCCAAAATATTTGACTGGAGTCCATCTATCGTGACAAAATATGTCAATTTTTTAAAAAATTCATAGTGATATTTTTGTTACTTGTTTTTGAGAAAACTCTAAACAATATATTTTAAATATTTCACTTCATTGCAAATATTAAGGTTTATTTATTGTTCAGACAAGTTTTTAAACTTTAAAATTCAAAAGTTTTTCAATAATAGGTAACTAACAACAACTCAGATGTGTAATGCTTTTTGTCGTTGCGAGAAGTTTGTTACATGCATAAAAATCCACCAATTTCATATTTAAAAACATAAAAACAGTTTTATTTTTGACTTTTTTAGAAATCCTTTGTACACTTTAGAGAAAATTTTGAATTTTGAAACTTTTAGAAATTATGTTTGCATGGAAACATACAAATCCATAATTAAATTTTTCTAACGTCGTAAAAAATCACATATTCCCAAAACATGACTTTTACATATTGATAGATGTTTACATTATGTTTATGATGTTATAAGGTCAAATTTGATATTTATAATGCATTGAAGTTAAAAATTCTTCGCAGATTGTTACATAATTTGTGAAAATTGATGCAAAATGCTAAAAAAAATATCGTTGAACAAAAACTGAAAATTACTATATATGTATTTTCTGAACATTTTAAGGCTTTTTTGTTTCATATTTTATGTTTAAAAAATGAAAAAAAAAGATACTAATGTTTAATAAAATAGGGCAAATACATGTTGTAATTCATTATTTTTGTAATTAAGTGCCTTTTTACACTTAAAATGCAATTATCTTAAAATGATTGTTTTCATAGTGCGTGTACCTTTTTAATAGAAAATAATGAATGAAACTACTTGCAATTTTTACTGCACATAAATATCATGTAACTATGTATAATGGAGCTACTTTCTTGGAGATTTTCCTAAAATATTTTGCTCAGAAGCAGTTATCGTAAAAAAAATGACAGTTTTCACAAATTTCAAAGGGATACTTTTACGATGATTTTTTTTTGAAAAAAGTAAACAATATATTTGAAACATGTTACCATTATTTAAATAAAAAAGCCTAATTATTATACAGCCAAAATTTGAAGTTTTTATATTTAACAATTTCTGAGAAACAGGTTCCTAAAATGGCTCAATTTAACATTGTCGGTATAGGGCCTTACCGACTACTTTTAAATTGTTACTCCCTTCCCTCCCCCCTATTACCAGGGTGCCCCGCACCTACAGTTCTTACCTTGTTAGTTTTAGTTCGGGAGGGATTTCTCTTAACTCTCTCTCTTACTCTTTTTTTCTGTCTTTGTTTTTGCTGTTTGGAGTTTTTCCATTATCCACCACCTACTGATCCACCTTGCCCTGTACTGCCAACCGTAAAGAAAGGACAGTGGAATGGTTTGACTTCTCTTGTTGATTTCTTACCTCACAGCATGACAGACCAACTGTCCACCTTGCCCTTTATAAATTAATGTAGTAAATTAATGAAATCTTTTGCAATTACAGAATAGAGTGAACATCAGTGGCATAATGGAGAACACTGGCCCTCTCCTTCCTACAAAACCAGGTTTGGGGTCCCAAGTCGGATCTTACAAAGGGTTGCAAAACCAAAACCTTTCAGCCCCCTAGAATCCTGCCCTCCGAATTGCGGGCTGTACGCTACACCACTGGTATGCATTATTGTATGAACTGTTTTCAACTTGTTAATTATCATCTTTTCCTCGCTTATCGCTTTACTATCTTTTACTTTCATACATCCTTATTCTTTGTTGAGTCACTGCCATTGTACTGGTACAACAGAGGGGTTTCCTTCGAGCTTTGATCATTGCAAAACCATTAATAAAATCATTGTAATCAGTCTCCATGGTAATATCCTTTTGAGTGCATAGCAGCACCAAACTGTTAAGCTTTTAATTTTTCATAATACATCTCATTTCAGTCTTTAATGTCTAAAGGGCGGAAATGTTTCTCTCATGTGTGTGTGTGACTCGATAGGCGGTGGTACGTTAGCTGTAATTTTAATTTTTCTCGTTTTCCGTCATCTAAATTTTTGCGCCCCCAAATCTTTTCCGCCCTAAGCACGTGCCTAATGTGCTTAAGCCAGTGCTTCTCAAGCTTTCAATACTGGCACCCTCCCCCCACCTTCTCGATCACAATTTTTATCACGCCCCCTTAAACATTAATAATGTACTGAATGCAACAATAATACACTTTGACGCTAAAGCTACAATAGGCGATCTTAATTATAAATTAGTAACATAAGTATTAAAATTTTGTATACTAATTTTAAGCAATAAATAAATAAAATAAAAGGATAATTATTATGTTATTTTTCCTTTCTCTAATTTTTAAATTGAACAGATTGCAAAATGGGTGGCTGCTTAGAAGACAAAATATAGATATCTGCTAAATATAGGAAAATAATTCAGAGGGTAAATTTTTAATCATAAAAGCATTCCTTATAAAACCTTTGCTTTGCAAGACAAGCCCATGGAAGTCGTTAAAACTTATTAATGTTAAACTTGTGTGTGTGTGTGTGTGTGTGTGTGTGTGTGTGTGTGTGTGTGTGTGTGTGTGTGTGTGTGTGTGTGTGTGTGTGTGTGTGTGTGTGTGTGTGTGTGTGTGTGTGTGTGTGTGTGTGTGTGTGTGTGTGTGTGTGTGTGTGTGTGTGTGTGTGTGTGTGTGTGTGTGTGTGTGTGTGTGTGTGTGTGTGTGTGTGTGTGTGTGTGTGTGTGTGTGTGTGTGTGTGTGTGTGTGTGTGTGTGTGTGTGTGTGTGTGTGTGTGTGTGTGTGTGTGTGTGTGTGTGTGTGTGTGTGTGTGTGTGTGTGTGTGTGTGTGTGTGTGTGTGTGTGTGTGTGTGTGTGTGTGTGTGTGTGTGTGTGTGTGTGTGTGTGTGTGTGTGTGTGTGTGTGTGTGTGTGTGTGTGTGTGTGTGTGTGTGTGTGTGTGTGTGTGTGTGTGTGTGTGTGTGTGTGTGTGTGTGTGTGTGTGTGTGTGTGTGTGTGTGTGTGTGTGTGTGTGTGTGTGTGAAGAATTCAATTTATGAAATAACCAAGCCTAACGCGTTAATTAAAAAACCTACTGAAATGGTTCACGTTTCAAAACTGAGAACTTATTGTCCTCCTAAAGAATTGAGAGAGGAGAGAAATTAAGTCATGAATATTAATAATAATAATTACACTAAAATCAAACACACACACACACACACACCTACACAAAACCAAACCATTGTCCTTTTACTCCTTTTAGGTGGACACCCTTTCCACTCTTGACGTATTTTTTTTTCCTTTTTTTTTTTACTGTTGTTGTGAAATATCACTATAAGAAATGATTACAGATCTTATAATGTGTGAAACATGGGTCCATCTTCCAATCCATTTCGGATTTTTTACTGTTTTCATCTCGGTATACCATTCCAGTTTTGGAAACTCCCCTTCCTTAACTTTGGAAATTCTCCTTCCTTAATAGTCTCAGATTATTAAGTTTACTTTTAGACGAAGAAATCAAATTTTCTTTTATTTTTGAAACAAACTTAGATGCTTCCTTGATGTTTATCATTGATGATATTTTGATATTTTAGGCTACAATTATTTTGAATCTTATTTTATTTTCATTCCATTTCTAGTGTTCATTATTTTTATATTGTGTATTTTTATGATATGAAAGAACGAATTATTTGAGCTCATAATCCGCAAACATAAAGTATTACACAATTATTTTCTTAACGTATAACGTAAACTACTTCGAATATTCCATATATAAACATACTTAACTAAAATTCTGCTGCCAGATTCAAAGAGAATAAACAACTGCGAAACAATTATTAAAATAGTACAAAAAAGGAATTTTTGAACTTATTAGGAGTGGCAACATACTCCCACCTTTTATATTGCGTACAAAGCTAGATGCAATACAAAACAATAACAATAAAATACAAAATTACGATCGCTTGTTTTAAGCATAGATCACATTGATATATAATTCAGTGCTAACAATAAAATGAAAAATGTAAGTATAGTAAAACTGAAATTTAGAGTCTATAGTCCTAATTAATATTTACAACAGTCTACAAGTTCAAACGTTGTCTAGGAAACATTCGCCGACCGTAACATGTTTCTTTCTTCACCGGCCGTGAAACATCTGCCACAGGGTTGAGAGCTGGAATTATTGCTGTCATTTCATTTGGATTATCCGAAACATATGTCAAAAGTCTTCCATTAAGGTATCCGACTACGTTCGGAACCGTGATTTTGCAAAAGCATATAAATGGATAATATTTTTGATATTTAGTGCCACTTAGATTAGAAAATGTACATAAAATTGTTTTAAGAATAGTATTACAATAAAAAATTATTTAAGTACAATATTTTGACAAAAAATGAACATAGAATGACCCATTTTCAAAATATTCTCCTTCTGTGAAAAATGCTTCTATTATAATCACATATCAACTGTGTATAGCTCAGACCACTTTTCAGAGGCTCAACTAGAATGTTTGAAATATATAACTTAGAAGTGGGTTTATATATATATATATATATATATATATATATATATATATATATATATATATATATATGCATGTTTTAAGACAACAAAAGGGAGAAGTTTTAAGAAAAAAACTCCGATAATTATTTCAATTGGTTGTAACTCTGAAAATAATGTGAAATTTTTAAAAAATCGTAGTTGAGCCTCTGTACAGAGGTCTGAGTTACATACAGGTAAAATATTATTATAATAGAAGCATTTTTCACAAAAGGAGAACATTTTGATAAAAAGTTATTCTAAGTTAATTTTCTGCCGAAATATTGTATTTAAATAAATCTTTTTGTCAAAATGTCTCTAAAACAATTTTATACGTGTATTTTAATCTAAGTGACACTAAATATCACGAAAATTATCCATTTATGCGCTTTTTTAAAATCACGGTTCCGAACGTAGTCGAATACCTTAAGGACACTTTCACCTTCGCATAACAGTGTGAGCATCTCTTCGTAAGTCATACAAGCTCTTGCAAGGCCCTTTCGTAGAATTTGCTTGATACTGCGAACCATTCTCTCCCACCATACCATCGTGTTGAATTTGAACTGAAATGCCACTTGATCTTTTCCTTTAATTCAGATAATTGTTCTCTTTGTACAATGCCAATGACAACAAATCCTGTTCTCTCTAGTTCTTCACTTGTTAACTCTGATGTAATCCGTAAGGTTTTCTTTTCAGCATTGTTTTCTTTATCCTTTAGTGAAGGATTTTCTTTGCATAAATCTGGGCAAAATAACGTACAAAGTCTGTGTCAACAAATCAAGCATTTCACACTATTGCAACAATTTTTGAAGTTATAATTCTTTTTGGGTGTTAGAGGGAAAAAGGAAGAGAGTAAATTTTTAAGATGCGCGCGCATACCGTCACGATACCGATGTGCGCGCTTACACCGTTGCCTAATATTTTAACATGCCACTTTTTTGGTGCCAGGGGACTGATATTTGGGGGATCGTAATAACTATCGTTATAAACCATATTTGTTGGGACGCATCCTCCCCAGTGCATTCCCCCTCTACAGCTTCTAGGCACTCAAGCCTCACAGTCTATTCGGACCTGGCTCATTCAATCCCTCTCTATCTGCTCTTCCAGTTATTATAAGTCCATGTGCTCATAGGGCTATTTCTTCCATAGTTTTTAATTGTTTTAAACATTTTAAAAGTGTTTAAATTCGCAATATCTTGGCTCCTGTTCGAATCTCGGACTTGAGATTTGAACCAACTGTTTCACTCGTCCAGACTCATCCAGTCATCTACTACATTCCCATTGTGTAGGCATGGGGAGAGCTTAAGCACTAAAATATCATGCTCCCATGTTAATCCTATTGCGACTGAAAAAATTTCACCCCCTCTAAGGAATTGAGCTTGGGACTTGATTTTTTGAGGTACGCCATATTTTCGTATTAGTGCGAACTTTACGTGGAACTGGGCCCCTCCGGTGCTCCCTCCCTACAGGGCTTCCCAAGTAATAACTCGAAATCTATGCCACCTTGGTCGATCACATCGGCTGGATTCGATTGTTCTCCCCATGTGCATCCTAGATATGTTTTTTCAGGACCATAGCACCATTTCTTCACCCACATTTAACATTTTAAAATTATTTTAAAGTTTTAAATTTTTTTAAATCTCGCATAGCTCCGAGGATTTTTGAACTTCGTTAATGAAACTCGGACCATAGGTTCTCCTTATTGAGCTCTTTCATCTGTTGTAATTCGTGTGTAGATAGTGAGCCTGGGGGGCGTATCACTAAACTTAGAATCACCATGTTATTCCTATGGGGTTCGATCTTTTGATGACTTCACAAAATTACAGAGAAAGAAGGTTGAAACTTTGGGATCACCAACTACTCTGTGTATCGTTGGGATATACGGGACCCTTTACGTCCCAGTTGTCCCTCCCTCTCGGGGAAGTTAGTTTCGTTTTCTTTTTCCGAGCTAGCGCCGCCCCATTTGTAACTACAGACTCCGGACCAGTTCGAATGGATTCCTCTTATGTTTCCTCATACCCAGGCCGAGTTTCGAGTAGCTGGGTGCCCTGCTTCTATTTTATTTAATTGTTTTATATGTTTTAATTATTTTAAAATGACCATAACTCGAGGGCTTTTCAGGCGGATATCTTAATATTTTCTCAGGAATGATTCTTCCCACCAAGACATTCAAAATGAGGTCTCAGCTGTCACATTAGGTTCACCTCATCTCCATATACAGTCTACCGAACGCCCCCCCATATTATTGGTCCTATTGTCCCAGTGCGGGGTGTTTAAATTTATTTAAATCGTGTTTATCTCGGGTTTGGCTTTTCCAATTGACTTAAGGTTGATATCGTTCAACTCTGCTCGTGACTGCCTTTCGTTCTTGGCCCAGCTTGCCTTGCTCAAAATTTTAGAAAGATTTTTATCTTGTTACGCCAAAGAAGTATAACTTTTTACGAGCGTACATAAGTACACACACACTTTTTTTTTTCAATATGACCAGGCTTAAGGCCGACGGTCAATATTTCAAAAACTTCCTTTATCCAACAGATGGCGTTGTTTGCAACTCAGATGACGTCAAAGCGATAATGTTTGTAAAAAGGTAACCCTTCGTTACTATAGCAACGGGTTATGGTTAAGAAATGATTGACAGATATAGTCGGTTTCAGAACGCATGCGCAGTTGTAGTAAAATAAACAACTATTCAAAACCATAATCAAATGACGAGGACAACGGGGTGCAGTGTTGATTGAACGGATGGAAAAGGGGAAAAAGAAAGTTTTGTAAAAAAATACTGTACAATTGCCGCGGAAATGGGTGCGCAGTCTTTTTTTTAAAAAAATCCTTGCAAATGATTTGGGATATCCACGAGTAAATGAACAAGTACGTTTACATTTTCTTGGGTATCATAAACAATGCCCATAGGGTTAAGAATAAAGATGGAAATTAGAAAGGAGTTTTAATTTTTGGAGGAAGGATTTGACAGACCTCCAGTTTTAACTTTTGGAGGAAGGTTTTGATAGACATCCAGTTTTATTTTTATAGAGATATATTTTTTATTTGTCTAAGCGTATTTAATTCAATTTTTTTTTGTTTGATAGGTATTTAATAAATTTTTTTCTGCTCATATCTTAGATACAAATTGTATTTCAAATTGCTATGTAAGAATACTCACTAGAGACTCAATAACTTAGAGAGATTTTTTCACAAATAGTTTGTATAATTCTGTTTTCATACACATATATTTCTTGTTTCACAAATTAATGTTATTATTTCCGATACGCATGAAAATAAGACAAAAACTTCACTAAATTACAGTCGTCGCTAAACCTGAAAAAAAGGTCGCTACTTGGAAAATTTCGTGAAATGATGATTTATCTTTCAATATATAGTTTAAAAACCACTTAAAACAAATTTTAAATTCACATAACTATACATTATTATAAAATTAACTGCTCACACACCTTATTTTTTGTAAGTTAATATCTATTTATTTTACATATCTTACCTATAAAAAATAATTTGGCTAGGAAAACAGGGGGAAGAAACAACTTTTTTAAGACATACTCTCAGTATTTCCAACTTTAAAAAAGCACCTAGCCTACAATTAATTTAAGCCTACAAGTAATTTTAAACATGCATATTTTATGACCAGCATTTAAGAATGCGTGTCCTTCAATTTAACTTCTGGTTAGAATATGTCAGGTGTATTGTTATGCGAAACTTTTATCAACGATGTAATTCAGAATTCGAGGAATGCGTAATTATTCGAATCTCAGTGTACACATGAAGGATGAATAGTGAGTGAGTGAGTGAATATTAACGTCGCACTGTTCAGCTACACGAGGGCTTTTGGCGACGGACCACGTAATTTTGAACCATGGTCAAGTGACGTGGACGACATCTGAGCTGGAAGCCCCTCTCCTAAATACCACACCACATCAACGGGAGGGCGTTTCAGCTCTTGACAGATTTAGCATGCATCGCTGCCCTACACGGCGGGTCTTTAGTGGTACTGGGCTCGAACTCGCAACAAGGTCAGCCACGACCCGATACCTTAACCACACGGCTACCGCTGCCACATGTCTATATTCAAATCTCCTCCAGTTGGTGTGGGGTGGAAGTTAGTAGAGGTTAGCTCAGGTATCGTCCTCGTCACTTGATTATGGTTCATAAATAGGAGATCGGTTACCAAAAATCCTCGATTAACGTAAACTTACGACGTTAATATTCACTCACTCAACCCTTATTAAAAGTTGTATTTTTATGTTATTAATAATTGTGCAAAATTTTTAATAGTTGTGCGGTTATTGAAAAAGAGATTTAATTAACATCGTAACTCTTATATAAATCAATTCAAATGATTGGAATAAAAAAATATGAAGTGACCGAAACTGATTGTTTGGGTTAACAAAAATAAATAAATAAAGCGTATATCAGAGTGAACACGCGTTGGAAGTTAACTTCTTTGACTTACATGTATTGAATTGTATAATAAAGTTTTATTTTGAAGTAATCTTATATATAATTAACAAATTTATTATTATCATTATTATTTCAAACTGTATTTTTAAAAAATAATTAGGATGGAAAAGGTATAAGTATAGACAAAATTTTCATTTTCAATACATAATACTAAAAAAAATTTTATTGTATGTATTTTGAGAAAAGTATTATCATTATTAGTCTATTTCCATTATGCTTATGGGTGCTTCAGTACATACTTTAAAAGACTTGTGGTAACTAAAGTAAGAAATGTAGGTTTTGCACTCAATATCGCTTAAGTATCTCGAAAAGACTGCATCAATTGTAGTATTTGATTTTGTCGTTGATATTATTTTGTTGTTTTGTAGAGATAAGGTGAAATTGTCTTTTAAAAATTCAATCAATTGTAGAGATTTGTCTAAAGAAAAACTGACATTAAAATCTACGCTTAAAATCATATAGGTATTTATCATAATTTTTATTAAGTAAAGCAGAACCTCTTGATGTATATGGTAATAATGATCGATGAAGGAACTCGATAATGCAGTGTTTCTCAAAGTGTGGGACGCGCCCCCTGGGGGGACGCGAGCATTCGAAGATTTGAAGATTTTTTTTAAAAAAATGACCGGAAAGAGAAGTAAAACAAAATGCTTTCTTTTCCATAATGAAAAAAAATGCACAACACTGATATAATTTATGTTTATCATCTGGCGTTTTTCCGTCATCAAATAGCTATCTTTAATCCCAAAACCAAATTAAAGAAAAAAATATTTTGTTTAATATGCTGTATTTCCTCAATGAGAGACTTATTTATTACGTTTTAACATAAAATGTTACTCGTTAAAAGAAAAAACGAAGCCCACAGACCCTGAGAAAAATTCTAAGCTAAATAATTCATCATTGTAATTATTACTGAAATACTGTACATTAGTTGTAGAAAAAGAAAGGAAGACATAATTCACACTTTTCACATGATTCACTTTTCAGCCAGGCTAAATAATACATTTGCTAATCATTTGATTGACCTTCAAACTTATGGTATGGTTAGTTCTGCATTAGTTCCGTCCCATCTTTTATGCGTTTGCTTTTCGCTTAGGAAATTGTAAATAATAAAGAGTTTTACGATATTTGGAAAAGAATTGATTGATTTTTAACATTTCTGTAATATTAGTGAAAAGTGTCTCTGATTTGCGTCCTTTATTATGGTCTTGCACTTTTGAATCATTTTAGTTCAGTTTTATTGGATTTTTTCTCAAATCATCAAAGAAAAATTGAATAGTCCTTGAAAGCCGGTAAGTATACTTTCTCTTAATAATATTATTCAATGGAATTCCGATTTGTATCGTGTACAGTAAAAATAATTCTAAGCAAATGATTGGGGTGACTGAGTCCCCCCGCAGTACCATTAGCGTTAGTATCGAGTACGCGCCTGCTCCCGGGTTAAACTTTTTGAAGTCTTCTCGCTTATATTAAAAAGTAACACAATTATTCTTCATCGTAATTTTATATTATATTTCATTATTTAACATTAATTCTAAATGCTAATTATGTGAGGTTTAAAATTACAGTTCTTTTAAACAGTTATTTACAATTATAGCATTTATCTTAAAAAAAACAATTTTACATTTTTGTATACAATGTCGTGCACGCAGTTTTACTCTCCTTACAGTTCAGCTATGATATCAAGAATAATGTTTTATTTTTTTAAAAAATGAACTCGTGCGAAGAGCCGATGTTTCAGCCAGTATACGTTTAATATATCAGCGCTGAAGAAGGTATTTTATAAATATATTCTTATTACTAAATTAAGAACAAGTTTAATAATTATTAGGGACTTCCATGGGCATGTCTTGTAAAAGAAAGTTTTTCAAAGGAAGGTTTAATATCAGAAATTGACACTTTGAAATATTTTTCTATATTTAGCTGAGATCTATATTTTGTCTTCAAAGCAGCCACCGCAGAAAATCCAGTTTAACAAAGGTAGGATGTTGAAAATGGTAATAGTGTACGAAGTGCTTTTGTTTTCAGTACAGAGAATTCATCATCCACCTCTACCCAAAATTCAAAGAGAGATTTATTACAAAATTACCTTTTAATTTTTCACTGGATGTGAAATCTATGAAGATTTCCTCTTCGGAGTGAGTGAGTGAGTGAAGATTAACGTCGCACTGTTCAGCTACACGAGGGCTTTTGGCGACGGACCACGTAATTTTGAACCATGGTCAAGTGACGTGGACGACACCTGAGCTGGCACCCCCTCTCCTAACTACCACACCACACCAACGGGAGGACGTTTCAGCTCTCGACAGATTTAGCGTGCATCGCTGCCCTACACGGCGGGTCTTTAGTGGTACTGGGCTCGAACTCGTGACAAAGTTTCCTCTTCGGAAGTTGAGAGCCCTTCTGGAGTATCTTGAAATAGATCCCTAATCCACTCGTAACTTGCTACCAAGTTTTCCTCATCCAGAAAATACTTTTTAAAATTCTTTGCCAACATAGCTAAATGATTTTACATGTTTTAAAAACAACTTTCACATGTTGTTCTTCAAATTTGTAAGTTTTAACACGGGGCTTTTTTCCTTTCATTTACTTCAGTAGTGGTAAATCCAAAATTTAAGTATTTTTGAGAATATCGCCTTGATTGAATTTTCCCCATGCTCGTCTGTGTATTTGTTGATTCTTTATTATCATCGAATGTTTGCTTACGATTTAAAAATGCATGTATGATTTTGTTTTAATCTACTGTCGTAAATACTTAATTACCGTGAATTACAAATAACGTGTAAATTTAAAAAATGTACATTCAAGCTAGATTAGGTAGCTATAAGAGTATCGAGTCGACCAAAACTGACTGGAATTGTACGAGGAAAAGCATTTTTACATGTTTTGCGCGGACTCACGCAAACGTAC